>OZ053302.1:19498586-20974165 GCA_964056655.1 Arabis hirsuta | reverse complement strand
TGGGATTGCAGCCTTTGGCCGTGTACTGCATGACGATGCAGAATTTCTGGTGCAGATCCTTATACACATAAGGCCATTGGAACGGTGAAGGATCTTAAGTCCTTAGCCTTTATGGCTTCCGGCTGAATGATACCTTGTGATTTGATGTGAAAGGAAATAGTCTACGCGAAAGGCCTTATTGGAATTATATGGTCACTATATAATTTATCGCATTCCTCGCCGATATGCATGCTTGCGTGTTGATTGCTATTTTGGGTTTGGTTGGGAAATTGATTACCAAATGTTAGGGGAGCCTAGACTCACTGAGCAACTAATGCTCACGACTCTACTTGTGTTGCAGGTAACCATTAGCGGATAGACCACCGGGATCCAAAAGAACGTTAGGAAATCCAGCAGTAGATTTCCTCGCCTTTTGTAAATAAATATTGTTTATTATGTACATCATCGTTTTGGAGTGTTAGATTCACGATTGTATATGCTTGTATCACATTTGAAACTTATGTACAAATTATATATAAAATTGAGTTTGCATAAATTCTGGTTTCATGTGATACTAGTCTTTGTCTGGACGAACTAACCATTGTGTATGTCTTAGGTTGGCAAGCCTTGATGTGTATTCAATGGGGATGGACGCTTAGAAGTCTTGTCTAGGGAATTTGGATGTGTTCCGGGAACCTCTGATCGGACATCTAAGTGTTTGTCAGTGGCGTTCCCGGTCTATAAATGATCGGGGGAGTTACAAAAGTGGTATCAGAGCATAGTTTTTACGATGCTTGAATGGGACTTGGTTTTCAATTGATTTATCATATCTAATGTGTCGCAAAAGGCAATTAGGATAAACTGAATATGTTCCTTTGCTTTAAAAATAAGTTGGGTTAGGACTTACCTGAATTTTTTTGGCGTTGATGGTATCGCCACCACGTCGGCTTCATCCGCGAGACAAGTGTATTCATGCAGGCCCACCGAGGCCTATGAGGGGGGGGGGGGGGGGCGGACGTCCATGGGGACCACCTCCTGGGCATGGACAGCCCGATTACCGACATATTGAGCGTTACTACGGTCGTCCTCCACCACCATCTGATAACGACTCATATAGTTTCGTAGAATTTGATCCTCTAGAGGAATCATCCGAGGAGCAGTTTCCAGAGTATATGGCAGAGAACTCTCCTCATTCGACACCAGAGTTAGGAATGAGAAACATTAGTGATCTCGGACCTCAGGGATCACGACACGCAGGATGGTTATCTATCGAGTCATTGGAATCGACTGAGTCATGGCCTATAGAGGTTTATAGGCGATATGATACTAGCTATAGGGGACCTAGTAAGTCGGGTTACGATGGATCTTTATCCTCCAGAAGCTCCTCAGTTACATACCATGGACATGTTGAGGAGCCGGAAGAACCAGAGGATCATCACAGAGTTTGCCGAGACTTTCCTGATCTTCCTAGAGCAGGTCCAAGTGGGACTCGGCTAAGTCAAGGAGCGCTAAGGACCATTTGATGGAGTTGGTCCACGAGTTGGTTGGCCGACTAGGGGATCAACAAGCGATAACGAGAGTACAACAGTAGGATCCACCGCCGTCACCACCAGATTTTCTGAAAATGATGATGATGATGAAGAACCTGGGCACAAGACGGTTCTTTGGAGGTACTGATCCTTTTGAGGCGGATGCATGGTTGCAGCACATAGAAAGGAACTTTGATGCAACACGTTGTCCGGATAGCTTTAAGAGGGATGTGGCTGTACATTATTTGATGAAGGACGCAGCAAACTGGTGGAGTAGCATTAGGAACCATTATGGAGTAGTAGATCCAACATGGATCGATTTTTGAAGGGAGTTCGAGAGGAAGTATTTCCCACCACAGGCGAAGGATCGACTAGAAAAGTAATTCCAAGAGTTAATTCAAGGAGACCGCAGTGTACGAGATTATGAAGCCGAGTTTACTCGGCTAAGGCAGTATGCACACTACGGTCCAGTCAGACGGGGACTCAGACAAGATATTATGAGTTGATTATTAGTTATAGACTATCAGAGTCTCTTTGAGTTAGTTGAGAGAGCTGTGAATGTGGAGGAAGGAATTGAGATTGAATAGGTATTCTATGCCAGACAGTCATCGCACCCGCGGGTTCAAGGCCCAAGGCCAAGGAACCAGCTAGATCGGGGACAGACCTCAGGTCGAGGACAGGGATCAAACCAACCAAATAGCCGAGGAAGAGGAAGAGGAAACCGGGCAGGTCGAGGAACTCCTACAATGGAATCCGTACCCGAGTGTTATAAGTGTGGCCGTCGAGACCATTACTCACGAGCATGCCCCAACAGTGGATAATCTAGGCATGTGTCTGACTACATTACTTGTTTTACATGTGGGAAAAAAGGACATTACGCGACTTCCTGTCCGGTGACACATCCACCTAGGCAAACCCCATGATCGCCTGCAATACGCGCCATGGAAGTACAACCAACCATCGAACTGCCACCGAAGCGGCAATCGATTACGGAACGTGTTTACTCCTTAGATAAATCTGTAACTTCAAGACCTTCTCAAGGTCCCATTTCAGGTAAATAAGGGTTTTAACTTATGTAAATGTGTACTGTGTTAAAAATATTGTAGTACCTGTTTAATGATTGTCAATAAATTATAAATTTTTTTAAACGAAACCTTTTATGCATATCTAGGAACATTACGTGTTTGTGGTGTTCCCACACACGTCTTGTTTGACTCAGGAGCAACACATAGTTTTGTGACTCCTGAGGTTGCTTCGAAATTCGAGGGAATCTTTACGATAGTAAAGGTTTGTGTGTCCATCTTAACACCTGGAGATCAAATCCTATATGCAACAAGTTGCTATAAAGGAATTCCTATAATAATTGAAAGATATACATTTCTAGCAAATCTTTTAGTTACCCCGTTAGAACATTCTGAAGTCATCCTAGGAATAGACTTGTTATCATCGAACATGGCTCATCTAGATTGTGGACGGGGAAGAATCGCCTTCGAGGGACTTGGGGATACTTCCATAACATATCAGGCAATAAGACCCAATAAGACCTAACTCTAGGATATCCTTTATGACGGCTTTAAGAGTAGAGAAGGCCCTTATTGAAGGAGAGGTTTACTTCATAACCTTGACCATTGTGGGAGGAGACTCAGAGGGAGAACCAAAAATCGAGGAAATTCCAATTGTTGGTGAATTTAGTGATGTATTCAAACCCTTGGAAAGGTTACCTCCATCATGTAATGATCCTTTTACCATTACATTGGAACTGGGAGCGGCTCCAATAGCTAAGGCACCATATCAGATGGCGCTAGCATAGTTAGCTGAATTGAAAAAATAGTTAGCAGACCTTATGAAAAAGGGGTTTATCCGTCCAAGTTCATCACCATGGGGAGCTCCGGTTTTGTTTGTTAAGAAACAGGATGGAAGCATGCGGTTGTGTATAGATTATCGAGGAATAAACAATGTCACAATCAAGGACAAGTATCCATTACCAAGAATTGCTGAATTGCTAGATCAGCTGAAAGGGGCAAGTTGGTTCTCAAAGATTGATTTAGCATCTGGTTACCATCAAATTCCTATTGCTGTAACAGACGTAATGAAGACCGCGTTCAGAACACGTTATTGCCATTACGAATTTGTGGTCATGCCATTCGGTTTAACCAACGCGCCGACAACATTTATGAAATTAATGAATGATATCTTCCGAGACTACCTAGATGAGTTTGTTATCATTTTTATTGATGACATTCTAATCTACTCAAAAAGCGTAGAGGAGCATGAAGAACACCTAAGGAAAGTGTTAGAGCGCTTAAGGAGTCATAGGTTTTTTGCTAAGTATAGCAAATGTAGATTTTGGAAGTGGGAGATAGGGTTTTTAGGACATCGAGTGTCAGAACAAGGAGTTGCCGTCGATCCAGAAAAGGTTGTTGCAATCAAGGAATGGCCACAACCTACCAATGCCACTGAAGGGATTTTCCTTGGGTTAGCTGGATACTACCAAAAATTTGTGAAGGGATTTTCCACCTAGCCAAATCATTAACTCGGTTAACTGGAAAGACCGTAACCTTTGAATGGACTGAAGAAGCAGAAAAGGCATTCAGTCAGTTAAAGGACGCTTTGACCACAACACCAATCTTAACATTACCCGAACCAAACCAACCATACACTGTTTACACTGACGCATGTGGAGTGGGATTAGAATGTGTGCTGATGCAAGGTAAAAAGATTATTGCCTATGCATCACGACAGTTAAGAAAGCATGAAGAGAATTATCCCACACATGATTTAGAGATGGCAGCAGTCGTATTTGCCCTTAAGTTATGGAGATCCTACCTTTATGGAGAAAATGTGCAAATTATGACCGATCACAAAAGCCTTAAGTATTTATTCACTCAGTCTGACCTTAACCTCAGACAAAGGAGATGGATGGAATTTATCGCGGACTACGATTTGAACATTGTGTACCATCCGGGTAAGGCGAATGTAGTAGCAGATGCATTGAGTCGCCTTAGAGTTGGTGTTGATGTGGAAAAAGAACGAATGACCCTAGCCACAGAATTCAAGAAGATAAGTTTAGCAGCTTTAGAAGGAAAAATTAGTGAGTCATTGGGTCTACAAGCAGTAAATCAAGCAAGTTTACTCCAACGCATTCGACAAGAACAAAAAGAGGATGAGGAACTAAAGAAAATCATGGAAGGACTAAATGTTCGAGGAGAACCGAATGCGAGTGGATATCATTTGGCCGAGGATGGGACATTACTTCTTAATAAAAGGATAACGGTGCCAAAAGGACAAGGTTTACGACAAGAAATCTTAAGGATAGCACATCATTCCTTTCTAAGCATCCATCCAGGAAGTACTAAAATGTACCGAGATATCCATCATTACTACCATTAGCATGGATTAAAACGTCATGTTCCAAAATGGGTAGCACAGTGCCAAACCTGTCAGCAAATCAAGATAGAACATCAAGTACCATCAGGGTTGTTGCAAAGCCTACCGATCCCATAATGGAAATGGGATGCGGTTGCTATGGATTTTGTTTCAGGTTTGCCTACGGCACCAAGGAGGGGTAATGAAACGATATGGATTGTTATAGATCGCTTAACAAAGAGGGCTCATTTTTTGCCAATAAAGATTACCGATAATGTGGAGGTTTTAGCGAATTTTTATCGAAAGGAGATAGTAAAGTTACATGGAGTGCCATCAAGTATTGTAGCGGACCGTGATCCAAGATTCACAGCTCGATTTTGGCGAGCCTTCCAAAGAGCCTTGGGATCTAATTTGCATATGAGCACATCTTATCATCCTGAGACAGACGGGCAATCAGAAAGAACTATAGGGACTCTGGAAGACCTACTCTGAATGTGTCTGTTGGATTGGGCAGGAAGTTGGGAAAACCATTTATCTTTAGTAGAATTCGCATACAATAATAGCTACCATGCTACTATTGGTATGCCACCCTATGAAGCATTATACGGAAGATCTTGTCGAACCCCTATTTGTTGGACGGAAGTTGGAGAACGAAAAGAATTTGGACCCGAGATAGTGGAAGAGACGACAGATAAAATCAATCTAGTACGGGAGAATATGAAGAAGGCACAAGAACAACAGAAAAGGTATGCTGATCAGAACCGTAGGGAAATCGTTTCAGAGTCGGTGAGTGGGTAATGTTGAAAGTAGAAGCTCAAAAAGGGAAGGATGGATTTGCAAAGCCAAGTAAGTTGGCCACTCGGTTTATAGGACCTTACCGCATCATAGAAAGAATAGGAGAAGTAGCCTATAAACTAGACCTTTCCACGAACAAAAGACAATATCCAATGTTCCACGTATCGATGCTACGTAGAAATGTCCGTGACCCAGATTGTTGATCGATGCAGGTCAACAATCTGGACAAAAAAGTTTACGCAATCGGACCTGCATCAACCAAGCTCGACACAGGGTCGACACAGACGCGTTGACCGACGCAAATTGCCAAAGATACCATATCCTAGGAGATCAGCGATGTCTAAACAAGAGCTGGAGGATGCTAGATGCAAGCATATCATGATAAGCTTGTTTAAGAGATCCCACAGATTGATGCTGAAAGGATTTCTCCTGTGATAAGAAGGTTTGTGAAGAAGATGGCTGGCCAGAATTTAAGTCTTGAGCAATGTACTGCAATGCTTTCTGAAGAAGTCTGTGCAGCGATTCAAGACATGACTCCAGAGAAACATGCTCAACCGTCGCTGAGGAAGCTGCCTAAACTAGAAACTCCAGAGAGGTTTGTTGTTTCATGTTTAGTCAATGGTTTAGAATTAAAGGACTCTCTCTGTGATACAGGTGTCAACGTGAATGTCATATCAATGGTCGTTGCAAAAAGGCTGGGAATTCTTAATTTGGAACATCCAAAGGCATCTCTCAAGTTTGCATACGCTTCTTCTACAACTCCGAAAGGCTTCATTCTGGATCTAATGCTTCAAGTGGGAGATTGTCTTGTTCCTGCTGACTTTCTTGTGATGGAGATGAAGACGGACAGCGAGGAACCATTGATTCTTGGGCAATCCTTCCTTGCCACTGTGGGTGCGATTGTGGATTTTCCCAATGAGCGAATCTCCTTCTCCAAGATCAATAAGGACGTCTTCTACCCCGCAGTTCATATCAAGGAGACTTCTTGTATGACTGCCAATGATGGAGGAAAGCAAAGTTTAGACCCTGGAGATGTCGTGAAGAAGGTCCAAAACGTCCTCAAAATGACCCCTTCCACTGCACATCATGGAACCACCAAACCAGTAAGGTCCAAGCGCAAAAATACTTCCAAGCCTTTCTCCAAGTTCAGAATCATCATCCCCTTGGAGTTAAGGGAGAAAGGAGAGGAAGTTGTCCAAGAGATGGTGGAAAACACTATGAAACTCCTTCCTGGTGTTGTTCCTTGGAAGTCTGGAGGAGGAGAACGATCAAATGCGAGGTTTTCAAAGGATGAGAGAGGCACAAGACCCCTCAAAGATCCACCAAAAGCCTAAGTCTTGATACAATCAAGCTAATGACTGAAAACAAGCGCTTAATGGGAGGCAACCCACTGGTAAGTTTACTTATTTTCGTTTTATGTTGTGTTTTATTTTTATCTTTAAGTTTACTACCTAACTTGGTGTTTGTTTTTGAGAGTCAGTCAAAACGTTTTATTGAGTCAAAATAGTCAGTTGGAAACTATGACCCTTCTCTTGGTTTAGTGGATTGTCTTTTTCAGATTAGTGACCATTCTTCCAGGATTGATTTCAGAGTCAGACTAATGGGAAATCCTAAGGCTGACCGGTTAACTAGAAACGTTTGTTACTTCCAGTATAATCCGCCAACTAGAGCTACTCAACGGTCTTCTTTATGATTGGTGTTCATAGGGCTTGACTCCTCATTCATACCAGACAAGTGCAACCTCTGTTGAAAATGATGGTACTCCTCCCTTCATTCAAGAAAAAAAAAAAGAGAATGATTGGGGTGATATGATAGTTTTTTAGTACAAGATGAGGAAATAAAATTCCAGTGAGTCAGTACTCAAGAGGTGATCACTCAGAGCTCAAAAGCAGCAGTCTGAGTCCCTTAGAACGGATGTAGAGGACGAGCGATTTTATGACCCTGTCTCCTCACAAAGAACAACATTAGTGAAAGCACTGCTTTTGAGTCTCAACATTCATAAAAAAAAAAAAGAGTAAAGAATCGAATAAGTCTGGGGGAGAGAAAGAGTACCAAGTGTTGTCTGGTTCACTGTCATGATATTGTATGGGAATGAGTCTAGAAGGTCCTTGGCATTGAGATCATTGAAACCCAGCAATGAAGACTAGCGGATTCTGCTGTGAAGTTGTGGATGAATTCGGGAGGCTGCGATTGTCTGTGGAAAAGTACATGGTGGTCTGACTTGGGGTTGGTTCTGCATTATGTGGATTACTGGTTGAAAGGGTCGGTCTGGTGATCCAAGGGAAGGTAAGTTTCTGCGTTTTCAAACCTCTTCCACATTTTTAGTTGATGTTTTGCTTGAGGGCAAGCAAAGGCCAAGTCTGGGGGAGTTGATATATCATGGTTTTTACCTGTTTTTGACCATGATATAAGTCCATTTTATAGAGTGTTTTTGGTATTTTTCGAATATTTTGGAGTCTTTATAGGTTAAGGGACGATTGGAGCATAATGGGAGCTTTTGGAGCATTTTGGAGCATCAAGGAAAGAAAGGCCGAAGTGATCAACTCGGAATCAAGGTTTAGAGCTTGCGTCGACTGATGCAGCCTTCTTGCGTCGATCGACGCACTTGTATCTGACGAGAAGATGTCAAGTTTTTGAAGATTTCCTTTTTTACGATAGAAGCCCAGAAGTTTGCAGAAAAAGCCCAATCCGATTTTAAAACCCTATATATATTTTTTCTTTAGGCTTTCATGAAGGATCTTGTTTTCTATTGAGACTTGGAGAGAGAGAGAGATTTGGAGAGCTTTTAGGGAGACAAATCTATGCTTGACATCCATCGATTTCGAACCCTCTGTATCTCTAACTCTATCTTTTATGCAATTTATTTCATTCATGATGTTTTCTTCATCTATGTCTGAGTAGTTTGCCTGTTAGGTTTTGGGGATTCAAAGGTTTGATGAGAAATTGTTAGGATTGGAACTCTGTTGGGATTTATCTACTCGTTCTTCATCTAGATTGCTATAACTCTGATTTTAGGACTGGCCAACTGAAATTGGAAACCGTAGGTTGATTTAATAGATGCGAAAGTATTATTAACAACCTGATCTAATCTTAGATGAGCAAAATTATCTATTCGCAAGGAAATTTGGCTTAGTGATTTTGTGAACAATCAAACCTGAACTTATTGCTTGTCTTTATTCACTAAGTTTGCAAAGAAATTTGGAATTTAGGGATTTAGTCATAGATAGTCTCTGCAACAAAAGTTGATTGATTTTACACTAGTGTTCGAGTTCTAGAACTGCACTTAATCAAATCCTAACAGTCTTTTATCCCTGATTTCGATTCATTCCTGAGAATTACCCATAACCTAACTCTTTTGTCTCATTGATTTCAAGAACCTAAATCATCATCTGCTTACTTGTTTTGCTATTTTATTTCCATTCACACATTGTTGCTTAGCCTAATTCGAATTCATATTCGATTGTGTGATTTGATTCTCTGTGGATACGATCCCTAAGTACTACTACGATCTCTTAATTTGAGAGAGTAGCTCAGGGTAAATTCGAGCATATCAATTGTATATGCTTGTATCACATTTGAAACTTATGCATAAATTATATATAAAATTGGGTTTGCATAAATTTTGGTTTCATGTGATACTAGTCTTTGTCTAGACGAACTAACCATTGTGTATGTCTCGGGTTGGCAAGCCTTGAGGTGTATTCAATGGGGATGGACGCTTAAAAGTCTTGTCTAGGGAATTTGGATGTGTTCCGGGAACCTCTGATCGGACATCTAAGTATTCGTCAGTGGCGTTCCCAGTCTATAAATGATTGGGGGCATTACTATTACTATCCAGATTCGAAGATCTATTACCCTAAGTTCTTTTATCTAAGTATAGATCTGTGTTCCTAGGCTCAGGACTGAGGGATCTAAGATGGTGATCTGGACAACGGTGTCGTAGCTTGAGTCCTAGCCAAATGTGTGAGTGAGGTGATGTTTGACGTGTGTTGATGAGTCGAACAAACGTATTTTGATTGTTATCATGCTTTATATCTATTGAGTTGCATGTTAGAATCGTTGCATGAGTTGCTAATTTTACTAAAGAAACTTATAGAAATGGCTATGCATATTGATATTTTATGCGAACGGTCGCATGTTTAGTTAAAAATGTGGCTTGAGGTTCTTGGTAGATTTTTTTGAAAATGGCTAAGTATGAGCATGATGTTGATTGAATGTTGAGTGATTGGGTGCTAGTGTTCATTGAAATATATTGCTTGGTAAATTGCATTATATTGAATATTAGATAATGTGAGATGCATGTTGATTTGCATGGTTGAGTTTCTGATGTTTTGGTGTTAAATACGTGTGGAAGTATTTTGCTCATGGTTAAGCATATTTTAAAATGTGACAAATACTTAGTGAGAAGTATTCGGGAGATGTCTCAAGTGTAAGCTCGGTGGAACTTAGGTTACGATGAGACTGTGTTGTGGTTGTTGTGCATGTTTTCTAGTAGGTTCAAGCATTATATAACCTGAAGTGAGGCGGTCTGGCACTCCCAGAGAAGTCGCGGTAGTAAGACCGCTCACACGGTAGGAACTTGGGTAGCGCCCAGGGCTGTGATACATGACGATGTATTGAAGTTCCAAGAGGGAACTTGGGTTTTGTAGACTTTGTGTTTACAATTCCATGTGAGGACCGAGAATGGACGACGGGACCGCATGGCCTTAAATGAATTGAAAATGAATGCATTGCATATAGAGTTGGTTGTGTCTAAGTGTAATCATTTCGGTTGATTACTTGGTTAGGTGATTGCTTTGTCTTGATTGTTGGTCATTGTCTAATTGTTTGTGATTAATCGCATCTTGTGTGAGATGTCTTGTTGTTCGATTATATGACTTGATTGATTATTGAGTGCTGATTGTTATTTTGGGTTTGGGTTGGAATGATTATGCTTGTTAGGGGAGCCGTACTCACTGAGTAATATTAGATTATTCATCCCACTATATTTTGTTGCAACTGACCTGTAGTTGGAAAAGCCGTAGCGGGAACATCGGACGTTAGGCCATCAGTGTACTTTATGTTGCATTTGTAAAATGATATAGTATTGATTATGTATGTTTTGACTGGAGAATTCCCAACCATATGATTTTGGTAATGTCTTTGATGAGGTATTATACTAAGTAATAAGAATGTTGTTTTCTCCAAAGTTTGCGAGTGTGTATTGGTATTAGCTTAGGCCGAAGTCAAGAGGAACGGTAAAATGGAAGGATGGACTGGAACCTCAAATTTGTTCTAAGGGTTTGGTCTAAACGTCTGTCCTACTCGTCAAGGTTGTGACATTCTCGGCCGGCCGGATCCGGCCACTAATCAGAAGTGTTACACTTTACGCTTTGAATTTTGATTTTAAAACTCATAAGACGACTTAGTTTCGTTTATTAGATATTTATTTGATGCGTTTGTAGTTTTCATGATCGCAACTTCTTGATTTTGAGCCATGATACTCGCTAAAGTTGCTATGATAATGCTTGTCAGATCCTTAATCATATTGATAACTTTCCATAAACTTATCCCTGAAAAGAGAGCAAATTACTTGAGAAATTGATGAAAATTTGGGTTTAATCAAGAAAAAATCATTCTTAACTACATCAAGTATTGTCTCATGTGTTGCAAATCATTCCAAGTAAGAAAATGTCTTCTAAACTACACAAACAATTATGTAATACATGGTGACATACACCAAATATATGTAAACATGTTACAAACGACAAAATTGGTGTTTTTCATAAATATTTATCAATTTAGGAATTAATTTGTAATTATTTAAAAAAGTAAATTTAAAGAAAATCCAAATAATTAAAAACATACAAAACTTAAAAATTAGAAAAAAATCCATAAAATTTCGAAAATTTAAGAAAACAAATAATAATTAAATTTTAGATAAAAATTAAAATTATAGTTTTAGTTTTCATTTTATAGAAAAATAAATTTGTGAAATCCGAAAGGTTCTAAAATTACAATAATTTATTAATCTCTAAAAGGTAGTTGAAAATGTAAGGTATATTGAGTTCCAAAATTATATACTTGGAAAACAATTAATTTGTAAGACAAAAATTAAAAAATTTTATAAAATGTTGGTCTACAAATATAGTTTAAATAATGTTGAATAACATTCAATAATTCAGAATAAAATACATACACAACATATATTATACTTTTTCTTCGGAAAATATGTTTAATGGTGTTTTTGGTACTATCCCAATATTAAATAGTAAATTAAATTAAATTTACAAAATTCAAAATTGCAAGTATAATCTAAATTCTATATACGTATTAACTGTTGTTTTAAAAAAAAATTAGATTTAGATTTTTTTTTGAAATTTTCTATTATTATAAATATTGGTAATTTAAAAAATTTAATTTGGTTTCCGAAATTAAAATTGAAAATATAATTAAATATTTATATTAATCAAATTATGTGTTTTTGTAAATTTAGGATTTTTTGGAATTATTTTGTTGTTTTTGAATTTTGTAATTTTAAAACTTTTAGATTTTTCAAATGTAATTTTTCTTTAAAATTTGTATTTGAAACTATAATTTCAATTTTTATCTAGAATTTTTTAATTATTTTTTCCTTAAAATGAAATTTTATGGATTTCTTTTGATTTGTTAAATTTGAAAGTTTTATTTTTTTTTGGATTTTTTAATTTTTAATGAACGTAATTACAAATTGACCCCCACATTGATAAATATTTATAAAAAACATCAATTTGTAGTTTGTAGCATGTTTATATATACTTGGTGTATGTCACCATGTTTTACATAATAGTTTGTGTAGTTTAGGAGACATTTCTATACTTGAGATGGTTTGCATCATATTAGCTAATACTTGGTGTAGTTAAGAATGATTTTTCCTTTAATCAATGAA
Source organism: Arabis hirsuta (assembly GCA_964056655.1). Taxonomy (NCBI): domain Eukaryota; kingdom Viridiplantae; phylum Streptophyta; class Magnoliopsida; order Brassicales; family Brassicaceae; genus Arabis; species Arabis hirsuta. The sequence continues at coordinate 20,961,589 of OZ053302.1, read as the reverse complement.
TAATCCAACGACTTCAAAAATAAAATTGATTTTTTGGTTTTCTCAATTTTGGTGTTCGCTGACTTATCAAGTCCATAAAAGCTTCTTCTCTCATGAAACACTTCATGGAGACCTTCAGCCGCATCCACTTCGTCGTCTTGACTTCGACCACTCAGCCTTTTTCCTTTACCCTCGTCAGTGAGGAATTCACTGTTATCTCATCAATTACAAATCCAAAACTCTTCAATCCTTTTTTCGTTATCGTTACTGGTTGTTGTAAGAATAAATGCGGAAATGAAGATTAAAGATTGAAGATTGAAGATTGAAGTATTGAAGATTGAAGAGAGAAAACGAGAATTAGAGAAGATTAAGTTCTCATTAGATTGATGCAAAATCAGAGTTATTACAAACGTTTATATAGAGAGAAGATAGGCTCCTCCTAGCCGTTTATGGATAAGGTTTAGATATAAGATCCTTGACTTCTTTTTGACTCCTTTTGTCCTTTGAAGATAAGGTCTTTTGTCCTTTGATGATAAGAATGATGATAAGATGATGAGGATGACACCAGATCTTATAACGGCTAGATTATAACGGTATGTACGACTTGTACAACCATGTACGGATCTGTACAATCCGTACAGACACCCGCCATGATACTCTCTTGATCAATACTCTCCCTCAAGCTTAAGCATATGGAACATTGGCTAAGCTTGGAAACCCGTGAAACATTACCTCATTAAAAACCTTAGAATAGAAAATCTCATGGGACAAAACTATGTAAAGGAAAAAAAAGTGTGATGTCCATGGATAGAGGACTTGAGATCAAGGTTTAGTAAGGTCCACAAGTCCTAGTGTGCTAAAGATATGGTTGCAAACTTTAAGACTTGTGGCCTTGGTGAAGATATCCGCGAATTGATTCACTTCGTGTAAAGCATGGGAGAGTGATTCCTTGCTCAATCTTTTCTCGAACCTTGTGACAATCAACCTCTATGTGTTTGGTTCGCTCGTGGAACACCAAATTGGATGCAATATGGATGGCAGCTTGATTATCACAATGCATTGTGATCGGTGTGTTGATCTTGAAACCTGGGCACTCGAGAAGTCCTTTGAGCCACACTAACTCGTTGGTGACTTTCTTCATGGCCCTATACTCGGTTTCCACGCTTGAACATGACACAACTTTTTGCTTCTTGGTCTTCTAAGTTACCAAGTTACATCCAATGAACGTACAATAGCAGTTGTGGACTTTCTATCGTTTCTATCTCCGGCCCAATCCGCATCACAATACCCGACAATCTCGATGTTGTTGTTCTTTCCCATGGCTGGGACTTCCTTTGAGATATCTCAAGATCCTCTCAACCATACTCCAATGATAGATCGTAGGAGCCTTCATATGTTGGCTCACTTGGTTCACGGTAAAATATAAGTCCAGTCATGTGAGGGTGAGATAGATTAATTTCCCAACAAGTCTTCGGTATTGTGCAACGTCTTCATAAGGCTCATCCTCCTTTCCCCCAATTCGGCTAGTCTTGTAGCCTTTTTCAAGTAGTGTGTTGGCCGGTTTAGCTCCCATCTTCCCGGTTTCACGTAGCAAGTCTAGGATGTACTTCCTTTGAGAGATGAAGACTCCATCCAAGAACCTACACACTTCAATCCCAAGGAAGTATTAAGCTCTCAAGATCTTTGATATAAAACACGGATTTGAGGAAGTCCTTAGTGTCTTGAATCCCTTCCTTGTTGTCTCCGGATATGATTAAGTCATCTACATAGACTAACACAACCACAATGCCTTGAGGTCCTTGAAGTGTGAAGAGAGTATGATCGGATTCGGAGATTGCTTAGCTTCTTGTACCAAGCTCTTGGAGATTGCTTAAGCGCATAGATAGCTTCCGAAGTCGAAGAACCTTTCCCGGAGCAATCGAATCTTCTAAACCGAAACCAGGTGGAGGTGTCATGTAGACTTCTTCTTCAAGTTCTCCTAGTAGAAACGCATTCTTGACATCCATTTGCCACAAATCCCATGATAAGTTTGTAGCTATGGAGAGAATCACTCTCACTATATGGAGTTTGGCCATGGGTGCAAAGGTATCCGTGAAAACTTGTCCATAGGTTTGAGTGAATCCTCTAGCCACCAATCGTGCCTTGTATCTCTCTATATCTCCATTGCTCAAGTGTTTTATGGTGAACACCCATTTGGTGCTAACCGCCTTTTTTCCTTCAGGAAGATCGGATTCATACCAAGTTTCATTTCGGATCATAGCCCCAACGTCATCACCAACCGCATCTGTCTATTCCTCACTTTCCATAGCTTCTTGATAACTCTATCAATTTTCCCAAGGAACACTTGATGATCATGATGAAATTGAGCAAGGGAACAAACGACTTAAAAAGGATGACCCACGATTTCACAATTGTAGTAGACTCTCTTATCTCTCCAAGTAGATGGGTCACGCTTTACCCCTGTACTTCTTCTAAGTGTTGGTTGAATCGGTTCTTGAACATCTTCAGCCAATGGAATCGATTCTTCTTCTTGAACATCTTCAGCCAATGGAATCGCTTCTCCTTCTTCAAGTATCGGATGGCTTTGGTCTTGACCATGCTCTTCATACTCTTGTGCGCTTGGTGAAGTCCCTTCCGGTACTTGTGCATTCGGTGAAGTGGTCTCCGGAGATGGTACATTTGGTGTAGCGCTTGAGGTCTCCTCCGACTTGTCTTGTTTTTGGGTGCTTGTGTCCCCGAGGTGTTCTAGAAGTATCTTCAAGCTTGAGGCTCGATTGGATGATAATGTCAAGTCCTTCAAGCTATCCCAATCCTTCTTGTCGTAACACCCTTGATCTTCAAATAACTTTACATCCTTTGATATGTAGGTCCGGTTGTTGGAGGGATCATAGCACTTGTATCCCTTTTGAGTTGTTGTATAGCCAAGGAACACCCACTTAGAGCTCTTCGCTTCTAGCTTGTTCCTTATATCTTTGGGCACTAATACAAAATAAACATAACCAAACACTCTTAGATGCTCAATAAAAAGTTTAGTTTTGTTTAATACCTCAAACGCTGAAATATCTCCTAAGACTTTGGTTGGTATTCGATTGATGAGTGATATATCATGGTTTTTACCTATTTTTGACCATGATATAAGTCTATTTTATAAGAGTCTTTCTGGTATTTTTCGAGTCTTTTGGAGTCTTTATAGGTTAAAGGACGATTGGAGCATAATGGGAGTTTTTGGAGCAATTTGGAGCATCAAGGAAAGAAGTACCGAAGTGATCAAGTAGGAATCAAGATTTGGAGCCTGCGTCGACTGACGCAAACATGTCCGCGAACCGAGCTATGAGATTGCGTCGACCGACGCAGACTTCTAGCATCGATCGACGCAAGTGCATATTGAAGAATTTCTCTTTTGCCCAAAAAGCCCAGAAGTTTGCAGAAGAAACTCAATCCAATTTTAAGACTCTATATATAGTTTTTCTTTAGGTTTTTATGAATATATCTTGTTTTCTAGTGAGACTTAGATTTGGGGAGCTTTTGGGAGAGATTTCTACAGAGTTTTTGAACCCTTTCTGTATCTCTAACTTTATCTTTTTAATGCAATTTATTTCATTCATGATGTTTTCTCATCTATGTTTGAGTAGTTTGCTTGTTAGGTTTTGAGGATTCAAGGGTTTGATGAGAAATTGTTAGGATTGAAACTCTGTTAGGATTTATCTATATGTTCTTCATCTAGATTGTTATAACTCTGATTTTAGGACTGGCCAACTGAAATTAGAAACCCTAGGTTGATTTGATAGATGCGAAAGTATTATTAAAGAACCTGACCTAATCTTAGATGAGCAAAATTATCTATTCGCAAAGAAATTTGGCTTAGTAATTTTGTGAACAATCGAACTTGAACTTAATGCTTGTCTTCATTCACTAAATTTGCAAAGAAAAAGGCAGCCAGAATAGTTAATCCAATTGTTCTTATCAGAGATGAAGATGGGTTTCTTCATGACCAAGAGGGTCAGAGGCGAAATGCTCAAGGTCAGAGAGTGGACGACCAGGGAGCTGTGATAGAGGAGTAGGCTGAGCAACAGGTTCTGCAGCGCCAAGAGCCAGCAGCAACTGCTGCGCGTGGGCGTACTCTGGGAGAGTACAACAAGCCTGACGAGTTCTATGCCAACCGGGCTACCATTCGCCCTCCAGCTTTCCAGAGGAACGACTTCGAGCTAAAGCCTGCATACTTCGCGTTTGTGGCTCAGACTCCGTTCCATGGTCTCCCCTCCGAGTCTCGAGCGACTACCTCTACTGTAAGCTTTTCCCCTATTCACTTAGTGGAGAAGCAGCCTACTGGCTGAAGCAGTTAGAGCCGGGCTCACTGACTACTTGGGAGGACACCAAGAATGCTTTCCTCAACAACTTCTTTGATGAGGCAAGGTCCGAAGATCTGAGGACAAAGATCTCTATGTTCAAACAAGGACCGACTGAAGCATTCAAGGCTTCTTGGGTGAGATTCAAGGCCTATCAGAGGGATTGTCCTCACCAGGTTTTAGTGATGTTCAGTTGCTCGATATTTTCTTCAGAGGAGTGGATTGGCGCTACCAGATGGCGTTGGATGCTGCATCTAACGGGAACTTTAACACCAGATATCCAGAGGATGCACTTGTGCGTATCGAGAACTTGGCTTCTAGCAATAGTACCAAGAATGCAGACTTCGAGAGGAAGAAGCTGGGTGGCAACATGGATGGAAGCCAGATTGCTAAGGTAAAGGCCAAGATAGATTCAGTGCATAACCTTCTAGTGGGGAAGAAGTCAATGCAGTTTGCTCAAGAAGTGGAGACTTTCGAGCCAGAGGAAATGGATGTTAACTACATCAATGGAGCTGGTTATCAGGGTCAGAGGTTTGGTAGTCAGCAAGGATATCAGAGGAATGATTTCCAGAAGCCGTTTCAGAGCAACAACTTCTTCTTACCAGACGCCTCCTGTTCAATCTACGGATAGTGAGATGAAGTCTATGCTAGAGCAAATCTTGGAGGGTCAACAGAAGATGACTGTTAGCTTTAACGGGAAGATGGATGCCATGTACACTGATCTCAATGGGAAAATCGAGCAGTTGAACATTCATATGAAAACGTTGGATCAACAAGTAGCTCAAACGACAGAGTCGGTAAAAAGACAAGAGGGTTTTCTTCCAAGCAAGACTGACACAAACCCAAGACTACATGTCATTGCGATCACTTTGGGGAGTGAGAAAGAGGTGTTTCGAGCTTGTGCGAAGGGTCTAGAGGAGGACGAGATCATGGAGCTTGAAGAAATCTCAAACTTGAAGATTGCAGGAGCTGCATCGATCGACACGTCTGGTGTGTGTCGATCGACACAACCCTTACAAATTGAGAATACGAAATCTGCAGGAGCTGCGTCGATCGACGCAAAGGACCTGTGTCGATCGACGCACGTCAACAATCTCGGTAAGGGCGTCTACGCAATCGGATTTGCGTCGACCAAGATCGACACACAGCTCGACACAGGATCGACACAGCCGCGTCGATCGACGCAACCTACTGGTGTCGATCGACGCGAGACCCAGGAGAGGCCAATTTCGTTGCAGACTTCGGTTAATGCAGAGGAAATGGTCTACAAGCCTAGCATACCACACCCATCAGCTATGCGAGCCAAAGCACCAAAGGAGAAAGGGAGGCATGCTCAACCACCACTGAGGAAGTTGAAAAAGATTGATGATCCAGGGATGTTCGTTGTTCCTTGCTCAATCAACGGTGTGAAATTACTTAATTCTCTCTGTGACACTGGAGCTAATGTAAATGTTATGTCCGAGACTATGGCAAAGAGGCTAGGGATTCTAGATCTACAACCTTCGAGGTTGTCCATCTTGCTTGCTAACGGTTCCCCTACCACTTTGAAAGGGTTCATTCCCGACTTGCTGCTTCAAGTAGGAGATTGTCTTGTTCCTGCCGATTTCCACGTTATGGAGTCGAAAAAGGGTAGCAATAAACCATTGGTTCTGGGTGCAGCTTTCCTTGCAACTATGGGAGCGTTTGTGGATTTTCCCAATCAACGAATGTCCTTCACCAAGATAGACAAGAATGTCTTCTATCCTTCAGTTCTTGTCATAGAGAGTTCTTGTATGAGCGTTACCAATGGCGGAAAGCCGATTTTAGACCCTAGAGGTGATACGAAGAAGACCCCACGTGCCCCACCTTCAACTCCTATCCCTCCGCGATCTGATGGAATCACCAAACCAGCAAAGTCCAAGCACAAAAAGACTTCTAAACCTTTTTCCAAGTTTAGAATCATCATCCCCTTGGAATTAGAGGAGAAAGAAGAGGAAGTTATCCAAGAAATGGTGGAAAACACTATGAAGCTCCTTCCAGGTGTTGTTCCTTGGAAGTCGGGAGGAGAAGAACGATCAAATGCGAGGTTTTAAAAGGATGAGGGAGGCACAAGACCCCTCAAAGATCCACCAAACACCTAAGTCCTGACACAGTCAAGCTAATGACTGAAAACAAGCGCTTAGTGGGAGGCAAACCACTGGTAAGTTTACTTATTTTTGTTTTATATTGTGTTTCATTTTTATCTTTTCTTTACCAACTTCAGATTGAATAACACTGGGGACAGTGTTGTTTAAGTCTGGGGGAGGTAGTTGCTAACTTAGTGTTTCTTTTTGAGAGTCGGTCTAAGTGTTTTATTGAGTCAAAATTGTCAGTTGAAAACTATGACCCTTCTCTTGGTTTAGTGGATTGTCTCTTTCAGTTGTGTGACCATTCTTCCAGGATCGATTTCAGAGTCAGACTAATAGAAAATCCTAAGGCTGACCGGCTAACTGGAAACGTCTGTTACTTCCAGTATAATCCGCCAAGTTAGAGCTACTCAACGGTCTTCTTTATGATTGGTGTTCATATGGCTTGACTCCTCATTCATACTTGACAAGTGCAACCTCTGTTAAAAGTAATGGTATTCCTCTCCCTCTATCTATCTAATGAAGAAAAAAAAAAAAATGTTGGGGTGATATGATAGTTCTTGAGTACAAGATGAGGAAATAAAATTCTAGTGAGTCAGTACTCAAGAGGTGATCACCCAGAGCTCAAAAGCAGCAGTCTAAGTCCCTTAGAACGGATGTAGAGGACGAGCAATTTCATGACCCTGTCTCCTCACAAAGAACAACATTAATGAAAGCAATGCTTTTGAGTCTCAACATTCATAAAAAAAAAAAAAGAGTAAAGAATCAAATAAGTCTGGGGGAGAGAAAGAGTACCAAGTGTTGTCTGGTTCACTGTCATGGTATTGTATGGGAATGAGTCTAGAAGGTCCTTGGCATTGAGATCATTGAAACCCAACAATGAAGACTAGCGAATTCTGCTGTGAAGTTGTGGATGAATTCGGGAGGCTGCGAATGTCTGTGGAAAAGTACATGGTGGTCTGACTTGGGGTTGGTTCTACATTATGTGGATTACTTGTTGAAAGGGTCGGTCTGGTGATCCAAAGAAAGGTAAGTTTCTGCGTTTTCAAACCTCTTCCACATTTTTAGTTGATGATTTGCTTGAGGGCAAGCAAAGGCTAAGTCTGGGGGAGTTGATATATCATGGTTTTTACCTATTTTTGACCATGATATAAGTCCATTTTATAGAGTCTTTTTGGTATTTTTCGAATATTTTGGAGTCTTTATAGGTTAAGGGGCGATTGGAGCATAATGGGAGCTTTTGGAGCATTTTGGAGCATCAATGAAAGAAGTGCCGAAGTGATTAAGTCGAAATCAAGATTTGGAGCCTGCGTCGACCGACGCAAACATGTCCGCGAACCGAGCTATGAGATTGCGTCGACCGACGCAGACTTCTAGCATCGATCGACGCAAGTGCATATTGAAGAATTTCTCTTTTGCCCAAAAAGCCCAGAAGTTTGCAGAAGAAGCCCAATCCAATTTTAAGACTCTATATATAGTTTTTCTTTAGGTTTTTATGAATATATCTTGTTTTCTAGTGAGACTTGGATTTGGGGAGCTTTTGGGAGAGATTTCTACAGAGTTTTCGAACCCTTTCTGTATCTCTAACTTTATCTTTTTAATGCAATTTATTTCATTCATGATGTTTTCTCATCTATGTTTGAGTAGTTTGCTTGTTAGGTTTTGGGGATTCAAGGGTTTGATGAGAAATTGTTAGGATTGAAACTCTGTTAGGATTTATCTATATGTTCTTCATCTAGATTGTTATAACTCTGATTTTAGGACTGGCCAACTGAAATTAGAAACCCTAGGTTGATTTGATAGATGCGAAAGTATTATTAAAGAACCTGACCTAATCTTAGATGAGCAAAATTATCTATTCGCAAAGAAATTTGGCTTAGTAATTTTGTGAACAATCGAACTTGAACTTAATGCTTGTCTTCATTCACTAAATTTGCAAAGAAATTTGGAATTTAGGGATTTAGTCATGGAAAATCTTTGCAACGAAACACTTGTGTTTGAGTTCTAGAACTGTGCTTAATCAAATCCTGACAGTCTTTTATCTTTGATTTCGATTCATTCCTGAGAATTACCCAATGCCTAATTCTTTTGTCTCATTGATCACTAGAACCTAAATCATAATCTGCTTGCCTTGTTTTACTATTTTCTTAATTTTAACACATATTTACTTAACATAATTTGAATTCATTAGTTTATGTGTGATTCGATTCCCTGTGGATTCGACCCCTAAGTACTACAACGATCTCTTAATTTGAGAGAGTAGCTCAGGGAAATTTGAGCGTGTCAATGAGATAACATGACATCATCACCGCATTACCCCATAAGCGCTTAGGAACGTTGGTGTAGAACATCATTGACCTTGCCACTTCCATCAAATATAGATTCTTCCTTTCGGCTATACCGTTTTGTTGTGGTGTGTAACGGCAACTCGTTTGATGAATTATGTCGTGTTTTGCTAGATGTTTCTTGATTCGATTGCTTGTGTATTCCCCTCCGTTATCTGTTCTTAACACTTTAATCTTGGCATTGTAATGGTTAATGACATAGTTTTGAAAGTTCATGATTGCATCAAATAGATGATCTTTAGATGGAAGCAATTGTGATCCAAGTGTATTTAGATTTTTCATCAAATTAATGTCACAGAATATTTATTATTATCTCTAGACAAGCAAGGTGCTGTCCAAACATCCGAATGAACAAAATCAAAACAATTCTCATAAAGTGTAGATGATGTAGGAAAAACGGTTTTGCAATGTTTACCAAGAATACAAGCCTCACAAGTAGAGTGATCAAAAGAAACATTTGGCAACAATTTATTAGGAAAAACATCTAAACGAGAGCTAAAATTGAAATGTGAAGTGGTCGGTGCAAAATTCTCTAAAATGTAAATATCATCTTTGGTTCTCCCTTCTCCAATCACTTTACCAGAATCAATATCCTGAAAAAATACCTCGTTAGGACCAAATATCGTACAGCAATTTAGATCATTAGTGGTTATTTTTACGGAAAGATTAGAGGTGACTTAGGCATATAAAGAGCTTTAGATTCCTTATCAAAAAGCTTTAAATTTCTAATTTCTGTAATAGGAACTCTATCATCATTTGCTATCATCACATTTCCTCTAGCCGGTTTGATATTGTTGAGTAAAGTTTGATTACTAATCATATGGTGTGAATCACTCGAATCAACAATAAGAGAACTAGTCGATTTGTGTGTTAGAAATCTAGATGGTGTATGAGTTAAGAGACTTATACCAGAGTCCTTTCAGGAGGCAATGGACTTGATGATCGCCTCCAAATCCGACTTTCTCACATAGTCTCCGTGTGTTGCATCCTCGCCTTGTCTTGATGAACCAGCTTGTCCGTGATCATCCTTAGCTTGACTAATGTTAGCACGCGGATCTCTTGATGGTGCTCTTAAAGAACTTGGCTTCAGGTGAGGGTGAAGAAGCCAATACACGTCTTTGAACTTCGATCCTCGAACTTGAACACTCCTTTGTTAGCCGTAGAGAGCTCCCCCTTTCCACTAAACAAGCCTAAAGAAACTTGTTCTCTTTGAACTTGAGCGCACACATCATCAAGGCTTGGAAGTTTGTCCGAACGAAAGAGATGCTTGATGAGATTGTTGAAGGTTGGATTCAAAGTGAGCAAGAGACCAAAGACCTTGTCTTGTTCTCTCCTTTCGTTGAGCACACTAGTATCCATGGTACTTGGTCGAAGCATCTCTAATTCGGCCCAAAGAGATCGAAACTTTCCAAAGTGCTTCGTGAACTCCATGTCTTCTTGGCTTAGACTGTTGATGGCCTTCTTGATTTCAAAGACATGAGTGACATTTGACGCATTGCCATACACGTTCTTGAGAGTCTCCCAAAACTCACTAGCGATCTCGCAATACGAATAAGCTTCAAGGATTGGTGCTTCAAGCGAATTTTGGAACCACTTAGCCTTCTTGATGAGGTTGTCTTCTTCTTCCTCCTCATCGCTACTTGAGTCTTCTTCTTTTTGAGGAACCTCGATGTAGTTCCAAAGGTTACAGTCAAAAGAGCAATCTTCGTGGTTCTTGACCACAGTAAGTAGTTCGCTCCTTCGAGTGTGACCGGAATGATGATAAATTTAGAGTTTTCCATGGTATGAAAGATTGAAGCTTTAGAGACAAAGATTGAAATTTTAAGAGAAAATGAAGATTGAGAGGAAAAGATTGAAGCTTTAGGGAACGGATTGGAGATTGAAAAAGAATGGGGATTTGTGGAGATTTGAGATTGAACAAAGTATAAGATTACCAAGGATGGAACCTGGCTCTGATACCTTGTAAGAATAAATGCGAAAATGAAGATTAAAGATTGAAGATTGAAGTATTAAAGATTGAAAAAAGAAAACGAGAATTAGAGAAGATTAAGTTCTCATTAGATTGATGCAAAATCAGAGTTATCACAAACGTTTATATAGAGAGATGATAGGCTCCTCCTGTAACGCCCATGAACCAAAAAGTGAATTTTTTGTTGGTGCGTCGATCGACACGCGTGTTTTTGACTTATGAGAAGTCAGGTTCTGGGCGTTGCGTCGATCGACACAAGGTGTGTGTGTCAATCGACACAAAGTGTGTGTGTCGATCGACACAAGCTTAAATTGAACCGACAGGTACGGTTTTCGATTGTTCGGTCTGGTGTTGGTTAGCGGAAGCCCTAGGGTTCGACTATATAAGTCGAGGGGCCGCGTTTTGGTTACGTTTTTATCAAAAATCATAGAGTTTTATGTGTTCTTGTGAGGATTGAGAGGAATCGAAGGGTTATTATTGATTTCTTCGCATTCTCGATCCTATATGCTCGATATTCTGATTTGAGAAGCTGCTGGATCGTGTTTGATCCGTGTTCGTGTGAGGAGAAAGGGGATTTTTGGATTCTAGGAATTTCCAGCCTCTGCGTTCTTCGTGTTCTTCGCGATTTTTCCATTTTTTTCTTTTTAGAGCCAAGGTGAGTGCGTGACCATGGCTTATCTGGGTAAATGAATGAATCTCAATGCGTTGAGTGATGAATTGATGTTTGATTCTCATTGCTATGGATGATTTCGTGTTATTGGATGTGTTTGTTGACGGTTTCTGTGCAGGAGATTGACTCGAGGTGGAGCTGAATCGGACCGGAGGGGAGAATGTTCGATTCTGCGTATCTGCGTTGTTACATCGATCGACACCAGGGTTGTGTATCGATTGATGCCGTCAGTTTGACGTATTGATTGTTATGTGATGATTGGTTATTGTGGTTTGTCCCTTATGCCTATGTGTATAGACGGTAGATGGGATGACCATCCCACTGAGTATTTGTGATAATACTCACGCATCTCTTTTATCCCTATGATGCAGATAAAGAGAAAATGTGATCGTGGAATCAAGGCGAGGAAGTGGAGATGATCTAGTGTCTCGGTCGTTTGATGTCATTGCATTCATGTGTTAGAAATGCTAAGTTGATGGTTTGATGTTTGGAATTTGAATTGGAATTGTTATGGAATTCGTCAATTCTGGAATTGAGATGTTGGTTAGTTGGTTCAGTAAAGTATAGGACTTATTGAATGGTTTATTGGTTTAATTGTTTATTGTTTTTCGCTGGTTATGTTTGAATTGTTGATTGAGAATTAGCATGTTGAGAGTTAGTATTTATGGGAATGCTAATTCGATGCTATATATGTATAAAAAAACGGGTCGGGTTGTTTCAGTTTGGTATTAGAGCCCATATGGTTCTAGGGCGTGTGCACTTGATTGATTGATTATGTGAGTTAGTCGATTGATTGTTGTGTGGGGGGGTTTGGAGTCCTAGATCATCTTCTTCGAGCCTTCAAAGAGATTCAACGGTAAGTGTTTGTTTGATTTTTGGCTTTATAGTATTCTTAGTTATGGTGTTGGTAGTACAGCAAGATATGACTAGAGTTGCTAGAGGTAGAGGCCGTGGTGGTCGTGGACGTGGGTGCGGGCGGGGACTTGTGAGTGAGTCTGCTGCCATGTGTGTGGCCCAGGGTTCCGCGAGGGAGCAGGTGGCGGATTCGCAAACGTTTCAGGAGGGGTTCGTGGGTTTCGCTAGTGTGAGTGCTAGTGTGAGAACTGGTGGGACTAGTGAGGGTCCCGGTATGACCAGTGTTACGGCGGGTGCTGTCGTGGGGTTAGCCCATGATCGAGATGATTGCCTGGCGAGTTTGTTACAGTTGATCTTGGAGCGGTTACCGGGAGGAGTGCCGGCTCAGGGTCAGACTCCGGGAGTGCAGCTGGGTATGGCTGGTGTGCAGCCGGGGGTGGCTGGTGTACAGCAGAGGAGCTTCCATCCTATATAAGGATGATGGAGCCGATGCAGAGGATTGGCACCAGGTTTTTCTCGGGCGGTGCCAAGCGTGAGAAGGCGGATGAGTGGCGGTTGAGGTTAGAGCGTAACTTTGACTCGTTGAGATGTCCAGAGGCATACCGGGTGGACTTGGTGGTGCTTTATCTAGATGGTGATGCGCATCTCTGGTAGAGAGGTGTAGTGGCCAGGAGAGTGCAGGCAAAGATGTCCTAGGAGGACTTCTTGGCTGAGTTTAATGCCAAGTATTTTTTGTAGGAGGCGATGGATCGGGTTGATTTGAGGACTCGCGGTAGAGCAAGCAAGTTTGCCACAAGGGCAGAGTTGGTGGTGGTTAGTCCGCCAGTTCATCAGAGGAGACCGCAGCAGCAGATGGGTCCGAGCAAGGGCGGCAAGCCTGCGCAAGGGCAGAAGAGGAAGTGGGAGAGCAATTCAGAGTCAAGTTAGAGTGGTCGGAGATGCTTCGGGTGCGAAAGCATAGATCACAGGCTGGCGAGCTGTCCTCGGAAGGATGATGCTTGAGATACTCGGGGGTGTTATATGATAGAATGCTAGGGTTCTTAGGCACATGGGATTTGTGCAGGTACCTTAGTAAGGGCGGGTATGAGTCCCATGTGTTGTTTGATTCTAGAGCGACGAATTGTTTCATTACTCCGGAATGTGCGGAGGGCAGCCGAGAGTAGTTAGAGTGGCTGGAGGGAAGTCTTTGGCAACTTCGAGCGGGTTCGAGGTGTGGATGTTCTGGTGGCGGGCGAGTTAATGCCAGCAGATTTGATTATCAGTTCGGTGGAGCTGTATTATGTCATTCTGGGATGGATTGGCTAGATTGGTACATGGTTCATCTGGATTGTCATCGGGGGCGAGTTGTGTTTGAACGAGAGATAGGGAGGTTGGTGTATCAGGGAGTGAGACCGACTTCCGAAACTCTTAAGATTTCGGCAATTCAGGCTGAGCAGCTGATTGAAAAGGGCTGCAAGGCGTACTTGGCGACAATTGTGATGCCAGAGTCTGTTGGAGAGGTGGTAGTGGGTGATATTCTGGTCCTTTAGGATTTTGAAGATGTTTTTCGGTTGTTGTAGGGATTTCCGCCGTCTCGGTCTAATCTTTTCACGATTGAATTGGAGCCGGGAACGACACTAGCAGAGATGGCAGAGCTGAAGAAGCAGCTGGATGATTTATTGGGTAAGGGATTTATCTAGCCGAGAAGTTCACCGTGGGGAGCGCTGGTGTTGTTTGTGAAGAAGAAGTATGGTAGTTTTTGGTTGTGTATCCATTATCGGGAACTTAACCGAGTCACTGTGAAGATTAGGTACCCTCTTCCGCGGATTGATGAGTTGTTGGATCAGTTGCGAGGGGCTACTTGGTTCTCCAAGATTGACTTGGCGTCGAGTTACTATCAGATTCTTATCGATGAGACAGATGTCAGAAAGACTGCTTTTAGGACGAGATATGGGCATTATGAGTTCGTGGTGATGCCGTTTGAGTTGACGAATGCGCCAGCAGCATTCATGAAGTTGATGAACGGGGTGTTCCATGAGTATCTGAATGAGTTTGTGATTATCTTGATTGATGATATTCTGGTGTATTCGAGGAGTCCTGAGGAGCATGAGGTTCATCTGAGGAAGGTTTTGGAGAAGCTGCGGGAGTAGAAGCTATATGCTAAGCTAAGCAAGTGTAGCTTCTGGCAGCGAGAGATGGGTTTTCTCGGTCATGTGGTTTCGGCGGATGGTGTTTCTATGGACCCAACAAAGATTGAGGCTATGAGAGGGTGGCCTAGACCGAGGAATGCCACTGAGATTAGGAGTTTTCTCGGGTTGGCTGGTTATTACAGGAGATTCGTCAAGGGCTTTGCGAGTATGGCGCAGTCGATGACGAAGTTGACGGGGAAGGATGTTCCTTTTGTTTGGTCTTCAGCTTGCGAGGAGAGTTTTGGGAAGTTGAAGGAGATGTTGACGAGTACACCAGTGCTGGCGTTGTCTGATCCAGGCGAGCCTTACGTGGTGTATACGGATGCTTTAGGAGTTTGTCTGGGTTGTGTACTGATGCAGCAGGGGAAGGTAATTGCATATACTTCGAGGCAGTTGAGGAAGCACGAGTGCAACTACCCTACCCACGATTTGGAGTTGGCTACGGTGATTTTCGCTTTAAAGACTTAGAGATCTTATCTTTATGGCGGGAAGGTTCAGGTGTTCACAGACCATAAGAGCCTGAAGTATTTCTTTACGCAGCCAGAGCTGAACTAGAGACAAAGACGCTGGATGGAGTTGGTAGCGGATTATGATCTAGAGATTGATTATCATTCGGGTAAGGCTTATCTGGTTGCAGATGCTTTGAGTCAGAACAGGGTTGCTCCGGCTCAGGAGCGCGATATGGAGGAGTTGGTGAGTGAGATTAGCACCTTGAGGTTGTGTGTTATTTCAAAGGAGCCGTTGGGACTAGAGGCAGCTAATCAGGCGGATTTGCTGAGCAGGGTTCGAGCAGCTCAGGAGAGGGATCAGGTTTTGGTTGATGCTTCTAAGGTAGTTGGTTCTGAGTATCAGGTTTTGGCGAGCGGGATGATACTTCTGAACAGGCGGGTCTGTGTACCCAAGGACGAGGATCTGCGCCAGGAGATGCTGAGAGAGGCTCATTCGAGTATGTTGTCGATTCATCCGGGAGCGACCAAGATGTATCGGGATCTGAAGCGGTATTTTCACTAGGTCGGGATAAAGAAGTATATGGCTAACTAGGTTGCAGCATGCAACGTGTGTCAGCTAGTGAAGGCTGAAAATCAGGTTCTGAGTGGTTTGTTGCAGAGTTTGCCTATTTCGGAGTGGAAGTGGAACATGATTACCATGGACTTTGTGACATGGTTACCGGTTACGCGGACCTATGATGCTATTTGGGTAATTGTGAATCGTCTAACTAAGTCAGCACATTTTCTTTCCATCAAGAAGACCGATGGAGCGGCAGTTTTGGCTAAGAAGTATGTGCGTGAGATTGTGAGACTGCATGGGGTGCCAGTGAGTATTGTGTCAGACAGAGATCTGAGATTAGCTTCTGAGTTTTGGGGAGCATTTCAGGCTGAGATGGACACTAAGGTGCATATGAGTACAGCATATCATCCGCAGACGGATGGGCAGTCTGAGAGGACGATTCAGACACTTGAGGATTTGCTGAGGATGTATGTGCTGGATTACGGTGGTCATTGGGCGGATCATCTGAACCTGGTTGAGTTTGCGTATAATAATAGTTACCAGGCGAGTATTGGGATGGCTCCATATGAGGCTCTGTATGGGAGGTCGTGTCGTACACCACTATGGTGTACTCAAGTGGGGGAGAGGAGCATGTTTGGTGCAGATTTTGTTCAGGAGACGACGGAGAAGATTCGTGTCTTGAAACTGAACATGAAGGAGGCTGAAGATCGGCAGAAGAGTTATGCTGATAAGAGCCGGAAAGAGCTAGAGTTTGAGTTGGGAGATCAAGTGTATCTCAAGACAGCGATGTTGAGGGGTCCTAACAGATCCATTTCAGAGAATAAGCTAAATCCGAGGTTTATGGGTCCGTTCAGGGTTGTGGAGCGGGTTCGACCAGTAGCTTATCGGTTGGAGTTACCTCAGAGTATGAAGGCATTTCATAAGGTCTTCCACGTATCGATGTTGAGGAAGTGCCTGCATAAGTCTGAGGAGGTGTTGGATAGGGTTTTAGAGGATCTTCATCCCAACATGACATTGGAGGCGAGACCTGTGAGGATTCTCGAGAGGAGAGTCAAGGTGCTACGCCGGAAGAGAATACCGTTGGTGAGAGTCGTGTGAGACTGTTACGGTGTCGAAGAGGAGACATAGGAACCAGAAGCGAAGATGAAGGCAGAGTTCTCGAAGTGGTTCGAGAACCAAGTGGAGGCTTGAGTTTGTCTTTTCTGGTTTTCAATTTTGAGATAGCATGTGGCTATGTTTTGGTTATGTATTTCGTTTGGTGTTGTAACGATTATACATTTCTAGAGATTTAATAGGATGGGTATTTCTTATTAAATGTGTTTATAAGATGTGAGTTCTTATATTGTATGACTAATGGGGTCATGTGTTATGTGATGGCTGGGAAATAGAGGTTTTATGTGAGTTAGAACCTGTCTATTTCCTAGGGGGAGTCTGGAAAAAGAGTTTTTGTGTGGGTTAGAACTTATCGTTTTCGAGGGACTCTGGTAGGAAACACCTTAGTGTTTGGGTTGTTTCGGATGGCCTAGTGATTGGTCATGGATGTGATGATATTCCGCGTTAGGGGATGTAATGAGGTAACCACATGAAGTGATTCTGGTCGATTGGTGCTTATGAGGCACGTTGCAGAGTTAGTGCTCTAGGGGACAGTGAGGTTCTCTCCAGGGGATAATGATTTCTCCTGCATATATCTCGAGGGACAGGGATCTCTCCAGGGGAAAGTGAGGTCTCCTACATGCCATACCTTGACGGACTGTGTGTCCCGAGAGTGGGAGGGGCATGGAGCATATCGATAGCCTTATGGACGGCGGTTCTGATAGTGGGAGGGGTATGATATACACCGATAGCTCAAAGGGTGACGACCCTGAGAGTGTGAGGGGTGTATATGTATATGGGTTATGAGCATAACGTCTGTGATGTGATTATAAGTATGAGACTAGATGAGCTTCAGGGATTGGGAGTGATCTCAGGTGGTGCTGGCCGGGTGGGTCAGGAGTGTGATAAGGATGTGTAAGTGCATGTCTAGTCTAGGGTTTTTACTTACGTTTTGAACCTCGGTTCAGACGACCCTGGTAAACAGATGTAGCGTCTTTGATCGTGCATGTTCTTGGTAAACCTTAGTGGGATGGTATTGTGTGATTCGAGGTCAAATTTGTGTTGGTGGGGGAGAATTGTAACCCCCGTGAACCAAAAAGTGGATTTTTGGTTGGTGCGTCGATCGACACAGGGTGGTGTGTCGATCGACACGCGTGTTTTTGACTTGTGAGAAGTTGGGTTATGGGCGTTGCGTCGATCGACACAAGGTTAAATTGAACCGACAAGTTCGGTTTTTGATTATTTGGTTTGGCGTTGGTTAGCGGAAGCCTTAGGGTTCGACTATATAAGTCGAGGGGCCGCGTTTTGGTTACGTTTTTATCAGAAATCAGAGAGTTTTATGTGTTCTTGTGAGGATTGAGAGGAATCGAAGGGTTATTGTTGATTTCTTCGCATTCTCAATCCTAGAAGCTCGATATTCTGATTTGAGAGGCTAATGGATCGTGTTTGATCCGTGTTCGTGTGAGGAGAAAAGGGATTTCCGAATTCTAGGGATTTCCAGCCTTTGCGTTCTTCGTGTTCTTTGCGGTCTTCGCGGTTTTTCCATTCTTTTCCTTCTAGAACCAAGGTGAGTGTGTGACCATTGCTTATCTGGGTAAAGAAATGAATCTCAATGCGTTGTGTGATGAATTGATGTTTGATTCTCATTGCTATGGATGATTTCGTGTTATTGGATGTGTTTGTTGACGGTTTCTGTGCAGGAGATCGACTCGAGGCAGAGCCGAATCGGACCAGAGAGGAGAATGTTCGATTCTGCGTATCTGCGTTGTTGCGTTAATCGACACCATTGCTTGGTGTCGAATGGTGTCGATCGACACACGGTGCGTCGATCGACATCGGGGTTGTGTGTCGATCAATGCCGTCAGTTTGACGTATTGATTGTTATGTGATGATTGGTTATTGTTTGGTGTTGTGGTTTGTCCCTTATGCCTGTGTGTATAGCCGGTAGATGGGATGACCGTCTCACTGAGTATTTGTGATAATACTCACGCATCTCTTTGATCCGTGTGATGCAGGTAAAGATAAAATGTGATCGTGGAATCAAGGCGAGGAAGAGGGGATGATCTAGTGTCTCGGTCGTTTGCTGTCATTGCATTCATGTGTTAGAAATGCTAAATTGATGGTTTGATGTTTGGAATTTGAATTGGAGTTATGGAATTCGTCGATTCCGGAATTGAGATGTTGGTTAGTTGGTTCATTAAAGTATGGGATTTATTGAATGGTTTGATTGGTTTAATTATTTATTGTTTTTCACTGGTTATGTTTGAATTGTTGATTGAGAATTAGCATGTTGAGAGTTAGTATATATGGGAATGCTAATTTGATACTATATATCTATAAAAAACGGATCGGGTTGTTTCACCTCCTAGCCGTTTATGGATAAGGTTTAGAAATAAAATCCTTGACTCTTTTTTGTCTCCTTTTGTCCTT
The DNA here is from genome assembly GCA_964056655.1 of Arabis hirsuta. Classification (NCBI taxonomy): domain Eukaryota; kingdom Viridiplantae; phylum Streptophyta; class Magnoliopsida; order Brassicales; family Brassicaceae; genus Arabis; species Arabis hirsuta. The sequence goes on along the minus strand of OZ053302.1, from coordinate 20,942,622 downwards.
TGAAGATAAGGTCATTTGTCCTTTGTCCTTTGAGGATAAGAATTATCATAAGATTATGAGTATGACACAAGATCTTATAACGGCTAGATTATGATAGTATGTGTGACTTGTGCGGATAGTACGACCATGTACGAATCTGTACAATCCGTACGGACACCCGCCATGATACTCTCTTGATCAATAGTTGTTGCTCTGATAGTTAGCCTCGCTGACTTGAAAACTGGTGCTACGTCTTTAGTTTTTCTTTGTATTGGACGAACGACGTCGTATGTATAAGTTAAGAAATTAAAAATAACCAAAACGATGTCTTCTAATAGCAAACCACTTTTTTGCGTTTGATGACGTCATGATTTTTTATAGGAAAAAAAAATCTCATCTAACAGTTCTTATCACTTGGTCAAATGTAATGGACGATCAAGATGGATCTAACAAAAAAAAACTTGTTGACCAGTAGGAAACGGTGCAACCCAGATTCAATTTAACTACCGGAGATGATTCTTCTTCTTCTTCAAAAAATATTATTACTGATATGGTTCCAATGTACCTTTGTTGATAAAATTGATATTTTGTTAGGACTTCAAATGTTCTATAGACTCCATCAAAACATCGTTCCTTGTTCAAGAATTAGAAGTTTGAGATGGAAACATGAAGAGACGAGGGATATAGTGAGTCTCGAAGCTATACTGAAACGCAAACATTGTTATATTTTGAACACTGGTCACTGGTGGACAAACCTACGAAGGGTAAGATGACTTTCTTCCTTTGTTAAGAAAATGCTTAGCTCATATCTCTTAACACATTTTGTTTTCAGGAATTGTTATTTCGAGAGAGAAATAAAGTTGAGCAATATTAGAAGTGAAAGGAGCTTACACAATAGCTCTTCATACATGGGCTGATTGGGTTGATTCAAATATCAACAGCACCAAAACCAGAGTCGTCTTCATCGGTTACGCTTCTTCTCATTTCAGGTATGAAGAAATTTCTTTGGTGTGTAACAGCACAGAGTTTAGGGCTTCTGGAGTAGAAAAAGTTTTTATTCAGCACAAGAAATCTATATTTTGATCACACGTCTAGCAACTTAGGGCGATTACTAGAAAAAGGGCAATTTTAAGCAAAAAGGCGATTACATTGGCGATTAGGGTTTTACGAAGTCGGGTCGCAAGGAACGGAGATGGAGGCGCTTACGCCGCCGGATCTGCCGGTGGCTGTAATGACCCTGTCAAGATATCAAAACAGTTACAAGAGATGATCGAGCCAAGACCTAGTTGATGGAAGAAAAATTGTCAAGCATGACGGGATTTTAAGCACAAGGTGGCCCGAAGCACGACGTGACGAGAAGCAGAGGTGGCAAGGTGATTTCAAACTTGATATTTTTACAAAAATATAAAAGTTTGCGGAAGCACGACACATCTGCTCGGGATTGACGTGCTTGGAATCCGCAAGGACGATAAATCCGCAAGCACGACAAATCTCGTAAGCACGAGGTGTCACGATCTTGTGTGACGAGTCATCGAAAGCATGACAAATCCATAAGCACGACAAATCCGTAAGCACGATAAATCCGTAAGCACGATAAATCAGAAGCACGACAAATCTCGTAAGCACGAGGTCGCGATCTTGTGTGATGAGTCCTCAGAAGCACGACAAATCCACAAGCACGACAAATCCGCAAGCACGACAAATCCAGAAGCACGAAAAATCCGCAAGCACGACCGTGTGCAATAACTCATTGGGAAGCACGACACACACTTCTGATCGTCCTACTGTGCCTATCTGCTTGTTAACCCTATAAATAGGACCAAGTAGCTCTCATTTCTTAGATTGAGAACGTTCCAAACCTCTGACCAAAATAGTTTGTGATCGTGATCCAATCCGCGGTCTGTTGTCGGGAACCATCCAGTAGTGCCGTGAAGTTTTTAGGGTAAGGCGTTCCGATCCTAACTTTTCTATCTGACTTAGTTTTGTCTTGTGATCTTGAATCCAACCCTTTGTGGTTTTCATGGTTGGAATGATCGAGATTCAAGCCGAAACTCTGTCCATTTTAAGGAAAAAGAAGATTTGTTAGATTGTGGAGTAGTCGAGGAACCTAGATCCGTCTAAGCCTAAGTCCGAGTTTAAGTCCTAACCATTTGAATAAGGTGAGTCTTGGTGATACTTGTCGTGTGCTAGATGAGTAGAGAACACATTGCTTGTTTATTGTTATGTTTTATAGCCATGGAAGTTCTTGCTAGAAGTTTAGGAATTTGGTTAAGTATTTTCTTTGATTGTTTGTGCATGATGTTTGATTGTGTGATTGCATGCTGCATGGATCCCGGATTACTGGGTTAAATCTCTTTATAGCAAACCCGATGCCAATAGAAGACTGATAGAATTCCTTTGTGGAACGATCGGCTACTTCCAAAAACTTCCTTTGCCAATGACGAATATTACATATCCAATTGTATAAACCAAAGTTATATTCCACCACATTAATCAATCTGGTGACCGTTGTGTTGTTTCTTTCGAAATGACTTTGTGATATCCCCTTATCTAATTGAGAAATTAATTTTTTTTTCAATGGTTTTTTGCTTTAAGATTTCTAAATTCAGTTAAGCAGATAAAATCCCAACTTTTTCTAAGAGGCCTTAGAAGTTAACGACGTTAAATTGTAACTAAAATCCAAAACATTGTTGTTCAATTACTTAGTTTAATGTCTTGTTTTTTTGCATTAGCATCATGAAATTAGAAAAAAACAATGGTAGCGTATTTGATATTGCCTTCAAACTTGTTATCGTATTCTTAGTATTGAGATGTGTAGGCATATAGAAAATAATTTTAAAGTATCATATACATACAAGACTTTGTTGTTGCAACATTACTCGTGATCATGATGATCAAATATATATTCATTAAATCTACTGTAATTTCGACATAATAGTTCGTTAGAGATCACGAAATGGTGATTTAAACGGTGTTAATGACATAGTTTGGTGATTAAAATGATTGTAGGTCCTCTTTCAATGGTTAATATCTCAAAAATAAGTTTGGAAGTGATGATAAATGCGTTTTGATTGTTTTTTTTTTAAATTATCTAAAAATACAAAACAAAGTCATTAAACTAAGTAAGTGAACAATAGTATTTCGTTTTTCATTTACAATTTAACATCGTTAATTTTAGGAGGGTTTAATTTGCTTTGTCAGAAAAGATTGTTGGGTTTTAATTTACACCTAATTTTTTGTTAGGTTTTTTTAGGTGAAATTGAAATAGGTTGGGGTTTTGTTTGCAATTTCCCCAACCAAAGATATATTGAAATTATTTTATCTTTTCTTCATTTTACTTTTTCATGGTTATTAAAGAATCTATATGGGGTTGTTTGTATATATGTCTTTAATAGCGGTGGAAGGAGGAGCAATTGTTTTTTTTGGTCATAGGAGCAATTGTATTGATATGAGACGAAATGAATAATTTTGCTAACGGAGCCACTGGCAATGGTTAGCATTTTTGTGAAGTTTTTTTTTCTTTTTGTGTTTAGCCTTATTTTTGTGAAGTTGATGACGCAATGAACCTTTCAATATGGATTTTAATAACAAAGCAAAGACTTAATGTTATATAATATCCTATATGGAAATCGGAGAATAATGGCGTTAACATAAGGCTTACAAGTTATGAAACAACCATCTAAAACAATAAAATATATGTTGTTAAGTAAACACAATGCACATAATTGATAAGATGAAATTTTCAAAAAAAAAATGTTTGGGTTAATTTTAAAGGTCAATTAGCTAGATAACTATATTGGACCTAATAACTAAGAATATAACCATCTTATTTCTATAATTAAGTCAGTAACTAATCGAAGAAGATAATACATATTCTATCCCTCCTTTGTTATTAAAGCAAGTTGACATAAGAAATAAGGAGAAAAGATGAGGTGGTGTACCGTAGGAGCGATTAGCATTTGATCTTTTTAAAAAAATTACACCCCTCTCATTTTACTTGGTTTTGATTTATTTTTTTATTTTTTATTGTTTGATAATCGGGAGGTGTCTGAGTTTTCACCACCCGACTAATCTCACAGGATAAGTGTAGCCGTCGAGTAACTCATACACCAGGTTTTACAATGGGCATAAAGCGTGACACCATTCTGAATTGCCAAATAGAGGTAAAAGTGTTCCCAAAAAAATCGAATTCAGGTTGGAAGGATTTACCTCCTTCCCTTGAGCCTTTTTACCACTGGTTTTGATTTCTTAAAATTCTAAAATAAAGCTTACAAAAAAAAGTTCCTGATTTTTTTTAGAGAAAATTAAATAGATTAGCACTAATTCATTCATATATTACTAGACTAGCATCCATTCAAAAACATTTAACAAAAATACATGTAAAAAGTCAGTTAACCCATCAAACTTCATTATAATGACACTAGTGCCATTTTTTTATATAAAATCTTTTAAATAAAAAAATTAGAATTAACAATAAACAAATTAGAATCATAATCAGTTTAAACAAAACAAAGATATTATACTCGACAAAGAGAAACCCTATTTCGTCGTCGTTCTTCTCTTCTCCTCTTCTACGGTGACAATAAGAAAATCAGTTATTCTCTTCTCCTCTTCTCTGGTGACGGTATTTTGCTTCTCGATTTCTTCTTTTTTCTTTCGATTTCGATTCCTGATTTCTTCTTTTAATCCAACGATTTTGATTTTGATTTGTGAGGGCTTCGCTTTCTCTTGTTGGTGTGAAGGTGCTTCGATAATACAACAAAGTGGACTGCGACAGAACCAACAGACATCTACGCACGATTTTGGTAAGAAAATCTCTCTGTCACTCTCTCTATCGACATTCCGGTGTACCGGATTCTGATTTTGGAGCACCCATTGATTTCGTTTTTCAGTAAGTTGTTTGATTTGGTATTCGTGAGTAGCATTTAGTACTTGAAACTCACCACTTCTCGAATATCTTGTTCCAATCGTGTTGATGTGGCTGTATTGTTTTCAAGCTGAATTTATCAGTTTTCCGAAGCAAGTCATATGTGTCTATGCCCAATTGAGTGTTTGAATTGACATATTTTGGCCATTTGCTTTCAAATGATTTTAGGGACCGACTCCCTTCACGGGCAGTATTTGATTGTAGCCACTCAGCATATTTTCCAAGCAATTCCTCACATCCAAACACGCCAAAGGTAATGGTTGATATATCAGACCTTGAATAGATGATGGACATGTCCAAGTTGGGATTAGATGATTGATATATCCATAGTTAGGAAACACACAAAAAATAGTCTCTAATGATTTTGGCTTTTGATAGTTAAGCTTTTGCTTTATAAAGCATAAGAACGAGAACACATCAAAAGATGGAAACACAGTTAGAAAACACAAAAAAAATAGTCTGTTCATTCTATGGTCTCTACTGATTTTGGCTTTTGATAGTTAAGCTTTGTTAATTGGAGTAGTTTTCTAGAAACATTTTTTTTTAATGAAATGTTAAATTTATTAAGCAAAATGTTAACAAATCTATTTACAAAGTGTGACGTGTTTTGCTAATTTAAACAATTCCCAAACCCAATTACAAAGTCCATGCGGTCACATAGGCCACAGTTCTCTGCTACGAAACTAACTCTGCATAAGGAACATTTATTTTTGAGAGGAAGCTTTTTAATTAATTTTACTACTGTTGGGTTAACAAAAAAAATCTTGACTTAGAAATTATTAAATAATCGTAAAACACAACGACTTTGTTTTTCCTATAGAACACTGCATTTCTCTATCAATAGCTAGTATGAATTTTAATTACGATGTATTTTATGATGTAAATCTTCAGCATCTTATACTAATTATTAAGCACTTTTTGTTATTTCTTATGATTTCCAAAGTATTGATGATATTTGTTGAGGATGATTGTTGCTTAATTTCTGAAATTTCTTGTTTTCTCCTCCTAGATGGCTTCGTTAAGTACTAAAAGGAAGTACCCGAAACTACTATACAAAAAGGGGAAAGCACCAAGTCAAAAGAAAAGTATGAGTTATTACTCAAATTTCCAAATGGTTGAAAGTGGAGTTGGTGTTGATGCCTGGGATGCGTTGAAAAAGTCTTCTGTTGGAGTTATACCTAAGTTTTATGAGCTAGATTACATATGGAGTGCGATGATTGTCCATTACGTTTTAACTCATCGGTTGGTTCTTGGAAAAAAATATGAGATTTGGTTGTTGATTGATTGGCAGCCAATTCGCCTTTCTCTGATAGAATTTGGCTTCATTACTGGCTTGAACTGTGAACCTTTCCAAGATGGAGCTGTTTGTGATGCTGATCACACAGATTTTTGGACGGAATTGAATGTTTGTCCACTTGTTGGTCCTAACTTGAACGAGTTGCGTGATGTGTTAGGAAGATGCAAGACTTGGAGTTTTGAGAAGAGGAGAATGGTTGGATGGTTGTGTATTTTGCATCTCGGAATCTACGGCATAGCTCCAACAAGTCGAATCCCTTTGGAGGTTGCAAAGCGAGTACTTGATCTTGAAGCTTTTGAGAGATATCCATGGGGTCCCGTTGCGTGTAAGAGTTTAATACAGTCCATTAAGAATGTCAGTTATGATGCAAAAAACTCGTATACGATGGAAGGATTTGTTCATGTGTTACTCATATGGGCGTATGAGTCAATTATCGGCTTAGGAGAGAAATATGGGAACAAAATTGCTAGTGAAGAAGTTCCTCTTCTTTCATGGGGTGGATCTCGTACGAGATTTCATTTTGATGACTTCATAAGACAAGAGAAGAAAGTGCATGAAGATAAGGTATTTTTTCTATGTTGTGCAACATAACTTGAATTCGTGTTACGTAGTTAAGTAAATTTGAATGTTTGTTAGCCTTATAACTTATATTAACATGAGTGATAATCTATTTAGTTTACTGATTAATAGTTTAGTCAACTTGTTTACTGATTAACTGGTTTCTTATAATTTGTTCGTAATTATTTCTTTCAGGTGAGTGTGAGTCATTTCCTTTCCTACAACGATGGTAACATGATGCCTAAGTGGGATATTGAGGTTGAAGATCAAGAGCTGAACAATTTGATTAATGATATACCTCAAGATTGTGTGGATCGAGAAGCTTGGGATGTAATCGCAGCTCCAATTAGCAAAAGAAAAAACCGTAAAGAAGATTTCCCCTTGAGTGATTCTGAGAATTATGCAACGAAAAAGAAAAAGAATAAACAGCCTATTGGAGATAGTCTACATGTAGATTCTTCTACTGTAAGTACAACTATTATGTTTTTATTTTTAAATACTATTGATTATTTTTCATAATTATTTTTCAAAAAAGCATTTTCCGATTTTTTTGTATTGAATAAAATGATGTATTTCTTTGGATCATTCAGTTTCATACAGATTTTGGTACAATATTTTTCTTACTATGGAATATGTTATAATTTTCTTATTTGGTTGCCTTTGATTAATTGTAGGGCCATGATAATGAAATGGCAAACAATGCAGTTTTCGCCATGTTCAAGACACTGACAGAAAAAGTAGACAACATGGAGACCAACCTTGGTACCAAGTTGTTATCGGGAATGGATGCAGCAATTGATACAAAGGTTAAAGCTCTACTTACTCCCTTCACTGAGAAACTTAATACATTAGAGAAGGAGATAGAAAAGCTGCGACAAAAGAATGTACCTGCAGATCCAAAAGAAGTTGCCAATTCCAATCCTAATACTAATGAAGAAGTCACAAGTAAAGATATGGTATGTTAGCTTTACTATCTTACTCTTCGTGTGTGTAGTTTATTAATTTGTTTGGAACTTATAATTTAGGAGAACCTATTTTTTAAATCACATTTTTGTTCTATAAAACTGTTTTGTTATGCGTATTAAAACTGTTTTTTTTTTTGCAGTCTTGGATGGTTCAGATGAAAACCACATCCCAGAATGATTTACCAATTTGTGTTGTCAAAACTCTGAAGAAGGCAGGCAAGAAAAAAGCTGACAAGAAAAAGGTTGTTAAAACTGAAATACAAGTGCCACATCTTCTTGATTTATCTTCAGGGGAAACATATACAGATCCACTACAACATGACATTTTCAAAGGAGTTACTGGAAATTTAGATGCAATCGTAGCAAAGGTTACCAAATCGACTAATCCTACACCGCTGCCTAAGCGACAAACAAAGTTGGCACCGACTCAGCTCTTTCCGTTTGTTGGAAATTCTACAGTGAAGCGCATCATCACAGGTGTAACTCCATCCGTCACCGCATATGACCCGTTTGCTGATGTGGACAATAGTAAAATTTAGAATCTACTTCATTTCCAACTAGATACTGAGTACGTCACTCTTCTTTACTTACTTATGTCACTATCAGGTGTATATCGCCACTAATGTGTATTTATTTAACATTTTGTTAGGGAGGAGCCTGATGGAACCAACGAGTCTAGTGTTGAATTCTACAACATTATTACAACTCCGAGAGATTCATGGTCTACTGATACATATGGGTGGTTGACTAGTTCGGTAAGTACCATTACAACTCCTAGAGATGCATGGTCTACTTTATAGAATGTACTATTTGCTAATTCTTTAATTGTTTGGTTGTTGCAGCATATGTGGTGTGCAATGCATATTTTTCATCAACGATCTCTACGTGAGCCATCTCCGTATCACTCTCAGCGGATTGTGTTTTTGGACCAGTGGTTTGTCAACAAGCTGGTGCGTGATTACAAAGAATTCAACGCAAAAACATGGACAGAGACAGATGACTATAAGGGTGCATTCAACGGTACATATCCTACAGACTCAGCGACAAACAAGAAGTGGCTTCACGATGTTGATCATCTATATGCATGCCATTTTATAAATGGTAATCATTGGGTTGCTTTGGACATCGACATTGGGAAGGAGACTATTCACGTTTATGACAGCATTTTGAATTTAGTCGAGGATGATAAAGTCATTCGAAACGAATGTCGGCCGTTCGCGAAGATGGTTCCTGCAATTTTAAATGCAATGGTGCCTACTTGTGTTTGAAAGAGGAGTGATAAATAGTTCGCCGTACGAAGACTTAGAAATGTTCCCCAGAACGAGAAACCCGGAGACTGTGGTGTGTATGCTATAAAGTACATCGAATGCCTTGCAATCGGTTGTACTTTTGAAGGGTTGAATGACAGAAATATTCCACAATTACGAAAGAAGCTAGCGGCTGAGATTTATGATGAGATAGGACTACCGCGTATGACACAGAAATAAGCAAGTTTGTTACTTAGATTTTACACTTTGCTTCTGGATCGTTATTGTTTTATAGATCAGAATTAACGTTGCTTCTAATACAAGATACGAGTTTGATGTTTGAAATGGATTATTATTGCTCACTGTTTAGGATTAAAGAAACAAAAACCTTTATAATGCAATGCTTTGGCATAAACACGGCACTACGCAGTTGGTAATCACACCATTACCAAAGCTCACTTTCCTGTCTTTCGTTTCTAATAATTTAACAAAGAACGTACCAAATTGAGTAGTGTGGCCAAAATCTTGACATATGAAAACTTTCTTATTCAAATTATTAAAAAAATAATTTCATGTAATGGGAATTCAAAGTAAATTAAAAAGCAGTAGACAAAACCAAACAAAAATAAAGAAAAACAAATATTTGAAAAAAAAAACTAAAACTCCGTAAGGATATTCAATTATTTTTAAATCGGAACCTTACATGTCTTGCAATTATGACTAGCTTGATGACATTTAGAACATATGTGTTCTTTTCTAGGCCGTTTTTTGTCTATGGTTTTCTCCAATGCTGATTTGATTCTGGATTTCTTAGGTCTTACAGGCGGTGTACGTACTATTGGAGGCAAACACACCTTCGTGGTGACATGATTTGGAACGGGCGAAGCAGCATCCCTTGGCATTATAGAAGTAGAATATGCATTGCACAAGTAGTTGTTGAGATAATAATGATGACACAATGAGATGCGACATTTCTTACAGGCTTCAGCCGCGGCAAGAGCGTGCACACATGGTAACTTCTCCATATCAAATCGACAGCAACTACATTTTCTCTCCGTCAAATTAACTATATGAAGAGACGTTGCACTAGTAACTTGTACGTGATGCTTATCGATTGCTTGCGCTGTAAGTGTCTTCGCATGTGGTACACGTTTCTGAAATAAGCAAAACAACTACATTACACCAAATTTCTCTCTAAAATTACAATGTAGAAAGTGTGTTTGTTTTACCTCTAACAGTTTTTCAACCCCACGAGTGAGTCTCGTCTGCACTACTCCCGCATCAGTCCTCCGTTCAGTAAACCATCTTGTCATCATTAACCGGATAGCATCCAAAAGTCGTACAATTGGTAAACTTCTCGAACTTGAAATCACTCTATTGATGGATTCTGCAATGTTTGTTGTCGTTAAGTTGTACCTTTCACCAGGGAAATGGACACGAGCCCACTTTTGTACATCTGCTCTTTCCAAATAGTTATGTAGCGCTGAATTCAACAATCGGATCTCATCGTATATGGTATTGAAATCTGTCATTCTAAAAGCGTTTGCAGCTCTTTTAACCAAACGAAATGCATCTTTGCCTCTGAATCCTACCAATATATTTTTGTATAGATGGTATGTGCAAACTCCGCGACTAGACTTAGGGTAAACCTTCCCGATAGCATTTCCAATAGATTTATGCCTATCAGATATAATTGCAAGGTCTTCATCATCAGGAATCACAATGCTAAGCTGTCGGAAGAACCATTCCCAAGATTCATCATTTTCAGTATCGACGACTGCAAAAGCAACTGGAAATATTTGGAAATTCCCATCTTGAGCCGTTGCGAGTAGTAGTGTCCCTTTATATTTTCCCTGAAGAAACGTACCATCCACGACAATTACCTTTCTCATGAAGGGAAATCCAACAATACTAGCACCAAATGAAAGGAACTAATACTTAAATCTATCGCACTCATCAACTTCAAGACGTGTGAAAGTACCTGGATTTACTCTTCTTATTTGGTGTAGATATGTGGGCAAATCTGAGTAGCCACTCTCTGCAGAACCTCTAACCAAATTTCTTGCACATAAAAGTGTCCGATGGGCCTTCCAATAATCCATCAAATAACAAAATTTAAAAACAAATTTGTAATCTAGGTGTGAATAATCTAGAATGGGAAAAACATAGAGTTACATATGATAGAATATTACTACTAATCTTGATACTAAATCTCTTGTTTAAGGCTTCCCCAACGTGTTTTGGGAGAACTTTTGAATCAACACCTCCAACATAGTCCACATATAGTCTTGCAAGTATTTCTGGAGTCGCTTGTCGGGCACGGGCAGAACATTCTGTATAAGAACATGAATGATCAGGAATATACACTCGAATCGTAAACTGCGTTGAATCTCCGATTGGTGTAGCTCTTACTCTCCATGTACACCCTTCTACCCAACACTTAAGAACTAACATGTTTGGCCTTGATCTGTCTACTTTAAAATCAAATTGTTGGAGGACTGTTAAAATCTTCAACCTTGTCTCTAATGCATCTTTCGTTTCGAAACGTTGTCCGACAGCTAGATCGAGTGCGGATAAATCTAAGTTTACATGATGAGTAATGACTTTTCCTTGAGCGTTCGTAGACAATGAACCAATTTTTGTACTCGGTGAATTTTGCTTCTTCTCTTCTTTTTCTTCTTCTTCTTCTTCTTCTTCTTCAGGGACCTTCCTGTATAGAGTAAAGTCTTCATCACCTGAAGATGCTCCGTCTGAATCATCACAACAATCGAACCTCTCATCGTCGTCCTCGTCGCTGTGTTCATCATTTCCCTCTTTTTGGAGATATGCATCTTCCTTCGACCTTTTTTCTTTCAATTCGACACAGAGGTGCACCGGCTCAGCTTTTACTTGTTCCAAAAATCCATCGAATTGCCTACGATTTCCAACGTCTATAGGCGGTGCGTTTTGCGGTAATGTCAACAATACCTTTTTAGGAAACATGTAGCTCAACTCCACATCGTAAAGCTGCTTCTCGATCTTGTACTCGTCAATCACCATCCGAACAAAATCTTCAAAACAAGTTCCTTCATTTGTTCTTATAGATTTCTTCCCTCTTTTGTTATCAACACCAAATAACCATATATTATTTTGAAGCATCCATTTTCCACAAATCAAATTAATGAGCACCATGTTTTTATTGAAAGAGAATCAATAATAAGTGGATTGGAACATGAATAGATATTGTTCAAAAAAAGAAGAAGAAGACAAGAAAGGGAGAGACGACACAAGTCACGAACACTCCAATAATTTACCCTAATTTTCGTTTTTCTTTTTTAATTGAAAATTTGGTTTGTTTCGGTTTATTCCGGTTTGGTTCGGTTAATATAGTATTGTTCGGTTTGGTTTAGTCAAATCGGTATAGTTAGGTTAATCTATATAAATTAGTCTATGGTTAAAAAAAAAAAATTGTGGTCAAAAGAATATAAATCTATCATGTAAATTTGTGGCCAAAAGACATAAATCCATCAAATACTAATTAATCTGTCAAAATAAGATAAATTTGTTGCCAAAGGAAAATAAATTTGTGACAAATTAATTAAGTCTGTCAAATTTGAGAAAATTTGTCTCTAAATGTAAATAAATCTGTGATGGCAATAATTAAGTTTGTCAAAATTAAGTAAATCTGTAACCAAAGTGGAAAAAATCCATGGAATACTAATAAATCTGTCAAAATAAAGTAAATCTGTGGACAAAGAAAAATAAATTTGTGACAAACTAATTAAGTCTATCAAATTTAAGAAAATTTGTGGCCAAAGGAAAATAAATCTATTGAAAGTTAATTAAGTCTGTCAAACTTAAGTAAGTCTATGGCAAAAAAGAAAAAAATCTGTTAAGTAAATCTTTAAAATATTCATAAATCTGTCAATATTAATTAAATCTGTGGCCAAAAGAAAATAAGTTTGTCGAAAAATAAAACTATCATCACATTAAATTAAGTCTGTCATATGGCAAAACCGTAATTTTTTTTTTTTTTTTCAAAATTTTTGGTAATGGCATTCCTGTAAATAAGGTTTTTACTAACAAATGATTTGAGGGCAAAATAGGTACGAAAAAATAAGTAGTAATTAAAATAAAATAAGAGCTAATCTAGTAATTAACCAATAAATTAGTGCCAAACTAATTTTTTCCCCTTTTTTTATACATATAATATCATTTAAATATTTTTAAATGAACAACAACTACTAAATGAATATGTAATTTTTGATTTAGAACGTTCGGTACTATATAGAACACATAAGATTAAATAGTATAAACAAAAATAGCATTTCATTATATGTAATTTTTACCTTGGAAACGTTATTTATTCAATACAACCAAAAAATAATAGTATATATGTATATATAGGTAGAACTAGGAATGATAAAAAAAGTTTGTCATTAGTGACATAAATTGGGATATACAACCATATTCTAAGATTTACAAAATAAAATATGAACTATTCTATATGAAGACATAAAATAGTATAGACTTGAAATACAATTAGACAAACATTCACATAACAATAATTGATGACTAATAACTTATTATATATGTGTAACATAATAAAATCACGAATGAAAAATATTTTCTCTATATGTTAAGTGAATTTGCATATGTAACCATATCATAAAATTTACTGAAAAAATTGAATTTGTACTATATGAATGAATAAAATAATATAAATACACACCATGCTTACTTACTATACATTATTTATCTATTTTGAGAAATTTATGTTGTTTCAAAAACTTCAAATCATGATATATGGAGTAAAAAAGTATGTCTTTTTACTTTTTAGTGAAATCTTTAAGTTGAATCTATATTTATTTTAAGCTATCAAAAACAAATTAAACAAAAAACAATAAAACAATTAAATTAGACGAGAAGGACAATAGATAAAGAAAATGAAACAGAAAATGAGACAAAGAAAAAACATGCGTGGGTGTGAGTATCTGCACTCTCTCATCTCTCTTTCATCAAGGGCAATTTGTCTTAGATATAGAAATTACATCTCATATCCTAACCATCATTTTACTATGGTTATTTCTCTAATTATAAATTTTTTGGGGTCATTTGTGGAATCAATGGCTAATAAAACCCATATCTTTTATTTCAAATCTAACAATCCCCATTTAAATCTAACAACTCCTTTTTTATCAACACCCATAATTTTCTCAACTCTACCCTTTCTTATTTAATTTTTTCTCTTTTAAAAACTAAAAAACAAACCCAATTTAATATTATCATTAATTTTGCCAACAACTAATCAATAAATCCCTAAACCTAACAACTCCACGTCACCTCCTCTTCTCTTACGGTTTGCGAAACAGAGAAAGAAACAAAGCGACAGTGAGCTTCTTCTTCTGCTTCGTCTGCTTCTTCTTCTTCGTCTGCTTCTTCTGGTTCTTCTTCTTCTTCACAGTCACCTCCTTCTTCATCTCGTCACGTTCTTCTTCTTCTTCTTTGCGAAACAAAAACAGAGCCACCGTCACCTCCTTCTTCATCTCCGTTTTCCATTCAATCCGGTTAATTTAAAGGTAAGATCTTTGGGTTGTATGTTATTTTAGTGTGTATGGTTAGATTAGGTTGTGAAAATCTCTTAGTGTAAAGGATCCTTCTCAATTAGAAGATTTGAAAATTTGTTCTTTTTGTATAGTTATATGGATAATGAACTTGTTTATTAAGTCTATTAGTATGGTGAGATGATTTTTCTTGTAAAACGGCAGTTAAATCGTACTAAATCGGAGAAAATCGGAGGGTAATCGGAGGTAAATTGAAACAGTAGGGTATAACTAAAATAACTGGTACTAATACGAAACAATGGTATTACTGAATAAACTGGTACTCTTGAGACTAACTGGTAATACTAGGATAACTGGTACTAATATTACTTAATAACAGTTTAATTATACACTTACGATATTTTATTTTATTTTGTAGGGGACAATGAATAAAAATTGCACAATCATATGTTTTGATTATGGAGGATGTTACTTAAGGGAAGGTGAAAACTTCAGATGGAACGTAGGAGAGGGAGAAGAAATTCACACTTTAGCGATGCGGACCGGAGCGGAGGATGTCACTTATTCGGCGTTGGTTGATAGAATTGGGAGAAAGATCATGAAGATACAACGTATCTGAAACTCAGTTACATTCCTATGATTTTGAATGCTCCAAAAGCATCATATATCTCAAACGATGATGGCGTTTTTAATTATCTAATGCAAATGAATGGAGAGGGTCTTAGAAGTCTATTACACGTGGAGCTCATCCAAATCGGAGAACAAAATGAGCAACAAACAGGAGAGGGTCGAGAGAGGGAAACGCTTGTAAGTGATGGTATGATAACTTTACACAACAACGAACCATCGCAACACCATGAGATGATAACTCTACACAACAACAAAGCATCAGAACACCATGAGATGGTAAACCAAGGTATAACTAAAATAATTGTGTTACTCATTTTATGTGGTTTCTGTCTAGTACTACTAGGTATAACTGATATAACTGCTTGATTTATTTTGTGTTCCCTCTGTTTGGTACTATATGACTGTTTGACACTGTTGTGAGTATAGGTCATGAAGAACAAGATAACTTTGCTATGCATGATTTTAATAATGAGTATAACATTGGGACGTATGAAAATAATGAGGGACCATCTGCTGTGGATGGAGATGGGGATGTAAGACAAGGATGGGAAGATGGTATGGATATGACTCTACATCAAGAATTTGCAAGTAGAGATGAAGTAAAACAGTTAGTTCAAATTGCTTCACATCAGAACTACTTTGAGTATGTTGTTAAGCACACCGATACAGGGCGATATGTGCTTTGGTGTAGTGAAGCAAAAGCTGGTTGCAAGTGGTATGTACGAGTTACTCTGCTTCGGAATTTTGATCGTTGGTCAGTTATAACAAAATGCATACATGTTCCCGAGCTGATGCAAGTACAAGGAGACGAAGAAGGAGAGGGACTCAACGAATAGGCGCTGGTATTTTACATGAAGATTTTCCCGGTTCTTTTGAGACTCCGACTTCGAAAAGTTTGATAAAGTTGGTGAAAAGAAAAGCTAGTGTTGATATATCATACTCTACTGCATGGAGAGGAAAAAATCTAGCTGCTAATTGTGTGCGGGGAAGTCCAGAGGAGAGTTATAAGATGTTGGAGTCTTATCTGTACATGCTTAAGAAGATGAATGAGGGTACAAAAATATGTGTGAACTGGGATGGTGAAGGCAAGTTTGAGTATTTGTTCTTCGCACTTAGAGCTTGCATAGAAGGGTTCAAATCCATGAGAAAAGTCATCGTTGTAGATGCCACCCACCTTAAAAGTTCTTTAGGTGGAGTTTTAATTGTTACTACGGCTCAGGATCCTGATCGTCACCATTATCCAATTGCTTTTGGTGTAGCTGATGGTGAGAAAGAAGCGAGCTGGATGTGGTTTATGGAGCAGTTGAAATCAGTGGTAAAGGATGATGCTCAACTTGTTTTTATATCTGATAGAAATCAAAGCCTCATCAAGTCAATAGGTGAGGTGTTCCCGTTGTCTCAACATGGATATTGTGTCTACCATCTATCTCAGAATGTCAAAGAAAGCGTTTCAGGTGTAAGAAAAAAAACAGTTGCGGGTAAGTTCATCGAATGCGCACACGCATATACCGAGGCAGAGTTCATAGCACTTTACGGTAGGTTTAGAAGAATGTATCCTGCTACAGGTGGTTATCTAGATAGAAGTGTTGATGTGAAAAAATGGGCAAGGTGTTATTTTCCAGGAGAAAGGTACAACTTAGACACGAGTAATTCAGCAGAATCTATCAATTCTGTTTTGCTAACTGCAAGGCAGTACTCGTTATTACCTATGATTGATGTGATTGTTGCAAAAGTGGCTGAATGGTTCAACAAACATAGGAAGAGTGCTGCTACAGTGATAATGTCACAGAAGTTGGTGCCTTATGTGCACGACCAAATTCATGTCCTCTTACCGACTGCAAAGAAATTAGTCTCGATTGAGTTAAACAACTCCACCAATGAGTACAATGTGATTGGACTGGATGGCATGAATTATTTGGTTGATTTGAGCAGCAAAAGTAGCACTTGCAAGTATTTTGATGTAGACAAGTACCCATGCTTGCATGCACTACAAGCTATCGTCCGATTAAGCGGAGAGACCGAAACTCGTATACATGAGTATTGCTGTCAATATTTTCTTATGGAGAAGTGGAAATTGGTGTATTGCAAGACGATATATCCTGTTCCTCATATTTCCGGATGGATTATCCCTGAAAATATACGAGCTTTGACTGGCTTGCCTCCACCACATAAAGATCCTTCAGTAGGAAGAAATCAAGAAAGACGGTACCCGTCGGTTGGAGAACAAAGAGGAGGACAAAGAGGAAGAGGAAGAGGAAGAGGACGAGGATGGGGATTTTATGACTATTTTTTTTTGCGACCCCGATGTGGTGGAGCATGAGTAGGCAAAACGGTTCTTAATTTGTGGTGCTCTCTGCCGAGTACTACTAGGTATTACTGAGTATAACTATGCGATTTCACTTGCTGATGTTCTCTCTGCCAAGTACTACTAGTAAAACTGGGTATAAGTATGAGACTTAATTTGTGTGTTCTCTCTGTTAGGTACTACTAGTAAAACTGGGTATAACTATGAGACTTAAGTTGTGTTTTTGTTCATTTAATTTAATTTGTATGTTCATCTGATTTGTGCTTATTAGTTATTGTTGCATTTAGACTAATTATTTCATACTGAGTATATATATTTTTACAAAAACTAATTGTACACTAAAATATTTTTTTACTAGAACTATTTGACATTATAGGTTAAAGTGTGAATGGAAGTCCTACTTGTTACTAAAACAACCAAACATTGTGTTTTCATATATTTTAATATACAAAACTATAAGAAATGTGTTTAATTGGAATAATTTGAGGAGTACTATTACAAACATTAGTGTGTTAACCCCGTATAACTGATTATACATGAAATTGATCAAAATATAACTGTGTGTAATATGGTACTACTAGGTAAATAAGTATAACTATAAGTAAAGTTTTAATATTTTAAATATATAAGACGACGCACGTACTAAATATAACTGTTTTTTTTAAACATGTTTTTAATGCCGAAGTCGTAGTATTTGTTTGTTTTTAACACAAGTAGTACCTAAAACATCAGTAGTACCAAAATAACATTAGTACCTAAACACACCAGTACCAAAATAAGTTCAACGTACAACATGAGTGTTACAGTTAAAATCCCACGTACATACAAGTACCTAAAACATTAGACCCGTTCATCATCCAATCCTACTAGTACCTAAAATATCAGTACCTACTACTACCTATTTCTTGGTTCTCTGCCTTGTATTTCTTCCCTCAGGTTTACCCTTCCTTTCCCTTTTCTTCCCAACGTCCGTTTCAGCTTTATCCTTCTTCCCCTTTTTATTCCCAACCTCCGCTTCAACACCTGCTTTGTTCTTCTTCTTGGCTTTTCCCTCCGCCGTATAAGGCGATTTCTTGAATTGTGATGGTTCTATTATCCTCTTCTCCCTTGGAGTTCTCTGCTTTGTCACATTCTTCTCCATATTCTGCTTCTCCACATCTCTATCTTCAACAGTGTCTTCTTCTTCTGATTCAATCTCAGTTATAACAGGTTGATCAGTAACCTCACCTGAGAAAAGAGTCATAGCCGTCCCTGGAGGAACCTCTTCTTTTTCTGTTTCTTCTTCTGGATATTCCACAACATAAGCAATAACATTCTCTCCTTTCTCTTCTTTCTCTGCTTCTTCTTCTCCTTTCTCTCCTTTCTCTTCTTCTGTTCCATCAGCAATAAAACCTTCTGTCTCCATCTGTGTTGTCTCTTCCTCTGTCTCTTTTTGTCCTTTTTCAATCTCTTGCTCTCCTTCTTCTTTCTCTCCTTTCTCCATCTGTGTTGTCCCTTCCTTCGTCTCTTTTTGTCCTTCTTTCTCCATATCTGGATGATGCTCCATCTCATTACACTCAAACCCGTCATCATACCCGTGATCATCCCAAATCTGAGGAGTTTCCTTAGTATCTACTTTGGTTTGGAGATCCTTCACTGTTTTCCTAACAGTCCTAAGCTTCTGCCGCAAAGTTGAGACTTTTCTTTTCAATTTTCCCAACTTTTCAGACATCTTCTTTTCCATCCTCTCTTCCATGTCTTTCAAAAGTTTATGCAATGCTGGATTCTTCTCTGCTTCCACAAGAATTTCTTCTTCTTCTTCCTCCTCCTCCTCCTCTCAGACAGCCACATCCTCATCGTACAACTTTTCCCAAAATATCTTCTTGTCAGCAAGATACTCGTTCCAGCTGTCAGGTTTAGTGTCTAAGGCTTCATCATCATCTATGATACGCGCTAATCTTCGTCCACTTGCAGATTCAGGTACCATTACAAGAAAACACAGTTTTAGCGTCGGCAAAATTCGATACTAAATCGATGCTAAAGTCCTTTAGCATCGACTTAGCGTCTAATGACAATTCGACGCTAATCTGTCGACGCTAAACCGACTTCGACGCTAATTCGACGCTAGATAAGCGTCGAATTACTTTCGACGCTAATTCGATGCTATATATCGATGCTAATTCGATGCTAAAATAACGTTATATTAGCGTCGATGCTAAATCGACGCTAAGATAACGTCATTTTAGCGTCGAATTAGCATCGAACTATAATATTTTTTAAAAAACAAAAAATATTTGTAAATGAAAATATTTTTAATAAATTTTAAAATTTTTTAAAAATTAGAAAATTTTATATTTAAATGCAAAAATAGAAACAGAAATTGTTTAAAAACACTGAAAATGCAAACAGAAATTACAATTTTAACGTTCGTCTCTTAAATTAATGTTGTCTCTATATTCATTCATCTAGCTTCGGCTTCTTCGTCGAACTGCGGTTGAGCTGTAGCTGGAGGTGGCTGTGCAGGACGTGGTATCTGGGTGAGGGCAACAGCTAAAGTCGGGTTATCCACTGCAATAATGTCCATCAGATTTGTCAATACCGTGAGTTGGCCTTGTATCGAACTGTTGGTTGACCGCAGATCCGCTTGTTCCATCTTTAGCCGCTCAATCTCAGCATTAACAACGGTCAACTGCGTTGCCAACGCGGGTCAGAAGAACTCGGAGTGTAACTATACCGAGCGGTAGAAAAAGCTGCTGGGAGATCGGCGATGGATCCAACACCCAAGATCCGTCCTTTTTTCTTCGGTGCAACCTATAAAATGAAAACGTTATAAAATCAAATTGTTAAAAATGTGATAGAAAATAAGTTAAAATATTATATTCAAAACTAAAAAAATTACCTCTTCGTAAATTTTATCGTAATCGGCGACACCCAATGTAGACTGGACAGAGCTACCACCCGGAGAGTAATGTGACTCTAGCTCTGCCACTCGAGCGTTGTAGGCGTTGAACGTTTGTTCCGCTTGAGCGGTAACAAACGTCCCATCCTTGCGCCGATGAGTTTTCTCCATGACTTTTACAATCGGAGCAAGCTGGTCGCCATCGGACTGTAAAAAAAAAGTAAAATATATATAAAAATAAAAATTAGATTATATATATATAATATATAAATCAAATAATATAATAAACCATTTTAATTAAAAATTAGATCATACCATATCCAATCGTATAGTGACGTATGATGATTGACCCGCACAATGCTTAGACGGTCCATCTCCTTCGGCCACTGGCGTAAGACGGGATGCAGAACACTTCGATGATTTAGCTATCGAAGAGGGTTCCTCCCAATACCGAACTAGACCCGACCAAATATCGAGATCCATCCCTAAAGGCATCGCATCATCGCCTTTCTCCGCCAAGCTTTCTTCCAGTTACCGACAGTGCCGTTGAGACGCAATTTAGCCTTCTTCTCGTAGGCCTCTCGCACTTCGTGAGTACGAAATTCTTCCCAGTGCCACTTTTGCTACAAAAATACGAATAATATTCGTAATAGTTCTAAAATCAAATAATTTATTAAATAAAAATAAATAATATAATATGACTTACCCGCCCATGACTCAAACCAAATATCACGAACCGATTGCAGCGTCTGCGTCCAATTAGCATGCGACATATGGAAATAGCCGATGATGACTTTGGTGACCGAACGAGAGACACAGTTATCGGTAAACCTATAAAACAAAATATTTTGATATTAATAAGTTATTTAAAACATATAATTATAAATTAATGAGAAAGATTGTAAAAAATTAAACATACCAAAAAGTGTTGGAAGGCTTCAGCGGATAGAGCATCTTAACCCGTTCGTGACGACCAAGTTGGCGAAGAAGCTCAGTAATCCGCATCATAAGAGGCGGTTTTGGCGGTGGAGGCGCCTGCTCCGCATCATCGGGATGTGCTGCTTCGTCTTCGTCTCCTTGTGGGTTAACTGGTGGCGGTGGCGGTGGCGGTGGCGGTGGCGGAGCTCGTGGTTGAACTCGTGGTGGAAGCCGTGAACGATAGTTCACAGCAGATTGGAAACCCGAATCCGATCCTGATCCCGATCCGCGACGACCACCTACGGATCCGGGAATCGTAGAATCCTCGCCGAATAACTCTCCCTACGAAGGTGGACCCACCTATAAAATCATAACAAATTTATTAAAGTAAACAATGTAAAGTATAATTATTAAATAAAATTACAATAACTAAATACATTATAAAATCTATAAAAAAAAATCTATTACGCGAAATATTTGTTTTTATTTTTAAAAAATCTTAATAATCATAATAATTTAAAACAAAAATCTAACAATTATTTGTAAACATAAATGGTAAAATAAAAACGAATTTATTAAATTAAAGTACGTAAAAAATAAATTCATCAATTCGTTTTTTTAACAAAAATTTATAAAAAAATCAATCTTAAAATTGTTAAATAATTTTATAGAGCAAACCATAAATTCATAAATTCATAAATTTTATGTATAACTTATTCTTACAAACACATAATTTAACTTGTAAAATAATTTTATTTTTTTCATAAAGAACTTGTAAAATAATTGTTTAAAAAGATAAATTCATAAATTCGTTTTTATTTTATTTTTCATAAATAACTTATAAAATAATTTAACAAAATATAAATCTAAAACTTGAAAAAATAATTTCATTATTATTAAATCAAAAAAAAAAATTTCATATATCCAAAAATTCAACTTAGAAAACAATTTCATACACCTTAACACACATCATTTGTTTATATATTAATATATCAATAGAAAAGATCGAAATGTAATAACACACATCATTTGTTTATATATTTAATATATCGTCATAGAAAATAGACCTGCAAGTGATTCATGCATGTTCGTTGGCAAAAACTCCGCAAAGGCGAAACGCAATAATCTCTGCATAAACACATGACAATCATGACTCTTCATGCCAGAGAATTTTTTGCCTTGCTCCACAGACTTAGAGAGTTTTGACACGTATCCATCTGGGAACTTAACTTCGGTGGAAACCCAGTTGAAGAATGTTGATTTGCCTTCGTTTGACAATCTAAAGATTGGCACTGGAGCTCTCCCATCTCCCGTGAGATGTAACTCAACTCTAGAGTATATAAGAGGCAAATCCAGTCTAGATTTCAAATTTTCTTTAGACCTGCCTGGAACGTTTAAGATGGTGTGCATGATGTTATCGAAAAAGTTTTTTTCAATGTGCATGACATCAAAATTGTGGCGCAATAGATGATCCTTCCAGTACGGTAGTTCCCAGATGAAGCTCTTCTTATGCCAATTATGTTCTTCAAGGTATCCATCTGGGAGATTGGTCGGAATATTAAGCCAGTTACCACCACGTTTTGCTGTGTCCTGAGCTCCATAATAATCAAGTTGACCTTCAATTTGCTCTCCTGAAAGATATGGAGGTGGGGGGATACGTACACGTTTGCCCTTTGTGAACAACCTCCTGTTTCCCCGGTACTGATGGTTCATAGGGAGAAATCTTCGGTGACAATCGAACCAACAAGATTTCCTACCATTTTTTAGTTGAAAGGCATCTGCCTCATTTTGGCAATACGGACATGACAATCTACCATGTGTTGTCCAACCAGATAATATTCCGTACGCTGGAAAATCGCTTATCGTCCACATAAGCACAGCTCGCATGTTAAAATTCTTTTTCCTAGAGTAATCAAAAGTACAAACACTATGAGACCACAACATGTTCAACTCGTGAATCAGCGGCTGTAAAAACACATCAATAGATCTTCTTGGATGCTTCGGACCAGGGACTAAAATACTCAAAAACTGAAATTCTCTCTGCATGCACATATCAGGCGGAAGGTTATAAGGTGTCAATATAACTGGCCACAAAGAATATTGCCTACCAGACATACCGAACGGACTAAAACCATCTGTTTATAGCCCAAGATAAACATTGCGCTTCTCTTTAGCAAAATTAGAGTGTACCGATTTGAAGTGCTTCCAAGCTTTTGCATCTGAAGGATGATGAACTTCTCCTTCACTAGTTGAATGTTCCGCATGCCACCTCATTGATGCAGCTGTTTGTTCTGATTGGTATAGCCTTTGTAGCCTATCTGTTATGGGCAGGTACCACATTCTCTGGTACGGCACTTTACTTCTACCAGCTCCTTGGGGCTTAAATCTTGGTTTGTGGCAAAATCGACATTCCTGTAGATCTTCATCATCTTTCCAAAATATCATGCAATTGTCAATACAAATATCTATCATCTGCGAGGGCAAACCTAAACTAGAGACTAGTTTATGTATATCGTAATATGACTCAGCAGCTTGATTACCCTCTTGCAAATACTCTTTTATAAGAGCTGTCCAATCATCCATGCAACTCTCAGATTGATTATGATCAGATTTTATTGTCATCATCCTATATGCCAATGATAATTTAGAGAGACCTTCCCTACAACTTTCATAGATTGGTTGCTTTGTAGAATCAAGCATATCATAAAAAATTTTAGCATCTACATTGGGTTCCTCAACAACATCATCATCAGTAGACATAACTCTAGGAAATGCATCGGTTACCGTTTCTTCGAACCTATTATGGTCTAACCCGACATCATGATCATAATTATTAACAAATTCATGAGACTGATCATATTGTTCATTCGAATAACCCTGATCCATAGGTTGGTAACTAGTACTATCCGAAGTTTCATCTCCATATCCCTCTCCATGATAAAACCAAACACAGTACTCAGGTGTGAACCCTCTATTAAATAAATGCGTACCGGCTACATCAATTGTCTACGGCTTCGAATTTTTGCACTTCCGACACGGGCACACCATCACTCCGGTCCATTGAATTGTAGGCACACTACTCGCTTGAGCCATGAAAATTTCAAGCCCGTTGAGGAACTATTCTAAAATTCCTCCATTTTCATCTCTACGTTGATACATCCACCTTCTTAGTTCGTATATATCGCCCAACTTATTCAAAAAATATTAACTACGAAAATTTATTGAAAGATTTTTTTTCTTCAATAATTTTGGGTTTGGGCAGCGATCTGGGTAAGTATATATAAGACATTTAGTAGCGATTTTGCTTCGAATTTGCATCGCATATTAGCATCGAATTCGCATAGAATTATTTTCCGTCGACTTTGCTTCATATTAGCGTCGATTTAGCGTCGGTTTTATAGAAGTAGGTGAACCCATTAAAAACGTGCGACCTACCTACCCAGTTCGACGAAATATTCGACGCTAGAACCGACGCTATAGGATCGACACTAAATCGACGCTAATTTAGCGTCGAATTGGTGTTCTAGATGCTAAATCGACGCTAATTCAATGCAATTTAGCGTCAATTTAGCGTCGCTATTTTTCGTCTCAATTTTGCGTCGAATGGTTTGACCGACACAAAAACGACGTAAAATCGTCGCTAATTTTGCGTTGACACAAATCCGACGCTAAAACTGTTTTTTCTTGTAGTGTACCAAAGTACTATGAATATCCTGCGACTTTCCCAAAATATAACTTTAGCTATTAACTTTAAGAAAAACATATTTCATATTTAAAGATAAGAATGATAATGAATTCATACCTTAGTCAAAGCAAGCGAATCATAAATCTCACTCAACGCAAAACCTTTCATAGTACTATGCTTGAACTTCTGTTTGCACATCCTTGGGCAATCTGGCTCTGCCTCTTTAACTTCTTCTCGAAATGATCTCCTCAGATTTGGGATGCACTCAAATGCTAAAATCTACATATAGAGATAAAGAATGTCATAAGAAAACATATAGAGATAAAGTATGTTAAACTGAATATTTAGAAGTCATATTTACCTCCAAAGGAATGATGAAACCAGGAAGAGTCAACGACGGTTGAACATGGCCTTTCATAAGATCCAACGCATGATAACATCGTTGACAGAGTCGTCAAATGTCAAACGGCCCCACGGAAAGGTTTTACACAACTCTTCATCATCCACCAATCTAAAAAAGAAGGGATCTATACCTGCTCCTGTATTCTTCCTAGGCCTGATCACCGAACACAAAAAAAAAAAACAAGATAGCCATCTTTAACCGATCGGGAGAACTCCTCTTTATTGACACCAGCTTCTCTTCCACATCTTTCATTGTTACTTTTGAATCCACGCCAAACTGTCTTTCCTTAAACTTACTAGCATGAGCCTTCCAATCCTTTCTAGGATCATAGTCTCTCGGGTAAGCATGGCAGTGCATCCCAGTTATCAGACAATGCTCCTTCAAAGAATACCGGATGGGGACGCCATTTACCACAAACCAAAGTGTTGTCCTCTTTTCCACAGAAACAGTTCGAAGCATTAGCATCCACAATCCCAACAGCTTACGATTTGTTTCAACAGGCATGTGAAGCACATGGTGAAGCTGAGGATGCGTCCTGAACCATTCCAACTCTGGTTGAACCTTCTTTATGGTCTTCAAGAATTTTCCCAGATTACACCTTGTTTGTATCTTCGGGTAGTTGAGATATTCATTACTCTTTAAGAAAAAATTCACAGGCGCCATTGGTTGGGAGACCTCTGTATCCTGCAATCCAACACACAACTTCAATCTCAATATCACACATTTACCTATTAGTTATACCTAGAAGTACTAGTTATACCATGTACTAACAGTTATCTTAGAAGTACTAGTTATACCATGTACTAACAGTTATCTTAGAAGTACTAGTTATACCATGCATTAACAGTTATCCTAGCAGTACTAGTTATCCCATGTACTAATAGTTACACTGGAAGTACTAGTTATACTAAGTATTACTAGTTATACTAACTAGTACTACTTATCAATTACCTAAGCACTAACAGTTCTACTAACTAGTACTAGTTATACTCAGTAATTCAACAATCACTTACGAAGGACTACCATTACCAAGGACTAACAGTTATCCTAACAATAACTTTTTCATCTCCACATACCTCATTATCTGACTCGGTCACAGCATATCTTTGCGCAGCAGTGGGCTTAATCCCTCTTGAACTCCCTTCACCAGTGGGCGTAATCCCTCTTGAACTCCCTTCCCCTTTTTCTTTTCCTTTTCCTTTCCTCCTCGTCAATCCTCCCCTCGTAGTAGCCATTCCTACAAATCATAATCAAAACATACACACACACAAAATCAAAACATAAACAAAATCAAAATCCTACACAAACCCTAATTATCTCGGATTATAAATAAATCTCACAACCCTCGGATTATGAATAAATCTCACAAATCCGACAATCCCAACATTTCCACATCAAATTAAAACCCCAGAGACTCAAATTCAATTATCAAACATCAAAACCATTTTTTGAAAAACATCAAAATCCCAATTTCGATAACCTAAATTCGAAACCCAAAATTCGACAATCACAACATTTCGAGTTCAAATTAAAACCCCATAGACTCAATTTTAATTCTCAAAGATCAAAACCCCTTTTCGAAAAACATCAAAGCCCTAAATTCGAAACCCTAATTTTGAAAACCCCAAATCCGGATGTGATGAGATGTGATTACCTTTTGTTTAGATGGAGAAACGGATTAACCAGTTTATGGAGAACACGACGGCGACGGCGACGGAGACGAAACACGATGGACGGCGACGGCGACGGCGAGTTATCACAAAGTCGCGAAAGAGGAGGAGAGTGATTTTTTTTTTGCGAAAGATTAAAACTGATTTCGGGTTGAAAGTTTTTTTTTAATCAGTTAGAAGGTTTTTTTAATTTTTCCGGGTTTGGGTCGGATCGGTAGTTGGGTCGTGTAATAAGTCTGATTCATTAAGGGTTAATCTGTAATTGTTCACGTTTTAAAAAAATAAAAATTAAAAAAAAAATTAAAAAAAAAAGACATAACTGATTTGAGTTATGTTTTTCGGATTTTTTAAAATTTTGGCCCTCATTTGTGCCAATTCCCCAAAGGAATTTTTGTTTTGTATATCTAATATACTTTTTTACTTTTTTGACACAAAGGAAATACTCTATCTTATCTGTTCATTTATTGTCTATTCGAGTTTTCCATCTGAACATATGTCATGTCATGTCATGTCATGTCTTGTCTGTGCTGTCCACCATTTCAATAGCAATGTAATACATGGTTTTAAATATAAATTCCGGTTTTCCAAAACAATTGGCGACCAAAGTCAACTTTTGAATTGAAAACGTAAATAAATTTCGGAATCAAAAGTTTAACAAATTGTGGAATTCCCTTTAATCCAATAGTTTGATTAAGATTTAATTAAATCAGGACATTTGAAATTCGAAACTCAGAAAATATGATTTATTAATATTAATACAGATTATTAGAGATAAACTTACATGAAATCTTTAGCATGGAGCAAGATATAATCGTTTGGCGTAGATTAAAGAGAAGATTTGTCTGTTGTGAAATGGTCGATGTAACAAGTCTCATAATTTGTAATCGAATAATAATAAATCCTGACGATTAAAAAAATAAAAAATAAAAAGTTTTAACAAATATTGATATATCTTTTTTTTTTCTTTTTGGTCGCAAATTGATATATCTATGATCTATCTATAATAAGTAATAATCATTGGTTATATTAACATACTTAAAATATAAACTAAACAATGGAAAATGCATAAACATAATTATTTGAAACATATAGATGACAAGAGGAAAATGGTTGTCTTGTTGGACCATGATGCCCAAATTTTTTTATTTGATTTGAAAGATATATGGTATTTGCTATAGGAAGTTGTCTGTATCGTTGATTAGTCTTTTCAGGTTTCCTCGTATGTCTTTACCCGAAAATTTCTGGAAGTTCATTTCACTTGTTAAGTTTAGTATGCAAGTCGATAAATCAACTCAAAAGAATGTAGATATTGGAGGAGTTTTTAAGATAAGCTCCTGATAAAAAGAAAGAGTACATGCACTTGTTAGGGGGAATTTATTTTTTAGGCGATAATTCGTCATGACGATGTTCTCTCGTTGATTTGCAAGAACTATGTGGACGTCTCTTTTGTAACATGCTTAGTCCCTAAATATTTTATAGTTATTAATTTTTAACATCCAATAATTTTGTATAAAATTAATTCTATCCTAATTTATAAAACCAGATTGAGAATTCTATCCTAATCCAATAGCGGAAAATCCAATCCAAATAGACCAACACTAAAATATATTAACTCTAATCGTTAGTTGTGACTGAAAAAGTAATGGAACAGTAGCGATGATACAAAACCACGTCAATTTTTCGGATTTATGAAGGTTAAAATCTAAAAAATAGCTAAAAATGAAGAAAACAATATAAGAAGAAGATGAAGCTAAAACATTGAGTCATCAGAATAAAGAAGGGGAAGAAGATGATGGTGATGGAGGAGACAAGAATCATGTCTGTTGTAAAAAGGGGAAATCATGATGTTAAACGATTGTTGAGGATGGGTTTCATCTCTCACTAAATGGATCTAGTCCAAAACCAATTTTGAACCAATAACCAAACCGGTCCGCTCAGCAAAGGTCCAATGAAAGAAGCCACCAGAGAAAGGCGTTCATCAGACATGTAATGTAACTAAGATAAACAACTACAGTTCTCAACCGGCATTTGACTCTAAATAAGGGGTTGGATGCCTCATTGAAGAGATAGATTAATCGTTCTCTAGAGAATAAGAGATCTGCTACTCTGGGCAATAGGTTTCTAATTCTAAATGATCTTTGCACAACCAACCTCGTCGACTAGTATGCAAGCCCGGCATCCTTTCAACCGATATACTTTGTCCCTCGATCAAGCTCGGCAGCTACGAAACCGACCCTGAAATGCTCCTCAAGCCAACTCGGCAAATCAACCAACCGACCTACACCATGTCCTAGCTCGTTGTATCGTAAAGCGCTTTCCTACCCATTGTAGTTCCAACATGAGTTTCAATATAACAACAGTCTCTGAACTCAATTCCTTCTCTCAATACAAACTAAGTGGAATGCCAAGCTCAACAACGATGTGGTAGCTAATAACGGATTCAACTAAAAGAATTTGTTAAAAGAAAAAAAAAATTATTTTCCATTGCGATGAGTAAGGATTTCGATTGGGTTTATGTCAGATTCTATTTTGATACTATTATCACGTATATCTGTTAGTTTATCTTTTGATTAAAACCAATTAGCAATGAATAGATTGGCTATAACCTTTTATATATTAGTTAATTAATTCTCCAATTTCTGATATGGAAGTTTTTTTCGTTAACAAAAATACCGAAACATGTGATGGATTTAAATTTGCGCAAGTGGCAAACATAAAAATAAAATAAAAAAGGGTGATCAGTTTAAGACAGCCAGCACCCTAGAAATCCAAAAAACAAGCAGCATATCAATGCAAGAAGATTATAAAAATGAAAAACAATCATCAGGAATACACATGTGAGCATAATGTTAGTCAGATCAAATTAATTATGGCAACTCGTCGAAACTCTTGGAGACAAAAAAAAAAAACAAATGAGCATAAAACGAAGGGTCAGAGGAGTCAATTCTGATATCAAAATGAGAAGACGAAAGGAAAGCAAACGTAGGATTCTCTTCATGATGAAAAGCAAAAACCCTAACTTGTGGATACATTCTCTAATTCTTTTTAAAAAAAGAAAATAAGAAAAAGGAGAGACGGATGGATTGGTTAGTATGGCGGTGGAGCCCTGGCGGTGGGGGCCCAAATAACATCAGAGCCACCCATGTGGCAACTGTACATGGATACCCCACACGACTCTCCTCCACTTCCCGCCATCTGTCCTGATTCTCCACCGCCTCCCGAGACCGGCGGCGATTGTCCCTCCCCTTCCGCTGCTGAGGCCGAGTTTCTCGCCTCCTCCTCCTCCGCGGGAAGCCGGTGGTAGGATGGGTTGTTGAAACTGGCGGCGATTACGTACACGGTTCCGGCGGAAACGAGGGGCCCGGCGACGAATCCCCCGATGATCTGCCCCTGAGGTCCGGCGAGGGAGACGGTGAAGAAGTTGGAGACGGGAGGGGACAAGGAGGTGCGAGGCGGAGGAGGGAGGAAAGTGGCGGAGACAGAGAGGAGATCAAACTTGCCGTGGAAAGTGATGGTGGAGCCAGGAGCGGCCGGGGAAGGCTGACGCAAGGTGACGTTAGCGACGGAGCCGGAGCCACTAAGGACGCAGACTCCGATGCCCTTTCGGCGGCAGAAGCGGTTGATGGCCTCGACGACGTCGTTGCCGGAGGGGACTTCGAGGATGTAAGGGCTCATAGGAGGGTCGGAGTCGCGGGTGACGAAGACGGGTGGTTTGGGTTTGTTCTTGGAGCCCGGAGGTCTGCCACGTGGACGGCGGACGACTTCGATGGAGGAGTCATCGACGGTGGGGGCGGAGGAGGAGAGGTGGAAGTGCGAGGAGAGAGAATGTTGCTTGGAGAACATATCGTTACCTTTCTGCTCTCCGAATTCACCTTTCATCTTCTTTTTTTATTGAATTTATTTTGCTAGAGACTATTTTTGCCTTTGGAATTTTGTGCAAGTAAAATGTTAAAAGAAAGGAGGAAGAAGGAAGATGAGGAGGTTGGTATGGGTGTGTAATAAAAAGGAGATGGAGAGGAGGGACTTTTGATAATCCTTCCTTTGGGAAATGGTATTGGTAGCTATTTTTTATTTTTTTGTTAAAAGGAAAAAGGAAAAGTATTGTTTTTGTGTATAAAGGAGAATGAGAGGATAGGGAAGCACAGGAAGATGAGCTTTGAAAGCAAGAAAAGAGATAGAGAGAGAGAGCACGGCGCCGCTAGTTGGGAATTGCAAGGGAAGACATATATGTCTGATTCTCTCTATTTCTGTGGGTTCACACTCTACTTTTTCTTTTTTCTTTTTTCTTTTTTCCTTTTTTTTTTAATTCCTATATGGTTTGGAAGTTGATAATCAACTCTTTTAGCTACCCGCAATTATATTTTACTATGCAAAAACCAAATACTCCTATCTACTATTGTAATCTGTTTAAAGCTTATATCAATTAGAGCAAAACAGAAACAATTCTATAGTCTAATGGATATGTCACTGGATTCTAAAGACTAAACTAGATTAGGAATTTTATTTGATTTTAATGCAGAGAAAGAAAAAGATGGGAGACAAGTGGGATGAGAGAGAGAGGGACATCCCCCATATCCCAAATCTGGAGTATGCTAAGAACCAAATCTGTCTCTTTCACATCTCCCTTGCTCGCCTCATTTCTACTCCTAATCATCCTTTAGACCACCTCCATTGGAGGTTTTCAAGAGGGGTTCTCCTTTTTTTTTTTTTTTTTTAATTAATGTTTTTCTCCTTCATGATTAATAATAATAGATACTTCTATATCTGGTTAAGAGTATATCCAATGTATCATTTTATTTTTTACTCTACAATTAAATAATTCCAAAATAAATTTGGATTTTACTTCAATATATTATTCCATATCTCACTCCAAAAACAATATTTTAATTATATTTTTTTCTATTTATTATTAATTACTAATAATATATTTTCGTAACATTATGTTTTATTATTATTAATTCACACGTACATACATAATAATTTTAAAATATATATTTTTAAAAAGTTAAATTCGTAATAACATAAATTAACTAAGACGTACATACATATTTTTAACCAAAAAAAACTTACACATAATCACAATTTCACACATTATAATAAAATATAATTATTTTGTTGTAAATTCTTGTGATTTTGACAAATTCGTAAAAATTTAATTTAAAATAATATCAAACAAATAGAAAATCATCACGAAAATAATTATTTACCTCTTAAAATTAATTTATTTAAAATTTAAAGGACCATTATATAAATAAAAAAAGTTCAACTCCAAAATAGAGTGGAAATTGAGATTACTTCATATTTAGAGAAAAAAAATGGGTTTATTCCATTTTGGAGTTGAAAATGGAGTGGGGTTTGAGAGGATTTTACTCTGGAGTTTAGAATAAGATATAGAGTGAAGTTGGAGATGCCCTAACTCTAGAATTGATCTACCAATTACTTTTTTTAAAAATAACTTTGAAATAAGAATTTCAAAAGCGCTTGTCAAATTCAAATTAGTAACAAAATTAAAAAACATTTAAATATTTTAAACTAGTGATTGCTCACGCTTAGCGTGGCATTTAAAGTTAACATGGTAAAATATGCAATAATTTATAATGTATTAATTATTTATGTATTTAATATCATATAAATTTAGTGTTTATAGTAAATAATTATCTAAGTTAGAAAACTAACCATTTGTACCAAATTATTGTATAAATACAATGTAATAGGCAAAAAAGAGAAAATACAGTTACAACATAAAAAAACATCTTTGTTGACACAAATCTTTAACTTGTATGTATTTATCTATATTCACTATGGTTTTCTAAAACAACGATTGTAAAAATCTATTGATTAGATATGTTATGATATATTTTGTTTCTATAGAGACATCTGCATATCCTCAACAGAAATGCTGGAATGCATCTTTCTCTTTATATAATTAGAATCTTGAATCATAATGAGAGAATAATTAATGCTTGATTGTATTTGTATCTCACTTTATTTTTGTCGATTTGCTGTGATATTTATCTTTCACATTGATTCATTGGTAAAATGATTCTTTTATCTAGATTTACAATTTGTGGTGGAATAAGGTTTTCTTTCGAAAATCTTGGTTAGGAGAGTTATTTTGTCCATTACAACTTTTTTTTTAATTGTATTAAGAAGTGATTGGTAAATTGGCTTTAAAAGTTATGAAAATATTTAATAAAACGTTATGCATCTTAAAACCTTTTTTTTTAAATATCACATATCATCTTTTTTTCATGTTATGTATTTTTATTAAAACTTATCTTCGTTGATTTTTGTTTTAAAATCAGAGTTACCTATATAAAAGCCAAAGTATTAAGCTTTAAACGTGTTTTTGTATAGTATACTGTTTAAATTGGTAGATAAAATATATATGTTATATACATATATTACATAAGAACTACATAAATGTGCAAAAGACAGTTAAATGTAATTTGTTGGAATTAATTTACATAAAAATTGCCTATTAAATTATTACAAATAATTGATAAAGTTATTAAAAAAAAAATTAATTTTCATTTTTAGTAAATAAAAAATTCAATTGTCAAAAAATTAGATGACACATGGCAGCTTCTCATGACTTTGGTTTTGAGGAAATCTTAAAATAGTTTTAAGTTTTAAACGTTTTTTGTATAGTATACTGTTTAATTTGGTAAATGAAATATATATTTTATATACATATATTTACATAAGAATGACATAAATGTGCATAAGACACTTAAATGTAATTTGTTGGAATTAATTTACATAAGAATTACCTATTAAAGTGTTAGAACTAATTGATAAAGTTATTAAAAGACATTTAATTTTTATTTTTTTAATAAATAAATTAAAAAATCAAAAGTAAAAAAATTAGATGACATATGCAGCCTTACATAACTTTGATTTTGAGATAAAATATTATATTAAATTTTAAACTGAGATAATGTTTTGGATACTAAAACTGAAATGAACTTTTTAGATCGTTTGATTTTTGTTTTGTTTTAAATTGTCTAAATTAATCATAAACACACATATTATAAAATATGGATATGTCGAGTTCACACAAGATATATGTTAACACTGTTGTCTTGAATATTTCATATTGTACCAATTATTAAAAATTAATATTTTAATTGTATCCATATAAAACTTCCAATTTTGATTTTAAAAATAAATATAAATGCAACAATTCTACAAAAATCCACAAGTTCTATCAGTTCAGCTAAAACAATGTTATCAGTTAGATCTAGAATTGGGCATATGTAACTAGAACCGTAAAACCAAATCGGACAAAACTGAATAAAGTGATATTGGTTTGGTTTAGATTCTCACCAAGAACCGAATGGTTCTTAATCTTCATAGCCAATAGGGATCGGTTCGAACCGAAACTGAACGAAAGTATCGAATCAGAACCGAAAACCGAACATTGGAAATCCTAACTTAACTTATAGGGGCCACTAAACTTTCACGAATTTGAGATTTATGAAAAATCGATTCATGGCTTATGTTCTGTTTTGAGACTTGAAAAAATCGATTTATGCTTTGATTGATTTGGGATAGATTTAGTATGTATTTGAACTGATAAATATAAATCTTTGAAATTTTAATTAATAAACAAATCCATGATTAAGGAAAAGTGAAAATGTTGTGATTGTTTCACTTTGTGTTTTGTTTTGTTATGTTGTCTTCTTATCTTTAAACCATTTTGTGTTTCATTTTAGCGTTCATTTGGTATTTTTAAGTTGATTTTGCAGATTTGGATTCGGTTTTTCTGGTATTTATCCGGATCGAAACGAACCAATTTAAAGTTTGGTTCTTTTATGGTTCTCTTAATTGTGGATCCGAACCGAACCATACTGGAACCGAACCATACCGAACAAAAAAACATTCGATTCTTATATGGTTTTTACTTTGTAAAAACTGAAAATCCAGAAAATGGAAGATCCAAACCAGAACTGAACCAAAGTACCGAATTTCCATCCCTAGTTACCTAGGGTACAAAAAAAATATATTTACGAGACATGATCTACTTTTTGTATTGATATGTCTCTTATCACTATTTACATTATTATTAATTGTACTATTATTGTATACTATCAAAAGTTTATACTGTTTTATATTACCAATCGAATCCGTTAACATGTGTAATAAGGTTTGTAATGAACTTTTGAGATATAAAGAATGCAGAGTTTTCTGATTTTATTGGTTTTTTGTTGCATAACGGATAGGAAAATTGTTCTAAATAAAGTTAATAACTAATAAGAATTATTGCATCTTACGTCACATAACCATCTTAGGAAAAAGGGTTTTTTTACTCCTATAAACGCTTTTTCATAAAGTATTATCGAATATTAGACACTTTTCACTATCATCACAGTTTCATGGGAATAAAAAAAATTCATGTCCCTTCGGGGACCTCTAATAAAAAAAAAAACAAGTATATCCTTTTTTTCTTTTCCATTTTTCTTCTTTGGACCATATTTTTTTGGATTAATTAGTTTAATATTAGTTATAGGATAGATAATTAGCTAAGTACCATGTGCAGAATTAAATTTAGGTATCTAGGAGAGATAAACAAAATGTGGACTAATTTGTCCATGTGTAATTTGTCACCGAAAAATGGTTAAATAATATGATCAAATATTTACTGTCCATTATTTAAAATCCCTAAAAATATTTAATTTGATTGTCTCTTGTTTCGCCGTCGGCGCCATACGAAACCCAAAAAAATCAGATCTAGATTTTGCCTGATTGGTGCGGATCTTGATTGAGTGATTGATTTTGTGAGAGTATCGACCATTTAATCGTATATCTTCTATCTTTGCTATATAATGGAAACGGATTCTAGTGCTCATCGATCAGAGGCTTTAGGGAAAAAATCTGAAGAGAAGGAGCACAAAACTATCAACTGTGAAGACGATGGAGAGCGTGGTCGGCGAATCTGCAAAGAAAGGAGAGGTAAATGTAGTTGATTATTGTCGGATTTTTCTGTTGTTGTAGTTAGAATAGTTTGGAACTAAAACAGTTGACTAATTTTTTGCAGATGTTGAGAGGAATGATGGTTGTTATGATGTTGGGTGAATGGTATGTGATGGAAACTGGTGTTTGGGATTTCAAAGCTAAGCAGCACGAGCTATGCAAATGTGTCGTGTTGACGTCGAGGCTACGATTTGAAGAGCTGGTGTGATTGGTGAAGGAAAAGTTTGAGATTTGTTCAACCAAATCTGTGAATCTTTCCTATCGATGCCCTCTACGGATGGTGATGGATGATGAAGGGGTTACACCTCCAGCGTCAATAACCTGTGATGATGATGTCAATGTTTTTGAGTCGATATGCAGCCATATTGACAAGGTCACCTTGTGTGTGACGGTTCGAGGAATTGATGTACTGCCGGAAATCTTGGAGAGTGTTAAAATCTGTCCAAATCTTGGTAAGGATACTTCCCCTGAAAGTCATTGTTGTTGTGAATTATATTGCAATTATCATGTGTGTATTTGTGTAAGGTGTACGGAGATTCGTTGGCTAGTTGTAGTTGACTTCCTAAGAATAGGGTTTATTGTTTGAATCTCATTTTAGCTCACTATACATTGAACTGCGATAGTGTAACAATATAGTGAACTAGACATTGTACAATGTTTGTTGAGAGAGATTGTAGTCGACTATATATGTGGTATACTCTAATCCGTACTCGTTCACGTATTTCTATATGAACAGAGACAGAGGGCAGCGTGTCGAAGGGTAAAGGGAAGACCATTGTTCTGGAGGAGGGAGAAAAATATTTAGTGTCTTAAAGTGAGAGTGATTCCGAGGATGGTGAACTTCTCGGAAATGACGTCGAGAGACAAAATGCAACCGAGGATCCAATTCCACCCATTAGAGAGGTTGGCGAGTGTTCGCACAAATGGCCTTGTGGTTTGGAACTGGTTGATTCCGGTGATGATGCAGACATTGAAGAGGAAAAGATTGGTGAGAAGATTCGGCCTTGTGTAATGCAATATTGTGCGGATGAGGCGTTGACATCCGTGTTATACAACTCATCCGGAACTCTGAGGGACGTACCCCCAATGTTGGACGAAAGTCTAAATGCAGCTGAGGTTTATGTACTATTCTTGCATTTTTTTATTATAGTACATGAAATAGTTAACTACAATGTTGGAAATAGTTAACTAAAATTTCAGTTAGGGAGACATGATGTGATTTTGCATTTTTTGTCGTTGTTTGTAGTACCGTAAGTAGCTAACTATGTTATAGTGAATAGTTAACTATATTTCAGCTAGTGAGACATTATGTGAATGTTTGTTATTATTACAGTAAGTAGTTAGCTATATTTTTCATCTACGAAGACATGGTGTGAACTTGTAACTAATTGTTTTATATGTTTATTTGTGGAGGTATTGAAGGGGCTTTATATGAGCTTGAGTATGAAGGTGATGCAGTGTTCATTGGAAGAGTTTTTAGAAGCAAGGAAGTTTTTAAATTGAAGATGGCTATACATGCAATCAATAAGAAATTCCACTTCAGGACACCAAAGTCAACTCCTACGTACATCGAGCTGCTGTGCATTTCCAAGAACTGTCTTTGGCATGTGTACGCTTCAATGATTGATGAATCTGGCAATTTCCAAATTAAGAGAGCTAACTTTGATCATAGTTCTTCAATTGGCGATCGAAAATACTTTTCACCGCCAAGCAACAATTGAGGTGATTGGTGAGTTAATGAGGGAGCGATTTGTTGGTGTAACACAAGGTCCGCGTGCCTGCGAGATACGGAAGATAATGAAACAGGAATTTGATGTAAATATAAGTTACTGGAAGGCGTGGCGCTATCGTGAAGTAGCTATGGAGAAGGTGGTTGGTTCAGCTAAAGGGAGTTACGCCCTACTACCAGCTTATCTGTCTAAGCTTGGTGTAGCTAACCCTGGTTCAGTGGATATGGAACACATCAATGGATCAGCGACTTTCAGAATCGTGTTTCTGTCATTTGGTGCTTCCATTCAAGGCTGGCAGTACATGCGGAGGATGATATTGCTAGATGGGATACATCTACATGGTCGCTTTGGTGGTTGTATGTTGACAGAGAGTGCTCAAGATGATAATTTCCAAATATTTCCAATGGCTTATGGGATCGTTGACAGCGAGAATGATAAGTCTTGGGAGTGGTTTTTCAGCTGCTTGTCTAAGATTTTACCAGATGCTTGTGATTTGGTCTTCGTGTCAGATCGCCATGCAAGCATATACAGTGGTAAACATTCCTTCAGATAGTTGGTTATTCCAACTATTATAGTGGGAACCATTCCTACATATAGTTGTTTATTATAGTTTACTACGGAGTGTACAAATGCCATTTTTTTATTTAAGTTGCTGACCCAGTGGGGATCAATTTTTTCAGATTTACCCAATGGCTAGGCATGGTGCTTGTGTGGTCCATCTAGCAAGGAATATTGCAGCTCGCTTTAAGGGAAAGAGGTTGCCGTCTCTAATGGCTCCAGCTGCTCGAAAATTTATAGTCGATGATTTCTACAAAGTGTTTGCGGAGCGAGAAGCGGTTGATAAAGACTGTGCTGAATATCTTAAATGTTTGAGATTTGCGCATTGGACCCGCTCTCACTTCATTGGGATGAGATACAATGTTATCACAACTAACATTGCCGAGTCTCTAAACAATGTTCTGAAGGAAGACCGCAAATTCCCAATAATCCCAATGGTTGAGGCATTGAGAACTAGTCTTGTGGTATGGTTCGCAAGGAGCCGGGTAGCAGCATCTAATGAAAAGTGCGCTGTGACTCCTAAAGTGTGAGAAAAATTGGAAGCTAATTTTTTTTTCTCAACATCCATGACTGTGCGAGCCGCTAATGCCGAGGAATTCCAAATCCAAACCAGGAAGGGGGAAATCTTCATAGTGGACCTAGAGAGGAGAACGTGCACCTCTCGTGAGTTTTGTAGTCATGCATTGGCAGTTGCCGCCGAAGTAGATGTGTCTAGTGAGAAATTTGTTGGGAATGTGTATTCCACTAGTGTATGGCGGGCAGCATACAAGGGGACAATTCATCTTGTGCCTTCCTCGGATGAAACACTGAACGTACCTAACATGTATGAAGTGAAACCGCCAGATATGCGCTGTCCACCGGGTTGGCCTAAGAAGTTGAGGATCTTATCAACAGGGGAATTCAAGGTAATTCTATATTAGATTTTGGTTGATATAGTAGTCAAGTATATTTCTGTACAATATTAAATAATTACTAATAGTTACATACAGTAATGAACTATAATACTTAGGTTGCATTTAATGGTTAGTAGTGAAGTACGTATGTTTATAGTTTAGTTAGATATAGGTTGTTAACTTCAGTAATCATATGAAGATAAATGGTTAAGTGAGTCTTTTGTTGCTTAAAATGTTAAAATGTTATGCAGCATCGCTCGAAGAAAGGAATTCGGTTGTGCACAAGATGCTTTCGCAAAGGCCACAACAAGGTTTCCTGCAAGATGCCTATTAGGGAGCCGGGACAGGGTATCTAATTGGAGTATTTGTTCCTGTTGGGAAGCTTGCAGGGAAGACCATTTTTTTTTTTGCTTTACGAATAGTTTAATAAATTTCAAGACATGTACTTGAATATGAAAAATTCGTTTTGTTTCGTGTTTTTGGTATACGTGTTGAAAGTGTGATTATGAACTATCTTTTCTTATATTTTGTTCTATTTTTGTGTTAGACATCTGTTTACGAAATAATTGCAGTTGATGATTTTTGGGTTGTTTCGGAATAATTGTTTTTGTGCAAGATATTTTTATTATACAGTGGAGTCAAACTTTTATTAAAAAAGATAAAAAGCTGTTTACTCCACTATGTAAACGTTAGTTACCTAGTGAATAGATTTTGTAATTCACTATTCAATCATTTTTATATCTTCTGGTAACCAGCTCAGTTGCATATATTTTTGGTTTATGGTTAAATCAAGTTAACTTTGTAGTTTGCTTTCAATGATATACATAGTTAGCTATTCTACCATTAAATAGTTAACTATTTAGAGCATGATATAATAAAAATAGGTAAATGTACCTCTAATTTCATTTGTGCGTGAAGGTGATTATGTAAAACGTTTGTTAGATATGTCAATAGTGCCAACCAAAATTCCTTAAATGGAGATTGTCATAAACGGCAGTAAACATATGTTTAGAAACAATAAACCATAAACCATAAACGGCAGTAAACAGTTT
Organism: Arabis hirsuta; assembly: GCA_964056655.1. Classification (NCBI taxonomy): domain Eukaryota; kingdom Viridiplantae; phylum Streptophyta; class Magnoliopsida; order Brassicales; family Brassicaceae; genus Arabis; species Arabis hirsuta. The sequence goes on along the minus strand of OZ053302.1, from coordinate 20,902,408 downwards.
TACGCCATAGTTCTCAAAAAGCTTTACGCCATAGTTCTAGAATATAGTAGTACCTAAGTAACCTAAGCTATACTTAAGGGCAGAGGCGAATTAAGTTTCTCGAAAAGCTGTCCCAGATGAAAAGATAAGTGTCCCAGATGCATGCAGCTCAAGTAGCAACATTGTAGTGATCCCATGTTAATCTGCATGCAGCTCAAGGGGCAACAATGAAGTCAGTTTCAATAGACGATATAGATAGCTATTGATAAAGACTCTGTTAAATATAGTTAACTAAAAAATGTTTTTATCTTAATATACTTGTCTAAATCGCTTTTTGTAAAAAAAACTTCACCTTTGTTTTTGATTTCCCATTCGCCCGCGTAGCTGGAAATATTGAACGGTTTAGTTGAGTCTGCTTGCATTTCAGAATTGGTATAACATCTCGTAATGAGAAACGGTAATGACGCAGAAAGAGGTAGACGCGCATTCTCAAGCTCTTACAATGTGTATTTATAGGGTCTGGTGGTAGTACAATAATCTCATGGGAAGATAATTCGATGCAAAGGCCGACCCAATGGTTATCTATGATATACGGGCAGTAGAGAAACTCGACATCCGTTAACCATTGGCGGTCCTGGCGAACATATTTTGAAACCTTATTCGGAATCTTGTAGTTTTTCTTCTTCAAGTATGGGTACATCTTTGAAACGTCAACAACAAATTCATTCTCCATGAATTCAATCGGCTTAGTTGTCGATGCTTTAAACTCCTTGAAGAAGCGATCGCGGACAAAAAAAAGTAGCTTTCCCATCAACTGTGCTCGAAATGGTAAATTAAAAATTGATTACTTTTCAAGTAAAAGTGAATGCATAGTTGAAGAGGGAAAAGGTGACATACATTGTTTGATAAACGCTTAGCTTGCTCCCATAACTCCATAAAACAAGATTTAGAAACAGACAAATCTTTCCCAACTTTGACAGACCTGTAAGTAAATATGACTGTATGTAGTCAGCTATCCGAATGAAAATAGTCAACTATTTTTGTAAGCTATTCAGTAAAATGTGAAACTATTCTTACGAACCTTTTAATTTCTAGCATCTTGAAAAGCATCTCAAACACCGAGTCATCTACGTTAGGGACGAGGTTATGACGACCAAAGACAATTAAGCTTGTCTTCGGTTTGGTGGCTTGAATGGTTGTGGCTGGTAAGACTGGTGGCAACTTTCTTTTTGGTCTTTTTTTCGTAGCTGCATTTCTTATTAGCTCTTCGTTTCTTATAGTGGTTGATTCTGTTACTGCTGGTTTCACAAAAGAAATTCCTTCCTGCGTTAGTCCCAATGAGAAGCTGGGTGGTGCGAATGAAACTTTGAACTGGTCCTACAAGTAACAGAATGATAATTAGCTAAGTAGTTAAGATATATGACAATAATCTCAATATTTCACATACTATGTAATTATAGTCTTACTTTTGTTTGTGCATTCTCTATGGGGAGAGGTTGTGCACCACCTTGGTCGGTTCTAGGGGCATCATTAGGTGCTCCTTTGTTGGCAAGTACTTCATTTACTACACCCATAATATCCTTGGTAAAGAATGTCCTAGTAAAATACAAATACACAAAAGAATAAGTAGTTGTAATCAATGGATAGTTCACTACAATATACAACAAGTTAATCAAATATGGTGATAGTGAACTATATTAAGTAACCTACAATACGTATATAGTCCATCATTATACGTGTGTATGTGGTTATGGTTGTGGATAAGCTTACTTCTGATAGTAAAATTTTCTCCAACTCAGAAGGATCGACTGTCACCGTATCTAGACCAAGGAGAGGAGTATCCTTGGCCATCTGTGGCTGAGCAGAAGACGAAAATACGGATATTAATAGTTCACTATATTAAGTACCAGAATATTCTTTAACATAGTTAACTATTACTCAGTCGTAGTTAACTATAATAATACTTAACTATTTCTTTAACGTAGTTAACTATTACTCAGCCGTAGTTGACTACGTAGAGTAGGTTGTTGTAATAGGAGAAAGTAAGAAAATGTTACTGGTCGATCATTATCCAGCTTTTGAACTGATTTCATAACGATGCTTAGAGGCTTCTCAAATTCTTCATTGTCAGAGTCATCTTCAGAATCAACAATTTCTTTTTTTTTTGTTACTCTCTTTTGTTGCAAATGAGACTATCTCGGGTATGCAACTCAATGCAACGAGTTGCAAAGCATAAACGAAACCTTGAATTGCCATCGTTTGTTGACACAGAGCAGCTTCTTTTCTCGCCTTTATACTCTTTATTGTAAAGCCGGAACTATCTCTTCCCCATGGGTGTTCTAGGAAAACATCCAAGTCCCTAATCATACTAACGTGGGAGTCAATTATCTTACCTGAAATAAAACGACCAAAAAAATAGTTAACTATAATCATTAGACCTTGGTAAAAACAGAAATTCATTCAACACCACAAAACACCGAGAAACAACAAAGTCATATTTATAGTCAAGCAGTTAACTACACACCAAAAGCTAAATTCAGTTAAACAAAACACACCAAACACTACATTCACTTACATTAACTAGTCAAATTGGAACATAGTTAACTTACCTTCCGCACTTGTAGGTAACAGCAGAACGTCGACTAGAAGTAGACACGCGAGCTTGAGCCTTTTCATTGCATATATCTTTATCGATTTTAGTTTCTTACGTATTTGTTTCGGAGAAATATCGTTCTCATCTTCAAATAATTCAGACCAATATGGAGATAGGTTTGGGCTTTCTTCCTCTTCTCCAACAACTTCATCTCCCTCTTCTCCGCCACTTCCCTCTGCTACTGCAGATTTCGCAGGAGGGTTCGAACACTTCAAGCCCGTAGCAACAACAAACTCAAGTACCGAAAACTGAAATGGTTTTCCACCATAAAGGATCCAAATTTCGTGGTCCTTTGTTGTGTGCAATTGACGAGAAAACAGGTATTGTAGGAAAAAAGCCGAAGACGAGACCTTGAATCCATCTTTGAGTAATTTCCCGAACTGAGACTTGAAGAGGATTGTTTTTTGTGGAGGATTTTTCTCCAAAAATTTCATTATAGCATGGTAGTACTTGATGAAGCAGTAGTAATTGACATTGTTCTTCACTGGCTCGCAATCGGAACGGAAAAAATGTTTAGGAAGTTTCGGATCTCTCATATTGGGAGTTATGCAGAGACGAAGCAAATCGAGAATTGGATGAATGCTTATGGAAGAATCAAGAGTGAAATTGAGAAATCAAAAAAGACTGACTCGCGATTTGTAAAAAAGAGAAAGAAGAATGTTTGTCGAGAGGAGCGACAAACGGCGGAGACTCCAAAATCAGAAAGAATGTTAGATTAGGTTAAACTTGTTTTTTTATTTTTTATTTGATTATGTTTAATATTTAATATTTATTTTAAATGTAAAATAAAAATAAAAAATCAAGGTAAATAAACATGATTAAAAATAGAACTTTAGGTAGCGTAAATTTATGATACCTAATTATATTTTATTTAGTGTTATATACCTAATTATGCATAATAAAACTAATATATAACCTAATTTCCTTATTTTTTTAGGAATAATTACATTTCGACACACTTTATACCAAACTTATTACTCCGACACACTTTATACCAAACTTATTACTCATATTTGTCACCGTCAACACACTTTTTCTAAGGTCAAAGTCTCTTATACCCTTTAACTAGATCTACTCTATTTTTTGTCACAACCAAAACCCCTCTCTCTTAAGCCAGCCCTCTCGTTCTCTCTCTTAATTTTTTCTCTTTTTCTCTTCCGAAACTTTTTTTCTGTCTTCTCTTTTTTTATTTCCCAGAAACAAAAATGAGATATTAGATTCTTGAAAGCGGTGGTCGAGAGATCTTTTATGACGGCGGCGAGAATTAAGATAATCAACAAAGCGTGGTTTCGAACGGCATGGAAATCTCCAATTTCGAATTGGTCGTCGATAGCGGTGTTTCTTTAGTTCGACTGACACAAAACTATCGAGAATGAGATCGGAGATTGGTGCCAAAATCTGACCCAGTTGGTGCCAAAAATCATATCCAATCGAAGATAAACTATCGATTAAAAGAAGAATTGAAGAGAAATCTTCGTCAATTTCAAAGCCAGTGACTTTTCTTATCTTCCTCTTGTGTTACAAGGTTAAGACGTCGGAGATGGCAAAGATTGCAGCGTTTGGGTCAAAAGAAAGGTAAATTCTTTGAATTTGGTATCTATAGCCCTTTAATTCTTTGAATTTGACTTGGATCCTCTTAAATTTTTACGCCCACTTAGGGAATCCGAAAGATTTTGGTGTTGTTGTTTCTTGATAATTTGGGATTCAAATGTACATATCATATTACTTAACTTAGCATCGACCGTATGTTCAAAGACAAATGGACAATGGTCATCCGACTATTTCAAGTATGCATTTGGAATTTAGATGCACTTTATTCTTTGGTTGGGGTTTGTTTAACTTCTTATCTGACTCTTGCTCTACGTTTTGTAGGTGAGTTTTTTGTGAATGGAGAAGTAATCCAACGACCTTTGGACAAGGACTACGAGGTTAAAGTTTCAAATATTAATTTCATATTCTTTCCTCATTTTTAACTTTTTCTCTTTCCTCTAACATCTCCAATTTCTTTATATTTGGTTCTAAAACAGAGGAAAAAATAGCATTATTCAATTTTTGTATCTCAAGGAATGCTATTTTTTTCTTTAGAGTTCTCTATACTTTTTTTTCTATATATAGATGCAAAAATAGCAATCTCTATTTTAGAGTTGGAAATAGAGATAGGTTGAAGAAAAAATAGAAGATTGTTATTTTTTTTTTAATTGATTGGAGATGCCCTTATTTCTTTTTCCATAAACGAAAATTTTCACATATACTCTTCTTTCTTATCTTCTTCCTTTAATCTCGTTTCTTTTTCTTCTAACTATTTCATGGATTTGGAATCTATGTAAATCACAAAAAAAAAAAAAAAAATCAGATTTTTGGATTCAATTACAATTTTATGGTTAATGTAGCGAGTGATTATGGTTACAATTTTACGGTTAACGTAACGAGTGATTTATGGTGAGTGATTTTTGGATAGTTCCTTCATCTTGCACTTTTATCTTATCTTATATAATATTTTAAGGTTTTTCTAAACCCAAGTCATGAGAGGATGTCATGTATCAATTTTTGTGTTAACAACTTTTTATTTTTTAGTTTAGAACCTTATGTTTACTTAATTTTGACATTAGTCCCTTTAAATTTTAGGATTTTTGTATTGATTCTTTAAAATAAAAATGTGATATCAATATATTAATTTAAAGTAAACATTTAACATCGAATTATCTTTCCAATATTTTTTTGTATTGGCGACATGCAATAATGTCATTATATAAATTTCTATCATGTTTAATAGATCAATATTTTAATAGCACCAGAAAACTTTATATATTTTACAATAATATCACATAAAGTAATTTGAAATTGTTGTTTACTTTTGAATTACTAATTTACTAATATTGTAAGATCAAATTAACTCCGCAATTATAATATTTAAGTTTAGGCAAAGCAAAACTAATATTGATAAACTATTGAAAATTTTGTACTAGATTTTTTTACTATGCAAATAATACTAAACGAGTATTAGAAAATGCGTTTTTTATATATTATGATCTTCATTAAAAAATAAAGATTTTTTATGACATGTACGGTCTTGATTCTTGATTTTTATATAGTAGTGTTTTATGCAAATACCCATAAATACATGAATAAAAATAAAGTTGTATTAAAAACTACCATTTTTTGAAAACATTGTAGAAGCTATATAAATTTAGATAATATAAACAACTAGATTTCAAAAGTAACTAAATTTCACTAATTTGTTTTACCTAGATATTTATCTATGAATTATTGCATATTTTACTATATAAGTTTTATCTTTTCGGCCACCTATGGACTCAGTATTCAATTTTTTTTACAATAGTGGACACAAAATATAACAAAGAGATCTAAGAAGAATACGATAAATTTTAGAGCAAAATTGAAAATATAATGTTTAAATAAAAATATTTGTAAATGTATCATTATATGGTTCACTTTCACTTAAACATTTGAAAATTCTGTTTTTTTTTATAAATATAAATTGTGAGCATAATTTTAAACATCATTTGAGTTATATTAATATATATGATGTTAAAAATTATCTAAGTAGTTGTTGATAATTTCACTAGTTATATGATGTTATATATATATGATGTTAAATAATTTCACTAGTTAATGATAATTTGTACCTTACTTATAAAACATTGTTTGCTTTGTAAACGCATTTTAAGTAAAGGTCTTGAGTTCGTGGACAAAGAAGTTATGTTGCTAGATTCACAAGATTTGTTATCCATATGGACGATTATGGTTACAAATAGTTTCAAGTGAATTAATGTATGGATTATGAAACCACATGAAAAGCGTCCATATGGAAACTATATGAAAAACAGATGAACAATATCCATCGCATGTTAAATGGAGAAACACACACAAAAAATGGTTAGATGTATGAGAAATATAGCTGCAAGTTTTATTTACATATATAAATTGTTATCCCATATGGAGAATATAAAATGGTCAAGAATAAAAATTTTCATCTATACCTCATCATGCATAAACACGTCGTACATATATATAGTTCTCTTGATGGACAAAAAATTAATTGATGAAAATCGTTAATGAAATACACAAAATACCAATGATTGTGTAATACACTTGAAACTTGAGAATTTATTCACTCACAACTTGTTAATCTAAATGATAAGATAATGATTCAAGAATCCCACCTCTAAGAAAAAAGAAGTAAAGAACTAACCAAAACCACATAAAGCTCAGAACTTTTTCGATTAAATGTACATCCCAAGTAAGAAAACTCAATATATAACATAGAACACTAATCTCAACGACAGAAAAAAAAAAAGAACACTAAACTCAAAAAAAGATTCAAGCTTTGACATCACAGGAAGAAGAAGAAGCCACTTACGACAAGAAGAAAGAGAAGAAAAGGAGAGAGAAATTAAAGGTTCATCCAAAATTATCTCAGATCCAACGAAAATAGAAGAAGAGGAGAGAGAATGAAGGGTTTTTTATTAAAGAAGAAAATAAAACAGATAAAATATGTGGTACAAAAAGAAAGAGTAAGTTGGTCTAAAAATAGAAAAAAAAAACATGAGAAAATGCCCTAATATAAGTGTACTTTAATGTCCGTTCTTAGCCCGTGAGCTTCATCCTCGTTTTACAGTCGGTTTGTTATTCTAAAAGGTTCGGGAAACTTGTTGATATATGCAAATATCTTGTGTTTTGTCTTCATTTACACAATACTGCAAATCAATTCTTAGTACTTCTTCTGTTTCAAAATATAAATTGTTTTATGTTTCAAAACATAAATTGTTCCAATAATTTTAATTTTATTGACTATTGTGTGACCAATGGTATTATGTTTATTATATATATAAGATGATACTTTTTAGAAGAAAAATAGTTTCTTAATATTCACACTTTTAACCAAAACAGCTTATATTTTAAAACGGAGAGAGTACTTGACTCATCCTACAATTAATTCAGTTTAAACACTTTCAGGTTTCAACTATAAAATTGTCAACCAGGCAAGTGTGGCCTGGTGGTAATGGGCCCATGGTTATGGGTTCCGCCACCTTGGTTCGATTCCTAGCCATCGAGGGTTTAACTGACTTTCTTCAGGCCTCCAGGATAGTTGGGACCGCCAAATGGTAGGATCCAGGATTATCAAAAAAAAAAAACTATAAAATTGTCTCTATATGAGATAGAAAAATGATATTTGCACTTTGGTGACATAAACAGTCAAATAAAATCTAATTAACCTTTCAACATGCACAAATATATTCCAAAAATTGGTTATTATAATGGGAAAATTACACTTTTAGACACTTTATTTTGAACATACACATATAGACACTTTCAAAAACAAACACACTTTCCTCTATGTAAATGACTCTTATACCCTCAACTAAACTTACACCAATCAATTATACTCTTCTATCTCTTTTCTTCTTCTTCGTTGTTTTCTTTCTTTATACCATCATTGTTCTTCAATCACTATCATTATTTTTCTTCTTTTTCAAATTCTGAAATTTAGGGATAAGAATTTCATCAAGTTCACGATGATTTCAATTTTCAAGCAATAAGAAAAATTGAAAAATTTCAATTTTCAAGCAATTGGGAGAATTGAGAAGTAGAATAACAAAATTAAGTGTGAGAGACGATGGTAGAGGCTCGTAGGAGCAAGAAAGGGCACCAGAGAGGACGAGAACCGGTGATTCCATCGCCGACGTTTTTCCTTTTTCGACAACCCCAGAAAAAAACCAAGAAAAAAACTTTGTCTCATGGACACGATGTCGTGGATACAGATCGATGGTCAATGCTACAATACAATCGTAACATATTTGGAACCCAGAAAAATAGGGTTTCGACAAACCCAGAAAATTGTCTCATGGACACGATGTCGTGGATACGGATCGATGGACATAATGGGATGAATCGCATCCAACTTTCTCGTGGATAAGGATCGGTGGACATAATGGGATGGATCGTATCCATAACAATAGATCCAACATGCAAAATCCACATCATAATCTTCATGATTGTTTAACAAGTTTTCATTTGGCTGAGAATGTATGTTTCATGATATTTTAATTGTTAAAACTTTGTTTTAGTTCTCTTTGCAATTTTATAAATTTGGTTGACATCTTGGATTTGAACAAAGGTACCCATGAAACATAAAAGACATGTTCTGACCATTTTGTGTTGTTCATAAGGTTACACACAGCTTAGATTCAAACAAGTTAAACATTTGTAAGGATATAATGTGACCATATATTACGTTGTCCATATGGTTAACATCGTTTAGATTCAAACAAATCGAAGTTGTGTATAATCCATGTGTGACAATCCACGAGGGAGCATCCATGTGTGACCATCCACCATCCACCAACATCCATCCATATGTGATGTGCTAATAACATCACAATCTTTAACGATGCGGGTTTAGACAAACCCAAAAATCCTATTTCTAACTCGCTACACGCTTCATGTCTATTAACGAGTTACAATGTGCATATAACAATCTGATTTTTCTTTGGCATTTCCCCGAACACCTTGTATGGGTTCTATCAATTCTTTGGTTTGCAATAGAAATCTAGAAAATTACAGCCTAAACTCATCTTTATGAATCTAAACCAACCATAAAACTTTGGTTTAATCTAAGACCCTGTCGAAAAGCCAACGAATTGATTTACAAAACAGAAAGAAGAAGAAGAGAAGCAAAAGAATGGTGAGCCCAGAAGAAAACAAGGAAAAAACAAAACTAAGGACAAAATTAGCATTATTGACTTGAAACTTTTAAAAAGTGATTTTAGAATTAGAAAGTGTCTTTAATATAAGACAAACATGAAAAAATGCCTCATATTGTAATCGTCCCTATTATAATCACGTTCATTCATAGAATGCAACATCCTCGTTGTGTTTTTAATCTGTTACCTTCGAAGGTGTGAACCCACATGATTCAACACATGTAAAAGTATGGCTCGAGACTACTTGTAACATCTCAACAAACCATCGTCTGTGGACCCCTAGATCCACTCTCAACCTATTGACTCCATCTTCGGTTACTATTATGCTGGAAACAAGCTTATTGAACATCATAACCTTACACCCAGTTCATTTGTTGAAACTTCTCATAGAGGTCACCCTACTTGATATTAGTTCCGTTACATTTTAGAGTTCTCTATTTGGAATCTACTGCCTCACACAATAGTATAGTTAAGGAATTCTATAACTGAAGCATCAACGAAAATGCCATATATTCATGCAAAGCCATATTTTTAAATAACAATACACATGATAGGAAATGAAAAATACGTATACATCTCTACATCTCTTTGCTTTTGTTCTTTGTTGTGTGAATAAATCTATAACTGGTTTCAAGGTTTGCAAAATAATTTATGGCTTATTATAGAGTTAAGATGATAAGTTAGAACTTTATGAGGTTGGTTCTTCATTTAGTTTTCAATGCTAAAAGTTGGTTGATCATCAGGTTTTAGATCTTACATAACTAAATGCATTAAAAGTGTTTCTTGAATTGCATGAATGAACCTTATACGAGCAAAACTTAATTAGCCAAATAAAATTGAAGCTAAAGTATTTTGTGAACTAATCCAATTTGGACATAATTGCCTAACTTTTTTAATTCAATCGGCGAGTTTGTTTCCAACTAAACTACATATATATATATATATATACACTAGTGATTGTCCATGCGTTGCGTGGGATTTAAAATTAACGTGGTAAAATATGCAATAATTTATAATGTATTGATTATTTGTGTATTTAATATCATATAAATTTGGTATTTATAGTAAATAATTATCTAAGCATTTGCACCAAATTGTTGTACATATACAATGCTATAGGCAAAAAAAGAAAAAAGACCGTTACAACGTAAGAAAAACATGTATGTGTTTATCTATATTTTCTACGGTTTCCTAAAAAAAACGATTGTAAAAAACTACTGATCATATAAGTTATAGTATATTTTGCTTCTATAGAGACATTGCATATCCTCAAAAGAAATGTTGGAATGCATCTTTCCGTTTAGTTCATTAGGATCTTGAATCATAAGGAGAGAATAATTGATGCTTGATTTGATTTGTACCTCACTTCATTTGTCGATTTGCCGTGATTTTTATCTTTCACATCGATTCATTGGTAAAATAATTCTATTTTTATGGATTTACAATTTGTGATGGAATAAAGTTTTATTTCGAGAATCTTGGTTAGGAGAGTTATTTTATCCAACACAATTTTTTTTAATTGAATGAGGGAGTGATTGGTAAATTGGTTTTGAAAATTATGAAAGCATTTAAGAAAACGTTAAAAGCTTAAATTTTTTCAATCAGACTTTAGTCCTAAAATTATTCTTTAAATGTTTCACATCATTTTTTTTTTTCATGTAATGTTTTTTTATTAAAACTTATCTTCTGTGATTTTTTTGTTTTAAAATCATAGTTTTCTATTTAAAAACCAAAGTTTTAAGTTTTAAACGTTTTTTGTATAGTATACCATTTAATTTGGTAAATGAAATATATGTTTTATATACATAAATTTACATAAGAATTACATAAATGTGCACAAGACACTTAAATGTAATTTGTTGGAATTATTTTACATAAGAATTACCTATTATATTTTTAGAACTAATTGATAAAGTTATTAAAAGATATTTAATTTTTATTTTTTTAATAAAAAAGTAACAAGCCAAATGTCAAAATTAGATGACACATGACAACCTCTCATGACTTTGATTTTGAGAAAACCTTAAAATATTATATAAGATACACACAAATTTATGTTGATGTTAAAACACTTACAAAAATTACAAAACCCAGTGGCTATAGAATAAACTCTGGAAGCTAAGAAGACGGACCACCGGATCCTCGGAACCTAAGCTAACGTACTACAAAATCTTCAGAGTATAAACCCTGCGAAAAGGAGACAAAAAAATTGCTAATTCACAACCAATATTTAAACTAAAGGAAATGCCGTCTCAAGCATAACAACTGTAAACAACAACTAAACGCGAGCATGCTTACAACAACCAACACCAAAAAGACTACCTAAAACCTTGAATGATCAACCACGAAAGCATATCAAAAAGGCCAACAAAGCCAAACATACAATAGACGGCTCTTTCTATAGTGAATTCATCTATCTCAACACAAAACGGTTCCTAAAACTGGATCTTTTACATAAAACTCTTGGAAACGGAGATGTCAGGGCAAGCTCCGACTTGACGACTCCTATGTAAAACCCTTTGAAAAATCTTGATTTATAACATAGAGACAAAAAGCAAACATATACTAACCGGATCATACCCAAATCAGACCCCGAATGGTACATGATCAAAACTGGAAAGAGCGGACGCATCCCAAGGCAAAAAGGAGAAGCAAACTAGCAATGCTGCAAAAATAGAACCCAAAAAGAAAGATCCTTGGACCATACCGAGAGCCACAATTCCACATAAAGTGACCCCTTGACCTCCAAAGCTTGGCCAAAGGGAAAAAATAACGAGAACTCAAAACGAATCAAACAGGATATGAAAAAAATAATCACAAGCAATAAAATATCTTTAATCACCCACAAAGTAGCCCCAACCACTAGAGACGATGAGACATGTCCCGATAAACAAACCCCATCGTTGTCTGGGGTCGCGACTCTTGGAAGACTGGACCCCTGACAATGATGATCAAAACCAACTCATCCTCTTCCACTGCCCTAGACCTACCATAAGTCGGAATCGTCACTTTAATGAACCAGAACTTAAGAGACGAAGCCGACAATGATGAAATAAACTCTGTTAAATATGAAAAAACGTAAAAACGACGAAAGGGATAAACGAGAAGTCTCACTTGTAACACCTGTTCCCCAATCACTTTGAGCCCTAGGTCTTGCGCCCTAACTTGCAACACAAGAAACACACCTGCACACACTGAAAAGGGAAAAAGAGGGGTGAATAATTCCGGGAAGAATTACTCAGTGAGGAATGGTCATGTCTGCCCACATGACTTCCAACACTACTAACCAACCTGCATGCGCAAATACTAACTCTAGAACAAGCAGCAAACAACAAACAATCATTTAGCACACATCCATAATATCATCAACACTCATCACATGACACAACATTTCCATGACTTTTGACACCTGACACACTTAGGCTGGCCGTCACCATGAAAGGTCGTATGCCACCTTGGGCTCGTCAGCCGGTTTACGGGCTTTAACGGGATCGCCATATCCTCGCCCTCAGTCCGATACACACACAACCACCAACATTATCCACTCAAACCAACATTTCATAACCACGACATCATCACATAATATTATCAACAATTTCACACTCAACAATCATCATTCATCACTCAATCTGCTAGACTTAGCATAACGAATACAAATTAATTATTAATATTAAAAGTCCACAGATCCCATCCTCACCTTAGAAATTATGTCCAAAAACTAAGTTTGGAAGAAAAACGGTTGAAACGCTACTCCTGCCGGTCTGAAATTCCAAAAATAGCGATTCCAATATGCGTCTGCGTTTTAGAGCAAATTAGGGTTTCTGGGTTTTGACAGACTAAGCATTACTTGACCAGAAAGCAACACCAATAACTCACTGGTTTTATCCCAGATCTGGAAACAGAGACTTGATCTGGAATCCTTGCAACAACGCCTTTCCAGCGACACCAAATTCGGGATAGAAACTCTCTGAGTCAACGAGAAATATCCTCCAAAAACCGCTCTTCGAAACTCAGAATCGGGATCCGAAAGATGCTGTGGAAACCTTGAAGCGAGATCTATCCAGACGTGTAAGGAACATCGTCTGAATCATTACGTCTCATTCGGAAATCGACCCGCAAAGTCACTGCTTGCAACAACCTTCCTTTGCTCCTCCTTTCCCTGGTCTTTCCGGTCACCAGAGCTCACGACTGACACACTCAACAGCGGTGGCGACTAGGTCACGAGTGAAAAGGGTAGAGATTCGCTGCAAGGATGATCTCTACTCCTTCCTCTCTTTGGCGTCTCCATTATATAGAGGAAGAGTGTGGAGAGAGTTAGAGTTTTTATGAGATATATACGCCACACGAAATGGACCATAGGATTTGGAGGTTTATTTGGGCTAGGGCCATGACATCACTCATGTTAGTTGGTTTTGAAAGCATTACGCCAGTTTTTGGCGACTGTAAGCAAAGGGGCCACAGACGTCGGCGATACGGGAGCTGCAAGATGTCGGAACCAAAACGTGGCGGAAAAAGGACATGGCTACTATTTAAAAAAAACGAAATCCAAATGACAAGTTATATTCATAGAATTTTTTTTTTTTTTTTGTTACAATCGGTTGATTTCATAGATTAAAGGTCTATTACATTTTGCTCCAACGCAGCTAAAGCCATCTTTGTAAGCTTATCAGCCACCAAATTTGATGTACGTGAAACAAACTGAAATAAGATAGAGTTAAAGGAAGTCGCCAACTCTCGAGGATCCTCAAGCAACACGTCAATGTCGAAATGTGTTTGGACAGAGTTGAGTAGCTTGATGATAGACTGCGAATCTGACCTCACCGTGATATTGTCAAATCCCAAATCTATTGCATAGATTAGAGCAGCCTTCATAGCTCTAGTTTCTGCAACAAGTGCCGACGAAACAGAGACACATGAATTTGATGCAGTAAAAACAGAGGAATTCTTTTCCAAAGAGAGAACCCAACCTAAACCGCACTTCAAGGATACATCATTCCAAGCTACATCCACATAGCACACGAATTCCGAAACTGTTTCAAGAATCTGAGGTTCATTCAGAGAAGCACAAACTTGTCGGGGACAGAGTGCGTTGTGCCTCATGCCATTGCTTTGCTTCTGAAATTGACTTAGCAACTACTTCCGCCTCTGAATACAGTTTATCACTAAAGATTAACTAAGTTTCATAAGATCCAGGAACAGAGTGAGGTTGAAGTAAAATCATCATCAATGAGAACTTTCATACCTTTCAAACCAGCAAGAAAAGAAAAGATACCACCTTGCCGATTTAAAGGACCCACCAAAGGGGTAGTATTCCATACTTTGATTGAAAAAACATAATCTCTCAACACATGAGTAATAAATTTCAATGCACCACATCTTTTACATGAAGCATCAACATTAATTGCCCTTTGATAAAGTAGTAGACTCGACGGCAAAATTCCAATTAGTGCTTTCCACATAAAGCTCTTAATCTTTGATAAATTCGACACTCTCAAAGCATGCTTCTGCCAGTTAAATTTTAATTAAGTGGGGGGGATGTCATCAACTACAGACACTCCATAGCCTGATCTTATCGTATACGATCCTCTTTTCAAAGGAAGCCAACGCAGTTTATCACTTCTACTAGTTGAGCTGAGGGGTATTTGACGGATAAGTTCCTCATAGAAAGGAAGATGCTCTCGAACTGTAGAGTGGTTCCATTGTCTGGTGGAGATATCGATTAGGTCAAAAATGTTTAAATCCTTTGAGATCAGAGGAGGTGCCAAAAGGACACAAAAACCTTTCCTTTGAAAGCCAAGGTTGAGACCAGATATTGACCGATTCTCCATAATTTATACTCCATACAAGGCCTTTTGAGAGAACGTTCCGACAAGCTAATAAGCTTCTCCAGCCATGGGAGGGGCGAGAATTTACAGAGCATTCGGTAAATGGTGAGGAATGGAAATATTTCCCAAGCAAAACTCTAGCAAGTAGGCAGGTTAGGTTAGTCAATATGCGCCAACTTTTTTTAGCCAATAATGCATCATTGAAAGCTTGTATATCCCTAAAACACAAAGCACCCGCATTCTTAGGAAAAGTAAAAAATTTCCAAGAGATCCAACACATTTTTTTGTGGTCTTGATTATTATCCCACCAAAACCGAGTGAGGATGGATTGAATCATCTTACAAATGAGATAGTGGTATCTTGAAACACGTCATAGTATAAATCGGCATAGAGGAGAGGACTGATTTTAATAAGATTTGTTTGCCCGCGGGAGAAAGGGACCTTGAAGCCAACTATGTGATCTTTGACGAATGTGATCCACAATAGAGGCAAAAATGCCTTTCTTCTTTCTTTCCAAAATCGTCCTGTATCCCTAAATACTTGCCCATACCTCCATCTTTATAAATTTGTTTCTATATTCATCAGTTTCAAAATTTTTATTTTTATATCGAACGCCTTACTATTATTGTTTTCTCGTTTAGTCGCTTTCATTGTTGTTTGTTTACTTTTATTTAGTTGCTTTATATTGTTGTTTAGTTTATTAAACCACAAATTCTGGTTGGACCGGTTCAACCATCTATCCAAAAACAATGCCGAATTGATGTCGGACCCAGTTTTTAAAACATTGATTATTCTTCTTGATGGGGTGATGTATGCCGTTTTATATTATCACATACACCAACACACAAGTATGTGAACTATAAATTCAATTTCTCTTTATTTATCTTTTTTTAATTGTCGGGTTTATACGTATTTGGTGTATTTAGTGATAATTATAGTTCGTAATTTGAATTATTTTAGATAAGTTTGTGGAACCCTTTTACCCGAGTGGTTGATTAAGGGTTCATTAATGCTTCTACACCAGGAGATCTAGGGTTCGAATCCCAGAAGATGCAATTTATTATTATATTTGCAGACTAATCAAGGAAAGATTGAGGAGATCTTCAGCGTAGGACAAGGTAGAATCGTTTGACGTGGATTAAGGCGGTAGACTTGTCCGTTGTGGAATCGTCGATGTAATAGTTTCATAATTTGTAAAAAAATAATAATAAAAATACTGTATTAAAAAAAATAAAAAAAAATAGACCGTAAGACACGCAAAATGAAGAAATACCAATATCTAGATTAGTCATGTGGAAGTCTGTTGATGATGGTTCCCTTGTTTTTTGTCAAGCAAATGATAAGGATTGCAGAAGTCTGTTGGAAGTCCTTGGCAACTACGCAAAGTCATGTGGACAAGTAGTGAATTTTCAGAAGTCTACCATTATTTTTGGTAAGTCAGTTGCAGCTGAGGTGAAAGGAGCCATCTCTAGATTTTTAGGAATTCAAAAAGCTGGAGGGTATCTGGGATTGCTTGAAATGATAGGAATGAGCAAAAATGATACTTTTACGTTCATCAAGCAAAGGGTGATGCATAAAGTTGATAGTTGGTATTCAAAGCTTCTATCTCCTGCGGGTAAGGAAATGTTAATAAAGGCAATAGCAACAACTTTAGCTACATACTGCATGTCATGTTTTCCCCTTCCTGAAGGTTTGGCTGACCAAATAACAAAGGTTATTAGGCGATTTTGGTGGCCAACCTCTAAAGAAAGACACAAAATCCCATGGGTGGCTTGGAAGAAGATTGCAAATTCGAAAGCTGTTGGAGGACTTGGATTTAGGGATATTAGAGAGTTCAATGTTGCTTTCCTTGCAAAGCAGGGTTGGAGAATTTTTAAGAAGAGTGTACAAGGCCAAATATTTTAGCAGGAGAAGCTTGTTAGAGGCCAAGAAGGGGAGCAAATCAAGTTATGCATAGAAAAACATTTATCAAGGTAATCAAATTCTGGCCCAAGGAGTTAAGTGGATCATAGGAAATGGAGAACAAGTTAAGGCTTGGAGGTATAACTGGTTGAATGGTATACAACCAACACCTGCAAGATGTGTAAATGAGGAAATATCACCTGAGCTAAGGGTTTCTGAATTAATGATCCCAACTACTGTGGACGGCGGATCCTACACAGTTGAATTTGTCAAGGGTTGAAAGGAAAACTGAGTCTTCTGAGTATGAATCACAAAGCAAAAGTCGAAGATATGTTTTTATTGCTGTTGTTACTTACGCTCTGGTTACAAAAATGAATCGATTTCCTTTTTGGGGGATTATAATGAACTATATATAGTACTTCTAAGTAAAATGGGCCAGCTAATAAATGGACCTGGCCCATTAAATAATATATTAAAATTAGGCTCATTAATCCATTAAACCCATTTTGTTAATGAGTTTAATGTCATTTTGGGCCTAGATTCAGACTAGGCCTTTGTAGACTTGTTCCGATTATTTCAGGATGCTGCAAAGTTGATCTTGTCGCTATATCAAGCTCATGGGTGAAATCCGACCCCCACAGTTAGCCCTCCGTTTGGCAGTATCGAGTTACGATAGTGTCGAGGTAAAACATGTCGAAGTCTAAGATCGATACGTTCGACTGCGAAGTCACCATGCATGAACGTCTTATTGTCGAACTCGGGAAGTTTCCGATATTCCGTATTGAGTTGATGTCACCGTGTTTTCCTGGACTTTTCGTTGTTGCCCTTTCTTTTATTTAGAAGTCTGACAAAGTTGATGATCTTGTTGTGTTAGTGGCCATCACTACAAGAAATGTGAGTATTCATAGCACTGAAAGATAGCGTTTTTTTTGGTTTTGCTATAGTTGACTCGTGCCAAACTTTTTCATAGCGTTTGTATAATGACAAATGCTATGATATGGTGAGCGGGAAAAATATTTTGTGTGGCGCCTAGATTGTTAATTGTACCACTATCTGTTATAGCACATTACCTATTGTAAACGTCATCGTAAGGTTAACCGCGAAAATTATATTGATTAACCGCCTATTTTTTTCAGAAAATAAAGAAAAGTAAAAAAATTAAAAAAAACAAGTGATTGAATTAGATCCCGCAAAACCTTTAGCCTTCTTTCTTCTTTGTTCTTTCTCTCACTTCTGATTCCTCTCACTCTCGATTACGCTTTGTCTCCTCTCTTATTCTCGATCTAGGAACAAAAACTAGATTCGATGGCTGCTCTTTCTTGATCATATCTCTCTCTCTCTCTCTCTCTCTCTCTCTCTCTGTATTCCTTTGGCGAGTCGTTCCGATCAATTTGAATCGACGCTTCATTGTCATCATGTGAAAAAGGTTTGTTCTCACTCCTTTGGCAATTATGATTTGGGGTTCATCGATTTTGAGGTTTTGATGCATGATTTGGGGGTTCATCGATTTTTAAGTTTTGATGCATGATTTGGGGGTTCATCGATTTAGGGGTTCTGTCGAAAAGCTAGTTTGATTTTGAGTTGTTATCTATTAAGGCCAACTGTACATCTATCTACAAAGGAGTAATGACGATTTTGAATTTTTGGTTTTTAAATCGGTGTTTCTGTGAACATGATTTTTTGAGTTTTGAATCTAAGTTTCTGCAAAGGAGTAAACACGATTTTGATTTTTGGGGTTTTGTGAGTTTCTGGGAGTTGGATTTTTGGATTATTTTGTTAAGATTGAGTTTTGAGTTTCATTCGTTTTTTCATCAGTTTCGGTGACATTCTGGGATTTGAATTTTTTTTGATTTTTTTTGTTAAGATTGACTTTGAGTTTCATTCGTTTATTCATCAGTTTCAGAAATGGCAAAGACAAGAGGAGGAGGACAAGTTGGTTCCCATCGTAGTAGACGTAATCAAGGGTTGGAGGCCACACTTGCAACATCACTAAAGCTGAATAAAGGAAAAACTGGTGATAAGAAAACAAATGGTAGAAAAAAGACAGTGGCTGTAGAAGTTGATGAGGTAGAAGATGTTACACCTATTAGCTTGTCAACTCCCAATGGGGTAGATGATGCTAATGTGGATGGTGTAATGTCCAAAGATGAAATTGCTGCGAAAGAAATTCCTGAGAAAGCAGTTTCTGAGGAACAAGAGCCTCATCATCAAGCTCCTGAGATAGAAGTTTCTGAGAAAGAAGTAGAAGATGGTTTGAATCCTGGATAGGAACGTAATGAAAATGAAGAAGAAGCTGTCAATATGGAACAAGATGGAGTTAGCAATGGTAACACTGATGATGTAGTGAAGCAAAAAAAGAGAAGAGGACCAACAAAGATGCGTAAGGTGGCTGAAAATCCTCAAGAAAAGGTTGAAGTTACATTCACTGAGTGTGGTGATCATGTTGGACCTAGTTCAGTAAATTGCTATACGTAAAGTGCTTGAGTAAACTCTATACCCTAAATTGCTATACGTAAAATGTTTGAGTAAACTCTATATCCTAAAGTGTTATACCCTAAAGTGTTTGAGTAAATTTTATATGGTATACCCTAAAGTGCTACACTCTAAAAACTAAACCATACTAAAAACGTCTTGCTACATATACAACTAAGTGTTTAAGTAAACTCTATACCCTAAATTACTATACTTAAAGTGTTTGAGTAAACTCTATATCCTAAAGTACTATTTCCTAAATTGTTTGTATTATTTATTTTGAATTTTAAAATTAAAATATAAGAAATAATATTCCAAAATTTATAAATTGATTCTTATAAAAACAATATTTTGTTTTAATTTTTTTTGGATTATATACGTATTTTTGATACCCTAAACCTATTTTACAATTAAAAAATACATAAACAGATTGGCCAATGAATCAATTATACAGAGATTGCTGACATGGCCTCTCCTACACCGTTGGATATGTCTGTCCAGCTTTGCATCTATGATCTGAGCCGTTCTTTATTGATGAATGCGTTTAATAATCTCTCCATCTCTCTCCAGCTTTGCATCTATCATCTGAGCCGTTCTTTATTGATGAAGGTGCAGCGCCGACCAAAAAAAAACGTAGAGAGCTTTCGTAACACCATCTCTCGGTCTCGCCTTATCCCACACCACATTCTTCTTAACACAATCTCTCGATCTCTCAATCTGATATCCTCTTAACCTCCGTCTCCATCTTGTCAATATCTCAATCGTTTTCATATGGACAAGGCATGGATTTTCCTGCAAAGGTTTTAATCTCTCAATCTCTCGATCTAACTTGTATTTCCCAATTTATTTGGCTAACTTGTATTTTCCAATTTAACATGTAGGAATACTCTTGAGTACTCAGAAGGAGCAACTAATTTCGTGAATTCATCGGCAAGAAGATTAGGCAATCTGTCTGAAATGCTATGCCCCTGTAGAGATTGCCGCAATTTAAGCCATCAGTTATTAGATAAGATTGTTGAGCATCTAGTGATTAGGGGTATGGATAAGAAGTATAAGAGTTCTTGTTGGAGTATTCATGGTGAGAAAAAAGATGATACGGAAGATATTGCTCATGGATCTGAAACTGAGGCTTTTGAGTTGTTAAAGACAGCATTTTGTATAGGTGAAGGTAATACGAATGACATTGGGGAACCAAATGAAGAGGATGAAGCTGTAGAAGAAATTGAATTCAGGACAAAGTTAAGAGAAGCTGAAACTCCATTGTACTCTACTTATGTCAAATACACAAAGGTTGCAACAATCATGGGACTCTACATAATCAAAGTTAAGAGTGGTTTGTCTGAGAACTACTTTGATCAGCTGTTGGTTTTAATTCAAGCCAGAAGCATGTATGGCTGAGGGGTATTTATCTGAAGAATGCATTACATTTTGTTTAGAGTTCCTTCAAGATTCAGTACCAGTTCAAGAAAGAGTTAATAGTAATGAAGATATTGAAGATGATAGGATGGTGGTTCAAGGTCGACCTCTGCAGAAGGGTAAAGAGGTCACCCTTTCTGATAAAGATAGAGACAGTGCACATCGCTATGTGCTAATGAACATGGCTTGTATGGAACCATATGTTGGGTAAGGTTACCTTTTCAGTTTCAGCTATTTAAAATAATTATTTCAGTTTCATAATTGTTTATTGTAAAATCAGGATGCATTTGGAAGAATTACAAGCTACTGATGCTCGATGTGAGAAAAATAAAACTTTGTTGTGGAAAAACCATACAGAGCAGTTTGCACAATAAGTAAAGAAAAAGGTTGTCATCTTCACTAGTATTCTTGAATGTCAATAAATGAACGTCTTTATATTGTTACCTTGTTTACTTGATGATCATCTTTAGTTTTTTATTTTACTGAATATACAGATTGATTACTTGATGTTCATGTTCAGATTTTTTTTAGTTTATTAACAGAAATTTATCTTGATTGCTCATCTAATTAAGAAAACTGATTGCTCTGAAATTGGTGTATTTAATGCATCAGATTCATTCAGACGCAACTGAAAGACACTCCAAGGAGATAAGGTGGTTGGCATTTGGACCTAGAAATGTTGCTTTAGCACATAAAGGGTTCATCGTTAATGGACAGCGATTTCATACAGATGCGGTTAAGAGGAAGACACAAAACAGTGGTGTCACTTATGAAGCATTTAGCATGTGTAGATCAAGTGCACGAGATACAAGACAAGTAGCTGATATGCTTACATATTATGGAGTGATAAAGGAGATTCTACTTATGGACTACCACATGTTCAAAGTACCACTGTTTAGATGCAATTGGGCCAACTCAGGGAACGGTGTGAAGGAAGAAGATGGCTTCACTCTTGTGAACCTTCATATGAACCAAGCAGCATATTTGAAAGATCCATTCATCCTACCTGATCAAGCGAAACAGGTTTTCTACTCTAGGGAAGATGATTCTTCAAATTGGTATGTTGTTATGAGAGCACCACCTAGAGGCTATCATGAGTTGGAAACAGAGGAGGATTTAGGTTTTGCACCTTTGCCTGTACAAGAAGTTGAAGATTTCGATGGTGAACAATCTGATGATGATAGTGTTTATGTTAGGGATGATTGTGAAGGGTTATTAGTGGTTGATTGATAGAGTAAAATATGGAAATGTTGATGCTTTTGATTGTTGTTGATTTATTGTTTTGTAAACATTGAAATTGAAATGTTATGATATTTATTTTATGAAATATTTTTTTAAATTATTATTATTAAAAATAATATTACAAAAATAATTATTTAAATATATTTTCGGACCATTATAGAATAATTTCATAACACAAAAAATTTGCTATCTTTGTAAAACAAACTGGCATAGATACAAACCAATCATAACAATTATAACACGCTATTATAAATATTAAACATAGCAGTCTCATAAACGCTATCGTAATTTGATTAACTATAGCATTCGTGAAGTCCGCTATCTAAAGTGTCTGACCTACGATGACGGGCGCTGTCAGAGCATTTAAAGAAACGCTATGGAAGATGAATCATAGCGTTTTTCGGCCGCTATTAATACCCACATTTCTTGTAGTGCATGAAGCCCGTTTGGAAATTTTCTCAAAATTTTCCAGAGACTAAGTGATTTTAAAAAATCCTCCCAGTATAAATAAACATGCTTCCCAGGCATAAATTTTTTACCAGTTCACTTCTTCCCTAAGCAAAAGGTAAAAAGATCCTCTGCCTCTTTATTTTATTATATTTTTGTTTGTGTAGGGTTGTTGTTACTCTTTTTTTGTTTGTACACACCACCTTCCTCGCCTCGTTGAAGTAGCCGACATCATCGTCTTCGTCAAGCCTCGCCAAGGTCAACGTCATCGTCTACAGACCCGTCGTCACCGTCTGCAGATCCGTCGTCATCGTCTACAGATCCGTCGTCATCATCACTGTCGTCCAGATCTGTCGTCATCGTCATACCGTCATCTAGATCCGTCGTCATTGTCACACCGTCGTTATCTTCACCGTCGTTCGCGAGGAGCAGCGCGAAATTCTTCGGGCAACGACGTCTCTACGACGAGGTCTTCGCACAGTGGAGAGATTCCCGCCTACGTCGTCATTGTGTGGTCTTCAATGGAAGTTTTGTGGTCGTGTTTACGGGGGAGAAGCTTCGATCAACGGTGAGAAAACTCCGATCGACGAGGAAATACATGGGTTCATCGGGCTTTTCAGTGGATCGACAGCGAGGTGAAGCGAGGCAAGGCGGAGCAACGGTTAGCCGAGGCGAGGCGAGATTGAAGGATAAAACGGCTGTTAGAGATCTCGTGAGTTGACTCACTGAGTTGACCCTCAAGTTTCAGCGAGTCAACTCGGTGAACGAGTTTTTTTTTTTTACTTGGCGACTCAGCGGTTTGATGGCAACGCTAGTTTCGTGGAGCGACACTGTCTCAGGTCGTGGCTCTTCGGTACAACGAAGAAGTGAATCGAAAAGAATGGTTTCTGACTCTATGGAGTCGCAACTTGGCCATTCGCGCGACAAGGACAGCATGGAAGCTCTTTCAGACTTAGATGACTCCGGAGAGATGGTCACTGATCCTTTCCTTCTTGGAAGGAGGATGGTTCTTTCTCCAGAATCTAACACCGGTAGTTCGACGAGACCGGACTCCTCCAACGCTCTAGTTGTGGTCGAAGAGGTTAGCGATGCGATCGTAGTTATGTCGGCTGCCCAGAGGCGGAGGTCAAGGTGAAGAGAACCTAACGCGCCAGGATCTACCATGTCAACTCCGGAGTCTTTGGAATCCCTTATTATTTGCTTCAGTATTCCCAGCGGGGTCGAGGTAGTTGTTCTCTGGCTAGATGCTCGAGCAGTCCATCCTCCAGAGGGCTAATTCACTTTGTATGAAGATTACTTCCGTGCGTGCTTTTTGTGGTTCCCGATCCTTGGCGCGATTCTGGACTTTTTGTGGAGGACCAATCTTGCCATTGCTCAGATCACACCTCGTGGGATGCGCCACTTGGTTGGGATTATGGTACGGAGCTACGAATGTGACTGTGAAGTCGGAGTTGACCATTTGTTAAGTCTTCTAGAGACTAGTAAGACGGATCCAAGGAGAAACTCCTTTATTTTTTTAAAGGGAAAACTGACCTCCAAGTTATTGGTGACATTCTTGACAACGAGCGTTGTTGGGGGAAAAAGTTTTTCTTTGTGAAAATCAATAAAGCTTGCGTTGACTGCGATTATCTAGACGTGCTTCGAGAGAGATGGGGGACTAGCGGTAGCCGTCCCTACCGCGCTACTATTTTTTAGCATAGAATTTGATTTTCATCGCCGATTCTTTGTGATTCTTGCTTGCTTGAGTATTTGGTTTGCAATTCTAACCCCCTTTCCCTTTGTTTATAGTTTTGAAATTTTGAGCCGCATCGCAAAATTGCCGATAGACTTGTTCGTTCTTCGTGACAACCTTGTTGCTGAGAAGTATAGTTGGAAGGAAGACTTTTCTTTACAAAGAGTCAGAGAAGCTCTTGTTCGTCGCTTCGGAGTTACGTTGAATTCTTCACTAGAGATGTCGAACAATGCGAAGAAACCGTCTGCTCGTGAAAGGAGGGCTATTGAGGCAGAGTCCAACGCGAGAATTTCTCAGCAATCTAGACCATCGATGTTAGCCCCCAGAGATGGTACTACAGGAGCCCTTGTGCCCAAACCTGGTCACCCCGCGTTAGAGCGAAATACCACCGTTGAAGCTGGTCGTCATCCTGAGCCATCGCAGAGGCGTCATGATGATGTGAGGAGAAGGGATGATGATGTCGGGGCAGGTCGTAAGCGTTCCTGAGAAGACAAGGAAAAAGGCAATGCTGGTGGAGACGACTTGAACAGATCGAGGCATGCTTTGTCTCCTCGATGTGATCGTGTGGTGAAGACTTCGACTATTCCTTCTAGTACGAAGGAATCTTCAGGCGATGCTGCACGGGCGGCGTTGCATTTGTCCAAGATCGTCTTTCCAGGCACCGAGTTTCTGCCTCCAGAGGAGATGTCGAAGGGAAGCTCATACTCAGACATGGCTCTCCATTGTATGAAAGTACGACTTCTTGATAATTTCTATAGGATCCTGATTTGCTTTTTCCTTCTTTCTGATCCTCTAACTCGTTTTTCATCTCGCAGTTCATTTCCTCACTTAACAGACTCGCCATCGATTATGAGGTATATGCTCGCTCGCAGACTCGCTAGCTTGCTAATAATCAGACGGTTTGTGCCAACTTTAAGAAGCAAAAAAGGTTGCGGAAGACCTCGTTACTGAGCTCGAAGTTGCTATGAAAGAAATCGAGGATAAGTGTCGTGAGATGAATGGGACATTTACAGAGTCAAAAGCCGAGAAGACGCGTTTGAAGAAAGAAGTTGCTGACCTCACCAACCGCTCAAACGTTGCTGCCAAGCTTCAGGATGTGGCTGTGCAGAAAGCTGTGGAAGAAGCGAAGCGCGAACTGGCAGCGAAGTATGAAGTGAAGATCGATCGTGCTAGAAAGAGGGTCATAACGATTAATGGCCAGCCAAGGAAGGACATAATTGATTTTGCCGAAGTCCGGAGTAACATTGAGTTTGTTGAGTTACTTCAGAGTGACAAGGCGCCTGACCTTGGCGATGAGCTCGTTGCTCTTAAGGAGCAGGAGGCGGGCCTGGTACTTGCTGACAAAGTGTTTGCTAATCATGTCCGCGAACTTGAGGAGATCCTTAAGCCTTCTCTCATTAGTACAATCGACGGTCAAACAAATGAGTTGGATGTTGTTTCAGATTCGAGTTCTTCTGATTCTTCGAGGGATGATGATTCGTCAGGCTCCGCGGCTGAGGGTCATTCCAAGCAAGCCATTGAGATTGTTGATGACGCTGAAGAGATCACGTCTTAGTTTTTTTGTTTTTGGCGCTTTGTCGTACTTTTGATTTCATATTTGATTCAGCTTGGATGGTTTTTATTCTTTGTTTTGATTTATATAATTTTTGAGATAAATTTATGAAAGCAGCTTTTATTACTCTCATTCTTGCCTTTTGGACGAATTGTTTGTTGCTAAGTCTTTAGCTCTTGACACCGTTGTGCTGATGAGCATGGGTTCTTACTGATAAGTTGAGTGTCTCGTTAATATTTACTGACTCTGATGTAACTGTGGTTTACCAACAAATCACCATTGACGAGCCTATTCCAACAGTGTTGCCTTTTTAAGACTAGTGATTTATGTTCGGACGATGGTTGCCCCGGTTTACAGGCGGGCTGTCGTTGATTCGTCCGCTCACAAATATTGATAATGTCGTTGTGACCAGCGATAAGTTAGCTGGGTTTTCCGATGAGCATCTCGATTTACGGGTGAGTCTTCGCTGACACTCCCGCTCCAAAAATGAACATGTTATCGCGTAATGACCAACGATAGAGTTATTGGGTTTTTTAGTGATCATTTTGGTTTCCATCAACACCGCCGCTCCTATAATAAAAACTTTGCGATGATACCAGCGATTTGTTTGCTGAGTTTAGTGATGATCATTCCGGTTTACAGAGTTGTTCCCGTGAACGCATCCGCTCCGTTAATGAACATAATCATATGTATAGCGCGCTTTGAAATCCTGCTAAGGATGTAGTAGTCCATTAGCACTAAAAGAAGAAGTCGGATGTCTGATTTGTTAAGACTTAGTTTGTAAAAGACTTAGTCGAGAATTATGTAAAAAACTTGTGATTTTTATTCATCATAGAATTTCTTTAAAAAATGGGAGTATATGAATATACGTACCCACTCCCCCCCTTTTTAGGAGGTTAGACAATTGAATCCACTCGAAGACGAGCTGCCTACTTACCCTTTGCAGCGATCAAGCCGTCGCGTAGTTCAAGTAATGTAGCACAATGGTAGTATTTCTTTAGGAGT
Organism: Arabis hirsuta; assembly: GCA_964056655.1. Lineage (NCBI taxonomy): Eukaryota > Viridiplantae > Streptophyta > Magnoliopsida > Brassicales > Brassicaceae > Arabis > Arabis hirsuta. Next base: position 20,875,458 of record OZ053302.1, on the reverse strand, counting down.
CTGGCATTCCATGAAGTGGTATTGGAACGTCTGCCATGTTGGATAACTCATACACTCCAGTTTTGACGACCTTGGTGACTCGATAAGGACCTTCCCAGTCGCCGAGTTTGCCAGCGTTGCGCTCGGCTGTGTTCTGGAAGACTTCGCGCAGTACTAGGTCTCCTTCGTGGAATCATCGTACTTTAACGTGAGAGTTGTAATACTTGGCCGTTGCATTCTGGTAATTTGTAATTCAGACCAGTGCTTTGTCCCGGCTCTCGTCGGTGGTGTTCTGGCAGGAGTTAGCGTCGGATGGTCGGGAACTGAACCTCCGTTGGGATGACGCACTCTGTTCCATAAATGAGGGCGAACGGTGTCTCGCCGGTTGCCCGCCTTGGAGTTGTCCGCCTTCTAGTTCATCGGCCCAACGACCCTTCTTTTCGTCAAGACGTTTCCCTACCCCAATGATAATAGACTTGTTGATAGATTCGGCCTGACCGTTCCCTTGCGGACATCGTGGAGTACAATTGTTGAGTCTGATTTTCCACTTCTCGCAGAATGCTTCAAATTTTGCAGAGATAAATTGGGAACCATTGTCCGTGATAATCTCGTATGGGATACCATGTCTGCATATGTATGCTTCCACACAAGCTTGGTGAAGTAGTCAGTCAAGACTAACAAGAAACGTTTCTATCGGGATGGGTGGAGAGATCCAACGATGTCCATGGACCACCTCATGAATGGGTAGGACGAGGTTACCGAGGAGAGCATCTCTATAGGTTGGTGAATTTTTGGAGCGTGGCGTTGGCTTTTCTCACACTTAGCCGAAAATTTCTCGCAGCCGCTAATCATCGTCAGTCAATAGTAACCGTGTAGCTTGATTTTGATTGCTAATGCTCTTCCGCCAGAATGATTGCCGTATGAACCACCATGTACCTCTTGCATGATTTTTCGAGCAATCTGACCTTCAACACAAAGCAGCAGCGGTCCCGAGAAACGCCACTTGTAGAATTTGCTGCGCAGCAGAGTGTAACGAGCAGCTTGGGCCTTAAGTGTGCAGGCAGCCCACTTATCTGGAGGGACCTCGCCTTTGTCAATGTAGCTTCGTATGGCGCCGAGCCAGCTTATATCGCAACCGTATTCTTTAACTTGGGAATCCTGCTCCATGGGAGAAGCTGTAGCCGCTGGTGGAGGCTCTACGTTGGTTACTATCGTGTCGTGTCGTGGACTGGTGCGAGATTCCCGTCTATGCTTTCCCTGGCAGGAACGGAAGGAATATCTAGGTTTTCCATTGGATCAGTATCTAGTGCTGGGAACTCATACTGTTTGGCGAGGTCTGTCGTTTCTTCGATCTCAGTGACTACCTTATTTGAATAAAGTAAGTCTGTGGGTGGGTGGCTTCGGCCGGCGGATTTACCTCGGCTGCCTGATGCTCCTCTATTGGTAAATTCGCTTCGGCTGGTTCGAGAGCAGAATCAGTTTCAAGGGTTTTTTGTGCTTGGTGCAAGGTAAGTTCTTTCCCATGCGGGGTTTCGTCATCTTTGTTAGATAAATCGACCAAGTTACGTGGTCGTTTCCTCCGTCGAACAGGCGGTGATACTATGATTGACTCCTCCATCTTGATGTCTTCTCCATTTGCGATTCTCTCTGCTAACTCCTTTGCTTTTTTGGCTGCTTGGGATCGGGTAAGGATGTTTACCGGTTGTGGCAGAGTGATATGCTTGGTGTTCGATAAACTTGACTGGAAAGATATGCTTCAAGTCATTGTCATATGTTGAGGCGAGGGCTGCCAGAGCGTCGGCGTTGGTGTTCTCACCCCTTGGAATCTGTGTTAGCATAAATTCTGTGAATTACGAGGCCAACTCCTTTGCTACCTTCGAGTAAGCTTCCATGCGGTCATCTTTGGTTGCATATTCGCCACCGAATTGGTTTGCAACCAATTGTAAATTGCAAAATGTGTGTACTCGACCGATGTTGTGTCCCTGGGCGAGTTTCATACCAGCAATGAGGGCCTCGTACTCAGCCTCATTGTTGGATGCTCGAAAACCCAGGCGAAAAGATTGCTCGAGTATCTCGCCAGCCGGCGATGTCAGACGTATACCGACTCTAGAGCCACTTTTTTATGATGACTCGTCAACATGAAGTTGCCAAGTGAAACCTTTGTTTGTGGTGTCATTGTGTTTCTCCGGAAGCTCAATCAAAAAGTCAGCCAGTACTTGAGATTTTGCGCAGGATCGGCCGCGATATTCTACGTCATATTCGCTTAATTCAACAGCCCATTTGGCAAGCCTACCAGATTGACTTAGGCTATGTAAGACTGATCGCAGGGGGAGTGTACTCAAAACCACGATCGTGTGGGACTGAAAATATGGTCTTAGTTTCTGGGAAGACATGATGACGGATAGGGCCAATTTCTCCATTTGGGGATATCTTGTTTCTGCGTCAGTAAGAGTTTTGCTAATGTAAAATACAGGTCTTTGCTCGCCTCACTCCTCTCAAACTAGCACACCGCATACTGCCGTAGGTGATACTGCTATGTATAGAAACAGTGGCTCTCCTTCAACTGGTTTTGCGAGAACAGGAGGTGTAGCCAGATACTTTTTTAATTGCTGAAAGGCTTCTTCACATTTTTATGTCTAATCAAAGTGTTTGATCCCGCGTAGGGCGTCGTAGAATGCCAGGCACCTATCGGTAGAGCGAGAAATAAATCTGTTGAGTGCAGCCACTCTTCCTGCTAGTCTTTGCACCTCTCGCTTATTCTTTGGCGAAGCCATCTCTATAAGGGCGTCAATCTACTTTGGATTCGCCTCTATGCCGCGGTGGGTGACTAAGTATCCGAGGAAATTGCCAGATGTGACTGCAAATCGACCTTTCGCTGGATTCAACTTCATGTTGTAGAGGTTGAGTTGTTTAAAACATTCCGCTAAGTCTGATATATGGTCCTTCTCTTCAAGGGACTTTACTAACATGTCGTCTATATAGACTTCCATCGTTCTTCCGAGTTGGTCAGCAAACATCTTATTTACCAGGCGATGATAGGTTGCCCCGGCGTTTTTAAGGCCGAAAGGCATCACGTTGTAATAGTAATATCCACGATCTGTGATAAAGGCAGTCTTTTCGCGGTTGCCTGGGTTCATCATTATTTGGTTGTACCTCGAGAAGGCGTCGATGAATGTAAAGAGCTTGATTCCAGCAGTTTCTTCGACCAGTCGGTCAATGTGCGGTGGAGGAAAGCATCTTTTGGACACGCCTTATCTAGATCAGTGAAGTCCACGCAAACTCACCATTTCCCGTTCTTATTCTTCGCAACGACTGGGTTGGCAAACCAGTCTGGATATTTAACTTATGCGATTGACCCGACTCGTAAAAGTTGTTCTACCTCGTTGTTGACAGCCTTTGCACATTCAACCCCAAGTTTGCGTCGCTTTTGCTTCACCGGCTTGAAAGTTGGGTCGACATTTAGCTCATGACTTGTTATGTTGATGTCGATTCCTGGCATATCTTCTGCTGCCCATGCGAAGGGGTCCACGTTTTTCTTTAAAAACAATATGAGTTCTTCCTTGATTTGGTGTTCAAGATTTTCTCCAATTTCTACGCCCATTCCGGATTGTTGTCATCAATGCAGACCGATATGACAGGATCGCATGTTGGTCTGGCTCCTTCTTTTTTGCGATCCTCATCAATCTGTAGTTGCTATAAGAGCTTGGAGAGCTCCTTCACTGGCTCTCTGTCTGTCTTCATCTTCTTACGCTCCTCTTTTGAGATTGTTTCAATGATAGGGTTGCGGTGCTTATGTTCTGCCAAGACGCATATGCGCGAATCTTTCTGGGTGCCCAGGATTGTCTATATTCCTTGCGGGATAGGAAACTTTAGGCAGAGGTGGTAAGTAGAAGCCACTGCTCGCATGGAGTTTAGCCACGGTGTTCCCATGATGACGTTGTAAATCACTGGGTTGTCTGCCACCAAGAATTCGACTACTTTCATGACTCCGCCAGCCTGAACGGGTAATTGTATTGTGCCCAGCGTCATCCTTGTGTCATCGAAGAAGCCGGTCAGAGGCTTAGGGAAAGCTTTAACCATAGATAGGTTAATCATCATCCTGTTTAGAGTAACTCGGAAGATCACGTCAACTGTGCTGCCAGTATCTATCAAGACTCGTGCCACATCGCGGTTATCGATGATGAGTTCGATCACGAAGAGGGTCATCATGTGGTCGATCGATCCAAGTGGTCTCCTTCTCTTCGAACGCGATCACGTCGTTCAGAAATTGGGAAGGCGCTGAGAAGTTGACGCTGACCTCGGCGCGTCGTTGAAATGCTTTGATAGACGAGACTGTGTCAGAACAGTAATGAGATCCGCCCATGATCATGTTTATCCGTTGTCTTGGTTCACGTGGCAGTGGTTCATCGTCTCTTCTTCCCCACTTTTGATTACCGGCGTTTGTTCGATCGGGCCTGTCAGTGTTGACTTCTGTCTCGAAGTATTTAAGGCTAATCTTGCCACCAAGCTTCCCTTCTGCCAGCTTTGTCGTGAGTTTTAGCCCTATTCCGCGGTAGTTTACAGTGGAATGTCCAACGCCGTGATGAAATTCACAGTATGCTGTCTCGTCATAGGAACTCTGATTTCTTATCCAAGTGTTGTTCCTCCCTCGGCCTCGGTCGTACCTGGGCGAGTCTATTTGGTAGTTATGAGCTCCTTTAAAGCCTTCTTCGTGCTGCACAAAGCTAGAATTTTGATTCCCTTCTTGTTTCCAATTTGACTTTGTGTTTGCGCCATGCTTGGTGGGTTTGCAGACTTGGCTTTTGCGTACTTTTGAGCTAAGATTTTAACATCTTCCTCGTTTGATGCAAACTCAGTGGCACGGTGCATTGCGTCCTGGATCGTTAAAGGCCGGTTCAACGGAATTTCCTTTTGGAAGTCTGACTCGTGCCATATCGATTTTTTCAAGGCTTGGATGGCGCCCTTGTCGCTTAGTCCTTGAACTTTTGACAACACTGCTTTGAAACGGTCGATGAAACTTCGCAAAATTTCAGTTGGCCCCTGGTTCAACATCCATAAATCGGCGTCTTTAGTCTGGCATTCCATGAACATGGCATACTACTTCATGAACGCCTCTGTCAACTGGTTGAAGTTATCAATGAAATTTCGCTCTAGCCGAAAAAACCATTGTAGAACCATTGTAAACCATTGTTCAATGAACAGAAGGCATTGGCCCGTTCCTTCTCCTCTTCTTTGAAGTTAGCCCGACCCATTGCGATGATGAAAGACGTAATGTGATCGGTTGGGTCAGTCTTGCCTTCAAAGGTTGGCAGCCTTATCTTCCCCGGATCAGAAACGCGAGCCCTAGTGATCGTAGTAGCGAACGGAGTGTTTTGCGCTTCAGCGAGTACTAGGTCGAGCTGAGGAGCCTTGCTCGTGGCTTGATGCATTTGGGATTGAACCGCCTTCATATCCTCGGCTGCTCGATCCATCTTAGCGCGTATCTCGGCCATCTCTGACTTCTGGGCTCGCAGGATCTCGTCACGTCGATCGTCGAGCTGCTGAATCCAGTGGAGGTCTGCATCGCTGATGTTGTCGTGCTCGATCTCCTTGTCAACTTGGTTTGTCCTAACTCGGTTTGCTTTGGTGTGTCCAGTTTCCACGCGTCTCACTGGGATGATGTCGCCCGCCCTGCGCCTAGCTGGGTCTGCCTCGATTGCCACGTCCTCATCGAGATCGACGACCTGTGCTGCTACGTCTTCATGCCTGCTTTGGCTTGTCTCTCTAGCCTCTGAGGTGCGGTGTTGTGGCAGAAAGGTCTAAATCCTGGGCACGTTGTCCGGTGTTGAGAAGAGAGTTGTCGGGTTCAGTTGCCCTCCTAGTTGACTTAGCATGCTTTGACCTCGGCCGCCGCTTCGAACTTGGCTCGCCGTGGTCAGGACGTTAAGTTCATCCGCCACTGTGGAATTTAGTTTATCTTGCTCTTCCGAGTTCTTGAGCAGCGCATCCATCACTGCCTTGATATGGTTCAGGACCTCGAGTGCTGACGTCGTGTCTGTCGCGTTGGCGTTGCGCACGGCGCCTCGAGCAAGATTGGTTAGAGCGCCTTTGTCGCCGGTGTTGTCGTTCCGTATGACGTCTCCAGCGATATTTGTCTCGGTGTTCTCATCGCTGGTGTTCTCAGTCTGCACGATGTTTCCCGTGAGATTTGTCGCTTCGTCCTTGTCGCCAGGTGTGTCGCCGCGCTGATCAGTCATCGTGCTTAGGTTGCTTACCGAGTGATTCCTTCGAGTAAGGAGATTTCAAGTCCCCTTAGACGGCGCTAAACCGTGGACGGCGGATCCTACACAGTTGAATTTGTCAAGGGTTGAAAGGAGAAATGAGTCTTCTGAGTATGAATCACAAAGCAAAAGTCGAAGAGATGTTTTTATTGATGTTGTTGCTTAAGCATTGGTTACAAAAATGAATCGATCCCCTTTTTGAGAGATGATAATGAAATATATATAATATTTTTAAGTAAAATGGGCCAGCTAATAAATGGACTTGGCCCATTAAGCAATGTATTAAAATTAGGTCCATTAATCCATTAAGCCTATTTGGTTAATGGGTTTAATGTCATTTTGGGTCTAGATTCAGACCTAGCCTTTGTAGACTTGTTCCGATTATGTCAGGATGCTGTAAAGTTGATCTCGTCGCTATATCAATCTCATGGGGTGAAATCCGACCCCCACAGGTACGTCAGTATGGGATACTACCAAGTTGCATCAACTCGTAATTGAAGAAGATATTCCTAGCTAAGATCCAGATTATAAGACCAAGCACAAGTGGAGAGCATGATCAAATAGTTTGGAGCTACACAAAGGATGAAGAATACAGAGTCAAATCAGGTTATCATTTTATTCATTCTCCAAACCTTAATTTACTTTCACAGGAGGAAAGAAAGGTTTTCAAAGATTTTTGGGCCCTTCGAGTTCCCTCAAAGATAAAACACTTTTGGTGGAGAATCCTGCATAAAGCTATTCCTGTTGTAGATAGCTTGAAGAGGAGAGGTTTAAGGTTAGCAAGCACTTGTCAAATATGTGGTGAAAGTGAAGAAACAACTAATCATATGCTCTTCCAGTGCCGAGTTGCTAAAGAAGTGTGGGAGCATTCACCAGCCAATCATATACCAGGTAATCAAATCCTTGTTATCCATTTGAATAATAATGTGGAAAGTTTAATAGAGTTGAACAACGATAGGGGAGATGACTGTTTGGAAAGGTGTCCTTTATTCCCATTTGTTGGTTAGAGGATTTGGAAAATGCGAAATAATCTTGTCTTTAATGGGAGGAGGGAATTAATTCCAACAATAATTCATAAAGCTATAAAGGATTTTAATCAATGGGTAGAGGCACAAAAACAGAATGAAAATCATATGGAGCAGAGAGTTGTTCAAAGTCCTTCTAGGCCAAATACAATCTCAAAGGTAATTGCAGGTACTAATAAATGTTGCTGCTTTGTTGATAGCTCGTGGAACTCAGATAAGGAAAAAACTGGTATTGGTTGGATTTTGATAGATAATGAAAGGAGGAGAATTATGAAGGGTTCGTCTTCTACTGAACCATTGCTAAGTCCTTTAGTGGCGGAAGCATTTGCTTTGCGAGATGCAGTCCAACAGGTCAAAAGGCATGGATACAGGGATGTAGCTTTTTTTGGAGACTCAAAGATTTTATCTGATACCTTGTCCAAGCGCTTGTATCGAAATATTTATCTTCTGTGATGACATTAGAAGAATGGCAAATGCAGAGTGTGGTTTTAGCTTTAATTGGGTCACTAGGGAGGTTGTCTATGAGGTTGATGCTTTAGCAAAAAAAGCTAGGTTGTTAGGGTCGAACTATGTAATCACTTGGTTTCAATTTGTATAAATTAAGATGTAAGGACAGTGTAATGTTTTCTAGTTAATGAATATGTTAAAAAAAAAAAAAGTCATGTGGAAGATGCACCAGTAGGGTAATAAATTTTTCAAGAATTTACCAGGATGCACAAATGAAATATCGCTCATTCTGCTTCACGAGAAGCCAAGATGGATATAATCTAAAAGAATAAATTATTAAATGAATTATTTATTTCTCAATCACGATGACGTGGTGGAATTCCATTATTAAGTTCCAATAAGTCCATGTTTTGATTCCAATATAGTTAGAAATGGAGGAGAGGGGAGTGCACGTAGCCATGTTTCCATGGCTGGCTATGGGTCATCTTCTTCCTTTTCTTGGTATCTCCAAGTTGATTGCGCAAAAGGGTCACAAGGTTTCTTTCATATCGACACCGAGAAACATCGAGAGACTTCCCAAAATACCCTCGAGTCTCTCCTCCTCCATCACCTTCGTCTCTTTCCCTCTCCCTCCCTTCCCCGGCTTGCCTCCTGCCTCAGAATCCTCCATGGACGTCCCTTACAACAACCAGCAGTCTCTCAAAGCCGCCTTCGATCTTCTCCAGCCTCCGTTGACGGACTTTCTCCGACGCTCGTCTCCGGATTGGGTCATATACGACTACGCTTCTCACTGGCTTCCTCCAATCGCGGCGGAGCTCGGAATCTCCAAGGCTTTCTTCAGCCTCTTCAACGCCGCCTCTCTTTGCTTCATGGGACCTCCCTCCTCGCTCATAGAGGAAACCAGATCTTCCCCGGAAGACTTCACGGTGGTGCCGCCGTGGATCCCATTCCAATCAAACATCGTATTTCGTTATCACGAGGTTGCTAGGTACGTTGAGAAGACGGAGGAAGATGCCATCGGAGTCTCCGATTCGGTCCGGTTCGGTTACTCAATCGGCAACAGCGATGCTGTTATCGTCCGCAGCTGCCCGCAGTTTGAACCGGACTGGTTTGGTTTACTACGAGATCTGTATCAAAAACCGGTGTTTCCGACCGGGTTTCTGCCTCCGGTTACTGAAGACGAAGAGGACGACGGCGATGCTACATGGGTTTGTATAAAGGAGTGGCTCGACAAGCAGCGAGTCAACTCAGTGGTCTACGTTGCACTTGGCACCGAGGCGAGCCTTCCTCGGAAGGAACTCGCGGAGCTGGCTCTTGGACTGGAGATTTCAGAGGTGCCTTTCTTTTGGGTTCTAAGGAACGAGCCGACTCGACCGGGGCCACAGCTTCCAGAAGGGTTCGAGGAACGAGTCGAGGGACGGGGCATGGTTCAGGTTGGGTGGGTTCCGCAGGTGAAAATACTGAGCCACGAGTCAGTGGGCGGGTTCTTGACGCACTGTGGCTGGAACTCAGTGGTGGAAGGGCTAGGGTTCGGACGAGTTCCGATCTTGCTCCCAGTGCTGAATGAGCAAGGACTGAACACGAGACTGTTGCAGGGGAAGGGACTCGGTGTTGAGGTCCCAAGAGATGAAAGACAAGGAACGTTCAATTCTAACTCGGTGGCTGACTCGGTTAGATTGGCAATGATGGATGATGCAGGCGAGTCCACAAGGTCAAAGGCAAAGCTGATGAAAGGTTTGTTTGGGAACAAGGATAAGAATATCAACTACATTGACCAACTTGTCCGTTATTTGACGACTAAAGGATAACCATAACTTTGCATAGTAAGATATGTTTTTTGCACGAAGCAGAATTTTTGTGGTAAGTATGTTAGTTGTACTTGTAACAGTATATATTTTAAAATAAAAACATAATTGGTAAATATAAAATATGTGTTGTATTTTTACTTAAACTAGTTTTACGAAAATAAGAATTTTTGTATTAGTATACAGAAGTGGAGTTTATACTTTATAGAAACTTTATGTTATTTTCAATGCAATAAATAATGAATCTCTGAATTGTTTTTAAATAGACATAATTAATTAAAACTAAATAATTATGGTAATTATATATAAAATATTAAAAATTACTTTGGTGACTGACAAAATAAAACATCACAAATTTGATTTTACCTATGCCATATATTCATTGCAATCTTATTTTAGAGTCTTAATTATTTTACATAAGAACAACTCCAGAATCTCAAGCAAAATAAAATCTCTACATAACAAAGTGCAAAAGATACTAAAAGGTATATATTTACTCTTAAACTAGGAATCGTCGATATGCTCCAAAAAGATAAGGGAAAGCATCATTGATCCAAGCTACGAATGGTGACATATGATATCTCAACGAATACTCTCAGAACCAATCTCGGCAAGGACATCACCAAAAGAGCATCCCGACTCCTCGGCAGCCTTCTCTCTTTTCTCTATGAGGAAATCCACTCGATCAACATAATTGTTGATCTCTTGTTGACGTACTGCAACAATATCCTCCCAGTGCTTGGGTCTCTCCTCTTCCTTGTCGAGTTTATTCTCGACCACAACTACTGATGAGGTCATCAGACCAATATCGGAACCGGAGCTCAATCAAACCGAGTGCACAAAACCTATTGAACCCAACCAGGACATATGTTCTTTCCATGGAGCCTACAAGATGAACAAGAAGAAGATAAGCGACAGAACAACTTGTTCCAGAAACGTAATGCATCAGAGAATCACCTCGAACTGGATTCATCCCAATATGAGTTCATATGAAGAAGTTATGAGTCTTACAAATCGGGTAAATTACAACTATCCATTTCGGACCAACATGTATTCAGTGGAGCATTACGTCTAAACAAGGAGGAATTAAGCTATGAAACGACTTGGTCTGGAATCTTGACTCATCAGAGGAACACGGAAAGTTGGTATGAGTCAAATATCGGTTTAGACTTGAAAGTTATTGATTTTCTAAACTAGAGGACCTTAGACTTGCCTTATATGCAGTTTTCCAACTTTGGATCCTTGCAAACCTATGTGTGGCAGCCAAGGGAGCTTTTAAATCATTTAGGAGGTCTTGGGAGGACATTCATGTGCAGAAAGGACCATTGGATCAGGTGGATCCAGTCTTATAACACCATACACCAATACTTATGAAAAATTGACCCGAGAGCATTCAAATCTCATCCCCAACGGCTATATTCTGATATGGTGAATAATAAGGGAGATATTAGAAGACTAACAAGTCATGGAATCATCTAGAAGCTATCAAGATACAAAACCCCACGAGTTTCTCCTTTTCGATCAGCATAATTATGTCTAACAACTATATTTCTTCAAGGAGCCAAGTCTATGGCCTGTTCAATTTAATTTTGTGCATTTTATTTCCTTTTAATTCATTAGAACGTTGTACTAGTCCCAAGTGTCGAGCCTTTATAAGCTCAAGCGATTTCATCTTTGTATTTATCTTTGATCGAATAAAGTTAATAGAAAAACGTTTTCTTCTTCACAAAGTTGTTGAATTCTTTGTGTGTTTATTCTTTAGTTCTTTGTGAGTGATTCACCAAGGCTATTTAAACTACAGAATAAGTTCTTTGAGTGATTCAAATTAACTTGTTTTGTCCATCGATTGAGCGAGTCAATCTCTATCTTGCATCTCCACATTGATTTCATTCCACCTTCCGCAAGAAAAGCTTGGAATCTCTTGATCATTGAGTGATCTAAAGTTGGTGTGATCTCGACACCTTTGCTAGGAGACCTATCTGCTTTTTCTCAACCGCAAGCTGGTACGAGTAAGTGAGAAGGTTGATCGAGCTCATCAATTGTGCCAACAAGATGTTAAAAACTACATCGACAAAAAGAAGAGAAGATGAGAAAAATTGAAAGTACTTACCCTCGCTAAGCCGCGAGCAACACCTTCATAAAACAAATCATGTCCTGGGGCAATGAGGGCTGCCAACCTTCCTGAGCAAAGCGACATTTGCATTAGGAACACATAAGAAGGGTAAGACCTTTCTCGGATAAGTGAACGTGCAACTCTTATCTAGGTTGGACGTGGTGCAAGCAGAGGGAAAAGCATCCTCATGACTTTTGTTTCTTGGCGGACCACTAAGGTCATCTGCCGATCTCTCGATGATAAGCTCGGGGGAGGAGCATTAAGGGCTGCCATGTGAGAAAAGACAGCCGGAGAAGCCTTGGATGGAGTAGCCTTAAAGGATTTATCGGTCAAAGGCGCCGCTGGAAACTTGATAGAGGAGGGAGTAGGAAGAGACTTCAAACCCAAATGGAACAGAGGAGTAGTCCCGATCTTTAGATCGGCCTCTACCCTGTTTTGGGCCTTTTCTTTCACCTTCTCCTTGTCAAAATGGTGTTACACATCTCACATTCAAACCAAGACAAGGCTCACGGATTCAAGGCTTATAGATATGCGGAAGTGGTGATGATGGTGAAGTAACCGGTTTGATGTTGATTCCACAACACTGAAGGCTAGAGAATATAATTGATGCGCCGCAGAACTCAGACATGGACCAGTATGATGCTTTAGCCCGGGATGGGATGGATCATGGAGTGCAGCTTGAACCAGAGCTTGAAGCCTAGGAGGACTTAGTTGTTCCGGTTGGACCTATGACTCGAGCGAGAGCTAAAAGACTCGAGGAGGGAATTGGAGGATTACTTAACCAAATGTTTATTCAACCATATCACTTGGGCTGGATTGGAGAAGACATATCTCAAACCATTCTGGTTTTGATACAGACCCGAGAAGATCACTAAAATGGGTATGTGACCCTTTGTACTCTTTTTCCTTATCCTTGGTTTTTTTCCAATGGGTTTTCCAGGAAAGGTTTTAATGAGGCAAAGTGGATCACATTGCTACTAAGCCCATCAGAATCAGTTTGATCTATGAAGAGCAAAACATCACCAAATGAACGTAGACCGTAGCCGAAGGGTCACTTTGACCAAAACGTGTGGAATGAAGAGTTTCTTTGACTCTTTCATTCCTTTATGTATGCAAACTCAGTTTAAATTTCAATAATTGAATTTTCCTTTGTTTTCTGAGATAGAATTCTCTCTGTTCTTTGCTAAGAACTTTTTCTGTCACTTGGTGCGTAATATCCAAGTAACAACCTCTTCTTTGCTGTTCTAGTGCGTCATATCTAGAGGCATTGAGGAGTGGGAATATCAGCTGACTTACACATCTATTGTGCGACCCTTCAATCCATCAAAATCACCCTTGTATGCAACCTGCTTCTTGGCGTGAATCCTATCTTCATAATCCGGGTTGAGTGATCCTTAAATCAGGACGTGTCAAAGTGGTATCAGAGCCACTTAATCCGGTATCTTCACTTCGAAATCATCTTCTCATCTTTTCACAATTCGTTCTTCTTCTTTCTTACTGGATCCGGGCTGTTCTTTACCCCGTAGTGATCGCTTCATTACTTGAAAATTTAAAAAAAAAAAAAAAAAAAAGAAAGAAACCAGAAGTTTGAATCCCGGCTTAAGAGAAATCCAGGTGGGGTGGTGGAAGAGAAAGCCTACTGGCTGAAGAGAAAATCGGCCTTGGAACAGTTAAAACGGATCCCTCAAAACCTTTCATCTTCTACATTTTCTTTTCCCTTGTTACTTGAAAATTCCATTGAGTTTGATTAGGATTTGTCTTTCTTAGAACCTTGGGAAGGAAATCTCTTGAGTGACCACAAAAACTTCGAGAGAAACACTTGAGAGGGTAAGATTAAACACTTTGAGAGTGTGAGATCTTTTCTACTAGTCCGTTTGTTTAAGTGTTTTCAGGGAAACCATGGAGTCTAGTGATGGTGAAAGACATAGCTATGGAAATTCAATGGCCGGATTGTCTAAACTCCAGATGAAAGCTTTAAATGACCAAATGACTAATCTCATGAACGCAGGTTTGAACCAGATCCACCAGAGGCTTGATGAGATCCAGGATAACCAACAAAACCAGCCTAGAGAAGCTCCAAGAAGAAACCGGCCAAGGAGAAATAACCGATCAAATGATGAGATTGATGAGGAGTACCTATTTGAGGATGACAGATCTATCAACAGACCAAGGAGACAAAACAGAGAACAAGGTGATGTTAATCCTTTTGCTGCTAGGCGAAATGAAAGGAATGATGATCTAGGAAATCTTAAGCTTAAAATTCCCACTTTTTATGGTAAAAATGATCTAGATGCTTACCTTGAATGGGAAAGAAAATTTGAGCTTATTTTTGATTGTCAGAATTTTTCAGAGCTTAAGAAAGTAAGGTTGGCTGCTACTGAATTCTCTGGTTACGCTATTAATTGGTTTGATTAAGTTGTGACTCTTAGGAGGAGATCAGGTGGGAGGCCAATAGCTACCTGGGATGAGCTCACAACACTGATGAGAAAGAGATTTGTACCGGTCCATTACCACAGAGAGCTTCACCAAAAGCTCAGGCGTTTGCTTCAAAGCACTAAGTCCGTGTAAGACTACTTCCAGGAGATGGAATCTCTCATGATCAAGGCAGATGTTGATGAGTCCGTGGAGGCTACAATGGCCCGGTTCTTAGCTTGTCTCAACCGTGACATTCAGGACCGCATGGAGCTCCAGGAATATGAGAGTTTGGAGGAGATGCTCCATAAGGCGACCCTGATTGAGCAGCAGGCTAAGAGGAGGGGATTCTCAAAGTCCACTTTTGGACCTAAGCCAGCCTTTGCTCCAAAACCAAACTACGACGACAAAGGTAAGTCTCCAGCTCAGTAAAATACCGATTTTAAGACTAATGCTCCTGCTCATTTTGACAAAGGAAAGGCAGTGGAGACCAACAACCGAACTAGAGACATCAGATGTTTTAAGTGTCAAGGACTTGGACACTATGCTAATAAGTGCCCGAATCAAAAGGTGATGATTCTCTTGGACAATGGTGAGGCGGAGTCCGAGGAAGAGAAGGAAGAGAAGGAGGATCTCGGTCCTCTCTTTGATGAGGAAGAGGGAACCAAAAAGACTCTCGCATGTGCTTCCTGGCCGAGCACAAGCTACGCAAACTCGAAGAGAAGAAGGACGGCTCTGCATCGTAGGGCAACGAAAGAGGGCGAGGACCAGCCCCGATGAGGTCAAAGACCTGACCAACCTCTTCAAGCAATTACAGATTGCAGATGGCCGTGTAGACGAAGAGCGACCTACCTGCGAACCTGTAGTTTCTGTGTGTATCGACGAACAGCACCCAGAGAAATGTGTCAAAATCGAAGCTGCGCTTGACGAAGACCTTAAAAAGGAACTGGTGGATTTCCTCCAGAAGAACGTCAATACCTTTGCCTGGGCCGCGGAGGACATGCTTGGGATAGATATCAACATTGCTAGCCATGAGCTCAATGTTGACCCAATGTTCAAGTCAGTGAAGCAGAAGAGGAGGAAGCTAGGTCCTGAGCGAGCAAAGGCCGTCAATGACGAAGTCGAAAGAAGAAAAATGGTGAAGAAGAAAAATGGGAAGTGGCGCATCTGCGTGGACTTCACCGACCTTAACAAAGCGTGCCCGAAAGACAGCTTCCCCCTACCTTATATCGACCGTTTAGTGGAAGCAACGGCGGAAAACAAGCTTTTAAGCTTTATGGACGCCTTCTCTGGCTACAACCAGATTTTGATGGGTCCTGAGGACCGCGAGAAGACAGCGTTCATCACAGACCAGGGCATCTACAGCTACAAGGTAATGTCCTTCGGCCTGAAGAATGCTGGTGCAACATATCAGAAACTGGTGAACAAGATGTTCCAGGATCAGCTAGGGAAAACCATGGAGGTCTATATAGATGATAGGCTAGTGAAATCTCTTAAAGAGAAAGACCACATCTCTCACCTGCAAGAATGCTTCAACCAAATCAACCTCCACAACATGAAGCTGAACCCGACGAAGTGCAGATTCGCGGTGACTTCCAGAGAATTCCTTGGGTATCTGGTTACCCATCGGGATATTAAAGCTAATCCGAAACAAATCGACGCACTGGTCCAGATGGCGTCGCCAAGGAATAAGCGCGAGGTGCAGAGATTGACTGAGAGAGTGGTTGCGCTCAATCGTTTTATCTCACGTTCCACCGATAAGTGTCTCCCTTTCTACAACACGCTGCGAGGAAACAAACAGTTCGAGTGGAGTGAGAAGTACGAAGATGCTTTCAAGCAGCTCAAGGAATACCTGGCAACACCACCCATCCTCGCTAAGGCAGTGATGGGAGAACCTCTCGTCCTCTACATCGCTGTTTCCGAAACAGCTATCATTGCCGTGCATGTCCGCGAAGAAAGGAGCGAGCAGAAGCCTATCTTCTACGTCAACAAGACTCTTACGGAGGCTGAGACAAGATATCCTCAACTAGAGAAGCTAGCACTATCCGTCCTCATGGCGTCACGAAAGGTAAGGCCTTACTTCCAATCTCACTCTATTATTATCCTTAGCACCTCCCGTTGCGTTCAGTTTTACATAGCCCAAGTCAATCTGGCAGGCTGGCTAAGTGGGCTGTAGAACTCAGTGAGTATGACATCGAGTACAAGGGGCGAACATGCAACAAATCAAAAGTGCTGGCAGACTTCCTCATCGAACTTCCAGAAGACAAAGACTCAAAGGAAGTACAACTCGGGATTTGGGAACTACACGTCTACGGCTCGCTTAAAAAAATGGGTCCGGAGTAGGAATACGCTTAGCCTCGCTGACATGAGAGGTCCTTGAATAGTCCTTTCATCTCGGTTTCAAGGCTTCTAACAACGAAGCGGAATATGAGGCCCTTATCACTGGCATGCGACTCGCTCAAGGACTTCGGATCGAGCGCATTCACGTATTCTGCGACTCACAACTGGTTACTAGCCAGTTCAGCAGCGAGTATACAACGAAAGACGATCGTATGGAAGCTTATTTGAAGATAGTGAAGGATCTATCCTCAACATTCGCGGAGTTTATACTTACACGAATTCCTCGAGGGGAAAATGTTGACGCTGATGCATTGGCCAACCTTGCCTCCGCTTCGACTCCCCCAGGAGATTCGGCTTTGAAGCGGGTTATTCCTGTTGAGTTCATTGAGTTCCCTAGTATTCAACAAGACACGACACTCGCCATCTCAACACGATCTCAAGTCGCCAAACAGGCAAGCGCCACTGCTGAATCACTGGAGACAACCATCGAAGACATTGAGATGGCAGAGGCTACTGAAGACACGGAGCCTCTGCGTTTGCCAGCAAGGACTGCCACCGAAGTCTCCACCACCGACGTCTCTGTCGACCAAGCCCCTGTCGCCAAGGTCCCTGCCGCCGAAGTCTCTGCCGTCGGCAGCTCATGTCAGCCTAAAGCAATCCCAATGTACGAAGATATTGAAGAACCCGAGTATGGCTGCAACAAGTTATGGATGAACGAGATACTAGAGTACATTGTCGATGGAAAACTGCCCAGTAGCAAGTGGGCAGCCCGCAAGTTACTGAAGCAAGCTGCTCGATATGTCCTACTCGATAGTAACATCTTCAGATGGGGATTCTCCGACCCTCTGCTCACCTACATGGAAGGAAAGGAAGCCAGACAGATAATGGAGGAAATCCACAGCGGGTCTTGTGGTAATCATTCAGGAGGCAAAGCATTGGTAATCAAGATCAAGTGACACGGTCACTTCTGGCCTACTATAGTAGGCGACTACATCAAGTTTTCAGCCATGTGTGAAAAATGTCAGCGACATACTCCAAGGATTCATCAGCCAACCGAGATGCTCTCTTCTATCACTTCTCCCTATCCGTTCATGAGATGGGCCATGGATATCGTTGGACCGTTGCATCCCTCAAAGCAGAAGCCTTTCTTACTTGTCCTAACAGACTACTTTTCAAAGTGGGTGGAAGCTGAAGCTTATGCCAATATCAAGGATGCTCAAGTTAAAAGTTTTGTCTGGAGGAACATCATATGTCGTCATGGAGTCCCGTACGAAATTGTTACAGACAATGGTTCCCAGTTCGTCTCCAACCGGTTCAAGACCTTTTGTGCGAAGTGGAAGATCCGACTTAGCAAGTCTACACCCCGCTACCCTCAAGGCAATGGTCAAGCAGAAGCAATCAACAAGACAATTCTCGATGGTCTTAAGAAACGCTTAGATGAAAAGAAGGGTCAGTGGGCCGACGAGCTCGAAGGCGTATTATGGTCCCACCGCACTACTCCCCGCCGAGCAACGGGCGAGACTCCCTTCACCCTTGTCTATGGAACTGAATGCGTCATCCCATCGGAGGTCCAATCTCCTGGAGTGCGGCGTCATCTCTTACCCGGCAATAAGGAGCTCAATCACTCAATGCTCATAGACGAATTGGATTACATTAATGAAAGACGAGATCAAGCCCTCATCAGGATAGCCAACTATCTCAAGATATTACAACTCCAAGGTTAGAGAGCGACGGTTCTGAGAAAGTGACTTAGTCTTGCGGGAACTCTTCCAGAACACAGCGGAACGGAACGCTGGCAAGCTCGGAGCTAACTAGGAAGGGCCTTACAAGGTCACTATCGTCGTCCGCCCAGGCGTCTACGAACTCGCCACCATGGCAGGCACACCAATCCTCCATTCTTGGAATGCAAAACACTTGAAGAGGTACTATCACTAGTCCTCTTTCAGGGCTTTTGCAATGAACTACGAGGCGACTTGATCCCTGCAAAGAGTACGTAGGCAGCTTGTCTCCAGACGAGTTCAGTTGCCCTCCTCTGTCAAAAGGGGGGGAGTATGTGCTTTAACAAACTACGGGGCGACTTGATCCCTGAAAAGGGTACGTAGGCAGCTTGTCTCCGGACGAGTTCAGTTGCCCTCCTCCGTCACAAGGGGGGAGTATGTGACTTAATAGCTTGTCTTCAGACGAGTTCAGTTGCCCTCCTCCATCCAAAGGGGGGAAGTGGGGTACCCATACTCCTATCTTTCACAAATTCTTTGCTGGAAACGTCAGACACTTGACACAAGTCTCATCACTGACTTAGTCAGCTACACCCCCGACGGGCTGTTTAAAGCTGACGCTAGCAAATTCGTTCCGCAACCGGTGCCGCTGGCCACAGCGACGATTTGTGAACTCCGACACAAGAACATCCATCATCAGATCCCAAGCGCGCTATATAAGTACTAATATTCAACATTGGGGCAGATGAACCCAACTAATCATTCAAAGACCCAACATCATCCTTGGGAAAAAGCAGCTACCATTGATCACTCAGTTTGTAGACTGAGTTGTCATTCTGAAAATCCAGCAACATGTTGGTCAAAACAACAGGTGTGTTCGCCCTCGGACAGAAAGACATCTTGAGCGAGTACCATTATTCTTAAAGTTCTTGAAAGTTAACAGAACGAGCTAAGTTCATGAGAAAGGCAAGAAACGAAAGCCGCATTCATAATCATCCTGCATTCGCTACAATACAAGGTAAACATAACCATAGCATGGATACAAGCCATCCAATGCCATTGCCAAAAAGTCATGGGCAGCTACATCCGAAAATCCGATGAAACTCATAAGCAAAAATCATAAAAATAACTAAGTCTGGAACGCGAAGATCACTCATCGATCTCCTTGTCATGCTCTTTCTCGCCATCGGTCACCTCGTCGCCCTTGTCATCGGTGGCGGCAGCCTCGTCACCGGCGTCGGCTACCTCGTCGTCGTCATCGGTGTCGACTACCTCGTCATCAGTGGCAGCAGCAACGGGAGCCCCAGGAGTCTCTAGTGCCCTCCTTGCTTTGGCGACGAGGTCTGCAAACACATTGCGGGCGTCGTAAATCCGCGTCAATCTCGGCAAGGTCTAACATGTCCTCCTTGGCCTTCCCGTCAATCTTCGCGAGTAACTTAGTAACTTCGTTTGCTCATTCATCAAAGCCGCGAGTCATCTCCTCCCTTGCCCTAGCAACGGCCTCGTCAACTCTAGCATCTTGGTGATCATAAGCGAAGTCCAGCTGACTCTTCAACAAAGCTAGGTCGTCCTTGTCCTTGGAACGCCCAGACTCGGCCTCCGTCAACTTGACACCCAACTCCTTTTTGACCATCTTCGTAGAGAGAGCATCATTCTCGAGAACTTTGTTCCGCTGGATGAGCTCATCCAGCCTCGACTGCAAGGCGATATTGGCCTCTTTGGCATTGCTAAGCTCGATCTCTCTGGTGTGAACATCCTTGTCATAATCACCAACCAGTTGGTTCAAATGGAGAAAGAGCTGCACAAAGAAAAGAAAGGAAAGGAGATGTAATGACAAACAAAAGAGGCTAAGTCATAAATAACATATTATAGGGGAAGAGATTCGAACCTCGGAAGCCTTGGACTTCATCAACGCGTAGGCTTCCCCGCGAAGCAATCCGCCGGCCGGTGGGAAAGCACCCCCACGAGCCGAAAGCATGACAAAAGCTGCTGCATCGTTGCCCACCGGTGCTGCCAGCTTGGTCGCGGCTGGAAGGGGTGTACCCACTCTTGGTCTCTTCGGAGAAGCTCCGTCGGGGATGCTATCTCCCTTGCCGCTCGAAAGAAGAGTTCTCTTCTGTGACTGATCACGCCGTCTTGCGATCTCGTCAGAAGTAAGGGAGAAGAACGAGGACGCACGATCGACGTGGCGGGCATCCTCGGTGCAACCTTCGTCGAAACTCTCGCCTGCGACGATGAGATCATCGGCGCTGCAGTCATCGGTGCCGCAGTCCTTGCTTTTGCCATCTCCGCTCTCTGGCGAGACGATAATCTTAATTTTTCCCGGGACGACCGCGACTGCGACTGAAAGCACTCTCTCAATCCTCAGGAGGCTGAACGACCCTCGCCAATGACCTTTCTCGAAGGAAAGAACCCGATGCATAGCGGCAGCAGCACCAGCGTCGATCACAGGGAACGCCGGCTTCACTGCAAAAACCAATATGTAAGGTAACATATGTTAAAAAACAAAAAAAAATAGATGAAGAGGAGTTAAGTGTTAGTTACCTCTCTTCGCCCATCTCGCCTTAACGAGGGCGACAAAGCCCGCTCCGGCGGTCCTCTCTGAAATCTCAGCAAAAAAGAAACGGTACTCAAAGTTCTCGTCTTTGCTGGAAAACCCATCGATGAGTCTCCGACCCGCCACGAGAGTGATGCTGTACTTGAGCTCCTCCTTCCGACCGCGAGTCCGGAAGTCCAATAAGTAGGACAGGTACTTGGTGTTGATCTCAATGTCATGCTCTCGGCTCAGCACATAGATGCCGATGAGATGTCTGAGGCCCCTCGGGTTGACCTGAGTAAGGGCAACATGGTTCGCTGCCAGAAAATGAAGGAGACGTCCGGGCACCCGGAAACCGAAGCAAGCACGAGTCAAAGTAGTTTTCGTAAAGAGTAAAGTACCTTGGAGGCGGGGCATTGACCCTGTCAGTGGAAACGGGGGCGATCAATGCAATCTCCTCCGAGATCTCGCACCTCCCTCGGAGAAGCTGCAGTGACTCCTCATCTGTAAGGGAAGATCTAGGAGGGTCTGGACGAATTGCTGCCTTTCGCTTCTTCTTAGCCGTGATCGGTACTAGACGCTCGGAGTTGAACGATGAGGAAGAAGGCAGTGATAGTGATGCGTCAGCAGTGCCAGGAGGGAGCATTGGATCCTCATCATCCAGAAGGATCACACCGCCGACATCTCCACGTTGGGATCCTCGGGTCTTTGGTGACGAAAATGTCTTCGGCGGCATAGGGGTCTTCGGTGGCGAGAATCTCTTCGGCGGCATGAAGACCTCGGTCTTCAGCGCCACGATGGTCTTCGGCGGGACATTGAGCTTCGGCGTCACGGTCGTCGGCGCGACGGTTGACGACATCGCGACCATCATCGCCACCTCGGTCGTCGGCGGCACGCTCTCCGACCAAACCAAAACTTGTCTTATATATAACATTAAGTCACCTACACACATCAAATTCAAGGACTGAAGGTAAAACAATAATGAAGAACAAGCTTCATTCACCTTCAATGAATCAAAAACAAGGAAAGCTCTAAGCATCGACCCAAATCAAAGCCCATTCCATCAACAATCAAAGCTTAAGATCAAAGAAAATCAAAGATTCAAGGGTTTCTCCTAGCAATCAATAACAATCAAGTTTGTTCTCCATGGGGATCTAGATTTACAAGTTTGGATTTCTCAAACAAGGAAGCTAGGAAAGGCTAGGAGAGTTGTGTAAGGAAATGGCAAGGAAACTCACCAAGAATCCAAAGCACGTCGGCGGTGGCGGTCAAGGCACACGGCGGCGGCCGGAGGTTACATCAGCGGCGGTGGAGAGGTGAAGATGAGGAAGATGAAGTTTGAATGGAAAAACCCTAGAAAATGTGTGGAGGAGAAGGAAATAGATGAGAGAGAAGGTAAAAAAATATATATATCTTCTTATCTTTTAGAATAGTGAGAGCCTTCTCTCTCCCCTATCTCACTAGCGGGTCCTGGATTCACTAACGACATTGTCGTTCCAAAAATCATTTTTTTCGTCGCCAACGACATCAGTGACATCAACACTCGGAACGCGAAATCTAAAAATCTTTGCAATTAAAAAAAAAAAAATCCTCTATTGCAGTGATGACGACTTTAGTAGTCAGAGCGCTGCGTTTGCAGAGTCGACGCATTAACGGCCCAAGCCAACAGCATCACGCTAACAATAACATCCAAACTTTGAAAGGTAACATCTCGACATTCAATATCTCTAACTCGATACTGTTATCGCTAATATTACCGAGCTGGGGGGCTACTGTTGGGGTCGGATTTCATCCGCTCAACGTTAATGTTCAAAGTTTGGTTGACATGAGAAATGACCCTTAGGACTCTTAACGCCTAAGACTATACAGCCCCTAAGTCATTCCGCGAAACAGAATAGGTGATCACGTCAGGTCTTCGAATCCACCGACGGTGTCACCAAAGACCCGGCGTGGAACGACGCCGAGGATTTCCTGTGGGTGCCACCGATGACCCGAAGAGGAGATGACATCGATGACTTCTTACGGAGCGCCGATGACGACCTCTTGGCTCTTATGAAGCGGCGACGATGATCAACTGGGTTGGGCTTCGGCCCTTAACCAGCTAAGAAGACAAGTCCAGACATCTCCAGGAGATAAACATAACGGCTGCAAAGCGACGACGTAACGACTGCGGGAGCTTGCAGCCTCAACACTGAGGCCCAGTCCAGTTGTGAAGCCCACTTCGGTGTAACCGACGTAGACAAAAAGAAAATCCGCGAAGACTTAGGAAACTGAGCATAATCGTTTATGAAAAAGGCTTAGCCGACTTAGGAATGCTATATATATATCAATGTAAAAAACCCTTATAAAGAGATCCGCAATTTTGTTCACAAAAGCATAGACAGCAATAACAAAAAAATTTCTTAGCTTTTGTTATCTTCATAGCTTAACCTAGAAATCTCTGCTTCCTCTCGAAACCTTACAAATCTAATTGTGATAGTCTTGGCTGCCACATAGTTCTTGATCTTTCTTATCTCTTTAAAATCGTCTTTAGAAGACAACTTGGAAAGGTGCTTAGAACTCAAACAGAAAGACAAATGCGTTAGGAAACTAACTCAAGACAAACAGGAAAAATGGTACAAAAATCATGGCATCTACCCATTATAGGTTCCATTTTGTTCTATAATGTCATGTGACGTCCGAGACTGACGCAAGATCTATCTTGACGAAGAAGTATCTTTCATCCCAGTGATTGACCTTGCTCTTGAAATCCAAGATCAACTTACAACCACGCCTTGGTGTAAAAATGACCATTCCTTAAGCCCTACTTGAGCAAGAATACTTCCTCAAACTTCCCGACAAAGGTGTCGAGGTCAGTATCGTACATGAAGATGTATCATTGGGACAATCTCAGGGATAGTCATTCAGCGTCTGGCCCTAAAGTCCATATCTTTTGACATCCTGTAGCTTTTCTCATAACTTCAACGGTCTTTGCTGACGACGTGAAATGACGAATTCAATAAGGAGAATTGTTTTTAGTGTCGTCCTCATCAGAGTTAGTAGCGCGTTCATCTGGAATGACGACCTATTCTCCAAGATTAACGACCTGCTCAAGATTGACGATTTATTCGTCATGATCTTGAAATATATCATCATTAAAAACGTTTGAATTTCCATTTTTCCATAGCGCAAACCCAATATTGAACTATATCTAAATTGATCATTAGTTAAACGGTTAATATTATTTATCTTGCACATGTGATAGGTAAAATAATCAACCTTTGCTCCACATAACGATTAAAGCAGACAAATATGATTATGAAAGACTTTCCACCGCCTAATTCGCTGCATTATTTGTTGTTCCTCGGGGCTAAGTTGTCGGGCGGTGAGCACAAAAAAAATGTGAGGTGAAAAGTACTCGAGTGCTTCGTACAAGTCTAAATAGATGGATCTCAACATGATTCGACATAGGACGCGTGATCCATCATTCTAGTCTGGAAGGTAAACTTCTATAAATATTAGGGTTAATTAGTAGAATTTGGGAGAGGAAATTGGGTAAGTAACATCTAAAAAAATTGAATTAGTTAAGTAGTAGAGAGAAATAAAATAAGAAATATGAGACGAAATTGCTTCTGCAGATGTAATTAAGGTAAATATAAAAAAAAACTCCGACACTTTTTAGTTTTCTCATCTCAGTCTTTATCTCTAAAAAAGTATATATATTTTGTAAACAAGATGAAATGAGGTTAGAAAAGCAGCCGTACTTAAGACAATGACAAAAAGCATATATGTTATAACAATTATTTATATAATAATAACATAATTGTCTATTTTCGAAACTACATATTTTTTTGATCTGAGTAGATAATTAACTATTTCACACTAGTTTGTAACTATCAAAAACTTAGCTAACTATTTTCAGAAAATATTTACAATTTAAAAACATAGTTAATTATTTTTAGATTATACCTGTCTACTTTACGGATTTCATAACATTGTTGATTACATGAAAATATTGTTATAATAGTTACTTATTTAAACAAACATAGCTAACTATATGCTCAAAATGTAGTTACTTATTATAATTCGCATAAGGAAAAGAATAACATACATAGTTAACTATTATCAGAAACATAATTACTTATTATTGTTTGTATAGTCACTACAAGAAAACAAGCATTATTCCGACGGACGTAATATCCGTCGGAAATTTCCGACGGCATGCCGACGGATTTCTGAGCAAAATAAATCCGTTGGAAATCCGTCGGTTTATTGTGATGGATTTCCGACGGACACGTAAACCGTCGGTATTCCGTCGGAAATCCGTCGCCTTGTCCCGACGGATTTCCGACGGAAATAAGCTGTCGTAATTTTCCGACGACTTTCCGACGGAATAACGACAGAAATCCGACTTTCCGATGTCGGCAAAGTTTGAGTGGTCAGCTCATACCGACAGAACTAATTCCGTCGGTATTCCGATGTCGGCAAAGTTTGAGTGGTTACCATTTCGTTAGCGGTGGCCGATGGGATTGGTGGGGTGTTATGTCAGAGGTTTTTGACTGATTTCCGACGGAAATCCGTTCTATATAAGTTTCCACATTTCTTCATTCCTTGATAACACAATTTTAAAAAGCCAAAAAATTTGTTAGCGATGAGTTCATATTTTCGGTCTTGGATGGACGAGCCAATTATGGATATGGGTTTTAACTTATTAACGTTCGCATACGCTGAAGGTATATGCGAGTTCATGAATTTACCCAGAAATCAAGATGCAGCCAAAAAAGGTCAGGATATCAAATATCCATCTTCTAATTGCTGTAATAGAATTAGTGTTGCGGTTCATACTGTTTGGAATCACTTATATAGATATGGATTTAGGCCGAGATATAAGGTTTGGTTTTTACATGGAGAAAGCAATTATGAATATGGTAGTACTAGTAGTAATGCACCTTATTTTCTGGATAGCGTAGGAGAACGTACAACGGAAGTAGATGTTGGGGTAAGTACGGTTGCGATGGTTAACGATGCGTTTAGAGAGAATTTGCAGTCGGGTGGTTATGAGGGTGATAGGGTTGAAGAACCTAATTTAGAATCTTGAAGGTTTTTTGATATGTTAGACGCATCAAAGCAATCACTATACATCGGTTGTAGGGAAGGTCATTCACCGTTATCTTCTACTAGTAGGATGATGAACATGAAGACTGATTACAATTTGTCCGAAGAATGTGTTGATGCATTCGCCGAGTTTGTGAAAGATGTTGGTTTGTCCAGCATCATACTACGAGGTCCAGAAACTTGTTGCCGGTCTTGGTTTGCCCTACCAGATAATAGATATGTGCATCGACAACTGTATGCTATACTGGAGAGAAGATGAGAACAGAAACAAATGTAAATTTTGCCGTAAACCACGGTTCCAGGACACAAGTGGCAGAGTGAAGATTCCATTCAAACGGATGTGGTATTTACCATTAACAGAGAGGTTGAAGAGGTTGTATCAATCAGAACGCACAGCTAAGGCTATGAGATGGCATGCAGAGCATAGTCAAGATGGAGATATTACGCATCGCGGAAGCGTGGAAACACTTTCAATCCGTATATCCAGATTTTGCATATGAACGACGGAATGTATACATCGGCTTATCCACTGATGGTTTCAACCCATTTGGAAAGCATGGAAGAAAATATTCATTGTGGCCGGTCATCGTAACACCTTACAATTTGCCTCCTTCTATGTGCATGCGGCGAGAGTTCCTGTTTATCTCAGTTCTAGTTCCCGGGCCAGATCATCCAAGACGGTCACTCGATATATTCCTCCAACCATTGATCTATGAGTTGCAGATGTTGTGGGAGCATGGTGTTGAGGCATTTGATGTTTCAATCCAGCAGAATTTCAACATGCGTGCGGTTCTTATGTGGACCATAAGCGATTTTCCGGCATACGGTATGTTATCTGGATGGACAACGCATGAAAGATTGGCATTTCCTTATTGCCAAGACAATACTTCAGCATTCCAATTGCAGCACGGAAGGAAGACTTCATGGTTTGATTGCCATAGGTGTTTTTTACCGGCAAATCATCCATATCGTTGGTCTAGAAGACATTTCAGGAAGAATTTACAAGTGTTACATGGTCCACCTCCTGAGATAGATTGTCGCAGCATATTGGAACAGTTACGAGATTTTGGTGCAGAGCGAACTCCTGAATGTGGGGGTAATGGCCATCACCCCGTCGACGGTTGTGGGGAATATCATAATTGGCACAAGAAAAGTATTTTCAGGGATTTGCCTTATTGGAAAGACCATCTATTGCGGCATAATCTAGATGTCATGCATGTTGAAAAGAATTTCTTTGACAACATCATGAACACCATTTTAAATGTACCAAGAAAGACAAAAGACAACTGGAAGTCTAGATTAGACTTGCCATTGATTTGTCCAAGGGCATCTCTTCATCTCTTCAGTACCGGTTAGACGCGGGTCAGAAAGAAGTTTTTTTTTAATGGATAAAAAAATTTGTTAAATTTTCTGACGGCTACGCATCTAATCTGCGTAATTGCGTGGATTCAACGGAAGGGAAGTTTATTGGAATGAAGAGTCATGATTGTCATGTTGTGATGCAGCGTCTTCTTCCATTTGCATTTGCTTATCTTCTTCCAAAAGACATCCTTCAAGCAATTAGAGGTATATTTCGTACTCCCGTGAGTTTCTTACTAATATAATGTTACTATATATGTACTAACTTGTTTACTTTTCGTTTCTAGAAGTTGGGGCTTTCTTTCGAGATTTATGTTCACGGACACTAGCAGTGGACGGGATCCGTAATTTAGAGGCCAACATCCCGGTACTCCTTTGTAATCTTGAGAAGATATTTCCACCGTCTTTTTTTGATGTTATGGAACATTTTCCTATTCACCTCCCACGAGAAGCAGCATTAGGAGGCCCTGTTCAATACCGATGGATGTATCCGTTCGAGCGTTACATGTTCTACCTGAAGAAAAAGGTTAAAAATTTGAGCAAGGTTGAGGGATCTATTGTTGCACAAAGTCTAAATGAAGAAGTATCACACTTTGCCGAGTATTACTTTCCTTCGGATGTTCGGACTAAGGGTAGACGGCCGGCGCGACATGATGATAAAGGTGAGAAAGCAGTGTATCCCATGGTTGTACCTGAGTTGTTTGCCCAAGTTGGTCGCGTGAGTGGAAAAGGGAAGAAACGCATACTATCACCACAAGAGGTCACACATTTGCATACATATATCCTAAGAAATTGTGACGAACTTGGAGAGTATGAAAGGTACACCATTTGTCATACTAAATTTGTGGAATTATTTGTCTTCATCTAATAACAATTGTTATGTTACAGGATTTACATGTCCCTAGTACAAACTTACCATGCTGATAAGACAGATTCCGAACTTTCTGTCTTAAAAGATGAAGAATTCCCGGAGTGGTTGAAATTTTATGTACGTTTAATATAATTCCTTACTCTTACTTATATTGTTTTTAGGTTTCCGAAGGTTTAGCAAGTGGTCAAACCCTCCCGACATGGTTAGTGGAGTTTGCTCATGGTTTACGCAGTACCGTGACTTCATATTCCAGATCTTGCACTAGGTGATATTCGTTCAGGATTCGTGAGGAAGGATGTCAAAGGCCAACTTCGGACAATGGTATTTCGGCGCAATCAGGTGATACCATGTACTATGGCATTTTAAAAGAAATCTTAGAAATCCACTATCCAGGAATGTTGGACTTGAGGTGCATTGTGTTTATGTGCGATTGGTATGATCCATCCAATGGTCGTGGGGTTCGAATTGACCCTCTTGGTGTTATTTCGATAAATTCAAGCCGGAAACTACAGCATTACGATCCATTTATCTTTGCGTCTCAAGCTGACCAGGTATCAATACAATAATAGGTTTTCCTACATACTCATACGTTAGGTTTTGTTATTCCTGTATATTAACAATATCCACTATTTATTAATAGGTTTGCTACATTCCATATCCTCGAGATTTCTATCGGACAGATCCTTGGATCACCGTAACTCCAATTAATCAGAGAGGGAAAATATACGGAGTTCCAGAACATGATGCTCTACAAGTATCGAGAAGTATACAAATGTCACATGTTGAGGAGATGGATAACATTGACCTTGTCATTGATGTCACACATATCGGCGATGATCTAGTTCATTCGGACGAAGAGGAAACACGTGAAGAATTTGACGACGATTCAGACTCCATCCCTAGTGAAGGTTCATCAGGAGATTCAGATTAATAATTTATGAATAAATGTTTGTTTATGAATGTTGTACGCTAACATCTATGCGTTTCCTCTAATATAATGTACTTAATGGTAGACCAAAATTTGCAATATTTTAAATTTCATTAACAAATCCAATTATGGAAGACAAACTGATGCGACATTACAGCTCAGCCGGCAATGAAGAAATCAATTCCGTGAATGCAATTGTCGGCCACAGAATGATGAATGACACTGTGAATGAAAATGTCGGCCATTGAATGATGAATTGCCAACTCGTTTTAATGGTTCAGATATGACTGAAAAATTTCAAAGGCTCAGATAGATTCTGTAAAGGTACGAAAAACTTAATGCAGATAATGGGTTAATACTAGGCAGATGTGACAACTCGTTTTAATGGTTCAGATATGGCTGAAAACTTTCTACGCCTCCGATCGATTCTCGTGATTTGACAACACAATATGCAAAGACAAAACAACTTCTGTGGACTATAAAGTTTCGTACTATCTCCATTATTTATGGATATGGTTTTACTTACGTTTAAACATATAACTTCTACTATAAATACATATGATGAAGTGTATATCTTCTATAC
Organism: Arabis hirsuta; assembly: GCA_964056655.1. NCBI lineage: Eukaryota > Viridiplantae > Streptophyta > Magnoliopsida > Brassicales > Brassicaceae > Arabis > Arabis hirsuta. Next base: position 20,845,991 of record OZ053302.1, on the reverse strand, counting down.
CTATCAATAACACAAATAATATCTTCTAGCTCCCCTAATGAAGACTATAAATCAAAAATCGTGGCAAACCACCTAAAAATTCCAAAATACTCATGAGAAACCGAAACTCAATGCGACGAATTCACTCAAGAGATACCCACTTACTCGTGGGAATTTGATACGTGCTCACCAATCCATATTGAAGATTCTTCATCAACAATAGTGCCGGACAGCCAGTGCTTGCCAACCATCCAACACATTCCAAAATTCTCGTGGGAAACTCAATCTCAGTGCGACGAATATACTAAAGAAATACCCACATACTCGTGGGAAGCTGATTCATGCTCTCCTCCCAATGTTTTGAGTCCCAAATATGATAAGCAGGCAGAATGTCCTGACTAGAAGCGCGTTCTCGAAGATGTACAACCATCTCAATTGATTGAAAAGTCAGATACTTACGGTGGAATTACTTCAAATGAATGTAAGGATTACTACTATGATTATGAATTTGTCCGAAGACCAGAAAGCCCCAACTTAAATGTAGATGTTGATGCAATCAAAAGGGAATTTTGCGACGGATATTTAGATTCTCCACCAAAGAAACAAAAGGGAAAGAAAAGTTTCTAGTTCTAACAAATGGTAAGTTTGGAGTGGATACAGAGATATATGTTTTTAAAATTAGGAGTGTATTATGACCTTTTACCATAACCGTTGTATGTTTAATATTTTCAAGGCTCTAATGTAAAGAGAATTTATTTGCGAAATGAGATTTAAATTTTATGTTTTCAAAAATTTAAATAGAATATAATAAAATGAGAACAATTTAAATTTCGTTTTGTAAATCTTTTATTAAATTTCCTTTTGTAAATCTTTTATTAAATTTCGTTTTTATCTGTTATTATCTGTTATTAAATTTCGTTTTGTAAATCTTTTATTAAATTTCCGCAGAAATATACTAAAAAAATTAAAATCCCTCGGAAATCCGTCGGAATTTAGGACGGATTTCCGACGGATTTTAATTTTTTTTATTATAAAAAAAATCTTTTTAAAATTTCCGCAGAAATATAATAAAAAAAATTAAAATCCCTCGGAAATCTGTCATAAAGTCCGACGGATTTTAATTTTTTTTATTATAAAAAAATCGTTTTTAAAATTCCGCAGAAATATAATAAAAAAATTAAAATCGACGGATTTCCGAGGGATTTTACTTTTTTATTATAAAAAAATCTTTATTAAATTTCCGCAGAAATATAATAAAAAAAAATAAAATCCCTCGGAAATCCTAATTTCTGCCGCCAAAACAACTTCGATCTCATCGAAAAAGCGGGAAAATCAGTCGGTTCGGAATTCCGTCGGAAACCTGTAATAAAACCAGACTCATCTCCTTCGCGGAGACAGACGGATTTTCGGAGAAAAAAAAAACAAATTGCCGGAAAACGCAAAAGTCTCGCCGGAAAAGCGTAACCAACGTCAAATCAACCACATTCTCAATCTCTATCACCAAATCATGAATCCAATGTAAGTTTTTGTTCATTTTAGGCTTGTTTTGAAAATTAGAAATTATGAATTTTAGAGATGTATTTTTAGAATTTGATAAATTTAGGATGTTATATATTAAGGGATGTAAGGATTTAGGATGATAGAAATGTAGAAATGTACGGATTTAGGATATTCGAAATTTAGGGATTTAGGGATTTAGGGATTAAGGGATTTAGGAAGTTAGGAATTTAGGAATTTAGGAATTTTGTAATTTATGAATTATTGAAATTAGAGAGTAAGAAAAATTTTGAATTTTGGAAATTTTGTGATTTAGTGACTTTTCGGGTTTATAAAGATTTATAATATAAATAAATTATAAAATTATAAATTGTTGAAATTTTACTAATTCTTTAATTTGTTTAAATTACAAAACCCCAAATTCTCGAAAATTCTTAAATATCTAAAACTTTAAATTACCAAATCCCAAATTCCCGAAAATTCCTAAATCTCTAAATCCCTAAATCTCGATATCTGAAAATTCAAAAATCCAAATATCCCTAAATAACTATATTCCAAAATTCCAATTTCCCACAATCCCTAACTCCCTAAATCCTAAATTCTAAAAATCCGAAATTCCATAAGTTAATCCCTAAATTACAAAATCCCAAATTCCCAAAATCTCTAAATACCTAAATTCCAAAATCCCTAATTCCCAAAATCTCAATATCCCAAAATCTCAAAGTCCCCAATTCCCATAAATCCCTAAATTCCGAAATCTCAAAATTTCAAAATCACAAATTCCCAAAAACTCAAAATCCCTAAATCCGTAATGTAGATTATAAATTTTAAATTTATATTTAAAATGTAAGATTTAAATTTACAGGTATATATATGTAAATCCGTAATATAGATTATTAATTTTAAATTTATATTTAAAATTCAAAATTTATATTTATATATGTAAGAAAATTTCAACGGTATGTAAAATTTTTGGCAATCGTAGGGACTATGGGCGATTTCATCACTCTAGTGGATCCGGTACTTCCACTAGGGGAGGTCGGAGTGGGAGTCAGTCGCATATCCCCGACACTAGCGGTTTGGATCCCCACACCCGTCTCCTCCTATGGGTACATCGCTCTCAGCTCCCACGGCCATGAGCATTAAGGAGTTTGTTTCGCAACCCGGACGGGATAGGTTGACTCGCCTAGATCCTGACTTGCCACCTAACACGACCTGGTAAGTTTTATTTAAAAATGTATTTGATTATATTAACTTAATAAAATATTTAACTAAATATTGTTTAGGTTTCAATATTCGGGAAACGGGATTACGAGTTCTATCAACGCAATGATCAATTGCTTGATAACTAAACCGTATCCCACATACAATTCAATGCCGGTGGCAGACCAGAACACCTGGTTTCGGCAATTTGCGGTATGATTTATTTTTCTAAATTAAGAATGTAGATTTTATTTTCCATTCAAATTGTCAATACTAATTTGGGTACGTTTTTTTTTTTTCAGCAAGAATTTACTGGGGACCCACAGTTGACTGCTTTGGTCCGACGGCATTTCGACAAAAAGGCCGGTCGAAAGTACTCGTGGAAGATGAACGAGTGGAAGGACATGTGGTTCAAAGAAGGAAAGGTGCCTCGGGTTATGAAAAATAACCCAATATTATGGGCTGGACTACTTGCCCATTGGGAACGGAAGGACACTCAAGCGAACTCAGGAAAAAACTCGACTAACCGGAAGAGCGACCGGAAGGGGAAGGGACCGGCGAACCATAAACTCGGAGCAACGAGCAAAGCGTCACATGCTGAAAAACTGGTAATTTTCAAAATTTTCCAAAAAATTTTTTATAACCCCTCTCATATTTCCTTCCTTATCTATGCCAACAGTTTGAGAAGACCGGTGTGCGTCCGTCACATCTTGATTTGATCAAAGATGCGCACACCAACAGAAAGACTGGTGAAATTCAAGATGCAATTGCTCGTGAAAGCGTGGAAAGCGTGGAGAGGCTCGGTGAGGAGTACCTCCAATCCCAACCGATCGTCGAAGGAACTCCACCGGCCACCGAAGTTCCACTCGAGAAGATCAACGAGTTCACCTATGAGGTTAGTAACACTGTCAAATTTAAACAAATTTAAAATAAATTTTAATACTAATAAGTTAGAACATTGATTGAGTTATTTTTTATCGGAGGTTACGCCTAAGAACAAAGGTCTTGTCTTTGGCCTCCCGGAAGACAGTTCCTCCACATCCGTTAATTCATACCGCTTTCACGCAGATAGTAGGTTGAGGACACAGAACGCCGAGCTTCTCGAGCGCATGAGCGTGATGGAGGCACAACGCGCAGAAGATGCAGAACGCATTCAGGCAATGGAAGAAAATATGAACGAGTTCTTCCGTAACCAGTCCCAGTAGACTTTACTTTATGTAATATTTAAATGTTTAAATCATTTTTAAAAATATTGAAATTTAATTTTAAATTTTGTTTTATTTTAATTTTATTTTTATTTAATTTAATATATTTAATTAGAAATCTTTTTTTTTTAAATAATTAATCCGTCGGAATTCCATCGGTTTGAGTAGCTGTCGGAAATCCGTCGGTAAAAGCTGCCGTCGGAAATCTGTCGGTCACCACCGTCGTCGGAAATCCGTCGGTAAAAACTGCCATCGAAAGTCCGTCGGATTCCAATTGCCGACAGACTTCCGACGGAATTTCGACGGATTCCGGTTATCCCTGTTCCGTCGGAAATCCGTCAGGTTTTTCCGACGGATTTTCGACGAGATAGAACCGACGGACCAAAACCGTCGGAAATCCCTCAGAATAGGGGTTATTCCGAGGGATTTCCGACGGTTTTGGCCGTCGGAAACGACCCTGTTTTCTTGTAGTGAGTGAAAAATAATAATATACATAGTTAACTATTATAAAAACGTAGTTACCTGATTTCTTAACATAGTTAACTATATCGATCTTTAGCGGCGGCTCGGTTTGACTAGGATATAGGACGACAATGAGGAGTTTAATGGAGGAGAAGAAACATAACCTTCATCCATGGTTGGAGATTTTCGATCCATAGCAACGAGATGAAACAAAGTGATTGAGAGTTTTAATTTTGTGGATCACCAGAGAGACATGAGATCGATTATGGTGTTTGTGTAAAAAGAAGAAGAAGAAGAAACGATGGAAGGAGAGGAAGAAGTAGCGATAGAAAAAAAAAGAGAGAGAGAGAGGAAGAGGGCATGGAGGAGAAAAAGAAGAGAAAAAAGAAAATACAATAAATTATAGTTTTCTTTCTATTGGTTTTCAAGATAAAAATGGAAAATCAACACATAAAATTAACTTATTGGATGTTCGATGATGAATTACACTAAAAACTCTATAAATTAATACTCAATAAATTAATAAACTCGATTAATTAATAAATTTTTGTCGGTCCCGAGATGGGCTAATGCAAAATATGACACAATTCGATAAGATAATAAATAAAACCCTATGTAAATATAAAGCCCCAATAATATCATAAACTAATAATTGATATATAAAATTCTTTACTTTCACAATGATTTTAGTATTGTTTGTTTTTTTTCTTAAAACTGAAATATTTTTATAATTAAATCATTAGTGGATGTAATAAACACAAACAAAGAAAAAACAAAAATATAGTTTAATATAAAACAAAAAAATTCAAGTAAAAAATGAAACTTTCCCATTTCGCTAAATTAAAAACTCTCAGATACTCCCAACATTATTAATTTATAGAGTTTTAACTATAGATGTCTATTAGGTAATATAGAGCCCAACTATTCTACATATTATTCTCTCTAACGAGAATGATAGATCTTTTTTACCTCTTGTATATTATCTCTAAAACACTTTTCTCTAAACACTTGAGCTTTCTTTGCTTTCCAGAGATAAAGTTTCCTTCATCCGCCATCTTTTCGACCATTTTGAATCACGGTTCCCTCCTCTCTTCACTCAATTTTTTTTTTCCGAAAACATCCAAATACATCAAAGATCGATTTCGATTTCCTTCGATCCAGTGTGACCTCATTCGTTTTTCCTTCTTTTTCTGACCATGAAGATTTTAATTAGGATCGAAATGATTCTACTGTATTAGCCACCAAATAGTGTATTTTAGATATCCAAAGTTTAGCCTTACCCTTGATCGGTTCGATATATAAACAATGTAATGCATGTCACTGGTTGGAAAGCATTTTCAATAGCTCACTATCATCACGCCTTAACATAAAAAGAAAGTAAAAAAGACGCGTCTTGGCTTTGTTTTTGGTTGGATTTGCTGTATCTATATATATGTGGGATTAAATCATTAAAGATCTAGTAAAGCATGCTCTTTCGATAGGATACGACGGCGTTTGAGTGAAGCTTTACAAGAGATGAGAGTCTGGAGAAAATGAAGGGTTGGAAATAAAAAGAAGACTGTATGTAGAAATAACTACTCATTCACAAAGTCCATTACCCAAAGATAGATGTATGCAAAATAGCAAAAAAGAAGAAATAGTCGGGGAGGCCTTGTTTAACCAAATCCGAATCCTTCACTCGCTTCATGGATCGCAAGTAGTAGCCTCTCTTGCAGATGTTCCTTGGACGGATACTCTGGCAGATCTAACTGATTGAAACTGCACCTCGATCAAAGCATTTTTGAATATTATGTTTATGTCATCACATACTGAAACAATTAAAAAACCGCAAGAATGATTAACATATTTACCAAGTATGAGCTGACGGCAAGTGATTAACACTTCCATATGCCTTGTGGATCTGAAACTTCTGTGCGCCTGAAATTCCTTGAAGCGCACTAAATCCTTCCAGAGGAACCTGTTGATTTCAAATACTAGTTAGCAGAAGCAAGATCAACCACACCTTTTCTACAATCTACTTTTCTCAACACTCATTCGTCACGTATCATTGTCAAACCCATTCAATCATATACTCCAATTACAAAATTCAAATACCTCGATAGAACTAAAAAAAGGACCTTGTGCCTATGCATTAATGTTCTAAGCCATATAAGCCCACCAAGGCCACAAATGTATAATATGTTTGTTACCTTCGAGGTTCCAGTCACAAACTGCAACAGACGAGCTTTGTCTTCTTTGCTCAATCCCTGGACAACCTCCCAGAACCACTGGATAACAGGAGATCCAGGACTGTACCCAGAATATTCCGTATTCACCCTCAGGTCATCCACTGATGCATATTACAACCCAACAAAGGTCAATAAAATCTCTTCTTGTAGCTGTCCAAGAAACTTACAGAAAATGCCCTGAATTACTGGTATACTACTTACAGTCGATATCGGGAAGACCACTTATCAATAACTCCAATTCCTTGTCGTTGAAAATTGATATTAGATCTCTAAGGATAAGTTCACTAAACCCTTCCAGAAATGCATTTATCTGAGGACGGATGGCTGTGGTTAATCGATGCTCAGCAACTAGGTCAACATATTGATGCTTGTTCTCCTCGGTAACTTTAATGTTCCGACCTCCAGGGATCAGTTCATGGTCAGTTACCTGCATTTCATATCTAGAAGTTCAGAAAAGAAAAAGACAGGAGACTTCCACATGCAGGAAGAAACAATCAACAATTATTTCAAGAATATTGTCAAAAGACTGAACAAATTACCTCCGTTTTTTCATACAGTATCAGCTTTTCCTCATCAGCATCAATGCTAAAAGTGAGATCTAGGACATCGCTGATATCATTCTGCGTATAGAAGAAGAGATGAGTAACAAGGATAGCAGATAGTGCAGTTTCTTATATGGACCAAACACGTATCTAAAGATCAACATGGGTCGCAACAGGATAAATACCTCCAGCATCCATTTCAGGTTTTTATAGTAATCGGGATCTATGGCTTCAATATCATGGTATGTGACCTTAACTCCCAAGATATGCTTGTAAAAAGAGCGAGTGAAATGGACGTCTAGGAGTTGCCCGTCAAACAGCGCTTTTCCAACCTGGATAGATCATATTATGAATTAACGCATATACCAGAGCACTAAAGTCTTACTAACAAAAGGAGCTGAACTTACAACACGGCCAACAAATTTGAAGTAGGAGAGGTGTTCTGTCTGGTAAACAGAGTTTGGATTTGGCTGGAATGTTGAATCATTGCCAACTGTTGTGAACAGAAGAGCTCCTTTGTCAAAAATAACCCTTGACAACAGCTGATACCATTCCCTGGTAAGCCCACCTGCATCAATACCTTCTTCTCCTTGGAAGTGAACAGTCAATCTACCTTTCAGTTCTTGAGTTGACCTCATTCGCAATTGGTTGTATGAATCTTCAAGAATGTAGGCTCTTCTCACTGAGATTCTCAAAGGACTATGGTGATGATCATGCTGGTGCTTTATCTTTGATCTGAAGTATGCACGTTTGTTATCAAATTCAATAAATCGTGGAACCTTCAGCATAAGTGAAAAGGATTTCTCGAGCAGAGCAGGATTTTGTCGGATGAAAGCATTAAGAAGTTTCCTGTGCCTTTCAGAAAACCTGATAAAAGAAGCATACTTCTCATCCACCTTGAAGCTAGGTCCCAGAACCTTCGGCTGTTCCTCAACTTCAGAAGCCATGGGAACACCGAATTCATGACCTGAACTAGACTGTGATGGATGCAACTTTTCACAGGTAACAAAAAATGACTCTATATAAGGCAAGATATTCTGGGCACCAGCAGGAAGTGACTGGCTTACTCCAGCAGCCCTTGTTGTGGAGCTCAATGATGGAGATATAGTAGTAGACGCCGAATCCGAATGCCCCTCTATTTTGCATATGCAATTGCTTAACTCCAGCCACAGAGGTTCCAAAGCTGAATTGATGTTTGATAGTTGAGAAAGCACAGCAACATGTTCTTCCGAATTCTGCGGCTGGCTTTTCCCTTTTGTGATTAACGAACTAATGAGGGAGCTTAATGCCTGCAAAACCCTCAAAATTGCAGATCCATCGGACGAAGTGGTACTTAGTAGCGCTTTGACTGCTTCACCGAACATGTGAAGTTCACTCATCGCTGATCTTGTCAGGTTTTGTATTGCATTTGCAAGCTCAGTAATAAACAAATGACAATGGATTGGAGCAATTGCCACAAGCTTTTTCAGCACCTCCGCCACAAGGGTGTATGCATTATCTGACAAACTGAATAAACAGCAAAGGTAGATTAGTCAGACACAATGTTAACTCTTATAAATTTAAAACTATGATAAAAAAAATACACAGAACAGAAAGTAAGAAGTAATTGCAGACGAGCATTTGACATACCCTTCACGTGCTAGTAATGAACAAAGCAGACACAGCTCTGACTGGGGAAGATTAAGCAACACACTCTGAACATCACATTCACTCTTCGCTCTGGTGGACGAACTTGCAGCTGAATCTATTGGCTTGGTCATTGTAACAGTAGAGGCAGATGAAATATCATGGTTTTCTGAATTGTTTTCAACTTCTAAACCTTGAGGTGTTGATTGTTGCTGGCTGGCAGATGCATCTGATCTGTCAACTGAATCTGACTTTCTTTCAGCATTGTCAATTATGACCTCCAGTAAGTTCAACAGCTGGATGAGAAAAAATATCGAAACCTGAGTTCACTGACATAACACTAAACAAAGCCGAACCATATCACTGAATGAAAAGGAGTACCTGTTCAAGATGAGCCACACTTCTCAAATAAAGGGGCTGGTTGAGAAGGCTGAGAAGCAACGCAAAGGCTATGGATTCGGGTTGGTGTTCCTTTATGCCCATGTATTCATCACTTACTACAACAGCTTTTCCACGTGCCTTGTCTAAGGGTCCTGAATCTTGCAGGGAAGGGAGTGAAAGCCTGGATTGAAGCAGAGTCTTGGCTACATAAATGTGATTTCGAGCTAGATATGTCAAAGTCTCAAGTACACGCCGAGACACTAGAGGAGGAACCCCTGCAAACAGAAAACACTGTTTATGTATGTAGCTCCGATAATTTATGAACAGCAGATCACATACAGCTCATAAAAGCATTGTTTACTGTAAGAACAACCCCAGTCAGAATTCAGTTTAAAACAGAAGCATACCATCAAAGTGCTGAGGACGTGAATATGTTACATTGCTTTGACATGCATAAAGACGATAAGGTGGTTCGGAAGCACTTGAGTAATTAACAGGCTTCCTTGTGTCGAGCATTAGCATATCCATGAATGTATTAACTAAGGAGAACCTTGTTTCACCATGAGAACATAAGTTCAGCAAAAGCCTCTGCAGAGGACCCTTGTAAAGAGGCTGCACACCAAAGAAATATAGATGAGTTCTCGAAGAGATGGCATTAACTCTCTAAGTTACGTGAAAGATGCACTGGGTATCTACCTGAACTATTCGAAGAACGCGAATCATAGCCTGTAGTGCCTCAGTGTTAACGAGAGGAGCTCCATCGGCCTCAATAACCTTTGCAGCAGATCTACGAGAAGCAACCCCCTCATTTCTCTCGATTCCAGACAAGACACCTTCACCTCGCCTGGATGGCTCCCCTCTACGAAGCCTTGGATGCATACCAAAAAGTGCACGGTTATGGTATCGATGAGCAAACCTTTCACGCAACATGTTTGCTTCAGCAACCAACGCAGGTGTAAGATTAGCAAGAATAGCATCAGATGACGTTAACAACACCTAAATACAAAATAAAGATTAGATATAATACTTAAATCCTATTTATGGCCACGACGTTGAAAGGGAATAACTCATACCTCTTCTCGCAACTCAGAAGGAAAAGTTGCAATTATTGAAACGGTGTCCATCTCAACAGGCTGACCTTCAAGTTCCTGAGACTGATGAAGCCTTTGTGCTTGTTGCTGTGCCAGAACTTCAGCTCGGATATCAGGTGGAAGTGCGGCAAGAAATTCAGGATCAATATCTCCTGAATTATTCTGTTCATTGCTAGAAGGTTGGGGCACTTGTCCTTGCTGAGCTGAAAGGACTTCAGCTCGCAGCTCCTCTGGTAGAGCATCCAAAAATGCAGGATCAATAGAACCAGAACCAACATCCCTGTTTGCTGGCTGCTCTGCTGAAGGATTATCCTGCTCAGCCTCATGGCCAGAATTCTCAGATACCTCAGTTACACTGTCAAGAGAAACTTCTCGTCCAGCTGATGATGGCACAAGCGATAAATTTGCCCTTCTTGTACGCATAGCTGGCTGTACCTCATGCCTTTCTGCACCATCATCATGGCCATCAGCACTTCCAATCTCAACATCCAAACTCCTAAGGCTTTCCCCCAAGGTTGCCCCACTCCCGCCACTTTCTTGGCTCACGGCTTCAACATCTCGAACAGTTGAATCATTTTGATCATATTGCATTTCGACTGACTGGGACCTTGAGCTTGAGACAGAATCAGTAGCAGTGGCTTGTGTATCAGGCTGAGCAGACGCATCCACTGAAATGTTAGAGGGGGCAGACACATTGGCACCTCCATTATCAATGACGTTTTCAGCTGGAATGTCAGGCCCGACAGTTGTCTCCTGAGACCGTCCACTCTCAGCCTGAGATTGGTGTTCCAAAAGTGATGAATTCTGATCAGAAGGCTTATCAGAGCTGGGTCGTCTCAACTGAGATACAAGCAAATCTTCAAGACCTTGTGGTACGGTAGAAGTACCAGATCCAACTATTTGCTGGCTGTCATCAGCCCACAAATTCAAACGATGCCCCTGCCTCCCATTCCTCAAGGATCGGAATATAGCATCCAGCCGTGATGAAGAACTACTGTGGGATTCCCTACTTCCATCAGCAAGATCACGCAAGTTTTCTACGAAGAGAACAAAAAAGGTTAATTAACAAAGCATTTTTCAAGTAAGATCAACAGAGATGAAACACTAAGAGGGATCTGTTCTGAAAGTGACTAACTCGAATACAGCAGTCTGTCAAGTCTAAAAAATTGTTATCTGGTTACAAAGTCAAAAGTGTACACAAATAAAGATGTTCATGAAAATTCCAGATTTATTGTAATAGACGGACATAATTATTTATACTAGAAGAATAAGAAATCAGAAACATGTGAAATATATACCATGACAGAAAGCGAAACGAACAAAGTAAAAAATGAGAACCTGCTTGACTTTGCGACGCTGGAAGCGATGGAGATCCTGATAAAAGAGGATGCTGTGAAGGACTAACACCATCACCAGTTCTGCCGAGAAGGCTGTAAATAGAAGTTGTTCGTCCTTGACGTCTCGAGCCAAAGACTTCAACAGGCATCACATGAAGTGTTTCATCAGAAAATCTATGATCTCTAAGAACCTCTAAGTGATCAAGAACGTTTAGCCCATTGATTCCATCTTCAAACCTAAGAATTACCCGATCTTCATCCTCTTCATCCTCTTCATCTTCTTCAACCAGTACTTCTTCTTCAAACTCATCATCATCAAGTTCATGATCATCTTGATCAGTGTCATGATGAGGTAGGTGATGTACATCATCTTCTTCTAAGTCATTGTCCTCCTCATCTTCTTCTTCATTGTCGTTTTCATCTTCATCTATTTCGTCACCCTCATCACCAGACATCTCCTCGTCTTCCTCTTCATCAAGATTTTCCTGCACGTGGGTGTGCATCTCAAATTCAATACCCATAGACCCGACCCCATTTTCCAGCCCCCTGGCATCCTCACCTGCTTCTTGCATATAGTCGTCCTCAGCTGGGGTAAAACCTTCATCCAAGTCTTGATCATGCTCCATGTCATCTGTCACAGCCTCCGAACCAACATAGGTGTGGGAACCACCAAAATTTTCCGCATGATCAGCTGTCATGGAATCATGATTGGACCGAAGCATCCTTTCCCCTGTCTGAGAAGCATCAACTGTGGTAGCTCCTCTTCCTGATTGAATTTGATCAGATGACTTGTTTGCATTTTCATCCTTTGAATTTGAATCAGCAGAATGTACGTGTTCCTTTGTCACCAACTCCAACACTTTTATGATTCCTGTTACAGCTTTGGGGGACTCTACATTGTCCAAGTCCAACACTTCAAGAGTACGAGTAAGAGACTTGACCAATCCAACATCCACAAAAGTAGCAGAAGCTTCTGAAGATATATGTGATCCAGTAGGTGACCGAGCTGACAGCATATCACTCAAAAGATCAACTAAAATTTGTATTTCATTAACTGGAGGTCTAACACCACTGCACGTATCAATAAAGTCATTGAAGATACTGCTAATGTCAAAAAATATCCTCTTCCTAGCTTCAGCTGATCGAACAGATGCGCCCACTAAAAACTGATTAGCCCTACTTGCCAGCTTTTGCCGCCAATCACTATCCGATTTCTTTTCCTTTTTCATCCTTGAGTATGGAATAAACTTGTGAAGAATATGATGAAATATTCCACCAATTTGACCACTCTTCTGTTGAAGACCTCTGAGGCTGTTAATCTCAGCATCTCTTCGAAGAATTATATGGATAGACGATGAATACATTAACATCATCTCAGTCAAAATCTTCAGAATGAAAACAATTTTAGCCAATGAAGCTGAGATATCCTGAGAATTAGCTTCGTTTTCTTCAGGTGTAGTGGCAACAGCTTTGCCTTTGCCCTTTGTAGAAGCAAGATCAATATCCATGTCTGCTATCATTGAATCACTTCCAACCATGTCATCTTTTGGAGGAGGAATGAAATTACAGATAGAATCCAGAAGCAGCTCAACAACACCAATGAAGGTCTGGGGCGGTTTTCGGTGAACTTTAGGTGCCTTGGTGGTCCCAGGAGGAGGGGTATTTGCAAGTTTCTCTTCATTAGAGGTCTGAGATTTTTCTTTCTCAGCTTTGTCCTTATCCTTCTCTTTGTCTTTTGATTTCTCTTTTTCTTTCACCAATACGATGTAAGGTCTTTCACCAACCATCTCAACCTGGCATATTGAGCGAGCGGCCTGGATAAAAGTGACTGGATCCCGAGCAATTACCGAATTCACATTCAATAAGAAATTCCGTGGAGAGATTCTCGGATTTGAGTGTCTGTTGGAAAGTGTTGCAAGTGCATGCTTTATCTCAGATTCCATCGCTTGCTGAAGCGTTTGAGGATCTTCAAGGACGTGACGGATAATACTAGCAGCAACACAGTCAAACCCCGGAAAGAGACTATTACTTGGCAGAGAAAGCAGTGCTTGCACACCTCCAAAATCAAGAAAGCAGACCGCAACAGAATGTTTCCTCGTCAATGTAGAGCAGAGCTGTAGAACAGCATGCATTGTTTCAGAAGGGAGCTGATTCCGGATGCAGGTACAAGCAATCTCAATCAGTTTCTTTTGATCATCAGCATCAACAAGCTGTGCAGAGCCAAACATAGATTGCAGCTTGTCTTGCTTGTTCTCACCAATGGTGAGAGATGTCTCACCTTTTTTCAACTCCTCTAATAGCTCAGTATTTAATTTCTGGTCCACCTGTAGAAGCCTATCAATGGCAAGAAACCCTGTCGTCACCCACTTTGGTACTTCAACCTTTTCCTTATCAATATTACCAGAATCCCACTTTGAAAGAATGTCACATACAAGTCTTACAATACCAGCCTTCAGCGCAACTTCACGCGAACCTGCATCTTCGTGTAGAATCAAAGCAAGAACATGCAACAGAGCAGAGAGTAGATTGTTCTTTGTGACATCAAACACAGGACAGCAATCCTTAATCCGGCTAAGAAGGCAAGATATAACACCAGCTCGGTGTTCCCCATTGTTTTCAGAGCATATCAATACAAGCAAGTCTCGAACAGGAAAAGCAAGTGGTTCTTTCATCTGCAAAAGCTTTGTACACGTTGTTATAAGCTCTTCAACAGGTGGCAGTGAGACCATTTCTGCTTCAATTGGTTGTCGAGTTTCATCTGCAACATTCTGCTTTGTATCAGATTCAGAATTCCCAAGGGACATTGCAAGAGCACGAGCAAGCTCATCATCCTCTTGGATTTCTTCTGGGTGAGAAAACAGCCATTCCATAGCCAACTCAACACTGTTTGATCCAACCTGTCTCAAGGCTTCTTCTGCTCTAGATCTGGAGAAACCCATCTCCACAATCGTCAAAATGGTTGTTTCATTGGGAGGTGAACCTGTTACACGAGCACTACCACTGCTACCTAAGTTTTTCAGTTCAACTCCAGAATACACATGCTTGATAATGGAAATGAGTGTAGTAACATAATCATAACTGCACTCGGTAAATTGTGGATGAGTCCAAACAGGAAGTACAGCTTTCAACACAATCGACTGGAGGATCTTCACAAATGTCTCAGCATCTTGTGGAAGTGGAATATTCCCACTTTCTACGGGTTGAACGAGCAAATGTTTTGTAAATGGTGACAAGATAAATGATGATGTGACCAAATGGTCCATGAGCTTACCATAGCTAGCCAGCGGACCATATATCCACGAATGATCTTCATCTTCCTTTTCATCTTGCTTTCCTTTAACATCATCAGTCTCCATCGGAGATGAATGGTTCCTATTAATTGTGAACAAAAGTTGGCTAGTAGCATCAAATGTTGTCAAAACCGTCTGAATCACCTCCCGGCTGTAAAAGCTGTTTATCAGAACAGGATTACATGAATCAGGCCTGTCAAGAAGGATAGCATCAATGAAGTCAACAACCTTGCCAAGGTAGCGACATTTAGTTGACACTGATGCCTCGGGCGCAATTTCATGGCCTCCAAAATTTAAGTGATCCAGGGAGATTGAAGCAAAACTTGAGGCAACTAACTTAGATGAAGGAGAAACATTGATCGTATCTTCTCTCCTGCGAGATGGGAGCAGCATTGCCTTCCCTAACTCTTGGAATACGTAAGTGATGTGGAAGGACAGTGACCTCACCATGTCACAGCAAGATGTATAATAGGATCCATCTTTTTCATGTTCTCTTTTACCAGAAACGTCTGATAAACTAGAGGGACCATCAGTAATTGTTCTTGGTTGAAAACCAGTTGATGCATGCCCAAGATCACGGTAAAGATTAATCAAATCAAAGAATTGAGATTCTGCACTCCATCCAGCCGTCCTTCGAAATAACGGATCAAGGAACTGTCTAAAAGAATTGAACCTTTGTCCTTCTGTCGCATTTACTGCCAACTCTGATTGCTCTGACTTTGGAGAAGAAGCAGAATTTTCATTTTGACTTTCCAGCATGGCACCCTCGTGAAAAGCTATTTGCCATAGAATTTCACGGTGCAAATGCCCTATATTCTCCAGAACATCCTTGCTTCCATTTGCAAATTCCAAAAGCAATGCACTCATCCAACGATTATCCTTTGATGCAGCTAGAAACAGAAGAAACTCCACAAGGAAAAGAGAAGCAAAAATTCCTGAACTTGGAGAAAGCTTTTGATCCAGTAAGTACGTCCCTGAAAGATTTTGCAGTCCTTCTAACGCGTTCCTCAATTGATCGCGAAGAGAAGAGCAAAAAGCGCGAGCAAGAGAAGAAGAGTGGTGTTGCGTAAAACCCTTAAAAACAATGGTGCTATGCAAGGCAATAGATATCCCTTCAGATGATTGAGCAATGCTAGGTCGTAAAAGAAGCTTAAGTAAAGCTTCGATGCCAGACTTCTCCACAAAGAGACGAGAAGTCTCCGAATTCTCCATTGTTCTATGGAGAAGAATTATCAGATGAAAGATGCAGAGTTGAATGAACTGCTCATGACTGACACCAGATGTTTCCTTCACATCTAAATCCATTTCCATTGCAGTACTTTCAGTCAGATTTACAGAGGATGATGAAGAACCACTCTCTCCTAAGCTTGCAATTTTATCCACAATTTCAATGATTATTTCAACACCGGTGGCTCTTAGAGATGTAACATGACGCAAAAGCTCTTCCACAGCATTTGTAAACGGAACGATCGCCTCATTCATAGCTAGAACATACTTCTTGCTTGTAAATACATCGACAAGAAAGCGCAATGCTGAAGTTTCTTTTACCGTCTCCAATCCTCTGCTATTGAGACATATTGCACCCAAGCCATTGGGAATGCATGCAAGAGCCTTTGAAGAAGGAAGTATTCCTGATACAACTGAAGACAAAAACGCTTCAGGGAGACCCATTTCAAACAGGGAAGCAAGAGATGTCGGGTCTTTGTGGATTATATCACTCATAACTGTGACAGCTGAGTAATAAATATCGCCACCAAATTTATCTGCATTCTTGTATATTAGAGACAAAGTGGCAGGCAAGGTACTCTCCTGAGAATTTTGAGACCTGTTAGCATTTCCAGGAGTATAAGTAGCAGAACCAAGAGACTTCAGAAGAACCTTGATGAGTCTCTTTCGAGATAACAGCTGATCACCATTTATTTTTAAGGATTCACCAAGTATCATATCACTGTTGCTCCCTCCAGGCAACCCAAGAACGTGATTAACCTCTACCTCTAACCTCTGAGCCAACAGCTCTACTCCCCCAAGATCCCTGAGTAGAGGAACGGCCGAACTACTATAATCCATGAGCTTTTGTAGTGCTTTAACAGCCAAATATACAAGATGCATGTGGCTCGGATCAGCATACTCCAAGAGAGGGAGAAACGTTGGAACCATTCCTGAGCCCCTTATAGTGCTTCCAGATGACGATGATGAAACAATATGAAGCAAATAAAATTGGAGTAGTGCCTCAACAAAAGCAATAGATGATGGATCACTTGAGGTCTTTAAAGACAGCACGGCTTTCTGAAGCACATTAAGCAGAATCATTCTGTTGCCTACAGCAAAACTGATGCTAGACCCGCTTAGAATCCTAGCCCGATCATGAGATGCCGAGTATACAGCCAATTGCGCTCCCAATGCAAGCATGGCAAGAGTTCTAATGGTTCCAGGGATTGGTTCTTCAGATCTGACAATTCTGATTAATTCATTTGTATACTCAGGTTCATTTGCAAAGAAGGAAGCAAGTTCGTCTTGAGCATCACTTGACTGAACAAGAACAATAAACGCAAGTAGGCAGATCCTGCTATACAAGCGGCATATTCTGGAAGAACGAAAAGCATGAGCATATCTAATTCGGGTCAGTAAAGAGAATCTGAGCTCTGGAGGAACATTGTGAAGCTCTAGACACTGCTTCATTAACACTAGATCATCCTCTTTCCTCATGTGTAAATCAGGAATGTGTATTACCCTTGAGCAAGAACTAGCACTTGTATCATCATTTATCCTCTGGGCACTGTGTCCACGTAGCTCAAAATAAACAGTAGAACCAATCCGATAATCTGCTTCACCCTGATTATTTTCCAAGTCTGAAGGAAATAAGCTCAGCCCTTCTTCCTGGTTTCTCTCGTTAGCCACAACACAAGAGTACAAACCCAATCCCTCCTCTTTGCTACCCCACCCCTGGGCAATAGAGAGTAGGAAGCTGTTTACTGAACCACATCCAATCAACTTTCCGCTCCTGTGGAGCTTAGATGGGCTAATTTTCACAAGCGCTGAAAGAGTTTCCAGAGCTGCAATGAGAACCTCTGGATCCGTGGAAGCAAGTAGGAGTTTGAAATGCTGCAAAATAAAAGATGTTGGAATAGTTACTAGAAAACATAGCATTAAAGTTAATGAGCTCTAATATAGATCTCGGAAATGCATTCAGCATACCTCTAAACCATCAAACGAACTTTTGTTGGGAGAATTTTCCAGAATTATCTGCATCGCCCTAAGTATTTGAAGTACTGTGTGCTTAGGAAAGGGATTATCATCCTCTAAAATTTTATCGGACAAGAGAAGGTCATTCCTATTTGATAAATATGTCTTGAAGTATTTATCAAAATGTAGAAACAGCGGTCTCCAATGATGAAAGTTTCCCTGGAATAGTATAATCATGTGAGCAATCCACAAAGTAGAAAGAAGAACTGAAAAGTTGAGATAGTCTAGTAAATTACCTTATTGTACTCCCACCGAAAACCTGAGAGAGGTATTGCAATATCTGACAGTGGACTCTGGATTACTTTATCAATAAATGATTTGATATCAGGAGGCTGTACAGCAAGATAATGTAGAGCAAAACTTGTTAGGGCAGGGATGTAGAGAAAATGTAACAGTTTGCACCAATTGTAATAAGAAATTGCAAAGGAAAACCCAGAACGCACCATCTAAGTAATTAAGAGAGTGAAGGAGTTTAGTGGAACATAAGAAACAATTTTCTTTTGAAAGCAAACTAGACACATTGGCTATTGTGTTCCTAAGTAAATCCTAACTAATTATACCCATTGGAGTAAGAAGAACCACATAAGAAGGCAGCATCGGATTAACACAGGGGAGATAAAAAAAAAAGTTGTTAGAAAACCCATGGATGCAGCTTAAACATAACTCTATGGATGTAGCTTAACCCAAACTGGAAAATAACCTAAACAATCATGGATGATAGTTTGAGGATAAAGCAGACTCACAGGCTCAGCGTCGAGTCGAATAGAGGGGCCGATAGAACCTTCGCCGGATAGAAGCTGCCGCAGTCGTGACGGCATACTTGATGATCTCCCGGCCGCCATCTAACGGCTCCAGCGTCGTCCGCTATATAACAAAAACGAAAACCCCCAAGAAAAATCAATTTCTGAAAGCAGAAATAACGAATCCCACAAGTATGAATCCCCGATGGAGACGAAAGGGGCTCAGATCAGAACAAAAACACAGAGAGTAACGTGCGGAAACCAACCGAATACAAGAGATACGCATCTGAAAGAGTATATACATACATACCTGGGTGTATTTGTATGTGTATTTAGAGGGTAGCGACGAAGACGAAATAGAAGAAGAAACCCAGAAGAGAGAGTAGTGTTTGCTTTGCTGCCTTCGATTTTGGTTCAAGGGAATTTCTAAGAATTATTAAGAGAAAATCAAATCAACCAGGAGTATATACGGAGAGGGTTGAAGTTAGGGCGTAAATATATATATAATCAAGAGTCTTTACATATTCAATTAAGGCCTCTTCGTTTTTGGGCCCGTTTCTCTTCCTTTCTCTAATCTTCTTCTTTTTTCTTGAATTGCTTTTCAATATAATTTTTGGAAAACTACAATTGAAAACTCTCGAAATTTAAAGAAAAAATTACAAAATCAACTTTGAACTAACAAAATCTTATATCTTATTTCATTCTTTATACCTTGTTAAGCTATCGTAATCCCGAGAAATGTTGATCTACTAGCTATGAGTAAGCCACTATGAATAGGTTTTAGTTTGCTTTCAAACTTCAATTTTGTTTATGACAATAAGCAACTCAAAGAAAGGATAATTCCAATATTTATTTTAGTTGTTCAATTTAGTTTGTATTTTGTTTATGTTACACCTCATTATATACATATTTTTTACATTATTTATATGTGTGTTTGTCGTTAGTGCTGGTAATATATCTTAAATACATAGTTAAACATGAGGTATGACCATTAGTTTTCACATATTCTTTTTTTTTTTTTAACTTCATTTATTTTATATATTTGTATTACTTATAATCGATACAAATAAAATTACATCATTTACATAAATGATTTTGACAATGGTGATGCAAATATTTTATATCAATTTAAAAAATTGATATAAATATTTTCATCAGTTATCATAATCGATGTGAACTTGAATCAGTTGTAGAAAATGATATTAAATTTTGCATCAGTTACTAGAAATGATATTAATATTTTCTACGGTTAAAACAATTGGTATTATGGTTGGATTAATTTTAAATCGATGTCATCATTATATTAGCAGTATTTAATCGAATGATATAAATTTCTTAAGATGATTTCATTAAAAGAATCAACTAACGATTCTAGAAATATTAATTATAGACTCTTTAATTTTAGTTGCCTACCACATAGTCTTTTGAATAAGTAAAAGAGGAGACGAAAGTGTTATGTGGGAGTCAAGTGATAAAATTACAAGAAAATTAAAAAAAAATTAAAAAAAATGTTAGATTATGTGTTTTATATGCATATACACCTATAAATTTCTAGGTATGTATTATGGTAGTTAATATTTAACAGCGTTTTAAAAAAAAATACAAGTCAATATAGTTCATCGTACTATGACTTCGACTCATATTAATTTATGGAACATAAGATTCAATTCACCCGTAAAATAATGAGAAATTTCAAAAAATGCCACTTTTCAAGTGCCACTTTACAAAATGCCACATTTTTGAAATCTTTACAAAAATGCCACTTTTTCAAAATTATTTTTTCTTTATATTATTTATGTTTGGGTTAATTATGTTCTATTGGGGTTTAGTTTTGAGTGTTTAGGGGGTTTTAGGTGTCAAAACATTTTTTAGGATTTAGAATTTTAAAATATAGGTTTTATAAATCAATTATTAGTGGCATTTTTGTAAATAGACACTCCTAAGTGGCATTCTTGCAAATGTGCATACAAAAAGTGGCATTTTTGTAATTGTCCCTAAAATAATTAATCATAAATTCACCCAGTAAAATAATTAAACTTCAAATATAACTATAGTAAATTCAGTAGTAAGTAAAGAGAGTATTGATCGATCTAGCCTTGCCCAGAAGCCGCTATAACTTTCTGATTGACCAATCAAGCCAGATCGACCGTTCTAAGACACAGATCGATCGATCCCTTAATTAAACCGACAAAATTGGAAATTTTCAGTTTTGCCAGAGAGATTGAACCATAACGTCTTTGACCTATGTATTTCATGTTTTTAGCCATTATTTAGGCTACGCTTTATTTTTCAATCAGACTTTTGGCATTTACAATTTGTAAGGTCTTGGGAGACATATCTCTGACTCTACATCACTGAAAAAAATTCTGAACCCTCTTGGATTTCTATTCTATTGATTATTAGTTATTCTTCATCTCTCTATGTTTTCTCCGAATCCATGTCTGTGTAATCTCATAGTTAGGTTCTAGGATTTCAAACTAATCTATGAATCATTGAATCAAATATATATAGGGATTTATCATATGTTGTCTTTACCTATTGTTCTTCTTATTGCTTAGACTAAATTGATTACTTAGTCTCTGATTTAGGGTTTAATCTATTCATCAAAAGTGTTATAGATTGCTTGATAGAACATAGGTGAGCAAATTGCCCTTCGCCAACAAAAGCTAATGCTAAGACAATTTGTGATTAAATTGAACATGCTCATTAATGCTTGTTTATAATTCAAAATTCAACGACAATTTAGAATCTTATGTTGCTAGATAAAGTGATTGATACCACGACAGTGGATTGGTTATACATTCATATTTGAGTTCTAGACTGTGCTTATCTATTCCCTAAATAATTATGTGATTCATTATATCTGAATTCATGCGAATCGCCCTTGACCTAACACTTGTTTTAATTGATTTTACATCGTTTTAATTGTTAGTTTCATTTTTATTTTGCTACCAATCACAATATTTCCTTCTTAACTTAGTTTCACTCTTAAGATTGTGATACTTGGTCCTCCTGGATTCGATCTCTGAAACACTACTTCGTTGTTGTGTGCTTGCAATAGTTTTGATAGGATTAAAACATGTGTTATCATTAATCTTTGGGTTTGTTTATATAGGAATCTTGTGAATTTAAAACATGAATTAAGTAGAAGATAATTACGATAATCTCAGTTATAATACAGACCTTTAATCTTTAATAGAGAGAGACTAGCTAGTGAATGTGACCTCTCTTTTCTCTTCCTTCTCGAAGAAATGCCTCCTCAGAGCATTAGTGTCTTCGACCAGTTTCAACCTTTTTTTTTATCCCAGTTTCCAAGTTTCATCTTCTTTGCAATTTGTCTTCTCAGAGCATTAGTCTATTCGACTAGTTTCAACCTTTTTTGTTCTGGTTTTCAAGTTTTATCTTCTCTGCTATTTATTGATCATCTGAAGACCCTTCTTCATTGCTTCCTTGTCTTTGTAAGGAGGACCGTCTTTAGCTCAATCTTAGACTGCAGTGAGGGGAAATCGAAGGTCGTTCCTACTCTTGTTTGTGTCATTCGTTATATCATCTCTTTCGTGTTTTCAAAGAGGTTTCTGATTTATGCTCCTTACTTCTCTGCTCCAGTGATGAATGATTTGAGTTTTTGGTGATGATTTTTGGAAATTTGGCAGAGAGATTTGGGTGTTATTTGGGATGTCGATTTGTACGGCGAGCTTCTGAAAATCGGTGGTGGAAAAGAAAGGTATAGACTTTATAAGCTAAAACCAAAACTGGAGTTGATGAAAGTTATCAATTTAGTTTTGTTTGAAATGAAATTGAAGTGAATCTTTCGATAGTGGAACTAAAATTGTTTTTGATATGAGATGGTTTGTTATTGCAGGATGACTGCTTATTTTAACAAGGTAGGTTGGCCAGAGAAAGCTCCAAAGGATGAAGAAGAGAGGAAAGTGTTCATAGCCGGGCTTCACAAGCAGAAGACTGAGCTATTCATGGTTCTCATTGAGAAAAAACTGCTTCCCCTTCGACCCGGTGTTGCCAAGTAGGGTCACTATCTATATTCTTGAGCATGTCACTTGATTTTGATGCAGCGTCTTTATTGAATATCCCTCTTGAGATTGATTTTGTTAAAAGTTTTAGTGTGGAACTTTTTAGATAATTTAGAATATATTTGATGGATTCTCCTGATACTATGAATGGTTTTTAAGGCTAGTTATTTCTAGTAATCATATTCATGTCCTGCTTTTTGTTAGATATTTTATTGAGATATTAGTTGCGTGTGATCTAGTAGGTTCAGGTTAACTGAGCCTTATTGTTGGAATTTTGCAGGTTAATTGATCAAGCTCTAACGAATGGAGTAAAAGTCGCTGTGTGCAACACTTCAAATGAGAAGGCAGAATGATCAATAAGGTTCTACTACTTCAGTTTCTTAAAGATATACGCAGCTGCATTCTTAATAAGAATGTTCTCAACTACACGAAATCTTTTGAGTTGCAAGAAATATACATAATCTTATAGAAAGTAGGGAAATATGAATAAATGTTTTTTTCTCATTATTGCCTGATCTCAGGTTTCTGCTATAGTCTCATGCTTGCTTGGACCAGAACGAGCAGAGAAGATCAAGATATTCGCAGTAGATGTAATGTAGTCCCTAAAAAGAAACCTGACACGGTCATTTATTCAACTTCCATTCTATCACAACAAGTTTACCATGTCTGCATGGTAAACATATGATTTATTTGCATAGATCTGTTATCTTATAGATGTTATCTTTTACCATGTCTTTGTTCTTTTGCCATCGATTAAGCTGTTCGGATTTTATAGATATGTTCTCTGTTTTTCTAATTAGGGTGTTCAAATTTTGTTTTAGATGTAGCTGGTATAGAAAAATAACAATTTTGGTTTTGAGAGTTTGGATTTTTTAGGATATTAGTTGCATCTACTTTCTTTAACTCTATAAACCATCAAATTAGACTCATTACTCTTCATTTGGTTCTCTATAAAACTCTATTTCTATTAAGTTTGTTTGTTTTGTTACATGGTTTAATTATGAATGGTTTGAAACAGCTTATGTAACGCCTGTGATCCAAACAGTGTGTGTGTGTGTCGATTGACACACGTGTTTGGACTCACGAGGAGTCGGGTCCTGGGTGTTGCGTCGATTGACACAAGTGTTGTGCGTCGATCGACGCAGGTTAAAATCAGACCGACAGGTTTGGATCCAATTGTTTGGTTTGACGTGCGGTTTAGGAAACCCTAGGGTTCGATATATAAGCATGGGGGACGCGTTTCTGGCCGCATTAGAGGAGAAAAACAGAAAGTTTGAGAGGAAAAGGAGAGGATTTCTAGGTTGTGAGAGAGAAGAAGAGATTGTTGCTTTGAAAACAATTCTGTCCGATTTTAGAATGGGAGACAAACGGCTAGGAAGATTGGATCGGATTGGATTGAAACATCTAGGGTAACTTCTCCACTCTCGTATCAAGCTTTCGGCGAAATCGGTTTGTCATTTGGATTAGTATTCCGAGAGTTATTGTTGTTTTACTAAGAGATGTTTCTGTAGTTTTGGGTCTGCGATCAGTCTATTTCGAGGGAGTATTTCCGTTGAACCAGAAGGACTTAGGAAACAATCCGCCTATCTATGGAAAGTTCTCTCTGTCTAGTTTTCAGAACAGGTTTCCGATCCTGTTTCCGATGTAATCTCCATTCTCTGTGTTCTTTAGATATCAACGTGTCGTTCATGTTTTCTGAGACTGGAATTTCCTGTTTCCAGTTCCGAGCAACGAACTTGTAGGCTGTTTTCCCGTCATTCTGTAAGGACCCAGAAGACGATCTATGGTATTATTGGAAAGCCCCGAGTCTTAGCTTTCCAGAGCCATCGAGTTCGGTTTAATCTGAAATTTGAAACACGTGTTATAACCGTTTTTCCTAAGGTGAGTGTGACCATGGCTTATCTGGGTAAAAAAATGGATCCTAATGCGTTTGTGTGATGATTTGATGATTGATTCTTGTTGATATGGATGATTTCGTTTTATTGGATGTGTTTGTTGACGGTTTCTGTGCAGGAGATCGACACACAATTTTGATTACCGTCAGTTTGACGTATTGACTGTTTCTCGTATGATTGTTGTGTTATGCGTGTTTGATTGTTCATCCTGGTATTGTATCTTTTGCTTATGCATGTGTGTATAGCCAAGTAGATGGGATGACCGCATCACTGAGTATTTGTGATAACACTCACGCATCTCTTATAACCATGTGATGCAGGTAAAGAGAAAGTGTGATCGTGGAATCAAGGCAAGGAAGAGGAGATGATCTAGTGTCTCAATTTGGTATTTTATGCTTTTGCTAGACTTGTTAAGTTGCTGGATTATGAATTTGGAATGGTTGAATTGCTGTTGGTTATTTTATAATTATTGACTATTGAATGGTTTTGTTATTCCGCTGGATTGGTTTGTCTTGATTGGATATTGAGGATTAACATTTATGAGAATGTTAATTCGGGTCCAATGTTGAACTGTTTAAAAAAAAAAAAAACGGGTTGGGTTGTTTCCGTTTGGTATCAGAGCCCTTATGTTTCTAGGGCGGGAGAACGTAGTTGATTAAGTGAATAGTCAACTGCATGTGTTGGATTGACTGATTATGCGAGTTAGTCAATTGATTGTTGTGTGGGTTTGGAGTCCTAGATCATCTTCTCCGAGCCTTCAATGAGATTCCACGGTATGTGTTGTTTGATCTTTCTTGTTTTCTAGTATTCTTAGTTTCTGCTTCTAGTAGTGAAGAGAAATGGGTAGAGATACTAGAGTTGCTAGAGGTATAGGCCGAGGAGGCCGAGGTGGCCGTGGAGGGCGTGAGCGCGGGCGGGGACTTGGGAGTGAGTCTGCTACCGCAAGTGTGGCCCAGGAGACCACGTAGGAGCAGGTGGCTGATTCGTAGACGTATCATGAGGGATCCGTGGGTGTTGCCACTGCGGGTACCAGTGTGAGGGCTGGTGGGACTAGTGAGTGTCCCGGTGTAGCTGGCGGTGCGGTGGGCCCAGGTGGGGTGCTACCGCAGGTCTTGCCCAGGATCGAGCTGATAATCTGGCGAGTCTGCTACATATGATTCTGGAACGGTTACCAGGTGGGGTACCGGTTCGGGGTTAGGCTCTGGGGGTGCAGTCGGGTATGGCTGGTGTGCAGCTGGGAGGGGCTGGGGTGCAGCCGAGGGTTGCGGTTGCGGATGAGCTTCCATCTTATCTTGGGAGGATGGAGCACATGCAGAAGATGCGTATTCCTTACAATTTGGAGACCAAGTGAGGTAATTCTAGTTAGAGATGCTATAGGCGTTAAGAATTGATTTCTCTAGGGAATGAGGATTTTCTGGAATAACTCATTTGGAGATGAGGATATCTCCAGGAGGGATGAGGATTTCCCTGAGTGTTACTGAGGGATGAGGATTTCCCTTAGTAATACTGAGAGAGGAGTATTTTTCTCGATGGGATGAGGATTTCCCTGTGGGTGTTACTGGGGATGAGGATTTCCCTTAGTAATACTACGAGATGAGTACTTCTCTGGAGGGGATGAGGATTTGTATACTGCTATCTCGACGGACGGTGTGTTCTGAGAGTGTGAGTGGTATGGTGCACTGATAGCTCAAAGGATGTGATCCTGAGAGTGGGAGTGGTGTAGTTGTGAGTTATGAGTTGAGAGTAATCAATGTCTGAGACGTGGCTATGTGCATAGGACTAGATGCAGACCTTAGAGATCATGTGAGTTGATCTATAGTGGTGGTTGAGACCGTAGTGGATGGTACTGTATTGTACTTGGGTATGAGTAGTTACCTAGTACTTAACTGAGAGATCCAAGGAAATATGTAAAAAAATTAAAACCTTAGGTTATTTATTAATTATAGTTAATAGTTGCTAGTAAAAGAGGTATTATAAGGTGAAAACATGCGTTATGATCAAGATTGATTGTTCACTAGACTCCTTAACTAACCTATCAAATTGTTAAGATGCCTAGCTCATCAAATATTAGGTCCGGAGATATAACAAGATTTTGGAGAGCATATCAACCTATGATCAACCCCTGGGTGGCTAAGCCAGTTCCAGCTTTGAGAGCAAATAAATATGAAGAATCAATTCTAGTATAAAACTCTAAACGATTAAGTATGTAAAGACATTGAATTAAGAAGATGCATAGAAATCAAATCAAACCAAATACTCTAACATGTTTTGTAACACGTAGCAGCAAGAGTAAAGCACATAAACATAAAGATAAATCGTTGATCTACAAAGCGTAAGGAGTTAGATCTCATCTCTTCGCAATAGGACAAAGTCAATCTATCCTTAAAGGCTTTTAAAATCAAATATGCATTAAGAACAAGAGAAAAACGAAATACATATTTAGGTATTGATTTAGGCTGCTATGGCTGGCTACTTAAATTCCTAGAGAGGCTAAAAGCAAGTATATATAGGGGTTTAAGGAGGCTTAAGTCGGCTAGGGCTTCTTCGGGCAAAAACGTCTTTTTGGTCGAAACTGAGGCAATACCGGTCACAATAACGGTCGGGCCTCGTGACCGGTATTAGAGGCTTCCTTGGTGCTTCTAGAAGGTCAGCACAGGTCTGGATCATCGGCCCATGGGCGGCCCGGTGCTTGGCTTCCTTGTGCACTCACTTCACTTCGAAGGCAGTTTGACATGTCCTTAGTGTTTCCAGTGTATCTTCTAAAGTACAGGTCCAATTGATGAAATTCCAACTCCATTAGAAAGCTAACTAAAAGGTCTATCTCCATACCAAGTTTCATGAAATTCCCAATTGATTTGATCCTCTTTTCATTAGCGAACTACTGGTGTATGCGTCCTATCCAGTTTGAGAATATGCATTATCTTCAAGATAAAACGACTTGGCTTGGTTCCTTTGACTTGAATGAGTAGCTGGATTATAGATAACACTCTTTCTGCTCTATTTTACATCCTTTTGATGATAAAACCTGTTAAGACCTTAAAATCTACATATACGAGAAAACTACCTCTTTTGGTCGAAAAGCTTTATTAATATATGTAAAAATCATAGTAAAATAGATAGTAAAAGCGGTAAAATATAGGGTATATCAACTCATGCAGACTTAGCTTTTGCTTGTCCTCAAGCAAACAAATGTCAAGAATTGAGAAGAGGTTTGAAATTCGGAGGAACTCACATATCCTTTGGATCGTTGTGTCAAATTCTAAACTTGTAATCCACATGAAACAAAGTTAGCTCATAGACGTTGTCATCTTCTTCCATCATAATTTCACAACATGTTCATACTCTAAATTTCTATCCCCGCAAAAATCTCAACTTCAACTCAATTGACTCATTCTACTATCCTAGATTTATTGAAGACTCCTCATCAAAAACATCATTCAAGGAATACGGGAAAGGTATTGGGAAAGGCTGATTTTAGTGGTGAGATTAAAAGTGTTTAGGGTTACCATAGACTCCGGGTGCGAGATATTATGCAAAATCGCAAGAGAGAATGGACCTGTTGATGTCCACAATTTCCCAACCACTTCTTCACGTCTTTCTCCCCCTGACTTAGACCTTTCTCTGGGAATCACTGTAAATCTCTTCTACTTGTCTCTCCGTTGTATCATGAAATATTCATTGGGTATTCCTCGGCCATAAGACTCTTAGACAACCGTTTTCCTTTCCCTTAGAATTTCTTTTCTTTTCTTTTTTTTTTTTTTGTTTTTTTTTGTTTTATTTTCTTTTGGAAGGGGGAAAACGGTATCTCTTTGATATGAGTAAAGTAAAGGCTCGAAATATTACCGTGTTTTTAAGCATCCAAGGAACGGCCAAACTCTTTGTAAATCGTTCTTTGTACTCCTCCGTTCTTTACCAAATCGTCGCATCTCTTAGTGATTGAAAAATTGCGTCGATCATTTTCTCTCCGACGTTTTTGCACATATCTGCAAGTATGAAACTAAAAGAGAATGCATGAGGTCTGAAAGAAGGTAAAAGGTTTTAGGTAGGGTACCAACTAAAGATGAGCTGACCATTCATGACAACAAAGAGTGGTAAAAAGAGGATAAGATGGCATGAATGTGTGATTCGTTTCTTTGATCTAACATCCTTAATAAGAAATCATCAAAAACCATATTAGTAGTCCAACATATAGAGTCAAAATCATATCCATCAAACAGTTGCAAGTAGAAATTTTCTGGACAGAAGTTCCATCATGAGGTTTCTGAATCGATTGTCATGAACAAAACCTGCAACAATGGTCACATAGTCTTCGAAATCAAAACGTCAATCATAGAAAAGTGTCATAATTCCTATCTTATTATTTTTATGAAAACGTTTTCTTTTTATATTTTTTTCTAATTTGAAAATAAATTTTGAAAAATCTTTTTTTAAAAACATAAAAACCAAACACGAACAAACGTGTTAGTAACAACAATCCCTCCAGACTTAAATTACACTGTCTCCGGTGTAAAATTAAATCAAATGAAGGGAGTAATGATGAAAATTTATTTGAAAAGAATAATAAAAAAGATAGAGAATAGAATGATAGTACCGGTGAGCTGAGCTATTTTCGGCAAAAATCTTAGGTTGTCGCGATCAATCTTAGATCTTCGTTGTTTTTGAGCATTTGGTATCCCGTATGAATCGAAACCATGCTTTGTATCTCCAATGTCTCCTCTTTTCTATCTCATCTCTTTTGAATGGAGGATAATGTTTAAGACGATTGAATTGTGCGTCCACAATGAAATCTCTTGGAAATCCTGTTTAAGAGCAACATATCCTTGCAAAAACACTTGAAATCACTTGTTAAATTCATCTTGGATCAAAGTCTTCAATACATATGTATTGAATTCCAAGTCCAAGGGAAAGAAAAATAGATAATAAATAAAAAGAAATCAATGAATGAATTCAAATTATTAAAAACTATCAATTTAAGTGAAATCAATGAATTGATACGTAAAGATGTGAAAACTATTTTAAAACCATTTTAATCTAACCAATATTTTATTTTCCAATGCAAAAATTCATGAATTAATCAATTTGTAGTTAAATAATCATGAATATGCAAAAATAAATGGGTTCTTAAAATTATGTGTGAAAAATGGTTGAAAAATAATTAAAAGAGTGAAAAGGAAAAATTAACCTCATTTAACCAAACGGTTAGGTGGTCGGCTTGGTGGTTCGAATCGGTGGCTCGATGGTCCATGGCTCTTGGCTCCGGTGGTGTGGTGGTTGATGGAGACGCGGTTTGGCCAAGACTGTAAGGTGATCCGGTGGATGGTGTTGCGGAAAAGGTGGATGATTGGGCGGGGTGTGGCGGAAACTTGCCTCGGTACCGGTCGGGAAACCGGTCGGTACCGCGGGTCGGTATTACACCGCGGGAAGTTGCGGTGATGCGGTAGGCTGCGGCGCGGATTGCGGCAAGAGGCGGGGGTGATCGGGGCAAGTGAAATCGCCCTGGTACCGGTCGGGTGAGGTGACCGACAGGCGTGACCGGTATCGGCTCGCGGGTTGCTTGCGTTATGCAGGAAGGATCGGGGTAATTGGTCCTCGGTACCGGTCACGATTTCCGACCGGTACTCATGTCCGGTAATCGGGCACTTGTGATGCGGTACGATCGGGACGCAGTACCGGTCGAGTCCGCCGGTCGATACTTCGTCCGGTCGGTCCTTGGTCGCGGGAAGGATTTCTCAATCACGGTCCATGCATTTTTCGATAAGTTTTTTCTTCGTCTATACACAGTGGATTTGAGATCCGAAAGATGCTACAGATTCTTGAGAACGAGATCTTTCCAATGGTATGTAGATTGTTTCCTGGTTCATCGTGGCTTGAGCTGTGAAAAAGCTTGAAGTTGCGGCTTTGTAACCTTCCTTAACGGTCTTGTTCAATCGGTCATAACTTGCAAACCGTAATAGCAAATTATGTGCTGCCTTTTCCTGTGGCTTCATAAGACTGTCTTCTTTGTGCTGCCAAATTTCAAAAACGTCCATGCTGATATGGTACTCCGTTCATTCCATGAACTGAACAAGTCATGTTCTATCTCCTTTTCATCGTTCTTCTTAAAAACACATTTGTTTGTATTTTTATAAATTTTTGTAAAAGCCTAAAAAATTCATAGATAGATGAAATAATGAATACATTGTTTAGAAAATAAAATCAAAACCAAAAACTTAGAATAAGTAGATAAATAAAATCAAAACATAAATATGGGTTGCCTCCCATAAAGCGCTTGTTTTAAGTCTTATAGCTCGACTCCTTGGGTTTTTAGGATCGTGGAAGGGCTTCTAAAGGCTTGAGGTTGTCTTTAGCATGTGAATGAGGTCTCTCTAAGTCGTGTTATCCATCTTCATCGATTTGGTTTGGCTTATTGATCGACACTTCTCTTTTCTCTGAAGGAATGTATCGAGTTTGTTTTGCTCGAAAACCCGGCGGTGTGGCATAGTGATAGACACGAGTGTCTATGTTAGTAAAGGATATCCGTTGTAGAGGATAGGCCATGATAGCTCCAGCGGTTGCCAAGAATGGTCTTCCAAGGATGAAAGGTGTTGAACAATTGTTCATACTCGCCATTTCAAAGTCTACCGGAATATTGCAATCTCCAATGTTCAAAGGGCAATTGTGGATTTCGCCTAATGAAAGTGTAGATGCACCATTGGTGAGTGCAATGTGTATCCGTGATGGCCGAAGGTTGGTGATCTTCATCATTCTCACAAGAGA
Source organism: Arabis hirsuta (assembly GCA_964056655.1). Lineage (NCBI taxonomy): Eukaryota > Viridiplantae > Streptophyta > Magnoliopsida > Brassicales > Brassicaceae > Arabis > Arabis hirsuta. Next base: position 20,814,488 of record OZ053302.1, on the reverse strand, counting down.
TTCCGAAAGAACGTTGATTCCGGCTCCCGAATCACAAAGTGCATCGTCGAATTTGAAACTACGAATAGAGCAAGAGATGGTGAAAGGACCTAGATCGAGGTCTTGCAAAGGATCTTAAAGTAATTGTGAGGATTTCTAGCTCGATCAAATAGCTCATCAATCATGAAATCTTCTTCTTTGCTTTGTGAGAAACACTTTCTCAAAGATGGTCTTTCTCGCCATGCTTCTTCAAAGGATAACTCTTGAGGGAGTTCTTTCACAAGTGAATTGAATACTTCTAGCATCTCATCACTTATGAAACGTGTCCTTTTGGTGGACCTTTCGGCAAACTTGAATCCTTTAGGGGGTGGTTTGACCAAAATTCTCGCCGTAAGCTTTCCTTGGCTTGTATTCGCCTTCTTTAATGGTCTTGAGACTTCTTCTTCGTCTTGAGTAGAGGTGGACTCATCCTCTTTAAGGGCAGTAAGGGTGCATCAATTAGCTTTGGGTGTAGACTCTTCTTCTATTGTTTCCAATCAAAGGCAAATTTGCACCGTTTCTTCGATTTTCTTCAAACGATCATCTAGTTGCTTCACGCGGTTGAGGTATCGATTGCTTCTCCATTAAGTGAGGTTGTCTTTCCAATAAGATCATTGAAACGTCCCGCCAAAGAGAATTCAACATCCTTGATTGCTTGAGTATGTTGCTTTTGTCCTTCTGTAAGAACAAGTATCGTCAAGAATGCTTCTTGATGAGTAACTTTGGTCTCCTCCAATGCTTTGTCGGCTTCGTGGGCTTTGATAGCAGTGATGTTGAGGCATGTAGTGATCTCTTCTAAGTTCCCATTAGAGCTTGTTGTCTCCGTTTCAAAATTCTCCCAAAGGCTATCAAGTCTACGCTTGAAACCATGGAGTTTTCGCGCATTGTCTTGAAGATCTTGGGAATGTTTCATTTGTGTTTCTTTAAGGTGGACCAAGCGGTTGGTGTTCTCTTCGATTTGAGCAGCAAGGTTGTCTAACTTCTCTTCAAAAGTCGAGATTAAAGTGTCCATCTTGTTGTCGACTTCACGGAAGATTTGTTTGGTATCTTCCATGAGGCGATGCATCAAGGATTCTCCTTCATCTTCTCGGGGGTTTGAGTGGGGACGGTGGTGGGATTGTGGAGAAGATTGATGTGATGAGGATGAGGACGACTTTCTCCTCTATAAACTTTCCAAGGTTGATACAAGGTTGGATTGTATCGATTGTTGTGAGAAAGTGGCGGTTGATGGAATTCATGAGCCATGGGGATGTAATCTCCAATATTTTCACGAGGGTAAGGACTCGCCATTCTCCTAGGATTGTGATCCTCCATTGATGAATCTCTGAAACACACAAATATAAAACCTAAACAAAAAAGAAAAAATTAAGGAAAAAATCAATGTTTTGAAAACCGGACCGGACCGGAGGTCGGACCGGGTTCGACCGCGAACCGGCCGGCTAGTCGGGTTGGGTTGACCCGGGTTTGAGTTTTTTTTTTTTTTCAAATTTCCATTTTTTCATATTTAATTTTTTTTATGATTAAAATTTATAGAAACAAATACTAATTTTGAATTTAGTTAATTTTTGTTATGTTTTAATGTTTTTAATTTTTTTTTTACATAGAAACTTAACTATTTCTTATTAAACTTTGTCTTTGAATAATTTTTTTGTTATTAAAATGATTTTCTTCATGATTAATTTTTAAAATATGTTTATTCAAAGGCTATATTATATATTTGGATATTATAGTTACACAAAAACTATTTATATTACTATTTTTTTTAAAACTATTAAATCCGGTTCGACCCGGTCGGACCACATTAACTTATGACCCAAATGTTTCTCTGGTTCGGTCGCCGGTCCGGTCTTAAAAACATTGGAAAAAAATCAAAAGGAAAAAAAAACCAAACTTAGGCTTAATTTTCATCAAAAAATTGGTAGGCAATCAAACAAAAGTCCCCGGCAACGGCGCCAAAAACTTGATGCACAAAAACTTTGATGCGTGCAGGGTTTAGATGCATATGCAAGTTTTAAATTTATAACCCTATAAAACTGCAAGTGCACAGTAGACAATTGTAGTACTTAGGGGTCGATCCACAAGGACTAGGCGATGAATGCACTACAAACCTATATGATTCGAATTAAGCTAAGGAAGAATATTATTTGGTTTTTAAAGTTTTTATTGAAGCAAATAACAAGCAATAATTAAATGGATATATAGATCACTTAATATAAGAATTCAAGCAATTCACAAAACATATGCAAAACACAAGCAATCGAATTAGGGTTTTTAGACTAGTTGTTCTAGAACTCATATCACTAATGTACGGTCATCCCACTGTCGTGACGTAACTAACTATCTACGTTTTCTACCCTAATAGACTCAACTATCGCAAGTTATTATAAGGTGAAAACATGCTTTATGATCAAGATTGATTGTTCACTAGACTCCTTAACTAACATATCGAATTATTAAGATGCCTAACTCATCAAATACTAGGTCCGGAGATATAACAAGCTTTTGGAGAGTATATCAACCAATGATCAACCCCTGGGTAGCTAAGCCAGTTCGTGCTTTGAGAGCAAATGAAGATGAAGAATCAATTCTAGTATAAAACTCTAAACGATTAAGTATGTAAAGATATAGAATTAAGAAGATGCATAGAAATCAAATCAAAGCAAATACTCTAACATGTTTTGCAACACGTAGCAGCAAGAGTAAAGCACATAAACATAAAGATAAATCGTTTATCTACAAAGCGTAAGGAGTTAGATCTCATCTCTTCGCAATAGGGCAAAGTCAATTTATCCTTAAAGGCTTTTAGAATCAAATATGCATTAAGAACAAGAGAAGAAACGAAATACATGTTTACGTATTGCTTTAGGCTGTTATGGCCGGCTGCTTAAGTTCCTAGAGAGGCTAAAAGCAAGTATATATAGGGGTTTAAGGAGGCTTAAGTCGGCTAGGGCTTCTTCGGGCAAAAACACATTTTTGGTCGAAACTGAGGCAATACCGGTCACAATAACGGTCGGGCTTTGTGACCATTATTATAGGCTTCCTTGGTGCTTTTAGAAGGTTGGCAAAGGTCTGGATCATTGGCCCATAGGCGGCCCGGTGCTTGGCTTCCTTGTGCACTCACTTCACTTTTAAGGCAGTTTGACATGTTCTCAGTGTTTCCAGTGTATCTTCTAAAGTACAGCTCCAATTGATGAAATTATAATTCCATTGGAAAGCTAACTCAAAAGTCTATTCTATACAAAGTTTCATGAAATTCCCAATTGATTTGTTCCTCCGTTCATCAGCGAACTTCTGGTATATGCGTTCTATCTAGTTTGAGAATATGCATTATCTTCAAGATAAAACGACTTGGTATGCTTCCTTTGACTTGAATGAGTAGATGCATCATAGATAACACTCTTTTTGTTCCATTTTACATTCTTTTGATGATAAAACCTGTTAAGACTTTAAAATCTTTTACTAGATAGTAAAATTGGTAAAATATAGGGTATAGAAAGAACCTGAGGGAGCAGGTGGTGGTGGTTAGTCTGACTATTCAGCAGTGGAGGTCGCAGCAGCAGGTAGGTCCGAGCAAGGGCAGTAGGCCTGTGCAAGGACAGAAGAGGAAGTCGGAAAGCACTTCGGGACGCGTCAGAGGGTTCAGGGTGGTCAGAGATGCTTCGGGTGTGGAAGCATGGATCACAGGTTGGCGAGCGGTCCTAGGAAGGATGAGTCTCGGGATAGAATGTTAAGGTTCTTAGGCACATGGAAATTGTGCAGGGACCTTAGTAGTGGGCGGGTATGAGTCCCATGTTTTGTTCGATTCTGGAGCATCGAATTGCTTCATTACTCCAGAGTGTGCGGAGAGCTGCGGTATCCGAAGCGATTCTGGTGAGCAGTCGGGAGTAGTTAGAGTTTCCGGAGGGAAGTCTTTGGCTACTTTCGGGCGGGCTCGGGGCGTGGATGCCAGCAGCTTTGATTATTAGTCTCGTGGAGCTGTACGATGTCATTATGGGGACGGATTAGCTGGATCGGTACAGGGTTCATCTAGATTGTCGTCGGGGATGAGGTATGGGCATTATGAGTTCGTGGTGATGCTTTTGGGTTGATAAATGCGCCAGCAACGTTCATGAGGTTGATGAACGAGGTGTTCTAGGAGTATCAAGATGAGTTTGTGATCATCTTCATTGATGATATTCTGGTGTATTCGAGGAGTCCTGAGAAGCATAAGGTTCATCTGAGGGCGGTTCTGGAGAAACTGCGGGAGCAGAAGCTGTATACGAAGTTGAGCAAGTGCAGTTTCTGGCAGCGGGAGATGGGTTTTCTTGGCCATGTGGTGTCTGCAGAGGGAGTTTCTGCGGCTGCAGCTAAGATTGAGGCTATCAGAGGGTGGCCTAGACCGAGGAATGCCACGAAGATCATGATTTTTCTCGGTTTAGCGGGTTACTACCGGAGATTCGTTAAGGGTTTTGCGAATATGGCGCAGGCGATTACGAAGTTGACGGGGAAGGATGTTCCTTTTATATGGTCTTCAGGTTGCGAGGAGAGTTTCGGGAAGCTGAAGGAGATGATGACTAGTACACCAATGTTGGCGTTGCCGGATCCGGGCGAGCCTTACGTGGTGTATACGGATGCATCTGGTGTTGGTCTGGGTTGTGTCCTGATGCAACAGGGGAAGGTAATTGTGTATGCTTCAAGGCAATTGAGGAAGCATGAGTGCAACTACCCTACCCATGACTTGGAGTTGGCTGCGGTGATTTTTGCTCTAAAGATTTGGCGATCTTATCTTTATGGCGGGAAGGTGCAGGTATTCACAGACCATAAGAGTCTGAAGTATTTCTTGACTCAGCCGGAGCTGAACCAGAGACAAAGGCGCTGGATGGAGTTGGTGGCAGATTATGATCTGGAGATTAGGTACCATCCGGGTAAGGCTAATCTGGTTGCAGATGCGTTGAATCGGAAGAGGGTTGCTTCGGCTCAAGAACGAGATATGGAGGAGTTGGTGAGCGAGATTAACACCTTGGGGTTGTGTGTTATTTCACAGGAGCCATTGGGATTAGAGGCAGCTAATCAGGCGGATTTTCTGAGCAGGGTTCGAGTAGCTTAGGAGAAGGATCATGCTTGGTTGATGCTTCTAAGGTTGCAGGTTTAGAGTATGAGGTCTCGGCGAATGGGACGATACTTGTGAACGGGCGGGTTTGTGTACCCAAGGATGAGGATCCGAGGCAGGAGATACTGAGAGAGGCTCGTTCGAGCATTTTGTCAATTCATCCAGGGGCGACTAAGATGTACCGGGATCTGAAAAAGTATTATCACTGGGTCGGGATGAAGAAGGATGTGGCTAACTGGGTTGCAGCGTGCAACGTGTGTCAGCTGGTGAAGGCTGAGCATTAGGTTCCGAGTAGTTTGTTGTAGAGTTTGCCTATTCCGGAGTGGAAGTGGGACATGATTACCATGGACTTTGTGACAGGGTTGCCGATGTCGCGAACCTGTGATGCTATTTGGGTGATTGTGGATCGTCTGACTAAGTCAGCACATTTTCTTGCCATCAAGAAGACCGATGGAGCGGCAGTTTTGGCTAAGAAGTATGTTCGTGAGATTGTGAGGCTGCACGGTGTACCAGCGAGTATTGTGTCAGACAGGGATCCGAGATTTGCTTCTGAGTTTTGGGGAGCATTTCAGGCTGAGATGGGCACCAAGGTGCATATAAGTACAACATATCATCCACAGACGGATGGGCAGTCTGAGAGGACGATTCAGACTTTTGAAGATTTACTGAGGATGTGTGTGCTGGATTACGGTGGTCATTGGACAGATCACTTGAACCTGGTTGAGTTTGCGTATAACAATAGTGACCAAGCGAGTATTGGGATGGCTCCATACGAGGCTCTGTATGGAAGGTCGTGTCGTACACCATTATGTTGGACTCAAGTGGGGGAGAGGAGCATGTTTGGTGCAGATTTTGTTCTGGAGATGACGGAGAAGATCTGTGTCTTGAGGTTGAACATGAAGGAGGCTCACGATCGGCAGAAGAGTTATGCTGATAAGAGGAGGAAGGAGATGGAGTTTGAGCTGGGAGATCTGGTGTATCTCAAGGCAGCGATCCGTGTCCTAACAGATCCATTTCAGAGAATAAGCTAAGTCCGAGGTTTATGGGTCTGTTCAAGGTTGTGGAATAGGTTGGACCAGTAGCTTATCGGTTGGAGTTACCTCAGAGTATGAAGGCTTTTCATAAAGTCTTCCATGTTTCGATGCTGCAGAAGTGTCTGCATGAATCTGAGGAGGTGTTGGCTAGGATCTCGGAGGATCTTCAGCCCAACATGACGTTGGAGGCGAGACCTATGAGGATTCTCGAGAGGAGAGTCAAGGTCCTTGCGCCGGAAGAGGATACCGTTGGTGAGAGTCAAGTGGGACTGCGAAGGTGTCGAGGAGGAGACTTGGGAACCGGAAGTGAAGATGAAGGCAAAGTTCTCGAAGTGGTTCGAGAAGCAAGCGGTTGCTTGAGTTGTCTGTCTTTTCTGGTTTCAGTTTGTGATAGCATGTGGCTATGTTTGATGTAGTTTTTGTTTAATGTGTAACGATTGTACATTTTGATGATTTAATAAGATGGAAATTTCTTATTAAATGTGTTTATAAGATGTAAGTTCTTATATTTTATGACTGGAGGATCATGTGTGTATGTGAGGGCTAGAAATGGAAGTCTTATGTGAGTTAGAGCTTGTCCATGTTCCAGGTGTATCTAGGAATGGAGGTTATATGGGAGTTAGGACTTGTCTGTTCTCTAGATGGTGGTGGGAAATAGAGGTCTTTTGTGAGTTAGGATCTGTCTATTTCCTAGGGAGAGTCTGGAAAAGAGGTTTTATGTGAGTTATACCTGTCTTTTCTAGGGACTCTATGGAAACACCCATGGTGGTTGGATTGTTTCGGATGACCTAGTGATTGGTCATGGATGTGATGACATTCTAGGTGAGGGGATGTCATGAGGACCACGAGAAGTGATTCTGTTCGACAGGTACTTATGAGGCACGTTACAGAAGGTGCACCAAGGAACAAGTGAGGTTTCTTGGGTATACTTGAGGGGACAGGTGAGGTTCTCTCCAGGGAACAAGTGAGGTTCCTGCATATATTTCGAGGGGACAGGTGAGGTTCTCTCCAGGGGACAAGTGAGGTCTCCTGCATACCGATAACTTGACAGACTGTGTGTCCCGAGAGTGAGAGGGGCATGGAGCATATCGATAGCCTGATGAACGGCGGTCCTGAAGGTGGGAGGGGTATGTTATACACCATGATCTCCAGGATGACGACCCTTGGTGTGTTAGAGGTGTATATGTATATGGGTATGAGCATAGCGTCTGTGATGTGATTATGAGTATGAGACTGGATGAGTTTCGGGGATCGAGAAGGATCTCAGGTGGTGTTGGCCGGGTAGGGTCATGAGTGTTGATGTGATTAGTGTCTAGTCTAAGGATTTTACTTGCGTTGGGAACCTCGGTTCAGATGACCCTAGTAACTTATGTAGCGTCTTGGAAATGCATGTTCTTGTTCGATTGTTGCACGATCAATTGGTTCAACTCTGGTCTACGGTTGGTCGGGCATGTTCTTGTTTGATTGTTGTGCGATCAATCGGGCAAGCCTAGTCTGGACCAAAAAATGTTGCATTATGGTGTATTTTTGGGTGAAGCTGGTCGGGTTTCGGACGGGAGTGTTAGCCTTAGCAGGAACGGTGTTATGTGATTTGAGGTCGAATCCGTGTTAGTGGGGGAGAATTGTAACGCCCGTGAACCAAAAATGTGTATTTTTGGTTGGTGTGTCAATCGACACAGTATGCGTGTGTCGATTGACACACGTGTTTGGACTCGTAAGGAGTCGGGTCCTGGGTGTTGCGTCGATCGACACAGGTTAAAATCTGACCGACAGGTTTGGATCCAATTGTTTGGTTTGACGTGCGGTTTAGGAAACCCTAGGATTCGATATATAAGCGTGGGAGACGCGTTTCTGACCGCATTAGAGGAGAAAAAACATAAGGTTTGAGAGGAAAATGAGAGGATTTCGTAGGTTGTGAGAGAGAAGAAGAGATTGTTGCTTTGAAAACAGTTCTGTCCAATTTTAGAATGGGAGACGAACGGTTAGGAAGATCGGATCGGATTGGAGCGAAACTTCTAGGGTAAGTTCTCCACTCTCTTATCTCGATTTAGGCGAAATCAGTTTGTCATTTGGATTAGTATTCCGAGAGTTATCGTCGTTTTACTAAGAGATGTTTCTTCAGTTTTGGGTCTGCGATCAGTCCATTTCGAGGGAGTATTCCCGTTGAACCTGAAAGACTTAGGAGACGATCCGTCTATCTATGGAAAGCTCTCTCTGCTAGTTTTCAGAACAGGTTTCCGATCCTCTTTCTGATGTAATCTCCGTTCTCTGTGTTCTTTAGATATCAACGTGTCGTTCATGTTTTCTGAGACTGAAATTTTCTGTTTCCAGTTCCGAGCAACGAACTTGCAGGCTGTTTTCCCATCATTCTGTAAGGACCCAGAAGACGATCTATGTATTATTGGAAAGCTCCGAGTCTTAGCTTTCCAGAGCTACCGAGTTCGGTTTAATCTAAAATTTGAAACACGTGTTATAACCGTTTTTCCTAAGGTGAGTGCGTGACCATGGCTTATCTGGGTAAATGAATGGATCCCAATGCGTTTGTGTTATGATTTGATGATTGATTCTTGTTGATATGGATGATTTCGTTTTATTGGATGTGTTTGTTGACAGAATCTGTGCAGGAGATCGACACAATTTTGATTACCGTCAGTTTGACATATTGACTGTTTCTCGTGTGATTGTTGTGTTATGCGTGTTGATTGTTCATCCTGGTATTGTATCTTTTGTTTATGCATGTGTGTATAGCCAAGTAGATGGGATGACCGCATCACTGAGTATTTGTGATAATACTCACGCATCTCTTATAACCATGTGATGCAGGTAAAGAGAAAGTGTGATCGTGGAATCAAGGCAAGGAAGAGGAGATGATCTAGTGTCTCCATTTGGTGTTTTATGCTTTTACTAGACTTGTTAAGTTGCTGGATTGTGAACTTAGAATGGTTGAATTGTTGTTGGTTATTTCATAATTATTGACTATTGAATAGTTATTCCGCTGGACTGGTTTGTCTTGATTGGATATTGAGGATTAGCATTTATGGGAATGTTAATTCAGGTCCAATGTTGAACTGTTTAAAAAAAAAAACGGGTTAGGTTGTTTCAGGTTAGACTTACTATACTTTGTTAATCTGAACTTGATATCATATGTTAAGTGGTCTAAAATTGAGTTACTGTCTTGAGTTGATGATTGATGATTCGACGACCAATGAGGTCGTAATCGTATCTTGGAGCAGCGGGAACAACAACTTCGTCGTCTGGAATGTACCGGAGTTCTCGAAAAGTGCTTAGGCGAAAGTATTTCAAGCACAATAACTGCTCCAGCTTCATCAGGCAGTTAAATACTTACGTAAGCGTCATTATTTCTTTTAATTTCTCAATCTCTTTTAAGTCCGATTGATCAGTTTTCTTGGTTTCATTTGGAGGAATTCTTGAACTGTTGAACTGTTGAGATTAATTTCTTATGTTTTTGTACTTTACTCAGAAATGTGTTTGATTTATTTGTTTGTTTCTTCTTGTGTTTTTGTGAGTGTATCAATAAGTGAGAAAGGCTCAAAATTGTGGTTCTGGACTGGTCCGGTCGATGGAGTGGAAGAGGATGAGTTCTTATATGTTACTTACAGTGGGGTTGTTAGTAAAAACCAACAAGCAAAAAGAGAAGATGGATTGTCAATTGATCTATGAACTTGATAGAAAATCAAATTTCAAGCTTATAAATTCTCATTGAGTTATTTAATGTGATGTTCTTTATTGGAATTTCTTATGTAAAACCGGTTTGTAAACAAGTTTCATCATTATGATAATACAATAATTAAAACATAGTTTTTTCTTTTGTCTTATCATTCTCTAAATATGTTATTGACTTATTACTATTTAAAACCAACAAAAAGAACATTACCGATACAAAACTGACAAAAATTCAAATAATTTGGAATAATATTTAAAGTCATGGTCGTTTATTTGAAGTTTAGGGCATAGATTTGGAGTTTAGGGTATTGGATTTGAAATACAACATTTTTAGTGTTGTTAACCATAGAAATATAATAAATTAGAGATTGTCCACGCGTTGCGTGGGGTTTAAAAATTAACATTAATAATTTTTATTTATTGATTATTTTTGTATTTAATATTATATAAATTTTGTGTTTATAGTAAATAATAATCTAAGTTATAAGACTAAGCATTTGTATCCAATGGTTAGACATATACAATGTTATATGATTTTAAAAACTATGAAAGCATTTAAAAACGATTAAGTTCTATATTTCTCCAATTATACTTGTTAGATTTAAAAGCCCTAAAAATCTTAAAATCATTATTTAATTAAGTTTCTCACATCATCTCTTTTTTTTGTTCATGTTATGTTTTTTTTTATTAAAGCTATTCTTTTGTGATTTTTTATTTATTTTAATATCACAATAACCTATATAAAAAGCAAAAACAAAAATTTGTATACGATATTTTTTTATTTTATAAATAAAATATATATTTTCTATACATTGATTTACATAAAAATTATATTATAATTTACATAACAATTACATAAAAATCTACACAAAACACTTAACTGTAACTTGTTATAATTAATTTACATAAGAATTAGCTATTTAATTGTTAGAATTAATTGCTAAAGTTATTAAAACACACTTAACTTTTCTTTTGTTTTCAATAAATAATTTAAGAAGACAAATGTCAAAAAGTTAAATGACACATGGCCATAGCTTTTAAAAACGTTTAAATTCTAAATTTTTCCAATTAGACTTATTGGATTTAATAGCCCTAAAAATCCTAAAATTATTATTTAATTAATTTTCTCACATCATCTTTTTATATAATATTTATTAAATGCTTAATCATTTTTTTAACATTAAAATCGCAATAACCTATATAAAAGACAAAAAAATTACATGTTTTTTTTGTATAGGATATTGTTGGATTTTATAAATAAAATATCTATTTTCTATACATTGATTTATGAGAAATTTAAAAAAATGCCAATTTTCAAGTGCCACTTTACAAAAATGCCACACTTTTGAAATCTTTACAAAATGCCACTTTTTTAAAATTATTTTTTCTTTATATTATTTATGTTTGGGTTTAGTTTTAAGTGTTTAGGGGGTTTTAGGTGTCAAAACATTTTTTAGGTTTTAGAATTTTAAGATATAGGCTTTATAAATCTATAATTAGTGGCATTTTTGTAAACGGACACCCCTAAGTGGCATTATTACAAAAGTGCACACAAAAAGTGACATTTTTGTAATTTTTCATTGATTTATATAAAAATTACATAATTCTACACAAAATATTTAATTGTAACTTGTTATAATTAATTTATATAAAAATTAGTTATTTAACTGTTAGAATTAATTGTTAAAATTATTAAAACACACTTAATTTTTCTTTTGTTTTCAATAAATAATTTAAGAAGATAAATATAAAAAAGTTAGATGACACATGGCAGCCTCTCATGACTTAAACTTTGAGAAATCTTACTATACTAGGCAAGCCCGCGCCGTGCACGGGATAGAAGTTATCGAGAAAATAAGTTTCATGTGAAACAAATCCAATTATTTGTCACTTTGGTGGCTGAACGGAAATGTAATGTATCTTAGGATTGTAAAATAACAAAAAAATTATGATTTGTCTTTTCTTCTATAGAATGGTTCTACTTTATGATAAAAAATAAAATAGTAAGTTTTTTCTTTTCTTTTGGTGGACTTTCTGGTTTTTCCACTCGTTAGTCTTAGTTGTTTGGATCAGATTTTGGATCGTCAGTACGGGGTCATAAAAGTCTCGCATAAAATATAGCAATGTCCTATGAGAATAGTTGTATAGCTCCCAGTATGAATTCCATCTTCTTGAATTGTAATAAACATGGACAGAAAATCAAAAGATGCATACATGTTAAAGTGGAGACGATGTAGAGAAGTTAAAATGAAAGTGTGTGAATTTTAATGTAAAATATGAATATGAACCTGTATATAAATAAACAATACGAACTTATTTGCATAAAGCAGAACAAACGAAGGCCTACAACCATAGCAACTTGTCTCGTCTCCATTAATTAGAATTCAAAATTAACATGATAGTCTCGTTTCTGAATCCCATATAAAACACGATTACATGATAAATAATAAAAACCCTATAACTATCGAACACAAGAAATTATTTACAATAATAAACAACATGTAATAAATAGATAATAAAAAGTGATAAAATACACTAACCAATCTATAAGATTCTAATGATACATAAAAAGGAGTAGATAAACTCCAAGATCCCACCAGGGCTTTGTGGATATCTAGAAACCAAAAATCTTTAGTAACATAGATTTTACGGTAGAGGAAACCATTCACAACGCCATTCATGATGCTCGGGAATGGATCTTGGCTCAGTCGATTCTCCCTTCTCTGATTGTTTAACCTCAATCGATCCAACAAAAAAACCCTCGATCCATTAAAGACAGATTCAACAATTGTTTCACCAATGCGGCTTGGATGGCCAATTCGGGCATGGCTGGGATAGGATGGGCTTTCGAGTAGAACACTCCAGATCAGAAGTTAATGTTCACGATTCATAAATATATAACAAAAAAAAGATAATATAAACTCATCAATTTATAAAGATAAAAAATGATTAAATAATCGTCAAGAACTCAATGCGAAATCAAAAACAAAAAGTGAAGGGAAACTTATAAAGAAACAAATGTAAATTAAGAATGATAGAAAAGAATCATAACACTAAAAAATCCAAACCTTGTGCTGTAAGAAGACAATTGGTAGTTAATCAGTCATCACTAACTTACGTATCTATATTATAGTGTACATCCAAAACGTGAAGAACATTTATGAAATCGTGCGAGTGCTGGGTGTAAAGCGCATATGAACATTTACTCTTAAGTTACATTGATCCGAATATAGATAAACGTAATGTTCCTATAACATATACTCGTTGTCATGTCTAGTACTCTATATTTTGGAACCAGATCGCCGTATAAAAAGGATAAATAAACTTTATCCCTATCAATCATTGCTTCAACATAAACAATTCGATTGTTTGCAAATACAATTGAAACATTAAAATCATTATTATAAAATAAAGCTAGACCACCCCTAGCACCGCACAGATCCACCGTGTACAATTTATTATATCATAAGTGAAATTGAAAAGTTTGCATAAACACAAAGTCTTGCTTTGTTTCGGAAATAAAAATAAAATCAGGCTTATTCTTCTGCCAAAAATCTCTCAAATAACTAATTGTCAGTCGGTTGCCGAGGCTTGACAATTCTAGCTCAATATCTGCATTAATGATTAAATGGTTTGGGTTTTGGTTTTGGTTTACCTTGGTACAAACCATCCCCCATTTGTACCGTACTTTTTGGTACAGTCTTCTTCTTGGAAGAAATCATAGCTTGAGCGTTTCTCTTCTTAGTAGTAACACCTTTCAGTATCAGCGTAGCTTTGGCCGTTTTCTTCCGTGTCCCTTGAACATTCTGATCAGGAGCCACACTTGACTCTGAAACCACCACGTGTTCTACTACAATCTGCCCCATTACCGATCTGTACTCGATACCAATTCCACAGGAAACATCCGTATCATCCAACTCCACAGACGCTCCTTCCATATCTCATGATTCTCATCAATACCTTCCCCTCTTTTCCCAATAGTAGTATTCCCAATAGAACCAAGCAGAACCTCTTGCCCAATGCCTTCTACTTCCTCAATTTGATCCTCTTGCTCCACCATAGTAAAGTCTTCCTTCACATTAACCTTTTCTAAATTCGAGGGTCTCGGCTCCTCTCCATTTCTAACAGGCACCAACTCTCCTAACTTTGCCTCCGCCGAAACCGTTAATCTCTTTTTATAATCCACACCACCAGTATGCCTTGTTAACTTCCCACTACGTGTAGCTTAGATTCATTTGTTCCAATCCAGAATCTCTTTGTGGAGGATAGTCCCGTCGACTTCCATTTCCTCTCTTGCTCGGACAATCTGACGCTTCATGACTTCAATTTCCCTCTTAGTAATTTCATTATTTTAAACGCTATGATTTGCATAATCATACCAAACATTAATAACATGACCGGAGATTTGTTTGAAAGCTATGGTTTGTTGTCGAGTTACTGCCCTTCTTTTTTGGCTTTATAGTTTTTTAAGAATATATCAATGATATATAAACATAAAAAGCTAAAAGATTTATAGATAAAATAAATAAAAATAATAGCACTAAAACTTTTAACCTTATATACCTTTTATGACATCAGTAGAATTCTGCTCAAGCTCCTGTACATGAACCTAACAAAAGACGAATCTTGAGACTGTAAGTGAAGGATATGAGTAAAAAAGAATGTCTTTGCAAATGCTTGCGCATGCATTCTACTCAGTTAAAAGACAGAAAAATATATGTAAAAGAAAATCTAAAGAAAAACACATTACCTTAAAAGGATAAACACTTCTCACTAAACATCAAAATCCTGAACATTAAATCGCATTCCACATCTACCAATTTGATCAACGTTAAATCATCATCAATAATATTTAAAAAACTAAACAGAATGAAAATTTGTATCCGCAATCCATTTTGATGTATTACCTAAGCCTCAAGACGTGTATCCCAAGTGAAACGACATGGAAAACCTAAAACAAAACGATGGACTACAAATAAGAAAGACAAATAATATATATATATATATATATATATATAGCTTAGTATTTACAAAACATACTTGTTTTCTTGGTGCTGTTAATAAAAACATAAAGAGTATTATAAGATCGAATAGATCGATTATATTGATCTGTATCAAGATCAAAAAGAAGAGTTTGGGATATTCGATCCGTCACAATGATCTCTATTAGAAATCACTCCAGGAAAACCTGTACACCAAAACATATACGAGACAGTAAAAACCAAAAGAAATAATACATAATAAGCTTGTTCAAATAATTAAAATAGCACAATTGAACAACCCAAGGAAGTGTAAAGTTAGTATTAACTGCGGAAATAACAAAAAAGCAACCAATATATATAATCAGATATAACACAATTAGAAAATCCACCCGATGATTTGCCATGAAGCTCCCAATTAACTATAACTTCAACTCGATTCAATAAACCATATTCAGAAGAACACATCGTTAGATTAGTATTCAAATGAATAGAGAAACATATTGAGAGCAAAAATAAGAGCACGTAAAATAAAAAGAATCGACCAAACCCTGGACCTAATTAAAAGGAAAACTGCAACAAACGTTAGTTGTTTATGGGAGGGCATATATGAGATTTACATTCTTAGCAAAAAAAAAATGTATTTATATGAGAACGAATTAAGGTTAAATGCAAGAATCTAGGGTTTTAAGAAACCGACCTACAATTATGGATCACAAAAATTGTTTAAAGTCCAAAACAGATTTGAAGCCCCGTTAACAGTATACGACGTCGAGTTGACCAATATTTATAAGAAAACAAAGAAAGAACCTAGGGTTTATATATTAATGGGTTACATATAACAAATTAAAAAATCAATTAAGCCCATAAAATTTCGATTAGAGCCCAAACGAAATTGGCGTTTGGTTTATTTTGGTGTATGTTTTTGTGCTCACGTTGCATCACGAAGTTTTGTGCGAGCTTTTATCCCCGTGCTTGTTTAACCATTGCTTTGATTTCATTGTACGATTTTTATTGATTTTTTTATCACTAATATCTAAAATCTATTTAAAGAACGCTGCAAGCTCAAGTGAATTGCAATCACCATTTCCTTGAATGAATTTTATATTCTAGGTAAGCCTTAAAACTTTACAGCTAGCCCAAAGAAACCAAGAATTCAAAGTCGTCGTAACAGTTTAAACTCTACCACCATCCGTAATAACTCTAAAGTGTGTCGAAACATTGACATAAATGTTTCATGAAAAACCACAAAAGAAAAATAAATTCAAAACAAATAAGAAAAATAATTTTAAACCAATAATTATCTTTCTAATAACTTAAAACGTTACCATCTCAAACATATAAATTGTAACTTATGATATGAAGAAAATTAAACGGATTTGGTGATATAATTAACATTTTATCAAAAAAAAATGTAAACGGAACCAAAAATCCACTTGTGGGAGGCATTGCTATTTTTTATTTCAGATTAAATTTATTTAATTGGTTCCATTATCTCTCTTTCTCTCTCGTCTTACCCAGCAAACATTTATGCATTGAGCCGAATACCTATTAGTAATTTCATTATTTTACATATACTTATAATATAGAATACATCAATAATATTTAAAAATAAAAGATGAAAAGACTTTTGAAAATTAATAAATAAATTAAATAGAAGAACTAAAATGTTTTAACCTTATATGCATTGTATATACATACGCAATATAAATAGATTTTTGGAAAAATAAAATAATTTAGGTAACAAAACATTGTATATACATTTATGCATTGAGTTGTTGGAATTATTTTTTGGAAAAATAAAATAATTTAGGGAACAAAACATCTTAGACAATTCAGAGACCAAATAAAAGAAAGATTTTATATATTTGATTAAGTAAGCAAATACAAGATCTCCCATAGAAACCAAACTCAACAATCCACTTCTCAAACTCTTCATCGTCGACGAACCTCCTCCCCTCGTAATTTAAAAGAATGACAGACATTATTAGGTTATCACTTGTTAGTAAACCCCAACAATTTCACATCCATTATCGATCAACTACGGAGTAAGCCTGATTTCGTCTAAGAGAAGAAACGTTTTCGATGTTACCTTGAGGAACGTTAGCAATGAAGAGTGGATTGCTTCTTCTTCAAGGTACCTAACATACGATGAACGAACTTTGAATAGATTAGGTGTAGGTTGAAGAACACTCCTTGAACAGTGATGAAGTAGCCTACCTACCTAAAAGTGTTAAAATTACTAATATATTATAGCATAAGAAGATGATCTCTATATATGCAGAAATTGTTGTTAGATTTCAGATGGAATTGAATAGAAAACAATGAGATTAGTTATATTGAATGAGCTTTATTAAAGTATATGTGAGGCTCACATTAGATGGGTGAGCTATTCGGAGATTGTATAGACCCAATCACCTGCCATGTATATAGCAACATGCACGTTCGTCGTTAAGATAGACCTCACCTAAAGATGAGTTATGATCATTACCTACAAAAACCTAAAAGATTATAATTAAATCACGTTGGACAGAAAACATAAACAAATTAAAAAAAACTTATTCGAAAATCGTACCTTTGTTAATCGTAGTGTTTGCCTATAATCTAGACAACAATAGAATAATAATCAGATCAATAATCCAGAATAATAATAAAACCAAAGGATTGAAGTGCACCATATTAATGAACGTGCAAGAAGGGAATAATTTTATATTATTAGTTTTTAGAGAAAAAGGAATGTTAACATATATGTGTTCCCATGCGATTTCCACGGAAATTGAGAGCCATACAAATTCGAAGACAATAAGCAAGTAAGCAGCCTTCAATTCAAGATAGAGAAACATGTCAAACGCTTGTATCTATAGAAAAAGATTTATTTTGATACGAAAAGAAAATATACAAAAAAGGTATATATAAGATATGAAATCAAATGTAAACATGAATTAGGGTTTGGCACACAAAAATGGCCGACGGTACCATATCAAGAAGAACTCCATAGGAAGAAAACTTATAAAAAGAGGAACGTACGATTTGTTTAGGTGTTATGAAATCAAGAGGAAGGTATATATATGAATTACTGAGATCATATCATCAAGTTAGGGTTTAATGCTAAATTCGATTCATATATATCTATCTATAATATAAAATTCGAAAAGAATAAATCGGATATATCCATTAACTTAATACAAATAAAAAAACCATAAAATAATTATAAAATTCAAGATCTAAAATTCGATTTTCATTAAAGGTAAGATGATAAAGAGTATGGAAATCATAAGACTTAAAATACGAATCGAAACCAACTTTGACAAACTAAAAAATCATAAAATTAATATATTACTTACCTCGTTAATCACAAAACCAACAGACAATAAATCTACAAAACATCAAACACACATGTATCATTGGCAAAACAAATAAACGATTAGTTAGTTTAATTTTATATTATTAACAAAATATAAACCATAAAACGAAGCAATCTCATCAAGTAAAGAAGAAACAAACAATTTATTTATTAAAATAAAGATAGACCGGACGATTGTTAAGAAAATAATATACTAACAAAACTATAAAAGAAGAACAAACATATCAATACCTTTATACTTATTGCGAAACCTATTAAAAAAAAATAATAATATTAACAAAGTTAGTAAGAATCACTCCACTAACGAATGTTAAGAAAGCATTCCATAAACGAAAATCAATTAAGAAGATGAGCAAATAAGAAAAAGAGCAACGTACAATGCAAAAAACTCAAAAGTAGCAAAGAGAATATTTTGTTTAGGTGTTATGAAAGCAAGAAGAGAGTATATATACTAAAACAATGAGATCATATCACCAAATTAGGGTTTACAATACACATTCGATTCATATATATGTGGAATGTATAAAACTATAATAAAAATAAATCGAAACATATAGTTAACACCAAAAAGAGAAACCAAACATACTAAAGTACAAAAAAATGCGAATAAGAAAACTATAATTAAAAAATCAGAGAAACTCGTTAACAACCATATAAACATATGAACGTAAAACCAAAAAAATACGGTAGTTGTAAAACTATGAATTGCAATGGATTGAGGAACTATATATATAGATAAAAGTTTTAGGGCTTCACTTATTTGATAGTAGCTAGGGTTTGTTTTACTAACATATTATTTTATGGACTTAAAATATGGACTTAACACTATATTTTATGGGTTTAATATGATCTGATCCAATAAAATATTAAAAAAACGGCCAGGGGTATTTTGGTCAAGGAAAATTGATAGCACAAGTAGTAATTATGATGATTTTATTAAGGGTACCTTTGTAATCAACCACCCTCAAATTCATTCTGAGAGCGCCACGTAGGATTTCGCACTTCATATATAATTATATAGATTATATTAGATTTTGTGGATTAATGAGTTTTTGGTTAGAAAGCTTAAAAATTTCGATAATCATTTTCTAAACCCTAAACCCTAAACTTCTAACGTTAGTACACATCAACATACAAAAATCTACCCAAAAATCTACCCAAAAATCCAACAGTTATATATAAGAAAATTCAAATATTCATTTTGTAAATCCATACACTTTACATAATAAAACATAAAATTATTTTGCAATCAAAACAAAATATAATTATTTTGCAAGTAAAAGTTAATTATAAATGAGATATTATCAAAAGTTTGTAATCAAAACAAAACTCAAGAGAAAATAGGAAGATGAGAACCAATTAAAAAGAATCACTGGGATCGAAGGACAAATATGTGCCAATCATGTCCGTTCATTTTTTCAGTAGCATTTGCTGATCAATCTTGTCCGTTCATTATCCCTTCTCATTTGTTAACCTAACAAAAAGATAAAAAATGAAACTAAGCCGATTGCTCTTTCTCTTCTTCAACCTTGATCTGCGGCGGATCTGAGCATCGTCTCCTCCTCCTAAAGTATGTTCGAATTATCTTCATAGCGCCACGTAGGATTTCGCACTTCATATATAATTGTATAGATTATATTAGATTTTGTGGATTAATGATTTTTTGGTTAGAAAGCTTAAAAATTTCGATAATCATTTTCTAAACCCTAAACCCTAAACTTCTAACGTTAGTACACATCAACATACAAAAATCTACCTAAAAATCCAACAGTTATATATAAGAAAATTCAAATATTCATTTTGTAAATCCATACACTTTACATAATAAAACATAAAATTATTTTGCAATCAAAACAAAATATAATTATTTTGCAAGTAAAAGTTAATTATAAATGAGATATTATCAAAAGTTTGTAATCAAAACAAAACTAGAGAGAAAATAGGAAGATGAGAACCAATTAAAAAGAATCACTAGGATCGAAGGACAAATATGTGTCAATCATGTCCGTCCATTTTTCAGTAGCATTTGCTGATCAATCTTGTCCGTTCATTATCTCTTCTCATTTGTTAACCTAACAAAAAGATAAAAAATGAAACTAAGCCGATTGTTCTTTCTCTTCTTCAACCTTGATCTGCGGTGGATCTTAGCATCGTCTCCTCCTCCTAAAGTATGTTCGAATTATCTTCATAGCGCCACGTAGGATTTCGCACTTCATATATAATTATATAGATTATATTAGATTTTGTGGATTAATGAGTTTTTGGTTAGAAAGCTTAAAAATTTCGATAATCATTTTCTAAACCCTAAACCCTAAACTTCTAACGTTAGTACACATCAACATACAAAAATCTACCCAAAAATCCAACAGTTATATATAAGAAAATTCAAATATTCATTTTGTAAATCCATACACTTTACATAATAAAACATAAAATTATTTTGCAATCAAAACAAAATATAATTATTTTGCAAGTAAAAGTTAATTATAAATGAGATATTATCAAAAGTTTGTATTCAAAACAAAACTCAAGAGAAAATAGGAAGATGAGAATCAATTAAAAAGAATCAGATCGAAGGACAAATATGTGCCAATTATGTCCGTCCATTTTTTCAGTAGCATTTGCTGATCAATCTTATCCGTTCGTTATCCCTTCTCATTTGTTAACCTAACAAAAAGATAAAAAATGAAACTAAGCCGATTGCTCTTTCTCTTCTTCAACATTGATCTGCGGCGGATCTCAGCATCGTCTCCTCCTCCTAAAGTATGTTCGAATTATCTTTCCGATTTCTCCCCCAAATCCGCAGAGATTTCTCTCTGAGAAATTGATTTTGTGCCCTAAGAAGAGGTTGATTCATCTGAAGCAAGCATGGAGGAGAGATTTCTTCAGCCTCGTTTCTTGGAGACAACTACTTTGAGAAATGCTCTATTCTCGAGGTTAGAGTTTCTGTAGAGTTTCTATTCTCTTTTGCATACTCCGATTCAATTTGCTCGCTCCTTAAGCATTGATCTATTGAATTGGTGGTGATAAGGCGGAGATCTCGAAGATGAAGCAACCCATGCAGAAGCAGCTTCTCCTGTATTTTCTTCCATGGCTGCTTCTCTCTCTCCCCTTTTGCGAGGCTCGATTCGTTGTGGAGAAGAACAGCTTGTCGGTGACGTCGCCGGAGAACATTAAGGGGACTCATGACAGTGCAATCGACAACTTTGGAATCCCACAGTACGGCGGAAGCATGACGGGAACGGTGGTTTACCTACCTTCTTCTTGGTTGATTGCGGAGGTACATAATCTCTCGTTCCAGAATTTGATTCCCTACTGTGTTTATAAACGAGTCTATTCGCAATTTTGTTTGTGATGGATCTGGTTCGTTGAGAAAGTATTACCTTTCTTCTTAATTGGTTCAAGTGTGTGTAGAACTTGCCTTAGTCTATACCATGTATACTAATGGACGGTTGTGTAGATTGTTTCTTCGCTTTGAAAAGTTGAAGAAAGCAATTAGTGGAGGGGATATGGTCAACCAACAACAACGATGAATGCAGGGTTGAGTGTGACATGTTGATGGAGTTTGTCAAGGATTTTAAGGGCGCCGCTCAGATTCTCGAGAAAGGCGGATTCACGCAGTTTAGACCTCATTACATTACTTGGTATTGTCCTCATGCTTTCACACTGATCAGGCAGTATTTTTCACAGTATGTTGTTAAGAAGAACAGCTCCAGACGTCCCAGTATTTGTATGTCTTGATCCTTTACACTTTATTTTAGTATCCCTAGTTTTTGTTAATTTGGGACCTTGAAATCCTATATTTATATCTAATCTTTTGGACTATAAATATGGAGTTGCATGTTGTTATGTTGTTATAGGTTCTTATTAGAGGACCATAAAGCTGTGAAACATGCCGGCTCCTCCTGGTGTGCCCACATAATCACACAATGGAAGGAATTTCGAGAAGGTCGGAGGAAGGAGGAAGAGTCGTTGATTCAAGGTTTAAGAAAGGTGTCACAGCCATTCAACTTAATTAAGGAGTTTTGTTGCTTCGTGGTCATTTTCTGATAGAAATTTTGGTTAGAGAATACTTGTGTTTCTTTACTTGTTTAAGGCATGATTATAAAGTTTGGTTCTACTAGATTCAATGTGTGCATATTACACATTGAGCGTTAAGATTTGTAAACTAACATTCAGTTTTTAATAATTTATTTTAGTTTCTATGAATTTGTTTAAATTATATTATATTTGACAAAATATTAATTGTTATTTTAGTAATTTAACAAAATAATAATTGTTATTTTAGTATATAAAATACATAAATTAAAAATGTATATTAAAACATTTAATATCTTTATTATAGCGGTATCAATGTCTTACAAAATAATAATCACAACATAAATTTAGAGTAATAACTAGGTTCACCTGCAAAACAATTATTTAGTGAGTCTGGAGTTATAACAATTCTCCACCTAAATCCCAAATCAACAAGCACACACAATCAATATGAACACGCGGAAGCATTCAAAGAGTCACAATCACACAAAACAATATCGTTCATCTACATGCATGCGAAACCGGGTTTTTAATCTCATTTTTAAGGCCTTGAGATTCAGTCGTCCATTCCCGAGACCCCATGGAACGCAACCACAAAGGCACACGAATCCCAGTTCCACACCTTGGAACTCCAGCATCGTCGTGCCTGCAAGGCCAAGGGAGCTACCCTGTACCATCCGCGCTTACGTGGTTAGTCCATAGCACCACACCGTGCCGTTAACCCGTCTTCCGGGAACGTCGAACTGCCTCACAACTCATCAATCATATACGTGAAGTTAAATGATATCATGCATATAAAATCATTCACGCAATCCAAGCAATCAACACTCAACAAGCAATTCGCATTTCACACTGTAAAATTCTCACAAATTTACCATGAACCTCCGGTTGGTTTGAAACCATCATGCATGTGATCCGCTCACCCAGATCCACACAAACATGCAACGTTTCGTTCCAACCGGTCATGTATGCAATCCGCACACTCGGATCCATACTCGCATGCAACATCTCATCCTGCAACAAATCGTTAGCACACAGTTTACCGGGACTCACAGATTTCGATCGGAGGCTTCCTATAGTGACTTCCGACACGATTCGGTCTCCCTTCCTGCGACTTGTTTAACCTGAAGCTAAGGTAAAACCTTAACTTAACAACTAGCTAAACTAAAACTAAGATTTAACCGAGCATACTAGATCTTACCTTGATCTACTCGCAAAACTCGTCAAAACCGCACCAAACCTTGAGAATCCGCTAAGGGTAAGGTCTGAACTGATTTTTGACAACGTGTGGTAAAGAAACAAGATTTTTGGTCAAGTTTTCTTACCCCTGGGTCCTATTTATAGCCTAAACTCGATCACTAATGGATTTGGCCAAATGTTATCCATTTTGCCAAGTGTTGGAGACTTTCGCCAAGTGTAGGCGACTTTGACATGTGACTGACACGGGTCGGTGCGTTCCTGATGGCCACTACAGACCGAGACACGTTCTGGTACATGCGTAGTTTGACGTGACGGGTGCCTATCCGACCCTGGGTTGACCAACTTGCCCATCCGCGTCCCGACTTACCCGTACGCGACCCGGACGCGTACTGATCGTACCGCGATGCGTAAAACTCGACCCGCAAATATTTTCTCAATACATATCCATTTTTACTCGATGGATTTCGGATTTTCTTCGATGGAAATCCTTCTTAGGCCTTTCCTAACTTTTCATACTTGGAAAATCCTTAAAGCTGCAACCTTGAAAAATTCTTGTCGCGTCTGGCCGTCCTTACCCATCACTAGGGTTATTACATTCTCCCCCCTTATTAGAATTCGTCCCAATTTTTCTAAGGTTCAGACGGTCCTGCTTCATTCCCCGTTGGCTCGTCCTCAAAGAACTCCGGATAGTTTGCTCGGAAGTTAACTTCATCTTCCCATGTTGTGACCACCCGATTATGTTTTTCCCCAGAAAACTTGGATTTGTGGGATCTCTCGGTTCCTTGTTTTCCAAATACGCCTTTCTCCAAGACGAAACGGTCCTTCTGGTAACGTCAGGTTTGACCGTACTTCATCGATTCTCTCCGATACCAATGCGTTTGGATCCGGAATATGTTTTTGGAGCATAGACATATGAACCACCAGATAAATGTTCTTGTCTCTAGGCAAATCCAACCTATACACCACTTCTCCCACTCGCTCAATAATTTGATATGGTCCAACGTATCGCGTAGCCAACTTAGTTGGCTTTGCGAACCGATCCTTTCCTTTTACTGCATATACTTTTAAGTTAACCCAATCACCAACTTCGAAAATTATATGTCTCATCCTCTGGTTAGCATATTTCTTTTGCCGATCCTGGGCTATCTTCATATTTTCCCGGACTGTCCTTAACTTCTCTATAGATTCCTGGACTAACTCGGGTCCGTACATTTTTCGCTCTCCCACTTCTGTCCAACACAGTGGAGTCCTACATGGTCGTCCATACAACGCTTCGTATGGTGACATTCCGATGCTAGCGTGGTAGCTATTGTTGTAAGAAAACTCCACCAATGGTAAATACTTTTCCCATGTTCCACCCCAATCAAGGACACCTAATCGAAGCATATCCTCCAATGTTCGAATAGCTCTCTCTGATTGCCCGTCCGTCTCTGGATGGTAAGGTGTGCTCATGTGCAATTTAGTTCCCAAAGCTCTTTGGAACGCTCTCCAAAACTCTGCTGTAAACCTCGGGTTTCGATCGGAGACAATATTGGCAGGAACACCGTGTAGCCTGACGATCTCGTTCAAGTATTGTTCCGCCCAAATTCTCGCACCGTCCGATAACTTGATCGCTACAAAGTGAGCACTCTTTGTCAAACTATCCACTACCACCAAAATTGCATCGTTACCTCTTCCTGGCGCCGTTGGCAACCCGGACACCATGTTCATTGCCACCGCCTCCCATTTCTATTCTGGGATTGGTAAACTTTGGAGTAGTCCTCCCGGTACTTGATGTTCTGCCTTAACCAACTGGCAAACCCAACATTGCGCTACCCATTGAGCGACTGACCTTTTCAGGCCCGACCAATGGTAGTACCTACGAATGTCCCGATACATCTTCGTACTCCCTAGGTGGATACTTAGTTTACTCTGATGCGCTTCCTTTAGAATCTTGTCCTGTAACCCCCATCCTTGAGGTACGGCTATTCTGCCTTGAAGTAACAATGTTCCGTCTGATGCAATATGGTAACCACTTGTATTTTGACCCTCTCGTCTACTTAGCTCCTCCAAGATTTTCTTCAAACTGAGATCCTCTTTCTGCTTTTCTCAAATCCGCTAAAGTAAACCCGCCTGGTTTATTGCTTGTAACCCCAATGGTTCGCTTGACTCTCCTTCCAACACGGCTAACTTGAATAGACTTCAACTCCTCAGTCAAAGACATAAGATCTTTCTCAATGCTTACATCTGCTCTCCTTCGACTTAAAGCGTCTGCCACCACATTTGCCTTCCCAGGATGATACATGATCTTAAGATCATAATCGGCAACAAACTCCATCCAACGTCTTTTCTGAGATTCAGATCTGATTGGGTGAACAAGTATTTAAGGCTTTTGTGATCCATGAATACTTGTACTGTTCCCCCGTATAGATATGACCTCCAAATTCTTAGCGTAAAAACCATTGCAGCCATTTCCAAATCGTGTGTGGGATAGTTTTCTTCGTGCTTCCTCAACTGACGAGATGCGTACGCGATGACCTTATCACCTTGCATTAATACACATCCCAAACCGATCCTAGATGCATCTGTGTACACAATGTACGGTTCGTTCGGCTTTGGTAGCGCTAAAATTGGTGTCGAGGTTAAGGCTTCCTTCAACTTGTTGAATGCCTTTTACTCCTTTTCATTCCACTCAAAGGATATTCCTTTACCTGTAAGCCGTGTCAAGGGCTTAGCTATCGAGGAGAACCCCTTCACAAACTTATGGTAGTAACCAGCTAGCCCTAGGAAACTCCTTACTTCCGTGACCGTTGTAGGTCGTGGCCAGCTCCTAATTACGTGGACCTTCTCAGAATCTGCCGATACTCCCATTTCTAACACCTGATGTCCTAAAAATCCAATCTCTCTTTTCCAGAAACTACACTTACTGAGCTTTGCGAATAACTTCTGACTCCTTAGTCGCTCCAATACTAACTTCAGATGTTCGGCATGCTCCTCTGCGGTTAGTGAGTATACCAGGATGTCATCAATGAATATAATCACGAACTCATCCAGGTAGTCTCGGAATACCTCATTCATGAGTCTCATGAATGCTGCCGGTGCATTTGTTAGGCCGAACGGCATGACTACGAACTCGTAGTGTCCAAACTGTGTCCTAAATGCTGTTTTCATTACATCATTTTCCTGGATAGGAATTTTATGATACCATGATGCTAGATCTATCTTGGAGAACCAACTTGCTCCCTGCAACTGGTCAGACAACTCATCGATCCTGGGCAACGGATACTTATACTTGATTGTGACATTGTTAATACCACGGTAGTCAATGCACAATCTCATACTTCCATCATTCTTCTTCACAAAAAGAACTGGAGCTCCCCACGACGATGAACTAGGTCGGATGAAACCTTTTCCCATTAGCTCCTCCAATTGTTTCTTCAATTCTGCTAGCTCCGTCGGGGCCATTCGATAGGGAGCCTTCGCAATTGGGGCCGCGCCTGGTTCCAAATTGATTGTGAAAGGATTACTCCTGGGTGGAGGCAAACCTTCTAAAGGTTGGAATAGTTCTGGAACTCCTCTACCACACGTATATCTTCCATCCTTAGCCCAATCTCCGTGTCCTCTCCTACACAGGTTAAGGCAACTAGGTATGCTTCACCTTCCTCCAATATGTTTTCCACCCTTATTGCTGATATACACTCCACTGAGTTACCAGGGCGCACTACAAGAAAACAGGTCATTTATGACACCCTATTTCGTCACAAAGTAGTCGCAAATACAAAGTAGTCACAAATGACCTATTTGCGACTACTTAATGACTAAAATGGGTAGTTGTTAAACAATCATCGCTAATTTAAGCAGTCATAAATTAGTTGCACATTAGCGACCGTGGTGACAACGATTTTGTAGTAGCAAAACAGCGACTATATTGTGACAAGATTATTGTGGTCGCAAATTGGCGACTACATTGTGACATATACATGTTGTCGCATAGTAGCGACGACGTTGTGACTACAAAAGGTGGTGGGAAAATAACGACTAAGTAGCAACACGTTAGACAGTCGTTAAATTGATACTAATTTGTGACGACTAATGTAGTCGTAAATAAGCGACATATTAGAGACTCTTCGAAATGACTAAAGATCGTGTCTAGTCACTAAAGTGTCACTTGTTAGACACTAATTTGCGACGCATTTGTTTTTTTCTCTCTTTATATTCAATATTCAGTTGCAAATTGGTCATTTTTTTGTCCTTTAAAACATATACATTTTTGTTTTGATTTAAGAAACCTAAATCAAAAGAAGAACTTAAAATCTTAAAACTACAAAAGATTAGCTTGACAAGAAGTCTTAAAATTAAAGAACATAAGTTTTCAAGCATTTAGCTTGCTTTGCAAGAGAAGACGTTCTAGAGTATAAAAGATTATAACATAATAAGTTTCTTAAAAACAGAGGTAGAAAGTCAAGAGATATTCCAAACTTTGCTGCGGTATTGGGGAAAAGTCCAAGATCGATGGTTCCGAAAGTCAAAAGATTGTTTGAGTACCTAAAGGAGTGGAAGATGAGTGAACATGTCTATTACTACGAGCAGTGAAATGGGGGTGTTTTCTTACACATAGCTTACGTGATGGAGAGCTCGGGAAAACAGCGCTTGAACGGACACACTTGGATGAACTACATGCAAAGAACTCTATCTGCAAAAGGTGTGAAAACCACATCATCATAAAAGTCGCTACAACAGTACTCTTTTGATTCATATTTTACAATTTCATATATTGCAGATCAGTTCTGTTTCTTAAATGAATGACAACTAAACAGAAAAGTAGGACAAAATTTGATGTCATGATAGTACAAGGAGCTATACGTAACATCTAGCTTTATAAATATCATTTCTGTATTGGAATCTGAGTGAACGCTCTGCTCTATGGAAATAAAAGTCATTTTTTTAACCAGAAACTACTCATTCACAACCATGTATCCATCTACAATCACAACCTCACTAATTTAAAAGAGCAACAACATAAGTTAGTAGAAGATAGACCAAGTTGCACATACCAACTAGTACTTTGTTGTGTTCCCTTCAGATAACAAATCTTCCAACTGCATTGGTGTTCGCTTCATCGCAGTTCCTGCAAATTCGTTTAAGCAACTTTACAATAACGCAACTTTTGATTCCAAAAAATCACAGAAAGCAAGAAATTTTAACTCTTTCCCATACCTAATTTACTAAATCCTGGTTGTTGAGCTAAACGATATATCACTGCAAAACGAAACTTTCAAATCAAACTTAGAAAGATTTCACATCAAATCTGCATCTCCCAAATCGCCACTCGGTAATCTATAATCAACGAAACCGCAATGAGAAAGATCTAGGTAATCAAAATGTGTATCAGGAGATTTAGCATGAAGTGAGTGACAAATCAATTTTTGAATCAAATCAAGAGTTTGCTTTAGCATAGAGCAAACTATCAGCAACGAAAGCCTCCCATGTTTCTTCCCTCACGATCTACAAACAATTTCGAACAATCGATGAAGCAGGAAGTAAAAGAGATTTAAGAAAATTCGAATCAATATGAAGAAAGAACTCAAACCTTAATAGCGGAACACATAAGAAACGCTAGAAATGCTTGGATTTCTCTATCGAAGAGTCGATGAGAAGTGTATTGTGAAGTGGAATTGCGAATCGGAAGGTAAGAGAAGAAGGCCATGAAATGGAGGAAATAGTAAGGATCTGATACGATCAGACTCATTGCTTCGATTACTCCTTCACGTTTCTTCTCCATTTTTTATCTCTCCGGCGAATCTACTCCCGTGTTGAAGAACTTCCTCTGAGAACCACTCCGGTTTGTTGTAGAAGGATACTGTCATGGAACCAATTTGGTTCGAGAGACAGAGGCTGTGGCTTGAGACGACGTTGTGATGTGCCGCAGAACTCAGATATGGACCAGCATGATGCTTTAGCCTGGGATGGGATGGATCATGGAGTGCAGCTTGAACCAGAGCTTGAAGCCAAGGAGGGACTTAGTTGTTCCGGTTGGACCTAAGACTCGAGCGGGAGCTAAAAGACTCAAGGAGGGAATTGGAGGATTGCTTAACCAAATGTTTATTCAACCAGATCACTTGGGCTGGATTGGAGAAGACGTATCTCAAACCATTCTGGTTTTGATACAGGCCTGAGAAGATCACTAAAATGGGTATGTGACCCTTTGTACTCTTTATCCTTATCCTTGGTTTTTTCCCAATGGGTTTTCCAGGAAAGGTTTTAATGAGGCAAAGTGGATCACATTGCTACTAAGCCCATCAGAATTAGTTTGATCCATGAAGAGCAAAACATCACCAAATGAACCTAGACGGTAGCCGAAGGGTCACTTTGACCAAAACGTGTGGAATGAAGATTTTTTTTTACTCTTTTATTCCTTTATGTATGCAAACTCAGTTTCAGTTTCAATAATGGAAATTTCCTTTGTTTTCTGAGATAGAATTCTCTCTGTTCTTTGCTAAGAACATTTTCTGTCACTTGGTGCGTAATATCCAAGTAACAACCTCTTTTTTGCTGTTCTAGTGCATCATATCTAGAGGCATTGAGGAGTGGGAATATCAGCAGGCTTACACATCTGTTGTGCGACCCTTCAATCCATCAAAATCACCCTTGTATGCAACCTACTTCTTGGCGTGAATCCTATCTTCATAATCCGGGTTGAGTGATCCTTAAATCAGGGCGTATCAAAGTGGTATCAGAGCCACTTAATCTGGTATCTTCACTTCGAAATTATCTTCTCATCTTTTCACAATTCGTTCTTCTTCTTTCGTAGTGGATCCGGGCTGTTCTTTACCCCGTAGTGATCGCTTCATTACTTGAAAATTAAATAAAAAAATACCAGAAGTTTGAATCACGGCTGAAGAGAAATCCAGGTGGGGTGGTGGAAGAGAAAGCCTGCTGGCCGAAGAGAAAACCGGCCTTGGAACAGATAAAATGGATCCCTCAAAACCTTTCATCTTCTACATTTTCTTTTCCCTTGTTACTTGAAAATTCCATTGAGTTTGATTAGGATTTGTCTTTCTTAGAACCTTGGGAAGGAAATCTCTTGAGTGACCACAAAAACTTCGAGAGAAACACTTGAGAGGGTGAGATTAAACACTTTGAGAGTGTGAGAACTTTTCTACTAGTCTGTTTGTTTAAGTGTTTTCAGGGAAACCATGGAGTCTAGTGATGGTGAAAGACATAGCTATGGAAATTCAATGGCCGGATTGTCTAAACTCCAGATGAAAGCTTTAAATGACCAAATGACTAATCTCATGAACGCAAGTTTGAACCAGATCCACTAGAGGCTTGATGAGATCCAGGCTAACCAACAAAACCAGCCTAGAGAAGCTCCAAGAAGAAACCGGCCAAGGAGAAATAACCAATCAAATGATGAGATTGATGAGGAGTACCTGTTTGAGGATGGCAGATCTATCAACAGATCAAGGAGACAAAACATAGAACAAGGTGATGTTAATCTTTTTGCTGCTAGGAGAAATGAAAGGAATGATGATCTAGGAAATCTTAAGCTTAAAATTCCCACTTTTTATGGTAAAAATTATCCAGATGCTTACCTTGAATGGGAAAGAAAAGTTGAGCTTATTTTTTATTGTCATAATTTTTCAGAGCTTAAGAAGTAAGGTTGGCTGCTACTGAATTCTCTGGTTACGCTATTAATTGGTTTTATCAAGTTGTGACTCTTAGGAGGAGATCAGGTGGGAGGCCAATAGCTACCTGGGATGAGCTCACAACACTGATGAGAAAGAGATTTGTACCGGTCCATTACCATAGAGAGCTTCACCAAAAGCTCAGGCGTTTGCTTCAAAGCACTAAGTCCGTGGAAGACTACTTCTAGGAGATGGAATCTCTCATGATCAAGGCAGATGTTGATGAGTCCGTGGAGGCTACAATGGCCCGGTTCTTAGCTGGTCTCAACCGTGACATTCAGGACCGCATGGAGCTCCAGGAATACGAGAGTTTGGAGGAGATGCTCCATAAGGCGACCCTAATTGACCAGCAGGCCAAGAGGAGGGGATTCTCAAATCCACTTTTGGCCCTAAGCCAACCTTTGCTCCAAAACCAAACTACAACGACAAAGGTAAGTCTCCAGCTCAGTCAAATACCGATTTTAAGACTAATGCTCCTGCTCGTTTTGACAAAGGAAAGGGAGTGGAGACCAACAACCGAGCTAGAGACATCAGATGTTTTAAGTGTCAAGGACTTGGACACTATGCTAATAAGTGCCCGAATCAAAAGGTGATGATTCTCTTGGACAATGGTGAGGTGGAGTCCGAGGAAGAGAAGGAAGAGAAGGAGGATCTCGGTCCTCTCTTTGATGAGGAGGAGGGGGAGTTTGATTACCCAGCTCAAGGTCAACTTCTAGTCACAAGAAGATCCCTAAGTGTCCAGCCAAAGCCAGATGAACGAGAACAAAGGGAGAACCTTTTCACTCTAGATGTTTTGTTAATGATAAAGTGTGTTCTCTTATTATTGATGGTGGCAACTGTACTAATGTTGCTAGTGACACTCTTGTCAGGAAATTGGGCTTGGAAGTGCGGCCTCATCCTCGTCCTTTTAAGCTGGAGTGGCTTAATGAGTCCGGTGAACAACATGTAAAGGAGCAAGTCACGGCTCCTATAAAGATTGGGAGATATGAAGATCAGATTATGTGCAATGTTCTTCCAATGGATGCTAGCCATATTTTGCTTGGCCGACCGTAGTAGTTTGACAAGAGAGCCATTCATGACGGCTACACCAACAGGCATTCTTTTAAACACCAAGGAAAGAAGATCACTTTGGTGCCTTTGTCTCCCTTAGAAGTGCATCAGGACCAGATTCAGCTCAAGAAGAGCCGGGAAGCAACAAAGACGTCTGATGAGCCAAAGGTGAACCCCAAGATTTCTAACTTCTTGGTCAAGCAAAGTCAGGTAAGGAAATCATTGTTTTCTCAACAGCCTTTTCTTTTGCTTGTTTACAAAGAATCACTAATGGCATCTTCTAACATTGCACCGGAGCTTCCGAGTGGTCTTAAAGATGTCTTGCAGGAATTTTCAGATATTTTTTCTGAGGAGAATCCAAAGGAATTGCCACCGGTCCGAGGCATAGAACATCAAATCGACTTTGTTCCAGGTGCATCTCTTCCCAACCGGCTAGCTTACAGAACCAATCCCATGGAGACCAAAGAACTTCAGAAGCAGATTGATGAGCTACTTGACAAGGGATACATCCGGGAAAGCCTTAGTCTGTGTGCCGTGCCAGTGCTACTCGTTCCAAAGAAATATGGGACATGGCGCATGTGTGTGGACTGTCGTGCCATAAATAACATTACGGTAAAATATAGGCATCCCATCCCTAGGCTAGATGACATGCTAGATGAGTTGCATGGTTCATTTGTTTTCTTTAAAATTGACCTGAAAAGTGGTTATCACCAAATTCACATGAAGTAAGGTGATGAGTGGAAGACTGCATTCAAAACAAAGCTAGGTTTGTATGAATGGCTTGTTATGCCTTTCGGTTTAACAAATGCACCTAGCACTTTTATGCGTCTCATGAATCATGTGTTAAGGTCTTTCATTGGTCATTTTGTGGTTTTATATTTTGATGACATTTTGATTTACAGCAAATCCCATGAAGAGCATGAACAACATTTGAAAACCGTGTTAGAGGTCCTTAGGAAAGAAAGGTTGTTTGCTAAGTTTAAAAAGTGCTCTTTTGGAATGGATCATGTGGGTTTTCTAGGATTTGTTGTAGGTGCAAATGGAGTCTGGGTTGATGAGGAGAAGATCAAGGCCATCCATGATTGGCCCAGCCCTAAGACCATTGGAGAGGTCAGGAGTTTCCACGGCCTTGCCGGATTCTACAGGAGATTTGTGCCAAACTTCAGCACTATAGCAGCTCCTCTCACGGAGGTAATCAAGAAGAGTGTTGGGTTTAAATGGGAGCAAGCCCAGGAGGAAGCTTTCCAAACACTTAAAGCTAAGTTGATCCAAGCACCTTTACTTTCTCTTCCTGATTTCTCTAAGATTTTTGAAATTGAATGCGATGCTTCGGGAGTTGGTATTGGTGCTGTGTTAATGCAGGAAAAGAAGCCTATTGCCTATTTTAGTGAAAAACTCGGAGGCGCCACGCTCAACTATCCAACGTATGACAAGGAACTTTATGCCTTGGTGAGAGCTCTCCAAACGTGGCAGCATTACTTGTGGCCCAAGGAGTTTGTGATCCATACTGATCATCAGTCACTGAAGCATCTTAAGGGGCAGAACAAGCTGAACAAGAGGCATGCGCGCTGTGTTGAGTTTATTGAAACTTTTCCTTATGTCATCCGCTATAAGCAAGGTAAGGAAAACGTGGTAGCTGATGTTCTATCATGAAGGGAAGCCCACCGTGGTGGTCTTATGGGGCATTTCGGTGTTAAGAAGACCCACAAGGTGTTGTATGAACACTTCTTCTGGCCAAGCATGATGAAAGATGTGGAGAGGATATGCAGCCGGTATGTGGTGTGCAAGCAAGCCAAGTCAAAACAGCAACCCCAAGGTTTGTATTCAGCTCTACCTATACCTTCTCATCTGTGGGTAGACATTACCATGGACTTTGTCTTAGGCTTGCCTAGATCTAGAGCCAGTAGGGATTCTATCTTTGTGCTAGTTGATAGGTTCTCTAAAATGGCCCATTTCATCCCTTGCCATAAAATTGATGATGCTATGCATGTTGCTGAACTTTTCTTTAGAGAAATTGTTAGGTTGCATGGAATGCTCAGAACCATAGTCTCAGATAGGGATACAAAGTTCCTTAGCTACTTTTGGAAGACTTTGTGGTCTAAGTTAGGAACTAGGCTGTTGTTTTCTACGACTTATCACCCCCAGACAGACGGCCAAACAGAGGTTGTAAACCCCACATTGTCAGTCTTACTTAGGTCTCTAGTCAAAAAGAACCTTAGGACTTGGGAAGAAAACTTGCCACATGTAGAATTTGCATATAATCATTCAATGCATTCCGCAACTAAGTTTTCTCCTTTTGAGGTGGTCTATTGTTTCAATCCTATGTCTTCACTTGATCTTCTTCCTTTGCCTGTGAGTGAAAGGGTTAGTACAGATGGCGAGAAGAAAGCGGAGTCCATTAGGAAGTTGCATGAGAAGGTCCGTAGCAACATTGAGGCTAAGACCAAGATCTATGAAAAGAAGGCAAACCGGAAAAGAAGCAAGGTTGTGTTCCATGAAGGAGATCTTGTCTGGGTGCATCTAAGGAAGGAACGGTTTCCAGAAGAGAGGAAGACTAAGCTCATGCCGCGCATTGATGGCCCATTTCCAATCATCCGAAAAATCAGTGACAATGCATATCAACTTGATTTACAAGGTAAGTATAATGTTTCTTCTACTTTTAATGTTTCTGATCTCTCTTCTTTTGTGGCAGATGTCCCAGATTCGTGGTCGAATCCTTTTCAAGAGGAGGGGAATGATGCGCCGCAGAACTCAGACATGGACCAGCATGATGGTTTAGCCTGGGATGGGATGGATCATGGAGTGCAGCTTGAACCAGAGCTTGAAGCCGAGGAGGACTTAGTTGTTCCGGTTGGATCTATGACTCGAGCGAGAGCTAAAAGACTCAAGGAGGGAACTGGAGGATTGCTTAACCAAATGTTTATTCAACCAGATCACTTGGGCTGGATTGGAGAAGACGTATCTCAAACCATTCTGGTTTTGATACAGGCCCGAGAAGATCACTAAAATGGGTATGTGACCCTTTGTACTCTTTTTCCTTATCCTTGGTTTTTTTCCAATGGGTTTTCCAGGAAAGCTTTTAATGAGGCAAAGTGGATCACAATGCTACTAAGCCCATCAGAATTAGTTTGATCCATGAAGAGCAAAACATCACCAAATGAACCTAGACGGTAGCCGAAGGGTCACTTTGACCAAAACGTGTGGAATGAAGAGTTTTTTTTACTCTTTTATTCCTTTATGTATGCAAACTCAGTTTCAGTTTCAATAATGAAAATTTCTTTTGTTTTCTGAGATAGAATTTTCTCTGTTCTTTGCTAAGAACATTTTCTGTCACTTGGTGCGTAATATCCAAGTAACAACCTCTTTTTTGCTGTTCTAGTGCGTCATATCTAGAGGCATTGAGGAGTGGGAATATCAGCAGACTTAAACATCTGTTGTGTGACCCTTCAATCCATCAAAATCACCCTTGTATGCAACCTGCTTCTTGGCGTGAATCCTATCTTCATAATCCGGGTTGAGTGATCTTAAATCAGGGCGTATCACGTTGCCCTTGAGAAGGAGGCGTACTCGGACCAGACGGTTTGGAGGAATAATAACCAACCTGACCGCCGCTTGACTTTGTTATTCCTGGTGGCGTACTTCCGCCGTCAAAGTTTTGTTGTCCTCGTGAGGTCTCTCCACCACCGCCAAAAGGGATTTCTTCAATCTGGATTAGATTCAAAGAGAAGAATCGACACAGAGAAAGAGAAAAAAAAGAATCGAGAGAGATGAAACGAAGAAGTTGTGGTTTAGAGGAGGAAAGTGAAGAATCGAAGAGATTTAGAAAAGAAAGATGTGAATCGAAGATTTAGTTTAGGAAAAGTGGGTTAAAATCTCGCCTAAGGATAGAGAGAAAGAGAGGCAGAAGAGAGTAGAAAAACTAGGGTATTGAACTAATGATTTTGTTTTATTTATTAGGCCCAAAACAAAAAAAAAGTTTTAGGGGGAAAAGTTAACCCACCCAAAATCCCAAAATGTTTGGCAAAAAATTTCAAAAAATTTGGTGAAAAATCCCAAAGTATTTGGCATAAAATCCTAAAATATTATATTACCTACCGATTTGTTTGAGTATATCCAAGATAAACTAGTCCTAATCATGGTAATTCACAATAAAAGAAATAAAGTTGAACAATATAAGATTTAAATTACAGTGAGTTTCTCTAAATACTTGCAAATATTGTTTTTTTAAATTCTGAATTGATATAGTTTTTGTTTAAATTACAAGGAGTTTTATGCACTTCAGTACCATGTATAAACCAAAAATAAGTCCTATATACTTAGAAAATGTTGTTTTCTTATAAAGATTCATAAGGTTAGTGGGTACATAGTCGCTAAGTAGTCATAATTTGAATTGGCCGTCGTAAAGTAGTCGCCAATTTGTGACTACCTTGTGACGCTTTCTTGCTGTCACAATTCAATTCCCTAAACCCTAAACATTTATAGACATTACGATGTCCCATTTCTTTTTCTAATCTGTTTCTGTTGTATTTCTTAATAGTTTGTTTGATACTATACATTAAACGAGCACTAATGAATTTTTTTTTTTTTAAAACTCAAGTTGATCAATGATAAGATTGAGATTATAAGGAAAGACTTGCAAATGTTGATGCAAAGCTAATTGTAAAATGAATTTGATTTTTTGAATTCCTAATTAATATATTTTTTTTGTTTTAATTCGTGCTTCACTTAGTTGAGTACAACGTATAAACCAAAAAAATTATATATACTTACATTATGTTGTTTTATTTACAAAATTTTTACGTAAAGTTGGTAAAACGTCACAATTTAGTCACATAATTTTCCAATAATCTTGGAGAGAGTTGGTAACAAGTCACAAATTAGTCACATAATAAAAACATATTGTGACCGACTTGAATGTAGTAGCAAATCATTTTTCTAAACCCCAAAGTGTCACAAATCAGTCGCAAATTTGTTACTTCTTTGCAACTATATTTATTCACTATGTAGGTGGTCACAAATCAATCGTATTTTGTGACTATTTGGTGACAGATATCTATCTCTCCAACAAGAGTCGCTATTGAGTCGCTAATATGCAACTACCCAACTGAATATGTTAGTCGCAAATATGTGACTATTTTGCATCTCGTATTCTCGTGGTCACTTTTCAGTCACAAACCAGTTGCAAATTTAGTGACTACAAAAACAGTCACAAACGAACTGTTTTCTTGTAGTGGGCGGATCCCATGGTAAGTTAATACCGGGTGACCATCCTTCTCAAATGTGATCCTCCCTCGACCACAATCCAAATTGGCAAAATACTTGGATAACCAATCCATTCTTAGAATCACTTCGTAATTCTCCAAGGGTGCCACTAACAAGTTTGATAACATGAACACCTCCTGAACAACTATAGGCACACCTAAAACCTGACTTTTAGCTCTAAATGTTCTATTTCCAGGAACAGAGATAGAAACACTAACTTTGTCCACTACAAAGGTTCCCTTGAACTTGGAAGCTACCTCGGGAGTCACAAAACAATGCGAGGCTCCTGAGTCGAACAGTACATGCGTGGGATTACCACCAACATGCAACGTTCCTATATTAATATCACAATTTACCATAGTAAAACAACACATAGCAAGCAAGCAATTTATGATCACACAATCAAGCAAGCATGCAATTCACATCAAATAGCCAGAACCCAAGCGTACCTGAAATGAGGGCCATTCGAAGGGCCAGCAGGTTTAGGGTCTTTTACTATTTCTAGGTTATATACTCGACCTACAGCTTGCCTCTTCGCAGGTGGCTCTCCCTCACGTACAGTTGGTACCGATCCAACATATGTCCTTTCCTTTCCATAGGAAGACGGATGCCTACTCGGACAGGTATTGGTGTAGTGACCTTCTTCCCCACATGAAAAGCACGTGATGTGGGATGGCGCGCAGGATCCCCTCGGATTCAGTTGGTAGCAATCTCTCCTGACATGTTCAGCCTTTCCACATTGATAACAAATCTTCATAGAACTTCCCGATGATCCTCCCTACCCACTCTTAGCGTGTTGGCCCTTGCCTTGGTCGTTCGGCTTTCCTCGGCTCTTAGATCTTCCTTGGCTAACTGGTTGTCAAACTGGAGGTCACTCGAATTTCACTTTCAACTTTAGTCGGCTCCATCGGCATTGAACCCACTTGTTCATCCATGATTTCTTCCTCTACATTTACCGCACGCTCCATTAGTGGAATAAGCTGGTGAACTCCACCACTTGTAGTCGACTCTTTAACTCCGGTCTAAGGCCTCTTAGAAATCTGCGGATGATAGCCATCTCATCCACTTGCCCACAACGTATGTGGCGACAAAGCTTGGTGAACTCGACCTCATACTCCCTAACGCTTCAATTGCCCTGCTTCAGTTCCAGGAACTGTACTTCCAACCGATCCTTGGCTTCCGATGGAAAGTACTTTTTTCTCGAATTCAGCACGAAATTCCAACCAGGTTGGTTTCGCATTTCCAAACTTCTCCTCCACGCTGTTCCACCAACTGTTAGCATCCTCCTCCAAGTAGTGAACTGCTACATCCGCCTTAAAATCCTCCGAGCAACAAGTCGCGGCGAAGTTCTTCTCCAAACTATGCAACCCAGCATCTACTGCGAACGGATCAGTTCCACCAAGGTATGGCCTAGTCCCCATGTTTTTCACCATCATTACCAACTAAAGGAAATCTGGTCGAGCCACTGCTTGATTCTGCAAGTTCCTTGCTGCCTGTTGCTGGTCCATCTGATCCAACATCTGGTGGATGAGGTTCCTAGTCGGGTCATCCCTTCCTAGCCCAACCGGTTCAGGGTTAGCAATTCCTGGTGCTGGAGGGTTATCTTGCACCGGAACTTCAGCACTACTTGCTCCATCCTGGTGTTCGGAGT
This sequence comes from Arabis hirsuta, assembly GCA_964056655.1. Taxonomy (NCBI): domain Eukaryota; kingdom Viridiplantae; phylum Streptophyta; class Magnoliopsida; order Brassicales; family Brassicaceae; genus Arabis; species Arabis hirsuta. The sequence goes on along the minus strand of OZ053302.1, from coordinate 20,775,452 downwards.
CCACTCCACCCTCGGCGTCCTGTGCGGCATTCTCAAACTGATTTGCATGCATGCCTGCATTACCAATTGAAGGCTCAGCGTTTCCTCCTTCAACTCCTCCACCCACTTCATTCTCTCCGACGTCCGACATCTACATCAGAAGATATGGTAAGACTTAACCCATCCCATCCTACATCTAAAGCACAAGACTACCAGCTTAACTAATTTGCCTTTTGCTACTCAATTGTTACTCGATAAAACATTTGAAAACTGGTTCCAGTGAGCATGAACAAAACCATGCTCTGATACCACCTAAATTATACGGTTGTAACACCCCCGTTCAGTGGTGAGACCACCGCAGAGAGAATGCCGCAACCGTAATACTCGAGAACAGTCGGAACCAAGTTACTAGAACAAATCTAGCGTCTCGGTCCCAACTGTACCGAGAATACTTTACCCGTCTAGCATGACTTAAGGCTTGCCAACCCAAAATCAAGTTAGACGGTTGGATCGTCCGGACAAAACTAGTATCATTTGAAACACGAGATATTCTGAAAAATACTTTAATACATAATACTTGGTTTGAAATACACATTAAAGCATTCATAGTTCCGGCCGTGAGTCATAAGCTCAAAACGAGTCTTATCCGAACTAAAAAAAACAACATTGTTTTGCAAAAGACAAGGCAAACTACCGCTGGTTATCTTATGTCCTTAGTGTTCTCCCCGAGGTCTACCCGCTAGGTTCACCTGCAAAACATGTAGAGTCATAAGTAATCTAGGATTACTTAGTGAGTCCGGGTCCCTCTTAACAGTTATAACAATTTCCCACCCATACCCCAAAACAACATCACACACAATCAATATGAACACGCGGAAGCATTCAAAGAGTCACAATCACACAAAACAATATCGTTCATCTACATGCATGCGAAACCGGGTTTTTAATCTCATTCTTAAGGCCTTGCGATTCCGTCGTCCATTCCCGGGGACCCCATGGAACGCAACCACAAAGGCACACGAATCTCAGTTCCACACCTCAGAACTCCAGCACCGTCGTGCCTGCGCGGCCAAGGGAGCGACCCTATACCATCCGCGCTTACGTGGTTAGTCCATAGCAGCACACCGTGCCGTTAACCCGTCTTCCGGGAACATCGAATTGCCTCACAACTCATCAATCATATACGTGAAGTTTAATGATATCATGCATATAAAATCATTCACGCAATCCAAGCAATCAACACTCAACAAGCAATTCGCATTTCACACAGTAAAATTCTCACAAATTTACCATGAACCTCCGGTTGGTTTGAAACCATCATGCATGTGATCCGCTTACCCGGATCCACACAAACATGCGACGTTTCGTTCCAACCGGCCATGCATGCAATCCGCACACTCAGATCCATAGTTGCATGCAACATCTCATCCTGCAACAAATCGTTAGCACACAGTTTACCGAGACTCACAGATTTCGATCGGAGGCTTCCTAGAGTGACTTCCGACACGATCCGGTCTCCCTTCCTGCGACTTGTTTAACCTAAAGCTAAGGTAAAACCTTAACGTAACAACTGGCTAAACTAAAATTAGGATTTAACCAACGAGCATACTAGATCTTACCTTGATCTAGTCGCAAAATCCGTCAAAACCGCACCAAAACCTTGAGAATCCGCTAAGGGTAAGGTCTAAACTGATTTTGACAGCGTGTGGGTAAAGAAACAAGATTTGTGGTCGGATTTTCTTACCCCTGGGTCCTATTTATAGCCTAGACTTGATCAGTAATGGATTTGACCAATTGCTACCTATTTTGCCAAGTGTTGGAGACTTTCGCCAAGTGTAGGCGACTTTGACATGTGACTGACACATGTCGGTGCGTCCCTGATGGCCACTACGGACCCAGACACGTTCAGGTACACGCGTATTTTGGCGTCACGGGTGCCTATCCGACCCTGGGTCGACCAACTTGCCCATCCGCGTCCCGACTTACCCATACGCGACCCAGACGCGTACTGATCTTACCGCGATGCGTAAAACTCGACCCGCGAAGATTTTCTCGATACAAATCCATTTTTACTCGATGGATTTCATATTTTCTTCAATGAAAATCCTTCTTATAGGCTTTTCCTAAATTTTTCTACTTGGAAAATCCTTAAGGCCGCAACCTTGAAAAATTCTTGCCGCGTCCGGCCGTCCTTACCCATCACTAGGGTTATTACAAGACCTCTCTCTTGCTTCACATTTGTGTGTTGCGTCGACTTAATTGAGAGGATTAGTGAAACGCCCCGACCCAGATTTCCTTACCGCGGTGAGGTTCCGGATCGGTTTGTCCCGACCAAACTTGGCCATTTCAGTTAACCTCTTTAATTTTTCCATTCTTTTCCTTTACTTAGTCATTTTCATCATATTTTCGATCTAGACAAGACTTGATAGCATAAAACGTTCAACTTAGATTAAATCGCAAGGTTTCAATACAATGATCAGTTTGCTACATAAGCTATTACATTGTAAAGACCTAGCTACCCGATTCAATCCACCATCCTTCCCTTCCCAGCCTTAGTCACCGCGGATCACACATTCGGATTCCCATCACGGGTAATCTCTTTACCTGCATCCACAAAGGAGGCATAAGCAACAGAATTGCTTAGTGAGAACGGTCGTCCCGTCCCACTTAGCCACAGAATAGATATCGCAATCAAACAATCAATATCATCAGTCAATCATGCCCACCGGCATCAGTCACTTGTCGGCCCGATTATTCCAAGTCACCCAAGCAGTTTTCCCGCAACCGGACAAGCCTTAGCAAGCATCGCTGCCCCTAAGCGTGTTGCCCGATCTAAACTCTCGGTGAAAGGAATCAACCGTCACGATCAAGCCAGAAACAGATAAACAGACCGTCGGGAATCACCCCAACGAACAAGACTCGATGAATCAATGCACGAAAACGACCTAGACTTAGGCCCACGGTCACGCACTCACCTTAGTCACTTAGGTTCGATGATTGCTTGTCCCGTCTTAGTTCTGACACCTCTTGTCTCGATGATCCGTCACGTAGACACGATCGCCGATACGCCCAGACACGTTCGCCGTCACACCAACACGATCGCAGTCACCTCCGCTCGAGCCTTTCACGAATTCTCTCGAGCCTTTTCTCTGTAAAACTTTCTCAAAATCTTTCTAAGTCCTTTCTGCGTAAAACTGAGGCAATGGGGTAGTTTTGCCTTGATAAATTGCCCCAAAAACCGTCATATAACCGTTCCCACTTAAGACCGCGTCTAAGGCCCAGAATAACCGTTCCCGCGTGTTTTCATTAAAACAGCGTGTCTTTGGCTCGATAACCGTTCCCGCCAAAAGGCCTTAATATGTTTCCAGCTCGATCCGCAGTCTACCGCAACTGCCTTGTCCGAAACAGACCGCGGTAACCGTCCTGTCGGAAACCGACCACGGTCCGAAAAATCCGCCCAGCTCGGATTAAACTGCCCAGCTTAGTTTACTTCATAATTTCTACTCTCTCGGCCAAAACTGTCCATCGCGACTCGATCACTAGTCCGCGGCGGCCAACCCACGGAACACGGGTGTTACAATTCTCCCCCACTAGTTTGAGATTCGTCCTCGAATCTCCTTTCCCTTACCCGCGTCTTCCTTTAGCTTATCAAACCACTTAGGAAACTCGGCTCTCATTCTCTCTTCTGGTTCCCAAGTTATTTCTTCATCCCCGTTGCAATCCCACTCGACTTGGATCATTTTCACTTTCTTTCTTCCCTCCGGCTTCACTTTCCTGTCCAAGACCCGGACTGGTCTTCCTTCGACAGTCAAGTTCGGACGCAAATCCGCAGGAGGTTCAGTCATCACATTCTCACCGTCCCTTATGCATTTCCTTAGCATGGAAACGTGATTCACCTTGTGAAAAGCTTTCATGCTTGGTGGCAAATCTAACTTGTAAGCCACTGGACCGAATCGTTCCACAATCCTAAACGGTCCCATGTACCTTGGGCTCAACTTAGCATTTTTCGTTGCCCGTTCTTTACCCTTATACGTGACTGTCTTGAGATAAACCATGTCGCCAACTTCGAATTCCAGAACCTTGCGACGTTTATCCGCATAACTTTTATGTCTGTCCTGAGCTTCTTTCATCTTAATCTTAAGGAACCTTATCCTTTCCGTGGTTTCCTCCACAAAGTCTCGGCCAAAGATGCTTCGTTCCCCCACTTGGGTCCAACACAACGGAGTCTTACACGGCCGTCCATACAATGCCTCATAAGGCGACATTCCAATACTAGCGTGATAGCTATTATTGTATGAGAATTCCGCCAAGTGTAGATACTGCTGCCATTCCCCACCCCAATCCAAAACACAAGCTCGCAACAAGTCCTCAAGTGTTCGGATTGTTCTCTCCGACTGCCCATCAGTTTGCGGATGGTAGGCAGTACTCATATGGACCTTTGTCCCCATCGATTTCTGCATCGTTCGCCAGAAGGTGGAGTTAAATCTCGAGTCCCGGTCGGACACTATGTTCACCAGCACTCCATGTAACTTCACGATTTCCTTAACGTAAAGCTTAGCCAACGCTGCCGCCTTGTCCATTTTATCGATCGGTAGAAAGTGTGCAGACTTAGTAACCTATCCACGATCACCCAGACCGCATCTTTTCCATCCACGCATGGCAACCCCGTCACGAAATCCATCGTGATCATGCCCCATTTCCATTCAGGAATCGGTAGACTTTGCAATAGCCCACTCGGAACCTGATGTTCCGCCTTAACCATCTGACATATCGGACACGCAACTACCCACTTAGCTACGTCTCGCTTCAACCCGACCCAATGATAGTACCGCTTCAAATCTCGATACATCTTAGTGGATCCAGGGTGAATTGAGAGCTTGGACTGATGTGCTTCCCTGAGAATTTCTTCCCGAAGTTCCTTGTCATTCGGAACGCACACTCGCCCATTCACCACGATCGTTCCATTCTTTGAAGTCATATGTTCGGTCTGATCATTCCCCGCGGCTTTCTTCAAGTCCTCATCCATCTCTTGAGCTAACCGAACCCTTGTCAGCAAGTCGGCCTGATCCGCAGCTCCGAGTCCCAACGGTTCTACTCCGTCACTCAAAGCATTTAACCATAAAGTCCCAACCATGTGAACCAACCCTTCCATGTCTTTCTCAGAATCCACCGCAACCCTTTTACGGCTTAAGGCATCAGCCACCGTGTTAGCCTTACCCGGATGGTAAGCTATATTCAAATCAAAATCGGCCACTGTTTCCATCCATCTTCTTTGTCTCAAATTCAGTTCCGGCTGAGTAAAGATATACTTCAAACTCTTGTGATCCGTGAAGACTTGGACCTTTGCACCGTAAAGGTAAGATCTCCAAATCTTAAGCGCGAAGACTACCGCCCCCATTTCCAGGTCATGAGTCGGATAGTTTCCTTCATGCTTCCTTAGCTGTCGCGAAGCATATGCGATCACCTTGCCCTCTTGCATCAGGACACACCCAAGTCCCACACGTGACGCATCAGTGTATACCACGAAAGGTACATCCGTCTTTGGCAGTGCCAACACCGGAGTACTCGTAAGCATTTCCTTTAGCTTAGAGAAACTCGTCTCACAATCCGCTGACCAAACGAATTGAACATCCTTTCCCGTTAACCGTGTCATAGGTTTGGCCAACCCTGCGAAACCCCTTACAAACCTTCGGTAGTAACCAGCCAAACCCAGAAAACTTCTTATCTCCGAGGCATTCCTAGGTCGTGGCCAATCTGTGATTGCCTTAATCTTTTCCGGATCCACGGACACTCCCTTGTCCGAGACCACATGGCCTAGAAATCCAATTTCCTTTTGCCAGAAGCTACACTTGCTAAGCTTGGCGAATAACTTGTGTTCCCTTAGCCGTTTCATTACTGTCCGTAAATGAGTTTCATGTTCTTCTTGATTTTTCGAGTAAACCAGGATGTCATCAATGAAGATAATCACGAATTCATCCAAGCAATCTCTGAACACGTTGTTCATCAACTTCATGAATGCCGCTGGCGCATTCGTTAACCCAAAGGGCATAACCACGAATTCGTAGTGCCCATACCTTGTCCGGAAAGCAGTTTTCTGAACATCCGCCTCATCAATTGGGATCTGATGATAACCCGACGCCAAGTCTATCTTAGAGAACCAAGTAGCACCTCGGAGTTGGTCCAACAACTCGTCTATCCTCGGAAGAGGGTACTTGTTCTTTACCGTCACTCTATTCAGCCCGCGGTAGTCGATGCACAATCTGAAACTACTGTCTTTCTTCTTAACAAACAGCACTGGTGCGCCCCACGGTGAACTGCTTGGTCTCACAAAACCCTTTTCCATCAAGTCACTTAACTGTTTCTTCAGTTCGGCCATCTCTGCCGGAGCCATCCGGTAGGGAGCCTTAGATATCGGAGCCGTTCCAGGCTCAAATTCGATCGTGAATGGATCAGAACGAGCTGGTGGTAAACCAGATAATGCTTGGAACACATCCTCAAAGTCCTTTGCCACCGAGATATCCTTAAGGTCTACGTCTGGCCCAACTTCTACAGTACTGATCGCGGCCAAATAAGCCTCACACCCCTTCTCTAACATCCGTTCCGCTTGAATTGCCGAGACAATCAAGCTTCCATGCGTTGGTCTAATTCCTTGGAATTCCAGCTTCCCTTTTTCAGTCTCAAATCTGACTCGTCCCCGGTGACAGTCCAGATGTGCCTTATACTTAGCGAGCCAGTCAATGCCCATTATCACATCATAAGACTTCACTTGACAAATCCTCAAGTTAGCTGGCATGTTCACCTCACCGATCATTACCGAGATGTTTCAGACCATTCCAAGGGTAAACATGACTTGGCCACCAGCTGCTTGAACTATCCCGAAGTCATCCCCGGGTTCCCTTAGGAACTCACCATTCCCAATCATTTCCGGATTCACAAAACAATGCGAAGCACCGGAATCAAACAGAACATGGGTCGCCACACCACCCATGATAACGGTCCCTACAACATTCATTCTGAATGCTAAGAATCCTACGCTAAAACACAGCAAGCAATTTTTCACCGAGACAAAATTGACAAGGTAAGTTTTAAGGCTTACCAGTAATCGGACGAGATGTACACGGGTCCATGGTCTCGTCACCGATGGTGTACACTCGAGGCATTATGGCTTGTCTCTTCGCAGGCTGACTCGGACCATCACTTGCCCGTTTTCCTGCTTGCTGCTTTAGCTTCGGACACTGATTCTTGTAGTGCCCTGCTTCACCGCAGTTGTAGCACAACCGTTCCCCGGCATTCTTGCCCACATTCATGCCCCTCTGATCTTCCTCAAGGTAATCACGGACCTTGTGATCCAGGCTACCACAACGGTGACAAGCACCAGAAGCAGATCGGCATGCTCCCACATGCATCTTGCCGCAAGTCGAACACACACTGCGACTCGCAGATGACTTGCCCGAAGGGGCGTTCTTGACCCACTTCTTGTTTTTCCCAGCAACATTACCAGACTGAACTTGCAGTCTTTCACCCAGCAACATAGTTTCCTCAACCATCCCAGCTTCCTGTTGAGTTGCCTTCTCAACCAGTTCCGTGACAGTAGCATAGCTACGAATCTGACAGCGATTGCGAAGCTCAACCTGCAACCCACGCATGAACCTGCGGACTTGGACTCTTTCCTCATCCAGTTCACGCCCAGCATACCTCTTGAGGCTGTTGAACTCGGCCTCATACTCCCGAACAGTCATAGTTCCTTGACGCAAGTCTAGGAAGGCACCCTCAAGCTTGTCAAAGGCTTCCTGTGGAAAGAACTTGGTCTTGAACCGATCGCAGAATATTCTCCAAGTTGCATTCCGCGTCCCAAAATTTCCCGCAATACCTTGCCACCACATATGCGCATCCCCTTCCAGGTAGTGGACCGCAATGTCTTTCTTGTAAGCATCTGGACAACGGATTGAGTCAAAGTTCCGCTCCAGCCTGCTTATCCACTGATCCGCCTCAATAGGCTTCGATCCTCCAACAAAGAACTTAGTTCCAAGCTTCTGCATGTGGTCCATCACCTTCAGGTAAGATGGAATCCTCGGACCATGTTCCATGTCCGCATCCTCCACCACACGCTCTACGTTCACCACAGGCGGTACTACTTGAGCAGGTGCGGCAGCCGGCAGTCTTGTCAAGACCTGCGCCAACATGCCCAACACTGCTTCTAATCCAACAGGAGCACCAGCAGCCGCAGCCGCAGCACCAGTAGCTCCAGCCGCAGCACCAGCAGCTGCCGCGTTCACATTCGCAGCATTTCCCACATTCGGTGCTTCCTCGTGGTCAGCAGCAACATTCCTAGCTGTACCAGCACCAGAATCCTCAACAGTCTCCCTCGCATTCCTTCTCGCGCTACGATTAGACCTTGTCATCTACAATGACCGGATCAAGTTAAGTTAGCCCCATCACTACTAACTTAACGTTTCACACAGAAACTTGTTTCACAAAGAAACACAGACTTACCGCGAGACTTCAGGCTTGGAAGGATGGATTTAACCCACTACCCGTTTATGCTAAAGACTGCCCTAGAATCAACCACGCTCTGATACCAAATTGAAACGCCCCGACCCAGATTTCCTTACCGCGGTGAGGTTCCGGATCGGTTTGTCCCGACCAAACTTGGCCATTTCAGTTAACCTCTTTAATTTTTCCATTCTTTTCCTTTACTTAGTCATTTTCATCATATTTTCAATCTAGACAAGACTTGATAGCATAAAACGTTCAACTTAGATTAAATCGCAAGGTTTCAATACAATGATCAGTTTGCTACATAAGCTATTACATTGTAAAGACCTAGCTACCCGATTCAATCCACCATCCTTCCCTTCCCAGCCTTAGTCACCGCGGATCACACATTCGGATTCCCATCACGGGTAATCTCTTTACCTGCATCCACAAAGGAGGCATAAGCAACAGAATTGCTTAGTGAGAACGGTCGTCCCGTCCCACTTAGCCACAGAATAGATATCGTAATCAAACAATCAATATCATCAGTCAATCATGCCCACCGGCATCAGTCACTTGTCGGCCCGATTATTCCAAGTCACCCAAGCAGTTTTCCCGCAACCGGACAAGCCTTAGCAAGCATCGCTGCCCCTAAGCGTGTTGCCCGATCTAAACTCTCGGTGAAAGGAATCAACCGTCACGATCAAGCCAGAAACAGATAAACAAACCGTCGGGAATCACCCCAACGAACAAGACTCGATGAATCAATGCACGAAAACGACCTAGACTTAGGCCCACGGTCACGCACTCACCTTAGTCACTTAGGTTCGATGATTGCTTGTCCCGTCTTAGTTCTGACACCTCTTGTCTCGATGATCCGTCACGTAGACACGATCGCCGATACGCCCAGACACGTTCGCCGTCACACCAACACGATCGCAGTCACCTCCGCTCGAGCCTTTCACGAATTCTCTCGAGCCTTTTCTCTGTAAAACTTTCTCAAAATCTTTCTAAGTCCTTTCTGCGTAAAACTGAGGCAATGGGGTAGTTTTGCCTTGATAAATTGCCCCAAAAACCGTCATATAACCGTTCCCACTTAAGACCGCGTCTAAGGCCCAGAATAACCGTTCCCGCGTGTTTTCATTAAAACAGCGTGTCTTTGGCTCGATAACCGTTCCCGCCAAAAGGCCTTAATATGTTTCCAGCTCGATCCGCAGTCTACCGCAACTGCCTTGTCCGAAACAGACCGCGGTAACCGTCCTGTCGGAAACCGACCACGGTCCGAAAAATCCGCCCAGCTCGGATTAAACTGCCCAGCTTAGTTTATTTCACAATTTCTACTCTCTCAGCCAAAACTGTCCATCGCGACTCGATCACTAGTCCGCGGCGGCCAACCCACGGAACACGGGTGTTACAATTAGCCTATAAGTTAACACTCAATCCTTCCTAATCGCAAATGCACCGAATAATAATATAAAAAAGCGAAGCCAGCTTTTGCACTCACAAACCACAAAGCGAAGCCACCTTTTGCGGTCACCAACCACAAAGCGAAGCCTCATTTTACAGAGGCAGAGCCGCTTTCAAGAGAGAGAGAAGACAAATATGGCGTTGGCTCTTCGCATACTCTCTTCTTCCGTCCAGAAGCCGATCTCGCTTTTCCCCTCTAATGGCAGTTCCCTCTGCTTTATGGTTATCTTATTGTCATCTGATTCACGTTTATAATCTCAATCCTCCTTTGTTTGGTTTTGGTCTTGATCCGTTGTTATGTTTTTATGCACAGTCGTCTTTGCCAACTTCGGCTATGGTGGAGTCGGAGGCTATGGTGGAGTCGGAGAAATCTCGTTCCAGTGTAAAAATCATTATTTGTTTTTGTTTTCCGGATCGGACGCGTCATTTTCTTTTTCTTGGGTGGTGAGCATATTTCTTTTTCTTCATCAGTGGATTAGGCAACTGAATGCACCTCTCCAAGAAACAGAATTAGAAAATTTACATTGAAGTGATCTACCTCACGGTTCAAGTAAGGATGTAGAGATTGACTTTTGTTGAGCCTCCTTTACCTGAACTGCTTGCTTAGCTCCTGTTTGGTTGTCAAGGTGTTTGAAATCGTTTTCTTAGGCTCAGAACCATAGGCAAGCTTCTGATTACGAACAGGCTGGAAGTGTGGTGTATACATCATGCTCCTTGACGTTGCATGGTACATAGGCTTTGTAGTGATGTTGCTGCGAGTTTGGTGCTTCTTCACGAACTCTCTATACATCCGTGCCTTGAGATCTCCCCAATCAATCACTAGTTTGTTGTAGAAGGTGTGTGCATCTTCTTTCAGCCACCAATTGTATGCATCTCCCACAAGAGAATCAACCGCATAAGAGAGCTTCTCTTCTTTGGGAATGTTGTTGGTGCGCAGCCACTGCTTCATATTGGTTTCCCATCTCAAATAAACCTCAGGGTCCTTGCTTGAACCTGAAGATATTAGGGAATTAGATGTGTAAACACATCCCTTATTAGTTTGATTCCTTAAGGTGATTGGTGTGGTGTGAGTTGGCACTCGGTACGAGGCAATTCCGTGGCTAGACTTCTCTTCATGCCTTGGCGAATTGTATTGATAATCTGCATAGTCATTCTCTTCAAGAAAATAGGAATTCGCTTGAATCCAAGTGGCTTGGGGCGTGTAGGTATATGGCTCGCTGTGTTGCTGGCTTGAAAGATAATGGTCAGGTGGCTCTGGTTCAAGATCATCATCTCATGGTTCTTTTCCACAATCAGAACTTGACCACTCATCGTACCATGTTTGTTCACCACATGTTGGTCCGTTGGTACACAACTCTTGTTCGGACTCTTCTTCTTGGCTCCAATCGGAGTTGTATGAATCATGCTCCACTTTCTCCTTGAAGTAGGCCGCCATATTTGCTTTCCTCTCTCCTTAAAATCTCTCGTAAAAGAAACAAGGAAGAAGATTGAATATAAAGAACGTATCAACTCAAATAAGAAAACTATGGAAACTTTTTAAAAAAAAATTAAATTTCGAAACTGATAAACCGAAAAGAAGTATTTTTTTTAGTTTAGAATCTTATCAAAATTAAATTAGAAAATTATCAAATCATTTTTAAGCCCATGCGCCCATCGCGATCGAGAACGCTCAAAGATGTTCAGTTGGATCGGTTTTCTCCTCGTACGGAGTGATTTTTATCCTTCCAGGGTTTATGATGTTTGCTTGTGCGATGTGTGCTGTGAAAGGGGTAGTCCGTGCTTTTTCGAGGGCGCGGTCGATTTCGGGCGCTTTGGTGGACCTGGGATCGGACCACCCTTAAATCAACAGCTTTTCGCGCCATCTCTGCGAGGAGTTGGGCCATCTCTGGTCTGCTATTTGCAATTTGAAAAAAGGTTTAGCCAAATACTTCTTTATATAAGGTATAACATACAGTTTCAGGATTTAGATCCAAAATTCTATGAATCAAGGATTTTACACCCAAGGGAAAGTAGGAGGGACAAGAGAAGTCTGATGTGTCGATCTGCAGCATAAAACACACAAAAAGAAAGGAAAACAATATCAGAAAATATAGCAAGATAGACGAAATTAGCAATCACGCAGCTTCAACGATTGAGCTCATGCCTTGCTGTATAGAGTTGGGAGATCAAGTTCATCAAATTGAAGATATCCTGCCAAAAGAACATAAAGGATGATCCCACAGGACCATACATCAGCCACAACACCATTATAGCCCTTGTGACTGAGAATGTAAAAACAAAAACAAAAAACAGCTGAGTTTGCGTGAAACACCGGTACTAACATAAAAACAAGCTGAGATTTGATTTACCTCAGGAGCAACGTAATTGGGAGTTCCACATGTTGTATGAAGGAGGGTAACTCCCTTGAGATGACAGAGTAAGAAAATGAGTTGATAAGAAAGAAATGATCTTCGAAAACCAAGAGGGCATTGGGTTGCTTACTTGGTCGGGTAAAGCACTGAGGTGTTTTACCCAAAATCAGATATCTTGAGATTTCCTTGGGAATCCAGCGAAGATTTTCTGGCTGTAATTGAATGATTAGAGGTTGAATATAATGAATAGTGAAGAGTTAGTGGAATGTGGAAACCTTTAGATCTCTATGGTAGACTAGTTTACTATGATAGTAATCAACTCCATCAATAAGTTGTTGAAAGTATTTCCTAGCTTCTGCTTCGCTAAGGCGGCCGTGACGAACCTGCAGCACCACTAATTCAATTGAAACCATGATTATCTAGAAGCAAGAAACAATAAAGAATCCATTCACGAAAACAACTTACAATTTTATCAAACAATTCACCACCTGTGATGTACTCGAGGATAATATAGATCTTAGTGCGTCTTGCTAAAACCTAAAGAAGAAGGAAAAAGATATCAATTTTGTGACTCGAGGATCAGGATTGACATAACATCAAGGGGCTTGCCTCATAGAGACGAATTCACTTATTGTGTTGTGGATAGATGATAGTATACGTAAGGATGGCGAACAAGCTTCATTATCCCTTTTAATTTCCAAACTGAAGTAATTAGAAGGAACCACATGTTTGATGAGGAATCAAATTAGAACCGGGTCGGTCAACTTGCGCTTGACGATGGTGCTACGATCCATGATTTTCATGGCGACGCTTTCGCCGGTCTCAGTGGTCTGAGCAAACTTGACTTTGGCGAAGGTTCCTTCGCCGATTGTTCTGCCGATTTCATACTTGCCAACTTTTCGAACCACCATCACTTGCTCGGATCCTTTTCGAACGCCTTGTTTTTTGTTTTTTGTTTTTGTTTTCCCTTTTGAATTTTAAAACCAACACGACGCCTCCGGTCTATCGAAAACAGAAAAAACATTATATATATTTGACATTCAAGTCAACAAATTAGAAAGCAGTGCATAGAGGTATTGACGAAGGGGATGTGTTTGGCGACCACTTGCCAGAAACTTATTTTATTTGGGTTTATTACACCCATTCTTCCAAATATAAGGTTTCTTTCTTATAACAAAAAACATATAAAGGATTTAAAAAATATATTTTTATGATGTTTCTTTTCAAACATATTTCTTTTTGTTGTCAATTTTCAAAAAGACTATTTTTATAAACGTTCTATGAAATTTTATAAAGTCATATATTAAAATGTATAATTTTTAAACATTCATAATAAGATAGATATACCTTGGTTGGTATACCTTTCAGGATGAAGATGCTGAGGTCATGATGGGAGCTCGGAACTTGAGAGATTGAAACACTAATTTGGACGATACAATGTGTAGAAGACAGAGGTAACTTTCGCAATATATTGTTCTATTTAGGGAAAATGATGTATGTAGTGACAGAGTGATTTGCGTTTGGAAGGCTACCTTGAAGAAATTTGGAAGCTAAAAGAGTAGTTTTCGTTCTTTTCTCTATTTGTCATCTGGCGCACGCTTAGTTCCAAAGCCGATAGACTCACGAATTATACACCTTTAGTTAATCATGATAATTTTTTGTGAACTCGTCACCACTGGATTGGGTAACTGAACCGTGATAAGTAAAAGCTATTGACAAAAACAAAATAGTTATAGTAATAAAGAATGTGTGTAAACATTTATATAAAGTAATTGTTTTAACATAATAAAATCTATAGTATATAAGAGTAGAAGCCAACATTCGAGAAGCTTGTATATTTAGTTTGATTTCTGTGTCTTTGTTTATTATTTTTTTTATGGAGGATCTTCGGCCCCTTTTTTTTCTTCGATTGGGTTTTGGTTTGAGAAGAGGAAGAAGCAGATTTAGGGTTTGCGCCGAGTCAACATTGGCTCTATTGTCGGCTGAGGAAAGATGCGATTCAAAATTTCTTGGGCTGCTTAGTGGGGAGGCAACAACGGTGTTTCTTCATGTTGTGTTGCTTGTCTGCCCTCTCTGTTGTTATATCCGCCCTTAGTTTTGATTTTTTTCTTGGATTGCGGTGAAGTCCAGTCGTAAAGCCTTATACTCCCTCTGTTGAGGCTTTTGTTTCCTTGTTGAGGCTTTGATTCTCATCTTCAATTAAAGAGAACTTAAGTCTAGGGTGGAGATGGAGTTGTTGGCAAGATATTTATCCTCGTAAGTTTTTCAAGCCATTTGGTTCTAATCCTTTGGTGTTCTGGTTATTTGTTGTGACGATTGAAAGGTTTTTGCCGTATTCGTTTTGTCCAACAGCTTTTGAGAATGTTTATTTGAAGCTAACTCATCAACCAGGATAGTGTAATCTATAATATTTTATGATTCCTAATTATCAATATAATTTCAGAGAAAAACAAAAGTTGAAGCTATTAGCCTCGAAACTGTCTATGTATACCCAAAAGTAATATTCCACATCAGCATCAAAATGAACGAACAACTAGGTTATGAAAGATTCTAAAATTCTAAAGTACTTTTCGTAATAAGAAATAGCGAAGGAGATAAAAAAAGATTATATATCATGGTTTAACCCATAATCTTACTTGGAATAAGATGGTCATATGTTCAAGTCGAATATATTCTACAACCTAGGAAGCATGGAATCGCCATTGATAGTGCGTTTCTCGCTCCGGAAGCAGAACCAGAAGCGGAAGCGTTGAATCGTCCGGAATCGCCTTGGAAATGCGATTCCAAAAAGAGACGTTTGGAACCATGGTGGAAGCGCAAGATTCCGAGTTGGAAGCGTCGATACTGTAATCGGAAACATTGACGGCGGTTGATGTTTAGAGAAGATGAAACAATTAGGGCCAACAAATTAATAATTATTTTGGGTTTATAAAGTTTTATAGCCCAATATAGTTCATTTTACTAACAAAAAAAAAAATAAAACATTAATGAATAAACAAAAGAGATGACATATGATATGAAAAATTCTTTTGTTATAACCTTCTGGTTTTTTCTCTCCAAAATCGTAAACTAGAAGATTAACCAAATGTTACTCCAAATTTTTTTTTCTAAATAGTAATCCGATTGCATTATGTTTTTTGTGTTGTTCACTTGCTCGTCTTGTTTCATGTTGTTTGTATTGTTTAATTGTGTTGATTGCTTATTAGTTTTTTTCCTCTTCAATTTCACAGCAATATATATATATGTACATATATAACTTAAATATTATAATATTTGTTTTTAGTATGATTTATATTTAGTTAATTAGTTTCCCATTATATATTATAATATATTTATATACACGCTTTCATCAAGTACCCGCTTCCTAAATTTTTAGAAAAACTCGCTTCCACGCTTCCAAACGCTTCCACTTCCACGTACCCGCTTCTGATTCCATGAAATATCTAATTTAGACCCATAATTCCAGTAGTTGTAGATACTTGTGAGATGCAATATCTAGAAAAAATTAATATAGAAATAATACTTAACAAAACCATTCACAATGATATATCAACATTGAATGAAGTGAATATTCAATTGATTTGAGATAGTAAGACGATAAATGTATAACATAAATATGTTTTCATATATACATGGTATCCTCTATATTAATAGAGATGACACTAGGTAAAAATCTTAGGTGTTATCCTAAGAGGGTTTTAAGGAATTCATTTCCTAATAAAAATTAGTAAAAATTATTAAAAATTCTTAATAACAAATATATGGAAATAACGAATATGTGGTAATTAATATAGAAAATTTTATTTAAGTAATATAGAAAATATTTGAAAATATCTTATTTTATTTTCAATAATACTAGATTTCTTTATCCGAGTCAAAAGCGGTATTAAAATATTTAAAAACAAAAATTTATTATTATTTTTAATAGATGGGAGAAATGAAAAATAACAAAGATAAAATATATTTATGTTTGATCAAAATTTAGCTTTATTATATGTATGCACAATACATATCATTTTTTGTGTGTTTATGAATTTAGAATACACGTCTAAATATTAAATTCGATTAAAATATATTTAATTATTTAATCCCACGCTTGGCGTGGTCAAAATCTAGTATACTATTAATGAAATGAAACTGTGTAAGTAGAAAATGAAACACGCAGTTTTCAAATGCCGATGCTCGACTTGAAGTTTGCCTTACAATATCTCTATATATATATATGATGTGACGACGTCGGATAGCTATTAACTTCAATACTCTTTTTTGGAGACAAAAATTATTGTAGGGGTCGGATTTCTCCCCTATGAGATCGATATAACTCCCCTATGAGATCGATATAACGACGAAACCAACTGTGCAGCGTTCTAACAAAATCGGATTAAGTCTACAAGGGCCCAATATGAATCTAGATCCAAAATGACATTAAACTCATAATCAAAATGGGCTTAATGAAATTATGGGCCTAAATTAGATATATTGCTCAATGGGCCAAGCCCATATTATTAGTTGGCCCATTTACTTAATAAAGCTACATATAGCTCATTGTATTCATCCAAAAAAGGGTTCAGAACTTTTGGCAGAGAAACTCTCTTGTAATCACAACTTAACAGAAACAGCAATAAAAAATTCTTATTCTCAGTCTTTGTTCTAAGTGAGTCCGCGAGATAGAAATCTCTAATCCCCAAACACGCTTGACAAATTTAACTATGCAGATCCGACTCCCACAGTTTGGCGCCGCCTAAGGAGACTAGAGACTTTCTGACACAAAGGAATCACTTCGCACACTAGACAGGAGAAGATGACCAACAGCGACAACAGTAGTGACAACAGCAGCGATGACTCCTCGGCCTCACAGCCAGACAACACGGCCGCCAGGCGCAGACAGACAGGTTACGACGCTGTCAATGTCCTTGCGGCGAATCCGACAGCCCCGAGAGGACAACAGATCATGAATATAAGCTGAAGTCTCTTACAACGGCGAGCAAGGCTCGCAAGAAAACCACTAGGACCAACGGACCGCGGCGGTCACTCGGAAGGTTCAGGCTGCACACCCTCAGCTTTTCAACACCGCGCACTGCGCGAAGAACCCTGGGCGATCTACCACCGCCGCCGCCGCTGCAGACCGCAGATCCAACTCCGGAGCGAGCCAACAGAACAACGGGCATAGGACCAGCTGCTTCAGGAAGGATCGCGCAAGAACGTCAAGCTGCTTCAGGAAGGATCGCGCAGGAATGCCAAGCTGCTTCGGGTGGGATCGCACGGACGGTCGGCAGAGACAACAATCCATGCAGGACACGCACATCAGAGAATCGCAGCACGCCTGTAGGGATAGATCGATCCCAGGCTCGTTAGAACGACGTTGACATCGAGCACGACCATGACCTCACCGACGAAGAAGGAGGTTTCTACTGGAATGAACAGTTCGAACTCGAACATGAACGCAAGGTCCTGATCTAGACTCAAAATGACAAGATGGCCAGGAT
This sequence comes from Arabis hirsuta, assembly GCA_964056655.1. Taxonomy (NCBI): domain Eukaryota; kingdom Viridiplantae; phylum Streptophyta; class Magnoliopsida; order Brassicales; family Brassicaceae; genus Arabis; species Arabis hirsuta. Next base: position 20,757,694 of record OZ053302.1, on the reverse strand, counting down.
GGAAGCACAGCTCGAGCACTCCGCCTCCGACTTAAGAGCCGCGCAGTCCAAGATGCACCGAGTCAACAACAAGGCGCCCGAAATCAATCGTGTGCTCGAAAAGGTGCAGAACACACCCTTCACATAACGTATCTTGAGAGCAAAGATCTCTGATCCTAGAAGAATCATGATGCAATCCTACGAAGGAGATACCGATCCAAAAGACCACCTTATGGCATTCATTGTATCCATGGGAAGAGCTAACTTTAGAGAAGAAGAAAGGGATAGTGGTTACATGACAAGGAGAACACGAGAGCTTGCGAACCTTCATGGGAAGGTTTAAATTGGTATTATCCAAAGTGGAAGGACTAAGCAACGCCTCTACACTAGAGACTTTGAGAAGAGCACTATGGTGTCCCTCCACTTTTCGTCAAGAGATGACTGTAAACGAGCCGGCAACTATCCAGAATGCCCTCCATCCCTCTACGGACTTCGCCAAGAGCGAAGAGGAGGTCTGCACACTATCTCAGAAATTAATAAAACCCAAGCATACAAGCGACCCACTACAGACCACAAACCCTCCTGCTGAAAAAAAGAACAACAATGGTTTCGGCTTCGTCCAACACGAAGGAGGATTTAGGGGAGCTCATAATTATCAATTTGACTCGCCAGGATATAGTCGCGGACGAGGTCAAGGTCAAGGTCAAGGTCCCGGCAGAGGCCTCTGGAACAACACATGGGGAAGAGACCAAAGCGATTATGATGCAACAGGTTTCTGCGAATTCCATTAAATCGCTGGGCACTCTACTGCGAAGTACCGTAGTTTGGGACTCAGACTCGCCGCGAGACTGGCCGCTGGCACTCTCAAGGGTGACATCAGTGTCAAGGATCTCAAGATGGATGTCAACACTGATAAGTTTGATCAAACCACCAACGATAATCCAAAGCAAGGAAAGAGAAACGATGACGAATCGTCACCGCACGAACCAAGACAGCAAATACAGTAAGTTACTTCAACGAACTACGAGGCGACTTGATCCCTTAAAAGGGTACGTAGGCAGCTCATCTTCGGATGAGTTCAGCTGCTCCCTCCTTAAAAAAGGGGAAGTGGGTACGTATACTCGTATACTCCCATTTTCTGAAACAAATGCTAAGATTAATAAAGATCAAAGATCTGCTTACTTCTCATTTGCATCTCATTTACGTCCATCACGGATTACCTTAAGTCTTAACTCAATCAGACTCTATCACCATCACTGCTGGCCACATCGACGAACTTATTTCATCATCCATATCTGACTTCTACACCCACCACGGGTTAAGCGCGCTATATAAATTGGTAATCACTATAGGAGCAGCCGTGTCGTTGTAATACATGGTCGTAAACCGAAGTGATTGCCCCAAAACCCAGTAAACCTTGCTGGTATCATCACAAAATGTTCATTATAGGAGCGGCCGTGTCGTTGTAATACACGTCCGTAAACCGAAATGTTCATTCAAAAACCCAACAAAAAAACTGTTGGTCTCTACGCGATAACGTGTTTATTATAGGAGCGACCGTGTCAATGTAATACATGGTCATACGCCGAAATGATCATAAGAAAACCCAACAAACAAATCGTTGGTCTCTATGCGATAACGTGTTCATTGTAGGAGCGGCCCTGTCGATATAATACATGGACGTAAACCAAAATGATCATCATAAAATCCAACAAACAAATCGTTGGTCTTTACACAATAACGTGTTCATTCTTGGAGCGAGCGCGTCGATAGAGGCTCGCCCGTAAACCAAGAAGTTCATCAGAAAATCCAACAATCAAATCGTTGGTCTTTACGCAATAACATGTTCATACTCGGAGCAGGCGCTTCGATGGAGGTTTATCCTTAAACCAAGAAGTTCATCAGAAAACCCAACAACTTAATCGTTTGGTCATTATGCAATAACGCGACCGTTCTCAAAGCGGGTGCATCAACCCGAACTCTCCCATAAACTGAAATGATCATCATAAAACCCGAACTCTCCCATAACGCGACCGTTCTCAGAGCGGGATCATCGCTGGTCCCAACAACAATATAGCCAATCTTCGAAAGTAGATAAATCAATAACAACTTGCTGTCGATGACGACTCACCGGCAAACCATAGACGGCGTCAAAGTCAGTAAATATAAACAAGTCATTGGCTTGTCAAATAAGCAGTCAGGCTCATCAGCGTCACGGGCTAAAAACTTAGCGATAAAACGGTCCATCCAAAAGACAAGAACAAAAATCGTAAAAGCTACGTTCATAAATTCTATCTCAAAGAACAATGACACATCCAAACAAAAGGATAAACACCATCCAAGCTGAATCAAGTGCTAAGTTTGAAATCAAAAGTATGACAAAATGCTAAAACAACAAAAAACTAAGACGCGATTTACTCAACGTTGTCAATAATCTCAACGGCTTCCTCAGGACGAACTTCGGCCGCAGAGTCTGACAAATCCTCATCGCTTGAGGAATCAAAAGAGTCAACTCGACCGAGTCAACTCAGTGACTCAACTCGGCTGAGTCAACTCACCAGATCGCAAATTGCCGTGTTCTTGCTCGATCTCGCCATCGCCTCGCTGTCAACTCTCTCTCTCTCGATCTCGCAGGCGCTGTCTCTCTCTTCTCCACCACGAACTCTCGATCGAAGACTACACGAATCTCGTGAACCGAATCCCGTTCACCTCCCACGAACCGTCATGAAGCCTCGCCGGATTAGGTCGACCTCACAGTGTGAAGACCTCGTCACGATTCCTTCGCCGGCGGTGTCACTCAAAGCACCACCAAAAATCGATCGGCTTCATGACTGCCCTTCTCGAAGGACACCTTGCCGATGCTATGACGTGTCCTCGCCGATACAACGAACCAGGAGACCAAGTCGATGACGATGCAGACGACGGCAACCGGAGGTGATGAGAGAGGATGGGCGCAAGATTTTTACCTTCACTGTTTGAGAAAGTGAATCGGTAGAAAATAATGTCAAGTGAGCATACTTATTTATACTTGGAGGATTTCCTAAAATCATTTTGTTTTTGGAAAATTTCCAAAAAATTTCTAGCAGGCCTCAAGGCCCACTAACGCAATAAGACCATCAAGTCTATCAATCCTCCAAGTAAAAGAAAAAAAGAAAACAAGTCCAGGAAAACACGCTGACATTGGCTCAACGCGGAATAGCAGAAATTTCCCGAGTTCGATGATAAGACGTTCACGCTTGGCGACTTCGCAGTCCAACATATCGATCTCAGACCTCGACAACTTTTAACCCAGCACCGTCATAACTCAATATTGCCGAGCTGGAAGGCTAACTGTAGGGGTCGGATTTCTCTCCTATGAGATCGATATAATGACGAGATCAACTCTGCAGCGTTCTAACAAAATCAGATCAAGTCTACAAGGGCCCAGTCTGAATATAGGCCCAAAATGACATTAAACCCATAATAAAAATGAGGTTAATGAAATTATGTGCCTAAATTAGATATATTGCTTAATGGGCCAAGCCCATATTATTAGTTGGTCCATTTACTTAATAAAGCTATATATAGCTCATTTTATTCACCCAAAAAGGGGTTCAGAATTTTTGGCAGAGAAACTCTCTTCTAATCATAGCTTAACACAATAAAGAATTCTTCTTCTCATTCTTTGTTCTTAGTGAGTCCGCGACATAGAAATCTCTAATCCCCAGACACCCTTGACGAATTTAACTATGCAGACCAACCTCTCTTAACTTTGATGATTAGCTAACGATGAATGCTTTTATTGTCTCTTGGATTAAGGTGAAAATTGATCCGAACATCGTCATAAAAATAAAATTTATATGAAACTTTCACAAGGTTTTTACATCACCGAGAGTAATAAGGTTTGTCAATTACACAAATCTCTTTATAAGCAAATTCCAAGATGTTGCATATGTTCTGAGTCACCATCACATTACTCTCTCTTTACCGTGTAAGATCAAAAGCTCAAGATTGATTTGGATTCTGAAAACTGTACTTTATTCAATAATGAAACTTGGCTTACATAGCCTTTACAAGCAACTGCATCCGAAACTTAAGCAACGCGAATAGACTAACAACAAACTTGACTCCAATTAGACCTTAATAATCGGTCTTATTATTGACCACTAACCACTACTCAAAACTTATTCACAACTCTCCAATGGCTCCTTTGTTCAAACATGCTCTGTTGTGTTCCAACAAACCCTCCCTAAACTAAGCTTGGTGAATAAGACTTAGCTTATCTTCAACAGAGCAGATTCCAAGTTTGCTCCTCAAACACTCAAACATTTTACGAAATGCCTTAGTGAAGATGTCTGCAACTTGCTCTTGAGACTCACAATGCTCAAGACGTATTTCACCTTCATTGACCATATTGTGCAGGAAATAAAAACGGACTCCAATATGCTTGCATCTCCCATGGAAGACCGGATTCTTAGACAACTTTATAGTTGAAGTATTGTCACAGAGAATGACAGTACTTCCTTCTACATCATAGCCTAGCTCCTTGAACCATATAGCTTGACACACACACACACAGAGGCAACCACATACTCAGCTTCAGTGGTTGAAAGAGTAACAATAGGCTGCTTCTTCGAAAGCCAAGTTACTGCAGCATTATCCATAAGAAAAACATACCCTGAAGTGCTCTTCCTGTTCTCAACATCTCTAGCAAAGTCACTATCAGAGTGTACACCAGAACTTCACCATTTCCTTCTTTCTTGTACAAAATTCCAAAGCTCAGAGTTCCTCTTAAGATGCCTTTGGAGGTTGTAAATCAAGAATTCCTATAAGAAGTTTCTTTATCATAGACTGCAGGGTGGAAGACATTCTCGTCGATCTTGGAGAAAGAAATTCGCTGATTAGGAAAATCCACAATCGCACCCACTGTTGTAAGAAAGGATGACCCAAGAATCAATGGTTTCTCGCTGTCTTTTTTCATATCCATAATGTGAAAGTCCGCAGGAACAAGACAATCTCCTACTAGAAGCATTAGATCATGAATGAAGCATCTTGGAGTTGTAGAAGAAGCATCTGCAAGCTCGATAGATGCCTTTGGAGGTTGTAAATCAAGAATTCCTAGCTTCTTTGCAACGACCATAGACATGACATTCACATTAGCACATGTGTCACATAGAGAGTCCTTTAATTCCATCCTTTGACCATGCATGGAACAACAAACTTCCCTAGATTTACTAGTTTAGGCAACTTCCTCATCGATGGTTGAGCATGTTTCTCTAAGTCATGTTTTGAATCACTGCACTGACTTGTTCAAAAAGCATTAGCAGTTCCTTGCTCAATACTCAGGTTCTGGTTAGCCATCTTCCGCACACACCTTCTGATCACAGGAGTAATTCCTACAGCATCAATCAGTGGGATATCTACAACAAGCTTATCCATGATAGCTTTGCATCTAGCGTCCTCCAGTTTTTGTCTAGACCTCTCTATGTTCCTAGGAATGGTATCTTAGGCTTATACACTATCTCCTCTGCAATATCGGAAAGGTGGTGTCGATCGACACAATGGTGGTGTCGATCGACACTAGATGTGTCGAGCCGTCGAGGATTTCTATGGGTGTCGATCGACACCCTTCAATGGTATCGGTCGACACTGGCTTTGAAACAACAATTTCGTCCTCTTCTTCAACCTCTTGAAGCTTCGTGAGTTGCTCTGCAGTAAGACCCTTCTTCAAAGCTGGCTTAACCTCTTTTTCACATCTCAAAGTGATCGAATTGGCATAAAGTCTTGGGTTCGTGTCAGTTTTGCTTGGAAGACAACCCTCTTGTCTATTTACTGACTCTACCGTTTGAGCAACTTGAATATCCAACTTCTTCACATGGAGATTGAGAGCCTCAATATTTCCATTCAAATCAGTGTATAGGTTGTCAATCTTGCTACTGAAGCTGCCTATCATCTTCTGCTGTCCTTCTAAAAGCTGCACAAGCAAAGCCTTTGTTTCATTGTCTGAAGACTTAGCTGGTGGTGCTTGGTAGGAGGAAGAACCATAATTCCTTTGGTAGTTGTTGCTCTAAAACAGCTTATGGTAGTCATTCTTCTGATACCCTTGTTGATTACCAAACCTCTGACCCTAGTAACCAGCTCCATTGATGTAGTTAACATCCCTTTCTTCTGGCTCGAAAGTCTCCACTTCTGCATCAAACTGAACTGATTTCTTTCCCACTAGAAGGCTATACACAGAATCAAGCTTAGCTTTTACCTCAGCAAACTCGGCACCATCTGTACTACCACCAGCCCTTCTTCTCTCTAAATCGATCTTCTTGGTGCTGTTATTAGAAGCCAAGTTCTTGATTAGCACAAGAGCATCTGCAGGATATCTAGTCTTGAAATCCTCAATGCTTGTAGCGTCCAAAGCCATCTGATGTCTCCAATCCACACCTCTGAAGAGAATACTCAACAACTGAACATCTGTGAACCCGTAGTGAGGACAATCTCTCTGATAAGCCTTAAATCTCTCCCATGCAGCCTTGAATGCTTCAGTAGGTCTCTAAACAAACATGGAGATTTTAGCTCTCAAGTCCTCTGAACGTGCCTCATCATAGAAATTATTGAGGAATGTGTTCTTGGTGTCCTCCCAAGTGGTAAGCGATCCTGACTCCAACCGCTTCAGCTAGTAAGCAGCTTCTCCACCCAGAGAGTAGGGGAAAAGCTTGTAGAACAGATAATCGCTCGACACCCCATTAGCCTTTATGCTAGATGCCAAATTCTCAAATCTCTCTATATGATCCGTCGGGTGCTCAGAGGGGAGTCCATGGAATGGATGCTGAGCCACAAGTGAGAAGTAAGCAAGCTTCAGCTCAAAGTCGTTCCTCTGGAACGGAGGAGGGCGAATTGCAGCTCTGTTCGCATAGAACTCATCAGGTCTGTTGTAGTCACCCAGAGTACGCTGGCGAGCTGCTGCTTTCTGAGCCGCACGTCCATCCTTAGCGTTCTCACGCTGTATGATTACAGCAGCTGGTTCAGGGATCATGTTTCCCTCAGCATCCAGCTTCTGACCGCGCTCATTGCACCTGTTCCCTTCATCATTAACCAACAGTCCAGCTGCATCTCGAATCAGAATTAACGGAAGACGCTCCATTACTGCTTCTAGTGAAGCTTTTATGTTGGCTCTTTCTAAAACTCTTAACTAGGAAACAAAATCCACTAACTCTTGATTCTTGTTGCTTCTGGTCTTGCGATTAGGCATGAACCTGAAACACACAAAAACAAAAGAAAACGGAAGTAATTAAATAGAAAATTAAAAACTTAGACAAAAATCTAAAATCAAAATTCTAAAAGTGATTTTGACTTCCCGGCAGTGGCGCCAAAATTTGATAATCTCAAATTTACCCTGAGCTACTCTCTCAAATTAAGAGATCGCAGTAAAACTTAGAGGTAAATCCACAGGGAATCTCTATCACTCAATGAAATTTTGAATTCAAGTTATGCTAAGTAACTAAAATATGTATGAATGCAAGAACGATAAAAGTAAGCAAACAAATGAATGACGATTAAGGTTATTAAAATCAATTGGACAAAGGGTTAGGCAATGGGTAATTCGCAGGAATGAATCGAAATCAAAAAATGACATACTATCAGGATTTTATTAAGCACAGTTCTAGAACTCACACACGAATATAAAACCAATCAATTTTCGTTGCAGATATTATCTATGACTAAATCCCTAAATTCCAAATTTCTTCGCAAATTCAGTGAATAAAGACAAGCATTAATGTTCAGGTTCGATTGTTCACAAAATCACTAAGCCAAATTTCTTTGCGAATAGTTACTTTGCTCATCTAAGATTAGGTCAAGTTGTTAATAATACTTTTACATCTATTAATTCAACCTAGAGTTTCCAATTTCAGTTAATCAATCCTAAAATCAGAGTTAAAGCCATCTAGATGAAGAACAATAAGATAAATCCCAACAGTATTTCGATCCTAACAATTTCTCATCAATCCCTTGAATCCCCAAAACCTAATAAAATTGCATAAAAGAGATAGAGTAAAAGATACAAAGGTTTTAAATCTCAAGGTGTCCAAGTGTAGAAATCTCTCCCAAAAGCTCTAAGATCCAATCTCTCTCCTTTGCTCAATAGAAAACAAGATTCCTCTAAGAACCTAAAAGAAAACTTAATATATACAATGCCAAATTCGGATTGGGCTTTTATTGTAAACTTCTGGAACTTCCGGGGCGAAAAGAAAATCTTGAAATGTTGATTTTTTTCGTCGTGTTGAGGGGTGTAGCATTCTTCTCCACCAGGTGGATGTCGATCGACACCAGACAGAAAAATTTTCTTCGAGCTTATAACTTCGGCTATCTTTCCTTCATGCTCCATAATCACCAATTAAGCTCCAAACGATCATTGACCTACAAAGACTCCGAAAAAAATAGAAAACATCGAAAAGACTCGATAAAACGGACTTATATCATGGTAAAAAATCGGTAAAAACCATGATATATCACTTCCCCATACTCTAAAGGGATCCACACTTGGTTTAAGTCCTCTCCAAGCCTCTGCCCAAAATTTCTTTGGTACCTATCTACTTGCCATCATTGATTTGACCATGTTCATCACAATGCGTTTCTTTCTCTCTGCAACGAGGTTTTGTTGAGGTGTGTAAGCAGTGGTGAGTTGCCTACGGATTTCTTGCTCCTTGCAGTAGTCAGAGAACTCATGGGAAGTGTATTCCCCTCCCCTATCAGTTCTCAAACCTTTGATATGTTTCCCTGTTCTCAAACTCTTTAAGCGTCCATCCCCATTTGATACATCTCAAGGCTTGCCAACCCGAGACATACACAATGGTTAGTTCGTCCAGACAAAGACTAGTATCACATGAAACCCGAATTTATGCAAACTCGATTTTTTATATATAATTTATACATAAGTTTTAAACGTGATACAAGTATATACAATCGTGAGTCTAACACTCCAAAACGATCATGTACATAATAAACATTATTCATTTACAAAAGGCAAGAAAATCTACTATTGAATTTCCTAACGTTCCTTTGGCTCCCGGTGGTCTACCCGCTAATGGTTACCTGCAACACAAGTAGAGTCATAAGAACTAGTTGTTCAGTGAGTCTAGGCTCCCTTAAAATTCAATAATCAATTCCCAACCAAACCCAAAATAACAATCAACACGCAAGCAAGCAACTCTAACAAAAAAAATGTGATAAGTTATGCAATGTCAATATAAGGCATTTCGCGTAGACTATTTTCCTTCACGTCAAATCACAAAATATCCATCAGCCCAAAGCCACAAAGGCTAAAGACCTAAGATCCTTCACCGTTCCAATGGCCTTATGTATATAAGGATACGCACCGGAAATTCTGCATCGTCATGCAGTACACGGCCAAAGGCTGCAATCCCGTCTCTCTGTGTCTTCATGTACTTAGACTAATACTCAACGTACTAGCTAAGTCATGGCTTTCAAGGGAACGTCTTACCGTGATCATCATAATTTATAAGTCTTACTATCAACTTAGGTTATAAGAAAACTTATAAATATGCATCAACAATCCAACTTAGTAATTTTTACATGCTTAAACTTTTAAGTACTTAGCAAAAATATAAATCACGCAGCAACGAACCTCACTTGTAATTTAATTAAACACGCAACAAGCATCACCGAGCTCACCTTTGACTTAGTAAAATGTCGCGGTTTTGCCCAAAGTTTCCTACTCTCAATTTGCCTTAGACTTCTACGAATGGCTTTGCCTTAGCCTTTGAGCTAAAAATCTATTCCAAAGGTTCACGGATTACTAAGGTAAGACTTAGAATTTTCGCATGGAAAATTAGATGGGAACGCCCACGGATCATACCTAGTTTAGAACGGAACCTGCTGCAGACTCTCTCTAGATCTTTTGGAGCTTAGCCGAAGTTGAAGCTTCAAATTTGAGATCGGTCGAGCCATCGGATCAAGAAACTATGATTAGATTCATGATCAGCACGAAAAATCATTTTGAAAATGGTAAGGTTCGATCACGGGAAACTTACCCTAAGTTTTCCCAAACCTGCTCGACAAGGCTCATGGCGAAACTAATTTTGGTTCGTGGTGGACTAGAAAATGGACTACTCGGTTTGGACAGACGATCGGATGGGATGATCATGAACTAGGCTACCGTTTGCAATAAAAGTTTACGGTGAAAAGAATTTATGTTCAGACAAGGCAGAAATTCTCGTGTCTTCTCGTGTCTCCTGCGCGCCCAAGCAGGTGAAGCAGCTGGACAGCTCACGGCCACTTGCCCATTCTTCACCCGCGGGTAACGTCCTAGGCTCGACAGGAGGTGGTGATGATGCCTACGATCAGGCGTGTGCGCAACACGCACTGGCGTGTGGTTGACACACTCGGGCACGACCTAGGCACGAGCTTACCCACGATCTACCCACGACCAGAGCAAGCACCCTGCTCGGTCACCAAGCAGCCTAGCACGCTGCTTACTTGCCGACAAGCAAGTAGGCTACTTAGTCACCGAGGTGCTTCCTTATGTTCTTGCGTAAAACTTATCTAACTGATCCGAGCTTTTCATCGAGCCTTACCTTGGCTTCTGCTGGGTCATTGCGCAGGTCATTACATTCCCTCCCCCTTAAAAGAATTAGTCCCGAAGTCTTAAGGGTCTGTCGATCCAGCTTTCTGAATTCCAGTAAGTTCAACAAATAATTCTGGGTGAGACTTTCGAAACTTCATTTCATCTTCCCAAGGTGCAGTCTCACGATGTTGTTTTCCCCAAACCACCTGAACTTTTGCGATTTCTCTATTCTTCAATCTCCGAACTGTCTCTCACCTATCCTTAGTGCTTCTTGAGGATACGTAAGATTAGGTCGAAGGTTCTCTATCGGTTCTGGTTCTACTGCATTTGGGTCGCGGACATGTCTACGTAGCATCGATACCTGGAACACTGGATATAGTCCCTTATCCGAGGGAAGGTCTAGTTTATAGGCTACTTCTCCTATTCTTTCTATGATGCGGTAAGGTCCTATAAACCGAGTGGCCAACTTACTTGGCTTTACAAATCTATCCTTCCCTTTTTGAGCTTCCACTTTTAACATTACCCACTCACCGACTCTGAAAATGATTTCTCTTCGATTCTGATCAGAATACTTTTTCTGTCGGTTTTGTGCTTTCTTCATATTATGCTGGGTCATTGTGATTTTATCTGTTGTCTCTTTCACTATCTCGGGGCCAAATTTCTTTCGTTCTCCAACCTCCGTCCAACAAATAGGGGTTCGACAAGGTTGTCTATATAATGTTTCATAGGGTGGCATACCAATAGTAGCATGGTAGCTATTATTGTATGCGAATTCTACCAAAGGTAGATGGTTTTCCCAACTTCCTGCCCAGTCCAACACACACATTCGGAGTAAGTCTTCCAGAGTCCTTATTGTTCTTTCTGATTGTCCGTCTGTCTCTGGATGATAAGATGTACTCATATGCAAATCAATTTCCAAGGCTCTTTGAAAAGCTCGCCAGAATCGAGCTGTGAATCTTGGATCATGGTCTGATACAACTTGATGGAACTCCATGTAACTTTACTATATACTTTAGATAAAAATTCGCTAAAACCTCCACATTATCGGTAATCTTTGTTGGCAGAAAATGAGCACTCTTTGTTAAGCGATCTATAACAACCCATATCGTATCATTACCCCTTCCTGGTGCTGTAGGCAAACCTGAAACAAAATTCATAGCAACTGCATCCCATTTCCATTCTGGGATCGGTAGGCTTTGTAACAACCCTACTGGTACTTGATGTTCTATCTTGATTTGTTGACAGGTTTGGCACTGTGCTACCCATTTTGCAACATCACATTTTAGTCCATGCCAATGGTAGTACTGACGGATATCTCGGTACATTTTAGTACTTCCCGGATGGATGCTAAGTAAGGAATGATGTGCTATCCTTAAGATTTCTTCTCGTAACCCTTCTCCTTTTGGCACCGTTATCCTTTTATTAAGAAGCAACATTCCATCCTCGGCCAAATGATATCCACTCGCATTCGATTCTCCCCGAACATTTAGTCTTTCTATGATTTTCTTTAGTTCCTCATCCTCTTTTTGTTCTTGTCGAATACGTTGGAGTAAACTTGCTTGATTCACTGCTTGTAGACCCAATGGCTCACTAATTTCTCCTTCTAAAGCTGCTAAACTTATCTTCTTGAATTCGGTGGCTAGGGTCATTAGTTCTTTTTCCCCATCAACACCTACTCTACGGCAACTCAATGCATCTGCTACTACATTCGCCTTACCCGGGTGGTACACAATGTTCAAATCGTAGTCCGCGATGAATTCCATCCATCTCCTTTGAGTAAATAAATACTCAAGGCTTTTGTGATCGGTCATAATTTGCACATTTTCTCCATAAAGGTAGGATCTCCATAACTTAAGGGAAATACGACTTCGGCCATCTCTAAGTCATGTGTGGGATAGTTCTCTTCATGTTTTCTAAATTGTCGTGATGCATAGGCAATGACCTTTTTACCTTGCATCAACACACATCCTAATCCTACTCCACAAGCATCGGTGTAAACAGTGTATGGTTGGTTTGGTTCGGGTAATGTTAAGATTGGTGCTGTGGTCAAGGCATCTTTTAACAGATTGAATGTCTTCTCTGCTTCACCATTCCATTCAAAGATTACAGTCTTTCCAGTTAATCGAGTTAATGGTTTGGCTAATGTAGAAAACCCCTTCACAAATTTTCGGTAGTATCCAGCTAACCCAAGGAAACTACGAACTTCAGTGGCATTGGTAGGTTGTGGCCATTCCTTAATTACAACAATCTTTTCTGGATCAACTGAAACTCCTTGCTCCGATACTCGGTGTCCTAAAAATCCTATCTCCCGCTTCCAAAAGCTACATTTGCTATACTTAGCAAAAAAACCTATGACTTCTTAAGCGCTCTAACACTTTCCTTAAGTGTTCCTTATGCTCTTCCGCGCTTTTTGAATAGATTAGAATGTCATCAATAAAAATTATAATAAACTCATCTAGGTAGTCCCGGAAGATATCATTCATTAATCTCATAAATGTTGCCGGTGCGTTGGTTAAACCGAATGGCATGACCACAAATTCGTAATGGCCATAACATGTTCTAAACGCGGTCTTCATTGCGTCCGTTACAGCAATAGGAATTTGATGGTAACCTGAAGCTAAATCAATATTTGAGAACCAACTTGCTCCTTTCAGCTGATCTAGCAATTCATCAATTATTGGCAAGGGATACTTGTCCCTGATTGTGACATTGTTAATTCCACGATAATCTATACACAATCGCATGCTTCCGTCCTTTTTCTTAACAAACAAAACTGGAGCTCCCCATGGTGATGAGCTAGGATGAATAAATCCCTTTTCCATAAGGTCTGCTAACTGCTTTTTCAATTCAGCTAACTCTGCTGGCGCCATCCGATATGGTGCCTTAGCTATCGGAGCTGCTCCCGGTTCTAATGTAATGGTGAAAGGATCATTACGTGATGGAGGTAACCCTTCCAAGGGTTTGAAAACATCACTAAATTCAGAGACAATTGGAATTTCCTCGAGTTTTGTTTTTCCCTCCAAATCTCCTCCCCAATGGTCAAGGTAACTAAGTAAACCTCCCCTTCAATAAGAGCCTTCTCTGCTCTTAAGGCTGTCACAAGGATATCCCGGAGTTTGGTCTTATTCCTTGATATGTTATGGAAGTGTCCCCAAGTCCCTCAAAGGCAATTCTTCCCCGTCCACAATCCAGATGAGCCATGTTCGATGATAACCAGTACATTCCTAGGATGACTTCAGAATGCTCTAAGGGGTAACTAAAAGGTTTGCTAGAAATGTATATTTTTCAATTATGATAGGAATTCCCATATAGCAACTTATTGCATATAGGATTTGATCACCAGGTGTTAAGATAGGCACACAAACCTTTACTATCGTAAAGATTCCCTCGAATCTCGAAGCGATCTCAGGAGTCACAAAACTATGTGTTTCTCCGGAGTCATACAAGACGTGTGTGGGAACACCACAAACACATAATGTTCCTAGATATGCATAAAAGATTTCGTTTATAAAACTTATACTTTATTGACAATCATTAAACAGGTACTACCATTTTTTTAACACAGTAAACATTCACATAAGTTAAAACCTTCATTTACCTGAAATAGGACCTTGAGAAGGTCTTGAAGTTTCAGGTTTATCTAAGGAGTAAACGCGTCCCGTGATCGATTGCCGCTTAGGTTGGCAGGCTGTACATCCATGGCGCGTATTGCAGGCGGTCGTGAAGTTTGCTCAGGTGGATGTGTCACCGAACATGAAGTCGCGTAGTGTCCCTTTCCCCTTCATGTAACAAGTAATGTAGTCAGGCACAGGCCTAGACTGTCCACTATTGGGGCATGCTCGAGAGTAATGGCCCCGACGGCCACACTTATAACACTCAGGCAAGGATTCCATTGTAGGAGTTCCTCGACCCGCCCGATTTCCTCGTCCCCTTCCTCAGCTATTTGGTTGGTTTGATCCCTGTCCTCGGCTTAAGGTCTGTCCCTGATCTGCCTGGTTCCTAGGCCCTGGGCCTTGAACCCGCGGCTGTGATGACTGTCTGGCGTAGAATGCCCATTCAATCTCAATTTCCCCCTCCACGTTCACAACTCTCTCAACTAACTCAAAGAGACTCTGATAGTCTATAACTAATAATCGGCTCATAATCTCTGGTCTGAGACCCCGTAAGAACTTTCTAACCACCGACGCCTCTCCGTCTGGACCGTAGTGTGCATACCGCCTTAGCCGAGTAAACTCCGCTTCATAATCTCGTACACTATGGTCTCCTTGAATTAACTCTTCAAATTGCTTTTCTAATCGATCCTTTGCCTATGGTGGGAAATACTTCCTTTCGAACTCCCTTCGAAAATCAATCCATGTTGGGTCCACTACTCCATAGTGGTTCCTAATGCTACTCCAACAGTTTGCAGCGTCCTTCATCAAATAGTATACAGCAACATCCCTCTTAAAACTATTCGGACAACGTGTTGCGTCAAAGTTCCTTTCTATGTGTTACAACCACGCATCCGCCTCAAAAGGATCAGTACCTCCAAAGAACCATCTTGTGCCCAGGTTCTTCATCATCATCACCATTTTAAGGAAGTCTGGTGGTGATGGTTGTGGATCCTGCTGTTGTGCTCTCGTTGTCACTTGTCGATCCCCTAGTCGGCCAACCAACTCGTGGACTAACTCCATCAAATGGTCCTTGGTGCTCCTCGGCTCAGGGCGAGTCCCACTTGGACCTGCTCTAGGAAGATCAGGAAAGTCTCGATAGACTCTATAACGATCCTCTGGTTCTTCCGGCACCTCGACATGTCCATGGTAAGTAACTGATGGGCTTCCCGAGGATCAAGATCTATCGTACCCCGACCTACTAGGTCCCCCATAGCTAGTATCATGTCTCCTCTATAGGCAATGACTCAGTCGACTCTGATGACTCGATAGATAACCATCCAGCGTGTCGTGGCGAATGAGGAGAGTTCTCTGCTGTATACTCTGGAAATCGCTCTTCGGATGACTCCTCTGAAGGATCGGATTCTACAAAACTGTATGAATCGTTATCAGATGGTGGCGGAGGACGACCGCAGTAATGCTCAGGATACCGATAATCGGGTTGTCCATTGATATGCTCAAATTTACCATGAGCTACTCTCTCAAATTAAGAGATCGTAGTAGTATTTAGGGATCGTATCCACAGAGAATCAAATCACACAATCGATTATGAATTCGAATTAGGCTAAGCAACAATGTTTGAATGGAAATAAAATAGCAAAACAAGTAAGCAGATGATGATTTAGGTTCTTGAAATCAATGAGACAAAAGAGTTAGGTTATGGGTGATTCTCAGGAATGAATCGAAATTAGAGATAAAAGACTGTTAGGATTTGATTAAGTGCAGTTCTAGAACTCAAACACTAGTGTTAAATCAATCAACTTTCATTGCAGAGACTATCTATGACTAAATTCCTAAATTCCAAATTTCTTTGCAAACTTAGTGAATAAAGACAAGCAATAAGTTTAGGTTTGATTGTTCAGAAAATCACTAAGCCAAATTTCTTTGCGAATAGATAATTTTGCTCATCTAAGATTAGATTAGGTTGTTAATAATACTTTCGCATCTATTAAATCAACCTAGGGTTTCCAATTTCAGTTGGCCAGTCCTAAAATCAGAGTTATAGTAATCTAGATGAAGAACAAGTAGATAAATCCCAACAGAGTTTCAATCCTAACAATTTCTCATCAAACCCTTGAATCCCCAAAACCTGACAAGCAAACTACTCAGACATAGATGAAGAAAACATCACGAATGAAATAAATTGCATAAAAAAATAGAGTACGAGATACAGAGGGTTCGAAATCGATGGATGTCAAGCACATATTTGTCTCCCTAAAAGCTCTCCAAATCTCTCTCTCTCCAAGTCTCAATAGAAAACAAGATCCTCCCCATGAAAGCATAAAGAAAAACTATATATAGAGTATTAAAATAGGATTGGGTTTCTTCAGCAAACTTATGGGCTTCTTGGGCAAAAGAAGAAATTCTTCAATCTGCACGTGCGTCGATCGACACCAGAAGGCTGTGTCGGTCGATGCAAATCTCATAGCTCGACTTCATTCGCGTAGGACATGTTTGCGTCGATCGACACAAAAGAGCTGTGTCGATTGATGCAGGCTCCAAATCTTGACTCCGACTTGATCACTTCGGCATTTCTTTCCTTGATGCTCCAAAATGCTCCAAAATGCTCCCATTAAGCTCCAATTGTCCATCAACCTATAAAGACTCCAAAAGACTCGAAAAATACCAAAAAGACTCTATGAAAAGGACTTATATCATGGTCAAAAACGGGTAAAAACCATGATATATCATCCATGCCCAGGAGGTCCCCATGGACGTCCTCCCCTCATAGGCCTCGGTGGCCCTGCGTGAATACGCTGGTGTCGCGGATGAAGCCGACCTGGTGGCGATACCATCTACAACACAGAATTAGGTAAGTCCTAACCCAACTTAATTGCGCATTTTTTTTAAACAAAGGAACATATCCACTTTATCCTAATTGCCTTTTGCGACACATTTGACTCGATAAATCAATTGAAAACCAAGTCCCATTCAAGCATCGTAAAAACTATGCTCTTATACCACTTTTGTAATGCTCCCGATCATTTATAGACCGGAAATGCTACTGACGAACACTTAGATGTCCGATCAGAGGTTCCCGGAACATATCTAAATTCCCTAGACAAGACTTCTAAGCGTCCATCCCCATTTGATACATCTCAAAGCTTGCCAACCCGAGACATACACAATGGTTAGTTCGTCCGGACAAAGACTAGTATCACATGAAACCCGAATTTATGCAAACTCGATTTTTTATATATAATTTATATATAAGTTTTAAACGTGATGCAAGCATATACAATCGTGAGTCTAACACTCCAAAATGATCATGTACATAATAAACATTATTCATTTACAAAAAGCAAGGAAATCTACTACTGAATTTCCTAACGTTCATTTGGCTCCCGGTGGTCTACTCGCTAATGGTTACCTACAACACAAGCAGAGTCGTGAGCACTAGTTACTCAGTGAGTCTAGGCTCCCCTAACATTCAATAATCAATTCCCAACCAAACCCAAAATAACAATCAACACGCAAGCAAGCAAATCTAACAAAAAAAATACGATAAGTTATACAATGTCAATATAAGGTCTTTCGCGTAGACTATTTTCATTCACGTCAAATCACAAGGTATCCATCAGCCCAAAGCTACAAAGGCTAAAGACCTAAGATCTTTCACCGTTCCAATGGCCTTATGTATATAAGGATCCGCACCGAAAATTCTGCATCGTCATGCAGTACACGGCCAAAGACTGCAATCCCGTCTCTCCGTGTTTTCATGTTCTTAGACTAATACTCAACGTACTAGCTAAGTCATGGCTTTCAAGGGAACGTCTTACCGTGATCATCATAATTTATAAGTCTTAATATCAACTTAGGTTATAAGAAAACTTATAAATATGCATCAACAATCCAACTTAGTAATTTTTACATGCTTAAGCTTTTAAGTACTTAGTAAAAATATAAATCACGCAGCAACGAACCTCACTAGTAATTTAATTAAACACGCAACAAGCATCACCGAGACTCACCTTTGACTTAGTAAAAGGTCGCAGTTTTGCCTAAGGTTTCCTACTCTCAATTTCCTTAGACTTCTACGAATGGCTTTGCCTTAGCCTTTGAGATAAAAATCTGTTCCAAAGGTTCACGGATTACTAAGGCAAGACTTAAAATTTTCGCATGGAAAATTAGATGGGAATGCCCACGGATCATACCTAGTTTAGAACGGAACCTGCTGCATACCCTCTCTAGATCTTTTGGAGCTTAGCCGAAGTTGAAGCTATGATTTGAGATCGGTCGAGCCATCGGATCAAGATACTATGATTAGATTCATGATCAGCACGAAAAATCACTTTGAAAATGCTAAGGTTCGATCACGGGAAACTTACCCTAAGTTTTCCCAAACCTGCTCGACAAGGCTCGCGGCGAAACTACTCTATGGTTCGCGGTGGACTAGAAAATGGACTACTCGGTTCGGACGGACGGATCGGATGGGACGATCACGAACTAGGCTACCGTTTACAATAAAAGTTTGCGGTGAAAAGAAGTTATGTTCGGATAAGACAGAAATTCTCGTGTCTCATGCTTACTAGGTCGGGCCAACCTTTAAATAGGCGCGCCTAAGCAGGTGAAGCAGCTGGACATCTCACGGCCACTTGCCCATTCTTCACTCACGGGTAACGTCCTAGGCTCGGCACGAGGTGGTGATGATGCCTAAGACCAGGCGTGTACGCAACACGCACTGGCGTGTGGTCAACACACTCGGGCACGACCTAGGCACTGGCTTACCCACGATCTATCCACGACCAGAGCAAGCACCCTGCTCAGTCACTAAGCAGCCTAGCACGCTGCTTACCTGCCGACAAGCAAGCATGCTGCTTAGTCACCGAGGTGCTTACTTAGGTTCTTGCGTAAAACTTATCTAACTGATCCGAGCTTTTCATCGAGCCTTACCTTGGCTTCTGCTGGATCATTGTGCGGGTCATTACACCACGTACCATGCTCTTGCTCTGTAGTCATTTCATTCCACGATGGCCGATGTTTCCATAGCGTTCATGCCATAGCTTGGACATATCCTCTAACATAGTTTGGAGACATTGTTGCTGCTTTGGTTCTTCTTCTCCATTTATTTCATCAATGAGCATTAACATTTTGTTTAAGCTCATCTTGCTCTCAGCAATCAACCCCTTGTCATCATGGTAGATCTTGTAGAAACCCCTTTTTATGATGATAGTCAACTCCTTTTCTTGTAACTGACCAAGGCTCAGTAAGTTTTTCTTGAGCTCTGGTACATAGGATACATCACTTATTGAGTACATAGGATACATCACTTATTAAGTATACTATGTCTTTCAGGACCAGCTTGATGTTTCCCTTTCCAACAACCTCCATCCTCTTGTCATTTCCATGCTTGACTGAGTGCTTGAAATTGACATCCATTGTTGAAAACAGCTCCTTGTCTCCACTCATGTGGTTTGAACAACCGGAATCAAGAAACCATGCTCTCTTTCTCAGATTCTCTTGCTTCCCAGTGTATGTCATTAGCCTTAGCTTTGCAGTCTCTTCCAACTCTGCAGCTCTCTCTTCAGTGTCTTCTTCTTCTTCAATGTAAGCCATCAGAAGGACCTCTTCCTTCTCGAAGTTTGCATAGTTTGCTTTTTCATCCCACTTAGGACATTCATTTCTGAAATGTCCAAGTTTGTGACATTTGTAGCACTCCACTTTGCTCTTGTCAAGAAAACCTCTGTCTCGACCACGTCCTCTCCCTCTGCTGGTGGATCCTCTTCCTCTAGTGTCACCTCCATATGTGACTTTCAAGACTTGATCTTCTCCTCTGTCTCCTTCGTCTCCTCTGTCAGACCTCTTGAATTTCCTTTCATGAACCACCAGAGAAGCTTGAAGTTCATCCACTGAAATGCTTCCAATGTCATTGGATTCTTCTATGGAAACCACCATGTACATGAATTTCTCACTCAAGAGTTCTGAGAATTTTCTCCACCACCTTGGTTTCGGACATGGCCTCTCCATTGCTTCTCATTTGATTTAAGATGGCTAGGACTCTCTTGAAATACTCTTCCACCTTCTCATCTCAGATTCGTTCATCCAAGACCTCAAAGTCTCTTCTCAGCTTCTGCAGCAGAGACTTCTTCACTCTTTCATTTCCACCAAACTTTCTCTTCATGGACTCCCAAACGATCTTAGAGGACCTCCTGTCCTGAATCTTTTCAATGGTTACCCTATCAATGGCCCGGTAGAGGTAATGCTTGACCTTGTGATCATTTGTTTTGGCATTGTCTAACTGCTCCCTTTGCTCTACAGTTAACATGGTTGTGGTTGCTAGGTCATCAAAGCCAATCTCAATGAGGCTCCATAAACCCCTTAGCTCTGAAGAAATTCTCCATGACTTCACTCCAATGATCCCAATGACCTTCAAATTGAGGCAGCTTCATTTTGTCATTATCCATTTCTTCTCACTCTCTCGCTAGTTCTCAAAAAGATCCAACGGAGCTCTGATACCACTTTGTAAGATCAAAAGCTCAAGATTGATTTGGATTATGAAAACTGCACTTTATTCAATAATGAAACTTGGCTTATATAGCCTTGACAAGCAACTGAATCCGAAACTTAAGCAACACGAATAGACTAACAAACTTGACTCCAATTAGACCTTAATACTCGGTCTTATTATTGACCACTAACCACTTCTCAAAGACTTATTCAAAACTCTCCAACGGCTCCTTTATTCAAACATGCTCTGTTGTGTTCCAACATACCGTTACTAAACATGGAGTGTACTTGAGTCTGCTTGGTTATGTAGGTAATTTTGTTCTAACTGAAAATTTGTAAGAGGTAATAGCCAAATTTTAGGAGTATCTCTCATCATATGAAAGATCTCGGGTTATTGAAGTACTTCTTTGGTAAGACTACAACGAAGCAGATTATGCTGAACGTAAAGCTGGAACATATGTACATCAAATTGAACGGAAAAATAGAGATTTTGGTCTCTCATCAAAGCTTTTAATAATTAGGTTGTGCAAACAATTGCTATATCTTATAAGTCAATACGTGTAGTTTTGGTTGTATATTTGACTCCAAAGGTATATTGGTCGATTTGACAAAGCAGGGCATACTTGTTGTAGGGATTTGGTTACGAGTAAATGCAAATGCAGTTATGCACCTCTCATTTCTCTATCAAACCTTCCACGTACTGAGCCGTCCTTTATGTATGATGCTTACATTAGCTTTGCAGTTCCAATTAACAGGTTTGTACTTCTAAGACAGTTCCATGTAGCAAAGTACAAAAAAACTGCATGAATCAATGTCAATATGTAATATACTTCTGCCGATAGTCGCTACTAAACACAACAAACTTAAAATCCATTCCCACCGAATTGTTGGATTCACGTAAATTTCTCCAAAACTTATCTTCTTCCTCTCTATCCTAACCTGGAAAAGTACCATGAGATCGATCCGGCTCTGAAGTGAAGAACTCATTCATTTATTCAGGAGGCTAGAGGGATCCTCATAATACTATTGTCGACCATGATGATGATATATAAAGTACGGGTCCTGCAACACATATGTATGAAGTCAAGATAACTTCTTTGCAAAACAGTATAAATATAGATTCAAAAACGCATCAATATTGCGATTAACCACCCAGTCAAGAATATAATGCGTTTTTACTGTGTTTGGATATGTGGCTCCCCAGGATTCAATGCATGCCTGACAAATGTAGAGAACCCTAGATTATCTTACCAGTCATACGGATCTTTGTGTTATTACTACATGGTGACGACAGCTCCGAGATTCTTCTGGATCACCCACCCTTGTGGATAAGGGACATCTCGTGCATCCAAGTGGAGATGCCAATTCAGTATCCTTGAGCAACCAGGTGGAACACCTTCCATCTGGCTTTCATCTTCTACCACTTGCTCTATAAATGTTGTTTCCTTCTCAGGAAAGAAAAACACAAAATCAAGACACTGAAAATGTATATTTCCTCCATATAAACCGGGAGTACGAAAAAGCTAGCCCACGTAATACAACATCCAGTAGATGGAAGCAAAGTCAAATCTTACCTGAAAGCCCTCCTTCACCGTGTCTAGTTGGCGGGTCGGATGTGAAAAAGGACGTTGCCATCTTTTGGGGTCCCACAGAATAGTACTGTTAAAGGCAAATCCTGACATATCAATATGGAACCTCCGCAATCTTTTACTCTTCTCATTTGTGTGCCATCCAATTACTTGGGTTCCATTGCACACTGGACCCTCAAGGACAGCCTTATTTTTGCTTTGCGCAAGCATTGCAACTGGCCAAGTTCCAAATCGGCTATAGAATAAAGAAGATAAGCTATGAGTTTCTGAGACTTGACTTCATCACATTATGGCAAACAAAAATGAGTGAAATAGCAAAAAACCAAAACAACGGTAAAGTTTGCCAAGCTCTTGTGAAGAGAAAGAAACAATGTTTTCAGAGAGACAAACAAGAGGAACAAAAATTTGAACAAGCAGCAAAAGCATCGGGAATATGATGGGAGGCTGGCTGACAGAGAAAATACAGATTTTGGTCAGCAAAGTACAAATGATCCCCAATTCGAACATCCCAAGTCGAGGGCAGTCCGATCATTCAAAAGTGGGTAAACCAATGGTTTAAGAAGCGTAAGACTACGACAGCTTCTAGTGTGAAGCAACAATACTTGTGATACTACAATCAACAAAACTGCGTTTGGTAAAGCAAATAAAGGCTAAAAGCTGTTAAGGCCTCAGTCACTTTAAGGAAAAAATCAAGGACGAGATCCAAAACAATTGAAGCTGATCAGAACTCAAAGCAACAAATTCCAGGTAAACAAGCTATAAGGAATTCTTCCGGGGACCACAAACATAATGAGATGCTGAGGAATTACCATGAAGCAGGTCATACCTGATTTTTCTAAAGCTTTGAAACAGCTCAAGCGAGTAGACGTTATCATCATCAGCGAAGTAGACAATTCCATCAAGTCTGTGCAACTCGATGTGCTCCAAGGCCGTGTTCCTCTGGTGAACTCCTCTGTCCTTGATGTTGGTCATATTCTTCTTGCAGACCAAGTGCCTGTACATGACTCCCGTCTTCCTCAGAATCTCTGCTGTTTCAAACGACGCCACATTGCCCTCCACCACTATCCACAGTATCGGCGGCTTTACAAGCCTCAGCGTCTGGGCCATCCTGTTGAGGTAATACGCCTGCATCGCCCTGTTGTACGTCGGCGTCACCACAATTACTAGCTTCTGTGGCTCCGAGATCTTTGCCACAGCTTCCGTTGAGAGACTTACGGCATCGACGGCGGCCAAGTCTTCGTCGCGTTTCCTGTTCCCACCATCAAACAGTTGGTCAGCATACGGTGGCTTGATCTCGAAGGAGAAGCGATCGGTGCCAGGTACATCCTCCATTTGGCCGAACGGCATCATACCAAACAGAAACCCTAGAAGAAAGAAGACGAGACATCGGTAAAACGGCCGCCTCCATCCACTTCTTCGGGAGCTTTTAGGGTCTGAGGTCGCTCCGATCAGTCTTGTGAGAAAGGAAAGCAAATTGGAAGAGCTATGTTTACTGCTAACGCCGGTATTACCACCGTTGGTGAGAACCTTGTGGGAAGGCGAAGAAGATATAGACAAGGACGAGAAAGGAGCACCACCATTCTCATACGGTCGATCATGATTCATCGGCGAGAGAGTTCGCCGGACTGAAGCCATTAGATACCAACACACCTCAAATCACCAAATCAAGCATTCAGGGAGGCAACAAACATTTTTCCCCACGCATCAATTTGCACGAGTAGAGAGATTGGAAATCGGAATAAAGGCGATCCTAATTTCGATCGGATCGGTGGCCGACGAGATCTAGAGGAGAGAGAAAGAGGTATGGGCCACGGGCGGGCCTGGCGGAGTCAATAATCCGGTCAGATGGTTGGATCGGGCTGACCCGTATTTTGCTCACTTCCTGACCCACGACCATTTTAGGCGAAAAAAATACTCGTTATCTCCTCCTAGTCACCTTGTTCATTGTTACTCACGGGTTGACCGTTCAGTTATTCGGTTTAGTTCAATTTGGATTATTCAGTTTTTGGGTTTTTTTAGTTTAACAAAATTAATCCTAGTTGGTTCTAAATTGTCATTTGGTTTGGTTCGGTTTAGACTTTATGGTTTTCGCTTTTCGGTTTCTAAAAAAATACAATAGGACCTCTATAAATTAATATTTTTTTTTTGGCAACATAAATTAATATTCTTTAAATTAATAATCGTTATAAACTAATAAAATTTTCCGGTGCAGGGTCAAGCCAATGTAAAATTTCACAAAATTCGATAAAATGATAAGATAATAATTTTTTTTTCAAACTCCTATGTAAAATATGCTTCCAATAATAGTATAAATCAATAAGGGAAAAATGTCAAAAAAACCTCAACTTTCAAATTGTGGATGAAAAAATATTTAACTTCCAAAATGTCATTTAAACCCCAAAATTTTGGTTGACTTCTTAAAAAAATAGTTAACTTTGTTGACTTGGTCATTTCAGGCATGTCGTTAAGTTTCCATTAGCAATACGATCACGAAGTTAATTTTCCGTTAGTAGTCTCTGTTTAGACAAAACGACGTCGTGTTAAAAATAGTAAAAATGTTGAAAAAAACCTGAACTTTCAAATTATGGACGAAAAAAGTTTCATTTTTCAACAACGTAATTTAAATCCCAAAGTTTTATGATTTTCTAGTGATAACGTTGATTCTGTCAAAATCAGCAACCAACACTTTATGTGTAGTGGTAAATTGGATGGAGTGCAAATTCACATCTTGTTTTCTGTTACAAAAAAAGAACGGTATTCCTGGGTTCTGTGGCGCCACACACACTTTGACGGTAAACCACGGTTTCTGATGCTAACAAGCAAGCTTACATGCGCGAAAAACGATTCCTTAAGATCAATCCACGACACCCCTTACATCTTCAATCTTTATCCACAGTTGCGTTCAATGATCTTTAAAATCCAATTTGTGCTGCTTTTACATAATCCATCATAAACTAGTTACTAAAACTAATTTTGAGATTTGAGTTGAACGTGTTCTCCTTATACCTAAGAGATAAAAAAAAAAACAAAAAAAAAACATGAGAAATAAAATCTACAGCTCGTCCTTGCAGCTTTAATGTTTAGACCACCAGCCAAGTCATGTGATATGATCTCGGTAGCCTCACAGGTCTCTGTCTCCTCTACCTCTTATATATTCATATCTTTACACTTTCTATGTACATATTTGCATACCATTATCCCTCATTCAGCATCATTCAGCATTAGGACTCCTTTAGCCTTAGTTTAGCTCAGATTTGCATCTTAGGGTTCTAGCTTAGTGTTTGTATATATTCTTTTTAGGTGGTATCTATGCCAAAATGGAGTTATCTGGCTATCAAGAGCCTAGAGGATTAAAGAGGAGTGCTGAGAAATGGAAATAGGGACAAAATTGGGTTTGAAAGCTTGAAGATGGAAGCAGAAGAGCATATATCGTTCATCGCATACTAGACATGACCGATATACCACACCTGGAACAGCGGGAAGATATAGTCTCATCAGACGTACTGAATTTCGTGACTTGGGTCGAGAATCAGGTTATCGGATGCCACTGAAAACTAGCACACCGATATCCCAGGTTATCCCTTTGTCACGATGGAGTATCAAGACTCTCCAACTATTGGATCAGGGATGGTATATCGGCTGAACTTGATATTGAAGACATCGATATCCCTTGATACCGACAGAAGACGATGAAGAAGAACGATAGCCTGCGCCTAACGAGGAACAATGTCGTGACACGATTGCTGGATAAACCATTGGAACGGCACTGGATATCGGTCACTTCCCCGATGTAGGAGTGACCGATCCTTATCGCATTTTGTTGACTTTTTTGGGTCGACCGTTGACTTTCGCCGGATGATCCGGTTCGACTTGGGTTGACCCGGGTACGGTTATGAGGGGCAATAAATATGTTTTTAACCCCTGAAAAACCTAAGTTCTTAGCTCGCAACATTTTTAGAAGCTTTTCTTTTACGTTCTTAGTTGTAATCACTCTTTAGAGCATTAATTTCTTGATGTTCTAAGTACTTAACTTTATAAAGTTTTAATCTTTTTGATAAAGTTTCAACCTTTGTGCTTAATTGGTTTTTGTTTATGCATTTACGTTTCACGCATCACCCTAGCTTGGTCATGGCTTGTTTTGTAACCATGAGCGAGCATTCTCTTTGTTGAGCTGCGGGTTAGTAGATTTAGGGGCTTTAGAAAGTGGCTAACATCGTTTCAGCTGATCCATGAAGTATTCACAAGCTTAGGTTGAGCTTAAAACTTGGTTCTTGACTCGTTTTCGAACCTTGTTGATAGGCGTTCCCCTGCCCGAAAGGTATTTGTGGGAATGCCTGAACGATCTTTTGCTTCGCTTAGTAATCTTTGACCACGAAAGTTGATGTCAAGGTGCTAAGTGGGCTTATTGGACTTGATCGGTCATGCTTGGAGAGTACCTAAATCTAGCAGCGAAAGTTAGTTAGATCTAAGTACTCAACAAAGTAATTATTGCCACGAAAGTGGACTAATTTGATTCCGTGTTCTATGCTCGTAAACTGAACCTTCAACTCAAGGTTCTTAGCTTTATTAGCCACAATTTATTGCCCCTTTATCAGTTGATAACCCGTTGCTCAATACACTCCATATCATTACATTTAAATCCAGTCTGTGCTTATTTGTCTTGTTATTACATTTTGATTTAGCTTAGTACACACAATCCAACCTCTTCTTACGTTTTAGCTTAACATAAATACTCCATGGTTTTGTACTTTAAATCCTAGTATTCCTTGTGTTCGAACCCTACGCTTGCTACAATTGAATCATGAGTTAGGTTGCTTAGCTTGGTAGGATTTTATTTGATAGTTTTGCATGCTAAAGAAAACTCTCATCAACCTCAACTTCCTCATTGGCTACTGCATTAAGGCTGATTTAAGACCATTCTTGATGGAGTTGTAAATACTGGTTGCAAAGTCTTTTGGGTCATTAAGTACAAATCCACTCTCGATTAAGCATTTTTGTACATTAGTTGCACCATTTCTTTCACGCATTTATTTTGATAGTTTTGCATGATTGATTTTTTGTCCATCATGATTGATTTTTTGTCCATCACTCGTCTGATTAAAGATTGACAGAAGGTACAAGAAATGTGTTTACCTCTATGTTTGCACGCCATCCAACCTTGTGTAACGCCCGTGAACCAAATAGTAGATTTTTGGTTGGTGCATCGATCGACACAGGGTGGTGTGTTGATCGACACGCGTGTTTTTGACTTGTGAAAGTCGGGTTTTTTGAACGTTGCGTCGATCGACACAAGGTGTGTGTGTTGATCGACACAAGCTGGGATTGAACCGGGTTGATTCGATTTGAGTCGTTGGTTCGGCTCTGTTTAGGAGAAAGCCCTAGGGTTCGCTTATAAAAGGGTTGTTGCATATTTTCTGAGACTTTTTAGTTTCCAGAAAGTTCCCAGAGAGTTTTCAGTGAGTTTTTGAGAGAAGATTTGAGAGAAAAAGAAGAATCATCGTTGATTTCTTTGAGTTCTTGCTCCTAAAAGCTTTGGTGTGTGTTTGTGAGGATCTGGAGATCGTTTCTGGTGTGTTGGATTCGTGATTTGGAGAGGATTCAGATTGGAGATCTGCGTTCTTCGTGTTCTTCGCGTTCTTCGTAAATTTCATCTTTTTTCCTTCCAGAATCGAGGTGAGTGCGTGACCATAAGCTCATCTGGGTAAAGGATTAGATGGAATGCGATTGTTGTGTTGTTTGGTTGGATTTCGTGTTGCGTTGGTGAGTTTTGTGCAGGAGATCGACGCAAAGCGATCTGGAATCGATCCATGAGAGGATAGGTTCGATTCTAGATTTCTGCGTCGTGCATCGATTGACACAATTGCTTTGTGTCGATCAACACATCGTGCATCAATTGACACCGGGGTTAAGTGTCGATCGATACTGTCAGTTTGACGTATTGATTGTGTTGTGTTTTCGCGTTTGGTTGTTGTGTGATGCATTGTGATTGTTCATCCTGGTATTGTATCTCTTCCTTATGCTTGTGTGTATAGCCTGTAGATGGGATGACCGTCTCACTGAGTATTTGTGATAATACTCACGCATCTCTTTTATCCATGTGATGCAGGTAAAGAGAAAATGTGCTCGTGGAATCAAGGTAAGGAAGAGAAGATGATCTAGTGCCTCGTTTTGGTGATGTTATTGAATTGTTTAGAACCGCTAGGATGCTGGTTTATGAATTGAATTGTTGATTATTGGATTGGTTCATGGAATTGGTTGAGTATTGAATTTGGAGTGGTTTATTGACTTGGTTAGATTGTTATTGAGTATTTTCCGCTGGTTGTTGTTAATTGAATGCTTATGTTGATTGGATGTTGAGATTTACTATTTATGGGAATGCTAATTCGAGTCCATTAAAAAAGAACGGGTCGGATTGTTTCAGTTTGGTATTAGAGCCCTTACGGTTTTAGGGCGGGAGAACGTAATTGATTATGTGAGTTAGTCAATTGTTGCGTGAATTTTGGATAGATTGATTATGAGTAGTTAATCAATTGTTGTGTGGATTTTGATATGATCATGGGAAGCAACATGGAAATTATGACTGGGGTCGAGAAATCAGCAGCTGAATCGAAGCTCAATCCAACTAGATGCACATTTCGAATCTGGCCAGAAAGGACATATGCTCACTGTTCGAAGTGTATCTTCCTAACCACGACGACTAAACACATGAAACAACTTGCGTAATATTTTCAGCTCATTCACGGAACACCTCTAAGAAGAATCAGATCAATCGGAGCTCAAATGAAGAAGTTATTCAAGTTACAAGTCAGGTGATTTCCTGTAAACGCGTTTCAGACCCATGCGCGTTGAATGACTAATTTCGACCGGACCAGAATGAGTTAAGGTACAAATCAAATTGATCTACAATCTTGATCCATTAGAGAATCCCAAGAAGTTGGTTTCGGCCCAAAAGCAATCAAACAAGATCAGATTTCGTCCAAGTTCAAAGAAGCATTTATTGAAGTGTTGTTCTCTCTCTTACATGCAATTGAGAGTTCAATTTCTATTCTCGAGATGCTCTGCATGTTGAGCAACGTTTATGAACGTTTTATGATGTAATTTCCTCTATATAATGAGGCTGATTTCATGAATAAAAGTTAAAACCTTTGATAAATTTTTTTGGAAACTTTTGAGAGTGATTCTCATTTTTCTTTCAATGGTGTGTAATATCCATTGAGCAACTTGGCTCGTCTTGGTGTGTCATTTCCAAGGAGTCATCTATCCGTCTCGGTGCATCATATCCGAGGGATCAACCGGTAAATCAAGAGTCTTCCGCAACTCTTGTGCGACCATTCGTTCCACATCCTTTGATCTTTGAGACTTTACGGTTTCTCAGATGCAAAGTCTATCTCCTTACCGACTTTAGAGTGCCTATCCTTGGGAGGATCTCATCATTTAGTATCAAAGCAACACTCTTGAGTTCGGTATTCGCTTTCCATCATTTTCTCATGTTTTCATCTTCTACAAAAAAAAAAAAAAAAAATTGCATTGTGTTTACTCTTTAAACAAGCAAGATTTCAGGGCAAATCTTTTTCAAGAGGAGGAGTATGATATGATCATGGGAAGCAACATGGAAATTATGACTGGGGTCGAGAAATCAGCAGCTGAATCGAAGCTCAATCCAACTAGATGCACATTTCGAATCTGGCCAGAAAGGACATATGCTCACTGTTCGAAGTGTATCTTCCTAACCACGACGATTAAACACATGAAACAACTTGCGTAATATTTTCAGCTCATTCACGGAACACCTATAAGAAGAATCAGATCAATCGGAGCTCAAATGAAGAAGTTATTCAAGTTACAAGTTAGGTGATTTCCTGTAAACGCGATTCAGACCCATGCGCGTTGAATGACTAATTTTGACCGGACCAGAATGAGTTAAGGTACAAATCAAATTGATCTACAATCTTGATCCATTAGAGAATCCCAAGAAGTTGGTTTCGGCCCAAAAGCAATCAAACAAGATCAGATTTCGTCCAAGTTCAAAGAAGCATTTATTGAAGTGTTGTTCTCTCTCTTACATGCAATTGAGAGTTCAATTTCTATTCTCGAGATGCTCTGCATGTTGAGCAACGTTTATGAACGTTTTATGATGTAATTTCCTCTATATAATGAGGCTGATTTCATGAATAAAAGTTAAAACCTTTGATAAATATTTTTGGAAACTTTTGAGAGTGATTCTCATTTTTCTTTCAATGGTGTGTAATATCCATTGAGCAACTTGGCTCGTCTTGGTGTGTCATATCCAAGGAGTCATCTATCCGTCTCGGTGCATCATATCCGAGGGATCAACCGGTAAATCAAGAGTCTTTCGCAACTCTTGTGCGACCATTCGTTCCACATCCTTTGATCTTTGAGACTTTACGGTTTCTCAGATGCAAAGTCTATCTCCTTACTGACTTTAGAGTGCCTATCCTTGGGAGGATCTCATCATTTGGTATCAGAGCAACACTCTTGAGTTCGGTATTCGCTTTCCATCATTTTCTCATCTTTTCATCTTCTACAAAAAAAAAAAAGAAAAAAAAAATTGCATTGTGTCTACTCTTTAAACAAGCAAGATTTGAGGGCAAATCTTTTTCAAGAGGAGGAGTATGATATGATCATGGGAAGCAACATGGAAATTATGACTGGGGTCGAGAAATCAGCAGCTGAATCGAAGCTCAATCCAACTAGATGCACATTTCGAATCTGGCCAGAAAGGACATATGCTCACTGTTTGAAGTGTATCTTCCTAACCACGACGATTAAACACATGAAACAACTTGCGTAATATTTTCAGCTCATTCACGGAACACCTCTAAGAAGAATCAGATCAATCGGAGCTCAAATGAAGAAGTTATTCAAGTTACAAGTCAGGTGATTTCCTGTAAACGCGTTTCAGACCCATGCGCGTTGAATGACTAATTTCGACCGGACCAGAATGAGTTAAGGTACAAATCAAATTGATCTACAATCTTGATCCATTAGAGAAGCCCAAGAAGTTGGTTTCGGCCCAAAAGCAATCAAACAAGATCAGATTTCGTCCAAGTTCAAAGAAGCATTTATTGAAGTGTTGTTCTCTCTCTTACATGCAATTGAGAGTTCAATTTCTATTCTAGAGATGCTCTGCATGTTGAGCAATGTTTATGAACGTTTTATGATGTAATTTCCTCTATATAATGAGGCTGATTTCATGAATAAAAGTTAAAACCTTTGATAAATATTTTTGGAAACTTTTGAGAGTGATTCTCATTTTTCTTTCAATGGTGTGTAATATTGATATAATGCATTTTTGGCGTATTCTAACCCTTGTTTTGTAGGCATTTATCGAGTCTTTCACTCTCTATCGAGTCATTCTAGGTACAAAAAGCGGCTGGAAGCAATAACTGGGACTTGCAATCGGAATTGGCTAGAAAAGAGTGAAGTTGGACCCTTTTTGGGCATTCTGGAGGAAGAGAGCACCTGATGCCCAAAAGAGAGCACCCGACACTCCGGATGGAGCAGATCGATCGATCTCCGAGCAGATCGGTCGATCTTAATTTCAGATCGACCGACGTGAGTTCCCGGATCAATCGATCCGGAGGGAGCACCTGGTGCGAAGAAGGGAGCACCTGCTCCCAGAAGAATCATTAATGGGCTTTTTGCAAAACCCTAATTCTGCAAGCCTATTTTTGGGCCAGTCGTAATGGGCCTTTGGGGGAGTTTTTTTTCTTCATCGCTGATTTTGGGAGAGAGCGAACACGCCACAGCCACAATCACGCAGCAGCAGCAGCAACACCATAGAGATTCACAACGAGAGAGAGAGAGGGAGATTGGTACCATTGATTTAGAGATTTTCTTTCACGTTTTGTTGGAGTTTTCCTAAAACCCTAATCTCTTTACATTGATTTAACGATGTTTCTTTTATCTCTTGCTACTGTTGGTTTCTCAAATATGTGCGAGTAGTCCCCTTGTTAGGTTGAGGGTTTTCGATGGGATTAGAGAATCATAACTAAGCATAGATAGGTTTTGAACATCATTCGATATCTCCACCTATAATCGATCGTATTGCCTAGGTTAACTTGATCACTTAGCCTCTGATTTTAGGTTGAATCTACTCACGACAGTGTTGTAGACTGCTGGAATTGATTAAGGTGGGCGAGTTGTCTTTAGCCAACGAAAGTTGAAGTTAAAGCAACTCGTGAACAAATCAACCCAAATCGCTTAATGCTTTTCATTCTTTGTAACCTTAAACGACAGTTTAGCGTGTTAGATTGTTTGTTGAAGTAGTTGATGCCACGACAGTGGGTCTTCTTGAATCTATGGTTGAGTTCTAGATTGGTTCATAATTTGATAACCTGAATAATTGCTTGGTTTTGATGTCATAATCCCTGAGATTTCCCTTGACCTAACTCTTTCATTATCATTGCTTACACCGTATTTACATATTTGCTTTGTAATCGTGACAACTTAAAACCACTTGATCGCTTAGCTGAAATCGTATCTCAAAAGATTAGGGTGTATTGCTGGTCCCTTTGAACGAACCTCATTATTCTACATTGATTAGTGAACCCTAGGTTAAAATTATATAAACCCGAAAAAGGACTATCATCAAATTGGCGCCGTTGCGACGGGGACCAACTCGATACCTCTAATTTTACTATACATTTTTAGTCTAAGATTTACTCACTTGTTCTTCTTTTCTTCTCTTGTGTGTATTTCAGGTGTAACCAAGGTTCTCAAAACCTTCTCACACTCAACAATCAAGAGTTAGCAAGGGTAGAACAAGCAGAAAACAAAAAGGAAGTCGAATCCAGCCAACATGGGCGACGAAACCGACAACCGAGCTGCAGATGGTCATGTAGCTGCTGCTATTCGAAGGCTAGAACAACAAATGCAGCAGTTGCAACAGCAGCAAAGACCACAGCAGCATCGTGCCATTGGGGATATGGACAATCCCCATGCTTTCTACCGAAACCGGGCTGCTATAGTTCCCCCAGCTGTTGAGAGGCAAGATTATGAGATCAAGCCTCAGATGATATCGCTGGTTAAGCAACACTTGTTCCACGGGCTGCCTGCGGAAATTCCGATGGACCATATAGAAAACTTCGAGGAGATCTGCTCCATGACGAGTTCTAATGGAATGAACCCGGATTTCTTGAAGTGTAAGCTTTTCCCCTTCTCTCTCGCGGGCAAAGCTTCACGCTGGCTCAAGTCTCTACCAGCTGGATCCATCACGACCTGGACACAATGTAGAGCCGCGTTTTTGGACCACTTCTACACCAAGTCCAAAACCGCGAGTCTAAGGAACAAGATCTCCTCTTTCCAGCAACATCCAGGAGAGTCCTTTTGTGAGGCATGGGAACGGTTCAAAGAGTACAAGAGGGAATGTCCACACCATGGGTTTACCGATGAGAACTTGCTGGGTATCTTCTATGATGGAGTCGATTGGAATTACAGGAATACTCTAAATTCTGCTAGCAATGGGAATTTTATGACCAGGACCGCGGAAGAAGCATATCAATTGATAGAGAATTTGGCTGCAAGTTCCAGGAATCGCTGCCATGAGTATGATGAGCCTATATATGTCAGCAGTGTTGAGTCAAAGAAGATTGATGAGCTGACAGCAAAAGTGAACCTGTTGTTGAAGAGAAATCAGAGAAGTGTCCAGCTTTGTGAGAACAAAAGAGATGAGCAGCATGCTGAGGTGAACTATGTGGGTGGAGACTATGTGCAGAATCAGAGCTTTCAAGCTCATGCGTCTAACTCTCAAGACGAGCTGAAGTCCCTTATGCAATTGGTTTTACTCAACCAGCAGAAATCTGCTAATGAGATCAATGTCAAGGTGGACAGCATGTACAATGATCTCAATAGTAAGTTTGAAGCTGTTTGCACTCATGTGAAGAGGCTTGAAATTCAGATTGCTCAAACTGCTGAGGCATCAGGAATTCCTCCTGGAAAAGTAGAAGTGAATCCAAGGAATGGATATGTCGATGCAGTTGAGATGAGAAGTGGGAGGATACTGAATTCTGCAGCCGTAGAAAAAACAAGAGAGGACCCTAACTTTTCGTCGGAGCACCTGCTCCAACGGCGTGCTCCAACCAAACCTGCAGAAAATCCTCCAGCAAGGGTTTACACTCCTAAGGTTCCTTACCCAGTTCCACCTAGAGATCAGAGGGATCCCATCAGTGCAGAGAAATTAGATAGTTTCAAGAAGATGGTGAGAAGGATTCCTAAAGAAATCTCCTTTGAAGAGGCCTTGGAAAATCGTCCCATACATGATTTCTTTTGGAACTGTAGAGAGACTCAAGAAGAGATTAAGGCAATCTTTGCAGAAACAAGGAGTACACCACCACCATTGAGAGTATTGCCTAAGGTTGAAGACCCTGGAAAATTCTTTGTTCCATGCTCCAGTGAAAGGGTTGAATTTGAAGAAGCTCTTTGTGATTCTGGGTCTAGTGTGAATCTTATGTCAAAGGCTATTGCAGAAAAGTTGAAAATTGCTGAGGTAAAACCTAGTCATATGACTCTTAGATTTGCAAACTCCTCCACAACAACATCGTATGGCATCATTCACGATTTACCTGTCCAAATAGGGGATTGCCTAGTTCAAACTGATTTTCAGGTTGTGGAGATGAGAGAAGGTTATGATATGTCTTTGCTTCTTGGGAGACCATTCATGGCTGCAGTGGGTGCAATCATTGATATGCCTAATAAGCGAGTCTCCTTTTCCAAAGTCAACAAAAAGGTTTTCTACAAAGCCGTTCCCCAAAGAACCACCACACACGCCTCTTGCATCTCAGCAGTAGATAGAGAAGAGTTGTCAGTTGATATTGTGAAAGAGCTTGGTGATAAGAGTAAGATCAATGAAGTTTCAGATGGAAATCACCCTCATATCAGCAAGAAACTTAGGGACAAAGCGAAGGTGCAAGGAAAAGGACAGTGCAAAAGGATTAAGGGTGATCCTAAAATGACTTTGATCCCTCAAGGATATGATGGAAACTTGGTTGAATACACGTTGAAGTGCAAAGGTACTCCTAAACCTTTCTCCAAAGTTAGAGTTATTCTTCCATTAGAGTTGAAAGAGAAGGGTATTGGTGTTGTAAATGGAATGCTGAGTAAGGGTCTGAACATGAGAATGTCTGATTGTGGAGCTTGTTTTGGAGCAAGCTCTCACGTCCAACCTGGTTGACACATGGGATCCAAGTCAAGCTAACGACTTTAACCAAGCGCTTGGTGGGAGGCAACCCACCGGTACGTTTTCTAACTTTTTCAATTTGATTTCTTTTATTACTGACTTTGATTTCAGTTTTGAGTTTTCAGGTTTTATCAAAAAAAAAAAAAAAAAAAAAAAAAAATTGCAGTGGAGATCGATCGATCTCTTTGACGATCGATCGATCGAATTTAGCGATCGACCGCCGTTAGTTCCTAGATCGATCGATCTTGTGCTTTGAGGAGAAGAACGATCGATCCCAGAATCGGATCGGTCGATCGTATTTATCGATCGAGCTACGTAAGTTTTGCGATCGACCTCAGCATCGGATCGATCGATCGCATGCCCAGGTACGATTTCTTTTCGATTTTACTCGGTTTTCTTCGGTTCTGTCTCGGTTTACTTCACTAAAATCGAACCGAGCACAACATCATCTCCACACTGCTTCCCGATTTCAAAAGATCAAACACAACTTTCTTCTTCTTCTTCCCCATCGACACATTCAAAGTTTTTGAGCAAAACTTTCATCAACCTTAACTTCCTCAATTTTTAACGGAATTTCGTGATTCTTGGGTGCTTTCCACTCGATTTTTGATCCTCTATCTGATACTAGTAACGTCTCGTTCGATCTACCAAGGTACGTGCCTCTATCCCCATTTTTTCGGTTCGAAAATCATGGTTCCTAGGTTGAAATTCCGGGTTTATGGTTTGTTTTGTTGATGATTTCATGACTAGTACTACCATTCTAGGATGAATTTGTGCAAACCCATGTTCGATTTTGCTTCTTATTGTGCTTTGTGTGTTGAACTTGGGACTCATGTGAAATTTGCGACTCTAGTGAAGAACGCCGGATATACCAGGGAGATTTGATGTGTTTAGGAGAACATTGCGCTCAATTGGTGGCGAAATTGCCCGTTATATGCTTCAAGCTTGCATTCCACCATTTTTGCTATGTTTTGCTTGATTTCGAAATTTCGATAAATGTGGACTCTTGCTTGATTTTAGCAGGAGATGACACGAGATGGAAGCCGCAAGAACCCATCACGACACTCGTCCAAACCCCAACCTGTTGCTCCACCCGCAAGGCATTCTAAAAAGCATAAAGACAAGGGGACAGCCACATCTTCGGGTCCTAATGTTGACGAGGACGGGGAGCACACCACTGCTCCATGGCCTCGAGATGATAACACGCTGATCATCGATGGCAGGGTACCTACACTCCCTTGTATGAGCTCGAAGGAATTGCACACTATGACATGCTATGCAAATCGGAAGTTTGGGGATCCATGGGCTCGATTCAACAGCATTTGCTACAATGGGTTCATACATATGGAGATGGCTCCAACCAAGTTCATATGCCAAGGCACGTTGAAGGCTATGGGAATTGAGACCGATGTGAATGAGATGTTGTCTGGGATGGGACTTGGTACTCTTGCCTCCAAGGCTTATCCTCTTTATCCTGAGTTTGCCCGGCAATTTCTGGCTTCTGCTGAGCTCAAGTTTGCTAATCCTAAGGACCCTAAAGCCAGTGCAGCGACTCTTTCATACTTATGCAGGGGTATCCTTTATGAGATCACCATTCCCGAATTGTGTGATCTCTATGGTTTTGACAAAAGACAAGGAGGATTGTAAGTTCCCGAGCCATTACCTTGGTGCGTTGTGGCGTTTAATTGCTGCTCCGGTGAGTTCTTCCCGAGAGGCTAAGCTGACTTTGATTCGGAACCCTGCGATTCGGGTTGTTGCCAAGATCATAGGGCACACTTTGTTCTCTAAGGAAGAGACCGGGTCTTTGCGAGATGATGAGCTGTACTTGCTACATTATGGTTTCCCTTCGTTCATCGAGGACATCTATAAGCATCCACCTTCTTGTGAGCTTGAAACCAACTTGGGGGTCAAATTTGCTGAGATGCTTGTGCAGAAGAAGTTTAGAAGCATTAAGTCTGCATCATCGAAGAAGGAGCATGTTGGGAGTCTTTTGACTCCGATTTTTAGGTTTCACGGGCTTGATCTCTCTTCCACTCATTGTGTCACCGACCTTCAATACTTCGATGAGCAGTACCTCAAGAACATCAGCGCTCTCAAGGCAGACTTACAATACCAATATGTTGATCGTGAGGGAGTTTATCATCGTTGTCAACTCCCTCTTCCGGAGCTTACCGCCATTACTTCAGTGGAGAATGTGGAGTTTCTTCTTCCTCCTCAGCATTTGCTTCGACCTTCATCAGAACCTGTTGCGACTAGACGTAGAGGAGCCTCTTCGCACGTGACCGTTTCACAGCCTCACCTGGAGGATGGTAGAGTGCCCGATCCTTTTGCGCAGCAGAGATCTCGGACACATGAGACGATGGAGCCACTGCTTCCCGAGTATACCGGTGAATTTGATCCTCCTTTACTTGCTGATGATGCTACAGATTCAGCTCGTATAGCTTGGTTGGTCGAGTCACAGAGGAAACAACAGACTATGCTGACGAAGATTTGGGGCGCACTTGCAAAACTCAGCTGCCCGCGCCCACCTTCTTGTTTCCGCGCTGGCACTTCATGGACTCGTGGCGGAGACGATGCCACTGGAGCTAGTCCTACTGTTGCTGGAAATAGGACCTCTGATGAGGATGATGAGCCTCCCGCTGGACACTTACGGAAGCGTCGACGAGCACCTGGCGATGGTCAGCGCGACAGCTCCGAGGGCCATTGAGTGCAGTATCTTTCTTTCTTTTATCTTTTCATCATTTTCTTTTCTTTTCTACTTTTGCGTACGTCGTATCCTTCTCCTCAAGTTTCTTTCACACCGGGTCGGTGTGAAGTAAGTCTGGGGGAGGGTATTTGCTGAGACTAACGCCTTTTCTCTTTGTTTTGTTTTTCTTGAGTCATTTTGATGTTTTTCGATGTTTTATTGAGTCAAGAGTTTTATGGTTAGGAAACTATGATAAATCCTTCTCTTGTTTACTGACTATTTCATTTGAGTGACCATTGCTGCAGAATGATCTCAGATCCGACTAATGGAAAATCCAAGGACTAACTAGTTAACTAGAGACGTCTCTTGTTTCCAGTAAAATCCACTAATCCAGAGCTAATTGCACTCTCATTGGAATAATTGGTGTCTAATGGGCTTGATTCCTTGTTCGTACCTGATAGATGCACCGTGTGTGATAAGTAATAGTACTCCTCTCCCTCAATTTCCCTAAAATAAAATTTTTGGAAAATATATGTATATGTTAGGATTGGGGTGAAATGATAGCTCCTGAGTACAAGATGAGGAAGTAAATTCCGGTGAGTCAGTACTCAAGAGGTGATCACCCAGCTCAAAAGCAGCAGTCTGAGTCCCGTGATACGGACAAAGAAGACGAGCACTCTCATGACCCTGTCTCCTCACAAGGAACAACACTAGTGAGTCACGACCCTGTCTCCTGGAAAGGAACAGCAATAGTGTTATGCACTGCTTTGAGTCTAAACAATCTTAGAGATAAGGCGGAAAATCGAATAAGTCTGGGGGAGAAAAAGGGTACCAAAAAGTGGTGTTGGTGATTTGTCGTGGTATCGAACGGGAAGAAGGCTTTTAGCACTGAGATTATCAGTGAGGATAGCGATGATGGCTAGTGGAAAGTGCTGCGAGATTTTGAGATGAATTTGGGAGCCTGGAAAAGTCTGCGGAGAAGTACATGGTGGTTCGATTGGAATTTGCCCCTGCAGTATGTGGATTACAAAATTAGTGGTCATTAAACGTTCCAAAAGAGAAGCTGAGTTCCCGCGTTTTCAAACCTTTCTCTTTCACTTGGTCTTGAATTTGTTTGAGGACAAACAAAGATCTAAGTCTGGGGGAATTGATATAATGCATTTTTGGCGTATTCTAACCCTTGTTTTGTAGGCATTTATCGAGTCTTTCACTCTCTATCGAGTCATTCTAGGTACAAAAAGCGGCTGGAAGCAATAACTGGGACTTGCAATCGGAATTGGCTAGAAAAGAGTGAAGTTGGACCCTTTTTGGGCATTCTGGAGGAAGAGAGCACCTGATGCCCAAAAGAGAGCACCCGACACTCAGGATGGAGCAGATCGATCGATCTCCGAGCAGATCGGTCGATCTTAATTTCAGATCGACCGACGTGAGTTCCCGGATCGATCGATCTGGAGGGAGCACCTGGTGCGAAGAAGGGAGCACCTGCTCCCAGAAGAATCATTAATGGGCTTTTTGCAAAACCCTAATTCTGCAAGCCTATTTTTGGGCCAGTCGTAATGGGCCTTTGGGGGAGTTTTTTTTCTTCATCGCTGATTTTGGGAGAGAGCGAACACGCCACAGCCACAATCACGCAGCAGCAGCAGCAACACCATAGAGATTCACAACGAGAGAGAGAGAGGGAGATTGGAACCATTGTTTTAGAGATTTTCTTTCACGTTTTGTTGGAGTTTTCCTAAAACCCTAATCTCTTTACATTGATTTAACGATGTTTCTTTTATCTCTTGCTACTGTTGGTTTCTCAAATATGTGCGAGTAGTCCCCTTGTTAGGTTGAGGGTTTTCGATGGGATTAGAGAATCATAACTAAGCATAGATAGGTTTTGAACATCATTCGATATCTCCACCTATAATCGATCGTATTGCCTAGGTTAACTTGATCACTTAGCCTCTGATTTTAGGTTGAATCTACTCACGACAGTGTTGTAGACTGCTGGAATTGATTAAGGTGGGCGAGTTGTCTTTAGCCAACGAAAGTTGAAGTTAAAGCAACTCGTGATCAAATCAACCCAAATCGCTTAATGCTCTTCATTCTTTGTAACCTCAAACGACAGTTTAGCGTGTTAGATTGTTTGTTGAAGTAGTTGATGCCACGACAGTGGGTCTTCTTGAATCTATGGTTGAGTTCTAGATTGGTTCATAATTTGATAACCTGAATAATTGCTTGGTTTTGATGTCATAATCCCTGAGATTTCCCTTGACCTAACTCTTTCATTATCATTGCTTACACCGTATTTACATATTTGCTTTGTAATCGTGACAACTTAAAACCACTTGATCGCTTAGCTGAAATCGTATCTCAAAGGATTAGAGTGTATTGCTGGTCCCTTTGAATGAACCTCACTATTCTACATTGATTAGTGAACCCTAGGTTAAAATTATATAAACCCGAAAAAGGACTATCATCAAATATCCATTGAGCAACTTGGCTCGTCTTGGTGTGTCATATCCAAGGAGTCATCTATCCGTCTCGGTGCGTCATATCCGAGGGATCAACCGGTAAATCAAGAGTCTTCCGCAACTCTTGTGCGACCATTCGTTCCACATCCTTTGATCTTTGAGACTTTACGGTTTCTCAGATGCAAAGTCTATCTCCTTACCGACTTTAGAGTGCCTATCCTTGGGAGGATCTCATCATTTAGTATCAGAGCAACACTCTTGAGTTCGGTATTCGCTTTCCATCATTTTCTCATCTTTTCATCTTCTACAAAAAAAAAAAAAAAAAATTGCATTGTGTCT
This sequence comes from Arabis hirsuta, assembly GCA_964056655.1. Classification (NCBI taxonomy): domain Eukaryota; kingdom Viridiplantae; phylum Streptophyta; class Magnoliopsida; order Brassicales; family Brassicaceae; genus Arabis; species Arabis hirsuta. Next base: position 20,716,795 of record OZ053302.1, on the reverse strand, counting down.
ACTCTTTAAACAAGCAAGATTTGAGGGCAAATCTTTTTCAAGAGGAGGAGTATGATATGATCATGGGAAGCAACATGGAAATTATGACTGGGGTCGAGAAATCAGCAGCTGAATCGAAGCTCAATCCAACTAGATGCACATTTCGAATCTGGCCAGAAAGGACATATGCTCACTGTTCGAAGTGTATCTTCCTAACCACGAGGATTAAATACATGAAACAACTTGCGTAATATTTTCAGCTCATTCACGGAACACCTCTAAGAAGAATCAGATCAATCGGAGCTCAAATGAAGAAGTTATTCAAGTTACAAGTCAGGTGATTTCCTGTAAACGCGTTTCAGACCCATGCGCGTTGAATGACTAATTTCGACCGGACCAGAATGAGTTAAGGTACAAATCAAATTGATCTACAATCTTGATCCATTAGAGAAACCCAAGAAGTTGGTTTCGGCCCAAAAGCAATCAAACAAGATCAGATTTCGTCCAAATTCAAAGAAGCATTTATTGAAGTGTTGTTCTCTCTCTTACATGCAATTGAGAGTTCAATTTCTATTCTCGAGATGCTCTGCATGTTGAGCAATGTTTATGAACGTTTTATGATGTAATTTCCTCTATATAATGAGGCTGATTTCATGAATAAAAGTTAAAACCTTTGATAAATATTTTTGGAAACTTTTGAGAGTGATTCTCATTTTTCTTTCAATGGTGTGTAATATCCATTGAGCAACTTGGCTCGTCTTGGTGTGTCATATCCAAGGAGTCATCTATCCGTCTCGGTACGTCATATCCGAGGGATCAACCGGTAAATCAAGAGTCTTCCGCAACTCTTGTGCGACCATTCGTTCCACATCCTTTGATCTTTGAGACTTTACGGTTTCTCAGATGCAAAGTCTATCTCCTTACCGACTTTAGAGTGCCTATCCTTGGGAGGATCTCATCATTGGAGTCATAGATCATCTTCTTCGAGCCTTCAAAGAGATTCCACGGTAAGTGTTTGTTTGATTTTTGGCTTTCTAGTATTCTTAGTTATGATGTTGGTAGTACAGCGAGATATGACTAGAGTTACTAGAGGTAGAGGTCGTGGCGGTCGTGGAGGCCGTGGTGCTCGCAAAGGACGTGGGCGCGGTCAGGGACTTGTGTGTGAGTTTACTGCCGCGAGTGTGGCCCAAGAGTTCACGCAGGAGCAGGTGGCTGATTTGCAGACTTTTCAAGAGAGGTCCGTGGGTTTGGCTAGCGTGAGGGCTAGTGCGAGGAAAAGTGAGACTAGTGAGGGTTCCGGTGTGGCCAGTGTTGCGGCGGGTTCTGTCGCGAGTTTGCTATAGTTGATCTTTGAGCGGTTGTTAAGTGACCTTAGAACCTAGAATATGACCCCAATAAAAACGTTCCTCGATGGTCATATAAATTAACAAGTGAGTTGGAAGAGTTGGAAGGCGAAAATGAAGAAAATGTACGTCCATGTACGATCCATACTAGATCTGACCAACTGACCATCCTACTGTAAACCACGATCAAATTTATGGAAGCATTGGTTTATGCAACTAATAAAGAGACCTGCGATCCCATAGAAAGACAAAAAATATAAATATAATACTCAAAAAATATTGTAACATCAGATCCTAAAGACAGTAAGTCTTTTTCTTTACCGGGAGGGGTGCCGACTCAAGGTCAGGCTCCGGGAGTGCAGCGAGGTATGGCTGGTGTGCAGCCGAGTGTGGCTGGTGTTCAGCTGGGAGTGGCTGGTGTGCAGCAGAGGGCTGCGGTTGCTGAGGAGCTTCTATCCTACCTGAGGATGATGGAGCAGATGCAGAGGATTAGCACTGGGTTTTTCTCGGAAGGTGACAAGCCGGAGAAGGCCGATAAGTGGCTGGTGTGCAACCGTGAGGGGCTAAGGTACAGCCAGGAGCATCGGTTGAGATTGGGGCGTATTTCGCTCGATCCGGTGTCCAGAGGAATACTGGTTGGATCTGGCAGTGCGTTATCTGGATGGTGATGTGTATCTCTGGTGGGGAGGTGTTGTGGCCAGGAGAGTGCAGGCGGAGATGGCCTGGGATGATTTTTTGGCAAAGTTTAACGCCAAGTCCTTCCGCAAGAGGAGATGGATCAGTTGGAGTCGAGGGTTTTGGGAGTTGACTTAAGGTGATCGGTCGGTTCGGGAGTTCTATGCTGGGTTTAGCAAACTTCTGGTGCATGAGGGTAGAGGCATAGAGGGCGAGTTGGCCCAAGTGAAGAGGTTCTTGAGAAGACTTCGAGATTATTTGAGGACTCGCAGTAGAGCGAGCAAGTTCGCCACGAGGACGGAGTTGTTCGAGACTGTTGCGGCGATCGAGGAGGACCTGAGGGAGCAGGTTGTGGTGGATAGTCCACTTGTTCAGCAAAGGAGGTCGTAGCAGTAGGAGAGTCCGAGGAAGGGCGGCAATGTAACGCCCGTGAACCAAAAAAGGGATTTTTTTTTGGGCATGTGTGTCAATCCACGAGTAAAATCAGACCGACAGTTTCGGTTTCTGATTTAGGCCGGTTTAGGAAACCCTAGGGTTTTGTTATAAAAGCGTGGGGAACGCGTTTTCTCTTTTCTTTTGGCTGAAATCAGAAGAGGTTGAGAGAGGAAAAAGAGTATTTATGTGAGGATTGTGAGAGAAGTGATTTCCTTGAGGGAAAATCAATTTTGCTCGGGTTTTTAGAAGAGACGATCGGCCGGGAAGATGGAATTGGATCAGAGTGAAACTTTGAGGGTAAGTTTTCCACTCTCTAATATTGATTCAGGATGAAACGGTTTGTAAATCGGATGTGTATTCTGAGAGTTATCGTTCTTTTCCCGAGAGAGGTTTCTGCAGTTTCGTGTCTGCGATCAGTCCGCTTCCAGGGAGGAGTCCCATCGAACCAGAAAGAATCAGGAGACAATCCATATGCCGTTGGAAAGACCCCGCTGTCTAGTTTCTAGATCAGGGTTCTGATCCTGTTTTGGAGGTAATCTCCATTTTCTGTGTTCTTTCGATTTCAGGGTGTTGTTTCTGAAATCTCTGTTTTTCCAGTTCCGATCAGAGTTATTGCGGGCTGTTTTCCTGTTGAATCTTAGGGACACAGAGGACGATTTACATACCATTATGTAGATCTCTCTGTGTAGTTTTCAGAACAGTTTTCCGATTCTGTTTTGGAGCTGTGGTGGATGAGATAATCGATTCTGAAATCAAGGTGAGTGCGCGACCATAGACCCTCAGATTAGGATATGATGGAATATGATTGATTACTGTTGTTCCCTGGTTGTATTCGTGTTTGGATGTTGAATTTTGTGCAGGAGATCGATGAAAATGCATCTGGAATCGATCCATGGGAAAATATGATTGATTCTGGTTTTCTGCGTTTTCTGGGCTCTGTGTCGAGCGACACAGAGTGTTTGTGTAGATCGACACGCATTTCTGATTGCCGTCAGTTTGACGTATTGATCGTTGTGTTTTGCGTGTTGTTTGATAACCCTGGTATTGTATCTATGCTATGACTGAGTACATGGTCTGTTGATAGGAGGACCGTCTCACTGAGTATTTGTGATAATACTCACGCATCTCTTTTTGCTATGTGATGCAGGTAAAGACAAAGTATGATCGTAGAATCAGGGCGAGGACGAGATGGATGATCTAGGGGTCTCGTTTGCGTGGATTATTGGATTGCTAGGTTGTTAGTGATTCGATATAGAACAGTCTAGGATGTTGAATGATTGGTTATTGGTTTATGAAGTATTATTTAATGGTTTATTTGGATAATTGATTTCCGCTGAATGTTTGCTGTATTGAGAATTTTAGCATGTTGAGGGTTAGCATTTATGGAGATGCTAATTCGGTGCTAATTTATATATTAAAAAAACGGGTCGGGTTGTTTCAGTTTGGTATCAGAGCCCTTATGGTTCTAGGGCGGGAGAATGTAGTTGATTATGTGGAGTAGTCAATTGCGTGCTGAATTGATTGATTGATTGATTATGTGAGTTAGTCAATTGATTGTTGTGTGGGTTTGGAGTCCTAGATCATCTTCTCCGAGCCTTCAATGAGATTCCACGGTATGTGTATTTGACCTTTATTGCTTTCTAGTATTCTTAGTTTATGCTTCTGGTAGTGAAGAGAAATGGGTTGAGGTACTAGAGTTGCTAGAGGTATTGGCCGGGGAGGCCAAGGTGGGTGTGGATGGCGTAGGCGCGGGCAGGGACCACGCAAGAGCGGGTGGATGATTCGCAGACGTATCAGGAGGGATCCGTGAGTGTGGCCACCGCGTGTACCAGTGTGAGGGCATATGGGACTAGTGAGAGTTTCGGGGTGGCCACTGCGTGTACCAGTGTGAGGGCTGGTGGGACTAGTGAGGTCCCGGTGTGGTTGGCGGTGCGGCGGGCCCAGGTGGGGGTGTTGTCGCAGGTGTCAGCTAGAATCAAGATGATAGTCTGGCGAGTCTGCTACAATTGATCTTGGAGCGGTTATCGGGAGGGGTGCCGACTCAGAGTTAGGCTCTGGGGGTTCAGCCTTGTGTGGCTGGTGTGCAGCCGGGTATGGCTGGGTGCAGCCAGGAGTGGCGGCTGTGGAGGAGCTCCCATCCTATCCTAGGATGATGGAGCAGATGCAGAGGATTAGCACGAAAGTTTTCTTGAGAGGTGCTAAGCCTGAGGGGCCGATGAGCGGCGGATGAGTGTGAAGTGTAACTTCGACTCTTTGAGGTATCCAGAGGGATTCCGAGTGCAGGCAGTGATAGCATTGGTGGATTTTTGGCTGGGTTTAATGCCAAGTATTTCCGCAAGAGGCGGCATCGACTTGAGTTGAGTTTTTGGAGTTGACTCAGGGTGACCGATCAGTGAGGGAGTTCGATGCGGAGTTCTGTCGACTCCTGGTTCATGCGAGTGGAGGCATGGAGGGCGAGTAGGCCCAGGTGGAGAGGTTCTTGGGAGAACTTCTAGCTGATTTGAGGACTTGCTGTAGAGCGAGTAAGCTCGCCACGAGGGTGGAGCTGGTTGAGATTGCTACGACGGTTGAGGAGGACCTGAGAGAGCATGTGATGGTGGTTAATCCTCCTGTTCAGCAGAGAAGGTCACAGTAGCAGGTAGATCCGAGCAAGGGCGGTAAGCCTGCGCAGGGACAGAAGAGGAAGTGGTAGAGCACTTTGGAACCGAGTCAGAGTGTTCAGGGTGGTTTGAGATGCTACGGGTGTGGGAGCATGGATCACAGGTTGGCGAGCTGTCCTAGGATGGACGAGTCTCAGGATAGTACGTTAGGGTTCTTAGGCACATGAGAATTGCGCAGGGACCTTAGTGGTGGGCGGATGTGAGTCCCACGTGTTATTCGATTCGGGAGCTACGAATAGCTTCATTACTCCGGAGTGTGCGAAGGGTAGCGGGACCCGGAGCGATTCCGGGGAGCAGCCGGGAGTAGTCAAGGTTGCTGGTGGTAGGACGTTGACTACTTTCGGGTAGGCTCGTGGTGTGGATGTGCTGGTGGCAGGAGAGTCGATGCCAGCAGACCTGATCATCAGTCCGGTGGAGCTGTACGATGTCATTTTGGGGATGGATTGGTTGGATCGGTACAGGGTCCATCTGGACTGTCGGCGTGGACGAGTAGTGTTCGAGCGGGAGACGGGGAGGTTGGTGTTTCAGGGTGTGAGACCGACTTCTGGGAGTCTCGTGATTTCAAAATTACAGGCCGAGCAGTTGATCGAGAAGGGTTGTGAGGCGTATTTGCGACGATAGTTATGCCGAAGACTGTTGGAGAGGTTGCAGTTGGAGAGATTCAGGTTGTTCGAGATTTCCAGGATGTGTTTCAGTCGCTGCTGGGATTGCCACCGTCGCGGTCGGATCCATTCACGATTGAGTTGGAAACCGGGACGACGCCCATATCCAAGACGCCTTACCTTATGGCTCCAGCAGAGATGGCAGAGCTGAAGAAGCAGGTAGATTATCTGTTGGGTAAGGGTTTCATCCGGCCGAGTGTGTCACCGTGGAGAGCGCCGGTGTTGTTTGTGAAGAAGAAGGATGGGAGTTTCCTGTTGTGCATCGATTACCGGGGAATTAACCGGGTCACTGTGAAGAAAAGGTACCCTCTGCCACGCATTGATGAGTTGCTGGATCAGTTGCGAGGGGCTACCTGGTTCTCCAAGATTGACTTGGCTTCGAGATACCATCATATTCCGATTGATGAGGCGGACGTCAGGAAAACGGCCTTTCGGACGAGGTACGGACACTATGAGTCTATAGTGATGCCGTTTTGGTTGACGAATGCCCCAGCAGCGTTCATGCGGTTGATGAACGGGGTGTTCCAAGCGTATCTGGATGTGTTCGTGATCATCTTTATAGATGACATTTTGGTATACTCGAGGAGTCCCGGGGAGCACGAGATGCATCTGAGGTTGGTTCTGGAGAAGTTGCGGGAGCAGAAGCTGTACGCGAAGTTGAGTAACTGCAGTTTCTGGCAGAGGGAGATGAGCTTCTTGGCCACGTTGTGTCTGCAGACGGAGTGTCTGTGGATCCGGCTAAGATAGAGGCTATCAGAGGTTGGCCTAGACCGAGGAGTGCTACTGAGATCAGTAGTTTTCTCGGGTTGGCGGGTTATTACCGGAGGTTCGTCAAGGGGTTTGCGAGTATGGCGCAGCCGATGACGAGGTTGACAGGGAAGGATGTCCCTTTTGTTTGGTCTTCGGCTTGCGAGGAGAGTTTCGGAAAGCTGAAGGAGATGCTGACGAGTACACCTGTGTTGGCGTTACCCAAGCCGGGTGAGCCATATGTGGTGTATACAGATGCTTCAGGAGTTGGCCTGGGATGTGTGCTGATACAGCAGGGGAAGGTTATTGCATATGCTTCGAGGCAGTTGAGGAAGCATGAGTGCAACTACCCTACCCATGATTTTGAGTTGGCTGCAGTGATCTTTGCACTTAAGATTTGGAGGTCTTAACTGTATGGCGGGAAGGTGCAGGTATTCACAGACCACAAGAGCCTGAAATATTTCTTTACTCAGCCCGACCCGAACCAGAGACAAAGGCGCTGGATGGAGCTAGTCGCGGACTATGACTTGGAGATTGGGTACCATCCGGGTAAGGCTAATCTGGTGGCTGATGCTTTGAGTCTGAAGCGAGTTGCTCCGGCTCAGGAGCGGGATTTGGAGGAGTTAGCGAGTGAGCTCAGTACATTGAGGTTGTGCGTGATCTCAAAGGAGCCGTTGGGGTTAGAGGCAGCTAACCAGGCAGACTTATTGAGCAGGATTCGAGTTGCGCAGGAGAAGGATCAGGGGTTAATTGATGCTTCTAAGATGACGGGTTCTGAGTATGTGGTCTCAGCGAGTGGGATGATACTGGCGAATGGGCGGGTTTCTATACCCAAGGACGAGGATCTGAGGCAGGATATTCTGAGAGAGGCTCATTCGAGTATGTTGTCTATTCATCCGGGGGTGACCAAGATGTATCGTGATATTAAGCGGTATTATCACTGGGTCGGGATGAAGAGGGATGTAGCTAGCTGGGTTGCAGCGTGCAACGTGTGTCAGCTGGTGAGGGCTGAGCATCAGTTCCGAGTGGTATGTTGCAAAGCTTACCTATTCCGGAGTGGAAGTGGGATATGATTACCATGGACTTTGTGACGGGGTTGCCAGTGTCACGGACGTGTGATGCGATTTGGGTGATAGTGGATCGTCTGACCAAGTCGGCACATTTTCTGGCCATCAAGAAGACTGATGGAGCGGCAGTGTTGGCCAGGAAGTATGTGCGGGAGATTGTGAGGCTGCATGGGGTGCTAGCGAGTATAGTGTCAGACAGGGATCCGAGATTTACATCTGAGTTCTGGAGGGCGTTTTAGGCAGAGATGGGCACTAAGGTGCAAATGAGCACAGCGTATCATCCTCAGACAGATGGGCAGTAGAGAACTATTCAGACTTTAGAGGACCTGTTGAGGATGTGTGTGCTATATTATGGTGGTCATTGGGCGGATCATCTGAAGCTGGTTGAGTTTGCGTACAACATCTCATATCAGGCGAGTATTGGGATGGCTCCATATGAGGCTCTGTATGGGAGGCTGTGTAGGACACCATTGTGCTGGACTCAAGTGGGGGAGAGGAGCATGTTTGGTGCGGATTTTGTTCAGGAGACGACGGAGAAGATCCGTGTCTTGAGGCTGAACATGAGGGAGACTCAGGATCGGCAGAAGAGTTATGCCGATAGGAGATGGAAAGAGCTGGAGTTTGAGCTGGGAGATTTGGTGTATCTCAAGGCAGCTATGTTGAGGGGTCCTAACAGATCCATTTTCGGAGAATAAGATGAGTCCGAGGTTTATGGGTCCGTTCAGAGTGGTGGAGCGGGTCGGACCAGTGGCTTATCGGTTGGAGTTACCTCAGAGTATGAAGGCTTTCCACAAAGTCTTCCATGTTTCGATGCTACGTAAGTGTCTACATGAGTCTAAGGAGGTGTTGGTTAGGATCTCGGAGGATCTTCAGCCCAACATGACGTTGGCGGCGAGACCTGTGAGGATTCTCGAGAGGAGAGTCAAGGTTCTGCGTCGTAAGAGGATACCATTGGTGAGAGTCGTGTGGGACTGCGATGATGTCGAGGAGGAGACTTGGGAACCAGAGGCGTGTATGAAGACGAAGTTCCCGAAGTGGTTCGAGAAGCAAGCGGAGGCTTGAGTGTCTTTTCTGGTTTTCAGAGTCTGTACAGTGTGCTGCTGAGTTGTTGTTTTATGTATTTTCATTTGTGTTGTAACGATTTACATTTTTAGATTTAATAAGATAGGTATTCCTTATTAAAGGTGGTTTATAAGAGGTGAGTTCTTATATGTTATGACTTTTGGAGTCATGGGTTGTGATGACTGGTAGGTCATATGATGGCTGGGAATAGAAGTTCTATTCGGCTTAAAACTGGTTCATGTTCTAGGAGTGGCTAGAAATGAGCTTGTTCATGTTCTAGGAGTGGCTAGAAATGAAATTCGTGTTCCAGGAGTGGCTAGAAACGAAAGCTTTATGCGAGTTAGAATCTGTCTATTCCTAGGGAGAGTCGGAAAAAGAGGTTTTCTGTGAGTTAGAATTGTCTTTTCCAGAGACTCTGTGGGGACACCCATGGTGGTTGGGTTGTTTCGAGTGGCCTAGTGGGGGTCACGGAGGCGATGATATTCCGGGTGGGGGATATCATGAGGTAGCCACAGAGGCGATTCCGGTCGACAGGTACTTATGATGCATGTTTCAGAGTATTGCTCTAGGAGACGGGTGGGTTTCGTGCATACTGAGGGATAGTGGTTCTCTCCAGGGGACGAGTGGGTTCCTGCATATACTCGAGAGTTGGTGGTTCTCTCTAGGGGACGAGTGGGGTCCTTACATATACTTTGAGGGATGGTGGTTCTCTCCAGGGGACGAGTGGGTCCATGCACACGTAACTCTAGGGGTGACGATCCTGCGAGTGAGTGTGGTGTATGTGTATATGAGTTAAGAGTATGAGATATGAGTAGTGGCGTCTGACCGTGGTCGTGAGTATGAGATTGGATGAATTTCGGGGATCAGGAGTGGATCTCAGGTGGTGCTGACCGGGTGGGGTCAGGATTGCAGCCGTGTGAGACGGTGCAATGAGGCTAGTGTGAGCCTAGTAAAACTCGGGGATCAGGTGTGATCACGAGTGGTGCTGGCTGAGGCCTAGGGTTGTGTTGTGGACGTCGAGTCTGGGGTTATTACTAGAGTCTGGAATTCGGTTCGGACAATCTTGGTAGTATATGTTACGCCGATGGTCGTACATGTTCTTGTTTGATTGTTGTACGATCGTTTGGTCCAATGCGGGGTCAACGGTTGGTCGGACATGTTCTTGTTTGATTGTTGGACGGTCAATCGAGCAGCCCTAATCCGGACTATGGGGTGTGCATCGTTGATGTTCCGGATGAATCTGGGCGAGTTTTAGGCGAGAGTGTTCGCCTTAGCAGGACGGGTTAGGGGATTCGAGTGTTATCTCGAAGGATATTGGCCGCGTTCGGGTCAGGTGGTGGAGACCGTAGTGAGACGGTGTTGCGTGATTCGAGGTCGAATCCATGTTAGTGGGGGAGAATGTAACGCCCATGAACCAAAAAAGGGATTTTTTTTTGGCATGTCTGTCGATCCACGCGTAAAATCAGACCGACAATGTCGATTTCTGATTTGGGCCGGTTTAGGAAACCCTAGGGTTTTGTTATAAAAGCGTGGAGAACGCGTTTTCTCTTTTCTTTTGGCTGAAATCAGAAGAGGTTGAGAGAGGAAAAAGAGTATTTATGTGAGGATTGTGAGAGAAGTGATTTCCTTGAGAGAAAATCAATTCTGCTCGGATTTTTGGAAGAGACGATCGGCTGGGAAGATGGAATCGGATCAGAGTGAAACTTTGAGGGTAAGTTCTCCACTCTCTAATCTTGATTTAAGAGGAAACGGTTTGTAAATCGGATGTGTATTCTGAGAGTCATCATTCTTTCCCCGAGAGAGGTTTCTGCAGTTTCGTGTCTGCGATCAGTTCGTTTCGAGGGAGGAGTCACATCGAACCAGAAAGAATCAGGAGACAATCAATATGCCGTTGGAAATACCTCGTTGTCTAGTTTCTAGATCAGGGTTCCGATCCTGTTTTGGAGGTAATGTCCGTTCTCTGTGTTCTTTCGATTTCAGGGTGTCGTTTCTGAAATCTCTATTTTTCCAGTTCCAATCAGCGTGATTGCATGCTGTTTTCCCATGGAATCTTAGGGACGCAAAAGACAATCTATATACCGTTGTGTAGATCTCTCTGTCTAGTTTTTAGAACAGTTTTCCGATTCTGTTTCAGAGTTGTAATGGATGAGATAATCGATTCCGAAATAAAGATGAGTGCGCGACCATAGACCCTCGGATTAGGATATGATGGAATATGATTGATTGTTGTTGTTCCTGGTTGTATTCGTGTTTGGATGTTGAATTTTATGCAGGAGATCGATGAAAACGCGTCTGGAATCGATACATGGGAGGGTATGATCTATTCTGGTTTTCTGCGTTTTCTGGGCTCCGTGTCGAGCGACACACGGTGGTTGTGTTGAGCGACACAAACTGTGTCGATCGACACAGAGTGTTGGTGTCGATCGACACGCATTTCTGATTGCCGTCAGTTTGACGTATTGATCGTTGTGTTTTGCGTGTTGTTTGATAACCATGGTATTGTATCTATGCTATGACTGAGTACGTGGTCTGTTGATGGGAGGACCGTCTCATTGAGTATTTGTGATAATACTCACGCATCTCTTTTTGCTATGTGATGCAGGTAAAGACAAAGTATGATCGTGGAATCAGGGCGCGGACGAGATGGATGATCTAGGGGTCTCGTTTGCGTGGATTATTGGATTGCTAGGTTGTTAGTGATTCGATATAGAACGGTCTAGGATGTTGAATGATTGGTTATTGGTTTATGAAGTATTATTTAATGGTTTATTTGCATAATTGATTTCCGCTGAATGTTTGCTGTATTGAGAATTTTAGCATGTTGAGGGTTAGCATTTATGGAGATGCTAATTCAATGCTAATTTTTATATAAAAAGAAAAGGGTCGGGTTGTTTCAGGCAAGCCTGTACAAGGACATAAGAGGAAGTGGGAGAGCACTTCAGGGTCAAGTTAGAGTGGTCGGAGATGCTTCGGGTGCGGAAGCATAGATCACGAATTGGCGAGCTGTCATAGGAAGGAAGATGCTCGGGATACTCGGATGTGTTATATGATAGAACGTTAGGGTTCTTAGGTACATGGGATTTGTGCAGGGACCTTGTTGGTGGGCAGTTGTGAGTCCCATGTTTTAGTTGATTCTAGAGCGATGAATTGCTTCATTATTCCGGAGTGTGCGGAGAACAGCAGAATCCGGAGTGATTTCATTGAGCAGCCGGGAGTAGCTAAGGTGGTTGGAGGGAAGTCTTGGCTACTTTCGGGCGGGCTCGAGGTGTGTATATTCTGGTGGCGGGAGAGTTAATGCCAGTAGATTTGATTATCAGTCTGGTGGAGCTGTATGATGTCATTCTGGGGATGGATTGGATGGATCGGTACAAGGTGCATCTGGATTGTCATCGGGGACGAGTTATGTTTGAGCAAGAGACGGGGAGGTTGGTGTATCAGGGAGTGAGATCGACTTCCATAAGTCTCATGATTTCGGTGATTCAGGCTGAGCAGCTGATTGAGGAAGGTTCTGGAGAAGCTGTGGGAACCGAAGCTGTATGCGAAGTTGAGCAAGTGCAATTTTTGGCAGCGAGAGATGGGTCTTCTCGGTCATGTGTTTTCTGCAGATGGAGTTTCTGTGGATCCGGTGAAGATTGAGGCTATCAAAGGAGGCCACCGAGGAATGCCACTGAGATTAGGAGTTTTCTCGGTTTGGCGGGGTACTATAGGAGGTTCATCAAAGGATTTGCGAGTATGGCGTAGTCGATGACAAAGTTGACAGGGAAGGATGTCCTTTTTGTGTGGTCTTCAGCTTGCGAGGTGAGTTTCGCGAGGCTGAAGGAATACACCAGTGTTGGCGTTACCCGAGCTGGGTGAGCCTTTCGTGGTGTATACAGATGCTTCAGGAGTTGGTCTGAATTGTGTGTTCAAGCAGCAGAGAAAGATAATTGCTTATGCTCTGAGGCAGTTGAGGAAGCACTAGAGCAAATACCCTACTCATGATTTGGAATTGGCTGTAGTGATTTTCGCTTTAAAGATTTGGACATCTTATCTTTATGGCGGGACGGTTCTAGTGTTCACTGATCATAAGAGCCTGAAGTTTTTCTTTACGCAGCCAAAGCTGAACCAAAGGCAGAGGCGTTGGATGGAGTTGGTAGCAGATTACGATCTGGAGATTGGTTACCATCCTGGTAAAGCTAATCTGGTTGCAGATGCGTTGAGTCGGAAGAGAGTTGTGTTGGCTCAGGAGCGGGATATGGAGGAGTTGCTGAGCGAGATGAAGACCTTGGGGTTATGTGTTATTTTACAGGAGCCGTTGGGATTAGAGGCAGCTAATCAAGCAGATTTGCTCAGCAGGGTTCCAGCAACTCGGGAGAAGGATCAGGTTTTGGTTGATGCTTCTAGGGTGGTTGGTTCTGAGTATCAGACCTTGGCGAGCGGAATGATACTTATGAACAGGCAGGTCTGTGTATCCAAGGATGAGGATCTGCGGCAGGAGATTCTAAGAGAGGCTCATTCGAGTATGTTGTCGATTCATCCGGGAGCAACCAAGATGTACCGGGATCTGAAGCAGAATTATCATTGGGTCGGGATGAAGAAGGATGTGGCTAACTGGGTTGCAGCATGCAATGTGTGTCAGCTAGTGAAGGCTGAGCATCAGGTTCTGAGGTTGTGGCAGAGTTTGCCTATTCCGGAGTGGAAGTTGGACATGATTACCATGGATTTTGTGACAGGGTTGCCGGTGTCGCAAACCTATGATGCTATTTCGGTGATTGTGGATCGTCTCACTAAGTCAGATATTTTCTTGCCATGAAGAAGACCGATTGAGCGGCAGTTTGGCTAAGAAGTATGTGTGTGAGATTGTGAGGCTGCACGGGGTGCCAGCGAGTATTGTGTCAGACAGGGATCCGAGATTTGCTTCTGAGTTTTGGGGAGCATTTCAGGCTGAGATGGGCACTAAGGTGCATATGAGTACAGCATATCATCCGCAGACGGATGGGCGGTTTGAGAGGACGATTTAGACTCTTGAAGATTTACTGAGGATGTGTGTGCTGGATTACGGTGGTCATTGGGCGGATCATCTGAATCTGGTTGAGTTTGCGTATAACAATAGTTACCAGGCGAGTATTGGGATGGCTCCGTATGAGGCTCTGTATGGGAGGCCGTGTCGTACACCATTATGATGGACTCAAGTGGGAGAGAGGAGCATGTTTGGTGCATATTTTTTTCAGGAGACGATGGAGAAGATCCGTGTCTTGAAACTGAACATGAAGGAGGCTCAAGATAGACAGAGGAGTTATGCTGATAAGAGACGGAAAGAGCTAGAGTTTGAGTTGGGAAATTTGGTGTATCTCAAGGCAGCAATGTTAACGGGTCCTAACAGCTCCATTTTAGAGAATAAGTTAAGTCCGAGGTTTATGGGTCCATTCAGGGTGGCAGAGCGGGTTGGACCAGTAGCTTATTGGTTGTAGTTACCTCAGAGTATGAAGGCATTTCGTAGGGTCTTCCATGTGTCGATGTTGAGGAAGTGCCTGCATAAGTCTGAGGAGGTATTGGCTAGGTTTCCGGAGGACCTTCAGCCCAACATGACATTGGAGGCGAGACCTGTGAAGATTCTGGAGAGGAGAGTCAAGGTGCTGCGCCAGAAGAGGATACCGTTGGTGAGAGTCATGTGGAACTGTGACGGTGTCGAGGAGGAGACTTAGGAACCAGAAGCGAAGATGAAGGCAAAGTTCTCAAAGTGGTTCGAGAAGCAAGTGGAGGCTTGAGTTTGTCTTTTCTGGTTTTCAGTTTTGAGATATCATGTGGCTATTCAGGTTTTCAGTTTTGAGATATCATGTGGCTATGTGTTGGTTATGTATTTTCGTTTGGGTATTGTAACGATTATACATTTCTAGTGATTTAATAAGATGAGAATTTCTTATTAAATGTGTTTTTAAGATGTGAATTCTTATATTGTATAACTAGTGGGGTCATGTGTTATGTGATGGCTGGAAAATAGAGGTTTTATGTGAGTTAGAACATGTCTATTTCCTAGAGGGAGTCTGGAAAAAGAGGTTTTATGCGAGTTAGAACTTGTCGTTTTCTAGGGACTCTGCTAGGAAACACCCTAGTGTTTGGGTTGTTTCGGATGGCCTAGTGATTGATCATGGATGTGATCATATTCTGGGTTAGTGGATGTCATGAGGTAACCATGTGAAGTGATTCTGGTCGATTGGTACTTATGAGGCACGTTGGAGAGTTAGTGCTCTAGGGGACAGTGAGGTTTCCTGCATATACTCGAAGGGACATTGAGGTTCTCTCCAGGGGATAGTGATTTCTCCTGCATATATCTCGAGGGACAGGGATCTCTCCAGGGGACAGTGAGGTCTCATGCATGCCGATAGCTTGACGGACTATATATCCTAAGAGTGGGAGGGGCATGGAGCATACCGATAACCTGATGGACGGTGTTTCTGACGGTGGGAGGGGTATGATATACACAGATAGCTCAAAGGGTGACGACCCTGAGAGTGTGAGGGGTGTATATGTATATGGGTTATGAGCATAACGTCTGTGATGTGATTATAGGTATAAGACTAGATGAGCTTCAGGGATTGGGAGTTATCTTAGATGGTGCTGGCCGGGTGGGTCAGGAGTGTGATAATGATGTGTAAGTGGATGTCTAGTCTAGGGTTTTTACTTACGTTTGGAACCTCGGTTCAGACGACACTCGTAAACAGATGTAGTGTCTTTGGTTGTGCATGTTCTTGTTTGATTGTTGCGCGATCAATTGGTCCAATTTTGGGTCTACGGTTGGTCGTACATGTTCTTGTTTGATTGTTGCGCGATCAATCGGGAAGACCTAATTCGGATCAGGGAACGTTGCATTAATGATGTTTTCAGGCTAATCTGGTCGGGTTTCGGACGAAAGTGTTAATCTTTGTGGGACGGTATTTTGTGACTCGAGGTCGAATCCGTGTTAGTGGGGGAGAATTGTAACGTCCGTGAACCAAAAAGTAGATTTTTGGTTGGTGCATCGATCAACACAAGGTGGTGTGTCAATCGACACGCGTGTTTTTGACTTGTGAGAAGTCGGGTTCTGGGCGTTGCATCCATCGACACAAGGTGTGTATGTCGATGGACACAAGCTGAGATTGAACCGGGTTGGTTCGATTTGAGTCGTCGGTTTGGCTCGGTTTAGGGGGAAGCCCTAGGGTTCGGTTATAAAAGGGATGTGGCCGATTTCTGAGACTTTTTAGTTTCCAGAAAGTTTCTAGAGAGTTTCCAGTGTGTTTTTGAAAGAGGATTTGAGAGAAAAGGAAGAATCATCGTTGATTTCTTCGAGTTCTTGATCCTAAAAGCTTTGGTGTGTGTTTGTGAGGATCTAGAGATCGTTTCTAGTGTATTGGATTCCCGATTTGGAGAGGATTCAGATTGGAGATCTGCGTTCTTTGTGTTCTTCGCGTTCTTCGTGAAATTTCATCCTTTTACCTTCCAGAATCGAGGTGAGTGCGTGATCATAGGCTTACCTAGGTAAAGGATTAGATGGAATGCGATTGTTGTGTTGTTTGGTTGGATTTCGTGTTGCGTTGGTGAGTTTTGTGCAGGAGATCGATGCAAAGCGATCTGGAATCGATCCATGAGAGGATAGGTTCGATTCTCGATTTCTGCGTCGTGCGTCGATCGACACAATTGCTTTGTGTCGATCGACACAGCGTGCATCGATCGACACCGGGGTTGAGTGTCGATCGATACCGTCAGTTTAACGTATTGATTGTGCTGTTTTCGCGTTTGGTTGTTGTGTGATGCATTGTGATTGTTCATCCTGGTATTGTATCTCTTCCTTATGCATGTGTGTATAGCCTGTAGATGGAATGGCCGTTTCACTGAGTATTTGTGATAATACTCACGCATCTCTTTTATCCATGTGATGCAGGTAAAGAGAAAATGTGATTGTGGAATCAAGGCAAGGAAGAGGAGATGATCTAGTGTCTCGTTTTGGTGATGTTATTGAATTGTTTAGAACCGCTAGGATGCTGGTGTATGAATTGAATTTTTGGTTATTAGATTGGTTCATGGAATTGGTTGAGTATTGAATTTGGAGTGGTTTATTGAATTGTTAAATTGTTATTGAGTATTTTCCGCTGGATGTTGTTGATTGAATGTTGATGTTGATTGGATGTTGAGATTTAGTATTTATGGGAATGCTAATTCGAGTCCATTAAAAAAAAAAAGGATCGGGTTATTTCACATTGGACGTTATCACTATACACGGAGTGTCAACCAATAGGATGCTGATTTTGACAGAAGCAACGTTATCACTAGGAAATCATAAAACTTTGGGATTTAAATGATATTTTTTTAAAGTTGAGGCTTTTTCGTCCACAATTAGAAAGTTCAGGCTTTTTTCGTCATTTTTTCTATTTTCAACACGACGCCATTTTGCCTAAATGGAGACTGCTAACGGAAAATTAACCCCGTTATATTGCTAACGGAAACTTAACGACATGCTTGAAATGGCTAAATGAATGAAAGTTAATTATTTTTATAGAAAGTCAACCAAAACTTTGGGATTTAAATGACATTTTAGAAATTGAGGCTTTTTTGTTCTCAATTTGAAAGTCGAAGCTTTTTTTTTGATATTTTCCCCAAATTAATAATCTTATATAATTATCCATATATAACTATGGTAATATATTAAAACATGGTTTTCATGATTTTTTTTTTGACTTAAAGTTGAAATTATTTAGAGATTATATTTAGCTTTACTAATTACATTAACAACTTTGAATATTGTTTTCTAGGTATGTATCCAAAACTTGTAAAAAATTTTGGACAAAAAAATTGATTATTTACACATAATTATTTTTAAATGTATCCATCAACATTAAGGATAATAACCATGAATTTTTCTAAATTTTATACATAAGAACATATATCATTGTAATTAAATAGTGTATTATGATATTAACATTCATTCTATTGCGATAATCAAGTTTTTTAATCATAATTTTAAGTTAATGCATGTTATGGTTTCAACTAAATTCCTTAATATAACATCATTCGAAGTTGTTAATGTTCACTAAAAAGATTAACACCATGTATACAATCAGTTGTTTACAAATATTTGAATACCTGTTCTTAAATTAAATAGTTAATTTGATTACATTAACACCATGTATACAAATAACAAAATAGCTACTTACTATCATTCAAGCCTTGATATACAACACAATAAATTATATTGCCAACTATGTATTGTCTTTTTTAAACTCTGAGAGTAGTTGACTATACCATGTCTATAAATAACAAATTAGTTAACTACTAAGAACAATTTTCCAGCCTAGAGAGTAGTTGACTACAACATGCTATAAATAACAAAATAGCTGCTTACTCCCAAACACGACAAGCGATGCAACAAAAGATTAGAAAGCACTATAAAGCTGAACTAGTTCTGTCAGGCATCGATGCACGCTACTGACATAAAGTTGAACTATCTATATATTTGAAATAGATAGGTTGTACGATATGTATATATATGGTGTTGCTCCTTGCATATAAAGCTATCTCGTCCTCTATCTCATAGTTTTAAGGGTATAGACGTCAGTTTCATAGTCAAATAATTGATGACTTTTGCTAGTTAGTTAGTTGACCGTTTTTTTATGTTATTTACCTAATTGACACATCCAATTGTAATATTCACTTAATTCCCCCTAAGAAGATTTGGATGGGAAAAGACAAGTAAAATAATCTCTTCCTCCCAAAGCCCATAAACCAAAAGCTTAAACTAAGGACAATTCGATCTTTTCTTAGTGGGTAACCCTTAACCTAACCCCTCTGCCACCTATATATTAAGCTACTAATATAAGGTCAGAAGAAGAGATTTCTGACAACAAAGCTCTACTGGATTTTGTCTAAACTCACCTCTGTCATCCCTTACAAGTAGTTTAGACCAGCCTTATACAAGAGTTTTGTCGAGCCTCTCATTGTCGACGGAGTTATAAAGCGACCTTCATATCCTTGGATAGATCTCGTTTTGTAGCACGTTATAAGACGAGTCCGCAATTTGTGTTTGAAGTTTCTTGTAAATCCCTATTTTTTTGCAACCATATACATGTCTCAAATTTTCCAGTTTTCCTAGTTTCAAAGAGTTGTTTTTGGAGGCGGTTCTCCGTTGATACATAATGCTTCAGATTACTATGTGAGGTATCTATAAAGGTGTTGTTTCTAGGAATATAAATCAAGTTTTCGATCTTAAATCCGAGGTATGGATCGTTCAAAAATTTCTCTCAAATTGGAGGTAAGGTATGTCCGCAAATCAATCTCGAAGGTGATCAAGAATCACAATTTCCTGAATTTAGAATTTTTTTAAGTATTTTGGATCTACTTCTAGTTTTAAGTTGGAGTTTTCGGAGAATGATTCTGTCATGTAGGAGCAGAGAGGACAAAAACGGTAGTTGTGTTAGATAGAGGACATGTAAGAGAAGCCAACAAAGTTGCAATCATTCTCATCAAAAATAGTTTTTGGTTGTGGTGAGCTGTGTAATTTGCATGTCTAGAGATAGTTTCAATGCAGTCAATTTGAGGATCCATTTGAAGGTTCATATGAAGTTCGATTGAGGTGTAATTTTGTGATGTTGCTCATGGTACTACCGTCTTAATAATCAACGGTCATATTCTAAAGTGGACTATTAGTTTGTCTATTATCCGCATATTCACAATCATGTTTTGTACAACTTTTATTCGAGGATCAAGTTTATGTAGTTGCATTGTTTGGGTTGGTAAACGAGTTCAAAATAAGCTGGAAATTTGCAAGAACTTTGTGGACTCATAAGATGAGATCGTGTCAAATGATAATTGGAGTTGGAGAGTGGAACCCAATTGAGCAAGGACAGTTCCATGCTCTAGTTTCAGAACCTCTAAATACTTTGTGTCTAAAGGTGAGGGTAAGATTTGTGGATTCATAATATGCAATGGATTGATTGTGTGAGAATATATGTTGAGTCTAGGAATTGTGAATGATGTGTTGACTAAGATGTTAAGTTGAGATCATGATGTGATATGGTATAGTTAAGGTATTTTAGTTGTTTGAATGTGATATGGATAATGTTGATTGTGTATCTGCTATGGTGAAGTTAGGATAATTCCATTGCATATTGTGTGTGATGTTGGACTGAGGGAGAGGACATAATAATCCCGCCAAAGCCCATTAACCGTCTGATGAGCCAAAGGTGCGTACGTCTTTTCAAGGTGACAGCTAAGTCAAATGTGTCAGGTGTTAAGTGTCTTGAATAATTATGTTTAAATGTGGGATGATGAACTTAGGGAAGTATGTTTGGTTGATGTTGTGATAGATGTAGCTTGAATGTTGCATGACTGTTTCTAGGCTTAGTATATTTGTTTATTGGATTTTGTTATTGTATAATGTGGATCATGTGGACATACATGATCTCCCTCTCTAAGTAACCTAGTTGCTCACCCTTTCTCCATCTTTTTCAATGCCCCTTCTCCCTCTTTTTCAGTGTGTACAGATGTATTTCTTGTATTTCAAGTGATTGGTACCTCAAATCTATGATGATTCAGCCACGGCCCAATGCATATTTGCATATTTATCATAGTTGGTGTTTATGTAAATTTATGCTAATTTACTGCTTGTGCCATTTACGCTAGCCTATTGTATGCACATATGTGCTAAACTACTGTATATGTTTTATGTCTTCCATTTTAACCCTAGTGTAATGAGTTTTATATTTACATTGAGTTTGGTTCAAAAGATTCAATTATTCCAAATAAAGTTTCCTTGTTATTATTCTGAGCAAAAATAAAATTATTTGGCTGTCAACGAAGATCTTCTAAGCCATGAGATTATTCATCACGTAACATTGTGGGTTAATATGCCACAAAAAATGTAGCGCCAAAAAAATATCAAACAATTACAATAAAACATTAAGATCCAAATTGCCAACATTTATTACTATAAAATATGGTCATAATACAAAAATTTTATGATTTTCTTAACGAAACTCAAGAATGAAGGAAAGTGGTTGAGAATAATTTATTCATTTGGACCAAGCTCAATGTAAACAGAGATCAAAATAATTAATCGTAAACAGAGTTCCGTTTGAATTCGCTAGATAAAAAAAGGTTTTGCCTATTTTGATAAATAAATCAAAGATTTTCCCCAAAATTTTCATTATATATATATTTTTGTTCATATATATAAATAAATAAATAAAGTTTTTAAACTAGATTTCGGTTAGTTGAACTTGACAATAACTAGTCCTTTATTGAAATTGAAGAAGTAAAATAAGTAAAAAATTGAACTTGGAAGTCCATGAACATTAGAACTAAAATAGATCGCAAAAATCACACACTACGCATATGTAGACTAGCGTATATCGAAAACTTTAAGAAAAAGACAGGTCAACATAGGCGATTAAGAGAGCGATTATGATTTTTTTAAGTTTTAGCCGCACGGTAAGGGTTTATGGTGGTTCCTCCGCCGTCCAGCTCTTCCAATGGCAACACCAGAAGTTGAAGGGAGTACTCCGTCAAATTCAGGCTCATTGAAGGAAATCCCATAGAAACCGACATGGGCCAAAGTGGTTAGAAACAAACCTTCGCTATCAAAACAAGAATTTTAGATTTCTGGAGATGATGGTGGATCGATAGTTGTTCCAGAAGATATTCTTGAAGATGTCCCGTTATGGGAAGATTTTTTGGTGGGGCATTTCTTGCCGGATGCTCCTCATGTGGCAAAGATCCACGTGATAGTCAATAAGATTTGGTCTCTAGTAAATAAATCAATCAAAATCAATGTCATTGTTATGAGTGAGAGGGTTGTGAAATTTAGAATCAAAGATGCTGGCGTACGTTCAAGGATTTTAGGACGAGGAATGTGGAATATTGCGGGTATTTCGATGGCTGTTTCAAAATGGACACCCATTGTTGAGGATGCACAGCCTGAAATTAAAACAATGCAAATATGGATAACCATAAAGAACGTACCTCAAACGATGTTTTCGTGGAAAGGTTTAGGGTTTATCGCAAGTGCGGTAGGGAAACCTAAAAGGCTGTGATGTGTGCAGGGTTTAGATGCATAGGCAAGATTTAAATTTATCCCTAGGAAACTGCAAGTGCACAGCATTGACAATTGTAGTACTTAGGGGTCGATCCACTGATGACTAAGTGATGATGCGCTACAAATCAATATGATGCGAATTAAGCTAGATGAATATATTATTTGGTTTTTAGGGTTTATGGAAGCAAATAACAAAGCAATAAAGTAAAGATAGAGAGTTCAATCAACATAAATGATCAATCAATTCTCAAGACATATGCAAGACACAAGTAAACGATTTAAGGTTTTAAATACTAGTTGTTCTAGAACTCCAATCACTAAGGTAAAATCATACCACTGTCGTGGATCAAACTTCTATGTCCTCTTCCCTAATAGACTCAACTATCGTATAATTATTACAAGGTGAAGACACGCGTAAAGTGTAAGATTCTATTGTTCACAAAACTTTTAACTAACCTATCGAATTGTTAAGACGCTTAGCTCATCAAATACTAGGTCCGGAGATATAACAAGCTTTTGGAGAGTATATCAACCTAATATCAGTCACTGGATAGGTAAGCCAGATCATGCTTTGAGCGTAAATAAAGATGAAGAATCAATTCTATAATAAAACCTTAAACGTTCAATTATGTGATAACATAGAAATAAGAAAGTGCATAGAAGTCAAATCAAAGCTAATACTCTACATGTTTTGCAACACGGAGCAGCAAGAGTAAAGCAAAGAAACATAGTATAAATCATTGATCTACAAAGGGTAAGGGATTAGATCTCATCTCTTTGCAATAGGGCAAAGTCGAACTACCCTTAAAGGCTTTTAGAATCAAAGATGCATTAAGAACAAGAGATAAACGAAATACATGTTTAGGTATTGATTTAGGCTGTTTAACCAGCTGCTCTTCCTTCCTAGAGAGGCTAATAGCAAGTATATATAGGGGTTTAAGAGGTCCTAAGTCGGCTAGGGTTATCTTCGGGCAAAAGAGTATTTTATGTCGAAACTGAGGCAACCACCGGTCCAAGCAACTGTCGGGTCGCGTGACCGGTGTTGAGGTTTTCCTTGAGTCTTCTAGAACGTTGGCAATGGGCTGGATCATCGGCCCACGGAGCGGCCCGGTGCTTGGCTCATTTCTGCACATGCTTCACTTCTAAGGTAGTTTGACATGTCTTTAGTGTTTCCAGTGTATCTTCTAAAATACAACTCCAATTGATGTAATTCTAACTTAATTGGAAAGCTAACTCAAAGGGCTATCTTCACACCAAGGTTCATTAGATTCCAAGCTGAATTGGTCCTCCATTGATCCGTGAATTTCTGGCATATATGTTCTGTCCAACTTGAGAATATGCTTTATCTTCAAGATATAATGACTTGGTTTGGCTCATTTGACTTGAATAAGTAGCTGTATCATAGATAACACTTATTTTGCTCTTTTTGCATCATTTTGATGATTAAACCTATTAAGATCTTAAAATCCATATATACGAGAAAACTACCTCTTTTGGTCGAAATGATTTATTAAAGTATATAAAAACATTGTAAAATAAATAGTAAAAGTGGTAAAATATAGGGTATATCAGGCTGTATCCAGAAACAGAGCTTTGTAAACACTTTCACGAAGCCAAAGTAATGGTGGATATGTCAAAGGAACATCCAAAAACGTTCAAGTTCAAAGTTAGTAAAGATGAAGATACGTTGGTTGATTTCACATATCCCAAGCTACTTTCGAGATGTCAAACATGCGGGAAGTGGGGTCATCTGACAGAGATTTGTGTTGCAAATTCAAAGCCATCAGCATCTTAAAGAGAGGTGCTGCAGAAAACCCAATGAAAATAAATAGTCCATCAGTGTTATTGGTTCCAGATTTGGTGGAGAAGCCACAGGAAATTGAAAGTGATCATGTGAAGAGATGAAAAATACTCAAATTCAAATTCCATAGGTAATATCTCCACCAAAGAGGGTTGACGAGAAGGTAGAGGAAGAAGTTTGGGAAGAGGTTTCACCGAATAAAATTGGAAAGGTATCAGAACATCATTCAAAACAGATCTTCCTTGAGGAAACCGAGGAAGAGGCAATGGAAATGGATAAAGAGGAGGACGAATCTGTGGGAGAAAATAAAGAGATTGAAGAAGGAGAAATACTTTTGGAAGAGAAGTCAGAGAAAGAACATGGTCATAATGTGAAGAGAGATGGCATAGTCACACGTAATGTGAAGAGAGATGGTACAGTCACACGTATTCCTCCCTCTCAGGTTTCAAAGTCATCATATAAATACCTATCAGAAACTCAGCCACCCATTGCCAAGGAGGTAGCTCCTCGTATAGTGAGACAGCGAAAACCAACTAAAAAGTAATATGTCGGGTTTCTGTTGGAGTGTCTGTGGTTTAAACAAATCTTCTAAACATTCTATAATTTGACAATGGTTACAAAACAGTTCTATACAGTTTGGTGGTTTTCTAGAGACAAGGGTAAAGGAGAATAAAGCCATGAAGATCCATTCTTTGTAGCAAATGGTTGTTCTTTTATATCTAAATATGAGTATCATCCGGGTGGTCGCATTTGGGTGGTTTGGAAGGATAATGCTGGGATCACTCTGGTGTATAAGAGCTCTCAAATAATTACATTCTCTGTTTTGTTAGAAGGTAAAGAAGAAGAGTTCTTTTCCTCTTTTGTGTATGCTATGAATGTGGCGGAAGAAAGAAAACAATTATGGGAGGAGTTGAGGGATCACCATAATTCTCCTATGTTTCGTAGTAAACCATGGATGATTGCGGGCGATTTTAATGAAATTTTCAACATGGTGGAGCATTCAAACTATTCTGATAATCCCACTATACAATTGGGAATGAGGGACTTTCAAGATGTTGTTCGATATTACTCTCTTGTTGATTTGGGCTATCATGGACCACGATTTACATGGTGCAACAAACAGCAGGAGGGAATCATTTGCAAGAAACTTGACAGAATGCTAGTTAATGATCGCTGGTTAGATTTGTATCCATCATCGTATGGAGTTTTTGAATTAGGAGGGTATTCTGACCATTTAAGAGGAAGATTTTCTATGGAAGCAGATGGTCCAGGAAAGAGAAAGCCTTTCAAGTTCATGAATGTGCTAACTACTCTTCCTCTGTTCACTACAACGGTTGGAGAGGTATGGGAAAAAACAGAACCTCTATCTGTCTCAACGTCGGCAATGTTTCGATTCTCAAAGAAACTAAAAGAGATGAAGCCAATTATGCGATCACTGTAGGGGTCGAAATTCTCTCCTATGAGATCGATATAACGACGAGATCAACTCTGCAGCATCCTGACGAAATTGGATCAAGTCTACAAGGGCCCAGTCTGAATCTAGGCCGAAAATAACATTAGACCCATAATCAAAATGGGTTTAATGAAATTATGTGCCTAGATTAGATATATTGTCTAATGGGCCAAGCTCATTTTACTAGTTGGCCCATTTACTTAAACACTATATATATCTCATTGTACTCATCCAAAAAAAGGGTTCATAATTTTTGGTAGATAAACTCTCTTGTAATCATAGCTTAACAGAAACAACAATAAAAAATTCTTGTTCTCAGTATTTATTCTAAGTGAGTCCGCGACATAGAAATTTCTAATCCCCAAACACCCTTGACAAATTTAACTGTGCAGATCCGACTCCCACATTCACTGGAAAAGTCAAAGCTGGGAGATATCCCAAAACGTGCTCGAGAGGCATATGAAGACTTATGTCTTAACCAAGCGGAAATGCTACTAAACCCATCTCAAGTACGAAAATAGAGAAAAACTTTCTCAAACAGAAAGCTAAGTTACATTGGCTAAATGTTGGGGACATGAACAATTCCTATTTTCATAGAACAGCTCAGGTCCGAAAAATGAAAAATACAATACGGGAAGTTGTCGCACCGAGTGGAGAGATTTTGACAAAGGGAGATGATATTAATCAGGAAGTAGAAAGATTTTTTTAAGGAATTTCTTACTCACATGCCGTTGGATTATAAGGGAATGGCACAAGAAAAGATTGGCAATCTGATGTCATTTCGATGTTCAGATATTGATCAATTACATCTTGTAAGGGAGGTGACAGAAGAGGTAAAGAAGGTTCTTTTCTCAATGCCCAATGATAAATCTTCGGGTCCGGATGGGTTCACTTGTGAATTTTTCAAAATTGCATGGCACATCGTGGGCATTGATTTTTTTGTCGCTATAAAGTCTTTCTTTGTGAAGGATTCCTCCCAAAAGGTATA
Source organism: Arabis hirsuta (assembly GCA_964056655.1). Classification (NCBI taxonomy): domain Eukaryota; kingdom Viridiplantae; phylum Streptophyta; class Magnoliopsida; order Brassicales; family Brassicaceae; genus Arabis; species Arabis hirsuta. The sequence goes on along the minus strand of OZ053302.1, from coordinate 20,690,881 downwards.
AACTCTACCATTTTGGCACTTATTCCGAAAAAAGATGAGGTGAAAGAGATGAAAGACTATAGGCCAATCTCTTGTTGTAACGTTCTCTATAAGGTGATTTCGAAGATTATTGCTAATAGACTTAAGATCATACTGCCAAAGTTTATTGAATGAAATCAATCAGCCTTTGTAAAGGAAATGTTACTCATGGAGAATGTGCTTTTAGCAACCAAATTAGTGAAAGATTACCATAAGGATTCAATCTCTCCTTGATGCGCAATGAAGATTGATATTTCTAAGGCTTTCGATTCAGTACAATGGGAGTTTGTTTTGAACACATTGGCTGCTCTCAACTTTCCAGAAAAATTTATAAATTGGATCAGGTTATGCATTACGACAGCCTCCTTCTCCGTTCAAGTCAATGGTGAACTTGCGGGTTATTTTCAAAGTACTTGTGCGCTAAGACAAGGGTGCTCTTTATCCTCGTACCTTTTTGTCATATGCATGAATGTGTTATCGAAGATGATTGATAAAGCTGCAATAGAACGGCGAATTGGATATCATCCCAAGTGCAAGGGACTTCAAATAACGCATCTATGTTTTGCATATAATTTAATGGTCTTTGTGGATGGTAGGAAAGAATCAATAGAAGTAATGATCCATATCTTTGATGAGTTTGCAGTGAAAGCGTGATTAAAGATCAGTATTGAAAAATCGATTCTTTACTTGGCAGGGATTTCTGAAGATAAACGAAATGAAATCATAGAGAGATTTCCTTTTAGTTTAGCTCAAATTTCAGTGAGATATTTGGGACTACCATTATTGACAAAACGAATTACCAAGGCAGATTACAATGTGTTACTTGAGAAAGTCTGAACACAACTATCTTCTTAGACTGCAAGATATCTTTCTTATGCAGGAAGATTGAAACTACTTGGTTCGGTCATTGCAAGCAGGGTCAATTTTTGGCTCTCTACATATCGATTACCCAATGGCTGTTTAGAGGAGATTGAGAAAGTATGTGCAGCGTGTCTTTGGTCAGGGCCTGATTTGAATCCAAGGAAGGCAAAAGTTGCTTGGAATGATGTTTGTAAGCCGAAGGGAGAAGGAGGACTTGGTCTTAAGTCTTTAATCGAAGTTAACAAAGTGACTTGTCTCAATTTAATTTGGAAAATTCTCTCAAATTAGCCTTCTTTATGGGTAAGATGGATACAACATACTCTCTTACACAAGGGCTCCTTCTAGTTAGTTAAAGAATCAACCTCGGTGGGTTCTTGGATGTGGAGAAAGCTTTTGAAATATTTGAGATAAATCAAAAGATTTTCATCGGGTTAAGATTGGTAATGGGGCCACAACTTCTTTCTGATTAGATGACCTGGGACGGATTCAAAACCTGACAGGATTGCACAGATTCATTGATTTAGAGATCACTAGTAACGCAACTGTGGAGGAGGTTATTAACACACATCGCCGAAGGAAACATATAGTGGAAAATTTGAATCGGATTGAAGATATGATAGCTAATACAAGAGTTAAAAGGTCTCAGCATGATGACGTATCTTTGTGGAGAAGGGAAGATGGTAAATTCAAGAACAAGTTCACATCGAAAGGCACTTGGCAGCAAGTTCGAATTGCAAATACGGAAACATATTGGACTAAGGGAATTTGGTTTAAGCATGCTACTCCTAAATTCTCTTTTGTTACTTGGCTTGCGACTCTGAATCGTCTCTCGACGGCAGACTGTACGAGCACTTGGAGTTTGATAAATCAGCCTTTGTGTGTACTCTGTTCGAACGAGGAAGAAACAAGAAACCACTTATTTTTTTATTGCATATACACATCGTAAGTATGGTACGAGCTTCCGTTTTGTCTGTTTGGTCAACACTACACCAACGAGTGGATACAACTATCGCACCTCATCATAAATCAGACTATTGACAAGCTTACATTGTCCTTGCTTCGATACATTTTTCGAGTGCCAATCACGGGGAGACTCCGAACCCATCATAACTCATCATCAAAATGGTGGACAAGACTATGCGCAATCGTTTGAGTTCGATAAGAGCAAGTGGGGATCATGGCTATGACGAAGGCCTAAGCCAATGGTTTGGGACTCGATAACATAGTTTTTTAAAAAATGTTGTTTAATGATGTTTTAGAATTTTCAACTAAAGATGCAGTTCATGTAAAACAATTTTTTTGATCGAATATAATTTAACATTCATTTTAAAAAAAAATAGACTAGCGAATATCGTGCAAACTGTAAGCAAGTGCAGATTGTGCAAAATGTAGGCTAGCAAAAGTTGTGCAAAGACACACTACGATATATTCACATAATAAAGGTTATAAGAGAAGGTTCTTAGTTCCGCGTGAATTAGAGCTTATGCAATAGATTTCTATCCCAACACATATTTAATTAACAAGGCAAATCGTCTATAAATATCGGAGGAATGAACTTAAGAAAATGATCAAATATCAAGAATAAAAACCGAGAGGGAGAATACTGTAGACTATACTTTGAAAGATTCTTGCACATATCATCTCGATAGATTCCTGCAAGTTGCACCTAAGAGATACTTGTATACGCCTACTTTAAGAGGTTTAAGTAAAATTTTATGTTTATATTTTTAACAACAAATATACACCGTTTAGTCGTCTTTTTTTTCAAAAGAATGTAAAATTTGTATTGAGATTAAAAAATAGTTTTTACATCTACTGCAATAGATTGGTTTAAATTCAAAGCATAAAACAATTATATAAAGAAACCCATATAGGGCTATGAACAATCCTGAGTTTCAAACCAAGGAATCAGACCATTTCCGTAGCGGATATCAAGTGTACAGATGGAGCTAATCTTGTAAGTTAGCCTCCATTAATCTGCATAAATATCAATAAATCGCATATCTTAGGAATCGAACCCTAGACTTTCTGTGTATAAACTTTAAAACCTTGACTATTACGCTAAGGGGACTTCCACAATTGATAATAATTAGTATTTAGTTTTAAAATGCCTCACTCTCATATGTACGTGTACCGATTCTATGGGACATATGTCTGAAGCAAGCTCCAAATCTATTTCGGAAAAAAATAATATAAAGTATTAATGGCGAGAAAATGTTTTTATATATTATAGCAAAACAGTCATGCTTAGTTGTGTCCAATGTCCATCCAAAACAAGGTCAGAGAAAAAAACATGTCGAGACAATAGCAAGGTTCTTGGACAGGTGATCATGCACTCTATAGAATCAGATTCAATCATATTTCAACTCTTCTTTTGTGATAAAAATAAAAATAAAAGTAAAGCTGTGGGGTATAAAGTTGGCTACATACACCTCTAAGTTATTCTCTACAATAACTTAGTGGGTATATATATATAAAGCTTCTTTATGCAAAGGAAAGATATGTATGCTCCTTTTTCTTGGATTATATTATTATTTTAATCTATCTTTTCACGTAAAATGCATCTATCTGATTCTGATCGGATACAAAAATCATGAACCCTTGTTTTGTTTTTATAAGCCTATCAATTTCAGTCTTTCAACTTGTAAGCTTCTTCTTCCTCTCTTTTTCTCTCGAACCCAAGATTGATCTCTCTTCCTTGCATCCTAAGTTAACTCCTTCTGGTTCCTTTCCCAGAAATGCGTCTCAGATTTTTCCCCTTTTTTGTTCTCTTCTTCTTTAGCTTCAACAGCAACCTATCATGGGGCTTGATGAGTCCGAACCAACAACCTCAGTTCTTCAATCTTATGAGAAACTCTTTCTCCGGAAACGCTTTGTCCTCTTGGAATCTTTCAGCTGACAACTGTAAGTTGAGCGGCGTAATCTGCGACGGTGAAGGGCTAGTCACGGATCTTGATCTTTCCGGTCGGTCCCTCTCCGGGATTTTCCCAGATGGGATTTGCTCTTACCTCCCAAACCTCCGTGTTCTTCGTCTCTCTCATAACCATCTCAACAGAAGCAGTAGCTTCCTCCACACCATCCCTAATTGTTCTATGCTTCGAGAGCTGAACTTGAGCGCTCTCTATCTCAAAGCCACTCTCCCTGATTTCTCCCCCATGAAATCTCTAAGAGTCATCGACATGTCATGGAACCATTTCACCGGTGGCTTTCCGCTCTCCATTTTCAACCTCACCGATCTCGAGTATCTCAATTTCAATGAGAACCCAGAGCTCCATCTCTGGACTCTTCCGGATTATATCTCCAACCTCAAGAAGCTAACACACATGCTCCTCATGACGTGTATGCTCCACGGCAATATCCCGAGATCCATTGGGAATCTGACTTCCCTTGTTGATCTCGAACTTAGCGGAAACTTCCTCTCCGGCGAGATTCCAAAAGAAATCGGGAATCTTTCCAACTTGAGGCAGCTTGAGCTTTACTATAACTATCACTTAACTGGGAGCATTCCGGAGGAAATCGGTAATCTCAAGAATCTTACGGACATAGATATCTCGGTTAGCAGGCTAACCGGAAGCATACCGGAATCAATCTGCAGCCTTCCAAAACTCCGAGTGCTTCAGCTTTACAACAACAGCTTAACAGGTCAGATTCCCAAGTCACTTGGCAACTCAAAAACCTTAAAGATCTTGTCTCTCTACGACAACTACTTAACCGGTGAACTCCCGCCAAATCTTGGATCTTCCTCGCCTATGATCGCTCTTGATGTCTCGGAAAATCTTCTCTCGGGTTCTCTTCCAGCCCAAGTTTGCAAATCCGGCAACCTTCTCTACTTTCTTGTCCTACAAAACAAGTTCTCCGGTTCAATCCCCGAGACTTATGGGAGCTGCAAGACTCTTATACGGTTCCGTGTAGCGAGCAACCGCCTCGTGGGAGACATACCGAAAGGAGTTTTGTCTCTGCCTCATGTTTCAATCATCGACTTGGCTTACAACATATTGTCCGGTCCAATACCTAGTTCAATCGGAAACGCCTGGAATTTGTCAGAGCTGTTTATGCAGGGTAATAGAATCTCCGGTGTTATACCTCGTGAGATCTCTCGTGCCACCAACCTTGTGAAGCTTGATCTTAGCAACAATCAACTATCTGGTCCGATACCTTCAGAGATCGGAAGACTGAGGAAACTGAACTTACTTGTGCTGCAAGGCAACCACTTGGATTCTTCGATACCTGAATCGCTCTCTAATCTCAAATCCCTCAACGTTCTTGATCTGTCCAGTAATCTCCTCACCGGAGCAATCCCTGAAGACCTCTCCGAGTTGCTGCCAACCTCTATCAATATATCCAGCAATCAGCTCTCTGGTCCCATCCCTGTCTCATTGATAAGAGGAGGTCTTGTAGAAAGCTTTTCGGATAACCCTAAACTCTGTGTTCCGCCAAATGCTGGCTCATCGGATTTAAAGTTTCCGTTGTGTCAAGAGGCTCGCAGCAAAAAGAAGCTAAGCTCGATATGGGCAATCCTTGTCTCAGTCTTCATCCTAGTCCTAGGGGTCATCATGGTTTACTTGAGACAACGGTTGAGTAAAAACAGAGCAGTGATTGAGCAAGACGAGACCTTAGCTTCTTCTTTCTTCTCCTACGACGTCAAGAGTTTCCACCGCATAAGTTTCGACCAAAGGGAGATTCTCGAAGCCCTGGTGGACAAGAATATTGTAGGTCACGGTGGCTCTGGTACGGTCTACAGAGTTGAGCTCAAATCGGGAGAAGTAGTTGCGGTGAAGAAACTATGGAGCCAAAGCAGCAAAGATTCAGCTTCTGAAGACAGATTGTACTTGAACAAGGAGTTGAAAACCGAAGTTGAGACACTCGGGAGCATTCGCCATAAGAACATTGTCAAGCTCTTTAGCTACTTCTCAAGTTTGGACTGTAGTCTTTTGGTGTATGAGTACATGCCTAATGGTAACTTATGGGACGCTCTTCACAAAGGCTTGGTTCATCTCAATTGGCCAACTCGTCATCAAATCGCGGTTGGAGTCGCTCAAGGATTGGCTTACCTTCACCATGATCTCTCTCCGCCAATCATTCATCGTGACATCAAATCCACAAACATATTATTGGATATAAACTATCAGCCTAAAGTTGCAGACTTTGGCATTGCAAAGGTGTTGCAGGCTAGAAGCAAAGATTCAACCACAACCGTTATCGCGGGCACTTATGGTTACTTGGCTCCAGGTGATTATGCCTCTATAAACCTTACTCAAATTTTATGAGCAATGGAAATACTAAAAACAATAAGATCTTCTTGGCTACATATGATCGTCATTGTAACTAGAACAATATATTGATCAAACTAACACTTGTTCACGCAATGGTATACACGTACTGATGATATATATGCATTTGGTAATGGCAGAATATGCATACTCCTCCAAAGCAACGATCAAATGCGATGTGTACAGTTTCGGGGTGGTGTTAATGGAGCTGATCACGGGTAAGAAACCAGTGGATGCGTGCTTCGGGGAGAATAAAAACATAGTGAATTGGGTGTCAACAAAGATTGATACTAAAGAAGGATTGATGGAAACATTAGACAAGAGATTATCGGAGTCGTCGAAAGCAGACATGATCAACGCCTTGCGTGTAGCTATTCGTTGCACGAGCAGAACTCCAACAATCCGTCCTAACATGAACGAAGTCGTTCAGCTTCTAATCGACGCAGCACCTCAAGGAGGACCCGACATGACCTCCAAATCCACAACTAAGATTAAGGATGCTATGTTATCAGATCATATTACACAAACAAGACTCTAGTCATGCTTTCTTGCTCAAGAGGTGTAGTAGCATCACGTCCTGTAACTTCTAAACACTATCATGTATCTATATATATATATCATAGCCAAAACTCCTTATATAATCTATTAATCCTTCTATGTATTTGAAATGTTTCCTTTTAAGAATTCGGTTATTTCCGGGTTTGGTTCTCCGATTTCAAATCATCATAGCCAATAATACTATGGAACTCTTTTTTTTTTAGAAACAATAAAAAAAAACTTAAGAAAGAATACTACATACGGAATTGTTCATCTAACTAAAATTTAACAGCTGCTTCAAAATAACGCATAGAATCTGAATGTCTATGTAGACCCACAAACGAATCATAATAATTCACAAGCTCTTTTTTTTTGTTTCTTGTGAACTTTTAATTCGTCATTCTCCTTTATTCATCGGTGAGTGGAACTTCTTTTTTATTTAATTGCATGGCATGGAAGTGGGTTCTTGATTGTCATTTTTATAAACCTAAAAAGGGGAAATCTATATATAAGCTATATATTCATCAGTATGATCCGAACACGTACGATCGACCGATGGGTCGCATCGTCATATTTGTCGTCCCTATATATCAACAAAGGGACAAAGGAGAAAGCAAGAGACTCACTTTTATTTGGTCATTCAATTGCAAGATTAAAGCTCCAATAAATCAAAAATCGAGTTGAACGCACAAAATTCTTTGAATCAAGAAAAAAAAAGATAGTAGGGAATACATAGTGACACAAATTTACGAGTTCACTAACCAAACCCTCACATGATTTCACTAGAAATCAGAGAAGGATTACATGTACAAGATCATAAGCGCTAATCTCTCTCACATGAAGAAGAAGAAGCTTCGGTTTCATATCCCAACAACTACTGAACCGACTTGTAGCAATTGCAATAAAAGTAAACCCTAAGGCTAACTCCAAACACTGAATTAGTTATAGCCTCACACTCACACACAAAACACCTGCCTCGTCTCTACTCTTTTGACTTGATACCTAATTTTGTATTCAGAATCGAGCCTGAGTTTTAGTGGGCTACAAGCTAGAGGAAAAGTTGGGCGCTTTAAATATCTTCAAAGTAAAAAAATTAATAGCAAATCCAAATAAATGAATATCTTCATAGCAATACATCATACATCAAAATATTGAAAGAGCCTTAATATTGCTACAAAATACCAAGATGAAAAAACACCACAATCGATTTGTGTATCAACTATATTTTATATGCATTGCACGATTTACATATGCCAAATTACAAATGAATAAATTTAAATAGCGAAAAAATCCAAAAATTGTTCTATTGGTTGGACGAAGAGCTATGGTTCCAGTTCATGAAATGCGTGTGGAAGAAAAAGCGTTTTTCATTGACATGATTCATTTTCCAAATATAAAATTATATCGTCTTGTGAGTATTTGTTGCCATGTAGTATTTGTTATTTATGACATCAAATTGGTTATTTTCTTAAATATGTGTAAATGTAATTACACAATTTAAAAAAAAATAAAATTTTAATATCAATCAATGTTATGTAATGATGATTGATTATAAAAATACTATTTATGGGAACAAATCCAAGAACATTACTTGACAATCACATTAGCATAATAATGATAAATATACAACCAAAAATTAAGAAAACAAACACCACACAACCGATGAACTGGCAAGAAGATCTCGAAATAAAACTCGAATTATCATAAATTAATGCAGTTAATACTTTAACCATTTTATAACTATATTTTATTAAATAAAAATTTATTGTATTGTAGAAAAACTATACATTTGACAGTAAAACTCATATATGTAATCCAACTCTACAAATTTTTAAAATAAAATTTAAAATATAAATCAATGTTATTTAATGTATTATTTAAAATTGAATATTGTTGTATTGTGTCTTTTCGAAAATAAATGTTTTATGGTTATTTACAAAGATTGTGTCTTTTCGATATAACTATTTTTTCAGGAGTTACGTTATTTTTGATATAAAATTAAACGATTATTTCTAAGGGTTGTTTTATTTAAAAAATAACCACTTTATGGCTGATTCCAATGGTTGTCTTTCCGTTATAAACCTTTTTCAAGGGATACGCTTTTCTGATATAACCGCTTTATGGTTACCCTTATTTCTAAAGGTCACATATTCTCGATAAAAACGTTCTATGTTTGTATTTTTGGGTTGTATCTTTTCGATTTCAAAAGGTTGCGTCTTATCGATATAACTACTTTTAAAAGGGTTTCGTTTTTCGATACAACCGCTTTGTTATTATTTGTAAGGGTTGCGTCTTTTCGATATATATCTGTCTTTATTGTTGAGTATCATGGTTTTGTCATTTCATAAAACAGTTAATAGTTATTTTTAAAAGTTGTGTCTTTTTACTATAACCGTTTTATTAAGAGTTGCATCTTTTGCATATAACCGTTTTATAGTTATCTCCAAGAGTTACAGATTTTTGAAAAAAAAAATTTGGATAATTTTTGAATTTTTTTAAACAATGCAAATTTATGGTAAGTAGATCTCTAATAACATTTGACTTATCATAAAATAATGACATAATTATTCGTGCATAATTCGCTAGCTTGTCGGCTCTGGAATTTAGTGTGTGCGGGATGAGCGAGAGCGAGAAATAACTAAACCTCTCTTGTAAATTTTTTCAAAGATTCTAGTTGTACATCGAACGCCGGCCACTCATTCGGTGTAGACACCATACCATCTTCACCAAATCGGAACAGTCTATTGCGAATGTGATGAGATCCTCCCAAGGATAGGCACTCTAAAGTCGGTAAGGAGATAGACTTTGTATCTGAGAAACCGTAAAGTCTCAAAGATCAAAGGATGTGGAACGAATGGTCGCACAAGAGTTGCGGAAGACTCTTGATTTACCGGTTGATCCCTCGGATATGACGCACGGAGACGGATCGATGACTCCTTGGATATGACACACCAAGACGAGCCAAGTTGCTCAATGGATATTACAAACCATTGAAAGAAAAATGAGAATCACTCTCAAAAGTTTCCAAAAATATTTATCAAAGGCTTAACTTTTATTCATGAAATCAACCTCATTATATAGAGGAAATTACATCATAAAACGTTCATAAACATGGCTCAACATGCAGAGTATCTCGAGAATAGAAATTGAACTTTCAATTGCATGTAAGAGAGAGAACAACACTTCAATAAATGCTTCTTTGAACTTGGACGAAATCTGATCTTGTTTGATTGCTTTTGGGCCAAAACCAACTTCATGGGCTTCTCTAATGGATCAAGATTGCAGATCAATTTGATTTGTAGCTTAACTCATTCTGGTCCGGTCGGAATTCATCATTTAACGCGCATGGATCTGAATCGCGTTTACAGGAAATCACCTGACTTGTAACTTGAATAACTTCTTCATTTGAGCTCCAATTGATCCGATTCTTCTTTGAGGTGTTCCGTGAATAAGCTGAGAATATTACGCAAGTTGTTTCATGTGTTGACTTGTCGCTGTTAGGAAGATACACTTCGAACAGTGAGCATATGTCTTTTCTGGTCAGATTCGAAATGTGCATCTAGTTGGATTGAGCTCCGATTCAGCTGCTGATTTCTCGACCCCATCATAATTTCCATGTTGCTTCCCATGATCATATCAGAATGCGACTTCCTTCTTCTACATATAGAGCATGCACTACATGGCCCATAGTAGTGCATCAATCTCTGAGTGTAGGGGGGATAGACTCCATCTTCTACTGAAAGCACCCATCATATATAAAGGCCATATCTTCAGTCGTGAAAGCATACCACCTCAGTCCGAAGAAGGGATCAGTGTCCTTCCAAGAGCCATTAGTATAACACTTCAATCCTGTGTAACTTACAGGGCCATTGAGAGGACCCAAATCTAGTGTCTGCTGGGAAGATTCCTCAGATTGAGTCTTCTCCCATACCATAGCATCTGCTTCCGCATTTTCGTATAACAATGTTTGGAGCCACATCTATTCCTCTAAAGATCTTATCATTTTGGGTTTTCCAAATAGACCACATAATCCACGGAAACCGGTTATCCTGATATCCAGGGGGTAGCCGCCAGAACAGGAAATCCATATTAGTAAAGACTGATGAGATCGGGAAAGACTAAATGCCGTAGGAATTGTCGACAGGGCCCATCTCTGGAATGCCATAATTAAAAAAAGAAATTTGATGTGTTGTAGAAAAACTATACAATAGACGTTCAACTCACATATGTAATCTAATTCTACATTTAAAAAAAAAAATTAAAATATCAATCAATGTTATTTAAATTAATTAGCTATGTTATGTTATTAACAATCATGCTACTAATATATATATATATATATATATATATATATATATATATATATATATATATATTTTCTAATTCTAATTTTAATTATAAATGGATAAACGTTCTATACATGAAACTGACAATTAATTTGTAAAACATTGTAGAACTAAATTATTTTCTACAGTTAAAGATATTTTAAATACAAATATTGATGATATCAGCTAAAAAATTCCAATGTTGAATACTACGATAACGATTACAAAAGTTTCAATGGTAAAGATTATATGATTTGTTCAATTTTCATCAACCTTATCCAACAGTGGTAAAAACGGAAATAATTTTAATTGGAATTCTTTAGACAATGCAGATTTTATGGTTTTTAAATATTAAAAACTAATGAAATTTCCAATTATATTTTTCTCGAGAATGGGTGGTACGTTTAATGAGTTTTTATATTTAACAATTCTCTAAAGAAACTTAGATTCTTATGTATACATCGAATATGAAGCTGCGTAAGCATATTAATAATAACAATCTAGAAAATGAATATTTTTTGGCGCATATTTGTAATATTTTTGGGTATTGATTTTGTAAACTCGATCTGAAATCAATGGAATTTTCAGCAAGAAAAAAATATATTTTTGTGTTGTGCCATTTCAAAAATAATCACTTTGTGGTTATCACTACAAGAAAACAGGCAGATTTCCGACGGCTTTCCGACGGTTTTGACCGGTCGGTTCTATCTCGTCGGAAATAGAAATTCCGTCGGAAATACGTCAGTATTTCATTGTCCGACGGATTTCCGACGGCTTAAAATTCCGACGGATTTCCGACGGTATATAAAACTGACGGATTTCCGACGGTATATAAAACCGACGGATTTCCGACGGTAAATAAAACCGACGGAATTCCGACGGGTACACAAACCGACGGAATTCTGACGTTATATAAAACCGACGGATTTCCGACGTTATATAAAACCGACGGATTTCCGACGGTAAATAAAACCGACGGAATTCCGACGGGTACACAAACCGACGGAATTCCGACGGGTATATTATTTAATTAAAAAAAAACCTTCTAATTTAATTTAATTAAATTAAATTAAATTAAATTAAAATTAAATTAAAATAAAATTAAAATAAAACAAAATTTAAAATAAAATTTCAATATTTTTAAAAGTTATTTAGAAATTTAAAATATTACATAACATAAAATCTACCGGTTACGCATAATCTCGTTCATCCTTTCTTCCATTTCCCGCATGCGTGCCATCTGTTGTTCCATGTCCCGCATGCGTGTCATCTGTTCTTCCATTTCCCGCATGCGTCCCACCTGTTCTTCCATTGCCTGCATGCGTGCCATCTGTTCTTCCATGCGTGTTGCATCTTCTACGCATTGTGCCTCCAACCCGGTCACCCGCTCGAGAAGCTCGGCGTTCTGTGCCCTCAACCTACCATCTGCGTGAAAGCGGTAAGAATTAACAGACGTGGATGAACTGTCTTCCGGGAGGCCAAACACACGACCTCTGTGCTTAGGCGTAACCTACGATAAAAAATCAATCAATAAATGTTCTAACTTGTTTATATTCAAATTTATTTAAAATTGACAGTGTTACTAACCTGGTAGGTGAACTCGTTGATCATCTCGAGTGGAACTTCTGTGGCCGGGGGAGTTCATTCGACGATCGGTTGGGATTGGAGGTACTCCTCACCGAGCCTCTCCACGCTCTCCACGATTTCACGAGCAATGGGATCTTGAATTTCACCCGTCTTTCTGTTGGTGTGCGCATCTTTGACCAAGTCAAGATGTGACGGACGCACACCGGTCTTCTTAATCTGTTGGCATAGATAATGAAAGAAATATGAGAAGTGTTATAAATAAAATTTTGGAAAATTTATAAAATTACCAGCTTCTCAAGACGTGAAGCTTTGCTCGTTGCACCGAGGTTATGGGTCGCCGGTCCCTTCCCCTTCCGGTCGCTTTTCCGGTTAGACGAGTTTTTTCCGGAGCTTGCTTTTGTGTCCTCCCGTTCCCAATGGGCAAGTAGTCCAGCCCATAATGTCGGGTTATCTTGCAATCTCCGCGGCACTTTTCCTTCTTTGTACCACATATCTATCAATTCGTTTATCTTCAACGAATACTTTCGGGAGGCCTTTTTGTAGAACTCGCGTCGGACCCGGACAGTCAACTGTGGGTCCCAAGTAAATTCTTGCTGGAAAAAAACGTACCCATATTAGTATTGACAATTTTAATGGAAATAAAAATCTATATTCTTAATAGGAAAAAAAAACATACCGCAAATTGCCGAAACCAGGTCACCTGGTCTGCCACGGACATCGAACAAAATGTGGGATACGGTTTAGTTATCAACGAATTAGTCATTGTGTTGATCGAACTCGTAATCCCGTTTCCCGAATATTGAAACCTAAACAATATTTAGTTACATATTTTATTAAGTTCAATAAATTAAATACATTTTTAAATAAAACTTACCAGGTAGCGCCGTCCGTCAGGTCAGGATCTAGGCGAGTCAACCTATCCCGACCGGGTTGTGAAACAAACTCCTCAATGGTCATGGTCGTGCGAGGTGAGGGCTGTGTACCCATAGGAGGAGACGAGTGGTGGAGATCCGGAAAGCTAGTCTCGGGGATATGCGACGGAGTCCCACTCATACCTCCCCTAGAGGAAGTACCGGATCCACCAGAGTGATGAAATCGCCCATAGTCCCTTCGATTGCCAAAATTTTTATATAACGTTAAAATTTACTTACATATATAAATATAAATTCTAATTTTAAATATATATACCTGTAAATTTTAAATATAAATTTAATATACAAGTAATATACATTACGGATTTAGGGATTTTGAGAATTTGTGATTTTGAAATTTTGAGATTTCAGAATTATGAGCTTTATTGGAATTGGGACATTGAGAATTTGGGATATTGATATTTTGAGAATTAGAGATTTTGGAATTTAGACAGTTTTAGATTTTTTTAATTTGGGATTTTGTAATTTAGGGAATAATTTATGGATTTTTTGAAATTAGAAATTTTCTTGTGTTTGGGATTTGATAATTTAAAGTTTTATATATGTAGGATATTTAAGGAATTTGGGTTTTTGTAATTTAAAGATATTAATGAATTAGTAAAATTACAACAACTTAGAATTTTATAATTTATTTATATTAGACATCTTTATAATTTCATAAAAATAACAAATACATATTAAAATGCAAAATAATTTTATAAATCGAAAAATTAATTTTATCACAAAATTTAACTTTTTATAAATTTTTCTTACTCTCTAATTTCAATAATTTATAAATTACAAAATTCATACCTCCCATATGGATAATTTCAATAATTTCTAAATTGCTTTCAAGGGAACCAAGAGATGGAATCTATCATACCTCCCATAGTGAATCTATCAAATTCTAAATCTATCAAATTTACATCTACTAAGTTAAATCATCCTAAACCAATAAGATTCCGACGGATACATCTCCTAATTGATAATTTAGAAAAACTTCTAAAATCTTACATTGGATTCATGATATATTGATAGAGATTGAGATTCTGGCTGGATTTGATGTTGTATGCGTTTTCCGGTGAGACTCCAAGCTTTTCCGGTGGAAGTTTTTTGGTTTTTTTCGTTTGCTTCTTCGGTGTAAACGAAGAAGATGGTGGGGTTTTATTACAGAATTGCGACGGAAAACCGAGGGAAAACCGACGGATTTTCCCGCAATTTTCGATGAGATCGAGATACAATGGCGGGGGAAAAAATTACTTCCGTCGGAAATGCGTCAAAAATACCGACGGATTTCCGACGGATTTTAATTTTTTTCAGTATAAAAAATTGTTTCCCGCATTTTCGATGATATCGAGGTACAATGGCGGGGAAAAAAAATTAATTCCGTCGGAAATCCGTCAAAAATACCGAGGAATTTCCGACGGATTGTAATTTTTATTAAATTAATTTTTATTTTTTAAATAGATTTTTTTATATTATAAAAAATATTAATTCCGTCGGAAATCCGTCAAAAATACCGAGGGATTTTCGACGGATTGTAATATTTTTTTTTATAATATAAACAAACCTGTTTTAAAAATAAAAATTACAATCCGTCGGAAATCCCTAGGTATTTTTGACGGATTTCTGACGGAATTAATATTTTTAATAGATCGACCGAGGTACATATGGATCGATCGATCCGGTCCCAAAAACTGTGAAAAATCTAGCGCTTAAAAGTCCGCGTGGTGACCCGATTGCTGAGTAAAAAAATGTCCAAACATTTATTCATAAATTATTTTAAATTTATCCGGAAATTGAATAAAAGATTTACACAACGAAATTTTATAACAGACAAAAGCCGAAAGGAAATTTATTTATTTTAAAGTTTGAAAAACATATGTCTTTGTATCCACTCCAAACTTACCTTTTGTTAGAACCGGAAACTTTTTTTTCCCTTTTTTATCTTTGGCGGAGAATCTACATATCCGTTGCAAAATTTCCTTTCGATTGCATCAACATCTAGATTTAAGTTGGGGTTTTCTGGTCTTTGGGCAAATTCATAATCATTGTAGTGATCCTTTTTGTTCTTCGGTGGAGAATCTAAATATCCGTCGCAAACATCTCTTTTGATTGCATCAACATCTATATTTAAGTTGGGATTTTCTGGTCTTTGGGCAAATTCATAATCATAGTAGTGATCCTTACATTCATTTGAAGTACTTCCACCGTAAGTATCTGACGTTTCAATCAAGTGAGATGGTTGTACGTCTTCGAGAACACTCTTCTTGTCTGGATATTTGTCGCACTGAGATTGTGTTTCCCACGAGACATTTGGAATGCGTTGGATGGTTGGCAAGCACTGGCTGTCCGGCACTATTGTTGATGAAGAATCTCCGATTGAGATTGGTGAGAACGTATCAAATTCCCACGAGTAAGTGGGTATCTCTTCAGTGTGTGTGTCGCATTGGGTTTCGGTTTCCCACGAGTATTTTGGAAGTAGAAAGTGGTTTGCCACGATTTTTGAGTCTTCATTAGGAGAGTTAGAAGACATTATTTGTGTTGTTGACAGGAATGAACGTATGAGGAACCTTATATAGAACGGAAAACCGTCGGAAATCCGTCGGAAATCCGTCGGAAACCTCCGACATAATACCCCGCCAGTCCCATCGGCTGCAGATAACGCAATGGTAACCACTCAAACTTTGCCGACATCGGAATTTCGGCGGAACTAATTCCGTCGTTATGTCGTCCGAAATCCGTCGGACAGCTTTTATCCCGCGGAAATCCGGCGGCAAATTTAATAAATGATTCTGGCGGATATTACCATAAAGTACATTATATTAGAGGGAACGCATAGGTGTTATAGTACAACATTGGTAAACAAACATTTATTCATAAATTATTAATCTGAATCTTCTGATGAACCTTCACTAGGGATGGAGTCTGAATCGTCGTCAAATTCTTCACGTGGTTCATCTTCATCCGAATGCACTAGATCATCGCCGATATGTGTGACATCAGTGACAAGGTCAATGTTATCCGTCTCCTCAACATGTGACATTTGGTTGGTTCGCGATACTTGTAGAGCATCATGTTCCGGAACTCCATATATTTTTCCTCGCGGATTAATTGAGTTACTGTCATCCAAGGATATGTCCTCCGCCCAACTCGAAGATATGGAATGTAGCAAACCTATTCATTAACGGTGGATGTTGTTAATATACAAGAATAACAAAACCTAACGTATAAATATAACGGAAAACCTATCAATATATTGATACCTGGTCTGCTTGAGATGCAAGGATAAATGGATCGTAATGATGTAATTTCCGGCTTGAATTTATCGAAATAACACCAAGAGGGTCAATTCGAACCCTACTACCATTGGATGGATCATACCAATCGCACATAAACACAATGCACCTCAAGTCCAACATTCTTGGATAGTGGATTTCCAAAATTTTTTTTAAATGGCCATAGTACATGGTATCACCTGATTGCGCCGAAATACCATTGTCCGAAGTTGGCCTTTGACGTCCTTCGTCACGAATTCTGAACGAATATCCCCTAGTGCAAAATCTCGGATATGAAGTCGCGGTGCTGCGTAAACCATGAGAAAACTCCACTAACCATGTCGGGAGGGTTTGACCACTTGCTAAACCTTCGGAAACCTAAAAACAATATAAGTAAGCAATCAATAACATATGAACGTGAAAACCTTATAAAATAAGAGTGAGGAGTTATATTTAACGTACAAAAAATTTCAACCACTCCGGGAATTCTTCATCTTTTAAGACAGCAAGTTCGGAATCTGTCTTATCAGCATGGTAAGTTTGTGCTAGGGACATGTACATCCTGTAACATAACAATTGTTATTAGATGAAGACAAATAATTGCACAAATTTAGTATGAGAAATGGTGTACCTTTCATACTCTCCAAGTTCGTCACAATTTCTGAGGATATATGTATGCAAATGTCTGACCACTTGTGGTGATAGTATGCGTTTCTTTCCTTTTCCACTTACGCGGCCCACTTGGGCAAACAACTCAGATACAACCACGGGATACACTGCTTTCTCACCTCTATCATCATGTCGCGCCGGCCGTCTACCTTTAGTCCGAACATCCGAAAGAAAGTAATATTCGGCAAAGTGTGATACTTCTTCGTTTAGACTTTGTGCAACAATAGATCCCTCAACTTTGCTCAAATTTTTAACCTTTTTCTTCAGGTGGAACATGTAACGCTCGAACGGATACATCCATCGGTATTGAACATGGCATCCTAATGCTGCTTCTCGTGGGAGGTGAATAGGAAGATTTTCCATAACATCAAAAAAAGACGGTGGAAATATCTTCTCAAGATTACAAAGGAGCACCGGGATGTTGGCCTCTAAAGACCGGATCCCGTCCGCTGTTAGTGTCCGTGAACATAAATCTCGAAAGAAAGCCCCAACTCCTACAAACGAAAAGTAAACAAGTTAGTACATTTATAGTAACATTATATTAGTAATAAACTAAAGAAAATTATGAAATATACCTCCAATTGCTTGATGGATGTCTTGTGGAAGAAGATTAGAAAATGCAAATGGAAGAAGACGCTGCATCACAACATGATAATCATGACTCTTCATTCCAATAAACTTCCCTTCCGTCGAATCCACGCAATTACGCAGATTAGATGCGTAGCCGTCAGGAAATTTAACAAAATTTTTAATCCATTCAAAGAAAACTTCCTTCTTACCCGCGTCTAACCGGTACGCAGGCATCGGCAATCTACCATTAGGCAAAACATGAAGAGATGCCCTTGAACAAATCAATGGCAAGTCTAATCTAGACTTCCAGTTATCTTTTGTCTTTCCTGGTACATTTAAAATGGTGTTCATGATGTTGTCAAAGAAATTCTTTTCAACATGCATGACATCTAGATTATGCCGCAGTAGATGATCTTTCCAATAAGGCAAATCCCAGAAAATACTTTTCTTATGCCAATTGTGATATTCCCCACAGCCGTCGACGGGGTGCTGGCCATTACCCCCACATTCAGGAGTTCGCTCTACACCAAAATCTCGTAACTGTTCCAATATGCTGCGACCATTTATCTCCGGAGGTGGACCATTAAACACTGGAAAATTCTTTCTGAAATGTCTTCTAGACCGACGATATGGATGATTTGCCGGTAAAAAACACCTATGGCAATCAAACCATGAAGTTTTCCTTCCGTTCTGCAATTGGAATGCTGAAGTATTGTCTTGACAATAAGGACATGCCAATCTTCCATGCGTTGTCCATCCAGATAACATACCGTACGCCGGAAAATCGCTTATGGTCCACATAAGAACCGCACGCATGTTGAAATTCTGCTGGATTGAAACATCAAATGCCTCAACACCATGCTCCCACAACATCTGCAACTCATAGATCAATGGTTGGAGGAATATATCGAGTGATCGTCTTGGATGATCTGGCCCAGGAACTAGAACTGAGAGAAACAGGAACTCTCGCCGCATGCACATAGAAGGAGGCAAATTGTAAGGTGTTACGATGACCGGCCACAATGAATATTTTCTTCCATGCTTTCCAAATGGGTTGAAACCATCAGTGGATAAGCCGAGGTATACATTCCGCGTTCGTATGCGAAATCTGGATATACCGATTGAAAGTGTTTCCACGCTTCTGCGTCAGAAGGATGCGTAATATCTCCATCTTGATTATGCTCTGCATGCCATCTCATAGCCTTAGCAGTGCGTTCTGATTGATACAGCCTCTTCAACCTCTCTGTTAATGGTAAATATCACATCCATTTGAAAGGAATCTTCACTCTGCCACTTGTGTCTTGGAACCGTGGTTTACGGCAAAATTTACATTTGTTTCTGTTCTCATCTTCTCTCCAGTATAGCATGCAGTTGTCGATGCACACATCTATTATCTGGTAGGGCAAACCAAGACCGGTAACAAGTTTCTGGACCTCGTAGTATGATGCTGGAGAAAGATTATCCTCTGGCAAAACATCTTTCACAAACTCGGCGAATGCATCAACACATTCTTCCGACAAATTGTAATCAGTCTTCATGTTTATCATCCTACTAGCAGAAGATAACGGTGAATGCCCTTCCTTACAACCGCTGTATAGTGGTTGCTTTGATGCGTCTAACATATCAAAAAACCTTCGAGCTTCTAAATTAGGTTGTTCAACCCTATCACCCTCATAACCACCCGACTGCAAATTCTCTCTAAATGCATCGTTAACCATCGCAACCGTACTTACCCCAACATCTACTTCCGTTGTACGTTCTTCTACGCTATCCGGAAAATAAGGTGCATTACTACTAGTACTACCATATTCGTAATTGCTTTCTCCATGTAAAAACCAAACCTTATATCCCGGCCTAAATCCATATCTATATAAGTGATTCCAAACACTATGTACCGGAACACTAATTCTATTACAGCAATTAGAACATGGACATTTGATATCCTGACCTTTTTTTGCTGCATCTTGATTTCTGGGTAAATTCATGAACTCGCATATACCTGCAGCGTATGCGGACGTTAATAAGTTCGAGCCCTCATCCATCATTGGCTCGTCCATCCAAGACCGAAAATATGAACCCATCGCGAGCAATTTTTTTGGTTTTTTACAATTGTGTTATGAACCAAGATCAGAAATGTCGAAACCTATATAGAACGGATTTCCGTCGGAAATCCGTCTCAACACTCCGACATAACACCCCGCCAATCCCATCGGTCACCGCTAACGAAATGGTAACCACTCAAATTTGCCGACATCAAATTTCCAACGAAATACGTTCCGTCGGTATGCGCTGACCAATCAAACTTTGTCGACATCGTAAAAATCGGATTTCCGTCGGAAAGTCGTCGTAATATTACGAGGGTTTATATCCGTCGGAAATCCGTCGGTACAAGACGACGGATTTCCGACGGTTTACTTTTGGTCGCAATTGCGTCGGTAAACCGTCGGAAAATTCCGACGGAAAACTCGACCGTCGGAATTTCCGTCGGAAATTCGGCTATTTTCTTGTAGTGTATTTTCAAAGGTTGCGTCTTGTCGATATAACCGCTTTTCAAAACTTGTGTGTTTCTTTTATATAATCCTTTTTCAAAGATTTTTGTTTTTTATATAACCGCTTTATGGTTATTTTAAAGGATTGCATCTTTTCGATACAACCGTTCTGTGCTTGTGTCATTTCGAAAAATAATCGTTTTATGGTTATTCTCAAAGATTGCATCTTCTCGATATAGTCGCCTTATGGTTATTTCCAAAGGTTGTTCTTTTTGTGGAAAAAAATGTTTTATGGTTATTAGAACATTTTAGGGTTACATAAGAACTCTTTTATGTTTATTAAAACATCCTAGAGTTGCATCTTATAAAAAAAGCTGTTTTATGGGTATTCAAGCATCTAAAACGAGTTTTTCCAAAAAGATGCAATTCTAGAAATAATTAATAACCATAAAATGGATTTTTCAAAAGCACAACCCTATGATGCATTTATAACAACAAAACAGATTTTTAAAAAATATGTAACTTTATGATGCATTAATAAGTTAATAAATATAAAATGGTTTTTTTCTAAGAAAACGCAACCCTCTGATGCATAATAACCATAAAACGGTATTTTTCGAAAAGACGCAACCCTTAGATGTATTAGTAACCACAAAACGCTTATTTGAAAAAACGTAACCCTATAATGCATTAATCACCATAAATAAGATTTTCTAAAAAGACGCACGCAATCTTAGATGTTTTAATAACCATAAAATGGTTTGGTTTTTCTGTTTTTGTTTTGAAAAGACGCAATCCTTGATGGATTAATAACTATAGAATAATTTTTATAAGACGTAATTCTTGGATGTATTAATTAATAACTATAAAACGTTTTTTCGAAACAAAGCAACCCTTAAAAATTTTTAATAAACATAAAACAATTTTTTTTCAAGAGCCAACTCTAGAATGTATTTTGTAGGATTGCTATGATTAATTTGAAAAGACGCAATCCCTTCCTCTACTTTAGGGGTTTGTTAACAACGGTAGTCCGAGATACTTCATCAGAAGTTGTTTTAGAGAAAAAGGAAATTGCGATATGATATACACCTTGTCATTGTCCGAAATTCCAGCCAGAAACAGAGTCAACTTTTCCAAACTGATTTTCGGTCCTGACATTGCAGCAAAATCATCAAATATCTTCAATGTTCCCTAGACGGAGTGTTTGTTTCCATCCACAAAGACGTAGAGGTCATCAGTGAAACACAACTCCGTGATTCGAATATTTTTACGCTTAGGATGGTACCCAATACTTCATTCCACTGCTACTCTATCTATCAAGCACGACAAAACGTTCATACACATGACAAAGAGGTGTGGTGAGAGGGCACACCCTTGTCGCAACGTAACCCACGTTTACTACGGAAAAAACCAGCACGTTTCCAATTAACTTGTATGGAAAATGAAGCAGTAGTGAGACATAGTCGAATCCAATGGATGAAAACCTCTGGAAAATGCAGAGCCCTCATTCAATACAAAATCTCATTGAACATAGTCAAAAGCTTTAGAAATATCTATCTTTATTGCACATCTCGGTGAGATATCAGCTTTGTGATAGTCCTTAACCATCTCTGCTGTTGTAACGTCCGAGAATCAAAATGTGTATTTTTGGTTCGGGTGTCGTTTGACACATCAATTTGGTAAACCGAGTGGTTCGGTTTTTGGAAGCTTTTGATTGCGGTTCGGTTAAGGGGAAAACCGAGTCTTTTGGCTATAAATAGCTTGTGCAACCATTGAGCTCGTGTTGGAGAAGAAATCAGAGAGATTTCAGTTTGGGTTTGGGAGATTTGAGAGAGGAAAATTGTGTTCTTGGTTGTTCTTGAGTTTTTGGAGAGTTTTGGAGTGTTTTCCGTCGGTTTTGGAGGAGACAAACGGTGGTGAAGATCAAGTTGGATCGGAGTAAAAATTTCAGGGTAAGTTCTCCACTCCCTTATCTTGATTTAGGAAGAAACCGCTTGTCAATCGGTTGGGCATTTGAGGAGTTATGGTCGTTTTATGTTGGGAGGTTTTTGCAGTTTTGATCCGCGATCAGTCCAATTCGAGGAAAGATTCCCGTCGAACCGTTGGTAATCAGAGGACGATCTATATACGGTTGGAAAGATCTCTCTGTCTAGTTTTCATATCAGGTTTCCGATCTTGATTCCGAGGTATGATCCGTTCTCTGTGTTCTTTTTAAATTAGTGTGTCGGTTTCTGAAATATCTGTTTTCAGTTTCGATCAACGAGTTTGCGAACTGTTTTCCCGTCGAACTGCTTAGAGTTAGCTTACGTTCTATACACCTCTGTAAAGCTCTATATTTCTAGTTTCTACAACAGGTGTTATACCTTGATTTGGTTAAGAATTCGCTGAGTTATGGTCCTTTGAACTTGGTGTCTAGTTTCCAGAACCGTTTTCCGTTTGCGATTTGGTCCAGTGAGTCGGAAGTTATTCCAGTCGGAAAACAGGTGAGTGCGTGACTATGGTTTTTACGGGTATTTGGTGCGTTTGATTGCGGATTGAGTTGATTTGTTGTTCGATCAATGCTTGTTTGGGGCGTTTTTAGTGTTTAGATCAACGTATGTATCGTGGTTTGTGGTTGACTTTACGTTGACTTTTCGGGGTTGACTTTTCGTGTTGAGTTTTTTGCTTAATTGTGTTGTGTGGTGTTTTGATTGTTCCCTATACCCGTGCATCTAGCCAAGTAGATGGGATGATCGTACCACTGGGTATTTATGATAATACTCACGCATCTCTTATAACCATGTGATGCAGGAAAAGACAAAGTGTGATCGTGGAATCTGGCTGTGAAGAGGAGATGATCTAGTGTCTCGTTTGTGTTTATATCTATTCCGCTTTTGTTATTGTGTTGAATTATCGTGTGGTTTAATATTTATGGAAATATTATTTCGGGTGTTTAAAAAAAAAAAAAAAAAAAAAAAAAAATCTGTTTGTTTCATTTTGGTATCAGAGCCCTAGCGGTTCTAAGGCGGGTGGGCGGGGAGCCCTTATGGTTTTAGAGTAGTGGCATTTCATTAATTGTGTGAGTTAATTGATTAATTGCTGTGTGGGTTTGGAGTCCTAGATCATCTTCTTCGAGCCTTCAATGAGATTCCACGGTATGTGTTTTTGTGATTTTTGTTGGTTTCTAGTATTCTTAGGTTCTGCTTCTGGTAGTGAAGCAGAATGGTTAGAAATACTAATAGATTTCTTGCTATTGGTAGAGCAGAGTGTGATTGCTAGACGTCGTGGGGGCCGTGGTGGCCGAGGACGTGGGTGCGCGCGGGGATTGGGAGTGAGTTTGCCGCGATTTTGGCTGGTGATTCGACGCAGGAGCGGATGGCAGACTCGTAGATATATCTGGAGAAGTCAGTGGGCATGGCTAGTGTGAGTGTTAGTGTGCGAGCTGGAGGGGCTGGTGCGGGTCCTGATGTAGCTGGCGGTGCGGTGGGCCCTGGTGGGGGTGCTGCCGTAGGCGTTGCCCCGGATCGAGATGATCGTCTGGCGGGTCTACTACAGATGATTCTGGAGAGGTTACCAGGAGGGGTGCCTGCTCCGGGACATGCTCCTGGGGTACAGCCGGGGATGGCTGGGGTACAGCCGGGTATGGCTGGGATGCAGCGGGGTATGGCTGGGGTGCAGCCGGGTATGGCTGGGGTGCAGCCGGGTATGGCTGGGGTGCAGCCGGGTATGGCTGGGGTGCAGCCGGGTATGGCTGGGGTGCAGCCGGGTATGGCTGGGGTGCAGCCGGGTATGGCTGGGGTGCAGCCGGGTTTGGCTGGGGTGCAGCTGGGTATGGCTGGGGTAGAGGAGCTTCCATCTTATCTGCGGATGATGGAGCAGATGTAGCGGATTGGTACTGTATTTTTCTGGGGCGGTGCTAAGCCCGAGGAGGCTGATGGGTGGCGGATGAGGTTAGAGCATAACTTTCCCTCTATCAGGTGTCCAAAGGGATATAGAGTGGATCTGGCAGTACATTACCTAGAGGGTGATGCGCATCTGTGGTGGAAAGGTGTTGAGGCCAGGAGGGTGCAGGCCGAGATTGTCTGGGAGGATTTATTGGCAGAGTTTAACGCCAAGTATTTCCCGTAGGAGGCGGTGGACCGTTTGGAGTCTAGGTTTCTGGATCTGACTCAGGGAGATCGGTCAGTGAGGGAGTTCGATGCTGAGTTCAGTCGACTTCTGGTACATGCAGGGAGAGGCATGGAGGGCGAGGATGCCCAGGTTAGGAGGTTCTTACGAGGACTTCGACCAGATTTGAGGACTCGCTGTAGGGCGAGTAGGTTCGCCACGAGGGCGGAGCTGGTTGAGATGGCTGCTGCGATCGAGGAGGATCTCGGGGAGCAGGTTGTGGTGGTTAGTCCACTGGTGCAGCAGCAGCAGCCGAGGAGACCTCAGCAGCAGGTGAGTTCAGGCAGGGGCGGCAAGCCTACTCAGGGACATAAGAGGAAGTGGGAGAGCACTTCAGGGGCCAGTCAGGGCGGTTCGGGATGCTTCGGGTGTGGGTGCATGTCCCATCGTGTGGTGAGCTATCCGAGGAGGACCGGGACCGGGACTCGGGATGTGCGGGTTGGGGTCCAAGATACGCGGGTGTGTTATCACTGCAGAGAAACGGGGCATATTAAGCCCAAGTGTCCGAAGCTGCAGCAGTTGGCGGTGGCCGTAGTGCAGCCATTGGCAGTGCAGCCGTTGTCTCAGATTGCAGCAGCACCGCGAGTGTTCACGTCTGCGGAGGCGGGTGGATCTAACACCAGACCGATCACTGGTATTTCCGGACTTGACTTTTAAATTCGTGGTTTTATGAGTTTTTGTCTGTGGAAAATTGTGAGTCTGTGCTAGAATGGTAGGGTTCTGATGCACATGGGATTATGCAGGGACCTTAGTTGTGGGCGGGTATGAGTCCCACGTGTTGTTTGATTCGGGAGCTACGAATAGCTTTATTACGCCGGAGTGTGCGGAGAGCAACATCATCCAGAGTGATTCCGGGGAGCAGACGGGAGTAGTCAAGGTTGCTGGTGGTAGGACGTTGGCTACTTTCGGGCAGGCTCGTGGTGTGGATGTTCTGGTGGCGGGAGAGCTGATGCCAGCAGATCTGATCATCAGTCCGGTGGAGCTGTACGATGTTATCCTGGGTATGGATTGGTTGGTTCGTTACAGGGTCCATCTGGATTGTCACCGTGGGCAAGTTGTGTTTGAGCGAGAGGCGGGGAGGTTGGTTTATCAGGGTGTGAGACCGACTTACGGGAGTCTCGTGATTTCCACGATACAGGCCGAGCAGTTGCTTCTCAAGGGCTGCGAGGCGTATCTGGTGACGATAGTGATGCCTGAGTCTGTTGGAGGGGTTGCAGTTGAGGATATTCGAGTTGTTCGGGATTTTCAGGATGTGTTCCAGTCGTTGGAGGGATTACCGCCATCGCGGTCGGATCCGTTTGTTATCGAGTTGGAACCCGGGACTACTCCGATATCTAAGGCATCTTACCGTATGGCTCCAGCAGAGATGGCAGAGCTGAAGAAGCAGCTGGATGATTTGTTGGATAGGGGTTTTATTCGGCCTAGTGTTTAACCGTGGGGAGCGCCGGTGTTGTTTGTGAAGAAAAAGGATGGTAGTTTCCGGTTGTGCATCGATTATCGGGGACTTAACCGAGTCACCGTGAAGAACAGGTACCCTTTGCCGCGCATTGATGAGTTGTTGGATCAGTTGCGAGGGGCTACCTGGTTCTCCAAGATCGACTTGGCTTCGGGATACCATCACATTCCGATTGAGGAGGCAGATGTGAGGAAGACTGCTTTCAGGACGAGGTATGGGCATTTTGAGTTCGTGGTGATGCCTTTTGGTTTGACGAATGCACCAGCAGCGTTCATGCGGTTGATGAACGGGGTATTCCAGGAGTTTCTGGATGTGTTTGTGGTCATCTTTATCGATGATATTCTGGTGTATTCGAAGAGTCCTGAGGAGCATGAGTTGCATCTGAGAGTAGTTTTGGGGAAGCTACGGGAGCAGAGGCTATTTCCAAAGTTGAGCAAGTGCAGTTTCTGGCAGAGGGAGATGAGTTTTCTTGGCCATGTGGTGTCTGCAGAGGGAGTTTCTGTAGATCCGGCTAAGATTGAAGCTATCAGAGGGTGGCCTAGACCGAGGAATGCCACTGAGATCAGGAGTTTTCTTGGGTTGGCAGGTTATTATCGGAGATTCATCGCGGGAATTGCGAGTTTGGCTAAGTCGATGACCAAGTTGACAGGGAAGGATGTTCTTTTTGTGTGGTCTTCTGCGTGCGAGGAGAGTTTTAGCAAGTTGAAAGAGATGTTGACGAGTACACCGGTGTAAGCGTTACCCGAGCCGGGTGAGCCTTACGTGGTGTATACCGATGCTTCGGGTGTTGGTCTGGGTTGAGTCCTGATGCAGCAGGGAAAGGTTATTGCGTATGCTTCGAGGCAGTTGAGGAAGCATGAGTGCAATTACCCTACCCATGATTTGGAGTTGGCTGCGGTAATTTTCGCACTAAAGATTTGGAGATCTTATCTTTACGGTGGAAAGGTTCAGGTGTTCACAGACCACAAGAGTCTGAAGTATTTCTTCACTCAGCCGGAGCTGAACCAAAGACAGAGGCGCTGGATGGAGTTGGTAGCGGATTACGATTTGGAGATCGGATACCATCCGGGTAAGGCTAATCTGGTTGCAGATGCGTCGAGTCGGATGAGGGTTGCTTCGGCTCAGGAACGGATATGGAAGCTCTGGTGAGCGAGATTGGTACATTGAGGTTGTGTGTAATCTCACAGGAGCCGTTGGGGTTAGAGGTAGCTAACCAGGCAGATTTGCTGAGTCGTATTCGAGCAGCTCAGGAGTTGGATCCGATGTTGATTGATGCTGCTAGGGTTGCAAGTTCAGAGTATATGGTCTCGGCGAACGGGACGATACTGGTGAACGGACGGGTTTGTGTACCCAAGGATGAGGATCTGAGGCAAGAGATCTTGCGTGAGGCTCATGCGAGCATGTTATCGATTCATCCGAGGGCAACCAAGATGTATCGTGATCTGAAACGGTATTATCACTGGGTCGGGATGAAGAGGGATGTAGCTAATTGGGTTGCAGCGTGCAACGTGTGTCAGCTGGTGAAGGCTGAGCATCAGGTTCCGAGTGGTATGTTGCAGAGTTTGCCCATTCCGGAGTGGAAGTGGGATATGATTACCATGGACTTCGTGACGGGATTACCGTTGTCACGGACGTATGATGCGATTTGGGTGATTGTGGATCGTCTGACCAAGTCAACACATTTTCTTGCCATAAAAAAAGACCGATGGGACGGTGGTGTTGGCTAAGAAGTATGTGCGTTAGATAGTGAGGCTGCACGGGGTGCCAGCGAGTATAGTGTCAGACAGAGATCCAAGGTTTACGTCTGAGTTCTGGAGGGCGTTTCAGGTAGAGATGGGCACGAAGGTGCACATGAGCACGGCTTATCATCCTCAGACAGATGGGCAGTCAGAGAGGACTATTCAGACTTTAGAAGACCTGTTGAGGATGTGCGTGCTGGATTATGGTGGTCATTGGGCGGATCATCTGAACCTGGTTGAGTTTGCGTACAACAACTCATACCAGGCGAGTATTGGGATGGCTCCATATGAGGCTCTGTATGGGAGGCCGTGTAGGACACCATTGTGTTGGACTCAAGTGGGGGAGAGGAGCATGTTTGGTGCGGATTTTGTTCAGGAGACGACGGAGAAGATCCGTATCTTGAGGCTGAACATGACAGAGGCTCAGGATCGGCAGAAGAGTTACGCCGATAAGAGGAGGAAAGAGTTGGAGTTCGAGTTGGGAGATTTGGTGTATCTCAAGGCGACGATGTTGAGGGGTCCTAACAGATCCATTTCTGAGAATAAGCTAAGTCCGAGGTTTATGGGTCCGTTCAAGGTTTTGGAGCGGATAGGACCAGTGGTTATCGGTTGGAGTTACCTCAGAGTATGAAGGCTTTTCATAAGGTCTTCCATGTGTCAATGCTGCGGAAGTGTTTACATGAGTCTGAGGAGGTGTTGGCTAGGATTCCGGAGGATCTTCAGCCCAACATGACGTTGGAGGCGCGACCGGTGAGGATTCTCGAGAAGAGAATCAAGGTTCTGCGCCGGAAGAGGATACCGTTGGTGAGAGTTGTGTGGGATTGTGATGGTGCCGAGGAGGAGACGTGGGAACCAAAAGCGAAGATGAAGGCAAAGTTCGCGAAGTGGTTCGAGAAGCAAGCGGAGGCTTGAGTTTTGTTGTGTTTCAGACTTGTACGCGAGGGATTTATGAGTTGTATTTTCGTTTTGGGTTGTAACGATTATACATTGTTGATGATTTAATAAGATGGCGTATTCTTGTTAATCTTGGTGTCATGATACGAGTTTTGTCGACATGTGACTAGTGGGGTCATGTAGGTCGACAAGTGATTTTTGATGCACGTTTCAGGCTATTGTCTCGGTGAGGGGGACGGTGGGTCTCGGTATGTTTATTCAGGAGATAGTGGGTCTCGACATATGCTCGGAGATAGTGGGTTTCGGCATATACTCAGAGATAGTGGGTTTCGGCATATACTCAGAGATAGTGGGTCTCGGCATATACCCAGAGATGGTGGGTCTCGGCATATACCCAGAGATGGTGGGTCTCGGCATATACTCAGAGATAGTGGGTCTCGGCATATACCCAGAGATGGTGGGTCTCGGCATATACACGGGGGATAGTGAGTCCCTTGCGCACCGTAGCTCAAAGGGTGACGATCCTGTGAGTAGATACGGTGGGCTGTATATGAGTATGAGTATGCGTATGAGTATGAGTATGAGTATGAGTTATGAGCAGTAGTGCCTGAACGTGATCGTGATTATGAGACTGGAGGAGTTTCAGGGATTGTTGAGTAGATTGTGGAGTGGCGTCTAGTCTAGGGTTTTGCCTATGATCGGAACTTCGATTCAGATGACCCTAGTAGCAGATGTAGCACCTTTGGTCTAACTTTAGGTCTACGGTTGGTTGTTCATATTCTTGTTTGATTGTTGCGCAAACAAACGGACAGGCCTAATCCGGATTAAGAACGTTGCATCGTATATGTTTTCGGGTGAATCTGATCAAGTTGCGGCTCGGAAGTGAACCCTAGGGTGGAGGAGTGGTTTATGGATTGAGGTTGATCGCGAGTACAGTGGGACGGGATTTTATGTTGGCCAGGAGGGCGAGTTGTGGGGTGACAGAGTTGTGTGATTCGAGGACGAATCCGTGTTAGTGGGGGAGAATTGTAACGTCCGAGAATCAAAATGTGTATTTTTGGTTCGGGTGTCGTTTGACACACCAATTTGGTAAACCGAGTGGTTCGGTTTTTGGAAGCTTTTGATTGCGGTTCGGTTAAGGGGAAAACCGAGTCTTTTGGCTATAAATAGCTTGTGCAACCATTGAGCTCGTGTTGGAGAAGAAATCAGAGAGATTTCAGTTTGGGTTTGGGAGATTTGAGAGAGGAAAATTGTGTTCTTGAGTTTTTCGAGAGTTTTGGAGTGTTTTCCATCGGTTTTGGAGGAGACAAACGGTGGTGAAAATCAAGTTTGATCGGAGTGAAAATTTCAGGCTAAGTTCTCCACTCCCTTATCTTGATTTAGGAAGAAACCGCTTCTCAATCGGTTGGGCATTTGAGGAGTTATGGTCGTTTTATGTTGGGAGGTTTCTGCAGTTTTGATCCGCGATCAGTCCAATTCGAGGGAGGATTCCCGTCGAACCGTTGGTAATCAGAGGACGATCTATATACGGTTGGAAAGATCTCTCTGTCTAGTTTTCAGATCAGGTTTCCGATCTTGATTCTGAGGTATGATCCGTTCTCTGTGTTCTTTTTAAGTTAGTGTGTCGGTTTCTGAAATATCTGTTTTCAGTTTCGATCAACGAGTTTGCGAGCTGTTTTCCCGTCGAACTGCTTAGAGTTAGCTTACGTTCTATACACCTCTGTAAAGCTCTATATTTCTAGTTTCTAGAACAGGTGTTATACCTTGATTTGGTTAAGAATTCGCTGAGTTATGGTCCTTTGAACTTGGGTAGTTCGTGCAGTTTTTCTGCATTTTCCTGCGGTTTCGTCCGGAGTTGCTGTTTTCGGGGACGATTTCCCGGCGAACCGTTTGGAGTTAGGAGTCTTGCGATACGGTGTTGGAAAGCTGTTGGTGTCTAGTTTCCAGAACCGTTTTCCGTTTACGATTTGGTCCAGTGAGTCGGAAGTTATTCCAGTCGCAAAACAGGTGAGTGCGTGACCATGGTTTTTACGGGTATTTGGTGCGTTTGATTGCGGATTGAGTTGATTTGTTGTTCGATCAATGCTTGTTTGGGGCGTTTTTAGCGTTTAGATCAACGTATGTATCGTGGTTTGTGGTTGACTTTACGTTGACTTTTCGGGGTTGACTTTTCGTGTTGAGTTTTTTGCTTAATTGTGTTGTGTGGTGTTTTGATTGTTCCCTATACCCGTGCATCTAGCCAAGTAGATGGGATGATCGTACCACTGGGTATTTATGATAATACTCACGCATCTCTTATAACCATGTGATGCAGGAAAAGACAAAGTGTGATCGTGGAATCTGGCTGTGAAGAGGAGATGATCTAGTGTCTCGTTTGTGTTTATATCTATTCCGCTTTTGTTATTGTGTTGAATTATCGTGTGGTTTAATATTTATAGAAATATTATTTCGGGTGTTTAAAAAAAAAAAAAAAAAAAAAAATCTGGTTGTTTCAGCTGTGATAGTTATATAGATTATTTTCTTCCTTTTTTAAAACTGTCATTTTTATTATTATTTTATTACAAATTATGAGGATTGTTATACCGACAATTCTACAATGAACAAGTCTTTTATCTTTATCCATGCTAGACGATTATACCTTGCTCCACGCTGAAAATTTCCTGTAAATTAGCCTCTATTAATCTGCATAAATACTAATAAATCGCATATGCTGGGATTCGAAACTCAAACCTCCTGGTGTGGAAGTCTTAATCCCTTGATCAAATACTGGACCAAAAGAGCTTCCACATATCGATTTACATACACATATTTAAGTGTGGAAATCCGCTTCCATATACTCCAACGTAATTTTTCGTGTAACACACGGATCCACGGCATAAAAATTTTCCCAACGCACATAATCATCACAAATGTTATACATACAATAGTTTGAAACTTCTGATAAACTTATGAATTGAATTTCGTACTTGTGTAGGAACCTTTATATGCATATCTATTGTTCTACTTTTGTGGAAAAAGAAAAATTAAAATGATAAAAGAAAATATTGGACCTATAATAGTGGGAAGAATAAATAATTGACAGAATCGTTGAAATATCGGGTAACCTCAAACAAGTTCAAAAGGAATATAAAAAGAAAAACCGTGATTGGCTCCAAGTTTGGTTGAAAAATCAAAAGGTAAAATCTATGAACGAGATTAATTGTCCACTAAGTCCCTTCACTTATTGGCACTTGCTCTTGTCGTTATAGTTCCAAAGTTCTTAAGAATATAGAGACACCTTTTTATTAATAGAATTAGCTTAGTGAACAACAGAACGTAAAAATTGGATCATGTTGACGTAGATTCTAAGATATAGGAGTTGATTGGTTAAATTTTAAAATTTGCGGTAGATAATACTTAAGAAAAAAATTTACAAGAAATTGTAGATAACGTATTACATGTCACTACTAAAATTTTATTTTATTAGTTTACATTTTTTTTACTGACACAACTAAAATTACATTATTTCTATAAGTAACTTTGAAAATAGTGACTCTAATATTTTGTATCAATAAAAAAGATCGACGTAAATATTTTTTCATCATTTATTATAACTGATGTTAATATGTATCGCCTATGAAAAATAAAAATAAAGTTTACATCAGTTTGAATAAATGATGTTAAATATTTGTTTCGGTTATAATTGATGTTGAATATTTATATCATTTATTTAGTTGATTTTATAATTACATTAGTTATTAAAAAATTTTTAACATTATCTTAGATTAATTGATGATAAATTTAATATTAATTATTTTTTATTAAACATCATTTAATCAAAAAAATAAGCTAAAAGATTAATCATGTTTTATTGGAATTAAGTCTCCTTGATTTTAATTGCCCAGCATATCTATAACCTTATTTATATAAGGTTTTTTTTTTCAATCATTACACAATTGTCGATATGGAACAATTTGACTTTATCAAGTTACATCAATCATTAACATGAAATAACATCAGTTTAATCTAACCGATGTAAAACGATTAAATAATCATAATTCTAATTTTATTAGTATCAATTTTTAGTGATGTAAATTTTGAATCATTTGTTTAGTCATGTTAACATAAATTAGCAAATGCATCAATTATTAAATTGATATAAATCCATATTTTTGTATTAATTTTGTTGAAATTATGTAAACTAATATACATTTGTATCAATTTTATTAAATTGATGTTAAATTAATTAATAATAACATCAATTAACATAAGTGATGTTAGATAACAAATTTTATATCATTTATTAATAAGTAATTCAAAATAGTATCGTTCAGTTTTGTGATACCATTTAATTGATGCAATACACACATTTTTTTGTAGTGCGTCATATAATAAAATTATTTAACATATCTTAATATTTGTTATCTACATAAATTTATATTAAATATTAAATAAAACATATCATAATTCCACTATTCACTTTCTTTCGAAACCAAAAAACCGTACCAGCCCTCTTACCGGTGGAAAAGTCTTTGGAGTGCTAAATCTTTGGTGGACGAATGGATGTGGTGTACTATAGGTAGTGGAACCCAATCGTGGTATAGAACGATAAATGAGTTTCGGATATGGGCCCTTGGGCTGCTAGGTCTTCTCTTCTGTCTTAAAATCCAAAACAGGCTTAAGGGTATCAAATCTTATTGATGAACGTTCCAAGACATGGAACTTGAAAAGAATTAGGGAATATGTGGTCCCGAAATATATTCTGCTTATATTGACTCTACTACTCTCTTTGTATGCGACCAATTATGGGTATTATTGGCATTATACAACGTTAGGGTCATACACAGTCCGATCGGGCTATGAAGTAACTCGAATAAATCTCAATGAGGAAACTCATTTTACCCTCCATTAACCTTCTTAAAATCCCCAAAAGGAACATGTGTGGAAGTGGATACAACAAATAAGATTCGCCATTTTTTATGGCATTCCCTCTCTGGGGCGGAGGCAGTCAACGAATGACTTCCTCACAGACATCTACAACATGACCGGAGCTGCCCTAGATGTGGCATTGCGGAGGAAACAATCAATCATTTCATTTTAATCTGCCCTCCGAAACTACAATGTTAGGCATTGTTCAAATATCCCTAATTACCTGAGTATTTTTCTGTCTAAAAACCTCTAGGGGAATAATGATTTTCTCCTTTCAAAATACCAAATTGGGTAGAATTATATGATATTATACATGTTTTTTCTTGGATCATTTAGTACTCGTAACACGAAAGTGTTCAAGAACATAGACGAGACCCCACATGAGATACTAGAGATCGCAAGAAGAGAGTCAGCTGAGGGGTATTTGGCTAATTTTTAAATTAAAAAAGATACGGGGAATCGAGGAATTGCAATCCCTCCTGAAACAACCCAACCAGTTTTTTTTTTTTTAACATTGTATTCAAATTAGCATTTCCATAAATGCTAACTCTCAACAATCCAATTAATTCAATCACATTAAGACAGCGGAGCAAAAGCAGTTAAAAACAATAAACCAATCATTTCAATATCCAATAACCAAGATCAATAGTTCAGACAAGTGCAACAACATCCAACCAATTCCACACTAAACCATTCCAGTCTAACCACAATCCAACAACCTAGCCATTCTAACACAACAACTAGCAAACAATCGAGCCGCTAGATCATCCTCTCTTCCCGGCCACAATCCACGATCACATTTACTCTTTACCTGCATCACATGGCAAAAGGAGATGCGTGAGTATTATCATAAATACTCAGTGAGAAGATCATCCCATCTACTTGGTGATACACACAAGCATAAGCAAAAAATACAATACCAGGATGAGCAAACAACAATACATGCACGAACACGCAACATCAATCAGTCCAGAAGAGTTGCGTCGATCGACACAACCACTAGATGTCGATCGATGTGTGTCGATCGACGCACTGTAACTGCGTCGATCGACACACCACCCTGGTGTCGATCGACACGACGCACTTGTGTCGATCAACGCAAAGCAATTGTGTCGATCGACGCGTCGCTGTAGATCGTGAGGATCGAGCCTATCCTCTCATGGCTCTAATCCAAAGCGATTCATCGATCCCCTGCACGAATCCATCAACAAAACACACAGAATCCAATCCAAACAACAGCAAACAATCATATTCAATCAACTCATTTACCCAGATAAACCATGGTTACGCACTCATCTTAGGAAAAACAGTTATAACACGCGTTTCAAATTTCAGATCAAACCGAACTCGGTGGCTCTTGAAAGCTAAGACTCGGGGCTTTCCAATGATACCTAGATCGTCTTTTGGGTCCTTACAGAACGACAGGAAGACAACCCGCAAGTTCGTTGTTCGGAACTGGAAATAGGAAATTCCAATCTCAGAAAACATGAACGACACGTTGACATCTAAAGAACACAGAGAACGGAGATTACATCAAAACAGGATCGAAAACCTGTTTTGAAAACTAGACAGAGAGAACTTTTTACAGATAGGCGGATCGTCTCCTAAATCCTTCTGGTTCGACGAGAATCCTCCCTTGAAATGGACTGATCGCAGACCCAAAACTGCAGAAACATATCTTAGTAAAACAACAATAACTCTCGGAATACTAATCCAAATGACAAACCGATTTTCCCCAAAGCTAGATACGAGAGTGTAGAACTTACCTTAGAAGTTTTGCTCCAATCTGATCCGATCTTCCCAGCCGTTCATCTCCCCTTCTAAAATCGGACATAAGTATTTTCAAAGTAACAATCTCTTCTTCTCTCTCACAACCTACAAAATCCTCTCCTTTCCCTCTCCAAAATCGGCTGCAAAAACGTCTCCATGCGTTTTTATATGATGCCCTAGGGTTCCCTAAACCGGACGTTAAACCAAGCGATCAAGAACCGAACTTGTCGGTTCGATTTTAACTTGCGTCGATCGACGCACAACACTTGTGTCGATCGACGCAACACCCAGAACCCGACTCCTCGCGAGTCCAAACAAGTGTGTCGATCGACACATACACACTGTGTCGAACGATGCACCACCAAAAATACACATTTTCGTTCACGGGCGTTACAATTCTCCCCCACTAACACAGATTCAACCTCGAATCACACAACACCGTCCCTGCTAAGGCTAACACTCTCGTCCGAAACCCGACCAGCTTCACCCGAAACACAACAGAATGCAACGTTTTCTGGTCCAGACCAGGCATGCCCGATTGATCGCACAACAATCAAACAAAAACATGCCCGACCAACCGTAGACCTAGAGTTGAACGAATTGATCGTGCAACAATCAAACAAGAACATGCACGACCAAGACGCTACATAAGTTACCAGGGTCATCTGAACCGAGGTTCCCAAATGCAAGTAAAATCCCTAGACTAGACACCAATCACATCAACACTCCTGACCCTATCCGGCCAGCACCACCTGAGATCCTTCCCGATCCCCGAAGCTCATCCAGTCTCATACTCATAATCACATCACAGACGCGATGCTCATATTCATATACATATACACCCCTAACACTCCCAGGGTCATCACCCTGGAGATCACGGTGTATAACATACCCCTCCCACCTTCAGGACTGCCGTCCATCAGGCTATCGGTATGCTCCATGCCCCTCTCACTCTCGGGACACACAGTCCGTCAAGCTATCGGCATGCAAGAGACCTCACTTGTCCCCTGGAGAGAACCTCATTTGTCCCCTCGAGATATATGCAGGAAACCTCACTTGTTCCCTGGAGAGAACCTCACCTGTCCCCTCAAGTATACCAAGGAAACCTCACTTGTTCCCCGGCGCACCTTCTATAACGTGCCTCATAAGTACCTGTCAACCAGAATCACTTCTCGTGGTCCTCATGACATCCGCTCACCTGGAATGTCATAACATCCATGGCCAATCACTAGGTCATCCAAAACAACCCAACCACCATGGGTGTTTCCACAGAGTCCCTAGGAAAAGACAGTTCTAACTCACATGAAACCTCTTTTCCAAACTCTCCCTAGGAAATAGAAAGATCCTAACTCACATAAGACCTCTATTTTCCAGCACCATCTAGAGAACAGACAAGTCCTAACTCCAATTGAACCTCCATTCCTAGATACACCTAGAACATGGACAAGCTCTAACTCACATAGAACTTCCATTTCTAGCCCTCACATACACAAATGATCCACCAGTCATAAAATATTAGAACTCACATCTTATAAACACATTTAATAAGAAATTTCATGTTATTAAATCATCAAAAATGTATAATCATTACACACTAAACGAAAACTACATCAAACATAACCACATGCTATCTCAAACTGAAAACCAGAAAAGAAAGACAACTCAAGCAACCACTTGCTTTTCAAACCACTTCAAAAACTTTGCCTTCATCTTCACTTCCGGTTCCCAAGTCTCCTCCTCGACACCATCGCAGTCCCACACGACTCTCACCAACGGTATCCTCTTCCGGCGCAGGACCTTGACTCTTCTCTCGAGAATCCTTCCAGGTCTCGCCTCCAATGTCTTGTTGGGCTGAAGATCCTCCGGGATCCTAGCCAACACCTCTTCAAACTCATGCAGACACTTCCGCAGCATCGTAACATGGAAGACTTTATGAAAAACCTTCATACTCTAAGGTAACTCCAAACGATAAGCTACTCGTCCAACCCGTTCCACAACCTTGAACGGACCCATAAACCTCAGACTTAGCTTATTCTCTTAAATAGATCTGTTAGGACCCCTCAACATCGCTGCCTTGAGATACACCAGATCTCCCAACTCAAACTCCAGCTCCTTCCTCCTCTAATCAGCATAACTCTTCTGTCGATCTTGAGCCTCCTTTATGTTTATCCTCAAGATACGAATCTTCTCCGTCGTCTCCTGAACAAAATCTACACCAAACATGCTCCTCTTCCCCACTTGAGTCCAGCATAATGGTGTACGACACGACCTTCTATACAGAGCCTCGTATGGAGCCATCCCAATACTCGTCTGGTAACTATTGTTATACGCAAACTCAACCAGATTCAAGTGATCTGCCCAATGACCACCGTAATCCAGCATACACATCTTCAGTTTATCTTCAAGAGTCTGAATCGTTCTCTCAGACTGCCCATCCGTCTGCAGATGTACTCAAATGCATCTTAGTGCCCATCTTAGCCTAAAACGCTCCCCAAAACTTAGAAGCAAATCTCGGATCCCTGTTTGACACAATACTCGCTGGCACACCGTGCAGCCTCACAATCTCACGCACATACTTCTTAGCCAAAAATGCCGCTCCATCGGTCTTCTTTATGGCAAGAAAATGTGTTGACTTAGTCAGACGATCCACAATCACCCAAATAGCATCATAGGTCCGCGATACCGGTAAGCCTGTCATAAAGTCCATGGTAATCATGTCCCACTTCCACTCCGGAATAGGCAAACTCTGCAACAAACCACTCGGAACCTGATGCTCAGCCTTCACCATCTGACACACGTTGCACGCTGCAACCCAGTTAGCCACATCCTTCTTCATCCTGATCGAGTGATAATACCGTTTCAGATCCTGGTACATCTTAGCCGCCCCTGGATGAATCGACAAAATGCTCGAATGTGCCTCCCTCAGAATCTCCTGCCTCAGATCCTCATCCTTGGGTACACAAACCCGCCCGTTCACAAGTATCGTCCCATTCGCCGAGACCAGATACTCTGAACCCGTCACCCGAGAAGCATCAATCAACCCGTGATCTTTCTCTTGAGCTACCCGAATCCTGCTCAACAAATGTGCCTTGTTAGCTGCCTCTAACCCCAACGGCTCCTGTGAGATAACACACAACCTCAAAGTGCTAAGCTCACTCGCTAACTCCTCCATATCCCGCTCCTGAGCCAAAACAACCCTCTTCCGACTCAACGCATCTGCAACCAGATTAGCCTTACCCGGATGGTATCCAATCTCCATATCATAATCTGCCACCAACTCCATCCAGCGCCTCTTTCTCTGGTTCAGCTCTGGCTGAGTAAAGAAGTACTTCAGACTCTTATGGTCTGTGAATTACTGCACCTTCTCGCCATAAAGATAAGATCGCCAAATCTTTAGAG
Source organism: Arabis hirsuta (assembly GCA_964056655.1). NCBI lineage: Eukaryota > Viridiplantae > Streptophyta > Magnoliopsida > Brassicales > Brassicaceae > Arabis > Arabis hirsuta. The sequence continues at coordinate 20,652,054 of OZ053302.1, read as the reverse complement.
CAAAAATCACTGCAGCCAACTCCAAGTCATGGGTAGGGTAGTTGCACTCATGCTTCCTCAACTACCTCGAAGCATACGCAATTACCTTCCCCTGCTGCATCAGGACACAACCCAGAGCAACACCAGATGCATCCGTACACACCACGTAAGGCTCGCCCGGATCCGGCAACGCCAACACTGGTGTACTAGTCAGCATCTCCTTCAGCTTCCCGAAACTCTCCTCGCAAGGTGAAGACCATACAAAAGGAACATCCTTCCCCGTCAACCGAGAAAGCTCCTGATCTCCGTGGTATTTCTCGGTCTAGGCCACCCTCTGATAGCCTCAATCTTAGCCGGATCCACCGAAACTCCCTCTGCAGATACTACATGGCCAAGAAAACCCATCTTCCGCTGCCAGAAACTGCACTTGCTCAGCTTAGCACACAGCTTCTACTCCCGCAGTTCTCCAAAACCTTCCTCAGAAGAACCTCATGCTCCTCAGGATTCTCGAATACACCAGAATACCATCAATAAAGATAATCACAAACTCATCCAAGTACTCTCGGAACACCCCGTTCATCAACCTCATGAACGCTGCTGCGCATTCGTCAACCCGAAAGGCATCACCACAAACTCATAATGTCCATACCTCATCCTGAAAACCGTCTTCCTAACATCGGCCTCATCGATAGGAATCTAATGGTAACCCGAAGCCAAATCTACCTTGGAGAACCAAGTAGCCCCTCGTAACTGATCCAACAACTCATCAATCAACAGCAGAGGATACATGTTCTTCACAGTGACTCGGTTAAGTCCCCAGTAATCGATACACAACCGGAAACTCCCATCCTTCTTCTTCACAAACAACACCGGCGCTCCCCATGGTGAACTACTCGGCCGAATAAAACCCCTTACCCAACAGATCATCCAGCTGCTTCTTTAACTCTGCTATCTCTGCTGGAGCCTTACGGTAAGGTGCCTTAGATATCGAGCTCGTCTCAGGCTCCAACTCAATCGTGAAAATATCAGACCAAAATGGCGGTAATCCCTACAACGATCGAAAAACATCCTCAAAAACCTGAACGACCCGAATATCATCCACGGCCACCTCTCCAACAGACTATAGCATCACAATCGTCGCTAAATACGCCTCACAGCCCTTCTCAATCAGCTGCTCACCTGAATCGCTGAAATCAAGAGACTTTTGGAAGTCGGCCTCACACCCTGATAAACCAATCTCCCTGCCTCTCGTTCAAACACGACTCGTCCTCGATGACAATCCAAATGGACAATGTACCACTCCAGCTAGTCCATCCCCAAAATGACATCATACAGCTCCACCAGACTGGTAATCAGATCTGCTGGCATTAACTCCCCCGCCACCAGAACATCCACACCTCGAGCCTGCCCGTAGTAGCCAAAGACTATCCTCTACCGGATTTCGCTACTCTCCGCGCACTACGGAATAATGAAGCAATTTGTCATTCCATAATCAACTAAAACATGGGACTCAAAACCACCCACCAACAAGGTCCCTGCACAAATCCCATGTGCCTAAGAACCCTAATGTTCTATCACAGAACACATCCGAGTATCCTGAACATCTTTCTTCCTAGGACAGCTTGCCAATCTGTGATCCATGCTTCCACACCCGAAGCATCTCCGACCACTCTGACTTGACCCTGAAGTGTTTTCCCACTTCCTCTTCTGTCCTTGCGCAGGCTTGCCGCCCTTGCTCAGACCCTTCTGCTGCTGCGACCTCCTCTGCTGAACAAGTGGACTATCCACCACAGCCAACTTCCTCAGGTAGGATGGAAGCTCCTCCGCAGCCACCATACCTGGTTGCACACAAGCCACTCCCGGCTGAACCCCAGTCACTCTTGGCTGAACACCAGCCACACCTGGCTAACCACCAGCCACCTGGCTGACTTCCAGCCACAGCTAGCTGTACACCCGGAGCCTGATCCTGAGCCGGCACCCCTACCCGAGTCCGTCGCAACACTAGCCACACTCAGACCCCCACTAGGCCCACAAGCACTCAAACTGACACTCGCAGTGCCTACGCCCACGGACTCCTGAAGCGTCTGCGACTCTACTATATGCTCCTGCGTGGTCTTCTGGGCCACACTCGCGTCGGCAGACTGAATCACCAGTCCTTGCCCGCGCCCACGTCCACCACCTCGGCCCCCACGACCTCTTCCCCTAGTAACTCTAGCCATCACACACTGCACTAACCACAGCAGACTAAGTACATTAAAATAAAAATGTCAAACAACACATACCGTGAAATCTCATTGAAGGCTCGGAGAATATGATCTAGGACTCCAAACCCATACAACAATCAATTGACTAACTCACATAATCAATTAATTTGACACGCAATTGACTACTACACTTAATCAACTACGTTCTCCCGCCCTAGAACCATAAGGGCTCTGATACCAAACTGAAACAACCCAACCCGTTTTTTTTTTTTTAACATTGGATTCGAATTAGCATTTTCATAAATGCTAACTCTCAACAATCCAATTAATTCAATCACATTAAGACAGCGGAGCAAAAGCAGTTAAAAACAATAAACCAATCATTTCAATATCCAATAACGAAGATCAATAGTTCAGACAAGTGAACAATATCCAATCAATTCCACACTAAACCATTCCAATCTAACGACAATCCAACAACCTAGCCATTCTAACACAATAGCTAGCAAACAATCGAGTCGCTAGATCATCCTCTCTTCCCGGCCACAATTCCACGATCATATTTTCTCTTTACCTGTATCACATGGCAAAATGAGATGCGTGAGTATTATCATAAGTACTCAGTGAGACGTCATCCCATCTACTTGGTTATACACACATGCATAAGCAAAAGATACAATACCAGGATGAGCAAACAACAATACATGCACGAGTAAGCAACATCAATCAGTCCAGAAGACTTGCGTCGATCGACACAACCACTAGCTATCGATGTGTGTCGATCGACGCGTCGCTGTAGATCGTGAGGATCGAGCCTATCCTCTCATGGCTCGAATCCAAAGCGATTAATCGATCTCCTGCACGAATCCATCAACAAAACACACATAATCCAATCCAAACAACAACAAACAATCATATTCCATCAATTCCTTTACCCAGATAAACCATGGTCACGCACTCACCTTAGGAAAAACGGTTATAACACGCGTTTCAAATTTCAGATTAAACCGAACTCGGTGGCTCTGGAAAGCTAAGACTCGGGGCTTTCCAATGATACCTAGATCATCTTTTGGGTCCTTACAGAACGACAGGAAACAGCCCGCAAGTTCATTGTTCGAACCTAGAAACAGGAAATTCCAGTCTCAGAAAACATGAACGACACGTTGACATCTAAAAAACACAGAGAACGGAGATTACATCGAAACAGGATCGAAAACCTGTTCTGAAAACTAAACAGAGAGAGATTTCCACAGATAGGCAGATCGTCTCCTAAATCTTTTTGGTTCGACGAGAATCCTCCCTCGAAATGGACTGATCGTAGACCCAAAACTGCAGAAACATCTCTTAGTAAAACAACGATAACTCTCGGAATACTAATCCAAATGACAAACCGATTTCGCCCAAAGCTAGATACGAGAGTGGAAAACTAACATTAGAAATTTCGCTCCAATCCGATCCGATCTTCCCAGCCGTTTGTCTCTCCTTCTAAAATCGGACAGAACTATTTTCAAAGTAACAATCTCTTCTTTTCTCTCACAACCTACAAAATCCTCTCATTTTCCTCTCCAAAATCGGCTGCAAAAACGTCTCCATGCATTTTTATATCATGCACTAGGGTTCCCTAAACCAGACGCCAAACCAAGCGATCCAGAACCGAACTTGTCGATTCGATTTCAACTTGCGTCGATCGACGCACCACATTTGTGTCGATTGACGCAACACCCAGTACCTGACTCCTCGCGAGTCCAAACACGTGTGTCGATCGAAGCACCACCAGAAATACACATTTTGGTTCACGGGCGTTACACCTCCAACTTTCCCAAAGCAATGTTCAACTACTTCTTGGATGGCTTTTGGAAAGATGGGTTTTACAACTCCAAGACGACACTACAATTATATGATACGAGGAATGCGAAGAGGTATATCCCCTTTGCACACATAGATACATGGTTTACTATAGGTTATGGATAGCCTATGCAGGAAGCATCGTTACTGCTCGTCACAGATTTAAAGTTACTGGTCGCCATAGTGTCTAACCCAAAGGATTGGCCTCGGTTGAAACCATAATTGGATGAGTTCAAGGAGCTACATAAGTCATTTCGGAGTTCGCCTTAGTGCACTGCTCCAAAGAAAAAAAAAATGTACAAGCAAATTTACTAGCTCGGAGTGATAGATAAAAAAAATCAGTTTTCTCTACTATTGGTACTTCGGTTCCTTATTGGTTACCGGATACATTTGTATGTGATTGATCAATAAACAAAATACATTTGTGACAAAAAAAACAAAATGAATAATAACTATAATATATGTAATTGCGAAAATAAATAATTTGTATTCCATAATAGTTTTGAAAAAACTTACAAGAAAATAAAATATATGTAATTCCAAAAGTAAACAATTTATTCGATAATAGTTTAAAACAAAACTTACAAGAAATTATAAATAAAATATATGTAGTTTCAAAAATAAATAAATTTTATTCGATAATAGTTGTCAAAAATTACACGAAACAATATGTCATTTCACTACAAGAAAACAGACATTTAGCGTCAGCGGAATTCGACGCTAATTCGACGCTAACAGTCCTTAGCGTCAATTTAGCGTCGAAAATTATTTCGACGCTAAACCCTCGACGCTAATAATATGTCGACGCTAAATCGACGCTAATTTTGCGTCGAAACCAAATTCGACGCTAATTCGACGCGAATAATTCGACGCTAAATCGATGCTAATTAGCGTCGAATTAGCGTCACAGTGTGTCGATGCAACATATCGACGCTAATTCGACGCTATTTAGCATCGATTTAGCGTCAGAGTTTTTCGATGCAATAAATCGACGCTAAATCGATGCTATTTAGCGTCGAATTAGCGTCGGCACTTTCGACAAGTTCGACGCTAATTCGACGCTAAATAGCATCGATTTAGCGTCGATTATGATTTTATTTTTTTTAAAAAAATGAAAATTTTTATAAAAATATTATAAAATATATTAAAAAATTAAAAACATTATAAAACAAAATATGCGATACAAAGGAAATAAAAATCCTAATCTACTCTTGTTGTTGGGTCCTTAGATTGATGACATCTTCCCGGATCATCTCTTCGGATTCTTGCTCGAATTGCGTAGGACCGTCAGGTGGAGGAGGCGGTGGAGGAAACTGAAGCCCTTGCAAAGCAGTTGCTAATGTCGGATTATCCACTGCAATGATGTTGAAGAGACTGGTCATCGCCGAAAGGTTAGTCTCTAACTGCGAAATCCTAGAATTAGCAGTTTCCAACTGCTTGGTCAATTGTGGCTGAGACGGACCCGCGGTGTAAGAATATCGAGCCGACGAACAAGCTGCTGGGACATCTCTGATGGATCCAACACCCATCGTTCGTCCTCTCTTCTTCGGTGCAACCTATAAAATAAAAATGTTATACAATAAAATTGTAATAAAAAATAATTTTAATTAAATATATTAAAAAAATCTAAAAAATTACCTCTTCGTAAAGTCGATCCAAATCTTGGACACCCATCGTAGACTGCACAGATTCGTCTAGCTCTGCCAGTCGTGCGTTGTACTCGTGGAACGTTCGTTCCGCTTGAGCGGTAACAAACGTTCCATCCTTCCTCCGATGAGTTTTCTCCATCACTTTAACCATCGGAGGAAGATCACCGCCATCAGCCTGTTAAACAAAAATAAACGTAAATAAAACTTAAATATAAATTATATAAATATTTAAAATACAAAGAAATCAAATAAATTACCATATCCAGTCGTACTGTGGCGTACGATGTTTGACCCGCACAATGCTTTGAAGGTCCATCTCCTTCGGCCACAGGCGTGAGACGGGCTACAGAACACTTCCCCGATTTAATCACCGAATGGGGATCCTCCCAGAACTGCACTAAACCCGACCAAACATCGGGATCCATCCCTAGCGGCTTCGCCTCATCGCCTTTCGTGCGCCACGCCTTCTTCAAGTTACCGACGTAACCGTTGAGACGCTTAAGCGCCTTACGCTCGAACTCTGCTCGCACTTCGAACGTACGAGCTTCTTCCCAATGCCACCCTTGCTACAAAAATACGAATAATATTATGAATATATTTAAAATAAAATTTTGTAATAATTAAAAGTAAATATTAAAAAAGAATTACCGCCCATGATTCGAACCAAATATCCCGCACATGCTGCGGCGTCTTGCTCCAATTAGCATGGGGCATAGTGAAATAGACCGCGATGGCCTTGGTGATCGAACGCGATACCTTGTTATCGCTAAACCTGTTAAACAAGAATTTACAATGATCTAATTATAATTTGTAATTAAAATTAAATAACCAATATTAGTAATATTGTAAAAGATATAATCATACCATAATGTACCAGGAGGCCTCATCGGATGGAGAGTCCTAACCCGTGTCTCTCGTCCAGGTTGGCGGAGAAGCTCGGTAATCCGCATCAAGAGAGGCACGTTTGCCGGTGGCGGCTCTTGGTGGTCATCAGAAGGGTCTGCTGCGTCTTCTTCTGTCTGTGTCTCTGGCTCTGGCTGAGGCGGTGGCGGTGGCGGTGGCGGAGCTCGTGGTGCAACTCGTGATGGACCTCGTGGTGGAGGTCATGGACGATATGTCGCAGCTTGCGAACCCGACACTGATCCTGATCCTGATCCTGATCCGCGACGACCATCATATCCAGGAATCGTAGCATCCTCGCCAAATAACTGTCCGTAGCAAGGTGGTCGATCCGCCTATAAAAAAAAAAATAATAATAAATAAAAATAGAAAACATATAAATTCATAAATAAATATTAAATTTATAAAAATAATTTCTAAAATGCTAAAAAATTTTATAAATACAAACACACAAATTCTATTTACTACAAATGCATTTCAATTCCTAAAAATCCAATTTAATTTCTACAAATTTCTAAAAATATATTCTATTTACTACAAATCCATTTCAATTCCTAAAAATCCAATTTAATTTCTACAAATCCATTTAAATTCCTAAAAATCTATTCTATTTACTACAAAACCATTTCAATTCCTAAAAATCCAATTTAATTTCTACAAATCCATTCAAATTTCTAAAAATCTCTTCTATTTACTACAAATCCAATTTAATTTCTACAAATCCATTTTAAATTCCTAAAAATATATTCTATTTACTACAAATCCATTTCAATTCCTAAAAATCCAATTTAATTTCTACAAATCCATTTAAATTCCTAAAAATCTATTCTATTTACTACAAAACCATTTCAATTCCTAAAAATCCAATTTAATTTCTACAAATCCATTCAAATTCCTAAAAATCTATTCTATTTTCTACAAATCCATTTCAATTCCTAAAAATCTAATTTAATTTCTACAAATCCATTCAAATTCCTAAAAATCTAATCTATTTTCTACAAATTCCTAAATAAAACTTAACATAAAATTATTAACAAAATAAAAAAAAAAAAAAAATACCATGTCTTGAGTATATGTGTGGTTCCGGCGAGGGAGTTCCGGCGGCGGGGGAGAGCGAGTTCCGGCGAGGGAGTTCGGCTGAGCGAGAGAGAGAGAGAGGAGAGGGAGGTCGGCGGGAGAGAGAGAGAGAGGAGAGGAAGGTCGGCGGGAGAGAGAGAGAGAGGAGAGGAAGGTCGGCGGGAGAGAGAGAGAGAGAGAGATCGGCGTCGGATTAGAGAGAGAGGGAGAAGAGGAAGTCGGAGAAGATGAAGAAGAAGAAGTCGATCTGTGCGTTTTATTAGACTATGTGACGCTATTTCGACGCTATTTAGCGTCGAAATAGCGTCAAAATTTTCCGAATTCCCACGCACAAATAATGGTTACCGCGGTTTTCGTTAAATTTTTTTAATTTAGCGTCGAATTTGCGTCGAATGTTCAGATTCGACGCAAATTCGACGCTAAATTAAAAAAATTTAACCAAAACCGCGGTAACCCAAAACAAGTGCGAAAAATTTTGGTTTACCGCTATCGGTTAAACCAAATAAATTGAATTTAGCGTCGTTTTTGCATCGGAGAATAAAAAATCCGACGCCTTTTCATTCTATACCCTAAACCGAAAAAAATAAAAAATTTTATATTTAGCGTCGAATTAGCATCGAATGAGATAAATTCGACGCTAATTCGATGCTAATTCGACGCTAAATCGAAATTTTTTTATTTTTTGGGTTTAGGGTATAAAAACCGCCACTTACACGAGAATTATCTTACCCTTTTCAATCTTTATAACTACCGAATAACTTAAACTTTTGAAATTTTAAAATATCTATCTTGTTCCGAAATGTTTTATGATAGTATATGTAAACCATTATAGTTTATAGAAATCTAAGACTTATATGATTTTGTTTAAAAGTAAAATTATACGAACTTAGTTGTTTGCAATTAAATTATTCAGTTTATCTAATATATATGTTTCACTCGTAATTGTTGACTTTTAAATGTTTCATTCTATACCCTAAACCCGAAAAACTGAAATTTCTTAGATTTAGCGTCGAATTAGCATCGAATCAGATGAGTTCGACGCTAATTCGACGCTAAATCTATGAAATTTCATTTTTTCGGGTTTAGGGTATAGAGTAAAAAAGGTGTCGGATTTTTTATTATCCGATGCAAAAACGACGCTACATAGCGTCGAATTAGCATCGAATCACGCTAATTGGATGCAAATTCGACGCTAATTTAGGTTATTTTTTTTTAAAAAAAACTTAGTAATAATAGAAAATATAGTATAATAACAAATTAATATTATCCGAAACAAATGAAATAAAAACTAAAATCCAAATAAAACACATGTATATATATGCTTCACTCCGAATCGTCATTTGAGTCATCGTCAGTCTCATCGGTATTTTCGCCACTCTCGTTTGCGAACTCGTCTTCCGGGTTTTCTGCATCGGTAGCCTCCGAAAGAATTTCAGCTTCTCGATTTTGCGGATCTATAAGAATGATGTTGTCTATATCTTGTTCTGGAGTTGTTATATCCATGGCAGCTTCGTATTGCATAGGAGCGTCGTCGGATTCAACTATCATTCCTCTGGGAGCTATTTTAAGCACAGATAACCATGAAATCCCTGTTTTTCTGACACGTGGATATGGTATGAAACAAACTTGATCTGCTTGTGATGCAAGGACAAATGGATCGTACTTTGCATAAGAACGAGATCCGTTAACATCGATGACACCAAACTTTCCTACTCGAATCCCTCGCCCGACAACTGGATCAAACCACTCGCATTTGAAGAGGGTGCACTTTAAGTTAACCAAACCAGGGAATTGCACTTGAATAATATCTTGTATAACGCCATAAAAATCCGTGTCCCCCGCTCGAACCACCACACCATAGTTCGCAGTTGCTCTGTTTTTTCCACGTTGGAACGTATGAAACACATAACCTCGTGTAAAATACATTGGAGATGACGTAACTTTTCCCAATGGACCTTGGATCAACTCTCTAAACCATTCAGGGTACGACGTGTCTCCATAATCAACCTAGCAAATACAGTATACATATTGTAAATATGTAATAAACACAAATTGTATATATAGGTTTTAATGGAAATTAGATATATATAATTTTGTTTTTAACTTACTTGAGTTTTCAACCATTTAGCAAAGTGGAGATCTTTACGTTTTTCAATCTCATCGGCGGATACATTTGGGAAAGCCTCGGCAACTTGGCGAATGAATTCACTACAAGAAAATATAGTTATAATAAATGTTTTCAAAGCATATATAAGTACGAATATAACCCTTTTGACATCAGTCCGTAGTTGGTAATTATAATATGTACCTCAAAAATGGGGTAACTTCATCGCATTGTAAGAGAATATATGTGTGTGCACAATTGTAGTCTTCGTATGAAAACCAATCTTCTTCTCTTGTGATTCCGGCATGCCTACCAACTGCACAGAATATATCTGGGACATCTGAAACCGGATACGATTGCGCGATGCCACCATCGTCGTACCTACGTGGTGCTCTTTTTCGTGTCCGGACAGTGGGAGAGAAGTAATATGAGCTGAAATGAGAGGTTTCTTCGGTTAAACTTCCCGCAACAATTGATCCCTCAACCCTAGCCAGGTTTTTTGCCTTTCCTTTTAAGTGTTTCATGAATCTCTCGAAAGGATACATCCAACGAAATTGAACGGGCCCTCCTAAATCGGCTTCGTGAGGAAGATGAACAGGAAGATGCTCCATAACATCAAAGAAAGATGGAGGAAATATCTTCTCTAAGTTGCACAACAATATTGGGATGTTATGTTTTAGTTGTTGAATTCCATCCTCAGTCAGAGTTCGCACACACAGATCTCGAAAAAATGCTCCAACACCTAAAACCGAAGTTCAATATCATCAAAAAAAATATAATTTTTCACACATCATTTGTTTAGATATTTATATATCATCATAAAAATTGTACCTGCAAGTGATTCATGCACGTTCGTTGGCAAAAGCTCTGCAAAGGCGAAAGGCAATAATCTCTGCATAAACACATGACAATCATGACTCTTCATGCCAGAAAATTTTTTCCCTTGCTCTACCGACTTAGAGAGTTTTGAAACGTATCCATCTGGAAACTTTACGTCGGTGGAAACCCAGTTGAAGAATGTTGATTTGCCTTCGTTTGATAATCTAAAGATGGGGACTGGAGCTCTACCATCTCCCGTGAGATGTAACTCAAATCTGGAGCATATAAGAGGCAAATCCAATCTAGACTTCACGTTGTCTTTAGACCTGCCTGAAACGTTTAAGATGGTATGCATGATGTTATCGAAAAAGTTTTTCTCAATGTGCATGACATCAAGATTGTGGCGTAATAGATGATCCTTCCAGTACGGTAGATCCCAGAAAATACTCTTCTTATGCCAATTATGTTCGACAAGGTATCCATCTGGGAGATTGGTCGGGATGTTAAGCCAGTTACCTCCACGTTTTGCTGTGTCCTGAGCTCCCCAATAATCAAGTTGACCTTCAATTTGCTCTCCTGAAAGATATGGAGGTGGGGGGATACGTACACGTTTGCCCTTTGTGAATAGTCTTCTATTCCCCCGGTACGGATGGTTCATAGGGAGAAACCTCCGGTGACAATCAAACCAACAAGATTTTCTACCATTTTTAAGTTGGAATGCATCTGTTTCATTTTCGCAATACGGACATGATAACCTACCATGTGTTGTCCAACCAGATAACATTCCGTACGCTGGAAAATCGCTTATCGTCCACATAAGCACAGCTCGCATGGTAAAATTCTTTTTCCTGGAGTAATCAAAAGTACGAACCCCATGAGACCACAACAAGTTCAACTCGTCAATCAGCGGCTGTAAAAACACATCAATTGATCTTCTTGGATGCTTCGGACCAGGGACTAAAATACTCAAAAATAAAAATTCCCTCTGCATGCACATATCAGGCGGAAGGTTATAAGGAGTCAATATAACCGGCCACAAAGAATATTGCCTGCCAGACATACGGAACGGACTAAAACCATCTGTACATAGGCCAAGATAAACATTGCGCTTCTCTTTAGCAAAATTAGAGTGTACCGAGTTGAAGTGTTTCCAAGCTTTTGCATCAGAAGGATGATGAACTTCTCCTTCAGTAGTTGAATGTTCCGCATGCCACCTCATTGATGCAGCTGTTCGTTCCGAATGGTATAGCCTTTGTAGCCTATCTGTTATGGGCAGGTACCACATTTTCTGGAACGGCACTTTACTTCTACTAGCTCCTTGGGGCTTAAATCTTGGTTTGTGGCAAAATCGACATTCCTGCAGATTTTCATCATCTTTCCAAAATATCATGCAATTGTCAATGCAAACATCTATCGTCTGCGAGGGCAATCCTAAACTAGATACTAGTTTTTGTATGTCGTAGTATGACTCAGCAGCTTGATTACCCTCTGGCAAATATTCTTTTAGAAGAGCTGCCCAATCATCCATGCAACTCTGAGATTGATTATGATCAGACTTTATTGTCATCATCCTAGATGCCAATGATAATTTAGACAGACCTTCCCTACAACCTTCATAGATTGGTTGGTTTGCAGAATCAAGCATATCGTAGAATTTTTTGGCATCTACATTGGGTTCCTCAGCAACATCAAGAGTAGACATAACTCCAGGAAATGCATCGGTTACCATTTCTTCGAACCTATTATGTTCTAACCCGACACCATGATCATTTTCTATAACAAATTGATGCTGATCAAATTGCTCATTCGAATAACCCTGATCCATAGGTTGGTAACTAGTACTACCCGAAGTTTCATCATCATATCCCTCTCCATGATAAAACCAAACATAATATTCAGGAGTAAACCCTCTATTAAATAAATGCGTACCAACTGTATCAATTGTCTGCGTCCTCGAATTTTTGCACTTCCGACACGGACACACCATCACTCCGGTTCGTTGAATTGTAGGCACACTACTCGCTTGAGCCATGAAAATTTCAAGGCCGTTGAGGAACTCTTCTGAAAGCCCTCCATTTGCATCTTTACGTTGATACATCCAGCGTCGGAGTTCGTATATATCCCCCATTTTTTTTCTAAATTTTGAAAAAAAAAAAAAATTTTCCAAATTTTCTTTTTTTTTTCGAAATTTTGTAGAAAATTTTTTTTTTTCGTAAATTTTTTTTTAAAATAGGTGAACTGATTAAAGCGTTTGCAGAGGGTTGAATATATAGGACAATTTAGCAGCGATTTAGCAACGATTTTGCATCGAATATTTAGCATCGATTTAACGTCGAATAGTTTAGTGTCGATTTTGCATCGAATTAGCGTCAACTTTGCACCCAGGTAGGTAAACTCGTTTTTAATGTGTCACCTACCTACCAAATTGACGCAAATTCGACGCTATATTCGACCCTACGTAATCGACGCTAAATCGATGCAAGATTAGCGTCGAATTAGCGTCGAATTAAGGAATTTCGACGCTATTTCGATGCTAATTAGCGTCGATTTAGCGTCGAATTGTTTCGACCCTATTTAGCGTCGAATTAGCGTCGAATATTTATACTGACACAAGTTCGACGTAATTTCGACGCTATATTAGCGTCGAAAAATTTCTGACGCTAATTTACAGTTTTCTTGTAGTGTTTGTATAATAATAATAATTGACATATAAATATTTCTTATTATTTATATATGCACGTTAAAAGAATTTTAGTATAAAATAGAATGAGAAAATATAGTACAGCTTTTCTCAAATAAAAAGAAAATATAGTATAGTGAGAATAGGAAAGAAAAAAAGATAATTGCAATTGTACACATTTACAAAAATGCTACTATGGATTGTCCTTTTTTTTTGTCACAAACACACTTCATTATCAGTTACACAAATACATTGTATGTATCAGTAAACCAATATGGATTAGAAGTGCCAATGAAGGAGAAGATAGTATTTCGCCCTCTTGTTGTACTCTCGTTGCCGGTAGATGAGTTCGAATTCCGGGAAAGATTCTTGAAGGTCTGCCAATCCACGCAATTCTGGGTGGAAACCAGACCAGTCGTGTAGATTTGCTACCATCTTCACTAACTCTGTAGAGTCGGTGAGAAACGTAGAGCAAAACCGTCGTTTCCGGATTAAGCATTGCATTGTCCAAAGAAGGCTATGAAGCTCTGTGTGTAGAGGTGAGAGATTGCGGTAGTTTCCCTGGAGTCCCAGGAGGTCCATTGTGCCATCGTGTAATTGTAAAATCCAGCCCATTCCGCTTGTACAGCCATCAGCTGTCCACACACTGTCGATCGAGCATGTGAAGATATCCTGCGGCCTAGGTGGTCCAGGAGGGTGATGCGTTGGGATTACTTGGCTAGCGATGTTGGCCTCAAACCATTCTTTAGATTCTTTGGTCCGCTATGGCAACGATCTCGGAAGGAGATTTATCCACATCATTGAAAACTTTATCATTCGCCTTCCAAATATACCAGACTAACCAAGAGAAAGCCTGGTAGGCATTCGAAAGGGTCGCAGTCCTTGGGAGGCGCCAAAATAAATGGTCAAAATTTGCCTGGAGACTTCCGGAGGGCCCCGTATCCCCTTCCCAACGAATGGGTGTGAGGTCCCATATCTGTTTTGCAATAACATATTCTATTGATCTAAGAAGATAATTAACTATCTCACACTGTTTTGTAACTATATAAAAGATAGTTAACTATTTCTTAGAAAATAGTTATAATTTAAAAGCATGGTTAACTATTTTTATAGCATAATTGTCTTCTCTACAGATTTCATAACATAGTTGACTACATGATAATGTTGTTATAATAGTTACATATTTAAACAAACATAGTTAACTATATGTTCAGAATGTAGTTACCTATTATAATTTGCATAATGAAAAAAATACATACAAAGCTAACTATTATCAGATACATATTTACTTATTATACTTAACTAGTTAACTATAATATACATAGTTAACTATTATCATAACATACTTACCTGATTTCTGAATATAGTTAATTATATCGATCTCCAGCGACGGTTCAGTTTAACTAGTAGATGGGACGACAATGGAGAGTTTAACAGAAGAGAAGAAACACAATCTTAATCTGTGGCTGGAGATTTTTTAACTATGGCAAAGAGCTAAGACAAAGGGATTGAGAGTTGATTTTATGGATCACCAGAGAGAGATGAGATTGATTATAGTGTTCTTGTAGTAAGAAGAATAAGAAGAAGAAGCGGAAAAAGAGGCACTGGAAGAAGAAGAAGAAGCGGTAAAAAAAACCGAAAAAGGAAAAGAGAATGAATTATAGTTTTCTTTTTATTGTTTTTCACTAAGGTAAAAAGGGAAAATCAACACCTAATATTGTTAGTTACTATATTTTAATTGATTTGATGTTAGATAATGAATTAGATCACTATTAGGTAATGTAGAGCCTAATTTCGCTATATATCTATATTTATTTTTGTATGAAGAGAATTTTGAGAAATGTTATTTTTGAAATGATACTTTTTAAAATGCCATTAAAAAAAAATTATAAAATGCTACTTTTTAAAAATCATTTATTCAATCTATCAATTATGTTTGGGTTAACTATGGTGTATTAAAGTTCAACTTTGGAGGGTTTATGGTTTGTTTGGGGTCAAAATGTTTTTTAAGGTTTAAAGTTTTAAGATCGAAGATTTATAAATTCTTAATTAGTGACATTCACTTTTGAAAATTGACCATCATGGTATTTTTACAATTGTGCTTTGTATAAATCTTTAGGTTATTAATGCTAACTTTGTGCAAAACTTTTACTCATAAGAAAAAATGAATTAAAAGGAAAAGGAAATTTTCATATTATGTGGAATCAAGAAAAAATATGAGGAAGTGGTGGACCTTGTAACCAAAGATCCAAGAAACTACAGAGGACAGCCACCCATAGTGTGTCAGTAATGATTCTCCCACCCATCACAAAGAAAATGTTAAATTAACTTATCAGTCTCGGTAAATTATAATCAAAATCAACCCCTATAGTAAGATTCGTTAAAACAAATGCGTCTAAAAGCCTATCCAATTTATATATTTTAAAAAGAAAAATCGAGACAATAATGAAAGTAAGAGAAAAGTGTGTGCAAAAATGAACCCGATAGTAAAAGAGGAATAAATATGAGATAGAAAAAGAGAGAAAGGGAGTAGGTGTGTGTCTATTTAAGTGGAGAAGAGTCCTCACACTCCATACATACAACCTTTTGGCCTCTTCTTCCTCTTTTATCAAAATTAAGCACAAAGGTAGTCGACAGATGGAGAAGACGAAGAGCATGTCCGTTGAACAGAGCTTCACGGATCACGAGATTGGCGGTATTAACAAAAACTTTGACGACGATGGCCGCCAGAAAAGAACAGGTTACTCAATATTCTCTCTCTGAATCTTATGTATATGTTATATTACATACAGCAGCATGAACACATGTACAGTATATGTAACGGGCAAGTAAATAAGTAGTCTCAATAGCTCTTATTTTGCGTTTGGTTGGCATTTGGTTGGCATGCTATATATAGTACTAAGATGTTTTATAGTTATAAACGCCAAACACACACGCATATTTCTTAAAAATATTTTGTTAATAAGCAACGTCAATTTATCTTCTAAAAATGTGAATTTGTGTTTGTCACAAAAAAAGAAAAAAAGAATTTGTGTTTAATGTTTTCCCTACGTGTGTAAAAGGGAAACAAACAGAAATCTGCGTTTGAAACAATTGCAGCATAAATAACATAAGAGTTTGAATGGTTCTATTGAAATGGATAGGGACGTGGATGACGGGAAGCGCGCACATAATAACGGCAGTAATAGGGTCAGGAGTGTTGTCTTTGGCTTGGGCCAACGCACAGCTCGGATGGGTGGCAGGACCGGCCGTGCTAATGGCCTTCTCCTTCATTACCTACTTTACATCAACCATGCTTGCCGACTGTTATCGTTCCCCTGATCCTGTCACCGGCAAACGCAATTATACGTACATGGAAGTCGTTCGCTCCTACTTAGGTCTTTTTTCTGTTCTTTTTTTTACTTTTTTTTTTCTTGCTAAAAAAGTACTTTTCTTTTGTCTTGGTATTTGTTTGCATGTTTAGTTATCTTTAACTAAACTCTAGATGGGTTGGTGCTTACAAAACTTTCGAGGTCTATCTTTCTATTTGGTGTCCGTCACGACTTGAATCTTAGGTACATATTAATATGTCGTTCATGCTCTATTTGTTTTTGGACTTTAAGCACGAAAGACGGTACGTGTGAAAAAAAATATTCTGATAACTCTCATCACCTTTAAATTAGTCGGAAGTTTCAACGATACATTTATAAAAAAAAGATAGATTTCAACGTATAGTCTCTTGATAAGACAAAAATACACGAGATGATGTTTTGAAATAAATATCATGTGAAGCTTGTCTTAAAATTGACATGTTGAATTATCCCATCCCATGTGATCAGTCATTCTTTCGACATAGTAGTCTCTTGGAGTCTTCTCTTTGTCGTCAGAGCATTATTATAGGTAGTAAATATGATTGGAATAATATATAAATTTTATAATATTAATTGTATTGGGATTGATGAATAAAAAGAGATAGAAAAAGATTATATTTATCCACTAAATATAGATAATATAGATTATATATTTAAAAACTCAAAAATAGTTTAGATAAATATAAAAATTTTATAATAATAAAAATCTCTTATATTTACCCTTATTTACCATCTATAATCATGTTCTCACTCAACTTACTATTCTCTTCATCCTTTTATAAGTATCAAAGATAGTATTTTTAATTTTCTCTTCCTCTTACATAACGTTTAACATTTTAATTATTTATACATGATAAGGAATTGATTTTTTGAAACTGTGTTTGTAGGAATTAGATTTAAAATTTTAAAGTGTAAAAATATGGTCGTTTTTACAGCTGTTGAAACCATGCATGTGTTATTGGCTTCGTGAAAGAAAGGAAAAAACATATCAAAAACAAAACAATTATTTTGGTAATGATATTTTTAGTAAAACATGTTAGAATTATGGATACATTAAAGTTTCATTGGGTAAAGTAATTTTGATAACTTTAAAAAGTCCAATTGTGCCAATTAAAACGCCGAAAGTTTTCATCTGAGTTTCTAAATTATACATTAAAATATTAAAATATTGTGGATTTTAAGATAGTAGGAAAAAAATTTGTGTGTGTTTTAATTTCCACTAGTTAAAAAATTCATTAAATTTAGTTTTTAATATATTTGAGAAATTCAATGACAACTTTTCAATGGCATTGCACTTAGTAGCGTACCAAAATATCTTTTAAGATTTTAGAGTGCGACTGTTATGTCTCATTAAAATATAATGGGGTAAATCTTCAACCATTTTAATGCATTGAGAGTAGAGCCGATCCTCAGAATTAATTTAAGGGCTTCAAGCAACAAAAAAAATTTTGGGCCAATAATTATTGATTTTTTAAAAAGAAAAAACTTTAAACAAAATGATTAAGTGTGAATCAAACCTTCCACTTTTTATTTTCTCTATATAACCTGTGAACCAACTGAAATAAAAAAAACTTTTTGCATATTTTTTGACCGATAATATATATAAACAAAACATCAAAAATTTTGGGCCGTAAACACAGGCTTGGTCGCTTGATAGGTTTACTGTTAAAAAAATTACTACTTGATAACAAAAAGGCTTTTACTCCAATATGATAAGATCCATCTTTCCATATGTTTATTCCAATTTTAATGTCAGTCACAGCTTTAATTGGTGGATAAGGTTGGCAGCTCTACAAATTTAATACATAAATGGTATCTCTCGGTATATGTTGTCTTGTGGTTGGTCAAAATTCAATTCTCTTACCCAAGATGATCAACTTGGCTTCTGTGACAATTTAGTTTATTAGACGAATCCAAATCTTTTTTCAGTATTGATGATTTTTATATCAATAACAGTACTAAGTTTAAAAAAAAAAAATACTAAGTTAATTATTAATGTTGAAAAAAATACAGGAGGGAGAAAAGTGCAGTTATGCGGATTGGCTCAATACGGGAATCTGATTGGAATAACAATCGGCTATACAATCACAGCGTCGATAAGCATGGTGTAAGCTTTCTTTTTTATTTAATTTAATCAAAGAATAATATCGAACTCACTTTTTTCTTTGACTTATTGGGTATAAATGGTAATAGAGAAATTTTGCAGAATTATAGAATTTTGCAAATTTTTTTATGTCTTTTTACAGAATCTTTCAGAATAACTATAAATTCAAATGATAACAACTAAATCTTACCGAATGTTGCAGAATTTTTGAAAAAAATAAATTAGTTAAATTTATGAAAAATATTTTAATTAAATTGTGTTTGTCAAAATTAAATATTCATGTTTATTAATATATTATTTTAAAAAATATATATAAATTTTTTATTCAATTATCTCTTAAACCTAATTTATTTCATTAATATTTTTGTTTTTACGTCTGGTTAGCAAAATTTACAAGTATTTTTTTGGTACAACTGCAAAAAATATCCTTTTTAAAAAAAAGCCACTAACTCAAAAAAAGAAATCATAAATGTTTAAATTCTAAATTCTAAAAATAGTTTGGGACAATTGCAAAAATGTCACTTTTACAAGTACTTTTCATTACTAACTACGAAAATTAGTAAAAACTTTATAAAGTTATTCATTTATAACAATAGTAATTTATTAATTAAAGAAAATTAAAATTAAACAAGTTTATTAAATAATTTTAGTTTATTTGAGTAATGGAACAACTCAAATTTAATCAAGTTGATTAATTGGTATAATTAAAACAATATATTATAAACATAAAAGGATTACGAAGATAAAAAGTGCGGAATTCTGCTGAATGCCGAATTTGACGAAATGAATTGATGATTTGTGGGTTATTTTGGTAAAATAACTAATGGTTTCAATTTTTGAATACGAGTGTTTTGTCCATTTCTATTTATTTTTTTGAGAAATTTTTTTTAATCTACACACAGGAAAAAAATATAAATAAAAACAAATTCATCTCAATTAAAAATTTTCACTCCGAATTCTAAATGGTGATCAACAAAAAAATGTTCACTTGAGTTAAACTCAATTATTCAATTTCATCATACACTTGTGAAGCCCAAACTAAAAATAAATCATTTCATATAATCTTATCCAATGAGAAAAGGAGAGAGAACTATTCCACATAATTTGTCTTTTTGTGGTATTCTCATTTTTCCTGCTGGATTAATCAAATGCAACTGGTACCACAATTCTATAATTTAGCTAAATTCCTCTGAATTCCACGATTCTACTGGTACCAGTTAGGTCCATTATCTTTTTTTGGTCGTTTTTGACTTATTTTCAAACATGTTTACTAGTAAGTTTCTTTCTTTTCTTTTTTTTTTTTTGAGAAAAGTAGTAAGTTTCTATGGTAATACAAAGTATCTCAAGTTTTATTTATTCTGCCTTTAGAGACAAAAGTGCTATGATAGTTAGAGATATGCTATATAAAATTTCAAAGGTCGTTCTTTGTTAGTTATTCGATATGCATATGTTGAATTCAATGCAAAGTGGAGCTAAAATAAGAAACAATTTGAAAAAAAAAAAAAAAAAAAAACTAAAAACAATGAAGAATTAGGGTTGGAAAGTTATAAAAAAAAAAAAAAAAAAGGGGGTTGGGGCTTGTCGAGGTTTTTGGATTATAAATTTATTGTTTAAACAACGAACACATTAGACTAACGAATGTAAGGTTTGACTAAACAGGGCTGTTAAAAGATCGAACTGTTTCCACAAGAATGGGCACAATGTGAAATGTTCCACTTCAAACACTCCCTTCATGATCATATTTGCAATCATCCAAATCATTCTTAGCCAAATCCCAAATTTCCACAACCTCTCTTGGCTCTCCATTCTAGCGGCCGTAATGTCATTCTCTTATGCCTCCATCGGCGTCGGTCTCTCCATCGCCAAAGTCGCTGGTACAATTCATATCATTTGTAATAATAACAGTTTCTAAGAGTGGGTCCTAATGGTTTTGAAGAACAAATAAAGGTGGTGGTGCGCACGCAAGAACGGCTTTGACAGGAGTGACGGTCGGAGTTGACGTTACAGGTTCTGAGAAAGTATGGAGAACGTTCCAAGCGATTGGAGACATCGCGTTTGCCTACGCCTACTCAACCGTTCTAATCGAGATACAGGCAAGTAGTCACCATAAATATCCACAAGTTTGAACGCACGATCGCGGTTGACTTAATGATACTAAAAGATAGGGAGACAACAATAACTAATAAGATTGGGTCTAAATAAATTTAAATGTGTGCTGATTGATCACGAAGTAAACGCCAGTACACGAGCGACCAATTAAATAAGAGGACAAAAGAACTATACTTAACTCTTTGAAGTAAAAAATTATTAGTTAATATTAAAGATTATAGTGAATTAACTATATAAAAACTTGCTAGTATCTATCACTATTTTTTTTTTCTGTCAAACATACGTATGTATATTAATCTTAAACCACGGTTACAAGACTAGAAATCGATGCCACTGAGCTCGAAGCTACTACATAATCAAAATACAATGCAAGATAACAAAAAGATAGGAGGTTATATTCAAAGGTAATAACCGGTAGCTCCTTAACAAAGGCTAGTTCTTTTGCCAGTAAAGGCGAACTAACAAAACTTTTAGTTCGTAATGCCTATAAAAGAGAAGATTGATCGAATGGTTCTCTCCAAAACGGAGGAAAGTGATGAAAGCGATCTCTCCAAAAAAGAGGAAATTAGTGAAAGTAATCTCTGCAATTAAGAGAAAAATGATGGAATTGATCTCTCCATAACGGAGGAATTTTGTTGAAGATGTGTCTCTGCACATGAAGAAACAAATTGATTTAACAGAGATAGACCCACTTCAGTTACTCTTACACGATTGAAAGCAAGCTTTGCTTTATGGGCCTTTGGTGGGCTGAAATAGTTTATAGAGCCCATTAACAAGGCAAAGTGTCTCCAACCCAAATTTGTTGTCCGACGAGAAGCTTTAGTCAGTGAAAGCAGAAGGTTGGGTGACTGGAAAACGCTGGAGAGAGACTCCGGTACTGTACGGATTCTCGGGTACCAAGAGAAGAGAAGACGACATTTTCAATAAGAATGACGGCGGATCAACAGAGGAACACGCTGGTGGTGGACACAAGGGGGAGAGCGGTGGATCTGGCGAATCTGGGGACTCTGGTGGAAGGAAGGACTCCAAAGGTGCTAGATCGGTCTTGGACGAGTGAGTCACCCCATGATTTGGTGGCTTCGACATAGCTGAGACCACATAGCCGAAAGTTAGCTTCATTGGAGACATAGAAACGGCGGTTGACGACAAGGTTGTTGAGATTTTTCTCCGAAGTCGGGAAGGTTCTTCACGTATCGTCAGATGTATTTTGTGCGAGATTCTCACCGGGAAGAGCGGAGACAACGACGAAAAAATTATGGACAGTTGCGAAGGCGGCTCCGGGAGAGTAGCTTGCTGGTGACGCCAGAAGTTAGTCGGAGTCGAAGGCCATTCTCAATCGAAGAAGACCTCGACGTGCGGCAGCTTCGAAAATCTTGTCTGGGAGAGAGTTAGGGCGAACTCTCCTTTTATTCTAATACAATTAACACATCCACATTTGCTATCTATCATTTATGAAATATATTTTTCAGTAGTTTTAACTAGAATAACACTTTAAAACAAGATGTTTGTACCACACAATGCATTAAATATCATTTATCTTTTAAAGCATTAAATAAATTATTAGAATAAGCATTGTGGGATACACTTATTTGAAAATACCAATAACAAATTTTTCAAAAATGATATAGTTTTAGTGGTATATTTGAAAAAAAAAAAATTCAAAAGAGTGACATTTTGGGTCCAAAATATAAAAAATTTCAAGAATGTCACTAAAATTATACCACTTATTCAAAATTTCATTTAGATTTAGTTTAACTATTTTGTATTACGGTTTAGAAATTTTAAGAAATGCCACTTTTTAAGTGTCACTTTTCAAAAATGCCACTTTTTAAGGGGTTTTAGGGGTCAAAACATTTTTTAGAGTTTATAATTTTAAGATTTAGGTTTTAAAAATCTATAATGAGTGGCATTTTTGTAAATGGATATTCCTAAATGACATTTTTGTAAATGTACACACTAAAAGTGGTATTTTTGCATTTTCCCCATAAATTTTTTAGGGTTTAAAAACCTTTAATTAGCATCATTATGACAACGAACAATCCATGGCAGTACTTTTGAAAATTTTCCCATAAATATTTGATAAAACATACTATGGAAATTTTTAAAATTAATAACAATTACATTTTCTTTAAAAAACACTCTAAATATTATGGTATTTTTGAAATTTCCTTTAATTTATTTCAATTATTGAAATTGGCATTTGTCAACCTTAACAGAAAAGTGTGACTTGATCGACAAAATAATGGATTGAGTTTAAAAGCATATTTCAATTAGCTGATTATCCAACCTAGGAGGAATATTTTACATATGAAACATGCTGAAAATGGTTTTTGAATCATGAACCAAACCATACTTTTCAAAAATGCTATATTTTTGAAAATATTTCAAAAAAGTCACTAAAATTATATCATTTATCCAAAATATTTTTTTTTTGGTCGCAATTTATCCAAAATATTATTTAGGTTTAGGTTAACTATTTTGTATTATTGTTTAATTTTTAGGTTCAGAATTTATTCGGGATCAAAACCTATTTTAGAGTTTAAAATTTTAGGGTTTCAAAAACCTTTAATTGATGGAGTTTTAAAAAAATTGACAAGCCATAATAACATTTTTAAAAATAGAGACACCAGTGGTGACATTTTTGCAATTGTCTCATAAAAGAATTCAATTTCAGAGACGAAATTTGTCAAAAACATTGGAAAAATTAGCTCCACTGTCTACTTCATAACTAGCTAGATATTTACTGTTTGGATATTCTTTGAATATCCGATTGGATTCCTAAAAAGTATTTGAAATAAAATAAATTTTGAAATTTTGTGTAAGATAAAAATAGTAAGAATAAATTATTTTCCACGCAAGAAAATAATAAAAAATCAGAATTTTTATTTTATATAATCTCTACTGTTTAATTTCTTATAGAGAATTTAATTTTATAATTACATTGATAAATTCACATATATATAATAACTTTATATTTTTCGTAAGTCTGTTTATCTATATAGAGTGAACATGAACGTATTAATAATTTTGTAACAGAACATAGATACATCAAGTTTAAATTTTGTCTTTTTTGTTCATTGTCTAGCGGATATTGCATTTTACTATTTAGTTTGCTCTTTAAACTTTCCCTGTTTTTTATTTTGATCCAAAAGAATAACGGATTGAGGAGGTTCCTACATATATATTTTGTGGAGACTTTTATACGACTATACGAGTACTCTAACTCAAACAAAAACCAATGCGTAGAATATATTTTAAATAGAAAATTTCAAAATAGTCTTACAAATTACTACTTGATATAATAACATAAGATTTTATAAAGATAATAAAAATACTCTACGCAGTTAGACTAGATTTTATATATTTCTCCAAAAAATATCATGATTAGATTAAGATAATATCAAGATTAGATTAAGATAATTTACGAGGTAAAAAAAAAACCTCAATTACTTAATCGAACATATTAAATCACATGTGTCATTTCATTTAAAGGGATAAATTTTTTCATTAAGTAATTCATAGAAGAACAGCTTCAGTTTAGTGCGATTACTTTTGTTTGTTGATTTCTTTTACATCTACTAACCTAGTAATAATTTGTTTTCTCTCTAAATTATTGTAGGACACTCTGAAAGCAGGTCCATTATCAGAGAACAAATCTATGAAAAGAGCAAGTCTTTTAGGTGTTTCCACAACGACCTTCTTCTACATGCTATGTGGTTGTGTTGGTTACGCTGCCTTTGGTAATGACGCACCGGGAAATTTCCTAACCGGTTTTGGTTTTTATGAGCCCTTCTGGTTAATAGACTTTGCCAATGTGTGTATCGCGGTTCATCTAGTCGGCGCCTACCAGGTCTTTTGTCAACCCATTTTCCAGTTTGTTGAAAGCCAAAGCGCAAAACATTGGCCAGACAACAAGTTCATCAAAGGAGAATACAAAGTCCACGCCCCTTGCTATGGTGATTTCAGTATCAACTTCTTTAGATTGGTTTGGAGGACATCATATGTTGTGGTCACCGCAGTTGTAGCCATGATCTTCCCTTTCTTCAACGATTTCTTGGGTCTTATTGGAGCAGCTTCCTTCTGGCCTTTAACTGTTTACTTTCCCATTGAAATGCATATTGCTCAGAAGAAGATAAGGAAATACTCTTTCACTTGGACTTGGTTAAAAATCTTAAGTTGGACTTGTTTCCTCGTCTCCCTCGTTGCTGCAGTTGGATCTGTGCAAGGACTCATACAAAGCCTCAAAGATTTCAAGCCTTTCCAAGCTCCCGAATGAAAATTGTGTTATGATCAATGTTTTCGAGAACACAACCCCCTTCCACTCTCTTCTCTCTAATAAGCATCCATTCGTTTGTAGTTTATTGGTCTTTTCCCTCATCATAGCATATGTTGTACCTGTACTTGTTGTCCACAAAAAATCTATCAACAATTAGTTCATCTTCTTTTACTTGATCGTTCTGCTAGCTCTCTCAGAAAAAAAATGACACACAATGAGAATGGAAAACATGACAGACAAACAATACACATCATAGATTAAGGAATAATTGTAAGTGAAGTATCAATTCAATACACAAAAACATTCTTCCAAGCTCAAATCAAAATCAAATTACCAGAGAACATTTAATATCCAAAATTTGTAGAGAAGCAAATAATAAAAAACTCGAACAAAAAGAATAAATGATAAAAGAGTTTTACAACACCCATGATATTTGGTCCATAAATCATAACATAAGAATGGTTATCACTTTCTTCAACAAGTTCCTCTTCGTATTCCCTAGCATAAGAGTTCTCAAAAGGATACAAAAGTACGAATATTGTTGGGGTCAAATTCCACTCAGAAAAATCAACAGACTGAAAAAGAGTAAGTATAGAGACAGTAAGCCAATCCATAGACTAAACCGACAAGCCGTAATATGAACTGACAAACCGACAAGCCGTAGTTTGGTGAACCAGCGAGCCGCAATCTTGGGAACCAGTGAGCCGTATTAGGAGCATGTGAACCGGCGAACCGACAAGCCGACTTTTTGAACCGGTGAAATGCAGTTTAAACCAGGGAACTAGTTCGACCTCACGTGATGATCTGTTGGGCTATAACGGCGAGCCAATGGATCATTATAGCGGCGGACTGATGGGCCTTGTGCGACGATATGTTGGGCCCTGCGCGACGAGCCATTGATCCGTTTAGCCAACTATGGGCATGTCCACGACCTTTAAACAAAGGGGCCGAGCCAAAGCAGAAAATATCATAAGAGCAAGCCCAAGACGAATGCCCATAAAGACTAGCCGACTTAGAAACATCCGCGAATGAAGATAAATCTTGAAGAATAAATAAGTTTTCCTTCATTGTTTGGGTTTAGTCCTAACCGACCTAAACTTGTAAAAATACTCATGTACATCCTTCAAAGAAGAGACCCAAAATTCTATTAACAAACACTTGTATTTGCAACAGCTTTCTAACAGCTTAATAAAAAATCTATTGAGATCTATCGTTTAGGAGTTTTTCTGCAGAAACTTTCAAATCCTTCAAAAATTAATAAGACAAATCTAATTGTGAGATTCGACTCCCATGCGTCGTCTAAGGGCACATAAAGCTTCTTACTCTAAAGAACCACCACGTTAACAATCCTAAGAGATGACCATCGACGGAGATTACAACGACGCGAATCTAAAGGACACTACGATGGACGAATCCGGAGCAAAGGTGATCAAACAACCCGGCCCGTTTTTTTTTAATGCAATTAACAGTGGATCCGGATTAACATTCCTATAAATGTTAATCCTCAACATCCAATCAACCAACAACAAACATCATTCAACATCAGCGGAAGCAAACTCAACTAAACCAATCAAATAACCAATATTAATTCCAATACAACAATTTCAATTAAATCAACATAACCCAATTTCCAACAATTCAAACTTATCAATTCTAAGTTCACCAACCAGTAACTAAGTAATTCTAACCACAACCAAAATACCAATCAATCGAGACCCTAGATCATCCTCCTCTTCATAGCCATGATTCCACGATCACACTTTGCCTTTACCTATATCACATGGTTAAAAGAGATGCATAAGTATTATCATAAATACTCAGTGAGACGGTCATCCCATCTACTAGGCTATACACACATGCATAAGAAACAAACCACAACGCCAAGCAATAACCATTCATCACACAACAATCAATACGTCAAACTGACGGTATCGATCGACACCAAGCAATGGTGTCGATCGACACTCATCATAGAATCGCATAATCGAAACTTCTCTTCTCTGGTCCAATTCTGCTCTGCATCATATTAATCTCCTGCATAGAAAATATCAGCAAACACATCCAATAACACGAAATCATCCATATCAATAATAATCAATTATCAATTCATCACACAAACGCATTGGATCAATTCATTTACCCAGATAAGCCATGGTCACGCACTCACCTTGATTTCGGAATGAATTAGAGACAAGAACACGAAGAACAACGAAATCAGAGACTCCTAACACTCTCCAATTCGGATTCCTTCTTCCTCCACGAAGGACACAGATCAAACACGATCTTTTCTCTAAAAACCCCTAAACCGAAGTAGGGTTTCAGAAAATAGAAACGACATACTAATTTCGAAGTACACAGAGAACGGAGATTATCTCAGAATCAGGATCGGAAACCTGATCTGAAAACTAGACAGAGAGATCTAACCAACTGTGTATGGATCATCTTCTGACTCCTTCTGGTTCAACAGGAATCTCCCCTCGAAGTGGACTGATCGGAGACCCGAAACTACAGAAAACTCTCTCAGTAAAACAACGATAACTCCTAGAATAAACATTTGATTGACAAACCGTTTTCTCCTGTATTAAGATAAGAGAGTGGAGAACTTAACCTAAAATTTCGCTCTGATCCAATCTGTTCTTACTGGCCGTTACTCTCCTCTTCTAAAACCAGACAGAACTGTCCAAAGCCTCAATCATGCCTCAAGGACCAAACTCAACCAAAATCTCCCCTCTCTCTCTCAAGACACGAAATCACCTTTTCTTTCTAAAAAATGCAGCCTCTCAATACTGCTCAGCTTTTATACAGAAGCCCTAGGTCTCCGTTAACCAAAATGCCAAACCGACGATTAAAATCGAACCAACGGTTCAATTAAACCTTCCTAAATTCTCAATTTTGGTTCACGGCCACTACAGGTGATGTGTGTCTAGTTTTACCTCAGACTAGACAAAGACCAGCCGCACGTGCACGACGATCAAAGTAGTAGTTAAGAGTCGAATCCACAAGAGACCGGTAGGGCACTATAAGTTTCCGGAAGAGAATTAAGCTAGGATGAAATATGGAGGTTGTGATGATGCGATTAAATAAATGTCAATAGTAAATCACTGGAAACAAAAATTGGGCAGCAAATAAATCTCAGGTTTCAGGGAGAAATCTCAGGTTTCATGCGAGTGAATATAGCAAAGTGGGATTTCTAACTCGAATTCACTTAATAATATAATCAACCAACTCTCACAGTGACGCTTATTTAATATATCAATCAACCAAATACTTGACTCTCGCAAAGCAATGACATAGATTTATATGCATAAAAGGGATTAAGATTCGATATATTAACCTAACCCTTAATACGACTCTCGCAATGATAAAGTTTAAGCTTATCTATACTTGTTCCAATAATGCAATCATGACTCCCTAACATGAATTTTGCAATGATAAGGTTCAAGCTCGTAAGGATCGATCTAGATTCAATCACAAATTGGTTAAACTGGCAATATGCAGAAGATGAAAACTCCATTAAATTCCTAAGCATGAATGAACGAGGAACATAGATCTATTTAGGTATGCAATCCAGTCGTGGAAAAATCATAACATTCTCATATCAATGATCAATCATGTGTAACAACCTATTTCATTCAGGTTATGATACACTATCAATCTAATACTAGTTCATATCGATCTAATCAAGTTGTCAACAAGACTAAACCAATGTATAACAAATCACTAAAGTTGTCAATCAAAGAAATCATGTATTAAGCATATAGTAGGTTCAAATCAATTCCTATTTATCGATCCATGAAGAACTCCCCTTGAAAAACCCTGAAACCCAACAATCAAACTACTCAATCATAGAAGTGAAGATCATAGTAAGAGTAGAATGAAAAGATAGCATTAATAAAGAGGGTTTAAAGAGTTTCTCTCTGCTGGTACAAAGATTGGAGGTTTTCTCCCTTGAATCAATACGTAAAAGCTCCATAAAAACCTTAAAACTAAAGAGTTTGAGCCAAAGGTGTAACATCTCAAACCTGTAGTAGAGGTTTGGGTAGAAAATACTTAGTGAAAAATGAATTCAGTTGCGGCAGAAATCCTACCAGACTAGGAAATGGCCTAGCGGGCCTTGACCACCCTATGGTCGGGCTTGGGACGCCCTAAAAGAGAGGAAGGAAACCCTAGTTTTTCCTTGGGAAAGAAGGGAAAATGTGGTGGCTAAGTGGGCTTGGCCCGTGTTTTAAGGACGTGGAGAAGAATAAGGAAAGTGAATATTCTCTACATTGATTTTCGTGGGGTATGAATAGGGAGCTAGAGATCTCATATTTGATACACCAAAATCATTCTTCCCTTCTAGAGCCAAAGATAAACACTTAGGAAGGAAAAATCGGAGGAGCTTGAGAAGGAACTCAACACCCCGGCCCCTAGGCATTCACGGTTGAGGTAAGACGCGATCCACACCTAATCTTCCTCTCTTGTCCTTTATTATTATTTTTTTCATAGGATGTTTTAGTAGTATGGGGTGGTCATAGGGTAGTGTAGTGGTTGAGGTAACTCAATCCGGATAAGGAATCCGGATGTGAGGCTCGACGAGTGTAGGGTAGTGGCCGAGTTCCTTTCGACTACGGTCAAGCACGAGAAATTTTTCATGGACCGCGAGGGGCTACGATACGGGCATGCGAGTGTTCAGATCATGTATCGGTAGGCACCCATTCTGGTAACGGTAGCACTTGCCTAGTGGAAAGAGAGTGTCGGTGTAATAACCCGTATCAAGACCTAAAGATGCGGTGAGACTACCATAGTGCGGTGAGAAACCAAAGTTGCGGTTGAGGAGAATTTAGCGAAGACAAGCTAAATCAATTCAATAGAAGAAAATGGCTTGAGACATAATCGAAAAAACCTGAGTAAAACTCGAGTTATCGCAATTTGATGTTTGGAGATCGAGACTTCTTCAACCAAGTCATGCGGCAAGGATAAAGGAGAGACGCACAAGGCTTCGAAGATGAATTTATGAGTTTCCATCGAGAAAAAACTCAGAGAAATCGAGAAGAAGTGAAGGCGACATGGAAGATAAGACCGGACCGTACGGCATCTCGGTAATCCGATCGACACGACCAATCCGTAAGGAATCGGAGGATCCCGTCAACTGGAGATAGGCTTGGGAAAGGCTTAGGAAGTTTGTGGTTGAATGCCACACTTCTTGGAGGAGGCGGACCGGAATAGTACCCAGACCACCCACCGACGGACACATGGCGGCCAACTACTGCGCGTGAAGTGCACGCGCCACCGCTAGGGAAACACTTGGAGAAGCTTTGGAAATTCCTTAGGAGTGCTCAGAATTTAATTTCATGGTTTTAGTAAATTTTCCGAGATCTGGGAATAATTTATCGGCAAAAGGAGCAAAAACAGCCGTGCGGGACATATAAAGCATAACGGATCAAGACGAAGGACGAGGCTTTATAATCTGATCAAGGCATGGCTAGGAGACATCGACGAGACAAGAAGAATCTTGGAGTGATACGTGATTGGCTCGGGAAGATTTATAGAATCCATCATGATGTGAAAAAGTGTAATCATGATGTTTCATGTAATCATTTCATGCACCAAGGGAACATGGAACCTTTGCATGAAATTCCGTTGGCTCAAAGGGTTGGTCAGGAGACAAGAATGCTGTTATACATCACCTTATCATTGAAAGGTGCCTGCCCAATGGAGCGGAGGAGAACGGTGGACATGCATTGGTCGCGACGACAGATGGCGGAGTGCGGTGACAAGTGGTAACTTCCGGTGGACAAATTGCACTTGGAGTAGCTTGATTTTCAAGCTAACATCATGCCACTTTCCCTATAAATATGACCCTTCCTTAGTTGTATTGCATAGTTTTCATATCTTAGCTAAACCTTGCCGAAATTTCTAAGTAGCGAGTAAGTAGAGAGTTAGTCTTTCTGAGTGATTTTGTTACATAGTAAAGTGAATCTAAGGTTGGCTATCAGAGTGTGAGTGAGCGTTAGGCTAGTTCAGTGAGGAGAAGCTACGGTGACGCAGAATCCAGGAACTAGGAGAACGAGACACCGTAATCGGATACGTAATGTGTGAGTTCATGGCCGAGGGTGGTGATGATTAGATCACCCTCAAACCATTTTTTATGTTTATTTTCCATTCATTTGGGTAGACAGATGATTGTGTGTTGTTGTGCTAACGTGTTTTGGAGGGACTTATTAGTGTGGATATATCACTTAGTGATTATCTTACATGTCCAGATCAGAACCATAGAACCTCCGGTGTATATTTGATGCTTTAGGTAGCATACGGAAATTTATGTCCTCGTAAATTTCCAAGACATGTAGGTGCGTGTCGGCGTTTCTCCAAATTAAGAGGAGAGTCCCTCGCAGATACGGGTGAGAGACATCCTAGACGAGAGAAGGCCCATAGAGAGTACTTGGGTAGCTCCCATGGCTGTGGCGTTACTTGACGGAGTAACCCGGACTGGGTTCGATAAAGGAACTGGACTTGGTGGATCTTTATGACGGCCAAGGGTCATGGCGTTCCTAGTGTTGTGGTGATGTGGGGGAAACAACCGATACGTTTAGGGCCCTAGGAACCACTTTTTTTTTTGTGGAGTTAGATTGAGTCGTAGATTTCATGTGCATATTTCATTTATTTGTTATTGCATTGCACATAGGTTTAATTGTTTCATTTAGACTGCTAGGTTGATTGTTTGATTGTTTGTTTAGCTTCCGCTGATTGCTTGTTTGCTCTGATTGTTTGTTTGTTTGCTTGCATGGGGTTGGGTTGGGGTATTTCTAACGTATTATAGAGAATGGCCCGGACTCATTGGGTAATCTTAGATTGCTCATGATTCCACTTTGTTTTGCAGGTAACCCTAGGTAGGAAGGGAGTAGGACGTTCGGACTAGGGAGACCAGAAGTAGATTTTCGTTAGATTTTTGTAAGATAAAACATTTATTTATATTGCAATGTATTTGGGTGTGGGTGTGACTTAGCTTAGCAGCTGTAAAACTTTGATGTTTTAGTTTTGGATGTGTTGTGGATGTGTTGATATTTAGTTTTGTCCGGACTAACACAACTCTCTGACCATGGTATGTGTTGGCCAACTTTAGGCTGCAAGGCAAGGGGAAGGACTGGAATCTCTTATTTGTTCTTAAGCTCTGGACCGACCGTTTGTCAAACCACGTCAACTGTGGCGTCTTAGGCTGTCCTATGTATAGAGCAGTATTGGGGTGTTACAATCGGCATGGCCTATGGGTGCCTCGATGAGCATCACTATCCAGATTATAGTAGGGCCTAGATAGGGCATCAGCATGACCTCGGGGTGCCTCAATGACGTCTTGACAGGGCACTAACATGCGGTACCATGCCACGCTATGATAAGGCAGCAAGCCGCGCCACATGAAGGTACTTTGCCACGCCACGATAAGAGATCATGCCACACAAGCACAACATTGTGCCGCAAATCGATAGACATCGTGCCACATCTCGAGAAGGCTCTATATGGTTCGGTGATGCCTCGACAGTGCCACGGTGGAGTGTGAATGTTAGTGGTGATCGTGCCGCATCGATAACGGATCGGGACGGCACATCGATAGAGTCTGGAAATAGTCGGCAAGGATGCATTAGTAGGAGCTTCGTATCACACCACGATGGCCTAGTGTCATTTTATGTTGTATCGTGGATTCGCAGGACTTTGGTAATGAGACCAAGCTAGCTTGTGTCTGAATTACACGAGACCATAATGGAAAGTGGAGGCTTGACCAAACGGTGCTGTGGCAGAGCATCCGGTCGGACTACAAAAGGTCTGACTATGGACTTATAGGTGAAGTCAAGCAAGTAGCTTGACGAGATACTTAAGTCTATTTACGTTGGGCTATTGGTTAGGATACACGTGCTAAGGATATTCTGGGCGTGGGATTTGACCTTGGTCTCGAGGAAGCGTGGCATGGCTTCGACCAATGCCGAGGGTGACTCGTTGTTTGGTGATTGCGGGAAAGAGCTCCATAGAGAGTGTATGGCCCGGATCGCATTCATATTGTTAGGATGTTTAGGAGTTGAGTCTTGCATTGGCTAAGCTGATGTGATCATGGAGCAGCATGAACCTGAGGAGAACGTGCAGCATGGACAGTCTAGAGCTAAGGAGCAACTTGTAGCCAAGGATGTGCAAGGAGCTAAGGATGTGCTCGAAGTTCCTAGTGGTCCTATGATAAGATCAAAGACTAGACGGCTTAACCAAGCCATTTATACACTTCTACATCAGACTAAAGACAACCTTAAACATGACGCTTGTCCAACTACTCTGGTTGTGATTCAAGCCGTTTAAGGGTTGACAATGGGAGGTGGTTTGTACTCTTTTTCCCTTGGTCTGGTTTTTTCCATTGGGTTTTCTAGACAAGGTTTTTAATGAGGCAAGTTCACATACTTATACATTTGCCCATTTTTAACATTGCCATGGAAGACTTGAAGAAATCACGAATTTCTCTTCTTATCTTTGGGTCTGTTTTCTCAAAAATAATAAGTCCTTTTCATTTATTAGTCAACACGTTTTTATATCATTAATTCGAAGTCATGCATGTAAAGAGAAGTCTTGACCTATTTTCCAAGACTTTCTCCTCTATAAGTACTCTGATTTTCGTTTTAATAAAATGTTCAAACATTTTCTTATCAAAATCTCTTTCAGAAATTCGTTTGATCATCTCTTATAGCTGTTTCGGTGAATCCAAACAGAATCAAGTTTTCGATAGTCTAAGTGTCTCTCACAACGCTTAGAAGTATCCCTCATTTCCAAATCATTCTAGATCAGTTCGCCTTGCTATTTCATTCATTGTCGCACCCAGAAGTTCATATTCCGCAATCATCATCATCTGCGTTCATTCAACCTCTCAAAGTGATAAAAGAAAAAATGGATTCTATCCATAATCATAGTATAAGCTATACCTTCCCTGGGAGTTACCTTAAGCCGAATGAGAAGTTAGTCTAGAAAGCTGAAAAGTAATTCTATATGATGGTTCGCTTGTTTGTAGGATCCGGCAGTCTATTGAGATTGTTGCGAAACAGGCAGGAAGCTACTAGGTTGACCTAATGGTTATACTATTGCTACCTTAGCTAACCCGAAGCATGGTTACAAGTAAGGTCTATCAAGAGAAGATTCAGAAAGGTTTAACAAACTCGAGTTAGATGGCTTACAGCCAAGGGGATAGAGGATAGACATGAGATCGCTTGGACTATCCACGGTATAAGTTAGTGTCATGAGCTATCCACAAAATAACGAATAATCTTATGTGTATATTTTTGCAGGGACGGCTACCGTATGGCCATAGTTGTGTCATGGATAACGTATTGGGATACCTATGCTTACCTGGGGCCGACCATATGAGGCAAAGGTATCGTTTGAAATGTTTTGGCTATTGCTTGAGAACATAGAAGAATGGGTTAGGTTATAATAGAGTAGACATTGATTGTGAACCTTAGGAGATGTGGAGGTCGAAACCAACGCAATTGAATTTGTCAAGGGTTTTAGGGAAAATACGAGATCTCTGATAAAGAATCACAAGAACAAGAACAAAAACACGAAATTTTGTTAAAAAAGCCTTTATTGATTTTTGCTAAGTGTTTGCGTATAAAACTGTGGATCCCTTTCTCAAGGGAAATACAAGAGTATTTATACAAGTTCTAGTCGTCTAGGTCTTACAAATAAGAGATAAGGAAAGTTTTCTTATTTCTTGGGATTTCTTTTTATTGTAGTCGGCGCTAGCCATGGGCTTCGTTGTTGTGGGCTGGACCACGTCACCTCGCCATCTTGGGCCTGCATTCTCGACCTGCCTTCGTGTCGTCGGCCGAATAGCCTGAATTAGGCCAACTTGGTCGAGTTTTCTAGGCGACGTCGTCGGTACGAAGGCCAGTAATAAGCAAAGACAGTAATCGGAGGAGACGGTGATTGGCAGAGATAGTAGTCGACAAAAAGCAGTAATAGTCGGCAAAATGCACCAGTGGTCGGCAAAATGGTCCATTCCGGCGAGTCGTCCAGGTCTCTAGAGTGAACTCGGCACCATCTCATTTTTTTCCATTTCTATACTTAGCCATTTTATCGGAAATAACTGTCGGAGGGAGTTTTGACCCAACAGTTAGCCCCCCACCTTGGTAGTTCTTGTTTATGAGAGTGCCAATCTTAAAGAAGCCGAGGACGAGATTGACGTTACCAGACTTAGCTTCGTATTAAAGTGGTGCCAAGTCAAGATATTTTGTCATTATGCCGAGTTAGCATGATTCTGTAAATGTTCAGCCCGACTTGTATTTGTTTTTTTGATCCGACTTATACTTGTGTTTATTGAGACTTGCTGTTAAATGTTGTCGAGCTTACATGTTTTAGAAAATGCTTAACACGACATGCTCTCGAAATAAATTCAAGCTTGTTTTGAAAAAGCTATACGAACTTGCAGTTTATGTCTCACATTATTTTGTATTCTGTCATTGCCAAGTTCACATGTTTTGAAATGCTTAACTTGACAATTTCTCATACTTAGTAAAAATTTATATTCCTTCTAGGAGTTGATATTTCAAATTTTCTTGATCCGTTTAGGAATCGAAGCGACAGATTACCTTTTCCCACGATGTGATGATGTCATGGTGATTTTTAAGACTATAAAAGTCTCCACTATCCTATTTTTCCTCATAACTCCATTTCTCCAAAAAAAAAGGTAGAAGTTTTTTTCTCTCTCCCTTCTCTCCCTTTTATTTTTAGAGTTTTGTGTTTTCTTCTTAAACTTCCACCGCCGACGAGTGCCCTTGCCGCCGTTACCTGGGCTTCGTTATGTCACCGCTGCTGCCGAGACCTCCTTCCTCTTCCCCGACATTGTCTTACCTCCTTAGACGAGATGCTTGTTATCGATTTTGAGTCCGAGAAGCTACTAAGACTTGGAGTAGGTTCGATTTCTGAGCAATGAGATCCTCGGCGCTAATAACGTCGTCGGCTCTGCTTCGAAATCACCGAGAAGAAGATTCGTTCTTGTAGAACTCGGCGAATTGGGGTTTTGTTTAAGATCTATTGAGCTCGATTTCGTCTCACCCTTTTGTCACACTCGATTCTTTGGTGTCGTCACGTCGGAAAACAAGTTAGTTTACTTTGCGGTGAATCAGAAAGACTATCGTATCATCAAAGGGTTTCCAAGCAAGGACCGCCAGTGGATGGACTTCTTCTTTTATGTGCTGATTTAAGAGAAGCCTTTGGGCGGCGGCATTGGCTTTTGGACTCAGTGGCGCAAAAAGGGTAGCCGACCCCATTGAAAGTTTTGAGGGCTCGACGTACTTAGCTTTTTCGTGCGCTACTTGGTTGATTTTCAGGAGAAGTTTGTCTTTTTTGCAGTGATCTATCCTTTTCGAAACTTCCCAAAGACTCGAGTACGCTTTTCTAAGCCCTTACATATCGGAAGTATGATTGGGAAATATATTTTTCTTTGAAGCGAGTTGAGAGAACACGAGATCTTCACAGAAGACTCTTACAGCATCATTAACAATGAAACAAGATGGGTATCAATACATTAAAGTGGAATATAATAATTAAAAGTGAGAGAGAGAAACGAAGAAACTTGTCCAAAGTCTCTATATGTTGAATCGGTTCATTAGCTTTTTGAGACCTTCTCTCTCATGTGTACTCTTTTGGTTGAATGATTGCTTATTTTAATATTTTTATATTTAAATAAGTAACTAAAAAATAGAAAAATTAATATAATAATATATCTAAAGAAACTTAATGAATTTCTTTGTTAAGGATACTTTTAGTTTCGAGTTCATCAGCGAGTTCTTCAGGGTACGAGATGCCGACTTGGAGAGATAGAGAGGCTGCCAAAGCGGAGGCTGCTATAGCCAAGGAAGCTGGCAAGGTCGGCCTAGTGCGACTATCTGAGGATGCGGTAGGTGGGAAGGAGCCAATTTGTAAGGGCGCAAGCCCTTCTTTGGTACCGAGCATTGCTCCAATGCCGAGACCTTTTGCTGTTCCAAAACCGATTTCAGTGCCGAGGCATGTCGCATTGGGCTTTTCCCGAACCGTGCTTGCTCTTGCTCGCTCGGAGGAGACTGCCAAAGCTGGCGCAGGACATAAGAGAGGGAGGAGCCAAGCATGGAATGTAACACCCGCATGGAACTATAAATTCCACCAGAAAATGTTGCCAAAACAGTTATCTCATTACTCAAAATTTTATTTATTACATTGTGCGGTAAAATTACAATGCGGGAACTCTAAAACTACCACGCCTTGGGAAAGCCTCTACCGTATCCTTCTGCCTTGCCGCATCCTATGAGCCACCATACCGGATTTCCTATTCTGCAAGTCTGGTAAGGGGGTGAGTATTGAATACCCAGTAAGACGGTCTACTCCGCCTCACAACC
The DNA here is from genome assembly GCA_964056655.1 of Arabis hirsuta. NCBI lineage: Eukaryota > Viridiplantae > Streptophyta > Magnoliopsida > Brassicales > Brassicaceae > Arabis > Arabis hirsuta. The sequence goes on along the minus strand of OZ053302.1, from coordinate 20,614,578 downwards.
TAACATAACCTATCTACCCTTTACCACACTACTACCACATGATGCTTCGGCACCATGCGTTTATCTAATACCCAAGTAAGTCCTATCGCACTTCCCTTGGTGCTCATATATACGAGAGTCCCAGACACTCTTATTCACCACAAGACGGGGGAAAGTCCATTCCCTTCCGAGCTTGCGCGAACCTTACACTTCACATAATACACATATACACGGGAGTCCCGGACTCCACTATTCAACACAAGACGGGGGAAAATCCATTCCCTTCTGACCTTGCTCGAACCTCCATTATATTCTGCCAGTCGAAAGGATTTCCACAACATATTCTTCCCCGTAGGGTGAACCTCCATTGACTGCCGGAGCCCTTCCGGTAGTTCTTTTTCTACCAGGTCTTCGTGCCACTTTTTCAGGCCAAACACAAACAAATCAGCGAGAATGCCCATACAAATGCCCCTATGCAATAATGTATATGTGGCCTTATGAACCTACTATCCTACCGGTTAATATGCATTCTACTTTAGACTCTCCTAAGGTTCACAATACTTTTCTACTCCATTTCCACCTAATCCATTCTTCTACGTTCTCAAACAATAGCCGAAGCATTTCAAACAATATATTTGCCCCGTATGGTCGGCCCCAGGTAAGCATGGCTATCCCATAACGTTACCCATGACACATCTATGGCCACAAGGTAGCCGTCCCTGCAGAAATACACACACAAGATTATCCGCTAATTGTGGATAGCTCATGACACCTACTTGTACTACCGTCCAAGTGATCTCACGTCAGTCCTCTATCCCCTTGACTGTAGGCCATCTGACTTGAGTTCGCCCAACCTCTTTGACTCTTCTCTTACCAGACCTACTTACAACCATGTGTCGGGTTAGCTAAGGTAGTACTAGTATAACCACTTGATTATCCTAATAGCTTCCTGCCTGGTTCACAACAATCTCTAATAGACTGTTGGATCCTACAAACAAGCGAACCAGCGGGTAGAGCGGTAGCTCTACCGTAGCTCTATTTCCAAGGTTCAACAATCGGTTAGTCTTTCTACCTTTCGGCTTCCTGGACTACCTTCTCATTCGGCCCAAGGTAGCTCCCTTGGTAGGGTATAACTTCGCCATGACTCACTTTCTAAACCATCATAACGATATGATTGTGAGTTGATCTCCAACTGTGATCCGCCCATACAAACCACAGCCTTCCTTCAACCCACCAAGCAACGAGTCACTCATGATCTGCCAAGGCAGACCAAGTTTCCTCAAGACTATGGTTGAATTCCATGCCTAGAGCTCACAGCGCATGTATCATGTCCCATAGCCCAACGTGAATAGACTAAGTATCCTGTCAAGGTTCCCAACCTTGCCAAGCTCCTTGCCTGCCTTGACCTACGAGTCCTTGGTTGGATTCTCTCTATCTAACAAGGTGCTCTGCCACTGCTCCGTTAGTCAAGCCTTGGCTTACCGGTCCGGTCTTGTGTCTGATGATGTGCCTGCCGATACTCTATCTAGGCACCATCGCCCTATTCACTAAGGCTCACCCGTGGCGCTATCGATCTCTATATCGATTTCCTTGTATCGTGGTACGGTACGTTTTACCCATACTAGTGCTCTGTCAATGGAAATCGAGGCACCCCGAGGCCATACCGATACCAATAGAGACGTGGCATAACTATTCGGATTGAGACTCTCATCGAGGCACCCCGAGGCCTTGCTGATGCTCTCCTTCCATCTATAAGGCCTTATGCATCTGGACCGGTGGTCTAACGGTATGCGGCAACCCTCTATGCCCATACTGCAGTTCCTCGCCATCCACGAGACACTCTCGTGCTTGACCGTGGTCAAGTAGAATATTGCCACTATTCTACTCTTGCCAAGTCTCTAGCCTGGATCCCATATCCAGACCGAGCTTCCTCGACTACTACCCATGACTTCCTAAACACCCTATGGAAGCAATATAGAAAATACTAGAAAGGAAAGTTAGGTACGGATCGCGCCTTATCTCTACCGTGAACCTTCTCTACCGCGGGGCTGGGGTGCTGAGTTCCTTCTCAAGCTCCTCCGATTCTTACTTCATGAGCGTTATACTTTGGCTCTGGAATAGAAGAATGATTTTGGTGTGTAAAATATGAACTCCCTAGCTCCCTATTTATACCCCACGAAAATTCCCTAGAGAATATTCACTTTCCTTATTTTTCTCCACCTCCTTAATACACGGGCTAAGCCCACCAGACTCCACGTTTTTCCTTTCTCACCCAAGGAAAAACTAGGGTTTCCTTCCCCCTCCCCATGTCACTAGAACCTCCAGGCCCGACCATAAGGCCTGTTAGGTTGTTACCTAGTCTGACAGGGTTTCTGCCGTAGTTAAGCTGGCTTTATCCTTAAGTTTTCCTATCGAACTTTATACTGCAGGTTCGGGGTGTTACACAGAAACCCAATGCGTCTAATAAGGTAAGGCTGTTACCAAGGAGAGTCTCACGAAGAAGCATAGACGCGAAGTGGTTGACCGTCTCGTGGTTGACATCACGCCTCCGGTTGAGGACGGAATTTGCGAGAGTCGTTCTTCTTTGGCTCTCATTATTTCCCGGGTGACTCGTGCTGGGATGACGATGACTCCCCCAGACACGCCAGTGCATGAGAGCCCTTACGCCCATATGGCCCTTCGGGTAACTGAGGTGAGTTACTTGTAAAGACTTTTAACTTTGATTTTAGTTTCTTGTTTATTATTATTATTATTATTGCCTTGCGATTTCCTAACTTATTCTACTCGTCTCTTCCTCTTCTTCTTACTTAGTTTTTGGCTCACATCAACAAGATGGTCTACGAGTATGACCGAGAGGCTTGATCGAGCAAGACTCGGTCAGAGGATGATCAGAAGAAGATTCTCGAGTTAGAGGGTAAGGTAGAGAAGGCGATGCAGGATATCGAGGAGCTTTGTTCTACGAAGTTGGTGCTAGAGAAGAGTCACGAGGACACGAAGAAACAGACCAAGCTTTTGATGGGTAGCAAGTATTGCCTTGTCATGAAGATTGTCGAGCTTCAGGAGACGTGGGTTGGACAGGCGGTGGACAAGGCTAGGCGTGAGCTATCGGTGAGTTTTCAGGAGAAGTTTGCTCGGGTTAGAGCTCAGTTTGCTGAGGTCAAGGGCGAGGCCCATGATGACATGATTTACTTGGGTTAGATGGGGACTGATACGCCCATATTTTACCAATATTACTATCTATTTTACTATATTTTCTATGCATTTATCTACGGTTTCATGCCTTTAAAGGTAGTTTTCTCGTATTTGTAGTTTTAGAGTTACAGGGAAATCAAGCAAAAAAGATCTAAAAGAGCCAAAATAGGTGTAAACCAAGCCACAGCAACTTTCACAAGCCAAAGACACCATCAATAACCAAGAATTCACAAGAAACAACATTCTACCAAATTGGACAGAACGTATACGCCAGAAGTTCAGCAATGAACGGAGGATCAAATAGATTTTTAATTCGATGAAAATTGGTGTGAAGATATATATTTGAGTCAGCTTTACAATGAAGTTTAAATCATCTCAATTGGATCTGTGAGTAGGAAGATACACTGGAATTACTGAAGACACGTCAAGTTGTCTCAGAAACGAAGCAAGTGTAGAATCGACCCAAATACCGGTCCACCTCGTGGACCGATATTCCATTCCAATTTCAGCAAAAATCAAGGCACTTTGGACCCAATACCGGTCGTGTCTTTGGTCAACACTCCCAACCGACTGTAGGAGAGTTTTGACTTAAAAAGACCGAATTGTCCTAAAGAAGACCCTAGAAGAACCTAGACCTATATATACTTGTTTTTAGCCTTTTGTAAGGGATATGCCGAAATATTAAGAGTAGTTTTATCATAGGAGCAGCCACCACGAGTTCTCTTGGTGTTCTTCATTAGATTTGGATTCTAGAGCAATCTGGTGGATGATCTCGTTTTGTACTTTGATATAGAGAAAAATCTTCTTACCCTTACTCTTTAATTCAAGGTTATTTATCATGAATTCATCATCTATCTCTGATTTTTCGTGCATCATGTCTGAGTAATTCACTTGTTAGGGTTTTCAATGAGTTTCATAATTCGATAATTGATTGATGATTGTTTAGGGAATACATTAGAGTCTTCATCTTTACTTGCACTCAATGCATGATTGCTTTACCGCGCATCTAGTGATCTGATCTTAGGTTGATATACTCTCCAAAAGCTTGTTATATTGCCTGAACTAGTATTTGATGAGCCAAACGTCTTAACAATTTGAAAGGTTAGTCAAGGAGTTCGGTGAACTTTATCAAACTTAAACTTTAATGCATGTTTTCACCTTGTAATAACCTGTGACAGTTGAGTCTATTAGGGTGCTAAAACGTAGATGGTTCGTTACGTCATGACAGTGGGATGACATTAAATCAGTGCTTTGTGTTCTAGACAGTTCATAATTCCTAAATCTCTAAAATCAATCAATCTTTATTGTTGCATGATTCTCTGCGAATTATCTAAGTCATATCGCTTTTCTTTTATTGATTTTCATTACAATTTACATTCGTTACTTACTTTATTCTCAATCACAAAAAACGACAAAATATCTTGTTCTAGCTTAGTTTTATTCATTACAATTTGAAGTGTGCTTAAGAAGTCTTTGTGGATATGATCCCTTATCTATACTAATTGTGATTGCTGTGCACTTGCAAGTAGTTAGTTGAGAGGTAAAACTCGACAACACATCAGGGACCAATCTCCAGCTCGTCATGCTTCTTAAGGGAGGTAAACCGCCATATTTTGATGACGACATGACAGATTTGGAGGCTCGTATAACGAAGCTACGCATTGCCGATGTTCATTTCAAGGAGATCTTTGCTGCTTTGGAAAGGAGCCTAGTGCCTACTACTCATTGCTCCGCAATCTTGGTCTCGCCTTGCTTGGATGTTTCTGGTTCGAATCAGGGCAACATGGCGATCAGCGAGCTTGGATCTTAGAGCCTTGGGACTTCTACTCCTTCGGCTGCTGATGGGGGTGCATCTTCGTCGAATTCTGCGGCCGACTCCTCTGCTCGAGATAGTGCTGAGTATTCTCAAAGTGATCACGAGTCTCTGATGCATGTGGAGGACAATCCAAGCGGCATCATGGATAGCGAGGACAGGAAGCTCTTCCACGGCGGGAGTGAGAGTGGGACTCACGAGTCCACAGAGCGTACTGCTGTCGTCGTCATTTCAGCCGCTGCCGAGGAGATCGTCGTCAAGGATGGATCCACGAGTACTGTTCCTTAGCCATGTTGGCTTAATTATGCATTCGTTTTCTCTGCTTTTATTTTAGACTTGACTTGTTTTGGTTCTTGGATAATTTTTTCTGCTTAGGTCTTGATTTAGAACCTTATTTTTGGTTTTGTGCATGGACGGGTTTATCCACTTAGGTTATGACTTTGAACCTTGTGGTGTTTGCCTCGTATCTAAGAATGGTACAGGATGATTTATGGATTCGGATTTCTTATATTGCTGTTAGGATAGTTTTGTAATGGATATTATGGTTTACGGAAGAGTGAGTATTGACAAATACGCTCCAAAAATAACTCAGATTTTTTATGCGACCAATGGTTTGTAAATTGGGTTTCAACTTAAGTATTATGGTTTACGGACGAGTTCTTATTAACATGTCTTCTCCAAATAACTTAGTTTTTTCGGTGCGACCAATAGTTTGTATATTGGGTTTTAACTCAAGTTTTATGGTTTACAGACGAGTTCTTATTAACAAGTACGCTCCAAAAATAACTTAGATTTCTGACTTGTGATGCGACCAATGTTTTGTATGTTGGGTTTTATTTGGTTTAAAGGCAAGTTTCGATCAACAAGCTTGCTCCAAGAAGCGAACGTGTTATGTGGTTAAGACCAGTAGTTAGATTACTGGGTTTTCGGAAGCTCATTTTGGTTTATAGGGAAGTTCTTATTAACAAGTCTGCTCCAAGCCGAACATGTATCGCATTGCGACCAACGTGTCTTTTGTTGGGTTTAGGATGAACATTTCGGATTACGCATATGTTTCCCTTTGAACATATCCGCTCGATAATGAACAAATAGCGATAATACCAACAATTTGTATGCTAGGTTTATGATGAACATTTCGGGTTACGCACATGTCTCTCTTTGAACATATCCGCTCAATAATGAATATATATATTTGTATAGCACGCTTTTAATCCTGCGAGGGATGTATTTGTCAGATCTCAAGTATTCGTATAAATTCATCACTATGGCCAGCAGCTACAACAAAGAGTGTAGATTGTCTGATTGTAGCAAAGACAATAAGTGATTCGTATAGAATGTGATAAATATATATTTTCTTTCAAGATAGAGAATCCGCGATGGATGTAGACGAGGTTAAGTGAAAATTTTCTTTTGATTAATCGTAAAGATTTTTACAAGAATTAGGAGTATAAGAGTATACGTACCCACTCCCCCCTTTTTAGGTGGGAAGACAGCTGAACCCATCCGAACACGAGCTGCCTACATACCCTTTGCAGAGATCAAGCCATCCCGTAGTTCATGTAGTGTAGGTAAAGTAACCTAATGATGGTATTTTTTTAGATGTCGCGCGTTCCATTCCATATGGGCGAGTTCGTAGTCGCCTGGTCGGACAACTTTGGTGATTATGTAGGATCCTTCCCAATCAGCTCTAAATTTCCCAGCGTTACGTTATGCCATGTTTCGGAAGACTTCGCACATCACTAAATCTCCTTCGTAAAACTTGCGAGTTCGTATGTTGGAGTTGTAGTATTTCGCGGTAGCTTGCTGGTAGTTGGTTATATGACCAATGCTTGGTCAGACTGTTCATTGACGAGGTCGAGCTTGTCGAGCATCAAGAGGTGGTTAAGTGCTTCTTGTCCCGATAGAATTCTCCTACGGACGCCTGGAAAGTGTACTTCATAGGGGATGACGTATTCGGTGCCATAAACAAGAACGAATGGGGTTTCGCCGGTAGCTCTTTGTAGAGTTGTACGATGGGACCAGAGCACACCCTCTAACTCGTCATCCCCAGAGTCCTTTCTTTACGTCAAGACGTTTCTTAAGACCGGCGATGATCGTTTTGTTGATTGCTTCGGCTTGGTTGTTTCCTTGAGGGTATCGCGGAGTAGACTTGCTCAAACGGATTTTCTATTTTTGGCAAAAAGCTTTGAACCTTGTAGAAATGAATTCTGAACCATTGTCGGTGACAATTTCGTAAGGCACTCCATGGCGGCAGATGATGTTACGTCATACAAAACTTTCGACTTGAGCGTCCCGAATTCGAACGTACCCTTCAGCTTCCACCCACTTGGAAAAATAGTCGGTCAAGACTAGCAAGTATTGCTTTTGCTTAGATGGGTACAAAGGTCCGACGATGTCCATAGCCCACCGCATGAACGGGTATGGCGATGTGACCGAGGTGCTGAGGAGGGGAGTTCGGTTGGCTGGTGAATTTTCAGGGCATGACGCTGACAATTTTTGTATCGTGCAAAGAAATTTTTGCAATCTTTCACCATAGTAGGACAGTAATGTCCATGACGTTTGCTTTTAATTGCCAGAGCTTTGGCCCCAGAATGGTTGCCACAAGAGCCGATGTGGACTTCTTTAATGATTTCTCGTGCCTCATTTCCTTCGACGCAGGCAAGTAGTGGCCCAGAGATTACCACTTAAAAATATTTTCGTCGAGAAGAATAAAGTGGGCGGCTTGTGCTCGATGTTTTCGAGCTTCCCATTTATTAGTTGGCAAGACTAGGTTTTAGTCAAAAATTTGAAGGTGATGTTCTTCGAAATCCCCGGCAACGGTGCCAAACACTTGATGTTGTGTCGAGTTTTACCTCTTCACTAAACTATTTGCAAGTGCACAGCAATCACGGTTAGTATAGGTAAGGGATCGTATCCACGAGGACTTCTTAACCATACTTCAAATTGTAATGAATAAAACTAAGCTAGAACAAGATATGTTTGTCGTTTTTGTGATTAGAAAAGTAAGCAAGCAACGAATGTAACTAAGATGTAAACTCAATGAGAGAAAAGCGTTAGGACTAGGGTATTTTGCAGAGAATCATGCAACAATAAAGATCGATTGATTTTACGGAGTTAAGAATTATGATATGTCTGGAAAACAAAACACGAAGGTAAGATCTTCCCACTGTCGTGGCTCGGATCTCTATATTTTAGCACCCTAATAGACTCAACTGTCGTATGGTTATTATAAGATGAAAATATGCGTAAAGTTCAAGTTCAGATAAAGTTAACTAAACTCCTTAACTAACCTTTCAAATTGTTCAGACGCTTAGCTCATCAAATACTAGTTCAGGCAATATAACAAGCATTTGGAGAGTATATAAACCTAAGATTAGATCACTAGATGCGCGGTAAACAATCATGCATAGAGTATAAGTAAATATGAAGAATTTTATGTATTCCCTAAACAATCATCTATCAATTATCAAATTGTGAAACTCATTGAAAACCCTAAACCCTAACAAGTGAATTACTCAGACATGATGCACGAAAGACAAGAGATAGATGATGAATTCATGATAAATAAACTTGAATTAAAGAGTAAAGGTAAAGGATTCTTCTCTATATCGAGTTACAAAGCGAGATCATCCACCAAGTGCTCTAAAATCCAAAGCTAATGAAGAACACCAAGAGAACTCATGGTGGCTACTCCTTATGATAAAAACTACTCTATTGTTTCGGCATATCCCTAAAAAAAGGCTAAAAACAAGTATATATAGGTCTAGAGTCTTTTAGGGTTGACTTTAAAGCGAAACGGTCTTTTACGTCAAAAGTTGCTCCAAGGTCGGTTGGGAATGTTGGTCAAGAAACACCGACCGGAATTGGCTCCAAAGTATCTTGATTCGTGCTGGCATCTGTCTGGAACAACGGTCCACGAGGCGGCCTGTGTTAAAGTCGATTCTGCACTTGCTTCGTTTCTGAGGCAGCTTGACGTGTTTTCAGTAATTCCAGTGTATCTTTCTTCTCGCAGCTCCAATTGAGATGATTTAAACTCCATTTTGAAGTTAACTCAAATATATATCTGCCTACCAAGTTTCATCCAATTCCAAGTTGAGTTGCTCGTTCGTTTTTTGCTAAACTTCCGATGTGTACATTCTGTCCAAGTTGGTAGAATGTTGTATCTTGTGAATTCTTTGGTTCTGGTAGTATCTTTGGCTTGTGAAAGTTTCTATAGCTTGTTTTACACATCTTTTGGCTCTTTTTGCTCATTTTTCCCTGTTAAGACTCTAAAATTACATATACAAGAAAACTACCTTTAAAGGTATAAAACCATATATAAATGCAATGAAAACATAGTAAAATATATAGCAAAAGTGGTAAAATATAGGACATATCAACTCTGTCAGACTTAAACCTTGCTTGTCCTTAAGCAAAATTCAAGAATAGAAAAGAGGTTTGAAAATAATTTGATCTTAGAAAAACCTTTTGAAAATAGCGTTTAGATCGTAACCGTATGCAACATGATCGATCCAAGGGTATCTTCATCATACGCCATCCATAACCTTCGCAGCCTTCTCCATGTTTTAATTACAATGCTGCAAAAATCTCAACTTCATTTCATTTGACTCTCTACATTCATTAAGTGTTTGGTGGAATTTCTCATCAAGGGAATCATTCGGGGTAGACGACGCTAGGAGTTTGAAAAGGCTAATATATGTGGTGAGGTTAAAAGTGTTTAGGGTTACCATCGACTCCGGGTGCGAGATATTATGCAAAATCGCAAGAGAGAATGGACCTATTGATATCCACAATTTCCCAACCACTTTCTTCGCGTCTTTTCCCCCAGACTTAGATCTTTCTCCGGGAATCACTGAAATCTCCTTAACTCATCTCTTCTCTTGTATCATGACGTTCCTTGGGTATTTTTTTTGCCATAAAACTCTTAGACAACCGTTTTCCTTTCCCTTTTCTTTTCTTTCTCGTTTTTTTTATTTTTATTTTATTTTTTTGAATGGTAGAAAACGGTATTTCTTTAATACGAGTCAAGTATAGGCACGAAATATTACCATGTACTAATCTTCCAAGGAAACGGCCAAGCGCTTTGAAATTTGTTCTTTGTACTCGATCATTCTTTACCAAATCGTCGCATCTTTAGTGATCGAAAAATTGCGTCGATCCTTTCTCTCCAACATTTTTACACATATCTGCAAGTATGAAACTAAAAGAGAGTGCATGAGGTCTGAAAAGAGGTAAAGGATTTTAGGTAGGGTACCAACTAAAGATGAGCTGGCCATTCATGACAACAAAAGTGGTAAAAGAGGATAAGATGTCATGAATGTGTGATTCGTTTCCCCGATCTAACTCCCTAATGAGAAACAATTAAAATCATATTAGTAGTCAAATAAATAGAGTAAAAATCATATTCATCAAAACTAATGTAAGACGAATTTATGGGGTGAGTTCCAGTTATGAAGGTTTCTGAATCGTCTATCCTGGACAAACCATGCGGCAATGGTCATTAGATCGTAAAATCTACGCATAAATTTGTGAAAATCTCGTAGTTCAAAACATAGATGTTTGACTCGATGAAAGACTCAAATAAAATCATAAAAATGACTCAAATCATAAGAAACTAGAAAAGGACGTTAGTACAATAAATTCCCCCAAACTTACTTCACACCGTCCCGGAGTGAATAGTCAACATAAGGGTGAGACTGACTCAATAAAATAAAAAGAAAATAATATAGGGATAGATAGAAGTCGATACACCTGGCTCAAAAGACAGGTGACAAAGAGTCTGGTGAATCTGGAACAATATCTGGAAAGTGTACTCCATCGTACTCGTAGTTGACGATTTATGTCTCGTCTGATGCTGCCGCCTGGACTAGTAATTGTTGTCTGTACTGGGCGTTGGCATCCTCCTCATGGTCACGTGTCTTGTGATGGCTAGAAACATCATCAACGTTATCCTTATCTTGCTCGAATGTAGAGATAAGCGAAAAATTACCCAAATCGTAGCTAGTTGTCGCGGCTTTCCTTGTTGATGATCGTCTAAAGAGATGTGGAACTGATTTCTTTACCACTTTGACAAGCTTAGAAATCATTTTTCTTGCTTAGAAACCTTAACTTCAAGAGCTAATCTCCTCTCTTTCTCTTCTTCAAAGCTAGTGCGAAGCCATTCATCAAACGTTTCATGTGTAGCGGTTGGAAATGGGGTCTCATGTGGTGGCGTGTGGGAGGTGGAGAGCTGGAAAACTTGTTCTCCTTGTGCTTCACGAGACCTCTCCTTTCGTGCCATCCTTGCCTTTGATTGATAGTAGAGCGAAACTCCAACAAGAGGACATCCGGGACATCGATAAAACCATGTAAAACGAGGAGGGTCAAAGCAAGTGTTACTATCACTCAAGGCTGGGAGTTCCTTATGTGGTAGTAGTATGCGCTTGGCCTCTTCGTCATAAGGTGGAGTAAAAAGGTACCCAAAGTTTGTAGATTGCTCGTACCATCCGCATAGAAAATGCTTTCTTTGAAGGGCATGGAGGTCAAGCTTGCTTTCAACCATCAAAGGGATCTCACAAGCTTGTAGTATGGTCGTGATTGTTCCTCCAAAATCACTCGATGCACCTTTTGGTACTCTTTAGCTGCATCATGCTTGATTTGCACCATACGGCGAGCGAAGAGTGATGCAAGGTTCACCTTCTCGGGATTCTCCACAAAAGGGGTTATTAGCACGTAAAACTCTTCTTGTTCCACCACTCCATATTCGTTTCTACTAAAAATAAGTTGAGAAAATAGGTAGTAGACATAACGAATCGCCGGATGTGTAATCTTCGATCCTTTAGAAATTTCGGGCTGATTCTATTGTTCCCAATCTTAAACCATTCATCATAATGAGCTTCACTACCACTTGAACTTGATCCTATCATGACATTCAAGTCCCAAAATATCACAAAGTTCTTCAATACTCAAAGTGTAAGACTTTTCTTAATCGTAAAAGCTAGAACTCCTTCCATTGCTTTGACCGTTTTCGTCTTGGGGTAAGACAAAGTTACCGTGGGTAGGATTTCTCTTGCAAGTTTCCCATAAGTGGGTTGAAAGATAGATAGTCACAAACTTCGATAGGCCCAATGCTTCAAGATACACTATATGTATTAATAATAGTAAAGTAAAGCGTTTTGATGTTTCTGCTATAGCTAAGTTAAGTCTGACTTTTTCATAACGTTTCTTAAATAATAAACGCTATAATATACTGGCGGGAAAAATAATTGGATTCCCACTTATTATTTTGTTTTATCATTGATTTTTTAGAGCACATAGATGTAAATCGTTATCATAGGGTTTAGCGGGAAAAAAATATTTGTTAAATTCTTTTTTATTTTAATAAAAATTTAGGCCATTTGGGAAAAAAAAAAAAAAAAACTTTTACTCGCACTTTTTCTTTCTTCATCGCTCCTGATCCCCATTTTTCTCTGCATCACTTCTCTCAATCCAAACAAGAAGTCCCTTGATCGTAGCATATGAAAGCCATATCCGCTCATTTTCGAGGATATGGTCAGATGTCCTTCAATAATCCCAATTTCCGAATCTGGATTCGTTGTCAACGAGGCTCGGTGACATAGTTGTTGTGGTTCTGAATCTGATTCTTATCTCTGTGTTTTTACCCTCTTCATCGTAGAAATTCGAATTGGTCAGGTCGAATTTGATATTGAAATTGAAATTGTATTTGGGTGTTCGTTAAAGAAGAAAGCTCGCGAAATTCACAAGCGATCTACCATAGCCAGAAGGTATTGATATCTTCATCTTCTTCTTCTCTTTGTTTTTCTACTATTCCGTTTTCAATTCTGTGGGTAAAACAAATCTCATGAGGTTTAATCTCATTGCAATTAACTCCTCCTTCTCCAAACGCAAAATCCGAAGCTTGTTGCAACGTCTCTGCCGCTACGCTCGGTTTCGCAACGCACCATAGTCCTTCCAGGTCTTTCTTCGTCACCAGAGGCGGCGCCGGAGAAGAACACACATGGAGGAGGAGAGATCCCTGGTTTTTATAGTGGTGATAGTTCCGGTGGGAATGGGAAAGGTGAGGAAATCAGAGAATTCTCTAGGGAGGGAATTGGTGAGTTTTGTGGTTATAGAGAAGGTAATGTTGGGAGATAGATTGTGAGTTTGGTGGTTATATTGAGTAAAGATCTTGATGTTGTAGCTTGTTCTGGTTAAGGGTTTAAGAAAATGACTTTGTTGAAGCTCAAAGATCCCAACTTTTCAGGAAGGCAAGAACATGGTTGAACATTTCTGGGCTTTGTGGATTGTTTAAGCATTGGTAAGAGAATATAGAGGAGACTTGGATGTTCTTCTCAAGACCCCACCCCATTTTGTCAGAGAATGGCATAGGCTCGTCAAAGAAGAAATGTATAAATGATACGCTTAGACAAGAAGGGAAAAGATGACATCAATTGTGTTGATATCACATAAGTTGTCAAAAAAAAAACGAAAAAAAAAAAGAGAGACTAATAATCTCATTTGTGGATTCGGGTATGCATTTTATGGATATGTATAGTGATTATAATTTTGTAAATTAGAGGATTGAAAATTTGGAAATGACTAATATTTTGTTATGTTACCATGTATATTCTTCATTTTTATATATTTTGTTTCCGTTTTATTAATGTCTCAAAAGTTTTGTATCATAAATGAAACAATTTGAAATTTTATTAATATAAATGAAATAATTTTGTTGCACAAAAAAAAATGAAATAATTTGAATCCTTAAAAAAATTAAATGGACTTAGGGTTTAGGGTATCATAATTTTATGGATAAATGAGTCTAGGCTTAGGGTTTAATGTTTCACAAACTATATAAAAAAAATACAAGAAGATTTTGTTTCATAAATTATATAAACGGAATTAAATATACAAAATAATAAAATAAAAATGTAATGAGTTTTTGATATAGGGTTTAGGGTATATAATACATACATAACTTGTGATATATGGTTTTGGTTTTTAATGGATAAATGAATGTTTGAATTATAGTTTAGAGATTGAGGTTATGGTTTTGGATATCATAAGACATAAATAATTTTGATATAGGGTTTTGACTTTTATAGATAAATGAGTGTTTGATTTGAGGGTTTAGGATATCATGATACTTAAAACAACTTTTGATATAGGGTATTAGTTTTTGTGAATAAATGAGTGTTTGGTTTAAGGTTTAGGGTTTCACATTCGATATGTAACTTTAGACATTGATGAGATTCAAAGAATTTGTATGGTATACTTAAGATTTGTACCATTTATTGGATAATTTGGATTTACCCATTTAGGTTATTGATAGGGTATAGCTATGGTTTAAAAAAAAAAACTTTAGATAAAGTTTTATTCTTAATAATATTTGATGAAGTTCAGTTTTTATACTAAATTCATGAAAATTTAATTACAATTTATGATTATAATTACAAATGAATTCACATAGTTTTAGACTAGTCATTGTTTAGAGTTCAAAATTAAGAATATCACATTACATAGATATAAGGGTTTGACTTTTTAAGAAAAATAATTGTTTGTTTTAAGGTTTGTGGTTATACATTTTTTATCAGTGATTAAAATTATATATGAGATTAATACATTTATATACGTTTTACTAAGTGTTTTCAATCGAAAAATTTAGGGTATAGGGTTTCATATAGCTACCAGTAGGGTTACAATAGATGATGTCTCTAAAAATTAAAAATTTTGGGCACAAAATATTCAATCCCGCGTAACAAATTTGGACAAAAATTTGTTTTCCCGGGCAAAATACTTTAGTAGATCACTAGGATCAATGACATGGCACTTTTGGAGAGTTAATCTTGTCCGTTTAAGTCTCGGAGGACCAATCTTGTTCGTCCAATCCTTCCAATCTCTCAACCTCTATTTTCTTTTTTTCTGCCGACAAAGGAAAGAAATGCAAAACAAAAATATCATCTCTCACTTTCTCTATGTGACAAATCCGTTAAGGTTTTTGAGAAAAGAGAAGAGTATGATTTGAATTTCTTGTTTATCTCTTTCAATCTTCCTTAAATCTCTAAATTTTCGCTCAGATTTTCACTTCTTTACTTTGTTTCGGGTTCTGGTTCACGGGTCAATGGAGGGCGAGAGAGAGACTTAGATAACTCATTAGATGTTGCGGCTTCTTGTGTTTCGTCTTCCTCACATATATCTCGTCGATCTCACTTCTCTTCTTCGTCTTCTTCAAATCTGACATCCATAGTGAAGAGCCGTCTTGATTTGGAGACTCTCAAAGGCGGCGATTAAGTATTTTGGTTAGGTTTGATGCCTCAGCAAACTCCATCCAAATTGAGCCTACGAGGAAGACGGCAAAGATGGACGGTTCTGATTCGCTTCTCACTCACACTGTCTGATTTCGCTCCCTCTCACTCATGGTATATTTTCTCAGATCGCATGAGATTCTTAAATTCGTCGTATTTTTTATATACGCGATTGCGGTGTCTTTGTTGAATAATTGATATACTGTAGATTTGTATGAACCATTGCTTAGTAGAATTGATGTATAAGTCGACTATACGTTTGGTAAGCAGATTGCGTGAATCGATTTTTTATATTCTCATTTTCTATTTTTCAAGTCTCTAAACCGATTTTGATGTTGCGTTTGATTTTGTTTCTGTTTTTGTGATAGTTTCCTTGTCACTTAGCTCGTCTTCTCTTGGAACAAGGATCTTTATCAACATACTCAAAAACAAACCTCTTTTTAACCTTGTTTCCATTCTCGGCATCCTCCTTAGGTGTCAAAATCGTCTTGACATCTTTGTCTACATCTTTATGCTTCACCTTAGACAATTTCCCAATTATCTTCGTTCTAGCTTTAGGATCTTCTTTCTTAACACCTTGGATTCCTTTCTTTGGATCTCCGGGATCTATACTCGATTTTGTATCCTTGATTCCAATCAAGCTTGGCACACTCTTGACATTAACTTCATCATAGAAAAAGTTCTTGTTGATGTTAGCAAAAGAGATTCTTCGGTTTGGAAAATCAACGAATAGCTCTGGCACTGGCTAAGAATTGCAATCCAAGTATCAACGGATTTGAATTTCCAGTCTTCATCTCTAATACTTGAAAATCCATAGGAACAATTCCCTCTCCTACTTTAACCATAACGTTTTCAAGCATTCCATAAGGTGTAGAAGATGATAAATCGGCATACTCTATGTAGACTTTAGACGGTTGAAAGTTAGACAACCCAAGCTCTGTTGCCATGGCTAGTGACATGACACTGACGTTTGCTCCGGTATCACACAAGCAGTTGTAGACTTCCTTTGCATTGATAGAACATGGAACAACGAATTTACCCGGATTATCAATTTTCTCCAAAGGTATTCTCTTGAGCTTTCTCTTGTAAGCTCTCTTAGATTCATCGGGGAAACGGTAGAAGCAATTGCAAAATTTCTTTGCTTTCTCTTCGGCTAGCTTTTGAACGGCTTCCGAGGTTTGGGCGAGTTGTGTATCTATCTTGGAGATATGAGTAGTAATGGATTCAATCTTGGTATTTAGATCCGAATACCTATTTTCCACGATTTGGTTGACCTCCTTCTTGTGTTCGCCGAAAGCTTCTAGCAATTGGTTCTTCATATCCTCGAGTTTAACATCATAGAACTCGGTGCGGTTGGTTGAGATGGATTGAAAGGTAGCTTCACTTGATACATACCCTTAGAGTAGAATGGTTGCTTAGGTTGAAATTGCCTCCTTTGGTTGTTGTTTTGTCGAGGGTAGATTTGATCTTGAGAGTTCTCGACATTGTTGCTTCGATAGGACAAATTTGGGTGAGATCAAAAATTGTTGTTGAAATTCCGATTCCCATAGTTTCCTCCTATGTAGTTTACTTCCTCGTGATGTTCTTCTACTCCTTCTCCAAAACGTTCCATATTAGGATCAAAACTTGTATCATTAACATCTTCAATGACATGAACTCCTCTTTGAACTTTAAGTAGTTGTGAAACCATATTCTTAAGTTCCGCGATTTGAGTTGAATCGGTTGATGATCTAGTAGTGTTGATGCTTCTATTGTAGTCTTAGGAACAATTAGCATCACTAGCAGCAAGGTTCTCGATTAAAATCTTTGCCTCCGGTACAAGCTTGGTCATGAAATTTCCATTACCCGCAGCATTCAAAGATGTCTGGTGCTTGTAGTTGATTCCATTGTAGAAGATATTTCATAAGTTATCTTCGGAGAAACGATGATTAAGGTAGTCCCTAGTGTATTCTTTGAAGCGTTCCAAGGCTTCAAAGAAAGATTCGGTTGGCCCTTGCTTGAAACTTGAGATCTTGTTCCTTATAGAATTCGATCTTTGCTTTGTGTAAAATTGGTTTAAGAAGGCACCTTTGTATTCATCCCAAGTAGTGATGGATTACGGAGGTAGAGACTTCATCCATCTAAGTGCCTTGTCGTTTAGAGAAAATGAGAAGAGCTTGCACTTAAAGTAGTCGGCAGGAACTCCATTAGCACGAGTTGTATTACAAATTTCTTCGAAAGTATCAATGTGGTCAAGAGGATGCTCCGTGGACAGCCCATGGAATTGGTTTTGTTTCACCAATGCTATGATTTGAGGTTTGATTTCAAAATCATTCCTTAGAGGTAAAGAGGGGCAGATGGGGTTTCTATCAAAGAAGAAGGCATCGGAAGAATCGACATTTCCAATCGTTTGGTGTTGAGGTGGTCGTGCTTGCCTTGGATGCAAGGGTTGTTGGAAATTTAGATTTCCTTGAGCTTGAGGACGTGGAGCTTGTTGTTGGATTCTCAAATTCCCAAGTGGAATGAGATGTTGATCGTCTCCATCATTCGGATTTCTGACAACGTCTTCTTGAAGACCACGAACATCAGCGCGAATAGGTGGGTTTTAGCGAGCACCAATGGGTTGGTTCTCGTCGATATTGGCTCTCTCAAGAGCAGCAATAGCAGCAAGAGCTCGTTGCTCTTCGGTCATTGGTTGTACATCGAATTGATCGGCCATCTTTAGTTGTCTTTGTTTTCTAAGAGCTTGTTCAAGTTTGTCGATTTCTTGCTCAGGTTCGACTAGGATCTTCTTGTTAGAATTTCTAGAACTAGGCATAAACAACTGAAACACACGAAAAATGATAAAGGAAAACGAAAATTAGAATTGAAAGAAAAAGAAATAAAATCGAAATAAAAAGAAAAACCGAAATTGAAAGATTCTAGACTATGTTTTAGTCAAAAATTTGATGGTGATGTTCTTCAAAATCCCCGAAAACGGTGCTAAAAACTTGATGTTGTGTCGAGTTTTACCTCTTCACTAAACTATCTGCAATTGCACAGCAATCACGGTTAGTATAGGTAAGGGATCATATCCACGAAAACTTCTTGACCATACTTCAAATTGTAATGAATAAAACTAAGCTAGAACAAGATATGTTTGTCGTTTTTGTGATTGGAAAAGTAAGCACGCAACGAATGTAACTAAGATGTAAAATCAATGAGAGAAAAGCTTTAGGACTAGGGTATTTCGCAGAGAATCATGCAACAATAAAGATCGATTGATTTTAGAGAATTAAGAATTATGATATGTATAGAACACAAAACACGAAGGTAAGATCTTCCCACTGTCGTGGCTTGGATCTCTATATTTTAGCACCCTAATAGACTCAACTGACGTATGCTTATTACAAAGTGAAAATATGCATAAAGTTCAAGTTCGGATAAAGTTCACTAAACTCCTTAACTAATCTTTCGAATTGTTAAGACGCTTAGCTCATCAAATACTAGTTAGGCAATATAACAAGCTTTTGGAGAGTATATAAACCTAAGATCAGATCACTAGATGCACGGTAAAGCAATCATGCATAGAGTATAAGTAAAGATGAAGACTTTTATGTATTCCCTAAACAATCATCAATCAATTATCGAATTATGAAACTCATTGAAAACCCTAAACCCTAACAAGTGAATTACTCTGACATGATGCATGAAAGACAAGAGATAGATGATGAATTCATGATAAATAAACTTGAATGAAAGAGTAAAGGTAAAGGATTCTTCTCTATATCGACATACAAAGCGAGATCATCCACCAAGTGCTCTAAAATCCAAAGCTAATGAAGAACACCAAGAGAACTCGTGGTGGCTACTCCTTATGATAAAAACTACTCTATTGTTTCGGCATAGCCCTAAAAAAAGGCTAAAAACAAGTATATATAGGTCTAGAGTCTTTTAGGGTTGACTTTAAAGCAAAACGGTCTTTTACATCAAAAGTTGCTCCTAGGTCGGTTGGAAATGTCGGTAAAGAAACACGACCGGTATTGGCTCCAAAGTTTCTTGATTCGTACTGGCATCGGTCTGGAACAACGACCCACGAGGCGGCCTGGTGTTTGAGTCGATTCTGCACTTGCTTCGTTTCTGAGGCAGCTTGACGTGTCTTCAGTAATTCCAGTGTATCTTTCTGCTTAAAACTCTAATTGAGATGATTCAAACTCCATTGTGAATTTAACTCAAAGATATATCTGACTACCAAGTTTCTTCCAATTCCAAGTTAATTTTATCCTTCGTTTATTGCTCAACTTCCGACGTATACATTCTGTCCAAGTTGGTAGAATGTTGTATCTTGTCAATTCTTTGGTCTTGGTAGTATATTTGGCTTGTGAAAGTTGTTGTAGCTGGGTTTACACCACTTTTGGCTCTTTTTGCTCATTTTTCCCTGTTAAGACTCTAAAACGACAAATACAAGAAAACTACATTTAAAAAAACCGTATATAAATGCAATGAAAACATAGTAAAATATATAACAAAAGTGGTAACATTTAGGACATATCAAAACCTTGTTTTTGACTAAGCATCACGAATGGAATAGATTCTCCCTTTGCGCTTTTTCCTCGGTTTTAGTCAAAACACTCATCGATCGTCTAGCCACAAGTAACTCACCTTTAGTTGCAGCCTCAACACCCTCATCAGATGAAGTATTATACACTGGTTTCTCCTCTTCGGATTCAACCTCTCCATTATCTCTAAGGGTCATAGCCCATTTGTTCGAACACTCACTAGCATAGTGCCCAAGTCCTTGGCACTTATAACATCGGATATCTCTAGCCCTCGACACTTCCTTAGCCTTTCTTTTGAAATCTTGTTCCACTGGTTTCGGCTTGGTAAAGGGGTTTGAATCCCTTTGGAACTCGATCTTCTCTTCCTTGTGATAACTAGCCTTTTCCAAGTCGAACCCGGTCTTGGTAGAACCGTAGCTTAACCTAGAACTTCTCCTCTTGATTTGTTTCTCGAACATCATAGCCTTGTGAAGCATCTCCTCTAGCTCTCCGTAATTTTGCGTTTCCAATCGGTCTTGGATGTCGCGGTTAAGACCTCCCATGAACCGAGACATAATAGCTTACCCTCTTCACGTACATCGGCACTCAACATCAAGGTTTCCATTTCATTGAAGTACTCTTCTACGATTTTACTGCCTTGAACCAAATCTTGTAACCGTTGGTGTAGCTCTCCTTGGTAGTGGCTGGGCACAAACCTCTTTCACATGATGGCTTTCATTTGGTTCCATGTCTCGATGGGATAGTCACCAACACATTGCCGTGTGGTCACAAGTTGATCCCACCAACTCAAAGCGTAATCATAGAACTCAATTACGGCGATTCTAACTTTGGTGTCCTCGGTGCATTCTCAGCATATGAACACTAGCTCGATCTTTGTTCCCCAATCCAAATATGCTTCCGGATTATTGGTTCCATGGAATGGAGGAATATTGAGTTTCAACCCATCAAAGGCATCTCGCGGTGGCTGTCTCTCTCGTGTTTGTCTTCGCCTCCGTTGGCTACTATTAGAAGCATGACTATAGTAGTCACGTGCTTCACCATTTGTCTTTTGTTCCCTTGGTGCCCTTACTTGCGGCTAGTTCAGAACAGGATTTGGAATAGCCTGATTCAATTGCAAAGCGGCAAGCCTCTCATCGATTAACCTAATAACAGCGGCTTCGATCGACTCTAGCATCTTCTTGTTAACCTTTGACTCGGATGATTTCTCTTAGGAGACTACATGGTACCTGAAAAAGGAAAGGATCTAACAAGTAAAAAGTCCTATTCGAAGTTGAAACGAATCAAACACAACAAGATGAACAGTTTTAAACGAGATTTGACATGAGTAGATCAACAGTCACTAAAAATTATCAAATCGAATCCAAAAATTCCAGAAACACTTTTTAAAAATACAAGACTCATTCTAGGTTCAGATTCAAGTGAAATTAAAATTTTATGATGAACCAATTATTTATGATAAAGTTTTCAACAACCCAGAAATGAAGAATAGACGATAAAAACCAGAAATGATGAATACAAAACTTTAAGCAAAGAGCAATACAACCTTTACACGAAGTAGCTCTGATACCACATGATAGATTTCTGGTGAGGATCTATGCCTAAAGAATGCCCTTCGTAAGGTTGTAACTCGAACGGATGTAGATCGGAAGGAATTGATGCGAAAATGATGCGGAAATGATACGGAATGAGATTTGTTGAGGTTCGTCGAGGCAGCGGCTGAACTCGGCTTGATTCAACAAGAATGGATCTACGGATTCAATGGATGAATGATGAAGGATGATTGA
Source organism: Arabis hirsuta (assembly GCA_964056655.1). Classification (NCBI taxonomy): domain Eukaryota; kingdom Viridiplantae; phylum Streptophyta; class Magnoliopsida; order Brassicales; family Brassicaceae; genus Arabis; species Arabis hirsuta. Next base: position 20,593,010 of record OZ053302.1, on the reverse strand, counting down.
TGAACGGATGTGAAGATGAACGAAAGTGAAGATGAACGATGAACGATGAACGAATCGATGAAAAATGATAAGTGTTTATGGATCGAAATGTACTTCTAGGAGATATGAAAGATCTCATAGACTACAAACCTTAAATCTAACTTAGAGAAACACACTAAGAAAGACAAAAGATGAGAAAGAATTCTTGTTTTGATCAAACAAGTTAGAGAGATTTTTAATAAAAGTTTGATGATCTTATTAAGCAAAAATAAAAGGTTTTATCTAGGACCTTGGACACGCCCAAGGGCCATTAATACACACGGTTTCATAAATGCAATTAACTAAGAAGTTTGAAGGTCACAAACAAAAAAGAAAAAAAAAAAGAGGAAAACTTGCTTGGTGAGAATCGAACCCAAGACCTTTGAATTATATGGCGATGTCGATGATGAGGCTTATGATAAAGTGTGTGAACCTTGCCTCGTTAAAAATCTTGCTGGAAAACCCATTGGGACAAACCAAGCGAAGGGAAAAAGAGTGTGCATCACACACCTCTCATCACCGACCCTTAAGTCACTTGAATCACGACCAATGTAGTCGGACAAGTGTTTGGCTCAAGGTCGTTCCGAATGTGGTGAAGTAAAGAGTTGACGGATTGGTTAAGTAGCTTAGTCCTTGACCTTGTCATCAGCCCAACTGGTACGTGCAAGGACTTAGCCTCCAAAAGCTCCTCCTCGGCTACTAGCTGCTCCTCGGCTACTAGCTGCTCCTCGGCTACAAGCTTTTCCTTAGTCCTTTGCTCCAAGTCTTCTTGTCTCGAACCTCCTTGTCCCGAGCTGCCCATGATCACATCAGCTAAACTGGTTTGCGACCAACTGTGAGTCACAGAAAGTATCAACCCGCTCAATCTTGAGTCTCTGGGCGAGTTTCATACCATCAATGAGGGTTTCGTACTCGGCCTCATTGTTGGATGCTAGAAAGTCCAGGCGGAACGACTGTTCAAGAATTTTGCCTGTTGGAGATGTTAAGCAGATGCCAACTCTTGAGCCATTTTTTTATGAGGACCCGCCAATGTGCAGCTGCCAGGTTGAACTTGGGTTTTCGACAACGCAGTTTTCGTCCGGAAGTTCGATAAAGAAGTCAGCCAGTACTTTAGATTTTGAGAATGTTCTGCCAACCTGTCGGACTGACTTAGACTATGCAAGACGGATCGCAGAGGAAAGGTGCTGAGGATGACGACATAATGATATTGAAAATACGGCCTCAGTTTTCGAACATACATTACGATGGAAATTGCCAACTTCTCCATCTGGGGTATCCTGTCTCGACATCGGTAAGAGTTTTGCTGACGTATAAAATGGGCTTCTACTCGACTCGTTCTTCTCGAATGAGCACTCCGCTTATGGGTGTAATAGATACTGCGGTATATAAGAACAAAGGTTCGTGTTCAACCGGTTTAGCGAGTACGAGAGGGCTATCCATGTACTTCTTCAACTGCTGGAATGCGTCTTCCCATTTTTCTATCCACTCAAACTTTTTGTTTTCGCGCAAAGTATCGTAGAAAGGCAGACATTTATCAGTTGACTGAGAAATAAATATGTTAAGAGCGGCCACCCTTCCGGTCAATCTCTATACTTTGCGCGTGTTTCTGGGTGAGGCCATCTTAAGGAGGGCATCAATCTATTTCGGATTTGCCTCAATGTCGCGATGAGTGACCAAATATGCAAGGAACTCTCCAGAAATTACTGCGAATCGACACTTCGTCGGATTAAGCTTCATGTTGTGTTGGTTGAGCTGCCGAAAACACTCTTCCAAGTGTGCTATGTGAACCTTCTCCTCCAACGATTTGACGAGCATATCGTCGATGTACACCTCCATTATCTTTTCGAGCTGATGAGCAATATCTTGTTCACCAAACGTTGATATGTGGTGTCAGCATTCATGAGGATGAATGGTATTACTTTGTAGCAATATATTTCGCGGTCTGTGATGAACTCTGTCCTATTACGGTCATCGGGATTCATGAAGATCTAATTGTATCTCAAAAAAGCATCCATAAATGACAGAAGTTTATTGCTAGTTGTCGCTTCAATTGGCGATCGATGTGTGATAAAGGAAAGCTATCCTTAGGACAAGCTTTGTTCAGGTCAATGAAATCCACGCAAACGCGCCACTAACTGTTTTTCTTTTTGATGACAACTAGGTTTGCAAGCCAATCGGGGTACTTGACTTCCATGATCGATCCAACGCGTTGAAGTCTTTCCACCTCGTCGTTTACTTCTTTTGCTCTCTCTGGTCTGAGCTTCCGTCGTTTCTGCCTCACGGGCTTGAAAGTTGGATCTACATTTAGTTCATGGTTAGCGATGTTGATGTCGATGTCGGGCATGTCCTCGGCGGCCCAAATGAATGTGTTCATGTTCTTCTTCAGAAAAATATTAGTTCACGCTTGAGAGTTTCATCGAGGTCTGCCCCGATCTCGACACATCTCTCCGGGTGGTCTTCGTCTATACAGACTGAGATGACGGGATCGCTGGTTGGCACAAGACCTTCTTTTTTGCGATCCTCGTCGATCTGTAATTGCTATAAGAGTTCGACGCACTTTTTGATTTTCGCTCGATCTGTCTTTATTTTCTTCCTTTTGCCTTCTTTGGAGGGATTAGTCGGTGGATTGCGGAGCTTGTGCTCGGTCAGAAAGCAGATACGAGCGTTTTCATGCCTTCGGGGGTTGGGAACTTGATACACAAGTGATAGGTTGATGGTACGGCGTGCATTGAATTGATCCAGGGTGTGCCCATTATCATATTGTAGATTGATGGGTTGTCAGACACTGAAAATTCGTCGATCTTGGTCAAGTCGTCAGCCCAAACGGGAAGATTGATTGTGCCCATAGTCATCGTTGTTTCACCCGAGAATCCTGTTATCAGTTTGAGTGAGGATTGTATTCTGGAGATGTCGATACGCATCTTTTGAAAAGTGTCCAAAAATATGACATCGACAGAACTGCCCGTATCGATTAGTACTCGCGCCATGTCTCTGTCATCGACGATTAGCTGGATTACGAGGTGGTCGCTATGCGGTTGGTCAATGCCCTTGGTTTCTCGTTCTTCAAAGGTGATTATGTCGTTGGCGAACTTCGATGGTGCAGACCAGTTGGCGCTGATGTCGGAACGTCGCCGATATGCTTTAATCGCAGAAACTATGTCTGCACAGTAGCGAGATCCTCCCATGATGAAGTTGATTCGTTGGTGGGCACCGCTGTGATCCTCATCGTCGTTCCTTCTCCCTCTCTATGGGATTTTATTGTTAGCCCGGTCGGGACGTTCAGCGTTCTCGTCGATTTCGAAGTCCTTAAGACTAATATCTCCTTTTAAGTGAGCCAGCAGCGAGCTTCGCAGCTAGGCCGAGGACGCGGCAGTTCACAGTTGAATGCCTGAATATACGGTGGAGATCACAGTATGCTGTTTCATTGAAATTATTAAGATTTTTTGTTCAGGTATTGTTTCAGGGACCTCGTCCTCGACCTTGGCCATAGCCTGTCGAGTCGACCTAGTAGTTTTGAGTTCCCTTGAATCCTCCAATGTAAGAAACGAGCTTTGGGACATCAATACTAACTGGAGGGAGAGCCCATTATTTCTCCGCAAAGGAACCAAAAAACAAAAAAAGTACATCTATGCAATTGTATTGCAACCATTTTACTGCACAGGACAAAGCACTGATTCCCTCGATGCTGCTCTTTTGCTTTGTTGTGTTGTACAAAAATATGGGAGATTGCATTAAAAGAAACTCCTTCGACCTTGGAGATTGAAAGACTGAGAGTTGTGAGTTATCTGAATCTCAACAGATAAAAGGTCTTTATGTCTAAAGAGATAGGAGAAAAGAGAAGAGACCTTTATCTGACAAAATTACTCACATGCATGGCCTTTAAATTTTTTTGTTAAGAGTCGATCCTCCTCTTCTCTATTATGATCCTAAACTCAGCAGACATTTCATATCCTTATTCACTATTTGGTTAATCCATTCGTCAGCCACAATAAAAGAAGTATATATTAACTTTGGATGCACTCTTTGGTGAGAAATCCAATGTTGATTATTGTACACGCTAACTTTTAACCCATTATGTACTACAAAGTCAGCCAATCTGGTAGGATCAGTGCGAACCGTCGAGTGAAGGAAAAAAAAAAAGGTGCAGTTGCATTGTAAGGCTTAAAAACGCATAAGTAGGAAAACGAAAGCTGAGCTTTTGCTTTCAATTCTTTCTCATGCTTTTTGATGACTTAACATTTGAAACCTTCTATTTCAATCCAAGCATTCAACTGCAATTTCCTAGGTTTTAAGACAAAGCAACTGTAGTTTTCTCTCCTTTTCTTCTTCAAATCACAAATCCAATACTATTCTTTTCTTCTTAATACTCTTACTTGTCTTGGAGTTCACTTGAAACTCTCTAAGTCTGCCTTTGAGATGGAAGCATATATATATATATAGCGGGGGAGGTTCGACAAGCATACCAAATACTTAAAGCTGTTCAATCTCTGCAATTCTCTTCCTTGAAACCCACTTTTCAGTCTTTGTGTATGCTTAATATCGATCTTATTCGCTTCAAACTTGAGATTTAGATAGAGAAACTGGTACGGAGGAAACTACAAAGATGAACCATGCACGTGATGATGATAATGATGATGAGAAGGTTCATTAAATAACTTATCTATATATAGCTTTTTCTTGATCATACGATGCTAATGTTGCTCTAAGCTAACTAGAATTATTTTTGTATTTACGTCAAGCAGGAGAACATAATCCAAAACCCAAACTTTGAGGATGGCCTGGACAGCTGGAGTGGAAGAGGGTGCAAGGCCGTCTTACACGAGTCCATGGATGGAGGGAGAATCGTGCCGCTCTCAGGGCACGTTTTTGCAGCAGCAACAGAGCGTAAAGCCACATGGAATGGGATACAACAGGAGATCTCGGGAAGATTCCAGAGGAACCGTGTCTACCAAGTAATAGCAGTGGTTCGAATAAATGGTAAAGCTGTCACGATTGCAACAATACAGGCGACTCTCTGGGTTTTAAACGCAAACCAACGTGAACAATACATAGGCATTGCCAAGTCGGTCACCTCTTTCTCCATCTGCTCCATTGCTAAACATCAAAGATCTTGAAATATTCATTGAAACTGATAAGTTTTTTTGGCACGTCAATGAATCATATTAGTGTGCAGGCGACAGACAAGAACTGGGTAGAGCTGAACGGTAAATTCGTAATCCATGGTTCGCCATCGCGGGTGATACTATACCTCGAAGGTCCACCTCCAGGAGCTGACATTCTTCTCAACACTTTAGTGGTCAAGCATGCGCGAAGAATTCATCCTTCGCCTCCACCCTTCTACGAGGTTAGTCCCTTTACCATATATAGTCCATAAATAAGTGATGGTAGTCTAGTGGATATCTTATTCATATGTATCTATATGTGGGCAGAATCCGGGTTTCGGAGTCAATATAGTTGAAAACAGTGAAGTGAGAGATGGGACAACTCAACCATGGTTCACCCTTGGAAACTGTAAGTTGAGTGTTGGACAAGGCGCCCCTCGCACTCTCCCTCCTATGGCGAGAGACACGCTCGGCCCTCACAAACCTCTTGGCGGAAACTACATCCTCGTGACCAACAGAACACAGACTTGGATGGGTCCGGCTCAAATGATAACTAATAAACTCAAACTCTTCTTGACATATCAAATCTCAGCGTGGGTTAAGATCGGTGTTGGGGTGAGTAGTGGTAGACAGAATGTGAATATCGCACTTAGCGTCGATAACCAATGGGTCAATGGAGGACAGGTCGAGCTCACCGTTGGGGAGACATGGCACGAACTCGGCGGATCATTTAGGCTTGAGAAGCAGCCACAAAACGTCATGGTTTACGTTCAAGGCCCTGTAGCTGGCGTTGATCTGATGATCGCGGCACTGCAGATTTTCCCCGTGGATCGTCGACAGCGTGTCAGATATCTCAGAAAACAAGCTGATCTGGTTCACACTCTCTCATTCTCATGAAACTTCCTTAGATATGCAGTTTAATGAGTTGAAGAATGTTGTTTCTTGTTAGGTACGTAAGCGGGACATCGTCTTGAAATTCTCAGGACTAGAGAGTTCCTTCGATTTGTTTCCTTACATAGTGAAGGTGAAGCAAACACACAACAGTTTCCCATTAGGGACGTGCATTAATAGAACAGACATAGACAATGAAGACTTTGTAGATTTCTTCACTAAGAACTTTAACTGGGCGGTGTTCGGGAACGAGCTGAAGTGGTACTGGACAGAACCCGAACGTGGGAAGCTCAATTACCAAGACGCAGATGACATGTTGGATTTGTGTATCGGCAGCAACATCACTGTAAGAGGACACTGCCTCTTGTGGGAAGTTGAGTCCACAGTCCAGCCGTGGGTTCGCCAACTCAGCAAAACCGATCTAATGAATGCAGTCCAGAAGCGTCTAACGGATCTCCTAACACGATACAAAGGTAAATTTAAGCACTACGACGTGAACAACGAGATGCTTCATGGTTCTTTCTATCAAGACAGGCTTGGAAAAGGTGCAAGAGCATTGATGTTCAACATGGCACACAAGCTTGATCCGTCGGCAGTTTTGTTTGTGAACGATTACCATGTCGAGGACGGAGAGGACACACGGTCATCCCCGGAGAAGTATACAAAACTTGTTCTTGATTTGGAAGCGCAGGGAGCAGCTATTGGAGGCATTGGGATCCAAGGGCACATAGATAGTCCTGTGGGAGCCATAATTTGCTCTGCCCTTGATAAGCTCTCTGTTCTCGGTCATCCCATCTGGTTCACAGAGCTTGACGTCTCTTCCAGCAATGAGTACGTTCGAGGCGAGGATCTTCAAGTTATGTTGTGGGAAGCATTTGCCCACCCTGCAGTCCAAGGTACGCCATTACTTCACCTTATGTCCATTTCAGACCATGTCGCAACATTTTATACATAAAAAAAAGAAACTATTTAGACATCGACTTTGAGCCAAAAGAAAAAATATATATAATCGATATTTATTCTTAAACTGATTTATGCACCGACTGAAATATAAAATAAAATAATAATTCTCAGCTACATAAACTATTAACTAATATATGGCTAAACATCTCAAATATGGAAACATTTTCTAAACTACACAATCATGTGTAATACATGATGACATATAGTAAATATATGTAAACATCATGAAAAATACAAATTAGTGTTTCTTGATAAAAAAAAATTTTTTTGTCAATTTGGGGTCAAATTGTAATTATTTTTCTAACTATAAACTTTTGAAAAAAAACTAAATGATTCCGAAAGACAAAGAAATCCAAAAAATTAAAAATATAGGAAAAAATAAGGAGTAATTACAAAAATGCCACTTTTTGAGTGCACATTTGCAAGAATACCACTTAGGGGTGTCCATTTACAAAAACGCCACTAATTATACATTTATAAAACCTATATCTTAAAATTCTAAACCCTAAAAAATGTTTCGACACCTAAAACCCCCTAAGCACTCAAAACGAAACCATTATAGAACATAATTAACCCAAACATAAATAATATAAGGAAAAATAATTTTGAAAGTGGCATTTTTGTAAAGTGGCACTTGAAAAGTTGCATTTTTTGAAATTTCTCAAAAAATAAAGAAAGATTTAAATTCGTATATATATATATTAGCATACAAATTTAAACCCAAATTGCTTTTAGAAGATTATCGGAAATTTTCCAACTGAAAAAATATCTTGATATACTAATTACTGGATTATTGTGATTGATATTTTATTTAATAATGAAAATTATTTAAAAAATACCAAAACTATCACTAAATTTTTTCCAAAATAATTTTTTTGTCAAGACCTTAAACTTAAAAATTTCCAAAAAAATATATATTATAGAAACAGCAGAATTAGTGGTAGATGGCATATTAATTAATTTCAGTATAAATTTTCATATAAATTAACTACATAATATAGGAAACTAATGATTGCCCACGCGTTGCGTGGAATTTAAAATTAACTTGGTAAAATATGCAATAATTTATAATGTATTGATTATTTGTGTATTTAATATCATATATATTTAGTGTTTACAGTAAATAATTATCTAAATTAGAAAACTAAGCATTTGCACTAAATTGTTGTACAAATACAATGTTATAGGCAAAAAAGAGAAAAGACTGTTACAACATAAGAAAACATCTTTGTTGACACAAATCCTTAACTTGTATTTATTTATCTATATTCTCTACGGTTTCCTAAAAAAAATGATTATAAAAAAACTATTGATTAGACATGTTATATATCATTTTGCTTCTATAAAGACATCTGCATATCCTCAACATAAATGTTGGAATGCATCTTTCTGTTTATTTCATTAGAATCTTGAATCATAAAGAGAGAATAATTGATGCTTGATTGTATTTGTATCTCACTTTTTTTTTGTCGGCGTATCTCACTTTATTTGTAGATTTGCTATGATATTTATCTTTCATATTGATTCATTGGTAAAATGGTTATTTTCTCTAGATGTACAATTTGTGGTGGAGTAAGGTTTTCTTTCGAAAATCTTGGTTAGGAGAGTTATTTTGTCCAACACAACTTTTTTTAATTGTATTAGGAAGTGATTGGTAAATTGGCTTTGAAAGATATGAAAACATTTAATAAAACGTTATGCATCTTAAAACTTTTTTTAAATATCACATATCATCTCTTTTTTTTTCATGTTATGCATTTTTGTTAAAACTTATCTTTTAAGATTTTTGTTTTAAAATTAGAGTTACCTTTATAAAAGCCAAAGTTTTAAGTTTTAAACGTGTTTTTGTATAGTATACTATTTAATTTGGTAAATGAAATATATATTTTATACACATATATTTACATAAGAATTACATAAATGTGCACAAGACAGTTAAATGTAATTTGTTGGAATTAATTCACATAAGAATTGCCTATTAAATTATTAGAACTAATTGATGAAGTTATTAAAAGACTTTTAATTTTCATTTTTTAATAAATAAATTAAAAATCCAAATGTCAAAAAATTAGATGACGCATGACAGTTTCTCATACTTTGGTTTTGAGGAAACCTTAAAATAATTTTAAGTTTTAAACGTTTTTTGTATAGTATACTGTTTAATTTGGTAAATGAAATATATATTTTATATACATATATTTACATAATAATTACATAAATGTGCATAAGACACTTAAATGTAATTTGTTGGAATTAATTTACATAAGAATTACCTATTAAATTGTTAGAACTAATTGATAAAGTTATTAAAAGACATTTAATTTCCTTTTTTAAGAAATAAATTAAAAATCCAAATGTCAAAAAATTAGATGACACATGGCAGTTTGTATAGTATACTGTTTAATTTGGTAAATAAAATATATATTTTATATACATATATTTACATAAAAATTACATAAGACACTTAAATGTAATTTGTTGGAATTAATTTACATAAGAATTGCCTATTAAATTGTTAGAACTAATTGATAAATTTATTAAAAGACATTTAATTTTATTTTTTAATAAATAAATTAAAAAGTCAAAAGTCAAAAAATTAGATGACACATGATATCTTCTCGTAACTTTGGTTTTGAGAAAACCTTAAAATAATATATTAGATAAAGGTGTAAACTTTTTCTGTCATGACAGGAATAATGTTATGGGGTTTCTGGGAGCTATCTATGAGTAGGGAGAACGCGAATCTTGTTGAGGCTGAAGGACAAATAAACGAAGCCGGGAAAGGATTTTTGGAGGTGAAGCAAGAATGGTTATCGTATGCTTATGGGATTATCAATGATGATTCAGAGCTCACATTCAGAGGCTATCATGGTACTTATGCGGTCGAAGTTTGTACTCCTGGTGGGATTGTTTTGAAAACGTTTGTGGTCGAAAAAGGAGAAACCCCACTTGTTCTCTCCATTGATCTCTCTTCTTTGTGATGCTTATTGTTTTGAGATTCATTATGTTGTTTTTCTCATTTTCTATTGTTTCTCTTATATAAGGTATTGCGATTTGTTCTCATGGTGCACGTAACATTATGCCTCTGTTCTTGATTGTTTTTTTACAATTGCAGTAAAAATTTGTGAATGTGATTTGACATATTGTTCATGATGATAACGCTGTGAGCAGCGTATGTTGATATTAAGGAAAACTGCCAATTCATGCCACCACTGTTGCACACGTTCCCATTACCCCCATGTATTTGTAAACTGTGCAAATACATACATGTACGATAAATAAATAAATTTAAATTTCATACCCAAACATTGGTATTTTGACTTATACATACTTATACTTTGACCTAAGTTTCGTTAATCAATTTGACTTATACATACTTTGTGCGAATAATTCAATTCTACGTGTTGATCCTGAGGTGAGATTAATATGCCTTTAATTTAACTTCACTGACTCTTCTGGAGTCTGAATATTGACGTATTGGTGATACGTTGAGAAAACTTCTTTAATTGCATATAGCAGGGGCTCCAAGAATTGCTTTGTATGGTGTTGGTTGATCAACCACTAAAAAAATAACCATTTTCATAACTCTATTTATGGACACGAAAAGCTCACTATCCCAACCGAGGTAGATGAATCTCCAGTGAATATAGTTAAAGTCAACCTAGATTTCTTATTTTTGAATTTTTTCATTCCCATTTGCTCTAAAGTCATGATGAACATTAAGTCTACTAAACTATGTTGATTAATATTTTGGTCACTTCACAGTTTGCTCATATATTTAAGTTTACCAACTAGAGATTATCGCTAAATTCCTCCATCTCAACTTGGTTTGCTTCTAAGATCGAAATCTCTTCCTCAAATTGGAAAGAACTCTGACTTTTATCCAGGTCAACCTGACATTGAGTAATAAATCCCTCTCCTCATCCCTGTGGTAGAGAATGACGTCGCTGTACGTTCATGGCTTCAGCTCTGGTTTGGTTTTAAGTGCCTAGCGAAGCAAGTTCCCTTAGCTGCCCTTCCTGTTTCCTCAGCTTTAAGTCCTCCTGTTCCGGCAGTTCACCTCTTCGCCTCCTGTAACTCAATAATTGTAAGTTGATTCATAACCACGCTAGTAAAGTTGCCTTTGGAATTGCCTTTGTTATTGATTGGTAGTGGAACGAGTGCAGCTACCCTGTCCTCCCTGGGATCCTGACAATCCTTTCTTGATCCAATTAGTTAATTTTCTGCAAAATTTGGATTCCCTAAGGATTATGCAGTATGAAGTTGAGTCTCTGCCATGCGAGCTCTCTCATTGGCGTTGTAGATGTAGTATGTCTCTCATAAAGACATTGTTTGGTCTTACATCAAAGGAGTGCGACAATGGATGGCGGTGGTACAGCCTCGAGAACATGGGAAGCACTAGGGGCTGCTATACATTGTGATTCTGTTTCGTCCCCTCCTTCTAGCACTAACTGTTCGGGTAGATTTCAGATAAAATAATGTTAGTTGAAGATTGGTTCCTATAATTCTTTAGGAAGATTAATGAGACCTGAAATCGCAATACTGATAAGAGTTTATCGGAACGAAAAAAGGTTGTCCTCCTGATTATTTTCCGACGTTCAAGTCACAACAAAACATATGACTAGCTGATAAAAGAATATCGAGATGACGAAAGAAATATCAGGAAAGGGTCTCAACTAGATTGTAAGAGTCTCGATTGAATCTGGTATTTACTGGGCTCTTTAAGGATTATAAATGTAAAGAATACTATGGATAGTCTTATCACAGTACCAAATGTTACATTAAAAATAATATTTTTATTATTATATTATTAAATTTAAATTACGATTTTTTATTTATTAATAGTTTACTAAATATTATTTAATTCAATAGCTAATCAGTTATAAATTAAAAAAAAATTATAATAGATAAATTAAAATTAGTGAATAATAATCATTGATTTAGTTGAGCTTTAATATATAATTTTAGTCTTAATCAACTTGCGTATTGATTTAAATATTTTGTGAAAATTAATATAAAATGCTAACTACAGTTTAAATTTTATATAACTAAAAATGAAAGATAACATATTTTTGATAAACTTCAATTTTTAGTGTTTAATCTTATAAACACTGTCACACCAAATAATTTAAATTATTAAAATATTTATAAGATGATATAAAAATATGTCAATGTTACGTGTTATGTTTTGCTGTATGCATGTATCCATTTTCAAAAATGCCACTAAAAGTACTTCATTTACAAAAATGCCACTAATTAAAGATTTTATACCCTAAATCTTGAAATTCTATACCATAAAAAGATTTTGACCCCGAACAAGCACTAAACTATCAAAACTAAACTCTAATACAACATAGTTAACTCAAACATAAATGATATATCGAGTAAATGATTTTTAAAAATTGGTTTTTTTGTAAAAAATTTTAAAAAATGGCATTTTTGAAAAATGGCACTTCAAAAGTGGTATTTCTAAAAAATTCTCTATGAACAATGTCACCCCAAATATGGTGTAACCTAGTTCATAAAATACTAAATATTTAGTGTTATGTCGTTCGATTAGAGAGATTTTAACACCAAATTTAGTGTTATGGTCTTGCACTGGAGTATTTATAGAGATTATGTAATCGGATACTGGGAGGGTGGGGGTCTTCTGTGTTTTCAAGATGATCTGCGTTGATGTCGAAATCAAAATCTTTCAGGCTAATATCGTTTTTAAGTTTGCCAGCGACTACCTTTGTAGCGAGTCTCAGTCCCAGCACGTGACAATTGGCGGTTGAGTGTCCAAAGACATGGTGGTGATCATAAGAGCCTTGGCTCCTGGTCCACGTGTTTTTTCTTCGACCTTGTCCTCGATCACGGCCATATTTCGGTGATTCAATTTGATAGTAGTGAGCCCCCTCGAAGTCTCCATTGTGTTGTAAGTATAGAGAACCTTGGTCGCCTTTCTTGATAGCTAGAGGGTTCGCAGCTTGGGATTGATTATCAGTCTATTTTGATTTCCCATACTTCATAGCCAATATTCGCACCTCCTCTTCGTTCTTTGTGAAACTTGTCGCTCGATGTAGAGCGTCCTGGATTGTGGACGGCTCGTTGACAGACATCTCCTTTCGAAAAACTGATTCGAACCACATAGCCTTCTTCAAGGTTTCCAGTGCAGATTGTCACTAAGTCCTTCTATCTTGGATAGAACAGTTTTGAATCGCTCGATGAAACTTCGAAGAATCTCATGCTATCCTTGTACCATGGTTCATAAGTCAGCATCGGACATTCGTCGCTCCATAAATATTTCGTAGTGTTTCTGGAACGCAAAAGAGAGTTGGTCCCTTGAGGCTTTCAACGAATAAAAGGTATTCGCCGACGCTCTTCTCGCTCTCTTTGAAGTTAGCTCGTCTATTGCGATTCCGAATGCAAAGAGATGCTCTTTTGGGTCGGTATTCCTCTCATAAGGGAGAATCTTCACTCTCCCTGGATCGGAGATGTTTGCCTGTGTGATTCGAGTTGTGAAGGGAGTAGTTTGCGCCTCTTCGAGTACTCGGGCGATTTCAGGCGCCTTGCTAGTTACTCGATGTATCTGAGATTGAACGGCCTTCAGATTAACAGCGGCTCGCTCCATCTCGGCCCTCATTACGGCCATCTTGTCCTTCTGAGCTTGGACTAACGCTTTTCGCACCTCATCAAGTTGAGATCGTTCCATCCAGAGGACATTTTCTTCTTCCTCGTCGGTGAGCTCGACTTGTTGTAGCTAAGATCCTTCGCTCGTTGTCCATCACCGCGTTTCATGCGTCCTGCTCCGTCGACTTCTTGAGCAGCGTCTCCATCATTATTTTCATATGGTTGAGGAATTCTGTCGTCGCGGCAGTTCGGTTTGCTCCAGTCTTGTCGATGTCAGGGTTGTCGATGCTAGTGTTGTCGACCCCACTTTCCTTTTTTCTGGGTAGGTCGGTTCTAGGGGTTATGAACTCGTCGCCAATGGTCATCTTCGTCAGATCGCTTGTCGAGTGGTTCTTTTGTGTAAGCGAGTCTCAAATATTCCCCTTAGACGGCACCAAATTGTGGAGGGTGAAATGAACACAATCGAATTTGTTAGGGTTTTTAGAGGAAAGCTGAGATCTCTGAGTTAGAACCACGAAAAAAAAGAACAAAGAAATAAATTTGCCGTTAAGAAAGCTTTATTGATTTTTGCAGAGTGTTCTTATGAAAAATTGTGGATCCCCTTCTCAAGAGGTATACAATTCTATTTATACAAGTCTTAGGTCGGCTAGGTCAATCTCAAAAGAGATAAGGAAAATTTCTTAATTTCTAGAGATTTCTTATTATCGAAGTCGGCTATTATTATAGGATCTGTATTCATGGGCTTTAACCTCGTCGCATATCTCTTATGGGCTTGACATTGCCAACTTGTGTCTTGGGCCTCGGGATAATTGAGCTCACAACTTCGTTTTTGTTGACCTTGGGCTCAGCGTCTCATTATCTCATCGTCGTAGACTCTAAACTTGGCCTAACTTGTCTTTGTGATAAGCTTACCTAGCTCGGCCCATAGTGAAGTGAGTTTCTTGACAAGCTCAATATTTCATCTTGTAACTCGTCAATGCAATTTCTCAACTTATAAGCTCGCCAAATTCAGCTTGTTCACTTAGTAAGCTCGACAATTTATCTTGTTCACTTAGTCAGCTCACCAATTCAGCCTATTCACTCAGTCAACTCGCCAATTCAGCTTGTTCGCTAAGTTAGTTCGCCAACAAAATGAGACTTAGCCATTTTCTTGATGATTTCAGTTCCGGGGAGTTTTGACTCCAACGTTTACTAGGTTAACCGGCCGACTAATTCGTAATTTACATGTCATGTAGGATCGATTATTACCTTTAACCACCTTCACTCGACTTCACTCTTTCTCAGTTTTACGCACGTCCGCCCACCCACGAAAAAAAAGAGCATGCCACATATAATGTGGTAAGCACGAGGGAGTGAATCCACTCCCAAAATCGCGTTTAAACCATCTCATGTCAAATGGACATGTCTTAAGCCTTCTCAAAATCCTCGCCTAAGATTTATATTCTAAATTAAATTGTAAAGTTTAAAAAATGATTTAAACTGTATCACAACCATTATAAAGAATTTAAAAAAAAATCAAAAGCAAATAAGTAAAATTGCAAATAAGTAAAATAGTCTCTTGTTTTTGTGGATGGGTCTTGGAAGGAAGTTGATCTTACTAGTGGCATAGGATGGGTGCTTCAACTATAGGATGGCACCACTAATCTTATGGGTCTACAAGGGAATCTGAGAAGCCTCTCACCGCTTCATTTCGGCAATGCAATGCTTAATCCGGAAACAATTTTTTTTGTCCTTTTTTACAACAGACTCCAAAACGTTGATAGGTATGGTGACATCACCGCACGAATGGCCCGGTTTTCTACTGGAATCACGAAAAATTGCACTAGTCAAGGAGTTTTTCCCTGAATTCGACTTTATCTACAGGCAACGGGAGCGTAATAAGAGGGCGGATTTGCTTGCGGCGAATGCATATACAAGAAATACGATTTTCTCATTTATTGTCACTTTTGTTCTTTATTGTTTCATGATACAGACAATATATTTATTTCATCGATAATGAAGTGCGTTTGTGACAAAAAAAACAAATAATAAAATAAAATTTATTTAGTATTGCATTTAATATAATGTTAAACATAAACAAAAAAAGATAATTTAAAAAAAGTTATAATTATACATAAGTCTATCATAAAAGAGACCAAATGCAACTATTTTTTTTTAAATCAATTTAAAATTAAACTATCTGTAAAAAAGTATAAAAAACTTTATTTCGATTTTTTTTTTGCAAATAAGTTTTTTTCTTTATTTGTTTACTTTTGAAAGAATTTTTTTTCATTAAGAAAATAGTTTCATGTTACGAAAATTACTGATCAAAAATCATAATCAAAAATAGGGTTTTTTGCAAATTAACCTTCCAAGTGGTTAAGATTTGCAAATTTACCATTCAAATCAATTAAATGAAAGTCAACCCTTAAAATAAGAGTCAACCCGCAATACAACCTTCAGCCGTATATAGATTTTTTTTAGTCCGTGTATAGCTGTGTATAAATATTAAAACTACGTCGTTTTGTATATTTTAAAAAAGCCAAAATTTTACATAATAAGGGTTCGAACCCATGACTTGGATCACAAACAGCGAAACATATAACCAACTGTGCTAACACAGATTTAATTATAAAGCAAACTTTTTTATTTATAAACCTATGGCTTTCTCTTTAAAAAATATGCAATCGCCAATTCTACACCTCTGCCAAAGCTCAACTGGTTTGATTTTTTCTGCGAATTTAAAAAGAAAAATCAATAAATCCGAGGTCAATCAGTTTGATTTTTTTATGAATTCGACGTGGAAACGATTTCGTGTGAGGAAATTGAAGAGAAATCGATAATGTAATAGGCAATTTTGAATCTATTTCTGGAGAGAATCTCATAATCCATTAAGTTAGGGGTAGGAGATAACGAAGACAAAGATTGGTGGAGGTTTCTCGCGTTGATTTTGACAGATCTGGCCACGAATCAAAACCACTGAAATCGCAATTGTCACCGCCACTACCATCATCGATGACAAAAAAATTGACAGGAAGAAGAGGATCGGATAACGGATAAAACAACAAATAGAAGTAGGCATGTCAATTAGGGTCAAAACCCGAAGTCCGGCCCGACCCAGCGCTTAAAAATATCGGGCTCTGGCCTAAATATATATGTTCCAAAAAAATCGGGCCTTTCGGGCTATTGAGTTTTTGGGCTTTAGCCCGGTTGGGCTCAGGCCGGTCTAGAAAACCCGAAAATAAATATGAATTTATAAGTTTAGTAATAAATTTTCTTTAAAGATATTTTTAATAGATAAATCGGTTAAAATAATTTATATATATATAATTCGTTGGCCAAAAAGATTTATTCTACTACGTGGAATTTCGGTATTTTGCTGATGTTTTATTTGACAGTACTAATTATTTATAGTTATTTGAATTCATTTGACATTTGCATTCATTTGGTCACATTTTTTCTATTAGTTAAATTGGATTTTGATAAAAACATATTAGTAGTTGTTTAAATCTCGATTTATTTTGATAAATAATATTGTTTTTATTTTATTTTTATTTTAGATATAAATACGAAAAAGTCCATAAAATCATGTAGTCCTGTTCGGGCCGGGCCGGGATAGCCCATTTGACATGCTTAAATAAGAGAAGAAGAAAAGAAAAGATGAAGGAGGAAGAAGAAGTAGAAGAAAGGGTCTCACCACCATTGACAGAATGGAAGAGCTTACTTAAGATTGCATCTTTTTAGTACATTTATAAATAAACATGTCTACTATATAAATAAATACGTACTAGTACAGCTGGGTATGTGTTCGTGCATTTGTATTTCAAGTCACGGGTTCGAACCCTTATTATGTGAAATTTTTGTTTTTTTTTAAATATACAAAACGACGTAGTTTTGACTTTTGATTCTTGTACACAACGATACACGGACTAAAAAATCTATACACGGCTGAGGTTATATTGCAGGTTGACTCTTAATTTAAGGGGTGATTTGCATTTAATTGACCTGAAGGGTAAATTTGTAAATCCTAACTATTTGGAGGGTTTATTTGCAGAAAACCCTAAAAATATAATATTTTAAATTTTAAATTTTTTCTTATTTACAAATAAATTTTTGACTTTTTCAATTTCAAAAAGTTAACTTTTCTATTAAAAAAAGAGTGTCACGTTATAGAATTTATTGATCAAAAATCATGATTGAAAATAATATAAATTTTTTAAAAGAAAATAACAAAAATTTAAAAATAAATAGTTAAATTTACGTCCGCATAAAATTTATAATGTATTTTGAAGAAAATATACATTAAGATAAATAAAAGAAAAAAGTGATAATGTTTTGATATTAGCGTTACACTTCGATTTTGGAAAATAAAGGTGCATGAGAAAAGGTTCAAGAAAATTAATTTGTTTACCATATCACCAAAATACACTTATATATTTTGTAAC
This sequence comes from Arabis hirsuta, assembly GCA_964056655.1. Classification (NCBI taxonomy): domain Eukaryota; kingdom Viridiplantae; phylum Streptophyta; class Magnoliopsida; order Brassicales; family Brassicaceae; genus Arabis; species Arabis hirsuta. The sequence continues at coordinate 20,575,000 of OZ053302.1, read as the reverse complement.
TTATCTTCACAAAGCTTAATAGTTAAGCGTGCTTGAGATTAGAGCAATTTCAGGACGGGTGGTCCACTGAGAGATAAGTTTTAGTACAGTGAACGACGACAAAACACGGGGAAAGATCTCATCGTGACTTGCATGATCAGTAACAAGTCTTTCGAGCCTCCCGACACACCGTATCGGCTGTCGGACAAAGGTGGGGTCCACGAGCTGAGAGAGTGTGTGGGGGTTATAGATGGTGGTGGTCAGGACTTTACAAGTGTTATTATAGCCGAACTAAGATAATTTTAGAGTCATGTTGTGGGTTCACACCATCGGGAGTGACAGTCTTGGTTCGCAACGAGGATGTTGCATTTTGTGAGTGGGGGTGAATATAACATTTTAATTTTGAAACATGAGAAAATACTTAAGAGAATTGATTTTGCTACCTATATCATTTAAGTGCAATTATCTTTTCTGTAACTCATCCTGACAAAACTTCATAGTTAAGGGTGTTTGAGTTTGAACAATTTTAAGATGATTGCTGGGGTGTAACAATTATAATATTTGTTTCAATTACATTATTGATACTCTAAAATAACATTAACTTAATAAAAATACGTAGCATGAAAAACATAAAGATATTATAGTTTAGGTATGGTTAGTTAGTTTAAAAAAAAAAAAAAAAATTAAGTTTTAATTTAATAATTATGTTAAAAGTAACTTCTTGTAGATGTTTGTGGCCTTGTTCTGATATTTGTGGTCTTGATTCTTCACTTTCGCCGGCTCTCCCTTTTGTCTTGTTTCCTTAAGAGTTGTGTTTGTCTATCTTTTTCTGATTTCGATTGGTTTTGTATTTCTTGTGTTTTTCTTGTTTGGGTTTTGCCTCCCAGCATTCTTTCGGACTTTGCTTTCTTTGTTTGGATTTGGTTTCCAAATAGTTTTGTTTCCGTGCTACCATGACTATGGATGAGTTTTCCCTACCGCCTATTTTCATTGTGTAACATCAGCTTTAATATTATAATTTATCAGATGAAAAAAAAAAACTTCATTTAGATTCAAAAAAAAAGGAAAAATAGTAAAGGACAGTCATTGGGACTAGCCCTAAATGAGAGTTATGAGGTGTCTGCCGTCTGCGAAGAGGAGGTAGTCCCTAAAAGCTCTTTTCTTTTCCTTCGTCTGGTAACTTTCAGATCCTCAGTTTGTTAGTATCTCTGTCATCACTTAATAATTGACCATTCATCTTTCGTCTCCTTAAATCTAACCCAATTCTATAATTTACATCCATGTCTTGTGTTGTGTATTACTACTTATAGAAATTAAATAAGAGTTTCTTTTGTTTTCTATTTTTTTTTTATGTTACTACTTATTTTTTTCTTATAGTAGAATTAGTTACTACTGTTTTTTTCTTATTTATATGTCATTTTATGCATACACAAATCTATCTATCTATCTAGAGTATATTACTAATTTGTTGGTTTATACTTTATATTATTACGGTAGTACGAATATTGGAAACGGACATTAACGGATAAATTGTTCAATCAATGTGTATGCTTAGTACGCAATTACACATGCAAGAAAGATGCTAAAGTAGCTATATTTAGGTCAAAGCAAAGAAAAAGGTTGGTTTACTTCTCTTCACATCAAAATTACAATGCTTATCAGCTGTATGGATCGAAATCATGGACTAATATAAAGAAAAGATAATTAACTAAAATATGTGAATGATATGTTTCCACGACATTCGATATACATATATTGCATCACAAGACAAACAGCATCATGGCTTTGTCTTCATGTCGGTTTATAGTTGCTCCGTCTTTTCTGCGTTATAAATTATGGTCTCCTTTCATTTAATTTGTCCTAAGTGGTAACAATCTATTGCTAATTCATCTTGGTCCTAAATGGTGATGGATGAAGAGAAATTTCAAAAAAAATGCTATTTTCAAATGTCATTTTACAAAAATTCAATATTTTTAAAATTTTTATAAAAATAATATTTTTTAAAATTATTTTTTCTTTATATTATTTATGTTTGGGTTAATTATGTTCTATTATGGTTTAGTTATGATGGTTTAGGGGGTTTAGGGTTCAAAATATATTTTAGTGTTTAGAATTTTAAGATATAGGGTTTAAAAATCTATAATTAGTGGCATTTTTGCAAATCAACACCTCTAAATAGCATTTTTGCAAATGTGCACATAAAAAGTGGCATTTTTGTAATTTCTCATGGATGAATTGCGCACGTAGGTTGTAACGCCCGTGAACCAAGAATACGTTGGTTGGTGGTGTGCAGTGTGACACGCGTTGATTCGCGATGGTTTGTGCGGTTTGACGCTGTGTCGCGCGACACAGATCTTTTTCAGACCAATTGGGTCGGTTTGAGGTGTCGGTTTGGGACGTCGGTTTAGGGAACCTAGGGTTCGTATAAAACACAAGGTTGCGTTTCTTGTTCCTTGAGGGGCCGAATTTCAGAGAGAAAAGGTTGAGAGAGAGAGACAGAGTGTTCTTGAGAGGATTTGGGAAAGATTCAAGGAATTCTTGTGGATTTTTCTTGTTTCTCAATCCAGATTGTTGTTTGAGTGATTGGGAAGGGTTTAGAACGAGGGGAAGCTGTTGTTAGGATCGATTCCAGCCTGTTTTCTTAGTTTCTGGGATTCGTTCTTCGCGTTCTTCGTTCGTTCTTCGTGTTTTTCATCTTTTCCTTCCAGAATCAAGGTGAGTGCGCGACCATAGACTCTCAGGAAGTAGTTTTATGTGATATGATTGCTTGTTATCGTTCTTGTTGGATTGTCATGGTATATGAGATGTTTTGATGCAGTTTTCGTGCTCGAGTGAACTGGGAATTGAGTCATGAGAGGATGAGACTCGATTTCAGGTTCAACGCGCTGTGTCGCGCGACACACCTTACCGTGTCGCGTGACACAGAGCTTTTCTGCGTGTTGTGTTGATTTGCTTGCTGGTTCTTTCCTGATTGATCATCCTGGTATCCTATATCCTATTACTGAGTAATTAGTCTGTTGATGGGAGGACCGTCTCACTGGGTATTTATGATAATACTCACGCAACTCTTATAACCATGTGTTGCAGGTAAAGAAAAGATGTGATCGTGGAATCAAGGCCGGGAAGAGAGGATGATCCTAGGGTCTCGATTGTTTAGAATTGCTAGTGTGTTAGTGATTCTGGATTGTGGAACTTGTTAGACTCGATTAAGTTGTTAGCCTGTTGGTTGTTGTTGGATTGAATATTTGATAATTGGTTTATTGGAATTGATTGGTTGATATTTGTCTGGTTTAGTCGATTTGATTCTGCTAGTTTAATACGTTGCTGATAATTGTTGAGAATTAGTATTTATGGGAATACTAATTCGATGTTTAAAAAAAAAAAAAAACGGGTCGGGTTGTTTCAATTTGGTATCAGAGCCCTTACGGTTCTAGGGCGGGAGAACTTAGTAACTACATGTATTGCTGACTGTGTAGAATAGTGTTAATTGATTATGTGAGTTAGTCAATTGATTGTTGCTTGAGTTTGGAGTCCGGGTGTACAGCCAGGGGTGGCTGGTGTTGAGCCGTTAGCGGCGGGTGTTCAGCCAGCAGTGGTCCGGGGGCAGCCAGGTGTGGCGGTTGCAGAGGAGGCTCCTTCCTACCTGAGGATTTTGGAGCAGATTCACAGGATTACTACTGGGTATTTCTCGGGCGGTGCTAAGCCTGAGGAGGCTGCTGCGTGGAGGAGTCGTCTGGAGCGTAATTTCCAGGCGCTGAGGTGTCCCGAGGGATACAGAGTGGACCTTGCGGTTCACTATTTGGAGGGTGATGCACATCTGTGGTGGAGAGGTGTGACGAGCAGGAGGCCTCAGGCGGGGATGGCCTGGGCGGATTTCTTGGCAGAGTTTGACGCCATGTATTTTCCGCAGGAGGCGGTGGACCGGATGCAGGCGCAGTTTTTGGCGCTGACTCAAGGAGTGAGTTCAGTCCGGGGTTATGATGAGCAGTTCGGTCGGCTGTTGGTGTATGCTGGTAGAGAGTTTGGGAGCGAGGAGTCCCAGATCAGGAGGTTCATGCAGGGACTTCGACCGGTGCTGAGGACGTTGTGCAGGGCTCGTAAGTACGCCACGAGGGCGGAGTTGGTTGAGACTGCGGCAGCCATTGAGGTTGATGTGGGGACAGAGCTGGCTGCAGCGCTTAGTCCACCGGTGAAGCAACAGCAGCAGAGGAGGCAGCAGCAGCAGGCAGGTGCGAGCCGGGGCGGTAAGCTGGCTCAGGGACAGAAGAGGAAGTGGGAGGGCTCTTCGGGTTCCGGTCAGAGGGCCCAGAGTGGTGCGGGGTGCTATGGTTGTGGGAGCACGGAGCACTGGGTGGCAGCTTGTCCGAAGAGGAGAGAGGTTCGGACTACACAGGCGTGTTTCCATTGCGGAGAGGCGGGGCACATTAGGGTGAGGTGTCCCAAGTTGCAGATGGCAGTGGCAGTGGTGCAGCCGGTGCAGGGGGCGGCAGTTGATGTGCAGCCGTTGAGACAGCTTGCAGCGCCGCGTGTGTTCACTTCGGCAGAGACGGGAGGTCCTAGCGCCAGGCCGATCACAGGTACATTAACCTTAACTTGGTGAATTTCAACTATATGTTGCGAATTGCTTGTTTTGGGAGTCTTGTATTTGTGGTAATACTTTAGGCTCTGTGACACACGAATTGTGTAGGGACCTTAGTAGTAGGCGGGCGTGATTCCCATGTCTTGTTCGATTCTGGAGCCTCGAATAGCTTCATTACACCGGAGTGTGCGGAGTGCAGTGGGATCCGGAGCGATTCCGGGGAGCAGCCGGGAGTGGTTAGAGTGGCTGGAGGGAAGACTTTGGCTACTTTCGGGCGAGCTTGTGGAGTAGATATTCTAGTGGCAGGAGAGGTCATGCTGGCAGATTTGGTTATCAGTCCAGTGGAATTGTACGATGTCATTTTGGGGATGGATTGGCTGAATCGTTACAGGGTTCATCTGGATTGTCATCGAGGTCGAGTGGTGTTTGAGCGTGAGGCGGGGAGGTTGGTTTATCAGGGCATCAGGCCGACTTCCGGGAGTTTGATGATTTCGGCAATTCAGGGCGCGCAGTTGATTGATAAGGGCTGTGAGGCGTACTTGCTGACGATTGTGATGCCAGAGTCTGTTGGGGAGGTCGCTTTGGTTGATATTCGGGTTGTCCGGGATTTCCAGGATGTGTTTCAGTCGTTGCAGGGATTACCGCCGTCTAGGTCTGATCTTTTCACGATTGACTTGGAGCCTGGGACTACGCCGATATCTAAGGCACCTTACTGCATGGCTCCAGCAGATATGGCAGAGCTGAAGAAGCAGTTGGATGATTTGCTGGGTAAGGGTTTCATCCGACCGAGTAGTTCACCGTGGGGAGCGCCGGTGTTGTTTGTGAAGAAGAAGGATGGTAGTTTTCGGTTATGTATCGACTACCGGGGCCTTAACCGGGTTACTGTGAAGAACAGGTATCCTCTGCCGCGGATTGATGAGTTGTTGGATCAGTTACGGGGGGCTACTTGTTTTTCCAAGATCGATTTGGCTTCGGGATACCATCAGATTCCGATAGATGAGGCCGATGTGAGGAAGACGGCTTTCAGGACGAGGTATGGACACTACGAGTTCGTGGTGATGCCGTTTGGGTTGACGAATGCGCCAGCGGCATTCATGAGGCTGATGAACGGGGTGTTACAGGAGTACTTGGATGAGTTCGTTATTATCTTTATCGACGATATCTTGGTGTACTCGAGGACTCCGGAGGAACATGAGGTTCATCTGAGGTTGGTTCTGGAGAAGCTGCGGGAACAGAAGTTGTATGCGAAGCTCAGTAAGTGCAGTTTCTGGCAGCGGGAGATGGGTTTTCTGGGGCATGTCGTGTCTGCCGAGGGAGTTTCAGTGGATCCGGCTAAGATCGAGGCTATTAGGGATTGGCCGAGACCGAGGAATGCGACGGAGATCAGGAGTTTCCTTGGATTAGCTGGGTATTACCGGAGGTTCGTCAAGGGTTTTGCGAGTATGGCGCAGGCGTTGACGAAGTTGACGGGTAAGGATGTTCAGTTTGTGTGGTCTACGGAGTGTGAGGAGAGCTTCGGGCAGCTGAAGGAGATGCTGACTAGTACACCAGTTTTGGCGTTGCCTGATGCGGGCGAGCCATACGTGGTGTATACGGATGCATCTGGTGTGGGGTTGGGGTGTGTTCTGATGCAGCAGGGGAAGGTTATTGCTTATGCTTCGAGGCAGTTGAGGAAGCATGAGTGCAATTACCCTACACATGACTTGGAGTTGGCTGCAGTGATCTTCGCCCTGAAGATCTGGCGATCTTACCTTTATGGTGGGAAGGTCCAGGTGTTCACGGACCACAAGAGTTTGAAGTACTTCTTCACTCAGCCAGAGCTGAACCTGAGACAGAGGCGATGGATGGAGTTGGTAGCGGATTACGACCTGGAGATAGAGTACCATCCGGGAAAGGCTAATCTGGTTACAGATGCGTTGAGTCGGAAGAGGGTTGCTTCGGCTCAGGAGCGGGATTTAGAGGAGCTGGCTAGCGAGATTGGCGCGTTGAGCCTGTGTGTTATCTCGCAAGAGCCGTTGGGGTTAGAGGCAGCTAACCGAGCGGACTTGTTGAGCAGAGTTCGGGTAGCTCAGGAGAAGGATCAGGGTTTGATTGATGCTTCTCAGCAGGCGGGTTCGGAGTATCAGGTCTCCGGGAGTGGGATGATACTGGTGAACGGTCGGGTCTGTGTACCCAAGGATGAGAGTCTCAGGCAGGAGATTCTGAGGGAGGCTCATTCGAGCATGCTGTCGATTCATCCTGGAGCGACCAAGATGTACCGGGACTTGAAGAGGTACTACCACTGGGTCGGGATGAAGAAGGATGTTGCGATTTGGGTTTCGAGGTGCAACGTGTGTCAGCTGGTGAAGGCTGAGCATCAGGTTCCGAGCGGGTTGTTGCAGAGTCTGCCTATGCTGGAGTGGAAGTGGGATATGGTGACTATGGACTTTGTGACAGGTTTGCCGATCTCGCGGACTTATGATGCGATCTGGGTGATTGTGGATCGTCTGACCAAGACAGCATATTTTCTGGCCATTAAGAAGACTGATGGGGCTGCAGTGTTGGCTAGGAAGTATGTGCGGGAGATTGTGAGGTTGCATGGGGTGCCTGCAAGCATTGTGTCAGACCGAGATCCGAGATTTGCTTCGGAGTTCTGGGGAGCATTTCAGGCCGAGATGGGCACGAAGGTGCATATGAGTACGGCATATCATCCTCAGACGGATGGGCAGTCTGAGAGGACGATTCAGACATTAGAGGACTTGCTGAGGATGTGTGTGTTAGACTACGGTGGTCATTGGGCAGATCATCTGAGCTTGGTAGAGTTTGCGTACAACAACAGTTATCAGGCGAGTATCGGGATGGCTCCGTATGAGGCTCTGTATGGGAGGCCATGTAGGACACCATTGTGCTGGACTCAGGTGGGGGAGAGGAGCATGTTTGGTGCAGATTTCGTTCAGGAGACGACGGAGAAGATCCGTGTCTTGAAGCTGAACATGAAGGAGGCTCAGGATCGGCAGAAGAGTTATGCCGATAAGCGGAGGAGGGAGTTGGAGTTCGTGCTGGAAGATATGGTGTATCTCAAGGCAGCCATGCTGAGGGGTCCTAACAGATCCATTGCAGAGAACAAGTTGAGTCCGAGGTTTATGGGTCCGTTCAGAGTGGTTGAGCGGGTTGGGACGGTAGCTTACAGGTTGGAGTTGCCACAGAGTATGAGGGCTTTTCACGATGTCTTTCATGTTTCGATGCTGCGGAAGTGTCTACATGAGTCTGAGGAGGTGTTGGCTAGGATCCCGGAGGATCTTCAGCCTAACATGACATTAGCGGCGAGGCCTGTGAGGATTCTCGAGAGGAGAGTCAAGGTTCTGCATCGTAAGAGGATACCATTGGTGAGAGTCGTGTGGGGACTGCGATGGTGTCGAGGAGGAGACTTGGGAGCCGGAGGTGAAGATGAAGGCCAAGTTTCCGAAGTGGTTCGAGAAGCAAGCGGAGGCTTGAGTTCTTTCTTTGCTGGTTTTGGTTTTGTAGTAGCATGTGGCTACAGTTGTTGTATTTTCGTTTTGTTGTAACGATTGTACGTTTTGGGGATTAATAAGATTTGTTGTTCTTATTATTGTTGGATCTTAAGATGCGAGTTCTTATGTGTAGTAACCTAGTGGGGGTTACGGTAACCTAGTGGGGGTTACAGCGTTGTTGAGTAATTCCAGTGGGAAAATGTCATGGTGAGCCATGGAGGCGTGTTGGTCGATAGATGCCTATGACGGCACGCTGCAGAGTATTGCTCTCTAGGGACGGTGGGTTCCTGTATACTTGAGGGATAGTGGATCTCTCCAGGGGATAGTGGTTTCCCTGCATGCATTCGAGGGGATAGTGGGCCTCTCTAGGGACGGTGGGTTCCTGTATACTTGAGGGATAGTGGATCTCTCCAGGGGATAGTGGATTCCCTGCATGCACTCGAGGGGTAGTGGGCCTCTGGGGACGGTGGGTCTCCTACATGTACTTTGAGGGATAGTGGGTCTCTCCAGAGAATAATGGATTCTCTGCACACCGTATCTCAAAGGGTGACGATCCTGCGAGTAGGTGTGGTGTATATGTGTACGAGTCATGAGTATGAGTACGAGCAATAACGTCTGAGCAGGTTGCAAGTGGGCGACCGAATGGCCATCGGGGATCGAGAGGGATCTCAGGTGGGTTGATCGGTGGGGTCATGTATGTGGGTTGGATGGTAGGGTCTGGTTTAGGGTTAGTATTTGTGCTGGAACCTCGATTCGGGCAATTTCGGAGAGTAATGTAGCGTCTTGGTCGTGCATGTTCTTGTCTGATTATTGCACGATCAGTTAGTCCTTATGCCGGGTCTACGGTGGGTCGGATATGTTCTTGTCTGATTGTTGTTCGATCGATCGGGCAGACTGGGCCAGGACTACAGCGATACATTGTGGTGTATCTCCGGAAAGGTTGGGTCGGGTTTCTGAGCATAAGTGGTGACCTTAGCACAGATCTGAGTGGTTATGACTTGTGATTCGAGGACGAATCCTTGTTAGTGGGGGAGAATTGTAACGCCCGTGAACCAAAAATACGTTGGTTGGTGGTGTTCAGTGTGACACGCGTTGATTCGCGATGGTTTGTGCGGTTTGACGCTGTGTCGCGCGACACAAGAGGGGTGTGTCGCGCGACACAGATCTTTTTCAGACCAATTGGGTCGGTTTGAGGTGTCGGTTTGGGACGTCGGTTTAGGGAACCTAGGGTTCGTATAAAACACAAGGTTGCGTTTCTTGTTCCTTGAGGGGCCGAATTTCAGAGAGAAAAGGTTGAGAGAGAGAGACAGAGTGTTCTTGAGAGGATTTGGGAAAGATTCAAGGAATTCTTGTGGATTTTTCTTGTTTCTCAATCCAGATTGTTGTTTGAGTGATTGGGAAGGGTTTAGAACGAGGGGAAGCTGTTGTTAGGATCGATTCCAGCCTGTTTTCTTAGTTTCTGGGATTCGTTCTTCGCGTTCTTCGTTCGTTCTTCGTGTTTTTCATCTTTTCCTTCCAGAATCAAGGTGAGTGCGCGACCATAGACTCTCAGGAAGTAGTTTTATGTGATATGATTGCTTGTTATCGTTCTTGTTGGATTGTCGTGGTATATGAGATGTTTTGATGCAGTTTTCGTGCTCGAGTGAACTGGGAATTGAGTCATGAGAGGATGAGACTCGATTTCAGGTTCAACGCGCTGTGTCGCGCGACACACTGGTGTGTGTCGCTCGACACAGAGGTGTGTCGCTCGACACAGAGGTGTGTCGCGCGACACACCTTACCCGTGTCGCGCGACACAGAGCTTTTCTGCGTGTTGTGTTGATTTGCTTGCTGGTTCTTTCCTGATTGATCATCCTGGTATCCTATATCCTATTACTGAGTAATTAGTCTGTTGATGGGAGGACCGTCTCACTGGGTATTTATGATAATACTCACGCAACTCTTATAACCATGTGTTGCAGGTAAAGAAAAGATGTGATCGTGGAATCAAGGCCGGAAAAAGAGGATGATCCTAGGGTCTCGATTGTTTGGAATTGCTAGTGTGTTAGTGATTCTGGATTGTGGAACTTGTTAGACTCGATTAAGTTGTTAGCCTGTTGGTTGTTGTTGGATTGAATATTTGATATTTGGTTTATTGGAATTGATTGGTTGATATTTGTCTGGTTTAGTCGATTTGATTCTGCTAGTTTAATAAGTTGCTGATAATTGTTGAGAATTAGTATTTATGGGAATACTAATTCGATGTTTAAAAAAAAAAAAAAAAAAAACGGGTCGGGTTGTTTCATAGGTTACATTTTTTTAAAGAAAAATAATTTTTTTTATAACACAGAAAAATAATCTAACACCACCATTTATGGTGAAGAAACTTGACAAGATTCCTCCACTTCAACAATTCTTTTTATATTTGATGAATTAGAGATTTTTTTTTTCATTTAAGTTTCTATTCAAAATTAATTATGGTTTGGTTGTTTTTTTACTGTTTAAATTCTGCAGACGAATTTTTGATTGGCTGAATTGTTTTGGAATTGATGATAAAATATGTTTTATATTGAAAAATTAAATGACTTCTTAATCTATATGCAAAAACTTTAAACATCAAACAAAATAAAACAAAGAAAGTATATAATATCTATTAGAAAGTGAATGTAAGAGATAAGTTTTAGAAAGAAAGAAAAAATTATTTCAATAGATATTGCTAATATACTCTAAGATTTCAAATTAAGAAAAGTATCATAAACAAGTTTACCAGAAAATAGTTATATGGTAAGTATCAAATCAAAACGAATTTTAATATTGAATGAGTACAAAGTACATGGATATTTAAAGGTTTAGTTAACAAATTCTTTATATATCTGAGAAACATTTAAACCATTTTTGATAATGTATCACTTTCACAGTTGTTCTCATCCTTTTTATTTCTCATGTATTTGATTTTTGTATACCTATTATCACACACATTTATTTCAAATATTACTTATGTCAAATATTCTATCTCTACTTGTCAAACACATTTGACTATGTTTAAACATGTCAAAAATAATAATTTCAAAAATTACAATATTATATCTTACTATTAAATCAGAAAACATTGAATTTGCGGACATTTCAGAAGTTGGTTAAACAATAAAATTGAAAAAGATAAATATAAGTTAAAATACGGAAAATCAAATGCTTAAGGGATAAAAACCAATTAATGAATTAAAAAAAATTGGATAAAATATACAAACAAAGTAATAATATTTAGTAATATTTGACTAGTTCAATTATTTAGGTTCGGCTTCATATAGTTCGAATTAAGTTGTGGTAATTTATTAATTTAGTATAATAATTAATGTATCATTCAGACATTTATATATTTTGGTTCTAATTTGGATTATTCATTTTTGATTTGGTTCAATTTATATATTTTGTCTATTTTTTGGTGAAACATATTCCTATATAAAAAGATTCTGCAAGAACTATAATTGTTTATTTTAACTAAAGCCATACATATTTTCATTATAAACATTTCATTCCGCTAGTTGGTAGAGATTATTTTACAAACACAATTTACTGGTGCAAAAGCACCGGACCTAACATAGTACAGTAGAAACTTTATGAAGTCATAATGTCGGCATTATGATATTTTATTAATTTATTAAAAAAAAAAATCCATAATCATCTAAAAACAAAATTTACTTGAAATTTCATTCTATTTTAAGCTATATTATTCTTAAATTTCTGTTTATTTTAAAAAAATTTTGTGTGTTATTGTTTACTTTTTTAAATGTGTTTTATAATACTTTAATTTATATTATTTTTATTTTCTTTCTTATTTTTATGTATACGACATATATGAGCATAGATCCATCTTTAAATGATTAAATTATAAAGACTTGGTTTTTTTCTCTTCAGTTATCCAATAATGATTGAGTTCGAACAAAATTTTAGAAAATGACAAACAACACTAAAAACATATGTAAATATGTCTTAGTTATCTTTATTAGAAAATTTTATATATTATATATTAATTTATAATATTAATGGGGCCATATATTTACATAGCATTTCTTAAAAAAATTATTATCTTGTCGATTAATGTTAAATTTGAACCAGTCTAATTCGCGATCGGAAAAATTATTAAATTTTCGTCTTTATTAATTTATCGAGTTTTTGTATTATGAACGAAAATTGCTAGTAGCGAATCGGTCGACAAGCAATAATAAGTCTGCATGTGAATGGGTAGGCCAAAATATGTGAGGCCTAGTGAAAGGAAATAGTCCGACTGTTTAAACATAATATCTTTTTTTTTTAACAACACTTCTTATCACTAATACTCAAACCAATACACTTAAAGTATGTTTGGCTACAAGGTCAGCCCTACTATTATCATATCTTGAAATGAAATTAAACGAGATTGACACAAATTAGAAGCACAAATCGCAATATCGGAAATTCTATGAATTGCCGATATTGGTGAACTATGGATGATAGCTCTGATTAGTTGCTGGGAATCAGAGTATACGATTACTCTATTGTACTGTAACTCCTCTGCCATGTTAAGAGCCGATCACATTGCTAAAGCTTCCGCAGTCAATGCCGATGAGACATGAGGGAGAGCCGCGGAGTGTGCTGATGCGTGATCAAGATTAGTCTGGAAAATCCTGCCTAGCTATGCATTTCCTGAATTTGTAATCCAACCCGCGTCTGTAAAACAGGTTAGGACTCCTTCTCGGATCTCAGCTTTATCTAGTAAAGGATGGTTTCTAGATCTCGGAGGAATAGGCGCTTGGGCCTCATTCCATTCCCGAGCATCTTGAATAGCTATGAGGACCGTTTCTGAGACCGTCAAGATTCTATTACTAAAAATTTGTTGATTTTTGGAAACCCACAGAGCCCAGCAAATCCAAAGGTACATCAAGCCTTTATCAAGACCAAAAGGAGGCAAGGTAAATAAAGCCTTAACGGATGTTATCCAGCGGCTACTCCTGGCACTAGGGACGTATCACAAACCTCTGCAAACGCTATTCTCCAAACTCTTGTGCATATGGGCATAAAAATAACAAATGAAGAGCAGATTTTGAGCCCTTACATCGGCAACACTTAGAGGTATTAGTAATGTTCCTGATTATCAGTTGTTCACCCACCGGTAAAGCATTTTGGAGGGCTTTCCACAGAAATAATTTTACCTTGGGAGAGGCTTTAACATTCCACACCTGACTGTGCCAATCCACAATCCTTCCTGGTGCAGGTTTCAATATCTTTTCACTCTCTTCAGCCACAACAAAACAACCAGATTTTTTAGTATATTCTCCAGTTGGAGTTTTCACCCATATTCTTTTATCCTTCGCTCCAAGGAGACTTAGTTTTAGTAGTAGAATCCTACTTGGAATAATCTGATCAATTTGTTCTACATTCCAGTCTGCAGTTTGGAGATTGATCAGAGAGCTCACCTTTAGATTTTGCAAACCTTCCGGAACTGGTCTCATTGGTTGTAGTTTCTCATCAATAGCCAACCAAGGCTCCTTCCAAAGGTTGATCTCGGATCCACTGCCAATGGCCCATCCAAGCTGTTTAATAAGCAAGTCTCTCCCCACTATCAAGCTTTTCCAACCATGAGAAGCCCCTGAAGGGGCAGTGCACTCCAAGAAGGAGGAATCACAACAATGATTCCCAACCAGTATTCGAGCCAAGGGACACGAAGAATTTTGTAAGATCCTCCAACTGAGTTTTTCTAATAGGGCATCATTAAAATTATTTATATCTTTGAATCCTAAGCCACACCCATACTTTTAGGTTTTGCCATTTTTTCCCAAGCCACCCAACTGATACTCATCTTATCATGCGAAGAATCCCACCGAAATCGAGTTAACGCTGATTGGATGCGCTTGCAAAGGGACTGAGGCAGTTCTAAGCAGGTCATGGCGATTGATATAAATAGTCCGACTATTTAAACATAATATCTATAGAGTGTTATTTTTATAATTCATGCGATTGATATAAATAAAATGTTTTTTTTTTGTATGAATATAAACAAAAAGTTACAGATGATTGTCCAGTAATTTTATAAATTTCGAACTAACTATTGATAATTCATCAAGTAAATCTTCAATCTCAAAATTTAGAGCATTACGTATTACGTACCTATTGTACAAAGGTAAACAAGGTATATGCAACCAGTTCAAGTATGATAATATCATATTTGACATAGTATATTAAAGGTTTTTAAAAAAAAATAGTATAGTGATATTTTAGAATAAGTTGCATAAATAGTTAAGAAATTGATATATGAGATATATTAGGATTCTTAATGGTACCGACTGAATTTTTGCTGAATTGTATAACCATAAAAAAAATTAAAATTTTCTTACGGAATATGGCTGAATAATGACAAACTTAAATGGTAACAGCGGAATGTGATGAATGTAACTAAATTTTTGAAAATTTTCATCAATAATATAAATTTATTACAAAATTAAGTGGATTTTTTTTAATAATTTATTTTCTTATTTCTTAAAACTTAACGAGAAAACTTGCAATTCGTAAAAAATTAAAGGTGAAGTAAATTAATGCAAAGTTTTTTTTAGCAAAAAAAATTACGTCAATTGCTGAAATTTTTTTTTTAAGAAAAATTAATGAGAACTTTTTAAAATTATATATTATATTAGTTTTAACACTAATAATAAAAAATTGAGTCGAACCAAACGAAAAATTTAAACTTAAATCAAAATACATACGCACGAATTATGTTCTTAAAGTAATGAAACTGCATTAGTCATCTAATTTCTGTTTTTCAATTATCATAATTATTCAAAAAATTCAAACAGAAATTTCTAAAAATTATCCAAAATATTTAAAATTACCTAAAATACTAAAACATGATATTATTTTCTAACGTTTGATAGTGATTTTAAATATTTGAATCATATATACCATATCCATATCATCCAATCTATTTTCAAAAAAAATCTTTCAAATGTAATTTTTGATATCCTAAATATTTTTCCCTAACTCTTATATACTAATAGCATCATTATCCATGATACCATGTGGATACCATTTACATTAGTTTAATATTAATTTTAATAATAATTTAATATTTGAGACTCATTAAAAATTTTTTAAGTTTTGTATATCCAATGGTGATACTCAATGAGGTTTTAAAGAATAAAAAATAAATTTATTTTTTATCAAAAATAAATTGAAAGAAAATCAAATTAGTATATATAAATACATGATTTTATAAAAACTTGAAATTTATTATGTTTCATAAATTTTTGAACGTATATTACAATCCATTAAAACAAATTGAAACATAAAATCGCATAAAGTAAAATAAAAAAACGTAGAATGATAAAAAAAAGAATATAAAAACATGATGAAAAACATAGTTAACTCGGCTCTACTCTTCAGTGGTGCCAAATTTTTGCCAAATATGTAGCGTGTAGATGTCTCGGAGTAATATAATAACTTGTATCCGAACATGTACCACAATTGTTTGGGTACAATTAATTGTGAGCCGATCCGAACCTATACCCGAAAAACTCAAACATGTACCCAACCCGAAACTTTACAAGTGTATGGATATAAAATTTCTATACCCGACATAATCTGTATTCGATAGGATCCGATCCGGACCGATCCGAATACACGTATTCTCAGGCCTACATAAACTTTCATTTTTATTAATGATATTTACTATTTAGAAAAAAAAATCAAAATCTCAATGGCCCAATCTAGAGTCGCCACGTGGCTCCATGATACCGGCTCATCCGTCTCGTCCTGTTGATCCATCTCACGCACAAATCTCTTCTTTAATTAATTTTTTATTCAATTTTTTTTATGATACCTTATAGTATCAGGGGTAATCATGCTCTAAAAACATCTCTATTGGTAGTATCTTATGAAATACCCTTAAAAATAAATTTACTAATTTAATATTGTCTTTAGAGAATTATAATATAATATTAAAAATAGTTTGAAAACAAAATTGGGCTAACCACATGGAGACAAGTATAATGGGAATCTCTCATTGGTATCTCATTTGAGACATTCTCCCTATGGATTTCTCATTCTCTCTTTTTTTCACAAATTTTAATTAATATTTTGATATGGATATCTTAATGAGATATCCCTATTGAAAATGATCTAAGAGCACTCCCAATACTCTCAAGAGACTCACCACGGTTTCTCACACATTTAATATCAATATTTTAATTAAACATTAACATGTGTAGAGAGCATTTCATAAATTTTGAGGAGTCTCTCATAAATTTTTGAGAGTCAAAAGGGCGACATCTTTTCCTCTCACTCCTCATTAATTTATTTTTTTTAATTTTAAGATATCCGAAAAACTTTGCATTGGGAATGATCCAAGTATTGGTAGGTAAAAAAATGTGAGACCTAGTGAAAATAAACAATTTAACTGTTAAACATGATATCATAGTGTGTTGTTTTTTTGTTCGTTCATGCGACTAATATAACCAAAAAGTTCAGATGATTAATTGATATGAGCATGGCTAAGAATAAGGAACTAGAACCTGAACTTGAACCCGAAGATGCTTTAGCTATACCAAGCGGACCAATGACGCGTGCTAAGACCATGAAGCTCAAAGAGACTATCAATTCTCTACTTACACACTTAGGGAATCGAACAGGAGAAAGAGATGCTTTTCAAACCTCTTTGGTTTTGACTCAAGCTAATTGATTTCAACAAATGGGTAGGATGAGCAATTATACTCTTTTTCCCTTGACAAATTTTGTCCCACTGGGTTTTCTTGTCAAGGTTTTTAATGAGGTAGTTGTTCATCTCACTAACCCCATTTGTTGAACCAAGATCGTCCAGAAGCTTCATTACCATCGGCTGCTTCTTTTTACTTTTAACCTATGATATTTTTACGCTTATTTTTATGTTTTTATTTATATTTTGGGCCTTAAAAATGTGTATTAGGGTTTCTCATTGAGTTCCATATTGTAAACCCTCAGTTTATTTTATCTAACTTTTTATTCTCAAACTCTCTCTAAGAACTAGATTAAAACAGGTAAATCAAACGAGTTTCATTCCCTTTGTCTGACTCATCGATCCACTGGTGAATCTAAGGAATTCTGCAGCCTTAGTGTGACCAAAACAATCTATTGTTACTTGTCTCAATTCGTTCCAATTTTCCTATCCACGAAATTCATCTCTACTGGCTTCTAAAGTGCCAATTTTAGAGTAGATTCATATTATGTGGTATCAGAGCCACTTTGGAAGCTAAGTACTTTTAGATCTTGTGTTTTTATGCTTGTTCATCAGTCTGTTTCGTGTGGATCTAAGTGTTCTGCGATATCTTTCATTTTGTGTCCTTTGACATTCTAGAACTGCATAGATCTGATTTTTTCACCATTTCGTGTTATTTACATTGTGTTCTTGTTAATTTGAGCCGATTTATGTGTTCTACAACTGATATGTGTTTGATCTAGTGCTATAAGCCTTGTACTGATTTTGTTTTGGCTAGATCTAAGTGTTTGATCAGTTTGTGTTTCGTGACTCTTTGCATTCTTGAGAAATACGCATTGATCTTTTCTGTGAATTGTGTTTTTACCTCTGTGCTGTTCGATCTGATTGTTGGAGTCTCACTACATGTCAAAATTATCGCGCATACCTTGTTCTACACAATCTAAATTCATTTTTGTCTCTTTAACTTCTCAAAACTGCACCAATCTGTGTTGTTACTTGTTCTAGAGTGTAAATCGTGTTTGTTGTTCTTTTACAGTCTAAACTTTTAAGTTTGCTTGAAGGACTTGTAACTGCGTGTTTTGTTAATTTGTTTCAGGCTCTATGGCAAATTCTGAAGAGGAATAGGAGAATAGTAAGACCACAACAAACTCCTCATGGAAGCTATGATGGCAAAGATACAGAAAATGGATGAAAGATTTGAGGAAAGGGATAGAACCAGAACTGATACTAGGCAGAATCAAGGACAGAATGACCAGTTTAATGATGTTGCATCAGATCAATACTATCAGAGGAGAAGTGATTCACCACGAGGTAGCCAAAGGAGAAACAGGCGTAATAGAACTCAAGATGAGCTTCTGAGGGACAATCTCAAGGGTCTGAAGATCAATATCCCTCCATTTCATGGCAAAACCGATCCTGATTGAGTTAATCTTCAATGTTCAGCAGTACACAGAGCTTAATAGAGTCAAGATCGCTGCAACAGAGTTTCATGATTATGCTTTGAGCTGGTGGGATCAGCTAGTCACGACCAAGAGAAGAAATCAAGAGCTATCGGTTGAAACTTGGGCAGAAATGAAAAGTCTGATGAGAAAAAGGTTTGTACCTAGTCACTATCACAGAGAGCTGCATCAGAAAGCTGAGAAAACACACTCAAGGATCTCAGACAGTAGAGGATTATTATCAGGAGATGGAAGTATTGATGCTGTGAGCTAACATAGCAGAGGATCAAGAAGCTACAATGTCACGGTTTCTAGGGGGATTGAACCAAGAAATTCAAGACAGATTAGAAACTGAACATTAAATGGAGCTTGAGGAGATGTTACACAAAGCTATTCTATTTGAACAACAGATTAAAAGAAAAAGAGCTTCACATTCTAGCTATGGTCATAACTCTTGATACACACGGCCAGGTTACGCTAAAGAAGACAGAAACTCTTCTACTAAAGAATTCAAGCCAACAGTGTACTCTAAACCTTCTGATGCGACTAAAGTTACTACTCCAGCACCTGCAGACTACAAAGGAAAAGCCAAAGAAGGTGTTGTTCGATCTAGAGATGTCAGCTGCTTTAAATGCCATGGAAAAGGGCATTATGCAAATGAGTGTTCTAACAAGCATGTGATGATCCTTTTGGAAAGTGGTGAATTAGAATCTGTTGATGAGTATCCAAAGACTTCTAGTGAGGATGAACATGAGATCTTACCTGTTAAAGGAGACTTGTTAGTAGCTAGATGATATGATCATGATTAGCCAAGGAAATGACAACACTAAGGAGATGGAGGAGCAGCTTGAACCAGAAGCTAAAGGAGCTAAAGAAGGAGCATTGGAGCAGCTTGTAGCTGAGGAAGCAGGAGAAGATGACCTACATGTTCCTCTCGGTCCAATGACTCGGTCTAAGGCAAAGAGATTCAAGCAAGCTATCAACAACCTTCTACACTCTATTTCTGGCCAACTTGAGTTTGCTTATCCAACCACATTGGTTGTGATTCAAGCTACTTAAGTCTTCATCAAGAGAGGTATTATGGTTTGTACTCTTTTTCCCTTGGTTTGGTTTTGTCCCATTGAGTTTTCCAAACAAGATTTTTAATGAGGCAAGTCCATAATACTCTATCCAAAGCCTCTTGATGAATCCAGGCCCATTCTACAAGCCCACCACGTCCATAAATAGGAGGAGCCAATTTCAAGTGTTCAAAATTCAGTTTTAATGCTTTTGCAAGTTTCCAAGACAGTCTTTAATGTTTTTACCTGTCTCTTCCCTTTCTTTTCTGTATTAAAACG
Source organism: Arabis hirsuta (assembly GCA_964056655.1). Classification (NCBI taxonomy): domain Eukaryota; kingdom Viridiplantae; phylum Streptophyta; class Magnoliopsida; order Brassicales; family Brassicaceae; genus Arabis; species Arabis hirsuta. Next base: position 20,555,477 of record OZ053302.1, on the reverse strand, counting down.
TGGCTTGGCTTTGCTTCTGAGTTATCAAACTTCTTTTTATCAAAAACTCTCTCTGAAATTTGATCACTTCCTTGCTTATTGTATTTTGGATTCATTCCTTACAAACAGCAAGTTCTTTTTTTTGTTCTGGTAATCTCTGGATTCTAAGAACAAGTATTGAAAGTCTAAGAGTCTTCCACATCTCTTAGAAGTTTCATTCGAACCATATTCAACTCCAAACACCGTTCCAAATCATAGATCTCTGCCATTCCGTCGTTAATCACCATTTGAGAGTTCATTTTCCGCATCAATCTCTCTTTGAAACAAACTTTGGCCACGAAGAGCATCAAGGGACAGATCCTCACACTTAGGATCATATCAAGTGGTATCAGAGCTCAGCTTTGTGCCCAGGTTGTGTTGTTTCAAAACCGTTATTCTCTTTAAAAGTTCTGCAATTGTTGTGACTTTTCATATTCTGAACTTTTGAGAAGTCTAGGGTTGAGATCTGTTTGATTTATGGTGATTAGGGTTGAGAAACTCCAGATCATGTTTAGATCTTGTTAAAACCAGTCTATTTTCGTTTTAAGTTCATTTACTTGTTCTATTGTTGAATTTGTATCAGGAGTCATGGTGAACACTGAAGAAGAAGATGCAGCAGTTGTTAACCAACCAAACCAGTTGCTGATTGATGCTTTGATGGCTAGAATGACTACTATGATGGATCAAAGACTTGAAAACTTCAGAACTGAAGTTGTGCAATCAGAATGTGAAAGGTCCAGGAGAAGTACAAACCATTCTGCCACAGAAAACTACTATAGCCAATCCTCACGATCTCATTGTTCAAGGAGACGAAGGCATGAAAGAGAAGAGAGGCAGCCACGATCTATTGATCCTCTTGCTGGTCTCAAAATTCAGATACCTCCTTTCCATGGAACCAGCAATCCATAAGAGTATTTGGAATGGGAGAAGAAAATTGAACTGGTGTTCAACTGCAGAGACTACACACAAGAGACCAAGATGAAGGTGGCGCCAACAGAATTTAAGGATTATGCTTTGAGTTGGTGGGATCAATTAGTTACTGCTAGAAGGAGGGCAAGAGATTATCCCATAGAGACATGGAATGAGATGAAAACTATCATGAGAAAGAGATTCGTTCCAAGTCATTACCATAGAGAGCTGCACTTTAAACTCAGAAACTTGACTCAGGGTGGACGTTCAGTGGAAGAATACTACAAAGAACTGGAAACTCTCATGCTTAGAGCTGATATTCAAGAAGATAGGGAAGCTACAATGGCCAGATTCATGGGTAGACTTAACAGAGACATCATAGACCAGCTGGAGGTTCATCATTATGTGGAGATGGAGGAACTTCTACACAAGGCTATCATGTTCGAGAAACAGCTGAAAAGAAAGAGCCGCAAGCCTAATTTTGGTTCCAGCAAGCCTAGCTATCAGAAGGAGGACAAACCGAGTTCATAAAAGGATTACAAGGCATTCTCTAAACCTAAGGATGCAGATTCGAATCTCAAGGATAAAGACAAGCCTTCTGCTTCAAGGACCAGAAACATTCAATGCTTCAAATGCAAGGGATTCGGTCATTATTCCAATGAGTGTATCAACAAGAAGGTAATGATCATTCGTGATAATGGAGAAGTAGAATCTGAGGTTGAGCATTCAGAAACCGAATCAGAAGAATAACAAATGCCAGCCAAAGGAGAGCTTTTGGTTACAAGAAGGACTCTGAATCTACAATCAAAGGATGAGGGAAATGAACAAAGAGAAAATCTGTTTCATACTAGGTGTATTGTTCAAGATAAAGTGTGCAGTCTTGTTGTAGATGGAGGCAGTTGTACAAACGTAGCAAGTGAATCTATGGTGGAGAAACTTGGCCTGAAAGTGATGAAACGACCAAAACCTTACAAGCTACAATGGCTCAATGATGAGGGAGAACTAGAAGTGGAAAATCAGGTGCTGGTTCCTTTGTGTATTGGGAAGTATGAAGATGAAATTTTGTGTGATGTTCTGCCTATGGATGCGAGTCATATTCTGCTTGGAAGGCCATGGCAATCAGATAGAAGAGTGATACATGATGGTTTCACCAACAAATACTCGTTTGAATTCAGAGGAAAGAAGACAGTTCTGGTTCCTTTAACTCCACATGAGGTTCAACAAGACCAGATCAGTATGAAAAGGCACAAGACACGCTCTGCTTCAGCAACTCCACAAACAACCAAGCTCGTAACACATAAAGCAAAGGACAGTCAACTCCCAAACTTACTCCTTGTCTTTAAAGGTTGTTTTAATCTAACTAAGCCAATGCAGGATATGCCTAGCAAGATTAAATTACTTTTGCAGGAGTTCAAAGATGTGTTTCCAGAGGAGAATCCACAAGGCTTACCACCAATTAGAGGCATTGAACACCAAATTGACTTCATCCCAGGATCCTCTCTTCCAAACAAGCCAGCATATAGAACAAATCCCGTGGAAACAAAAGAGCTTCAGCAGCAAGTTACTGATCTTATGGAGAAAGGGCACATTCGTGAGAGCATGAGTCCTTGTGCCGTACCTGTCCTACTCGTCCCAAAGAAGGATGGCAGCTGGAGAATGTGTGTTGATTGCAGAGCCATCAACAATATCACTGTAAAGTATCGCCATCTCATACCTAGATTAGATGATATGCTTGATGAATTACATGGTTCTAGCATCTTTCCTAAAGTTGATTTAAAGAGTGGATATCATCAGATTAGGATGAAAGAAGGGGATGAGTGGAAAACCACATTTAAAACTAAACAGGGGCTGTATGAATGGTTAGTAATGCCATTTGGGCTAACAAACGCACCTAGCACTTTTATGAGACTAATGAACCATGTTCTTAGAGCCTTTATAGGTCATTTTGTTGTGGTTTATTTTGATGATATTTTAGTTTACAGCAAGAGCCTAGATGAGCATGTTAAGCATCTTAGAATGGTTTTAGAAGTTCTTAGGAAAGAAACCTTGTTTGCCAATCTTAAGAAATGTACTTTTGGAACAGATAACCTTGTCTTCTTAGGTTTTGTTGTGAGTACAGATGGTATAAAAGTGGATGAAGAGAAAATCAAGGCAATCAAAGAATGGCCTAGTCCGAAATCAGTGGGAGAAGTGAGGAGCTTCCATGGCCTTGCTGGTTTCTACAAGAGATTTGTGAAGGATTTTAGCACTCTAGCAGCTCCACTCACTGAAGTTATTAAGAAAAACGTGGGCTTTAAGTGGGAACAAGCACAAGAGGAGGCATTCCAAGTTTTGAAAGAAAAACTCACCAATGCACCGGTTTTATCTCTCCCTAACTTTGATAAAACTTTTGAAATCGAATGTGATGCTTCTGGTCTTGGTATAGGTACTGTTCTTATGCAGGAAAAGAAACCAATAGCTTACTTTAGTGAGAAGCTTGGAGGTGCTACAATGAATTATCCAACATATGACAAAGAACTCTATGCGCTTGTGAGAGCTTTGCAAACTTGGCAGCACTACCTCTGGCCAAAGGAATTTGTTATTCACACTGACCATGAGTCTCTCAAGCACTTGAAGGGACAACAGAAACTGAACAAGAGACATGCTAGGTGGATTGAATTCATTGAAACCTTCCCCTATGTGATCAGATACAAGAAAGGTAAGGAAAATGTAGTTGCTGATGCACTATCTCGAAGGTATGTTCTCTTGACTTCTCTTGAAACGAAGCTATTAGGATTTGAGCATATCAAGACTCTATATGATACTGATGCTGATTTCAAAGAGATATATGCTGCTTGTGAAAAGTTTGGTAGTGGAAAATACTATAGAGCAGATGGATTCCTTTTCTTTGAGAATAGATTGTGTGTGCCTAACTCTTCCTTGAGAAATTTGTTTGTCAAAGAAGCTCACGCAGGGGGTCTAATGGGTCATTTTGGCGTGGCTAAGACACTAAGTGTGATGAAGGAACATTTTTACTGGCCGCAAATGAAGAAAGACGTTGAGAAAGCTTGTGAAAGGTGTGCTACTTGTAAACAAGCTAAGTCCACAGTTCAGCCACACGGTTTGTATACCCCTCTACCTATTCCTTTGCATCCTTGGCATGACATTTCAATGGATTTTGTGGTAGGATTGCCTAGAACTAAGACTGGAAGAGATTCTATCTTTTGGTAGTAGATAGGTTTTCAAAAATGGCACATTTCATTCCTTGCAATAAAACTGATGATGCTACTAATGTTGCTGGATTGTTCTTCAGAGAAATAGTTAGATTGCATGGCATACGTAAGACTATAGTTTCTGATAGAGACTCTAAGTTTCTTAGTTTCTTTTGGAAAACTCTTTGGTCTAAGTTAGGAACTAAGCTGTGTTTCTCTACTACATGTCATCCACAATCTGATGGTCAAATAGAAGTTGTTAATAGGACCTTGTCTACCTTACTGCGTGCATTGATTAAAAAGAACCTAAAAACTTGGGAAGAATGTTTGCCTCATGTAGAATTTGCTTATAATCATGCTAAACATTCTGCATCTAAGTTTTCTCCTTTTGAGATTGTGTATGGGTTCAATCCCATATCACCTTTGGATCTAATGCCTTTACCTGTGAGTGAAAGAGCTAGCTTAGATGGAAGAAAGAAAGCAGAACTTGAGACAACCCGACCCGTTTTTTTTTTTTTTTAAACATCGAATTAGTATTCACATAAATACTAAATTCTCAACAATTATCAGCAACGTGCTAAACTAGCAGAAACAAATCGACTAAACCAGACAAATCTCAACCAGTCAATTCCAATAAACCAATCAACCAATTATCAATATTCAATTCCACAACACCCAACAGGCTAACAACTTAATCGAGTCTAACAAGTTCCACAATCCAGAATCACTAACACCCTAGCAATTCCAAACAATCGAGACCCTAGGATCATCCTCTCTTCCCGGCCTTGATTCCACGATCACATCTTTTCTTTACCTGCAACACATGGTTATAAGAGTTGCGTGAGTATTATCATAAATACCTAGTGAGACGGTCCTCCCATCTACGGGTCAAATACTCAAATGAAAGAATGCACCAAATACCAGGATTATCACTCAACAATGCATAGACAATCAACAGGACAGCAGCATCTCTGTCGATCGACATAACCTCTAGGTGTCGATCGACAGACAATTCTGTTCCTCTGTCGATCGACAGACAACAGTCCTGTCGATCGACACGGACCTGCAGAACCCTAAGATCGAACCTATCCTCACATGGAACGAATCTCAGGCCTACAGATCGCTTTCCAGCACAAATCCACAGCAATTCTACACCAAAACACACAGAAATCAATGTATTCCATCCATTCCTACATTCGAGAACCTATGGTCACTCACTCACCTCAAAGGATCGAAAAGAACGGATGAACGACGTTTACTAAAACCCCCGTACACGACGAACCACCGATCTAATTCCGAAACAGGTGGCTGTTACGGAAACTAGACACCCACAGCTACACGTCGGTATGTGGATCACCTCCAGAATCCCTCTGGTTCAATCGGAATCCCCCCTCAAACCCGACTGATCGCAGACAACAATCTGCACGAACCCACCGAGTTCAACCAGCCATAACTCGGTGAATAATCAACCAAAAGACAAACCGTTTTCGCCTATAACACGAGCAGAGATTGGAGAACTTACCCTCCAAAAATCAGCCCAATCCGCCAAGCAAAGCCCCGCCGTATGCCCTCACAAAAACCGATCAGAAACTGTCTCACTCACACAAACTCTCAACTTCCTCCCAAACCTTTTCACTTCAGATTTCTGATCCAACAAAACGGCTAGGACCCTGTTCCAGCCTTTTATATCAAACCTAGGGTTCTCCCTTAACCAACCCGCAAACCGTACGATTAACAAATCAACACTCGGTTCGATCTAACCCCCTGTCGATCGACACACACAGATTGTGTCGATCGACACAACCTTCACTGCCTGACTCCTCGCGAGTCAAAACACCCGTGTCGATCGACACACTCTATTGTGTCGATCGACACCCTACCAAAAATCCTATTTTTGGATCACGGGCGTTACAATTCTCCCCCACTGACAAGGATTCGTCCTCGAATCACAAGCCAATTACCACTCAGATCCGTGCTAAGGTCACCACTTAAGCTCAGAAACCGACCCAACCTTCCCGGAGATACACCACAATGTATCGCTGTAGTCCCGGCCCAGTCTGCCCGATCGATCGAACAACAATCAGACAAAAACATGTCCGACCCACCGTAGACCCGGCATAAAGGACTAACTGATCGTGCAACAATCAGACAAGAACATGCACGACCAGGACGCTACATTTCTCTCCGAAATTGCCCGAATCGAGGTTCCAGCACAAATACTAACCCTAGACCAGACCCTACCATCCAACCCACACACTCGACCCCACCGGTCAACCCACCTGAGATCCCTCTCGATCCCCGATGGCCATTCGGTCGCCCACTTGCAACCTGCTCAGACGCTATTGCTCATACTCATACTCATGACTCGTACACATATACACCACACCTACTCGCAGGATCGTCACCCCTTGAGCTACAGTGTGCAGAGAATCCACTATTCCCTGGAGAGACCCACTATCCCTCAAAGTACATGTAGGAGACCCACCGTCCCCAGAGGCCCACTACCCCTCGAGTGCATGCAGGGAATCCACTATCCCCTGGAGAGATCCACTATCCCTCAAGTATACAGGAACCCACCGTCCCTAGAGAGGCCCACTATCCCCTCGAATGCATGCAGGGAAACCACTATCCCCTGGAGAGATCCACTATCCCTCATATCTACAGGAACCCACCGTCCCTAGAGAGGTCCACTATCCCCTCGAATGCATGCAGGTAGTCGATGCATAACCGAAAACTACCATCCTTCTTCTTCACAAACAACACCGGCGCTCCCCACGGTGAACTACTCGGTCGGATGAACCCCTTACCCAGCAAATCATCCAACTGCTTCTTCAGCTCTGCCATCTCCGCTGGAGCCATGCGGTAAGGTGCCTTAGATATCGGAGTAGTTCCAGGCTCCAACTCAATCGTGAAAGGATCAGACCTAGACGGCGGCAATCCCTGCAACGACTGAAACACATCCTGGAAATCCCGGACAACCCGAATATCAACCAAAGCGACCTCCCCAACAGACTCTGGCATCACAATCGTCAGCAAGTACGCCTCACAGCCCTTATCAATCAACTGCGCAGCCTGAATCGTCGAAATCATCAAACTCCCGGAAGTCGGCCTGATGCCCTGATAGACCAACCTCCCCGCCTCACGCTCAAACACCACTCTACCTCGATGACAATCCAGATGAACCTTGTAACGATTCAGCCAATCCATCCCCAAAATGACGTCGTATAACTCCACTGGACTGATAACCAAATCTGCCGGCATGACCTCTCCTGCCACCAGAACATCTACTCCACAAGCCCGCCCGAAAGTAGCCAAAGTCTTCCCTCCAGCCACCCTAACCACTCCCGGCTGCTCCCCGGAATCGCTCCGGATCCCACTGCACTCCGCACACTCTGGTGTAATGAGCTATTCGAAGCTCCAGAATCGAACAAGACATGGGAATCACGCCCGCCTACTACTAAGGTCCCTACACCATTCATGTGTCACAGAGCCTAAAGTATTATCACAGATACAAGACTCCCAAAACAAGCAATTCACAACGTTAAAAATTGGAAATTCACCAAGTTAAGGTTTAAGTACCTGTGATCGGCCTGGCGCTAGGACCCCCCGTCTCCGCCGAAGTGAACACACGCGGCGCAGCAAGCTGCCTCAACGGCTGCACATCAACTGCCGCCCCCTGCACCGGCTGCACCACTGCCACTGCCATCTGCAACTTGGGACACCTCACCCTGATGTGCCTCGCCTCTCCGCAATGGAAACACGCCTGCGTAGTCCGAACCTCTCTCCTCTTCGGACAAGCTGCCACCCGGTGCTCCGTGCTCCCACAACCACAGCACCCCGTACCAATCTGACCACTCTGGGCCCTCTGACCGGAACCCGAAGAGCCCTCCCACTTCCTCTTCTGTCCCTGAGCTGGCTTACCGCCCCGGCTCGCACCTGCCTGTTGCTGCTGCGGCCTCCTCTGCTGCTGCTGCTGCACCGGTGGACTAAGCGCTGCAGCCAGCTCTGTCCCCATATCTACCTCAATGGCTGCCGCAGTCTCAACCAACTCCGCCCTCGTGGCGTACTTACGAGCCCTGCACAGCGTCTTCAGCACCGGTCGAAGTCCCTGCATGAACCTCCTGATCTGGGACTCCTCGCTCCCAAACTCTCTACCAGCATACACCAACAGCCGACCGAACTGCTCATCATAACCCCAAACCGAACTCACTCCCTGAGTCAGCGCCAAAAACTGCGCCTACATCCGGTCCACCGCCTCCTGCGGAAAATACATGGCGTCAAACTCAGCCAAGAAATCCGCCCAGGTCATCCCCGCCTGAGGCCTCCTGCTCGTCACACCTCTCCACCACAGATGTGCATCACCCTCCAAATAGTGAACCGCAAGGTCCACCCTGTATCCCTCGGGACACCTCAGCGCCTGGAAATTACGCTCCAGACGGCTCCTCCAAGCAGCAGCCTCCTCAGGCTTAGCACCGCCCGAGAAATACCCAGTAGTAATCCTGTGCATCTGCTCCAAAATCCTCAGGTAAGAAGGAGCCTCCTCTGCAGCCGCCACACCTGGCTGCCCCCGGACCACTGCTGGCTGAACACCCGCCGCTAACGGCTCAACACCAGCCACCCCTGGCTGTACACCCGGAGCATACCCCTGAGCCGGTGCCCCACCTAGCAACCGCTCAAGAACCTGAAGCATCATCACTTCCAACCGGTCCAAGCGACCCTGAGCATCGCCCCCGCCTGGACCCCCACCTGGGCCCTGCGCCACACTGGCTAACTCAGTACCACCCACTGGCTCTGGAGGTATCTGCGACTCTGCAACCTCCTCCTGCGTGGCCTCCTGAGTCCCACTCGACTCAATAGGATCAACCGCCGGTCCCCGACCACGGTCGCGACCACGCCCTCTAGCCCCACGGGCACCACGACCTCTGCCTCTAGCCATAACCCACTGACTAATCACAGAAGACTAAGCATTAGACACGGAAATCATAAAACCATAACACTTACCGTGGAATCATACTGAAGGCTCGGAGAAGATGATCCAGGACTCCAAACCCAAACAATAATCAACTGACTAACCACTCAAAATAAATCAATCAATATACTACGTTCACCCGCCCTAGAACCGTAAGGGCTCTGATACCAAATTGAGACAACCCGACCCGTTTTTTTTTTTTTTTTTTTTTTAAACATCGAATTAGTATTCCCATAAATACTAAATTCTCAACAATTATCAGCAACGTGCTAAACTAGCAGAAACAAATTGACTAAACCAGACAAATCTCAACCAGTCAATTCCAATAAACCAATCAACCAATTATCAATATTCAATTCCACAACACCCAACAGGCTAACAAGTTAATCGAGTCTAACAAGTTCCACAATCCAGAATCACTAACACCCTAGCAATTCCAAACAATCGAGACCCTAGGATCATCCTCTCTTCCCGGCCTTGATTCCACGATCACATCTTTTCTTTACCTGCAACACATGGTTATAAGAGTTGCGTGAGTATTATCATAAATACCCAGTGAGACGGTCCTCCCATCTACAGGTCAAATACTCAAATGAAAGAATGCACCAAATACCAGGATTATCACTCAACAATGCATAGACAATCAACAGCACAAAACAGGATAGCAGCATCTCTGTCGATCGACACAACCTCTAGGTGTCGATCGACAGACAATTCTGTTCCTCTGTCGATCGACAGACAACAGTCCTGTCGATCGACACGGACCTGCAGAACCCTAAGATCGAACCTATCCTCACATGGAACGAATCTCAGGCCTACAGATCGCTTTCCAGCACAAATCCACAGCAATTCCACACCAAAACACACAGAAATCAATGTATTCCATCCATTCCTACATCCGAGAACCTATGGTCACGCACTCACCTCAAAGGATCGAAAAGAACGGATGAACGACGTTTACTAAAACCCCCGTACACGACGAACCACCGATCCAATTCTGAAACAGGCGACTGTTATGGAAACTAGACACCCACAGCTACACGTCGGTATGTGGATCACCTCCAGAATCCCTCTGGTTCAATCGAAATCTCCCCTCAAACCCGACTGATCGCAGACAACAATCTGCACGAACCCACCAAGTTCAACCAGCCATAACTCGGTGAATAATCAACCAAAAGACAAACCGTTTTTGCCTATAACACGAGCAGAGATTGGAGAACTTACCCTCCAAAAATCAGCCCAATCCGCCAAGCAAAGCCCCGCCGTTTTCCCTCACAAAAACCGATCAGAAACTGTCTCACTCACACAAACTCTCAACTTCCTCCCAAACCTTTTCACTTCAGATTTCTGATCCAACAAAACGGTCAGGACCCTGTTCCAGCCTTTTATATCAAACCTAGGGTTCTCCCTTAACCAACCCGCAAACCGTGCGATTAACAAATCAACACTCGGTTCGATCTAACCCCCTGTCGATCGACACACACAGACTGTGTCGATCAACACAACCTTCACTGCCTGACTCCTCGCGAGTCAAAACACCCGTGTCGATCGACACACTCTGTTGTGTCGATCGACACCCTACCAAAAATCCTATTTTTGGATCACGGGCGTTACAGAACTTGTGAAACAGATACATGAAAAGGCAAGAAACAACATTGAGAGCAAGACAAAGCAATACGCTCAGCAAGCTAACAAGGGCCGAAAGGAGATAAGCTTTGAAGAAGGAGACTTAGTTTGGCTTCATTTAAGAAAGGAGAGGTTTCCCAATGAGAGAAAATCCAAACTTATGCCCAGAATCGATGGACCTTTCAAGATCATCAAGAAAATCAACAACAATGCCTACCAACTGGATCTCCAAGGTAAGTATACTGTGAGTTCAAGCTTTAATGTTACTGACTTAATTCCTTTTTGTGCAGAAGAAACAGATTTGAGGTCAAATCCTTCTCAAGTGGGAGAGGATGATATGATCATGATTAGCCAAGGAAATGACAACACTAAGGAGATGGAGGAGCAGCTTGAACCTGAAGCTAAAGGAGCTAAAGAAGGAGCATTGGAGCAGCTTGTAGCTGAGGAAGCAGGAGAAGATGACCTACATGTTCCTCTCGGTCCAATGACTCGGTCTAAGGCAAAGAGATTCAAACAAGCTATCAACAACCTTCTACACTCTATTTCTGGCCAACTTGAGTTTGCTTATCCAACCACATTGGTTATGATTCAAGCTACTTAAGTCTTCATCAAGAGAGGTATTATGGTTTGTACTCTTTTTCCCTTGGTTTGGTTTTGTCCCATTGGGTTTTCCAAACAAGGTTTTTAATGAGGCAAGTCCATAATACTCTATCCAAAGCCTCTTGATGAATCCAGACCCATTCTACAAGCCCACCACGTCCATAAATAGGAGGAGCCAATTTCAAGTGTTCAAAATTCAGTTTTAATGCTTTTGCAAGTTTCCAAGACAGTCTTTAATGTTTTTACCTGTCTCTTCCCTTTCTTTTCTGTATTAAAACGTGGCTTGGCTTTGCTTCTGAGTTATCAAACTTCTTTTTATCAAAAACTCTCTCTGAAATTTGATCACTTCCTTGCTTATTGTATTTTGGATTCATTCCTTACAAACAACAAGTTCTTTTTTTTGTTCTGGTAATCTCTGGATTCTAAGAACAAGTATTGAAAGTCTAAGAGTCTTCCACATCTCTTAGAAGTTTCATTCGAACCATATTCAACTCCAAACACCGTTCCAAATCATAGATCTATGCCATTCCGTCGTTAATCACCATTTGAGAGTTCATTTTCCGCATCAATCTCTCTTTGAAACAAACTTTGGCCACGAAGAGCATCAAGGGACAGATCCTCACACTTAGGATCATATCACTAGAAGAACTCTAAGTGTGCAGAACAAGACTCAGGAGAAAGAACAAAGAGAAAATCTGTTCCACACGAGATGCAACGTTCAGGGTAAAGTCTGTAGTTTGATCATCGATGGAGGTAGCTGTACTAATGTAGCTAGTGATACTATGGTCAAGAAACTAGGGTTAAAGACTACAAAGCATCCAACAGCTTATAAGCTTCAGTTGGTTAATGATAGTGGCGAAATGAGTGCCAGCAAGTAGGATTTGGTTCCTATCTCTATTGGCAAGTACGAGGACAAGATTCTTTGTGATGTTCTGCCTATGGAAGCCAGTTACATACTACTAGGACGCCTTTGGCAATTAGACAAAAATGTTATACATGATGGCTTCTCAAATCGCCATACTTTTTTAGTATAAAGGGAAGAAGACTCCACTGGTTCCTATGACTCCACATGAGGTTTATCTTGATAAGAAGAAGGACTCTCCTCAGCCTAAACGCCCAAACTTCTTTGCAAAGTTTAGTGATGTTAAGAAAGCCTACTACTCTAATCATTCTATGTTCTTGTTTGTTTATAAAGAGTCATTGCTTAATCTGTCTAACCTTACACCGGTACTACCGAGTGAAATGACTAATCTTTTGCAGGATCACAGTGACGTTTTCCCTGAAGAGACTCCACAAGGTTTACCACCGATCAGAAGAATTGAGCATCAGATTGACTTTGTACCTGGATCACTCTCCCAAACAGACCACCGTATATGACTAATCTAGTGGAAACTAAGGAACTTCAGAAGCTGATCGGTGAGCTGATGGAAAAGGGTCATATTCGTGAGAGTATGAGTCCTTGTGCAGTGCCAGTCTTGCTTGTGCCAAAGAAAGACGGAAGCTGGCGAATGTGTGTTGATTGTAGAGCAATCAATAATATTACGGTGAAGTATCGACACCCTATTCCTCGATTAGATGATATGCTTGATGAATTGCATTGTTCTAGCATATTTTCTAAAATTGATCTTAAGAGTGATTATCACCAGATTAGGATGAAATAGGGTGATGAATGGAAAACTGCATTTAAGACTAAGCATGGTTTATATGAGTGGTTAGATATACCTTTTTGATTGACTAATGCTCCTTGTACCTATATGCGTTTGATGAATTATGTTCTTAGAGCATATATATGCTTGTTTGTTATTGTCTATTTTGATGATATCCTTATATACAGCAGAAATCTTGATGAGCATATTGAACATGTTAAGCTGGTGCTAGACACGCTTAGGAAAAAAACATTGTTTGCAAATTTTAAGAAATATACTTTTTGCACAGATTATGTGGTTTTTCTAGGCTTTGTTGTGAGTGCAGATGAAATCAAAGTAGATGAAGAGAAGGTGAAAGCAACCAAGGAATGGCCAAGTCCTAAGCCAGCTCCGAAGCTTTCATGGCCTTGCTGGTTTCTACAGACGTTTTGTGAGAGATTTCAGCACTTTAGCAGCTCCCTTAACCGAAATCATCAAGAAAAATGTGGGATTCACATGGGAGAAAGCTCAGGAGACAGCGTTTCTGAAACAACCTGACCCCTTTTTTTTTTTTTTACATTGGGATTCGAATCAGTGTTCCCATAAACATTGACCCTCAATTCCCAACCAATTCACACAATAACCAGCGGAAAAATCAGAATAAATCAACCCAAGACAATTAACCAATAATCAACCTCAATTCAATAAACCAGAAACTTAATCATTCAACAAGATCTACAAGTTCCAAATTCCAGAATTACTATCACCCTAGCAATTCTACATAAATGCAATCAACCGAGACGCTGGATCATTTTCTCTTCCTTGCCCGATTCCACGATCACATTTTCTCTTTACCTGCATCACATGGTAAAACGAGATGCGTGAGTATTATCATAAATACCCAGTGAGACGGTCCTCCCATCTACAGGTCAAATACTCAAATGAAAGAATGCACCAAATACCAGGATTATCACTCAACAATGCATAGACAATCAACAGCACAAAACAAGACAGCAGCATCTCTGTCGATCGACACAACCTCTAGGTGTCGATCGACAGACAATTCTGTCCCTCTGTCGATCGACAGACAACAGTCCTGTCGATCGACAGACAACAGTCCTGTCGATCGACACGGACCTGCAGAACCCTAAGATCGAACCTATCCTCTCATGGGACGAATCTCAGGCCCACAGATCGCTTCCCAGCACAAATCCACAGCAATTCCACACCAAAACAATTAGAAATCAACGTATTCCATCCATTCCTACATCCGAGAACCTATGGTCACGCACTCACCTCAAAGGATTGAAAAGAACGAATGAACGACGTTTACTAAAACCCCCGTACACGACGAACCACCGATCCAATTCCGAAACAGGCGACTGTTACGGAAACTAGACACCCACAGCTACACGTCGGTATGTGGATCACCTCCAGAATCCCTCTGGTTCAATCGGAAATCCCCCTCAAACCCGACTGATCGCAGACAACAATCTGCACGAACCCACCGAGTTCAAACAGCCATAACTCGGTGAATAATCAACTAAAAGACAAACCGTTTTCGCCTATAACACAAGCAGAGATTGGAGAACTTACCCTCCAAAAATCAGCCCAAAACGCCAAGCAAAGCCCCGCCGTTTGCCCTCACAAAAACTGACGAAAAACTTCTCCACACCCAAGAGAAAACCCTAGTTCTCTCAACTCTCTCTTCTCTGATTCTAAACAAAAAGGATGCGGTTAAACCTAGGAGGAAACGCTTTCTCCAAGTATATATAAGTCCCCCAAACCGGCCCAACTCAAAACAAACCGGAAATCAAACATCTTTGAATGATTTAAACCCGTGTCGATCGACAGTCTTCACCTCTGTCGATCGACAGAGGACTCCCTGCTCAAAACCCTTCACGAGACAAACCCCGTGTCGATCGACACTCAGACCTACTGTCGATCGACGCTCCTCCAAAAATTCCATTTTTTGGATCACGGGCGTTACAGTTTCAATGTCTAAAAGAGAAGCTTATTCATGCTCCTATTTTATCATTACCTGACTTTGTAAAACTTTTGAGATTGAATGCGATGCTTCTGGTGTAGGAATTCGAGCAATCTTGATGCAAGACTAGAAGCCAATAGCGTTCTTCAGTGAGAAGCATGGAGGAGCAACTCTCAATTATCCAATGTATGATAAGGAGCTGTACGTCTTGGTTAGAGTTCTCTAGACGTGGCAACACTACCTCTGGCCAAAGGAATTCGTCATTCACACCAACCATGAGTCTCTAAAACACTTGAAAGGTCAGCAAAAACTCAACAAAAGACATGTTAGGTGAGTTGAGTTCATAGAAACATTCCCACACGTCATCAAGTATAAGAAAGGTAAGGATAATGTTGTAGCCAACGCATTATCCAGGAGGTACACTCTTCTCTCTACTCTTGATGCTAGACTTTTGGGTTTCGAACAGATTAAAGAACTCTATCCTACTGATTCTGATTTTCAAGAAATCTAACGATCTTGTGAAAAATTTGCTTCTGATTATTATTTCAGACAAGATGGATTTCTCTTCTATAAAAATAGACTATGTATTCCTAATTGCTCTCTCAGAGATTTGTTTACTAGGGAAGCACATGGAGAAGCTTTAATGGGACACTTTTGGCATTGCTAAGACTCTAGAAGTGATGAAAGCTCATTTCCATTGGCATACATGAAAAGTGATGTTGAAAGGATATGTAACAGGTGTACTGTTTGCAAACATGCCAAATCTAAGGTTCAGCCTAACGGTTTGTATACACCTCTCCCTATTCCTACTCATCCTTGGAATGATATCTCTATGGATTTTGTTATGGGATTGCCTAGGACTAGGACAGGGAAAGATTCTATATTTGTTGTGGTTGATATATTCTAAAAATGGCGCATTTCATTGCTTGCAATAAGACTGATGTTGCATTGCACGTGTCTAACTTGTTCTTTGAGGAGATTGTGCGTTTGCATGGCATGCCTAAGTCTATTGTGTCTGATAGAGATACTAAGTTCCTTAGCTACTTTTGAAAAACTTTGTGGTCTAAGCTAGGAACTAAGCTTATGTTTTATACTACTTGTCATCCGCAGACTGATGGTCAGACTGAAGTAGTTAATAGGACTCTTGGTCTCTTCCGTGCTTTGATTAAGAAAAATCTTAAGAGTTGGGAAGATTGTTTGCCTCACATAGAGTTTGCATATATTCATGTTGTTCACTCTACATCTAAGTACTCTCATTTCCATATTGTCTATGGCTTTAATCCTCTGTCTCCTTTGGATCTAATTCATTTACCTTTAAGTGAAAGATCTAGTGTAGATGGACAGAAAAAGGTAGACATGGTTAAACAGATTCAAGAGAAAGCTATACAGAATTTGAAAGGAAAGACTAAACTCTATGAGAAGCAGGCTAACAAAGGCAGGCGTAAGATGATCTTTGAAGTTGGCGACCAAGTGTGGGTGCATCTAAGGAAAGAACGGTTTCCAGAAGATAGAAAATCTAAACTGATGCCTCGAATTGATGGTCCATTCACGATCACAAGAAGAATGAATGACAATGCATATCAAGTGGATCTCCAAGGTAAGTATACTATGAGTTCTAGTTTTAATGTTTATGATCTCTCTCCTTTTAATGTAGATGAAGCAGATTTGAGGACAAATCCTTTTCAAGAGGGAGGGGATGATATGAGCATGGCCAAGGATAAGGAACTAGAACCTGAGCTTGAACCCGTGGATGCTTTAACTATACCAAGCGGGCCAATGACGCGTGCTAGGACCAGGAAGCTCAAGGAGACTATCAATTCTCTACTTACACACTTAGAGAATCGAGCATGAGAAAGAGATTCTTGTCAAACCTCCCTGGTTTTGATTCAAACTAGATGATTTCAACAAATGGGTAGGATGAGCAATTATACTCTTTTTCCCTTGACAAGTTTTGTCCCACTGGGTTTTCTTGTCAAGGTTTCTAATGATGTAGTTGTTCAACTCACAAACCCCATTTGTTGAACCAAGATCGTCCAGAAACTTCATTACAATCGGCTGCTTCTTTTTATTTTTATCCTATGATATTTTTAAGCTTATGTTATGTTTTTATTTATATTTTGGGCCTTAAAACGTGTATTAGGATTTCTCATTGAGTTCTCTATTTAACCTCCTTGTAAACCCTCAGTTTATTTTATCTAGCTTTTTACTCTCAAACTCTCTCTAAGATCTAGATAAAAACAGGTAAATTAAGGGAGTTTCATTCCCTTTGTGTGATCCATCGATCTACAGGTGAATTTAAAGATTTTCACAGCTTTAGTGTGGCCAAAACAATCCATTGTTACTTGTCTCAATTCGTTTTAACTTTCCCAAATTCATTTCTACTGGCTTCTAAAGTACCGATTTTAGAGTAGATTCATATTATTAACCAACAATTTTGTAAAATTCAAATCAACCATTGAATTTTTTTTTTTTGAACAAGGACTTAACCATTGATATTTCATGAGGTAAATTTTCCATTTCAAAATGTAAAGTATTAGGTATCTATTGTAATTAGATTTGGGTTCTGTAAACCAGATATATCCAACTAGTCAAGTTACTTACATCTGAAATATATGAATATTAGTATAGTGATATTTAAAAAAAAAAAAGAAAACAATACTATAGTTATATTTTAGAATAAGCAGTATAAACAAAAAGAAGAGGGCTGGATGCAAAAGTAAAAAGAGGAAAGGCATTGAGCGAGAAAAGCCAAGACCATCATTTCTTGGACTCGTAGTTTCCATTGCTATATATATATATATATCTATATTTACACAAATTTATGTATATAATATTACACCATAAAACTGTCAACTCGATTCGTAACCAAAACAAGAGCATGAGCATCATCCATCGAAGTCTAGCTCAAGGCAGTGCTACTTCTTCAAATAGTGCAAAACAGAAAACCCACCAAAAAAAGTCTTGGATTCCCAATTGCTGATTGAATATATTTTGTAAATAATAATTGTTTTTGGAATTTATATTGTAATAAATGATGATGAATTGATGATGATGTGAATAGAGTTCTGACAAAAGATGGGGTCCGTCTATAAATGTCCCATCTCTCCTTTTGTAGCGCGCATCTCTCGGGGGACTTGTATTTTCTGTCTGGCCCAATGCCTGTCTCTGTCTCTCTCTCTCACATGCAAATCAGCAATGACAACAGTAAACGTTTTTTCTTTAATTTTCTTTTTTGTCAACCAGTGAAATGCTAAACCAAATAAGTATTTCTTTCTCTCTTTTCTAATTTTATATTTTTTGGTGACTACCTAATTTTTTTTTTGGTGACTACCCGGGAGCAGAGCTCCCAATTTTTTTATTAAAAATTAAAATTAATTACACACTTGTCTTAGTCGAAACAATCCGGAAACATCCTCTTTCAAGAGCTCAAGAACATCTGTTGGAACAACATTAAAAGTATGAAATCCTAAAGGTAAAGTCAACGCATAGTTTGCTAATATATTTGCTAGACGATTAGGCTCTTTATACATATGAGAAACTCGGACTGTCCAATCTTTCGATAAAAAGCCATGGCACAAGCATACCAAAAAAGACAGAGGATGTGATTCACCAATCCCTGTCGTAAAACCTACCACCATTTCTGAATCAACTTCTAGTTACAGCCGTGTAATCTGCTTCTCCCAAGCTATGTATAGGTCATAGTATACTTCCCAAAACTCTGCGAGCGGAGCCGAACATCTTCCAAAGTTGACGGCAAGCAGACCTCCACACCACTCACTTTCTCTCTTTTCTAATTGATTAACTGTTGTATTTACGAAAAAAAAACTGTTATATATATATATATTTTTAAATGTTAAGTTAATTATTATACTGATCACTGATAACTTTTTTTTCCAGAAACTTCTGATTAGTGATCTTTGGACGGTAAGAAATCGATTTGTAGTTCATAATAAATTGGATACAAGAGATATCAAACGACAAAATAGAATGTTTGAAAAAAAAATTGTACTATATTTAGATCACATTTACAGATAAAACTACTACAAAAATCAACAATTAAATTGTATCTCGTTGTTTTTAATTTAATTATCTTTTCCTAGGTAAGAAAATTATTACTAACTATCTAAAATTTTATTCACTAAAAAAAAATGTCATAATTTGTTTGGGCTATTCTCAAAATTTTAGTGAATCTTTTACTGTAACGTGTAGTTAGTTTAAACGATATATTAGTGTCAATTATGAAATTGATATTTTGAGACGGCTCTAGAAATATTAAGACACGATCTACAATAGTCCAAGTAATTTGAGCGATTATGCAATCGGTCTTCATCCCTCGGCCACACCGTGAAGAAAGAATCTTATAGAAGGCTGAGTGGTCAAACGCGCACACAGTTTGGATTTTCGTATAAAAAACCGGGACTAGGTACTTTTAATCTAAATATGCGCGAATTTAAATGTTCAAATACATTCAAAAAAATTCTTGATCAAAGAGTCAAACTTGGTACTTTCCGCATTTGTTCTTCCTTTTCATTTCTGACTTTAGCAATACCTTACCATCGTGGTTTCAAGGTGCTTACATGTTTAGTTTTGCACTATTTCATTTAAGAGATTATGGTGCTATTTCTTCATTCCTCTTTTACTGATGCCTCATATAGTCTTAATCAGATTATATCATTCAACAATCTTTTTTTTCGAAATATTTGGTTAATAGGTTAAGCGGCTTTTTTACTTTTCTCCACTCGGAGTAAACATCAGGTTGGTTAAGCATGGTTAGTTTTGTTGTGCCCATCATGCATGCTCAATGTCAAGCTAAAAAAGCTTGTAGTGATTCATCGGGTATAGACAATCAATCTAAACTGAAATCCAAAAGTTCTATTTTGTCATCCTAAAAAAGCTTAAGAGCCAAAATTTATGAATTCTACACACATCAAGAGAGGACGAGACAAGTAGAAGTCGCGGTTAGATATTAAAAGATATCCACTGATTATATATCACTAGAGAACAAAAACATTAAATACATCATTTAAGTTTTTGGGGGTTTTTTAGGATGGCAAAATGGAACTCATGGATAGATCAAGAAAAAATGTCAAAAAAAATTTATCCATTTTTAAAATGTCACAAATTAAGGATTTTTAAATTTTTTTTCTTTTTTGTCAACAAAGATTTTTTAAAACTTAAACCCTAAAATTTTACCCTAACAAATCCTAAACCCTGAAAACTAAATCTTAACATAACATAGTTAACCAAAACATAAATGATATTTTGAATAATAATATGATAATAGTGGTATTTTTGAAAAGATTATAAAATGGTAGCATTTTTAAAATGTGGGATCTCAAAAGTAGTATTTGTATAAAAAAATTCAATTTTTAATGTGAGTTTTAGAACATCTCGATTTTTTTTTTAGAAAGACTTATAATGCACTTTTTGTAAATTAAACTTTAATTTTTGTTTGTCTTGGTTCATATATGATTAGTTTTTAAACTTGTCCTCGTTTCAAAAGAACCCACAATTTAAGTTCCACTGCCCCATTACCTTGATGTAAAAGGAATAACTGTTGAGGAGGCAAATGTATACTAGGATTTTCTTCTTTTTGTAATACGCTTCATGAATCACGTAATAAAGCTATATCTATAATTGAAGTGAACAAAATGTAAAATTGGGTGTTGACCGTGGAACAGAACAAGTGTTGAAAGAAGTATTATATCTTATAGCCAATAGTTGGTTTTTTTTTTTTTTTCAGAAAAAAAGAGCATCTAATAGTTCCATTCTCTCCTAATTTTCTCAGATATATGCTGGGATCCAATTGTTACCACTTTTTCAATTATTAATTATTATAATGATATAATTTTTACCGCAACAGTATACAATAATAATTCAACTTTACCGAATTCCAAAACATATCAATCTTTTTTCTTTACAAATTTCTTACCAATATTAAGTTATTAACACATCAGCCACCATACTAAAGAAAATTTAACTAATTAGATGTAGAACATATTGGAAGTAGTAATCATACATATTTTATGGTTTCGTTCATACTTGGTGTGTTTATATTGACCATGCTTGATTCCTCTGAAAAACATATTTACAAAACTCGATATGAAAATTGGAAAGGATTTGAATGTGGCCTACGATAGCAGAATTGCTACACTGTCAACAGCCTACCTAGGTTTGCTACATCTTAGCCTTCCAAATCATCTATGGTTTCCCAACAATAATTTTACCATGGTGTTTGGACTCAAATTGGTTTTGGTTATTGTTTACCATGGTGTTTGGAAAGATAGGTTCACTATGGTTTTCTTGGACCGACAAATTCACCCCAAATGTATCATTTAAATAAAAAAATAATGAAATATTAAAATAAAATGATTCTATTGTATTACATATCTTTCGAAATGTCGACCATTATTTTTTTCTTTATTAATATAATATAACTAGATCGTGTAATAAAATTTGTTGGTAGCAATATAATATAGACTAACATAAAACTTATAATATTTTTTCTCAAAAAAGAACATCAAACTAATAAATATATTACTTGTAACTACAACACATTCGATCTGGATTATATATCAGTCAAACATTAGTTGATTCTTGCAATATGTTTTGGTTGAATAGTTGAATTTAGTTGAAGCAGAAATTTTTTTTCTATATAGTAAATAGCACATGCGGAATTGCTGAATCTATCTGTTATAGCATAGTAATGGATCAGATTGATAACTTAAAGCGATATAAAATTTTCAGTTGCAAATTGTTATAGTATAGTACAAAACTGTAAAAAAAGTTGTACAAATAAAGTTGAGTATAACACTTTGGTAAAAAAGTTTGATATTGATTTTGTATATATATGTATATATATATTTTTTTGTCGGCACCAATCAAACACAATAGGTTTAACTGGTAACTAAAACGATATAAATTTTTTAGCTGTAAATTAGAGCGATAAACGGTTATAGAATAACACAAAACTGTAAAAAATAACAGCCAAAAAAGTGTATAAATAAAGTAAGTGTAACGCTTTTGATAAAGTTTTTGATATTATTTTTATGATTAGAAACGGTAGCTGTAACTGTAAACAGTATAATATAGTGCAAACTGTATAAAATAGTTATAAAAAAGAGCTATAAAAATAAAATCGAGTATAACGCTTTTGATAAACGATTGTTAAAATTTAAAACATTACAAATTGTAAAATGAATGTAAGTTTATTAAGACCGTTACCGATCTAAGTAATAAAATAGCCTATGAAAGGGAAAAAGATAGAAGGGAAGCTTTGCCTCATCTCCTGTCCTTTCTCTCTTACCTTTATTTTAATTTTCAAATATTTCTTTTTGCTCCCAAAGCAAACAACGTCTTGTCAATCCACTCAAGCCACCCAACTTCTTCATTATTGTTAATCTCTCTCTCCTTCTCTCTCCTAATTTCTTCTCTTCCAGGTCACTTCCTTGAAGAATTCTATATACCTAGTTCGTGTTTTTTCTTCTTCGAAAACAATTTATTTGGTTTTTGTTGGGTGCAACATCACTTCAAGAATACCTCAAGAATATATTATTGTTTTGTTTTTTTTTTGTTTTTGGAAGTAGGCCTTTTGATTCATAGATGAGTCGTCTAGTCATCTGGATTTGATGTGGTTATAGTCTTACAGAGACTTTTGATTGAAATAAGAACAAAAGCAAGAATCCATACATCCTCTTCGTCTTGCGCCTATCCTTTTCATTTTCTAGGGTTTTATTTTTCATTTTTATAACTGTTATTTGTTTTTATATTCTTCATTTTTTTCTTTCTCTCTCTCTCTCAATTAATTTTATTTCATCTGGAGATGGAAGAATACCAGCATGACAGCAGCTCCAATCCTAATAGAGTAAGTTTCTTGTATTCTCCAATCTCGTCCTCCAACAAAAACGATAACACTAGCGACAACAACAATAGCAATTATGCTGCTGGTTACAACAATAATAACAACAATCATCAGCAACATCAACACATGTTGTTCCCTCAGATGAGCTCTCTTATCCCTCAAACGACCGATAATTGCTTCCGATCCGATAATGATCAGCCCAACACCTCTGTTAAATCCGAAGCGAGCTCCTCAAGGATCAATCACTACTCTATGTTGATGAGAGCCATCCACAATACTCAAGAAGCTAACAACAACAACGTTAACGATATGGAAGCCATGAAGGCCAAGATCATGGCTCATCCCCACTATTCTACCCTCCTACAAGCTTACTTGGACTGCCAAAAGGTTTCGTATTATTCTTCTTTTTACATAATATACATACTTCTCTAGCTATATTAATTCATGGTTCATATATGGCTTATACAGATAGGAGCCCCACCTGAGGTTGTTGATAGAATTACGGCGGCGAGGCAAGATTTCGAGTCGCGGCAGCAGCGGTCAACGTCCGCGTCGTCCAGAGACCCCGAATTGGATCAATTCATGGTTAATTAACTATCAAACAGAAGTTAATTAAGTGGGTGTGTTCTCTATGTATTTATGTTAATCCTTTCGTATGATAAATTAAATCAACAGGAAGCATACTGTGACATGTTGGTTAAATATCGGGAAGAGCTAACACGGCCCATTCAAGAAGCAATGGAGTTTATACGTCGTATTGAATCTCAGCTTAGCATGTTGTGTCAGGGCCCCATTCACACCCTTAACAATCCTGGTACATGTCATCAATCTCACATGTATATACATACACATACATATATATATATACACACAAGCACATGTAAAAGTTGATTGTAGAAAATAAAGCGTAGTGGCAAGGTAGGTCTTTTGGTGGATTTGATAATATTGGCCCGTTTCTTTGGTTTTTCTCGCATTTTCCTGGGAAAATATTGTAACAACGAGACACACAAGTGTATCTTAGCATATAAACTTTCAGATGCTAATTAGATTATATAATAAAAAATACAATTGGGATGCATTGTTGTTGGAAGTGTGTAAGATTTGCATATTTGTCCCTGTTCTTCCCATTGTGTAATGCATCCAGAGAGGGTGGGGTTTGTTTTGGTTTCTTTCTTCTCACTTGGCCCAAAAAACCATCTCAAGCACTTTTGGTGCTTCTCGTTAAGATTTATTCGTGGATGCTTCTCATCCCAATTATACTATAATGCAAACTCATCAAATTTTCTATTTGGATTGGTCTTTCGTACATTTCAATGGTTAAAATGCTCTGAAATTACCAAACTACTAAATTCATGAAAAGATAAAATGTTGAAACAGATGGGAAAAGTGAGAGAATGGGATCATCAGACGAAGAACAAGAGAATAACAACAGCGGTGAGGAAACAGAATTACCAGAAATAGACCCGAGGGCCGAAGATCGGGAACTCAAGAACCACTTGCTGAAGAAGTACAGTGGATACTTGAGCAGTCTTAAGCAAGAACTGTCCAAGAAAAAGAAGAAAGGCAAACTTCCCAAAGAAGCAAGGCAGAAGCTTCTTACGTGGTGGGAGTTGCATTACAAGTGGCCGTATCCTTCTGTACGTATAACACTCTCATCTCTCCATGCCTTCAATTGCTTTATTTGAAAACATTTAAAAAAAACCTTTGTTAGAAGCAGCCGTATAGTTGATTAGAATTTCCTATTTATATTCCAAGACTGGATAGTAGGCTAGCGATCAATACATTGAGTTGGTTATTGTGCCCGTAGTTCAATCTTTTTTAGGAGGAAGGTAGAGAATATACTAAAAGCTAACTTTGGGACACGAAAATTACCGTTTAGATCCGAACTTCGAGATTATATAAAAAATACTTTCGTACTTACAATATAGGTGGCCGATTAGATGCTTTAGACGATCTGTATGGCACATGAATCGTTTAAGACAACGAATTAAACAGTTTACCTATGTTTGTTGTTTTAACCTTTGTGCATCCTACTTTCTTGCATATGTCTAAAAAAAAAAAACTTGGGACTAGAAATATATTGGTTATTACTCTTTTTTAGGAGGAAGGTAGAGAATATACTAAAAGCTAACTTTGGGACACGAAGATTACCGTTTAGATCTGAACTTCGAGATTATATAAAAAATACTTTCGTACTTACAATATAAGTGGCCGATTAGATGCTTTAGGCGATCTGTATGGCACATGAATCGTTTAAGACAACGAATTAAACAGTTTACCTATGTTTGTTGTTTTAACCCTTGTGCATCCTATTTTCTTGCATGTCTAAAAAAAAAAAAACTTGGGACTAGAAATATATTGGTTATTAATGTTATATAATTAATTATTAAGTATATATTGTGAAATAACTTGATAAAATCGTGTCATAATTATTGTAGCCCGGAGTAACTTTTTTTTTTTAATCAAAATTTTGGAATAGCTAAAATTATGTTTTATTTATATAATTAATTATTAAGTATATATTGTGAAATAACTTGATAAAATCGTGTCATAATTATTGTAGCCCGGAGTAACTTTTTTTTTTTAATCAAAATTTTGGAATAGCTAAAATTATGTTTTATTTAGGTGTAGAGAAAATTTGACCAATCTTACAGAAAGAAGTGATAGTAACATGAAAATACATTGGAAGAGCATATGATTAGCAATACATTCATTTATCTTCATTTAGCTATTAGCTAATAAATTTACCTTAAGCAAACCAAGAATGTATTTTATAGATTCTTTTATTCTTTAATACATTTAGAATCGCTTTTGGGTCATCGTCCCATCTAGCATTTTTTTAAACATTGATAACAACAAAAACCATGATGGTGTTATTTGAGCTGCGTGTGTTGCAGGAGTCTGAGAAGGTGGCATTAGCTGAATCAACTGGGTTAGATCAGAAACAGATCAATAATTGGTTCATAAACCAAAGAAAACGTCACTGGAAACCGTCTGAAGACATGCAGTTCATGGTGATGGATGGTCTGCAACACCCGCACCACCACGCAGCTTTATACATGGACGGTCATTACATGGGCGATGGACCTTATCGTCTCGGCCCATAAGAGATCACAGAGATCCAAAACCCCTTGTTGCTTTCTTGTTACAATCCATGATTTGAACTTCTACATCAGCTTGCTACCTATAGCTTTATTTGTTCACCATTCTGTAATCCCTTATACATTATTTGAAAATTGGTTTTTTGGAGTTTGTTTATATATATCATCTCTACAAATACAATTACTCCCAAACAAAAAATCATGACTTGGCATTATAATAATTTGTTGATAAAATTTTAATATGATTAATTATCATAAATTTCAAATTTGGTAGGATTTGAATTCTAAACAGATTTTATATTCTCAAAGCACGTTTATTGATCTTATAGCCATCAATCTTAATTCGAAATTTAAATATTCAATATAAAATTTTTTTTAGTGTACGCCATTTTTAAGTGATCAGATATTCAAAGTTATCAAAATTCAATAACAAAGAAAATTAAAAAATAGAGGCCATCGGATTCAATATTTTTTTTAAAAAAGCAACGATTACATATTTTTGGTCATCGGATTTTAGGAAAATCGGTTTTTTCATACCCAAAGTATGGGCATATGTTCGATACATACTTGTACTTTGATACTGTGCTAAAACATACACGAAGTAAATAAAAATTTGAATTCCATACCCAAACTTCTAATTTTGTGCATAATTATACTTGAGCAGTAACATAGTAGACTATCCGTTAACTCGTGATTACGTGGCGCTAAACATTGATTAAGTGGTAGACACGTGTGCGTTCTTATGCGAACGGGTTCATTAGAAACGGCGTCGTTTGTAGCAAAGACAAAATACAAAAAATGTTTGCATTATGACTTCAGCTAGCGCCGTTTCAAGTAGTTTTTTTGTATTATGACTTTGCTACAAACGACGCCGTTTATAATGAAGTCGATAAAAAGGCACACGTGTCTACCACGTAATCAATGTTTAATGCCACGTAATCACGAGTTAACGGATAGTTAACTCTGTTACTGCTCAAGTATAATTATGCACAAAATTAGAAGCTCGGGTATGGAATTCAAATTTTTATTTACTTCGTGTATGTTTTAGCACATTATCAAAATTAGAAGCTCGGTTACATATTTTTACATACGAATATTCAAATTTTACATTTTAAAAAAAAAGTTTAACATTGTCATATTATATTGGGGAAATTTCAAAATGCCACTACCAAGAGTTCAATCTGAAATAGAAAAAGGTCAGGCCATATAACGGGAGATCTCTAAATCTTATATTTTTCAAATTATTCCATATAAATAAATAAAATCGTTTTTCTTTAACAAAATATGAAATAGTGTAAAGACATTAACCATAAGTAAAATAGAAAACAACAAATGTTTGAGAAACAAAAGAAGAAGAAAAAGGTAGAGTACTTGGTTTATATTGTATCAAAAAATTAATAATTTTTTGAATGTTTAGGAAGAGTTGCTCATATTAGTTTTTTGATATCGAATTCAGTATTTATTCAAAATTTAATGTAAAGAAAATGATTTTTTTTAATAGACGATCAAATAAATCTTTTATGACAGAAATTTTAACTTTTTATAATAGATTGTGCACTCTTGTGTACTAAATTATAATACATTTGATTTAACATATCTACATATATAAAATAATATAATGGTAAAATTAAACATCCGAAGATTCATATTATTAACAAAAACTATATTGTTAACAAACAGAAAAATAACAACAAAAATATCAACAACTATGTCTAGAAAAAAATTAAAAAAACATATTTTCACATTTTTGAAGTGTAAAGTTTAAAATATAATTATAAATAAATCAACTATGTGTACTCGGACAAATCACCTAGTATGTATATAGTTTAGGAGGGAAGTAACGGCGGTGGAAATTTCCTAGTAAGAGAGACCCTTTGATAGGTTGTAAATTCAATCAAAGTTTTACCCAATGTAAGAAAACATAAACTGCAAATGCATAGTCAATCAATTGTAGCACTTAGGGATTGAATCCACAGAAAAATGGAAAAACTCAATAGCAATATTAATTAAGAACTACGTTAAGTCAAACAAGTGGTTTTGAGGGTAATCAAACGGTGTTCAAATTCAGTTTAAAAGCAATAATAAATAAATGTTGGGCTTTTGGGGATCAAATTATTCAGGTAATTCCTGGAGACAATTGATTCGGTTTTCCTCCTAGAACATGAACGCATAATAAACTAGTCAGACTCTTGCGATCTTACCTACTATTTTGAACTAATCTTCTCAATCTACTCTCTCAGCGATAAAAACTAAGATCTAATGCAATTGAAAATAGGTTCAATTGTTCATCCAATCCTAAAGGTCTAACTCTTGTCTTCATAAAGAATCAAACTCATCAAACATCTTTTTCTGATAAGTAATTGGGACGGCTAGAACTCTATATTTTAGCTTATCTGTTTCAAGGAGATCAAACCCTAAGACATATATCAAGCACGATCAAGATGAAGGAGTACTCTAAACCTAAAAAAAAGTGTCACCCTAGTTCATAAATCCTATCTATCGAACCATGAAAACTTCTCGAATTGATTCCCGAAGCACCCGACAAAGGAACTACTCTGACATAGCAAAGCAATCCATAAAAATACTTGTATTCATTAAGAACAATAGAAAGAGGGTTCGAGAAAGTTTTCTAAGGGTTACAAAAAGGGTGAGAATCCTTCTCCCAAAATCCAAACAAGCAAAGTAACAAGTAGAAAGAGATGAGTGCCTTTGAATTCGCGAAGATCCAAGACTTTGAAGTGATGATGGTGGTGATGATTTTCCCTTGAGGCTGCTGAGTCTCCTTTTATAGGCTCAAAAGTCGGTTAGGGCTTTTCCCAAAGGATTTAAGAGAAAATCTCCAAAAAGAGAAAATATCCAATCTTCTCGGATGGGGTGATCTGTGCGGTGTTATGACTTGCTCAATGGCGTTGCAATAGCTCCTTGGATTTTCTTCTGCTTTCCCTGGAAGCACTCCATTTTGTCTCTTCACAGCTTTTGCAGTTTGCGCAATTTGTGTTTCAACCTTTCTGATATGCGACGTCATCCACCCTAGCATTGAACTCCTTTGTTGACTGAGCTTGATTGGCTATCACTTGGGTTAGCATTGCTTCGATTTTTCCATCCTAGGATAATCCTGTTTCTTGCTCCTGCGCTTTTTGACCCTGAAAACTATTGAAAGAGGGATTCTGCTGGAAATTACTTCCGCCAAAGTTAGTGGTTCTCCCAAAGGGAGGTTACTGGAAATTGTTTCCACCAAATCCTCCTCCACGTCCGTAGGAGTTCCCTTATTGTTGGCTCTTGAGAATGATATAATTGATCTTGTGGATTCTCTACATTAGGATTCCTGTAAGAGAGGTAAGAGTTATTCTTATAATTACTGAAGTTATGGTTTTGAAGATAACACTGAGTTCCAATGTAGTTGATTGCTTCCTCTTGATCCTCATTGTCAAATCCTTGTTGATTTCCAGCTTCTACATCATTGAGTGCTTCAATGGAATTGATTGATCGCTGCTGATATTGAGGAGTTGATTCATCATGTTATTTAGTTAGGCCATTTGCCTTAATTCACCATCACAGACTTTCGTTGTTCAATCGAAGTCGGTGGCGTTGTTGTCATTGCTAGAAGCGAGATTGTCAATCAAAGCTTGCCCTTCTTCAATGGTTTTGGTGGTGAAATCGCCATTGCTAGTGAGAGTTGATACTTTTGATCGATTCCTCTGTAAAAAGATACTCAAGAGATTAGCTTTCGCGAACCCATGGTGAGGGCAATCCCTTATATATTCCTTAAAACGTTCCCAGGCATCATGAAAGCTTTCAAGAGGTCCTCGCTGAAATCCCTGTATCTTGTACTCAATAGGTTAGAATGAGACTTAGTGTAAAAATGATTCAAGAAAGCAGACTTACAGCCCTCCCATGTAGAGATAGAACCTGGCGGTAAAGACTGTAATCACCTATGAGCTTTGTCAGCTAGAGAGAATGGGAAGAGCTTATACCTTAAGTAATCGCTAGGGATTCCATTCAGCTTTGTTGTTGAGCAAATCTCCTCGAAGAACTCGATATAGTCCATTGGATGCTCCGTGGACAGCCCACGAAACTGGTTCTGCTTGACCAAAGTGATGATCTGCGGCTTGATTTTGTAGTCGTTCCTCTAAGGAAGCTGAGGGCGGATGGTTGCCCGATCATTGAAGTATTGGCCGAGTGCGTCGAAGTCAACAATGTCTGATGGGGCGGATTTCGTTGTCTTTGAGCTGCTTGTGGTACTCCATCGTTTCGAGGTCCTTGCATATCTTCATTTCGGTTATCCTCAAAGATTGGGTTACCTTCTGTGTTGAGAAGCGGTTCTCCGTTTTCATCGAGACGAGGCTCGCGGTTTTGAAGGTTCATGGTTGCTCTGTCGTTGGCCAGAAGACTTTTTCTGGCTTCCCTTCGGTTCACCCTGGCAAGCTTTTCTATCTTTGTTTCAAGTGGAATCAAGTTGTCAGAGCCTTTACTCCTGGCCAAACACCTGAAAAGAAAAGAAAATTCAGTTTTAGCAAAAAAAAAACTTAGTCGAAACTCTTAATTAAGAGCTAATGCTGCTTGCTAATTCCTCGTCAACGGCGCCAAAAACTTGATAAGTTGTAAATTCAATCAAAGTTTTACCAAATGTAAGACAACCTAAACTGCAAATGCATAGTCAATTAAATGTAGTACTTAGAGATTGAATCCACAGAGAATTAGAAACACTCAATAGCAATATGAACTATGAACTACGCTAAGTCAAACAAGTGGTTTTGAGAGTAATCAAACGGTGTTCAAATTTGGTTTTAAAGCAATAATAAAAAAACGTTGGGCTTTCGGGGATTCTTAGGGTTTCATAGTTTGAATTATTTAGGTAATTCTTAGAAACAATTGATTTGGTTTTCCTTCTTGATATAAGATTGGAATCCATGAATCGAAGTGATCACAAGATAGTCGAGAGTTTACAAGCTTGATGGATTGAAGAGTGCCACTCAAAGGTATGGAAAGTCTTTGAGATAAACCACAAACCTTAGCCTTTGTGAATCCACACAAGTGACTGAGATTCAAACGTTTTTTATCCTTAAGGAATCCACCTAGAGAGTAGAGAAACAATAGAGACAAAGCAAAAGAGTTTTAAAAGTATAAACTTGATTTTTGATTGATAAAAAGGTGTCCTCAAATGATTCACCGAGTTGAGCTTATATGCTACTTGTTCCTAGACAATAACAAACGGTCATAAACAAAATAAGGAAGCTAATTACTATCAAATAAGTCAAAGAACATAAAGGAAAATGATCATGATCGAATTATAGCCGTTGGAGGAGATTGCTTGGTCAAATAAGGAAAGTTGCTTGGCGTCTCTTTATATCTCGAAATCCTCCTGATATATCCATGTGATGGGAGCCTCTGATTCATGTACAGTATCTCCAAGCATTTTAGTTCGAATAAATCCAAGGGAAAGAGCTGTTGGACCTTAAATGCTCTCCTCATCGCCATATAAGGAAAGTGTTGTTGTTTGAGTGGGAAGGATTGAATCAAACTGATCCAATGGGTGAGAATGAAGCTAAAAGTGTTCTTAGGAGTCTCTAGTGGTAGTGTATATCCTCGTGGGCGCCAAACATAAGATTGAACTCTCCCAAAATCAGAAGGTTCCAAATAAGGTAAGCAGAGGATCCTTTGGTTTAGAAAATTGAATAACTTCCAAACCAAAACCGGTATTGACCTCATTCAAATTCTCCATGTGCCTCTGATGAGTCAATAATCCATAACATGTCATTTCATAGCTTGATTCTTCTTGGTTTAGCCGAAATGCTCCAATGTATGCATGTTGGTCCGAAACGGGTAAGTTGTATTTTACAGGATTTGTAAAAATCATAACTTCTTCTTTTGAACTCATATTGGGATGAATCTAGCTCGAGGTGAACGTTCGATAAGTTAATTTTCTGAAACAAGTTGATTTGTCGCTTAACTCTTCCTGGTTCGTCTTATAGGATCCTTTGAAGGAACCTATGTCCTTGCTGGTTTCTAGTCGGTTTGGGATCTCACCTTGTTTGATCTCTGGTTCAGCTACTGGTCCGATGACCTCATCACTCCTAGAACATGAACGCATAATAAACTAGTCAGGCTCTCGTGATCTTAGCTACTATTTCGAACCAATCTTATCGATCTACTCTCGCAGCGATGAAAACTAAGATCTAATGCAATTGCAAACAGGTTCAATTGGTCATCCAATCCTAAAGGTCTAACTTTCGTCTTCCTAAAGAATCAAATTCATTAAACATCTTTTTCTGACAAGTGATTGGAATGGTTAGAACTCTATACTTTAGCTAAGATCTGTTTCAAGGAGATCAAACCCTAAAACATATATCAAGTACAATCATGATGAAGGAGTACTCTAAACCTAAAAAAAAGTGTCACCCTAGTTCATAAATCCTATCTATCGAACCATGAAAACCTCTCGAATTGATTCCCCTAGAACCCAACAAAGGAACTACTCTGGCATAGCAAAACAATCCATAAAAATACTTGTATTCATTAAGAACAATAGAAAGAGAGTTCGAGAAAAATTTCTAAGGGTTACAAAAAGGGTGAGAATCTTTCTCCCAAAATCCAAACAAGCAAAGTAACAAGTAGAAAGAGATGAGTGCCTTTGAACTCATGAAGAACCAAGACTTTGAAGTGATGATGGTGGTGAGCATGATGATTTTCTCTTGAGGCTGAGGAGTCTCTTTTTATAGGCTTAGAAGTCGACCTAGGCTTTTCCCAAATGATTTAGGAGAATATCTCCAAAAAAGGAAAATACCCAATTTCCTTGGATGAGGTGATCGATCGATCACCTCTGGTGTTTGGTCGATCACCTTGTTAACTCACTTCTGCATCAAGACCAGGGGCTTCGCGTCCGATCGATCGTCTCTGGCGTCCGGTCGATCACTGATGAATATTTTTGAACCGCTTTTAATTTGATCCTTACTCTAACAGATTTCAGTAGATCGATGATATCTCAATATCTAACCGTCAGACTGTGGCGATCAAAAATTCATTTAAAAGCTAATATCCTCCTCTATCTCATGGTAAAAAATGAGCTTGATCTGATGGTGAGAACTTTTTCATCTGGAGCACACCATCTGACGGTCAGGATTTGTCCTTCTTTGAAAAGACTTGATTTCACTAGTTTTAGGCCCAAAATGCTCCAAAAACCTTGAAACATATATAACCACAAACCAATCGAATAACACAGAGAGCAACACACTTGAATCAATCACATGAATATCGCTTTATTCATATGCGCAATTTTAGAACACAAATTGCTTACAGAATCCATACGATCCTAACGACCCAAGAAAATACAAACTCACTACAAGTGATTCATTTACAAGACTCACCTAGTCTACCCTTCTTTTGTGACTACACACACTCAGAGAATTCAATGCAAATCAATTAAGAACACCTCTCACCACCCATAAACCCTAATGAGTTCTACCCGCAAACGCCTTTTTAATTTCTGTAGACCCAACAAAAAATGCTCCACATTTTTCTTCCATTAATACTTCACCATTCTCTCTCTTACGAAACTCCCTTCGGACCAACAGACAAAAATCTGTTTGCAACAGTGAAACACTGTATCACATGTCCCATAGCATTTAAGGAAAACGCCACGCTTAGCCTTTTCCTTGTTTTTTTTCTCATAATGACAACTCTTCATTCCTTATTCTCTGAGCTACTCCTCTGCACCAAGCATCAACTTGCTCTTCCAATTGCTCGAGATGCCACCTGTCATGCCAGCTGGTAGAGCCGGTCTGTTTGACACAGGCTGCTTCTTTCTTCACTCTTTGATCCTGAGATATTGTGTAATCTTCAATGTCTTCGAAGCTCCGGGTTTTAGTCTATCACTTGCAATCTTCGACCATTCATCATACTAGGCTTCACTAACACTGAACTTAATCTTCTCATGAGACACAAGTCCCAAAATATCAAAAGTTCTTCAATACTCAAAGTATACGATTTCTCCTTAACCGTGAAAGCTAGAATTCCCTCCTTTGCTATGGTCGTCTTTGTCTTTGGGTAAGACAATGTTAGCGTGGCTAGGAATTCTCTTGCAAGCTTCCCATAAGTAGGTTGAGAAATAGTCACAAACTTTGATAGGCGTAATGCTTCAAGATACCATTCAACATCCTTCCGAATACCGAGTAAATCGAGGGTCTCAAAATCAATGCCTAGTGTTGGAAGCATAGCATACTATTCTAGACCAGCCGTGTAGTCGATGTTGGCTTGCATTTCGGGGCCAATGTGCTTCATGACAACAACGGGTGCTTCGGATACAACTAGTGTCGATTTGGCTCATGATTTCCTCTTTTTCTTCTTAGGTGGCAATTTGTGAGGGATGGTTTGTGTGACATCCACAAATCTCATTGGTTCGTGAGTAGGATCATCTTCTTCATCTCGCAGTTGGTAACCAAGTTCTTCCTCATTCTCCACCAAAATATCCTTTCCATGTTTCTTTGATGATTTGTTCGATTTTGGTTTAGAACGTGTAGGGCGAGAGACTTGAGCTTCGTGATCTTAAGATGTCACGTGTTGCTTCTTGGGTTTATGTCCTTTCATAGACTTCCTTGGAATAATCTCATTCTCCATTGAAGTTCCTACAAAAGAAAATTCTTGAAAAAGCATGTTACGGTCTTGCAAATCATAATTTCCAAAAGAATTGTTTCTAATGTGAAGTTGAATGAGAATAAGGCATATCAAAACATTAGAAATATGTAAGAATGATAATCAAGGTAAATTAATGTTTCCCTAATTAAATCATAATTTTTGGATTTAATGGTAATGACATGTGAAAAACACTAAAATTTCGCAATAAAGGTTCTAATGTGTCAAAATTCATACCAATCCTATATATATATGATAAACCCATACTTATGGATGCATTAACTAACCATGAATCACCCAAATTCGTTTATAATTGTGACCACGGAAATTCATATTGTGAAAAAGTAATTAAAGGTGTAAAACATGTAATTAACCCATCAATAATGCTTATATAATGTTTAAACAAGTATTCCTATAGTTATTCTCCAACAACCTAGCCAATTTAAGCTAAATCAATGAGAATTGTGAAATATGCATAAACTTGAAATTTAGAAAAAAGGGTTAGAGAGAAATTACCTTGGATTAGGTGAAATATGAGATTAGGAATGGTAATCCTAGTGAAAAACTAAATGAATTTTAGTGAATTGAGCAA
The DNA here is from genome assembly GCA_964056655.1 of Arabis hirsuta. Lineage (NCBI taxonomy): Eukaryota > Viridiplantae > Streptophyta > Magnoliopsida > Brassicales > Brassicaceae > Arabis > Arabis hirsuta. The sequence goes on along the minus strand of OZ053302.1, from coordinate 20,520,370 downwards.
AAACCCCAAAATTGGATTTTTAGGGTTCTTGAGCTCAATAACACTTTTGAGAGAGAAAGAGATGATATGGTGTCTTTAAGAGACAAAAAGAAATTGATAAAAGCCTTTAAAATCATATTTTGTGATGTGTTTGGTTAAAATTCGGTTAAAAACGGTTCGGGACCGGTTTAAAAAATTAAAATTGAACTGAAAACTTGCCTAGGTCGGAACGGTCGAACCACCGGTCGGGTCGGTGGACCGATACCGTGACCGAAACTTACCGTGGTCGAGACGCGGTACGTGGCTGGGTAGGACGCGGGTGGGACGTGGGATGGACTATGGGGGACATGGGCGTAATGCGGTACGGGTTGAGAGGTGCTCGAACAACGGTCACGTACGTGATCCGATGTTAGCGTCCGGTGCTGTGACACGGGATGAGGCACGGATCGAAACGAGGCACGACGAGATGCGGTAGAAATGCGGTAGAGCTGCGGCAGGATCGCGGCAAGCTTGCTCGAACATCGGTCGGGTGCGGTGACCGTTTTACGTGTCCGGTGTTGGATGCTAGGGGCGCGACTCGGGCGTGTGATCGAGACCCAGGGCAGGGCAAAGTCACCCAAATATCGGTCGTGGTTTTTGACCGATGCAAGCGACCGGTGCTGGGGCACTCGAGACACGACACGAGGAAACTCGATATCGGTCGAGGTCACAGGCTGATATTCCGTCTGGTGCTTGAGCTGGAAGTGCCTTGGTTGCAAAAGGAGCGACACCGGTCGATCCGTGGTCCGGTGGTGCGTCAGGGTGACACGGCCGACGGTCAATTTTTTTTTTTTTTTTTGAAAATCTCTTTATTGCTTTTTATATTTTTATAAAACCGGAAAAATAAAAATAAAATAGATTAGCATAAGATAAATTTAGAAAAACTGAAATTTAAATTTTAAAAATAAAAATGTGGGTTGCCTCCCACAAAGCGCTTGTTTAAAGTCAATTAGTTCGACTCCTTTAAAGATTTTAGATTTCCGGTGAATCCAGTAAAAGAATGGTGGTTCTTTTAGCTCCATTAGGCTTTGATCTTTCGGCCTCTATAATGACTCCAAGTGAATCTCTATCGTCATATTTGACGACTAGTGCATCCGGGAAAAGTTTCAAAGTGTTCTCAAGTTTCTTCTTGATTGTCTCCTTGTCGATCTCGTCTTCTCTTGGAACGAGGATCTTTACCACCATATTTTTATAGATGAACTTCTCTTTTGCTTTGTTCCCATTCTCAGCATCATCTATAGGTGTCAAAGTTGGCTTGATATCCTTGTAAACGTCTTTATACTTCACCTTGGATATTTTTGCAACTACCTTTTCTTGCCTTAGGATCTCCTTCTTTGACTCCTTTCTTAGCATCTCCGGGGTCTATACTAGGCTTCATAATCTTTACTCCAATCGAGCTTGGTACACGTTTAGCATCCATTTCATCATAGAAGAAATTCTTGTTGATGTTTGCGAAAGAGATTCTTCGGTTGGGAAAATCAACAATGGCTCCGGCGGTTGCTAAGAATTGTAATCAAAGTATCAATGGATTCAACTTTCCGGTCTTCATCTCCAATACTTGAAAATCAATACGAACAATTCCTTCTCCTACTTTAACCATGACGTTTTCAAGCATTCCATAAGGGGTAGAGGATGATAAGTCGGCATACTCTATATAGACTTTGGATGGTTTAAAATCGGCAAATCCAAATTCCTTTGCCATGGCTAGTGACATGACATTGACATTTGCTCCAATATCACACAAGCAATCCTGGATCTCCTTTCCATTAATAGAGCATGGAAAAACAAACTTCCCCGGATTATCGACTTTCTCCAAGGGTATCCTTTTTAGTCTTCTGTTGTAAGCTCTCTTAGATTCGCCGGGAAGGCGTTTCTCTTTAGGTTCTTGGACTAAAATAACCTCTTCTTCAAGTGGTTTAGGAGTGGCCACGACCTTCTCTTCCTTAGTAGAGGCAACATTGCAAAACTTCTTTGCTTTCTCTTCGTCATGTCTTCTAACGGCTTCCGAGGTTTGAATGAGTTGTGTATCCATCTTAGAGAGATGAGTAACAATAGACTTGATCTTAGTGTTAAGCTCCAAACACCTACTTTCCACTATTTGGTTTACCTCTTTCTTATGTTGGCCCAAGGCTTCTAGCATTTGGTTCTTCATGTCTTCGAGTTTAGCATCAAAAGAAACCGGTACGGTTGGTTGGGATGGGTTAAATGGCGGCTTCACTTGATACACTCCCATAGAGTAGAATGGTTTCTTGGATTGATATTGGCCTCCTTGGTTGACGTTTTGTCGAGGATAGAATTAATCTTGAGGGTTCTCGACATTGTTACTTCGATATGACAAATTTGGGTGAGACCGAAAATTGTTGTTGTTGTTGAAATTCCGATTCCCATAGTTTCCTCCTATGTAGTTCACTTCCTCTTGATTCTCCTTCATTCCATCTCCAATACGTTCCATATTAGGGTCATAACTTGCATCATTAACGTATTCAACGGCATGAACTCTTCTTTGGCTTCTAAGTATTTTTGAAACCATGTTCTTGAGCTCCGCGAATTGAGTTGAATCGGTTGATGATCTAGTAGTGTTGATGCTCCTATTGTAGTCTTGAGAACAATTAGCATCACTCGCAGCGAGGTTCTCGATCAAAAGCTTTTCCTCCGGTACAAGCTTGGTCATGAAATTTCCATTACTTGCAGTATTCAAAGATGTTTGATGCTTGTAATCGATTCCATTGTAAAAGATGTTCCATAAGTTTCCTTCCGAGAAACCATGATTAGGGCAGTCCCTAGTGTACTCCTTGAATCGCTCCAAGGCTTCAAAGAAGGATTCGGTTGCTGCTTGCTTGAAACTCGAGATCTTGTTCCTTATAGAACTCGATCTTTGCTTGGTGTAGAATTGGTTCAAAAAGGCTCCTTTGTACTCTTCCCAAGTAGTGATGGACCATGGGGGTAGAGACTTCATCCATCTAAGTGCTTTGTCGTTTAAAGAAAACAAAAAGAGCTTGCACTTAAAGTAGTCGGCGGGAACTCTATTAGCACGAGTTGTACTACAAATTTCTTCGAAAGTATCAAGGTGATCAAGAGGATATTTCATGGACAGCCCATGGAATTGGTTTTGCTTTACCAATGCTATGATTTGAGGTTTGATTTCAAAATCATTCCTTAGAGGTAGAGGTGGGCGGATGGGGTTTCTATCAAAGAAGAAAGCATCGGAGGAATCGACATCTCCGATAGTTTGATGTTGGACTTGTCTTTCACGCAAGGGTTGTTGGAAGTTTTGGTTCCCTTGCGGTTGAAGATGTTGAGCTTGTTGTTGGATTCCCATATTCCTAGGTGGAATGAGATGTTGGTCGTTTCCTCCTTCTGGATTCCTAACAATGTTCTCCGGGGGGTTGTGGATTACATCATTACGGATTGGTGGGTTTATGTGAGCACCAGTTGGTTGCTCCACGGGTTGGTTATCTCCAACAGCAGCTGTATTAGCAAGAGCTCGTTCCTCCTCATTCATGACGTGCTCGTCAATTTGATTGGTCATCCTTAGTTGTCTTTGTTTTCTAAGAGCTCGTTCATGCTTGTCGATTTCTTGCTCAGGTTCAACTAGATTCTTCTTGTTAGAATTTCTAGTACTAGGCATAAACACCTGAAAAACACGGAAAAAGATAAAAGAAAACGAAAAATCAAATCCGAAAAAGAAAGAAACAAAATTGAAATAAAAAGAAAAATTCAATTTAAAGCGTTCTAGACTGAGTTTTAGTCAAAAATTCGAAGGTGATGTTCTTCGAGGTCCCCGACAATGGCGCCAAAAACTTGATGTATTGTCGAGTTTTACCTCTCAACTAACTACATGCAAGTGCATAGCAATTACAATTAGTATAGATAAGGGATCGTATCCACAATGACTTCCTAACCACACTTTAAATTGTAATGAATAAAACTAAGGTCGAACAAGATATTTTTGTCGTTTTTGTGATTGAGAATAAAGTAAGCAACGAATGTAAATTGTAATGAAAATCAATAAAAGAAAAGCGCTAGGACATAGGTATTTCGCAGAGAATCATGCAACAATAAAGATTGATTGATTTTAGGGATTTAGGAATTATGAACCGTCTAGAACACAAAGCACTGATTTAAGGTCATCCCACTGTCGTGACGTAACTAACCATTTACGTTTTAGCACCCTAATAGACTCAACTGTCGCAGGTATTACAAGGTGAAAACATGCATTAAAGTTCAAGTTTGATAAAGTTCACCGAACTCCTTAACTAACCTTTCGAATTGTTAAGACGTTTGGCTCACCAAATACTAGTTCAAGCAATATAACAAGCTTTTGGAGAGTATATCAACCTAAGATCAGATCACTAGATGCGCGGTAAAGCAATCATGCATTGAGTGCAAGTAAAGATGAAGACTCTAATGTATTCCCTAAACAATCATCAATCGATTATCGAATTATGAAACTCATTGAAAACCCAAAACCCTAACAAGTGAATTACTCGGACATGATGCACGAAAAACCAGAGATAGATGATGAATTCATGATAAATAAACTTGAATTAAAGAGTAATGGTAAGAGGATTCTTCTCTACATCGAAGTACAAAGCGAGATCATCCACCAGATTGCTCTAGAATCCAAATCTAATGAAGAACACCAAGAGAACTCGTGGTGGCTGCTCCTATGATAAAACTACTCTTAATATTTCGGCATATCCCTAAAAAAAGTCTAAAAACAAGTATATATAGGCCTAGGTTCTTCTAGGGTCTTCTTTAGGACAATTCGGTCTTTTACGTCAAAAGTTGCTCCAAAGTCGGTTGGCAATGTCGGCCCAAAGACATGACCGGTATTGGGTCCAAAATGCCTTGATTTTTGCTGACATTGGCCTGGAATATCGGTCCACGAGGTGGCCCGGTATTTGGGTCGATTCTGCACTTGCTTCGTTTCTGAGGCACCTTGATGTGTCTTCAGTAATTCCAGTGTATCTTCCTGCTCACAGCTCCAATTAAGATGATTCAAACTTTATTGTAAAGCGGACTCAAAGATATATCTGTAAAGCAAGTTTCATCCAATTCCAAATCGATTTGATCCTCCGTTCACTGCTGAACTTATGGCGTATATGTTCTGTCCAATTTGGTAGAGTGTTGTTTCTTGTGAATTCTTGGTTATTGATGGTGTCTTTGGCTTGTGAAAGTTGTTGTGGCTTGGTTTACACCTATTTTGGCTCTTTTAGATCCTTTTTGCTTGATTTCCCTGTAAAGACTCTAAAACTACAAATACGAGAAAAACTACCTTTAAAGGCATAAAACCGTAGATAAATGCATCAAAACATAATAAAATAGATAGTAATATAGGTAAAATACGGGACATATCATTGAACTTCACTGATTCTATAATCTCCCCCTTTTTCTTTGAGTTTGTTAATCCAAGCACCCTCCATTTAAATAACCAAGAATACTTTCTGCACATACAATTAGTGAGCTCATGAGTGCCAGAACAGAGCCATAATGTGAAATCACCTCAGTGAATTCCACAGACGTGTTCTTCTGCAAACAGAGGAGACAACGCATAACAATTAACACATGAAAATACTAACTACTTGACAAGAATTTTGAGTTTTAACAGAATTTTGAGATAAGTTTAGGTCTTAGATAATAATAGACAGTCTTCCTAAAACAAATACTTAAAAGAGAAAGATCAGAGCTCTGAGACACGTTCAAATTCAGGATCACACATCTCTTCCTCAACTTGTGTTTCAACACTGAATGCTTCATTGAACCCCATTCCATAATCTTTCCCTGCTTGGATGCATACTCAAAGAAAAACACATTTTAGAGAAGCAGAAGTTAATCCATGAAGAGAGAAGAGGAAAGTACTAGAGATTCCTACCAGAGACTTTCATGCTTAACCCTCGAACTAGAGCCGAGAGATACTGAAAGTCACCCTCCACAGAGGTGTTTAGAAGCGCTTGAGGATACCTACCCGTGTAACAGTGTCGTTTCGGGAGCAAGAATGGTGCAGGCGGAGACGAGAGAAGATCTCCAACACACGATGGCACATGGCATTGATATTCCAGAAGTTGTCCGATGAGAGTAGGAAATGCTAGACGGGAAGCATTGTTTGCTTTAAGACTGAGAAAGATTTCATCAACTACAAGGGCACCAAAGTTGAACGGAGTGTTGGTGACAATCATGTAGATCAGAGTTGCCCGTTCCTTTGTGATGACCATCTCATCCATGGTTGGCATCCAGTTGTGACAACAGATCTTATACAGTAAGGCCATCGTGGGACTGAGGTGAGCAGGAGTCAGATCCTCCCATTTTGACACTGCACCCTCAGAGAGGAGGGAGACAATGTATTCAAGGGGAGCATTTGGCCGATCTGTAACATGCCCGCTCAAATGGTTAGGGATGTGAGGCAGTTGGAACATTGAGTTGATGATTTTTGGTGTAAACTCGTACATCAGCCCGCGAATGTATACATAGTGCTAACCACAGTCCCTAAATTCCAGTCTTGCGATATTGGAGTAGAATTCCCTGACCACTTCATCCACGTAAGGATCCACTTCAAGCACAGTGGGAAGAAGACCAGCATTGTTCAGGATCTGTTGTACTACACGAGTGTCAGGTAGATCTTGGCGTAGGGTATGCATGTCGTTGAAGAGCCGAGGAGATACAGTGACTTAACGTCGCAAAGTATGAATTATGACAAACCGTTTAGTGTACGGCTTCCAAGCACACTGCTTGATAGACGGATGGTCGATGTCTTGAGTTTGAATGAACCGATGATGCTCTTCATAACGATGTTTGTAGGGAGAGTAGGGATCTTGGTCAGCATTCAAAGCCATAGAAACTGAAAGGAGCTTGCACACTTAAGAGGGAAAAAAAAGATGAGCCAAAAGAGCAGAGTTAGAGAGGTTTCTGTCAGACTAAAACATCGCTCTCCATCCCTTTTTAAAGATAAGAATCCCTGTAGCACTACACACTTAACGAGAGAAGATATTTTAGTGAACAGTGTACCCTCTTTTTAAAGAGGAGGCCCAAAAGTAATCAAGATTTCGACCCATTAGCAAACACAAAGCCTCACAATGCAAACAGTAGTTAAGGCATCAAAAGAAAACACAGCATATTTTAGCTAACCGATAACATAATCATTTTGTAACACATAATGAAGGATGCAACAGAGGTTATTGAGAAGATGGGATCTCACACAGTTAACCAAGAATTAGAAGGCAGCGTAAAGATGATAAAATAAACATAAAATGAAAATACACTGGTTTACCAATTCTTGAAGGATACATGCACACACCTTGTTATCGAGTTATCAGGCCATTTTGGAAGAGAAAGGTGATTCAAATCATTAGTACACTGAGGTAGTTGTTTCTCACAAAGTAGCTTTCACACTCAGTGATCAACACAAATTAGTCTTCACATCAGCATACATGTTCAGTTAGAAATAAAAAAAAAAAACAGAATGAAGAGAAAAAAAGAGAAAAACGGAGAAATTCCCAAGACCCCTCCCCCCTTTTTGTTCCCTTTTAAACATCCTTTTTAAATAGGTTATGATTTTTCTCCCCTTGTGTGACACAACATTTTTACTTTTTATGGGTCAGACTTTTCTCCCCCTTGTGTAAGACATAAATTTTTCTTTTATGGGTCAGGACTTTTCTCCCCCTGTGTAAGACACAAAATTTTTCTTTTACGGATTATGACTTTTCTCCCCCGGTGATTTACTTAAACATCTTTTTGGACCCCTTTCCTTTTATTTTGACAAAAACAAGAGCAAATTCCCAACCACCCAGAGATGAGCGATAAAAAGAGATGAAGAAGTAAACAAGAATCTGAACATGCATGATGAGCAGCTCTTTCTCTGTGGTGACTTACCAATAAGAGGTTTTTATGGGTTGTTTAGAACATTGGATCATATATATTGCACCTGATGACCGATAACGCAATATGTCATATATATCCTTCAAAGATTAGATCATAAAACATTAGTGTTCACATATTCCCAACGAATTTTTTAAAACACTGAAGGTATTTAAATCTAATGGTTTTATGAAAATATCGGCCAGTTGATTCTCAGATGTGACATGTGTGATCCTTCAGCCAGTTCTCTAATGAAATGATGTCTAATATCAATGTGTTTAGTCCTAGAGTGTTGAACTGGATTTTTTGAAATGTTAATAGCACTCATATTATCACAATGAACGAGAAGAGTGTCTGAGACCATACCATAGTCAGCCAGCATCTGCTTCATCCACAGAAGTTAGGTGCAATATCTTCCCATAGCAATGTACTCAGCTTCTGCAGTAGAGAGGGTTACACAGTTTTGCTTCTTACTGTGCGATGAGATCAGATTGTTTCCAAGAAAGAAACTCCCTCCTGAAGTACTTCATCTATGATCGATGCTACCTGCCCAATCTGGATCACAGTATCCTACAAAATTTTGGTTAGTTTGTTTTTAATTAGTACAATCCATGATTGAGAGTTCCTTTCACATATTTAAGGATACGTTTCACAGCATTTAGGTGTGATACTTTAGGATTTGCTTAAAATCGAGCACACACACCAACACTCAAGCACATATCAGGGCGGCTTGCAGTGAGGTAGAGTAGACTCCCGATCATTCCTCTATCGAGTTTCTCATCCACAGATTCACCAGCTTCATCTTTACTTAATTTTGTGGCCGTGCTCATAGGAGTTCGAGCAGTTTTACAGGTTTCCATTCCAAACCATTGAACCAGATTTCGTGCATATGTGCTCTGAGAGATGAAGATTTTTTTGTCAGTCTGATTGATCTAAAGACCCAAGAAGTAGTTCAGCTCGCCAACAAGACTCATCTCAAACTCCTTAATCATTATTTCAACAAGATTCTTGACCAGATTGTCACTTGTTCTACCACAGACTATGTTATCAACATAAATATGAACAAACAGAATATCGTTGTCTTCATTCAATATGAACAGAATCTTGTCCACACTTCTCAAGAAAGAACTGTATCAATCTTTCATACCATGCTCTAGGAGCTTGTTTCAAGCCATACAGAGCTTTCTTGAGTTTGTACACATAGTTAGGATGCTCAGAGTCTTCAAAACCAGGAGGTTGTGACACAAACACTTCTTCTTGCAGTAAACCATTGAGGAAAGCACTCTTGACATCCATTTGATACAGTTTGATGTTCAGAACACAAGCTATCCCAAGGAGAAGTCTGATGGATTCCAGTCGTGCCACAGGAGCAAAGGTTTCATCGAAGTCAATCCCTTCTATCTGAGAGTAACCCTGAGCAACCAGACGGGCCTTGTTGCGAGTAGTATTTCCATCTTCATCAATTTTGTTCTTGAATATCCATTTGGTTCCAACGACATTGACATCAGCTGGTCTCACCACTAGATCCCACACATCGTGCCTGGTGAACTGATTTAATTCTTCATGAGAGGCTTCAAACTAGAACTCATCTTGTAGGGCCGTCTTGATGTCCTTAGGTTCTATCATGGAGATAAAACATGAGTATTGAATCATTTCCCTATAGTTTTTTTGCATTCCTCGAGTGACTCTGTTTCCTTGAAGGTCACCTATGACGTCCCTCTCGGAGTGATTTCCTGGAACACGCTTAGGCTTTTGATTGAACATGCATTCCTGGAGGAGGAACATCCCGTTCACCTTCTCCAGGATTCACTTGAATGTTCTCTTCTTGATTGTCTCTAGTCTCATTCAAGTCTTCAATTAGCAGTCCATGTGTGATTCTTCTTCGATCATCAAACACAACATTTACCGATTCTTCAACCTATCCTGAGCTCTTGTTGTAGACCCGATAGGCAGTACTGTTAGTTCCATAACCAAGAAATATCCCATCATCACATCTGGAGTCAAACTTTCCCAAGTGTTCTCTGTCATTCAAAATATAATACAGGCATCCAAACGTGTGAAAGTAGAACAGATTTGGAGTTTTACCCTTTCCAAAGTTCATAGGGTGTGGTAGTTGTTCCTGGTTTCAGATAAACCATGTTGATGATGTAACACGTAATGTTGATTGCCTCTGCCTAGAAGTGAGTTGCCACATTGTTTCCATGCAACATGGCACGGGCCATTTCTTGAAGAGTCCTGTTTTTTCTTTCAACAACTCCATTTTGTTGTGGAGTGTAAGGAGCAGAAAACTGCTGTTTGGTACCTTGAGCATGATAGAACTCATTAAACATGCGATTTTCAAATTCCTTTCCATGGTCACTTCTGATCTGTTTGATGTTGTTTTCTCTGTTTGAAGTTGTAAGGCGAGAATTTTGAAGCTGTCCAAAGCTTCTGACTTGTGTCTTAAAAATCTTACCCATGTGTAGCGTGAGAAGCCATCAACAACCACCAGAATGTATTTCTTTCCGTTGAAACTCTCCTCCTGAACCGGACCCATCAAGTCCATGTGGAGGAGGTCTAAGATTCCTTTAGAGGAGATGTCTGCTACCTTTTTGTGGTGAACTCTGATTTGTTTTCCTTGATTGCAAGCCCTGCATACAGCATCAGTCTTGTTTTCCAACTTGGGAATTCCTCGAACAATCCCAGCATGAACTAGCTTGACCATACTTCTTGTATTCATGTGCCCTAACCTTCTGTGCCACAGTTCTAGGTCGGAACTCATCACAGACATGCATACATCAGAATCCTTCCAGATGTAACAATTGTTTCCTGATCTTTCTCCACTTAGCACACTTTTCTCATGTTTGTCTAGAGCCTCACAACCTTGACTAGGGAAAACAACTTTCAATCCATCATAATAGAGATGACTAATGTTGATGAGATTAGCCTTGAGACCCTCGACCAGGTAGATGTTAGCAAGCTGAGGCGAGTCATCACATGAAGTTTGGCCTTTTTCTTTAATACTTCCTTTGCCTCTATCTCCAAAGGTGGCCTTTCCTCCAGAGGCAGTTGAAAAGTTTATCAAGCTGTCTCTGTCTCCGGTCATGTGTCTTGAATAGGCGCTGTCAAAGTACCAAGATTGCCCATCTCTAGGGGTAGCAGTTGTGTAGGCAACATTCGCTTCCAGAGATTCGAACCTTTCTTGGAATTTAGTAATACCCCATTCATGGTTGTTTGTGAAGTTCATCTTTAGATACTCAAGTTGAAGTTCCTCAGTCTCTGTGATTTGATGGAGATATAAGTCCTTCTTGAGCAGCCACACAAATCTAGCCCATGTCGGCTCCATCCAACATTTTTTAAGATTCCACAGTTGTTGGATTTTCTTCTTTCGTTCAAAGCATTTTTCCCACGAGTGTCCACTTTTTCCACAGTGAAAGCATCCGTTGAACATACGCTTGTTGATTCGGTTTCTTTCCCACTTAACCTTAAATGTTTCCCGAGTCAGTGGTCTCTGTTGAGCAACAGAGTTGCACCTGACAGTTTTAACCAGAACTTTCTTCATCACAGAGTTATCCTCCTTTTGAGTGGTGTCTAACCAGTTCGAGCAGGTGCTCATCATCTTGGGAGTTTTGTATTTCTCAGCCAAACATGCTTTACCAATGTTAGCATCTTCTTTCTTCTTTCGTAGTTCAGCGTGCAACATTCGAACACTGTCTTCCTTTGTGAGTTTTGACACACGTCATGTACTTTTCACATAATGAGATATTGGAGAATGACTCAGTTCCAATTCTTCTTTGAGAAATGAGATTTATTTTTTCTTGAGCCAGTTTGATCTTTGCCTTGCTCAGCTAAGTCTAGAGGTTGTACAGACCTTGATAGTCTTTAGTAGATTTTGGTTTGGCAATTTCATCAGAATCTAACATATCTTAAGTCTCACGTTCTTCTGTATCGGTAATGAAAGCAACATGGTTTACCATTTCATGTCTGACTTTTATTTATGAACCTTCAGACATGACTTGGCCAACACCGTTGTAATAAGGTTCTCCGGTCATTTATACGATCTTCACCTGTTTACAACCAGCAAAGAGTTCTAGGTTTGGTGAACTGCTCTGATACGAAATGAAATAGATATAACCATAGACTAATCGAATAACACAGAGAGCAACACACTAGAATCAATCACATGAATATTGCTTTATTCATATGCGCAATTTTAGAACACAAATTGCTTACAGAATCCATACGATCTTAACGACCCAAGAAAATACAAACTCACAACAAGTGATTCATTTACAAAACTCACCTAGTCTACCCTTCTTCTGTGACTACACACACTCAGAGAATTCAATGCAAATCAATTAAGAACACCTCTCACCACCCATAAACCCTAATGAGTTCTACCCGAAAACGCCTTTTTAATTTCTGTAGATCCAACAAAAATGCTCCACATTTTTCTTCCATTAATACTTCACCATTCTCTCTCTTACGAAACTCCCTTCGGACCAGCAGACAAAAGTCTGTTTGCAACAGTGAAACACTGTATCACATGTCCCATCGCATTTAAGGAAAACGCCACGTTTAGCCTTTTCCTCTTTTTTTTCATAATGACAACTCTTCATTCCTTATTCTCTGAGCTGCTCCTCTATACCAAGCAGCAACTTGCTCTTCCCATTGCTCGAGATGCCACCTTCACGCCAGCTAGTAGAGCCGGTCTGTTTGACACAGGCTGCTTCTTTCTTCACTCTTTGATCCTGAGATATTGTGTTGAATTTCACTGCTTCTACAAACCTATATTGATTTCAAAACCCATGAAAATGCTAAACGAAGCATGTTAAGTCCAAAAACCATTCATTTTTTTTATTAAAAACATATTAAAAATTATATAAAAATAGGTAAAATATCGTATATATTAGAACACTTAAAGGCTGCGCTTGGGACATCAGTCTCTCTCGTGGAACTCCATAATTTTTGTGGTGCCATCATCAAACATCAATAACTTGAGATCCCTCCATAATCTCTAAGCGCCGACATCGTTTTATGACAATTTTTCTTCTTAAGAAATGGAATATCCTTTCCTCCTAAGATGCCGAATCCGATTGAGCACTGTCATATCCGCCAATTCTCAGCCTTCGCCTAATGTCGATGCCTACTGAAACAACCCGACCCGTTTTTTTTATATATAAATTAGCACCGAATTAGCATCCCCATAAATGCTAACCCTCAACATGCTAAAATTCTCAATAAACAAACATTCAGCGAAAATCAATTATGCAAATAAACCATTAAATAATACTTCATAAACCAATAACCAATCATTCAACATCCTATACCGTTCTATATCGAATCACTAACAACTTAGTAATCCAATAACCACGCAAACGAGACCACTATATCATCCATCTCGTCCTCGCCCTGATTCCACGATCATACTTTGTCTTTACCTGCATCACATAGCAAAAAGAGATGCGTGAGTATTATCACAAATACTCAGTGAGACGGTCCTCCCATCAACAGACCATGTACTCAGTCATAGCATAGATATAATACCAGAGTTATCAAACAACACGCAAAACACAACGATCAATACGTCAAACTGACGGCAATCAGAAATGCGTGTCAATCGACACAAACACCCTGTGTCGATCGACACAGTCTGTGCGCTCGACACAAACACCGTGTGTCGCTCGACACAGAGCCCAGAAAACGCAGAAACCCAGAATCGATCATATCCTCTCATGGGTCGATTCCAGACGCGTTTTCATCGATCTCCTGCACAAAATTCAATATCCAAACACGAATACAACCAGGAACAACAGCAATCAATCATATTCCATCAAATCCTAATCCGAGGGTCTATGGTCCCGCACTCACCTTGATTTCGGAATCGATTATCTCATCAACCACAGCTCCGAAACAGAATCGGAAAACTGGTCTGAAAACTAGACAGAGAGATCTACACAACGGTATGTAGATCGTCCTCTGTGTCCCTAAGATTCAACAGGAAAACAGCCCGCAGTCTCGCTGATCGGAACTGGAAAAACAGAGATTTCAGAAACGACACCCTGAAATCGAAAGAACACAGAGAACGGACATTACCTCCGAATCAGGATCAGAACCCTTATCTAGAAACTAGACAGCGAGGTCTTTCCAATGGAATATGGATCGTCTCCTGATTCTTTCTGGTTCGACGGTAATCCTCCCTCGAAGCGGACTGATCGCAGACACGAAACTGCAGAAACTTCTCTCGGGAAAAGAACGATAACTTTCAGAATACACATCCGATTTACAAACCGTTTCTTCCTGAATCAAGATTAGAGAGTGGAGAACTTACCTCTAAAGTTTCACTCTGATCCGATTCCATCTTCCCAGCCGATCGTCTCTTCCAAAAACCCGAGCAGAATTGATTTTCTCTCAAGGAAATCACTTCTCTCACAATCCTCACATAAACACTCTATTTCCTCTCTCAACCTCTTCTGATTTCGGCCAAAAGAAAAGAGAAAACGCGTTCGCCACGCTTTTATAACGAAACCCTAGAGTTTCCTAAACCGGCCCAAATCGAAACGATCAGAAATCAAACCTCCCGGTCTGATTTTAACCCGTAGATCGACACACATGCCAAAAAAAATCCCCTTTTTGGTTCACGGGCGTTACACCTACAAGAAAATTTGCTCGGTCCTCTTCTGCTAGCGTTTAGGCCTAAACGACTACCTACAACGCTTTATATAACAGTGAGAATAAGATAAGTGGAATTTGATATTATATCAAAGTACCTCATCCTAAAAGGCTGGTCTGGTATGAACATTGCATATAACAGTCTCAGTAACTAAATCATATCTCTCAAACTACAACATGGATCACCGAGATTTTCTAAACACAGGTAGGTATATGAGTTAGGAATTTCCTTACCAAAAACCAGTTGCATCCAATATATGACGAACATGAAACTAAAATTCTCTTCTTGACTGGTCATAAATTCGTACAACAAATATCAACTTCGAGTAAACAACCATAACCTTCATATTACAACTCCAAATGACAATCCAATGTCTGATTCGGGTAAATAATAGGGTTAGGAAGGTTCTTACCAAGTTTAAGATTGATCAGATAGATTTGATCCTCGGTTTCCATTCCCCACCGAGACTGGTCCAATCTGCGATTGTTTGAGAAAGACAGATTGCAACAGATTTGAAGAAAACATCATAACTTTCACTTAGTGATTTCCATGGATAGATAGATCTTTGCACAGTTCTAGACTGTTAGTAAGAAAAACGGCACTCAAGTTGGCGACTCGGTTTTGAAGTGGTGAAGAGCATAACAGACAAGGCTTCGCCGTAGAAGTATGTGATGTTTCTTTTTACTACAAGGACATATATTTTTATAAAGAGTGCTGAGAGAACTAGGGTTAGGGTTCTAATTGGTTTAATGGGATTAGAGGAAGAAAATATTTTTTTTTTACTGGGCCCATTCCATTCAAGTCGTTTTAAATAGACTCTATCCTTTGGGTCCATTTTGCATTCTTTGTCCAAAAACATTTCCGCGTTAAAATTTTAACATCTTGGAATATGACCATAAGAAAATATATGTTAAAATACTCATCAATGGTGAAGCTAGATGCTACGTCTCCATATCAAGGGGTAAGGGTCTAAGATGGGAGATCCTCTTTCTCTTTATCAAATCATATTTTAAACGAAAGCGTCAATCTGTCAGTTAAAAAGATGCAGAAAACAGATGAAGGTAAAATCAATATAAAGATTTTCAATCAAACGCAATAATATCTCATTTTTTTTCAGATGATAACTTATTCTTATATAGAGCGAAACTTCAACATATGAAATCAATTATTAATATTCGTTTTTATGACGAATCTTGGAGTTTCTTGAAAAATCCATAGTGATAGTTTGAATCTTTCTTTCGCACGTATTTCATTTCCAAAGAGATTATCCATGAATCAAGTCTTTGCATTCGTAAGGAACATGTCGAAAGCTAGATAAATTTATGTTAAGCTTAGCTACAATTCAAAGGGAGGAAAAAACTCCAACTGAAATCATTGGCACAAGCTCTTTCGACATATGTATTATTGTGTTTTCTAACTCAACAAAGTTAATGCTCCAAACTATGCATCATGATTTCTGGTTCTAGTTTCTGATGGACTGCAAAGGGAAATGGTAAAAACATACATTTGGTTGTGTGGGATCAAATTTATAGTCCGATTTCCTCATTAGGTATGTGGTTGCCTAATTTTGAGAATTTCAATCTATCCTTTTTGACGAAGAAACTAAGAAAACTATTATGCTACTCGCATTCATTGTTGGCGAGTGTATTAAAAAGTGATCAATATAAGTATAATAATTCAGATGTAATTAATGCCAATAGTGTTGCATCACTAAAACGAAGGGTATTTTCCAAACAAAAATAAAAAATAATCTGATCAAAAAGCAATACAAAATTTGGGAGCGACCCTTCCTATCTTAATGTCAACAAAATCCTCAAATTCACCTTCTCTTGGTTCAAACATTTCTTCTAGAAATATGGCGAGGAAACTTACTAAGCCTTTTTTCCCATCTCGCAAAATTTAAACCCTAATACGCTCACTCGATAGTTGATAGGGGCATTGGATCCAAGCCCATTCGTGTGGAGGAAAAGTCTTTAAAACATTGGAGAGCTTATGTGATGCAATATCAAAAAGGAAATCAAGGTCTTCAATACATAAGTTTATTATGAGAATTTCACCCTCATAACTTCACAAAAAAATCAAAGGATTCCCATTCAATTTCAAATGCTAAATTGGTCGAAGAAGACTTTATTTGATTTAGTTAATTTTTCTCATTTTCTTTAAACGTACATATTTTCATTTAAAGTATTTTATTGTAAAGATCACATTGTAAGAAATATAAAAGCTCAATTGTTCCATTGTAAAAAGATATATAATTTTTGGAAACTAAAAGAGAGTTTTTCTCACTTTTGAAGCTTAGGTTTTGTTCGCTTGTCTTTCCTATTGTGTGTGATTCCCTTAGAAAGGAAGTGGAATTTTTTTCTTTGTGTGTGATTCACATAGATAATGATTTGTGTTCTTATAACAAAATCATTCCCTTTGATTTATTTCGAAGTTTTCTTCTAAAGGAAAGCAAAAAAAAAAAAATTTCAAGGTGAATCAGTTTTGAGGACAACCATTTGAAGAGGGAGAGAATGATGCAATATCAAAAAGGAAATCAAGGTCTTTAGTACATGGGTTTATTATGAGAATTTCATCCTCATAACTTCACAAAAAAAAAATCAAATGATTCCCATTCAGTGTCAAATACTAAATTGGTGAAAGAAGGCTTTATTTGATTTAGATAATTTTTCTCATTTTCTTTAAATGTAGATTATAAAAAGCTCAACATTGTAAACAGATATAGAATTTTTGAAAAATAAAAGAGAGAGTTTTTCTCACCTTTGAAGTTTAGGCTTTGTTTGCTTGTCTTTTCTATTGTGTGTGATTCCCTTAGAAAGCAAGTGAAATTTTTGTTTTTGTGTGTGATTCACATATATAACGATTTGTGTTCTTATCACAAAGGTATTCCACAACTTTGTGTCGCGAACTTCGATCCATTCAAGTCGTAGGCCTTGTAACCGGTTGACCATAAGTTTGGTGTGATTCCAATCTTATATCATTATGGATAAGCCGCGAACCCTAGAAAGCCCATGATGAGTCGTTGAGGTGGCGGAAGAATAGCCAGATCGAAACCATAATGAATAATCGAGAGCATCCCGGAAGCTCGACAGATTACCGTTCCAAGCCAAGTTACATCTGATAGTGTATATGGGTCAAAGTCTCTAACTTAAATTAGAAGCTTTGGCCAACATCCATCACAACCTGCATTGTTGACCACACAAAGAGTCTTGTGAATCAACCCAAACTGACGCATGCCATGACCAACGCCAAATCCAATGGTCCATTTGTGACCAAAACAAGTAAAGTAACATTTTCAAATGTCTTAACTCGTTTCAACATTGTGTCTGCGAACCTAGAGACTACAACTCAACCATAGTCTTCTAGGAAATCCAAGACATGCCATATTATTAAAAGATACAAAAGGGATCAAATGTTCCATATTTGGCTGAAATGCATTTTATCTTTAACTCCCAAACATGAGGGAGCATGACTCGCACGACTAAGGGGTTAGAGAAAAGGCATGTTAAGGATTAGATTGTCCTTAACCCAATTTAGACCCTTATCTTGCCACCACTGGTGGATACTCGTCTATGTTTATATTTATGTAGAGACGGTCATCGTATGATCATATATGATGTAACAGTAGCATATTGAGATAAAATTACATACCTTGCATTAGCCATACAGATAAACTAGTTATCTTGCTTGAAATGCTTTGGCTATTTCTTGAGAACCTAATATATATGGCTTAGGGTAATCTTGAAGTAGTATGTATTATTGTGAACCATAAGGATTTCTTCATCGCCTAGAACTTCCTAGATTGCTAGCTAAAAATTGGTTAGACTTAGGTTGGTTCATAATACCGGGACTATATATGTGTATATGGCATCCATGCAAGGTGTTTGCTTATTGTTTGTTTTTTTGTTTGGCCTGAAAAAGTGGCACAAAAACTTGGTCGTACAAAAGTGACTATTGGGAGGGCTCGAGAAGTTAGAGCGTTGACTATTGGGAGGGCTGAGGAGGAATTAGGTTTAACCGATGGGTTATATGTTACGAATTTATAAGATGCATATTAGGTTAAGATAAAATATATTTTGGGGTTTTGGTTTTATAAGAAACGTGTTAAGCAAATAAATAAAATTAAATCAATAAGAGAAAGAGTTAGACAATATGAAAGCCGTATAAGCTCATGAAAATATAAATTAGATATCGATTCAAGTAATTATTAAAAATTGTTTTATAACTCACATCGCGGATGTATAATCATTCCACTCTTGTGGCTCCGATTACTTTGTTTTAACATCCTAATAGACTCAACTCTTGCAAATTACAACAAGAAGAAAGCATGCATAAATTCATTTCAAATTCATGTGTTAACAATACTCCAGAACTCAACTTTCGCAGCTTATGACATATTTCTCACCAAATACTGGTTTAGGGAAATAAATGCATCATTCTCGTATTTCTGTTGACATAGGCATAGTTCACTAGTTAAACCCTAACAATTTTGATATCAATGTATAATCATGGAATCATAAAAAAACCTAAACCCTAACAAGTAATACATGCTTAAGATAAACACACAATAGCAAGTGTAGATAGAAAACATCATAGATATGTTGAACTGAAAGATTGTAGGGATATAAGTTTTCTCTATATGAAAGTACAAATTAAGATCTTCCCTTAGAAACCCTTAAACAACGAAGAATTGTGAACATAAACATATATAACGTTTATAATTATAATATATGGCTGGTTTTTCTCAATAAGAGGATAAAAGCAAGTATATATAGCCCTATAGAGCTCATATAAGTCGGCTAGGATTTAATCACAAAAAGGAAATTTTACCTTTTTATGATGAGTACTGGGAAAATATCGTGACTGATATTGGAGTACAAATAGGAAGGGTATGAACACAAGGACTATGGAAATCCTTGACCAATATTGGCGTTCATTCATTCAGATTTATAAACTAGTTTCTCTTTCAAGTTAGATGAACATGTCTTCAGTAAACCTGGTGTAACTCTTTAACCAAAACTCCAACTGACTTGAAACCAACTTCATTAGAATGGGAGCTCAAATATATATATCTCGTGACCATACTGGATCCAGTTCTAATTTGGTTAAAACCTCCATCAAAGGGAAAAATTCTGATGCATTTGTTCAGTCTAACTAGAGAAATTGCATATCATGTGAGTATTGTGACTTGAATGGTTCTTTTGGTTTGAGTGAATGAATGTTATCTTTTGACCCATTTCACATTCATTTTGATGATTTAACCCATGACTTCAAAAACGACAAATACGAGAAAACTATCGATCTCTTTTAGTGAAAAACAATAATACAATACTTCAATAAAATAGTAAAATCCATACTAAAAACAGTATATCATTAAACTATAGGATGGCACAAGAGATGGAGACAACATGCAATGGAGAGGATAGTCTTAAGCCGTGGTGAAATTGGATACCTAGGTTTTAATGTGTGTTAACCATTCTTATCATTCAAGATTTTCACTACAAAACGGCTTATTGATAACAAATTATAATAACTCAATTTTCTGAACTATTATTACAGATGGTTCGGTGGAGTGGGTTTATATATGATAGCCTTTCAAAAACGCTAAGCCTGAGAATGACTAAGGGGAGAGCTAAGTTTTGGGTTATGAGCCTAAAATCATACGAAGTAGCAACACTTAACCCATTTTTCATTTTATGCCTAAAGTGTTAGACCAAATTACGAAAGATGGCTTTTTCTCATTTAACCAAGAATCAAAAAAAAATAAAAAAATTCGTCAGATTCTTCTCTCTCTCTCCACCTTCGACCTTAGATCTCCTCCTTTTCTCCATCTCCAAACTAGCCTCCCGCCTCCGCTTCTCTCTTACCTCCTTCCATGTCCTTCAAACTTCATTCTGACTCCATTTCCGTCTCTTACAACCCAAAATTTTTCATGGTTCTTCTCCTTTGTTCTCTTTTTTTCTCTCTTCTTTCACTCTGACTCTCACCTTCTCGTTCTAATATCAATTTTATTTAGAAAAAAATAGACTAGACATTATTGGATTTCGAATATCTTCGACCATTCAAAAGATCCAAACTTAAGTTTCCTTTTCTCCGAATCGAGAGAAGGTGATTCCAATTGGAGAGGTTTTTTTGGTTATGGAGAGCTAATATGTGCTTGGGAAACAAGTTTTGGCTCGGTCAGAAGATTGGAATGAGTTTGTTTGAGGATATCTGTCTCGGTTCATCGCTATCTCCTTTGCATTCTCGAATTTGTCGGCCGAGTTTCACATTTGATGCATAGGCATCCCTAATACTATTGGTAAATTCTGATATTTATACAAAAGAGAAAGGGGCAATAATATTTTGGGAAAATTACTAGATTTATATAAAACCGGATTGAAAATTACAAGAGAAAAAAAAACTTGAAATCTTTTGATTTTTGGTTAGAAAAGAGATATATGATGTTAGATCTACTAGTGTTAGGCTAAATCCAGTTGAAAACAAGTTAAAATACAGTAAAAACGAGCTAAAAGGTAGTTGACCGCCATTGTTAGGGTTTGACAGAAGCTTGATTGTGTGGAGAAGATGACTAATAAATTACGATTTTACCCTTTATTGAATAACTATACCACTACTATAAATAAGTCTACATATTATAAATCTACTACTACCACGAGTATAAATATATCTACCACATATTATAAATCTACCACTACTATAAATAAATCTACCACTATTATAAATAAGTCTACCAACTAAAAGTTGTTTAGTAAAGACGTGAAAAGATTGAATAAATCTACCACTACAATAAATAAATCTACCACATATTATAACTATACCGCTAGTATAAATAAGTCTACGATTGCGCGAACCATTAATAGGTCTACCGATCACAAAATAACTCTACCACAACTACTAATAAGTCTATCACTCAAAAATAAATCTATAACTACTGTAAATAAATCTACAATTGCGCGAACCATCAATAAGTCTACCGATCACAAATTTAACTCTACCACACTAGAAATAAGTCAATAAGTCTACCATTGCGCGAACCATCAATAAGTCTACCGATCACAAAATTAACTCTACCACTACTACTAATAAGTCTATTAGTGAAAAAATAAATCTAGCACTACTATAAATAAATCTACGACTGCGCGAACCATTAATAAGTCTACTGATCACAAAATTAACTCTACCACTACTGCTAATAAGTCTATCACTCCAAAATAAATCTACCACTATTATAAATAAGTTTACGATTGTGCGAACCATCAATTAATCTACCGATCACAAAACTAACTCTACCACTACTAGAAATAAGTCTACCGATCACAAAATTAACTCTACCACTGCTACAAATAAGTCTACCACATATTATAAATCTACCACTACTACAAATAAGTCTACGATTACGAACCATCAATAAGTCTACCAACCACTTAATAAATCTATAAATCGCAAATAAATCTACCATCAATAAGTCTACCAACCACTTAATAAATCTATAAATCGCAAATAAATCTACCATCACATGAACGGTAGACTTATTCGCTTTTGGCGGGAAAATTTTGCTGCCTCATTAATGATAGTTTCGTCAATACTTTTTTTTGTTTTCAAAGAAAATAAGGCTAAAACGGGTATAATAGATCTTTGAAGGTTGTTTGAGTAATTATGAAAGATTAGCATCATTTTGATCAAAAAACTATTTTTCAAGGTTGTTTTAGGTAAACCTCCCTAATATTTTAGGCACTAATTTTTAGACAAAAGAGAAAGGGGGCAATCAAGCTTGTGAGTTTTTGTTGCTGACTTTCGTGTGTGTGTGTGTTTTTTTTATGGAATCGTGTAGAAACGGAAAAACATAATTCGAATGTCTTAAGTTGAATTTAGATATATGTTAAGGTTTAAAGAGAAGAATTTGGTCATTTTTAGTAAACTAATGCTGAGACAAAATCTCTTTGTTTTTGTTATCAAGGACAATGTGAAGTCAAAACATCCACATAGTGTTTTATCATCTTGGGTCGATAAGTGTTCACTCGTTTTACTGCAAATCATTCTCATTTCATCAGATATGGAGTAGAAAATTGATAGAAAATGCCATTCTCGATCAACTTAAGAATCGGTAGACCAAGAGTGATAATTGTTTTTAGTGTAAAAGGTATACTTTTGTGCCACAGAATTTGGTTTGTCATAATTTACATGATATCCGATCCGTAAACTCAACAACTACAAATCAAGAGATAATAATGCCATTAACACTCTTTGGTTTGTCATCTCCTCAAAGAAATATGAAAGAAGGGCCTCTCTGTTACTAATGCTAATCTACCCAAATTCTTGATCGTTGGCTGAAAATGCTGCTGCGCTGTGATCAAAACTAATATCTAAAACATATGTTCTTATTGCGGGGAAATATTCAATTTCAATTGTTTTTTTGTCTTCTCCTTTTCAAGTTTTTCTGTGTGTTTTTGGTGTCGAAAAAAGATTGTTTCTTTTGCAGTTTGGCAACTTCCAGTGTCTTTTCTTTTTTGGTCAAAAGCAACTTCCAATGTCATTTTCCATTTTATCTCCATTCTTTGGATGGTACAACATCATGAAGACAAAGCCACTCCAAACATAGGAACTTATAAGAACCATTGGATATGGGTCTCATAACAAAGTATGGAGCGACCCATGGGTTCCAAATGTCTTGGGCTTTCTGGTGAAAGGCTTAAGGAGAGCCTGTGATAGATTAAGTGCCCCCAGAGCCAAGTATTAGCATTAGCTAAGTAGAACCTAAGGGATAATATGTGACAAAACACTATTGGCTTGAAAGGGTGTCGTAGAAGCATCAATACACACAAAGTTGGACAGACTTATTTGAGCTACGTGCCTAGGACATGCTAGAAGAGATATGACTTTCTTCAGTAATAATTGAGACAAATTGTGTAAGTTTGATAAAACTGACCAAGAATTACTAAATTTTCTAGACTTTTAATATGTACGAGATATTTATGCATTGAAAGATTATTTTGAGGTTTTTTAGGTTTATTCATATCTGGTAGAGTGAAATTGTATGCGCCGACTTCCTTGCAAAAAAGGACATCATTATCTCTTTTCCATATAAGTCAAACACGTATAACTTGTCTCTCGAGGCAATCACTATGGGGTTGATTGGTTTCTCTGCTACCATCCGCAAGGCTGCATTTGCGGGTGGTAGCGGTTGTTGGCACTTAACAATAATTATGAAAAATGCTTTATAGCGTTCTGTATCGCTCCAAATCTTTCAAAATCAAAAGCTGCTTTCCTCGAGCGTTTGCGGTTGCCGGTATTTGCGATTACGTAATTTAAAAAAAGAAAAATTGATTTTTTTTTTATTTTTAAGGAAGAGAAAATTTAATCAAAATAAATATAATAAGTTAAAATTGAGATTTGGATATTATAATTACGAACTAACTTAACAATTTGAATTTTTCTAATTAATATTCAATAACCTATCATAACTTATATTCAAACCGTAGTTTTTTTGACAATTGTTTTTAATCACTAATTAATAAATCTAACAAACTAAAATTTTCCAAATCTAACAGTGACCTATCCAAAATAAAAAAATTCTCCATTAAAATCATAACTTTCATCTAATATGAAAATAAAAAATAAACAAAAAAATATACTCATGGTATTCTATTACTAGTTATATTGAATTAATGATTTTTATATTTTATAAATGTAATAATATAATTTTTGATATTTTTATAATTTGATAATGTGTTTATATTATTAATTTATTGTTTAACCGCTACAACACCCGCTAGTCAACCAGTTATAAATATTCTGTAGAGACAATCATTTTTAACCGCTGCGACAGTCGTATGAATCGCTTGATAACGTGTAAAACCGCAACCGTCCGAATACGCAAATTTCCGCATCCGCAACCGCAATAGTTGCGTTTAAACCAGCCAAGTTCTACAATATTTTAATTTAATTGAATAAATGAGGTTCGTTGAAATAAAATACTTTCCTTTTGCCATACGACCAGGACATGAATCAACAGTTCTTTCTATCATAATTATAAAAGAATAATTTTATTCCGATTTCTCGGTGTTACATAAATTTGAATAAATAAAAGAATATAATTTGGCTACACAAATAAATAAAATACAAACATGACCCTTCACTACAACCCTCTCACCAAAAAGCTACTTTTTCTTTATTTTGTGCACAAAACAACTCCATAATAGCTTGCGCCATAATTGGAGTGAAAAATCATTATAAAAACACTAGTAATATGAAAACCAATAAACAAAGTAAGTTTCGAAAAATCGTTAACGTTCTGATTCATAATTTCCAGAGGAAAGCTTGGAGACCCATTTATTGATCAAAGATCTTCTCCTTGAATCCCACATGGTTCTCTTTTGGTTACCACCATAAGTGCTCATCGCAATGGGCTCTACAAAAAATTTGACACGTTCCATAGCCACATCAAGCGCTTGGTCTGACATATTGGCAAAACAAACTCTGAACCAACCAGGCTCATCGCAATGACATGATGAGCCTGGAGAGATGTTAATACCAACTTCACACACAATCTTTTTCCACAGCGAGTGCTCGGACTGAAACGTGTTGGAATTCAAGAGGTGTCTTAAGTCAACCCAACAGAACAGACCCGCGTTGCTCTTCAAGCAACCGATCCCCGCTTTCTTCAGACCCATAACCAGTCTGTCTCTTCTCTCTCTTAGCCTCTTCCTGTTTTTTTCCAAGTAATTGGTCGTGAATATTTCGTCAGACAGCAGATTGGCTAAGAGATGCTGAGTTTGGGAAGAAATGAGTCCAAAGCTTGACATTTTGGTCGCGGCTGAGACCACTTCCTCATTGTCTGAATAAATCAAACCTACACGAAATCCTGGGAGGCCTAGATCCTTGGACAAACTGTAAACAACATGAATTTTTTTATCCAAATCCATATTCTTTTCTTTGGCAACTTCTAGAATGCTAGTGAACTCGGGAGAGTAAAAAACTGTGCCCGAGTAGATCTCATCGCTCACCATGTGGATATTCTTGCTCGAAGTGAAAGTCAGGAGAAGATCGAGCTCTTCCCGGGTGGTAGAGGTTCCAAGAGGGTTTGAAGGGTTCGTTATGAGTACTCCTCTAACGTTCAATTTAAGTTTGTGAGCTCTTTCGTAGGCCTCTTCTAATGCAACCTCTGTAATCTTGTACCCATTTGAGCTTACACAGCGAATAGGAACAATCTCTACTCCTGTCCGCCATTTGAGATCTCTGTCAAACCTTCAAGTCAAGAGTCAATAATTTGTTTTAGCATATCATGTAATCAACACAAATAAATTTGAATGGTTAATGTAAAGCGATACATACCCCGGATAATAAGGTGCAGGGATAAGAAAGGCATCTCCTGGATCTGCAAGGCAGAACATTACAGTCTCATTAGCCGAGGTTGAGCCAGCTGTGAGTACCATCTTGCTCGTATCAAATTTCATTTTGTTCCCTCTGATTTTTGCCATGAATTTCGCCAACGCCTGTCGCATAAAAACATAACAAGTGAGAAGTATATAGCCTGGGTGTTCAATCTAGACTAGTAAACCAATATGGAAACGAATTGGAATAGTCAATGCATAACCATAATGTATTTCATATCGCTAAAAATGAACAAACTTTTTAAAAAAAAAATCCGAAAACCCATTCTGAACCCAACCTAAAAAATGTATACGGAATTTAGTATCTAAAAAAAACTACGGATATTATTGCTCTAAAAACCGACTTTGGAAAGTCTTATGAATATTTTAGTTTTACTTTGGTTAATGTTTGTCTTAAACCGAAAAATCAAAAATCTGTGTTTGCTTACGTTTTTGAAATCCGGCATGCCATGGTAATCTTGGAATAGGGCTAATCTTCTAAACACCGACTCTTCGTTTTTCTTCAAACCCAAGACTTCTGGATGCTCTTCAAGCCAAGCCTCTATTAGGTCAAAAGAAAGCTGCACAAAGGAGGAATCCGACTGATCAGTAGGTAGTCAGCCAAGCAACTCGGTAAATATGTACAGAATAGTTTAGTTTTATACGTGTAAAAATGGTTGTAGACATGTGGTTATAGATACAAACCTGGTTTTCAGCAAGACCCATCTGAACAATCCCATTAGGGTTAAGGGTTTCGTGGAAGGGATTCTTCTCGTATTCTTGCCACCCAAGAAAGTACGATGAGTCTTCTCCATGTGATCCGCTGCTCACTTTGCTTGATAACATTCTTAAACGTTAAAACTCGGTGATCACTAAAGCAAGTAGAACAAGTACTTACCAACACTTGTAGCTCAATGATAGAGTTTAAATATATATCAAGAGACAGAGAGAGAAGTAAGATAATCTTTTAGTGTGTAGAGAATGTGAGCCCTGTTGATGTATAGAGAATGTGAGCCCTGTGGAGGAACAACCACAAAAAACAGTGTATATATAATGCAGAGGAGGAGGCTGAGAGAGGTGTTCTATCGGGTAGGAGACAACGTTCCGACATTGTTAGCTATACTAAGAGTAGACGGTGTTGATTCTTTTGACCCACACGCACGTACAATTATTATTTATTTGTTTTGACCCACACGCACGTACACATTGTTTCTTAATTCTTATAATTGTTTGGCGACCAAAAATATATAGAGAAATTTCAAAAAATACCACTTTTCACTTTACAAAAATGCTACATTTTTGAAATTTTTACAAAAATACCATTTTTTCAAAATTATTTTTTTTTATATTATTTATGTTTAGGTTAATTATGTTTTATTAGGGTTTAGATTTGAGTGTTTAGGGGGTTTTAGGTGTCAAAACATTTTTTAGGGTTTAGAATTTTAAGATATATGCTTTATAAATCTATAATTAATGGTATTTTTGTAAATGAACACTCCTAAGTATCATTTTTGCAAATGTGCACACAAAAAGTGGTATTTTTATAATTGTCCCAAATATATATTCTAATTGTGTATCGTTTAAAAGTATGTATATTTTTTATTTCCTTCTTTAATTGGAGTTTATCGTTTGGAACTATTTTTCATTTGTTATTTATTGTTCCCTCCTTTCCTTTGAGTTTCCGATGTCTTTTTTTTGCCTATCTGTATTTTAATTTATATTTTGGACAGTTGACAGCAAGAAATAAACAAACAGTACATGTATGTTATGTATGTATATTATTATTGTGTTATTATCCATATTCAAACTTGTAGAATAAATGTTGTTGATAAAAAAAAATGATAATTAAATATACAATATAAAATATGTAAATTTAATTTAATTCAAATTTTTTTTTGGTCAACCTGTAAATTTAATTTAAAAGCTATTTGTGGAATTAGTTTGCAATAATTTTGTTACATAACTATTTTTATTTTTATTTTTTACATAAAGAAAATGTATCAATGAATTTGTAGTAGAGTTGTAGATTTGATATATAAAAATAATAAGGAAATTTTTTTTTCAATCATCTAGTCTCCTCATACAATGCAATTGCAACCCACATGCCTAGGATCCTAAGACTCAAAGTAAAATTAATTGAGACTAAAAAAACTCAAGAAAACTAGTAAAATGTTATGCAATGCAATCAAACCCAAGATATGAACACCTCAAGTATACAAATATTAACTCTTCCTAAGTTGTCTTTTGCTTTTCCTCAAACAACCAAGAAATAATAGACCAAAGAAGATGTTTAAAAGTGGGAATTTAATTCCAAAAGAGTGAAGTGAAAAATTCCAATTTAAAGTCCTAAAAATGGTTAAATAATGCATAAACATATTTCTACTTAAGAAGGCTTAGCCATATCCATCATTGTCTACATTCTACTCTAAATCCTTAGACAAAAAAAAATCCTCAACTAAGCTCTTTAACATTCATTTTTCATTGTTCGCTCTCACAATGGAGTAATTGATCATGTATTTCAACTGACTTGGTAGAAAAAAGGCTAAAAAAGAATGGAATAAGACAATTTTCAATAATTTTTGCCGAGTTACTCGATGTAGGGTCAGAGTTTTAAATTGATAACCCTAACACTTAGCTGCAAGTGCATAGATAAAAGCACTAGTACACATGGGTCGAACATTAGGAATTATACAATTCGTTGAACACATGAAAATAGAAAATAGATATCGATTTAGAGAATTAATAAAAACCGCTCTACAACTTAAATCACGATGATATAATTTTTTTTTTTCTGTGCTATTTTATGAAATTGTAGATCTATACCTCACTATTCAATATTAAATGATCTAGATCCATGAAAATATTAACAAGTGATTTCAAATATTTTTGCAAGGAAACTTTAATACTTAACATGATTTGCGTCAAGAGTTTTTGTTGTAAAGACACAAACTAAAATCTTCTAAGCATGATCTAAACCATCAAAGGAGATGTGAACCAAAAGAGAAGACAATACATACACCATATAAAGGTAGTCAAAGGAGAAGGACAGAAAATCAACTTGGTCGAAGAACATGTCAAATAACTCAAGCCAATTTTGAGAATACCCTAATGTACCTCACGAACAAACAATCCAACCCCTTTTTTTTTTATATATATATAGTATCGAATTAGCACTCTCATAAATGCTAATTCTCAATATGCTAAATTCTCAAACACAATAATACCAGCGGAAATCAATAAGCAATCAACCAATCAGTCCATGTCTAAATTGTTCAAACTAACAGCAATTCTAGCAACCTAGCTATTCTAACACCATAGCTAGCAAACAATCGAGACCACTAGACCATCTCCTCTTCCTCGCCTTGATTCCACGATCACACATTCTCTTTACATGCATCACATGGCCAAATGAGATGCGTGAATACCCAGTGAGACGGTCCTCCCATCTACAGGCTATACACATAGGCATAAGAAGAGATACAATACTAGGATGAGCAATCAGCAAGTGCATAACACAAACAAGCAAACGAGAATCAGTCCAGAAGACTTGCGTTGATCGATGCACTGCACTGCGTCGATCGACACGATGCTTGTGTCGATCAATGGAAAGCAACTGCGTCGATCGACGCAACATCGCATAATCAAGAAAACGAGCCTATCCTCTCATGGCTCGATTCCTTCCACAATCTATCAATCTCCTGCACGAATCCATCATATAACAACACGAAATCCACACCTAACAACAACACACAATCATATTCCATCCAATCTTTACCCAGATAAGTCTATGGTCGCGCACTCTCCTGATTTCTGGAAAGAAAGGATGAAGAACACGAAGAACACAGGAACCTTAATCGCCCAAGCCTCTGATTCAACCCGAAATCAGCCTAGCCAATGATTCTCTCTCGCTCTTATAACCTCACAAGCACACCAACAAGCTTTCAGGATTGAGAATGCAAAGAAATCCACAAGAATCCTTTGATTTCACTCAATCCTCTCAAGACCACTCACAAGTTCTCTAAACTCTGATTTCTGATCGAAAATACTGCCAAAACGCGTCTCCCAAGCTATATACCGGACGCCAAACCAAGCGATCAAGAACCAAACCTGTCGGTTCGATTTCAACTTGCGTCGATCGACGCACATCACTTGTGTCGATCGACGCAACACCCAGAATCCCGACTCCTCACGAGTCCAAACATGTGTGTCGATCGACACATACACACTGTGTCGATCGACCCACCAACCAAAAATACACATTTTGGTTCACGGGCGTTACAATTCTCCCCCACTAACACGGATTTGACCTCGAATCACACAACACTGTCTCTGCTAAGGCTAACACTCCCGTCCGAAACCCGACCAGCTTCACCCGAAAACACACCAGAATACAACGTTTTCTGGTCCAGACCAGGCCTGCCCGATTGATCGCACAACAATCAAACAAGAACATGCCCGACTAACCGTAGACCCAGAGTTGAACCAATTGATTGTGCAATAATCAAACAAGAACATGCACGACCAAGACGCTACATAAGTTACCAGGGTCATCTGAACCGAGGCTCCTAAACGCAAATAAAATCCCTAGACTAGACACCAATCACATCAACACTCCTGACCCTACCCGGCCAGCACCACCTGAGATCCTTCCCGATCCCTGAAACTCATCCAGTCTCATACTCATAATCACATCACAGACGCTATGCTCATACTCATATACATATACACCCCTCACACTCTCAGGGTCGTCACCCTAGAGCTCTCGGTGTATAACATACCCCTTCCACCTTCAAGACCGCCGTCCATCAGGCTATTAGTATGCTCCATGCCCCTCTCACTCTTGGGACACACAGTCCGTCGAGCTATCAGCATGTAGGAGACCTCATTGTCCCCTGG
This sequence comes from Arabis hirsuta, assembly GCA_964056655.1. Classification (NCBI taxonomy): domain Eukaryota; kingdom Viridiplantae; phylum Streptophyta; class Magnoliopsida; order Brassicales; family Brassicaceae; genus Arabis; species Arabis hirsuta. The sequence continues at coordinate 20,489,578 of OZ053302.1, read as the reverse complement.
AGATATCCCTGTCCCTCGAATTATATGTAGGAGAAATCACTATCTCCCGGAGAGAACCTCACTGTCCCCTCGAGTAGATGCAGGAAACCTCACTGTCCCCTGAAGCATAAACTCTGCAACGTGCCTCATAAATACCTGTCGACCAGAATCACTTCTCGTGGTCCACATGACATCTCCTCACCTGGAATGTCATCACATCCATGACCAATCACTAGGTCATCTGGAACAACCCAATCACTAGGGTGTTTCCTGCTAGAGTCCCAGGAAAGACAATTTCTAACACACAAAACCTTCTTTTAAGACTCCCCCCAGGAAATAGACAGGTTCTCATCGCCTAAACACATGACCCCACCAGTCATACACTATAATAACTCACATCTTATAAACACATTTAATAAGAAAAACTCATCTTATTAACTCTCCAGAAATGTATAATCGTTACAACACCAAACGAAAATACAAACCAAAACATAGCCACATGCTATCTCAAAACTGAAAACAAGAAAAGACAAACTCAAGCCTCCACTTGCTTCTCAAATCACTTCGAGAACTTCGCCTTCATCTTCGCTTCTGGTTCCCAAGTCTCCTCCTTGACACCGTCATAGTCCCACACAACTCTCAGCAATGGTATCCTCTTCCGGCGCAGGACCTTGACTCTCCTCTCGAGAATCCTCACAGGTCTCGCCGCGAACGTCATATTGGGCTGAAGATCCTCCGGAATCCTAGCCAACACCTCCTCAGACATATGCAGGCACTTCTTCAACATCTACACGTGAAAGACCTTATGAAATGCCTTCATACTCTAAGGTAACTCCAACCGATAAGCTACTGGTCCAACCCGCTCTACCACCTTGAACGGACCCATAAACCTTGGACTTAGCTTATTCTCTGAAATGGATCTGTTAGGATCCCTCAACATCGCTGCCTTGAGATACACCTGATCTCCCAGCTCAAACTCTAGCTCTTTTCGTCTCTTATCAGCATAACTCCTCTGCCGATCTTGAGCCTCCTTCATGTTCAACTTCAAGACACGGATCTTCTCCGTCGTCTCCTAAACAAAATCTGCACCAAACATGCTCCTCTCCCCCACTTGAGTCCAGCATAATGGTGTACGACATGGCCTTCCATACAGAGCCTCGTATGGAGCCATGCCAATACTCGCCTGGTAACTATTGTTATATGCAAACTCAACCAGGTTCAAGTGATCTGCCCAATGACCACCGTAATCCAGCACACAAATCCTCAGTAAATCTTCAAGAGTTTGAATCGTCCTCTCAGATTGTCCATCCGTCTGCGGATGATATGCTGTACTCATATGCACCTTAGTGCCCATCTTAGCCTGAAATGCTTCCCAAAACTCAGAAGCAAATCTCGGATCCTTGTCCGATACAATACTCGCTGGCACACCGTGCAGCCTCACAATCTCACGCACATACTTCTTAGCTAAAATTGCCGCTCCATCGGTCTTCTTGATGGCAAGAAAAGGTGCTGACTTAGTCAGACGATCCACAATCACCCAAATAGCATCATAGGTCCGCGACACCGGCAACCCTGTCACAAAGTCCATGGTAATCATGTCCCACTTCCACTCCAGAATAGGCAAACTCTGTAACAAACCACTCAGAACCTATTGCTCAGCCTTCACCAACTGACACACGTTGCACGCTGCAACCAAGTTAGCCACATCATTCTTCATCCCGACCCAGTGATAATACCCTTTCAGAACTCGGTACATCTTAATCGCCCCCGGATGAATCGACAAAATGCTCGAGTGAGCCACTCTCAGAATCTCCTGCCTCATATCCTCATCCTTGGGTACACAAACCCGCCCGTTCACAAGTATCGTCCCTTACGCCGAGACCTCATACTCTGAACCCGCAACCCAAGAAGCATCAACCAAACCCTGATCCTCCTCCTGAGCTATGTGAATCCTGTTCAACAAATCAGCCTGGTTAGCTGCCTCTAACCCCAACGACTCCTGTGAGATAACACACAACCTCAAGGTGTTAATATGGCTCACTAACTCCTCCATATCACGCTTCTGAGCTGAACAACCCTCCTCCGACTCAATGCATCTGCAACCAGATTAGCCTTATTCGGATGGTACCCAATCTCTAGATCATAATCTGCCATAAACTCCATCCAACGCATTTGTCTCTGGTTCAGCTCCTGCTGAGTGAAGAAATACTTCAAACTCTTATGGTCTGTGAATACCTGCACCTTCCCGAAAATCACCGCATCCAACTCCAAGTCATGGGTAGGGTAGTTACACTCATGCTTCCTCAACTGCCTCGAAGCATACGTAATTACCTTTCCCTGCTCCATCAGGATACAACCCAGACCAACACCAGATGTATCTGTATACACCACGTAAGGCTCACCCGGATCCGGCAACGCCAACACTGGTGTACTAGTCAGCATCTCATTCAGCTTCCTGAAACTCTCCTCGCAAGCTGAAGACCACACAAAAGGGACTTCCTTCCCCGTCAACTTCGTCATCGCCTGCGCCATACTCGCAAAACCCTTGACGAATCTCCAATAATATCCTGCCAACCCGAGAAAGCTCCTGATCTCCGTGGCATTCCTCGGTCTAGGCCACCCTCTGATAGCCTCGATCTTAGCCGGATCCAAAGAAACTCCCTCTGCAGACACCACATGGCCAAGAAATCTCATCTCACGCTGCCAGAAACTGCACTTGCTCAGCTTAGCATATAGCTTCTGCTGCCGCAGCTTCTCCAAAATCTTCCTCAGATGAACTTTATGCTCTTTAGGACTCCTCGAATACACCAGAATATCATCAATAAAGATAATCACAAACTCATCCAAGTACTCCTGGAACACCCCGTTCATCAACCTCATGAACGATAATGGCGCATTCGTCAACCTGAAAGGCATCACCACAAACTCATAATGCCCATACCTCGTCCTGAAAGCCGTCTTCCTAACATCGGCCTCATCTATAGGAATCAACGACAACATGTCTCACAACAAGGAAAGACACAGCAGCAAACCTCATGAGAGACATCGCCAGGAGCGACAACACCGGTGACAACCGCATCGATAACACCAGTGACAACGGCGTCGACAGCAGCAGCGGCGGCAGTAGCAGCAGCAGCAGCAGTAGCGGCAGCAGCAGCAGCGGCAGTGGCAGCAGCAGCGGCAGTGGCAGCAGCAGCAGCGGCAGCAGCAGCAGCAGCGGCAGCAGCAGCAGCGGCAGCAGCAGCAGCGGCAGCAGCAGCAGCAGCAGCGGCAGCGGCAGCAGCAGCAACGAGGACTCTTCGGCGTCATCGCCAGACAACATGACCAGCAACAGCAACAGCAACAAGGATTCCTCGGCGTCACAGCACAACACGACCACCAGGAGCAGCCAGGCAGGCGACGACGATGTCGATGTCACCACGACGAATCCGACAACCTTGGGCGAACTGAAGGATATGTTGAAGACTCTTCTCAAGAAGTCAACGGACCTGAAAAACACCATTTGAAGATATTACCGTCGAGTAGGACGTAACGAGCAGCTTGGGCTTTTAACTTGCGGGCTGCCCACTTGTCCTTGGGAACTACGCCACTGCTAATATACTCTCGGATTTTATCAAGCCAATTGGTGTCACAACCGTATTCTTTTGCTTCCACTTGGTTATCGTCCGTGATAGTGTTAGGTAGGCGATTTCTTCTGCTAAGAATGTTGGTTAGCTTGCTGCTTACGACTGGCGCAATATTCGAAAGTAGCTCATCATCTTGTAGTTCATTATCTTGAATAGGCGTGTTACTGGGCAAACGTTCGCTATGCAACATTGACTTATCAATTCGAGAAAGCTGGTAATCGATCTCCATCATCTCCGGCTCGCCTAAAGCTAAGTCTTGAGTTAAACCATCCATTTCGGTGTTATCCGTTCCTGCCGAGGTGGGGACTTGTTCACTGGTTACTCCTTTGCTCTGTTTACTCGGCTCGGAGGGCTGGTCGACTACTTCCATTTCAACATCGGACCCGTTGCTCGGTGTGTTACCCTTGTCAGCTAGGGCCTTCTTAGCTTGAGAGCGAGTCACGACGTTTACTTCTCCGGGTAGGTTTATGCTCGGGTGTCCGATATGTTCCACCGGTATTATCCGTTTAAACTCCGAGCTGGATGTTGAGGCCAGAACTGCTAATACGTCTGCCGATGTGTTCTCGCCGCGGGGTATCCTCGTCAAGTTGAATTCTTCGAACTCGGCAGCCAAGTCCTTTACTATTTTTAAATATGCTTCCATCCGTTCGTCTTTTGCAACGTACTCTCCGGTGAATTGATTGACAACAAGCTGCGAATCGCAGAAAGCATGAAGGTGATCGATCTTAAGTCCCTTGGCTAGGCGCATTCCCGCTACCAAAGCTTCATATTCTGCTTCATTGTTGGAGGCTCGAAAATCCAATCGGAATGATTGCTCTTGTACTTCTTCAGTGGGAGATGTCAGACGTATGCCGACTCCAGCTCCGTTTTTGGATGACGATCCGTCGACATGAAGTTTCCAGACTGAAGATGGTTCCTCCGTGCCGAGACTACCATCTGGCGATTCGATCAAAAAATCTGCTAGAACTTGAGACTTGATGCTGGTCCGGACGCGATATTCAATATCGTATTCGCTAAGTTCAGTTGCCCACTTGGCAATTCGTCCCGATTGGCTGGGACTATGCAAGATAGACCGGAGTGGAAATATGCTAAGGACTATTATCGAATGAGACTGAAAGTACGGCCTCAACTTCCTTGCCGACATTAGAACGGACAAGGCCAACTTCTCCATCTGAGGATATCTTGTTTCGGCATCGGTGAGACTTTTGCTAACGTAGAAAATAGGCTTTTGCTCGCCTTGCTCTTCTCGAACAAGGACTCCGCTGACAGCTTGTCTTTGATACGGCAGTGTATAGGAAAAGCGGCTCTCCCTCTACTGGTTTGGCGAGCACTGGAGGGCTCGACAGGTACTTCTTGAGTTGCTGGAAAGCCTCTTCGCACTTCTCCGTCCATCAAAAGATGTCTTCCTCTTTTTGGCTGATTGCTTTTTTTCGTGTGGAGTCGAGTTGGCAACTTCGTCCTCTTCCGTTTGCTTTTTCCCGCGCAGAGTGTTGTAGAATGGTAGACATTTGTCAGTTGACCGTGAAATAAATCTGTTAAGTGCTGCTACTCGCCCAGTGAGCTTTTGTACTTCCCGTTCTGTTCGAGGCGAAGCCATGTCTATGAGAGCATTGATCTGTTTTGGATTTGCTTCAGTACCTCGGTGAGTCACAAGATAGCCTAGGAACTCTCCAGACGTCACGCCAAATCTGCATTTTGCCGGATTAAGCTTTATGTTGTGGAAATTCAACCTTTCGAAACACTCTTCCAAATGGGAGACATGGTCTTTTTCTTCTAAAGATTTCACGAGCATATCGTCGATATAAACTTCCATTGTCTTGCCAATTTGGTTGGCAAACATCTTATTTACCAAGCGCTGATATGTCCCCCCGGCGTTCTTGAGGCCGAATAGCATTACCTTATAACAATATATTCCTCTGTCGGTGATGAAAGCCGTTTTGTCGCGGTCATCTGGTTTCATGAAGATTTGGTTATAGCCAGAAAAAGCATCCATGAAAGATAACAATTTGTTGCCAGCTGTTGCTTCGACGAGCCGATCTATGTGCGGAAGGGGAAAGCTGTCTTTCGGACAAGCTTTGTTTAAATCGGTAAAATCAACACAAACGCGCCATTTGCCATTTTTCTTCTTTACAACCACCGGATTTGCCAACCAGTCAGGGTATTTGATTTCTGTGATCGAGCCAACTCGTAGTAACCGTTCCACCTCATCGTTAACTGCCGTCGCCCTCTCTGGGCCGAGTTTTCTTCTTTTTTGCTTGACTGGTTTGAAGGTTGGGTCAATGTTCAGTTCGTGACTTGCTATGTTGATATCTATTCCCGGCATATCTTCAGCTGTCCAGGCAAAACTGTTCACATTATTTTTCAAGAAATCGACGAGCTGCTTTTTAATTCCTTTCTCCAGGTCGGCCCCGATCTCCACACATCTATCGGGGTGACGTTCATCGATACAAACCATAACAACGGGGTCACAAGTCGGCCTAAGTTCTTTTTGGTGATCCTCCGTGATCTGTAATTGCTATAGGAGTTTAGAGAGCCCTTTCCCCGGTTCTCTGTCCGTCTTCATCTTCTTGTGCTGCTCCTTTACAGTACCTTCCGTGATGGGCTTTCTCAACTTGTGTTCTGCCAGGAAACATCTGCGTGACTCTTTTTGGCTTCCAAAGATAGTTTTTATTCCTTTTGGAGTGGGAAATTTTACGCAGAGATGATATGTCGAGGCGACTGCCCGCATCAAGTTTAACCACGGCGTTCCCAAGATAGCATTGTAAATCGCTGGATGATCTGAAACTTCAAACTCGATTGTTTTGGTCATCCCTCCCGCTTTAACGGGTAGCCGGATGAGTCCTGCAGTCATCGTTGTTTCTCCAGTGAACCCGGTAAGTGGTTTTGGCCATGGCTTGATATCAGAAAGGTCAATATTCATCTTTCTTAGGATATCTTTGAAGATGATATCGACAGTGCTTCCCGTGTCTATCAGGATTCGTGCCACTTCGCAATCGCTGATGACGAGTTCAATTACGAGGGGGTCGTCATGAGGCCGATCCATTCCCACAGTCTCTGCTTCTTCGAATGAGATTACGTCATTGGGAAACTTTGAAGTGGTCTGAAGATTGACGCTGACTTCGGCGCGCCGCTGAAATGCCTTAATCGACGAAACAGTGTCGACACAATAGTGAGATCCGCCCATTATCATGTTAATACGCCTTCTGTTTTCGGGTGGCGGGCTCTCGCTATTCTGCCTTCCGCGTTTCAGCAGCTCACCGTTAGACTTTTTCTTAGGATCTGTCTCGAAATCCTTAAGGCTGAAATCTCCCTTAAGCTGGCCGGCTGCGAGCTTTGTAGCGAGCATGCGACCGAGACTTCTACAGTTGGCGGTGGAATGTCCGTGGATTTGATGATGATCGCAATAGGCCGCTTCGTCGTGAGAACCTTGATTTCTTACCCATGTGTTGTTCATCATGCCTCTTCCACGGCCTCTGCCTCTTCCTCTACCGTATCCGGGCGAGTCCACTTGAAAATTATGGGCTCCCCTAAATCCTCCTTCGTGCTGCACGAATCCGCCAGATTGGTTGTTCTTTTTGTTGCCTTGCTGGTTCTGATTTTGAGTGGTGGCGCTAGGCTGTTTTGTCTTTCCGTGTTTCTCTGCCAACGATTTCGTTTCCTCTTCATTCCTTATAAACTTAGTTGCTCGATGAAGAGCGTCTTGAATTGTTACCGGCTCGTTCACGACAATTTCCCTGCGGAAATCGGATTCGTACCATAGTGCTTTCCTCAAAGCCTCGAGGGCTGACTCGTCATTAATGCCTTTCACCCTTGACAGGATGTCTTTGAACCGCTCGATGAAACTGCGGAGAGTCTCTGCGGGCCCTTGTGTCAGTTTCCAAAGGTCGGCACCGAGAGTTCTCCGTTCCATGAATATGGCATAATGTTTTAGGAAGGCAGCAGACAACTGGCTGAAGTTATCAATGGAGTTGCTCTCGAGTCCAGAAAACCATTGGAGAGCCGGTCCTTTGAGATGTTCAACGAATAAATGGCACTGGCCAATGTCTCTTTCATCCTCCCTGAAGTTGGCTCGTCCCATTGCTATGGTGAAAGCTGTGATATGATCCGTTGGATCAGATTTTCCTTCGTAGGTTGGCACTTTAATTTTTCCAGGGTCGGACAGTCTGGCTCTGGAGATGCGAGCTGTGAAGGGCGTACGCTGCGCTTCCTCGAGCACTCGATCAATCTCTGGTGCCTTTCTGGTTGCTCGATGCATCTGTGAGCGCATCTCTTTTAGGTCTAGAGCTGTCCGGTTCGTAGAAGCTCGAAGTTCGTCCAACTTGGCTTGCTGTGATCGCGGTGCGGCTCTTCTTCTTTCGGCAGCTCGCTGTCTTTCCTGGAGGAAGCGTTCTTCCTCGAAGGCGAGTTCTTCAGCATATCGCTCGTCATCTTCGTAATAGGTTTCTTTGCGAGCGGTCTGATCCTGCCTTGCAGCTTCTTGCCTTGGTTCGCGTGGTTCATCAGGGCTATCCTCTTCGGCGTCATCTTCAAGGTCGACCACTGATGTTGATCCACCAGCTGGCCCCGATCCGTCTGGTAGTGCCGATTTGCTATCTGTCGCTGCATGCTTGTTTACATCTCGCCCGTGAGTTGGGTCAACATTCAGATTGATTCGACGGACCCTAGGTGCCTCCATATGCGTTGAGAAGTTTAACATTGTCGGGGTAACGCGATCTGTTGCATGCGGTGCGGGTCTTTTTCCTCTTCCATGGCTTGTCGTGACGAGGGAATCCATTCGCTTGGTTAGAGTATTGTTGAAGATGTCTTGCTCCTTTGACTTCTTAACTAGCTCGTCGAACATTTTCTTTATCTGAGCCAAAGGGTCGAGATTTTCTTCCGTGGCAGGCGGCATCTGCACCTGTGTAGATCCGTCTGCTGCGACGTTCTTCTCTCCGGGCTTGTCTGTCGCGGCGTCCTTCGCTGCTGACCTGTCTGTGACGAGTTCTTTTGGGTTGCTGCCGCTGTTGTCTCTGTCGGTGGTCATCTCTTCTGATCTCAGCGTGGTAGTGCTTGTTGAGTAAGAAGCTTTACTGTCCCCTTAGATGGCTCCAAATTATCCTAACTCTAATATAGTTGATCTTTGGAAACAAACCAATTAACGACAGCATGTCTCACAACAAGGAAAAACATCATCCACGCTGAATACTAAGTCTAAAACCAAAAGTACGACAAAATGTTAAAACGAAAACTAAGACGCAGCCTCATCAATGTCGTCGATGATGTTAATGGCCCGCTCAGGATGAGGCTCGCCCGCAGAATCTAACTGGTCCGCATCGCTCCAAGAATCTGAAGAACTCGAATAAGAATCAGCATCCTTTTCAGCAGCATCAGCGTCCACCTTCTCAACTTGATCATCAGTTGTGTTAATGGGTGAATCCTTAAGGATCCCTTCAAGTTCGCGCACATGCCTAGCAAACACCTTGTCTGCAGCTGATAGGTCCGCCTCCTGCTTCTGGAGGTCAGCGAGCTCTTCACCAAGATCAGGCGCCTTGTCACTCTGAAGCAATTTCACAGACTCGATGTTACTCCGGACTTCAGCAAGATCAAGTATGTCAATCCTTGGCTGGACATTGATCACTTCAGTCTTCTAGACAGCACGTTCAATCCTCGCCTCATACTTTGCCACCAGTTTGCACTTCGCTTTGTCAACAGCCCGCAGTACAACAGCATCCTGAGCTTTGGCGACAACATCTAAGCGGGTGGTAAGATCAACGACTTCCTTCATCAGACGTTTCTTCTCGGCTTCTGACTCTTAAAACGTCCCATCCATCTTGCGACGCCTGTCTTCAGTTTCCTTCACAGTAGCTTCAAGCTGAATAACGCGATCTTCGGCAAGCCTTTTCTGCTTCTTATAATCGTCACAAGCCTACTGAACATTACCAAGTTGACGAGTCATCGAGCGAACAGTCACCTCATAATCAATCGCGAGCTTGTTAAGTGAAAAAAGGAACTGCCAAATAGAGAAACAGATCACGAAAAACAAGTTAGAAGATCAGAATGAAGGAAAAAGCAAACGCTGCCCCCTAGGAGTTGCTACGAAGCTATACCGTCATGCAATCGAAGGCCATGCTTGAGTTAGATCTCTTCTTCGACATCTTTCCTGGAGGGGGAAACTCAGTGCCTGGGAGGACGATCTGGGATAAATGCGATGCCGCCCGCGCAGCATCACCAAAGGACTCTTTCGTACCAGAAGGAATAGTGGAAGTCATCACCGCACGATCACGTCGAGGAGTTGAAGCGTGCCTCGCTCTGTTCAAGTCCTCTTTGTTAACATTGCCTTTATCTTTGTCTTCTCGCGAACGCTCGCAATTTGCCCTTGCGTCGTCATCCCTTCTCCTCTTATCATCATGGCGCCTATGCGATGACTCAGATCGACGATCGGTGATAACCATAGTATTTCGCTCTAGCGGAGGACGACGCGGTCTAGGTGCAAGGGTTCCAGTAGTTCCAGCTCTGGCGACTGACGTCAATGGTCCAGTCCGCTGAGACGTTCTCGCGTTCGATTCTGTCCTGGCCTCAGCAGCTCTCCTCTCACGAGCAGATGGTTTCTTCGCATGGTCCGACATCTCTAGTGACGAGTTCAACGAAGCAAATCCGCTGCACCAAAGAGCAATGATCTGAGTCAGCGTCGCTCCACAAAGCTAGTTGTTCCAAAGTCGTCAAGCCATCGAGCCGTCGAGTCACTGAGTCGCCGAGCAAAAAAATAAAAAAAAATTAATTAAAAAACGTTGACCGAGTTGACTCAGCGACCGAGTTGACTCAGGGACCGAGTTGACTCAGTCACCGAGTCAACTCGCGAGTTAACTCAGTCACCGAGTTAACTCACTGAGTTAACTCACTGAGTCAACTCGGTCAGATCTTAAACCGCTGCTTTTTCTCCCCGATCTCTCCTCGCCGCGCCGTCGACTTGCCAAGAAGCACGAAGCCACCACATCTCAGCGGCAGACACCCTCTTTTCTCCTTGCAGCGCCGCCACGAGATCCCGATAGAAGTTGAAGAACGAACTCGCTCGAATTGCCGTAAAACTTCGCCGGATTAGCTCGACCTCGCTGCATGCAGGCTTCGTCGTGTTTCCTTCGCAGGCGGTTCCACGCGGCGTGCCGGAAAGCTCGATCTTCATCGCGAACAAAGTCTCGATCTTCACCTCACCGATTCGATGGATGAACCATTGCCGATATGATGATTCACGAACCACGAACCACGGACAGCAAGTCCGACAATGGCGAGACGAGGACAAGGTCGGCATCGGCGACAACGTTGACGGGAAGCGGCGGCGGCGGCTCGTCGAAGAAGAAGAAAAAAAAAAAAGCCCTAAAATAATAATAAAATAAAATAAAGAGTGCGAAGTTTTACCTCATTGGTTCGCGGAAGAAGTGATTTGGTAGAAAATATGTCTAGGAACCAGACTTATTTATACCCGGAGGATTTCCTAAAATCACTTTGTTTTTGGGAAAAATTCCTGAAATTCTCCAGCAGACCTCAAGGCCCACTAACACATCAAGATCATCAACTCTATCAGTCCTCCAAGAAAAAAAAAAAAAATAAAGATTACAAGCCCAGGAAAACACGCTGACATCGGCTCAACGCGGAATAACAGAAACTTCCGAAGTTCGGTGACTAGACGTCCACGCCTGGTAACTTCACCATCCATCATATCGATCTCAGACTTCCGCAACTTTTACCTCGGCACCATCATAACTCGATACTGCCAAGCTGGGGGGCTAACTATGGGGGTCGGATTTCACCCCTATGAGATCGATATGGCGATGAGATCAACTCCACAACGTCTTGACAAAATCAAAGCAAGTCTAACAAGGCTTAGTCTGAATTTAGGCCCAAAATGATATTAAATCCATAAGCAAAATGGGTTTAATTGAATAATGGACTTAAATTAGATATATTGCTTAATGGGCCAGGTCTATTTTATTAGCTGGCCCATTTACTTAGAAGTACTATATATAGTCCCTCATTATCACCCAAAAAAGGGATCGAAATTGATTAGCAAAAAACTCTTGTAAATGCTTTCTTCACAGCTAATAAAAACTCTCTTGAGGTCTTTGTGTTTGCTTGCTTTCCACAGAACTTTACAAACCCTAAAGAATCACTTAGATTCTAATTGTGAAATTCGACCGCCACAGTAACCCGAAGCCAAATCTACCTTGGAGAACTAAGTAGCCCCTCGTAACTGATCCAATAACTCATTAATCCGCGGCAGAGGATACCTGTTCAGCACAATGACTCGGTTAAGTCCCCCGTAATCATTACACAACCGGAAACTCCCATCCTTCTTCTTTACAAACAACACCGGCGCTCCCCATGGTGAATTACTCGGCCGAATGAAACCCTTACCCAACAGATCATCCAGCTGCTTTTTCAACTCTGCCATCTCTACTGGAGCCATATGGTAAGGTGCCTTAGATATCGGGCTCGTCCCAAACTCCAACTCAATCGTAAAAAGATCAGACCGAGACAGCGGTAATCCCTGCAACGACTGAAAAACATCCTGGAAGTCCCGTACAACATGAATATCTCCCACTGCAAGCTCTCCAACAGACTCTGGCATCACAATCGTCGCCAAATACGCCTCGTAGCCCTTCTCAATCAACTACTCAGCCTGAATCGATGAAATCACGAGACTCCCAGAAGTCGGCCTCACACCCTGATAAACCAACCTCCCCGCCTCTCGCTCAAACACGACTCGTCCTCGATGACAGTAAAAATGGACCTTGTACCGCTCCAGCCAGTCCATCCCCAGAATGATATAATACAACTCCACCGGACTGATAATCAGATCTGTTGGCATTAGCTTCCCGGCAACCAGACATCCACACCTCGAGCCCGCCTGAAAGTAGCCAAAGACTTCCCTCTAGCCACTCTAACTAATCCCGGCTGCTCTCCGAAACTGCTCCGGATCCCGTTGCTCTCTGCACATTTCGGAGTAATGAAGCAATTCGTCGCTCCAGAATCAAACAACACGTGAGACTCACACCCGCCTTCTACTAAGGTCCCTGCACAAATCCAATGTGCCTAAGAACCCTAATATTCTATCACAGATTCACAAATTCCAAAACAAACAAGAAGAAAATTCAACCACCAGAATTAACAAGTCAAGTCCCTAAAATTTACCTGTGATCAGCTTGGCGCTAGAGCCTCCCGCCTCCACCAAAGTGAACACTCGCGGTGCTGCAATCTGCCGCAACAGCTGCACATCTACTGCAATCTGCTATAACGGTTGCACAACCGCCACCGCCATCTGCTATAGCTTAGGGAACTTGGGATTGATATGCCCTGACTCTCCACAATGGTAGCATACCCGAGACTCGCTCCTCTTGGGACAGCTCGCCACCCGATGGTCCGTGCTCCCACACCGGAAGCACCCCGAACCACCCTGACTACTCTACCCTCTCTGACTCGGCCCAGAAGTGCACTCCCACTTTCTCTTCTGTCGTTGCACAGGCTTACCGCCTTTCCTCAAATCCACCTGTTGCTGTGACTTCCTATGCTGCTGAATAGGCGGACTAACCACCACAGCCTGCTCAGCCCTGAGATCCTCCTCGATCGTTGCAGCAGTCTCAACCAGCTCTGCCTTCGTGGTGAACTTACTCGCACTGCAGCGAGTCCTCAAATCTGGTCGAAGTCCACGCATGAACCTCTTCATCTGGACCTGATCGCCCTCCATATCCCTACTGGCATGAACCAAAAGCCGACCGAACTCCTCATCGAACTACCGGACCAACCGACCACCCTGAACCAACTCCAAGAATCGCAACTCCAAGCGATCCACCGCCTCCTGCGGAAAGTACTTGGCGTTGAACTCAACCAAGAAATCCTCCTAGGCCATGCCCGCCTGAGCCCTCCTAGTCGTCACACCTCGCCACCAGAGATGTACATCACCATCCAGATAATGAACCGTTAAGTCCACCCGGTATCCCTGTGGACACCTGAGAGATTGAAAATTACGCTCCAATCTCCGCCTCCATTCATCAGCTTCCTCAGGCTTGGCACCGCCCGTGAAAAACCCGGTACCAATCCTCTGTTTCTGCTCCATCATCCTCAGGTAGGATGGAACCTCCTCAACAACGGCAGCCCTCTGCTGCACCCCGCAACTCCCCGCTGCTCACCAACCACACCTGGTTGCACAACAGGAGTCTGACCCTGAGCCGACACCCCACCTGGTAACCGCTCCAGAATCAACTGTAGCAAGCCCGCCAGACGATCATCTCGATCCTGAGCTACACCTGCGGCAGCACCCGTTCCCGGGTCCGCCACACCAGGACCAACACCCGTCCCGCCAGTCCTCACACTGGTACTCGCAGTAGCCTCACTCATGGATCCCTCCTGATGCGTCTGCGAAGCCGCCACCTGCTCTTCCGCGGAATCTTGGGCCAAACTCGCAGCAACAAACTCACTCAACTGCGCCTGCCCGCGTCCGCGCCCTCTGCTAGCACGACGGCCCCCACGACTGCCCCGACCTCTGCCTCTAGTACCTCTAACCATCTCACACTGTACTACCAACAGTAGGAAACTAAGCATACTAAAAACCAGAAAAGTCAAACAAACACATACCGTAGAATCCCATTGAAGGCTCGGAGAAGATGATCTAGGACTCCAAACCCACACAACAATCAATTAATTCAACACGTGATTGGCTACTACACTTAACCAACTACGTTCTCCCGCCCTAGAACCATAAGGGCTCTGATACCAAACTGAAACAATCCAACCCGTTATTTATTTATTTTATATATAGCATCGAATTAGCATTCCCATAAATGCTAACTCTCAACATGCTAAATTCTCAAACACAATAATACCAGCGGAAATCAATAAGCAATCAACCAATTAAATAACTAGTAAATTATAACTCCATAAAACAGAATAAGTAACATCACCAATCAATTCATGTCTAAACCATTCAAACTAACAACAATTCCAGCAACCTAGCTATTCTAACACCATAGCTAGCAAATAATCGAGACCACTAGACCAACTCCTCTTCTTCGCCTTGATTCCATGATCACACCTTCTCTTTACCTGCATCACATGGCCAAACGAGATGCGTGAGTATTATCACAAATATCCAGTGAGACGGTCCTCCCATCTACAGGCTATACACACAGGCATAAGAGGATATACAATACCAGGATGAGCAATCAGCAAGCGCATAACACAAACGAGAATCAGTCCAGAAGACTTACGTCGATCGACGCAACCACTAGGCGTCGATCGATGCACTGCACTGCGTCGATCGACAAGCCACCCTGGTGTCGATCGACACGATGCTTGTGTCGATCGACGCAACATCGCAAAATCGAGGAAACGAGCCTATCCTCTCATGGCTCGATTCCTTCCGCGATCTATCAATCTCTTGTACGAATCCATCATATAACAACACGAAATCCACACAGGAACCCTAATCGCCCAAGCCTCTGATTTAACCTGAAATCAGCCCAGCCAACGATTCTCTCTCGCTCCTATAACCTCACAAGCACACCAACAAGCTTTCAGGATTGAGAATGCAAAGAAATCCACAAGAATTCTTTGATTTCACTCAATCCTATCAAGAACACTCACAAGTTCTCTAAACTCTGATTTCTGATCGAAAATACGGCCAAAACGCGTCTCCCAAGCTATATATATCGAACCCTAGGATTCCCTAAACTGGACGCCAAACCAAGCGATCAAGAACCGAACCTGTCGGTTCGATTTCAACTTGCGTCGATCGACGCACATCACTTGTGTCAATCGACGCAATACCTAGAACCCGACTCTCACGAGTCCAAACACGTGTGTCGATCGACACACACACATACCGTGTCGATCGACGCACCAACCAAAAATACACATTTTGGTTCACCGGCGTTACAAGTTTCATGGGAAAATGTTATGTTTCATGAGTTTCCAACTCAAAACTAATTGGCAATGAGTGGATTGGTCCAGGTCCCTTATATATCATATCAAATTATTATCCACTTCAGATGTGGGACATTTATCTTCACAGGCGCCATCGAGATGATGGTCTTTCTAGCCATCAATCTCGAAAATATCTCATTCTAGGATTAATTTCGGGTAATATCGATCAATCAGACCACTTTTGATGGGCCAGATCGATTTCGGTTCGGCGGGGCAGCGTGTGTTCGGGTTCTGATACCATATATTAAATTTGGGTTACACATGGACTTCCAACTCAAAACCAATTGACAATGAGTGGATTGGCCCATGCCATTTTATATTCACACGCCCCCTCGAGAAAATGGTCCGTCTAGCCATTAAGCTCGACAGAATCCCAGTCTAGGATTAATTTTGGATAAGATCAATCGGACCTCTCTCGATGAACCAGATCGATTTTGGTTCGGTGGGGCAACGTGTGTTCGGGCTTTGATACCATGTTAAATTCTATAGACTTACAATTCAATATCAATTGGCACTGAGTGGATTGGCCCAGGTCCTTTATATAATATCAAATGATTTCCCATTTCAGATGTGGGACATTTTATCTTCACAGAAAAAAATAAAACTGTTCGAGAAAAACCTTTCAGACTTCACAAAGCAGACTTATAATGACATGTTGCCTAGTGAATTTCCAATATGGTTGACAAAATTCTTTTACGGATTGGAATTTAGCCCCATTGGCCTCTTTCGACGATCCAAACGGCCGAAGTCTTGGACAACTACAAAACTATGATGAACAAGAAGTTTGAGTTCAAATACGTACTTACCAAATAAAAGTACCTAAGGAATCATTTAGTCAAGTCTCTTCACCCATGGATGGAAAAAAAAGGTTGGACCAAAGACTTCGTGACTTTTTTTTTAATTCAGTAAGATGTTCAATTCTCCATCTTATTTTATTTTCAGTTTGTACTTCATTAATTTGATTTGATTTCACAGAGGATGACGATAAGTAAGTATGGGGAAATTGTCATTAATTAACACATTTGTTCTAGTTTGGTTTTTATGTTTTTGAGTCTTTTTCATTTTTGTTTATATAAATTCATTGTTATTGAGTAAAAATAAGTTTAGAAATTATGACACTTTCTAGTAACTAATGCTTTGATTTCAAAATTCAGTGACCATTTCTAAAAGGTTTGTTCATAACAAGCAATTCGAACCCCATGTCTTGATTCTCCCTAGAAAATTTCATCTTGTATTGGTGTCAATCAATATGATTTTGACTCCACCTTAATGGACTACATGATTTTTAAATGTTTTTCTCTTTTGAAAAGGTTTTCATTAAAGGTATTAGATCATGAAAAGGAATTTAATATTTATGATCTTTTATTCTCTTTACAACTATTTGTTCATGAATGGTCAGCTCACTTTTATTTAGTACTCTACCTGTAACCCTTACATCTTTTCATATCTCATGCACCCTTCTATTTCATCATATATGTGCATGATCTATGTAAAACCGTCAGAAAAAAGTCGATTGACATAGCTTTTTTAATAGTGGAAATGCATAGATCGGTGCATCTAGTGGAGTACAATTATAAGATTTGAGAGATTGGTCTTTCCTAGATTCATAATTCATGGTAAGTTTTCGTGTCTATGGTGACTCTTATCAGATAAATATTGTTTCTCCCCCCCCCCCCCCCCCCCCCCCCACCCTTTAAAAAAAAATAGTGAAGGATGAAGATTATAATAAAAGAGTCCCATGGTTAAATGAAAAGAGTTGGTTAAAGTCATTTGAAACTGTGGTGGAAGATTTATCCTTATGGCTCGCAAATGAAGCAGACGCATGAAGCTGACCAGAGAAAGGGCCATTACTTATGGCTCCCTATGCCTCGTCTAATACTCTCCTGAACGATACTCCAATAACGGTCAAGGATCATGCACAATACTCATGCCCAATATTGATCACATAAAGTAAATATTCATTTTGTCCAAGATAAAACCCTAGCTGATTTTGGACTTCCATATGCTTATCAATACTTCTTTTTTTAGTTTTTTTATTGAGAAAACCACATATAATTACCATAATCACCATCCCTGTTTTTATTCATAGTTCTTCATATGTTTTTATTCTAAAAGTTTCCACAAGGTGATCTCGCTTTGTATTTTGATATAAAGAATATTTCTAATCCTAAATTCTTTTTAATCAATCTATCTATGATTTTATCTCTCTACTCTTGATAATGTGTGTTTTATCTACACATGCATGAGTAGTTTATTTGTTAGGTTTTAGGTTTTTTCAATGATTCCATGATTATTCATAATTGATATTGAATTTGTTAGATTTATCTTATGGATTCTTGACCTCTAATTGTGTTTAATACACGATAGCTAAATGATATACTCTATATTTGACCACTTGTACTATATTTTCTATGTTTTTATTGCTCTTTTCTACCAAAAGAGGTAGTTTTCTCGTATATGTAGGTTTTAGAGTGTTAACAAGTTAAAACATCATAAATATGCAAAAAGGATCAAAAGGAGTGTTAACTATGATACACAACATGTACGCCAGAAGTTTGCCAATAAACGGAGGATAAAATCTACTTGGAATTGGATCCAACTTGGTCTCAAGATATCCCTTTGAGTTAACTTTCGATTGGAGTTAGAATCACATCTTTTAAAGATATATTCGAGAAGTTACATCCGGAAGACCATAGACATGTCAAACTGCCTCGCAGCTGAAGTAGTCTGAAAACGACTCAAGTATAGGTCCAATCTGTGGGCCGATAGATACTTCAGGAAAGGTCATTTGGAGCCAAATACCGGTTCAAAACCCGACCCGTACTTCGTCCCGCGTTTGAGCAGTTTCGACCTTAGGAAACTTATGATCTCTTATAACCCTATATATACTTGCTTTTAGCCTTTCTTAGAAGATAAGCAGCCACAAATCAATGCTAAAAACATGTATTTCGTTTTTTTCTTTGTTCTTCATTAATATTTGATTTCAAAGATCTTTAAGGGTAGATATCGCCTATTCTCAAACTTAGAGAAGAGTTTTAATCTCTTACACTTTTAAATCAACATTTTATGATTTTTTTATGTTTTCCTCTTGCTGCTACGTGTTGATAAAACATGTTAGAGTAGTTGTTTGTTAGATTTTAGGTGTTTTCAAAGTTCTTTGTTACTATGAATTTGAATATTGTTTTATAGAGTTTATTCTAGTAGATTCTTCTTCTTTATTTGTGTGCATAGTGATTGATCTTAGGTTGATATACTCTCAAAAATCTTATTATAAATGAAGACACTAAAAATGAAAACACTAAAAATGATATTTTTACAACTATCGCTTTAATTTTAGTGGCGTTTTAAAAATTAACGTATTAAAATTGGTATTTTTTCAATTATCGCTTTAATCTAATTAACTAATAAATATCAAAACATCCGATTTTGGTTAGTATCTATAAAGGATTGTTTCGTTTTTGTGCATTTAAAGCAAGAAGTCTTATAGAAAGGAATCTGATATCATATTAATACAATATATAATCAGCTAATAATTGAAATCGAAGCCAAATGTCGATGTATTAGAATAGCTTTGATTTTGATGTCCAGAGGGTAAACTAAATATAAAATAATAGGAGGAAATTAAGGTGAAGTCGTAAGTGCCTCAGATTCGTATTGATTCTCAACAACCAGATGGAGCTTTCTCTAAAGGTGTCTCTCACTCCAAAACGCGGGTACTTGCTTCTCACAAACGACAGCTATATTTTAACAAAAATAATTAAATAACGACAACTAATGTTTTTTTTTTACTCTGCGTCTCTCTTCTTTTCTTTTATCATATAAGTAAGTTTTATTAGGATATAAATTAGTTATATATTAAAAAATGAATATCTGATTTTTTGTTTTGCTGAGAAAGGACGATTTTGAGTCTAACTGGTGTTAGCATAATTGCAGAATTGTAGGATTGAGATGAATTCACCTGAATTGTTTTTCTAACTAATACACTAGCTCTTACACCTGAATTTAGTAGACCAAAAAGAAAAAAATTGTATAAAAAGACAAAAATTATTGAAAGTTTTCTCTCTTAAAAGTATTATATGGTTTAATTTTATTTGGA
The DNA here is from genome assembly GCA_964056655.1 of Arabis hirsuta. Classification (NCBI taxonomy): domain Eukaryota; kingdom Viridiplantae; phylum Streptophyta; class Magnoliopsida; order Brassicales; family Brassicaceae; genus Arabis; species Arabis hirsuta. The sequence continues at coordinate 20,469,925 of OZ053302.1, read as the reverse complement.
TTTGTGGTTGAAAATAACAGTTTAGTTTCTAGTATAGACCACAAAGTTTTCAGAAATAGCTAAGAAACTTGGTATCTCTATCAGAAACAATAGTCCTAGGCATTCCATACAAACATACTATTTCTTTAAATAACAAGTCTGCTACATGAGATGCATCATCAATCTTATACTAAGTAATGAAATGTGCCATTTTAGAAAACCTATCAATCACAACGAAAATAAAGTCTCTTCCTGTCCTAGTTCTAGGCAATCCAAGCACAAAATCCATAGATATATCAGTCCAAGGATGAGAAAGAATAAGCAGAGGAGTATACAAACCGTGAGGCTGACCTTTGACTTAGCTTGTTTGCGCGCTGCACATCTGCCACAGATCCTTTCCACATCTCTTTTCATATGAGACCAATGAAAGTGATTCTGCATCACTTTACGTGTTTTAGCAATGCCAAAGTGCCCCATCAAGCTTCCACCGTGAACTTCTCTTATAAACAAGTCTCGAACAAAACAGTTAGGCACACACAAGCGATTATCAAAGAAAAGAAATCCATCTTCCCTATAGTAGTCCTGAAGCAAACTTTTCACAAGACTTGTAAACTTCTTGTAAATCAGAATCAGTTTCATACAAGTGTTTAAGCTGTTCGAAACCTAACAGTTTGGCATCAAGAATAGAGAGTAAAACATACATTTGGGATAATGCATTTGCAACTACATTATCCTTACCTTATTTGACTTGATGACATAGGGAAATGTTTCTATGAATTCGACCCACCTGGCGTGTCTCTTGTTGAGCTTTTGCTGACCTTTGATATGCTTAAAGGATTCATGATTAGTGTGTATATAAAACTCCTTAGGCCAGAAATAGTGTTGCCACGTTTCGAAGCACGAACCAGCGCGTACAACTCCTTATCATAAGTGAGATAGTTCAGCATTGATCCTCCACACTTCTCACTGAAATATGGGATTGGTTTCCTATCCTGCATAAACACAGCTCCAATTCTGATACCAAAAGCATCACATTCAATCTCAAAAAATTTTAGAAAATCAGGCAACATTAAAACAGGAGCATGGGTGAAACAACCCGACCCATTTTTTTTATATATATATAAATTAGCACTGGATTAGCATCCCCATAAATGCTAACCCTTAACATGCTAAAATTCTCAATACAGCAAACATTCAGCGGAAATTAATTATGCAAATAAACCATTAAATACTACTTCATAAACTAATAACCAATCATTCAACATCCTAGACCGTTCTATATTAAATCACTAACAACCTAGCAATCCAATAATCCACGCAAACGAGACCACTAGATCATCTATCTCGTCCTCGCCTTGATTCCACGATCATACTTTGTCTTTACCTGCATCACATAGCAAAATGAGATGCGTGAGTATTATCACAAATACTTAGTGAGACGGTCCTCCCATCAACAGACCATGTACTCAGTCATAGCATAGATGCAATACCAGGGTTATCAAACGACACGCAAAACACAACGATCAATACGTCAAACTGACGGCAATCAGAAATGCGTGTCGATCGACACAAACACCCTGTGTCGATCGACACAGTCTGTGTCGCTCGACACAAACACCGTGTGTCGTTCGACACAGAGCCCAGAAAACGCTGAAAACCAGAATCGATGATATCCTCTCATGGATCGGTTCCAGACGCGTTTTCATCGATCTCCTGCACAAAATTCAATATCCAAACATGAATACAACCAGGAACAACATCAATCAATCATATTCCATCAAATCCTAATCCGAGGGTCTATGGTCGCACACTCACCTTGATTTCGGAATCGATTATCTTATCAACCACAGCTCCGAAATAGAATCAGAAAACTAGACAGAGAGATCTACACAACGGTATGTAGATCGTCCTCTGCGTCCCTAAGATTCAACGGGAAAATAGCCCGCAATCTCGCTGATCGGAACTGAAAAACAGAGATTTCAGAAACGACACCCTGAAATCGAAAGAACACAGAGAACGGAGATTACATCCGAATCAGGATCAGAACCCTGATCTAGAAACTACACAGCGAGATCTTTCCAACGGCATATGATTCGTCTCCTAATTCTTTCTGTTCGACGGGAATCCTCCCTCGAAGCGGACTGATCGCAGACACGAAACTGCAGAAACCTCTCTCGGGAAAAGAACGATAACTCTCAGAAAACACATCCGAGTTACAAACCGTTTCCTCCTGAATCAATATTGGAGAGTGGAAAAATTACCCTCAAAGTTTCACTCTGATCCGATTCCATCTTTCCAGCCGATCGTCTCTTCCAAAAACCCGAGCAGAATTGATTTTCTCTCAAGGAAATCACTTCTCTCACAATCCTCACCTAAACACTCTCTTTCCTCTCTCAACCTCTTCTGATTTCGGCCAAAAGAAAAGAGAAAACGCGTTCCCCACGGTTTTATAACGAAACCCTAGGGTTTCCTAAATCGTTCCCCAAACCGACAAATCAGAAACCGAAACCACCGGTCTGATTTAACTCCGTGTCGGTCGACACACATGCCCAAAAAAATCCCCTTTTTGGTTCACGGGCTTTACAATTCTCTCCCACTAACACGGATTCGGATTTGACCTCGAATCACGCAACACCGTCTCACTACGGTCTCTACCACCTGACCCGAACGCGGCCAGTATCCTTCGAGATAACACTCGAATCCCCTAACCCATCCTACTAAGGCTAACACTCTCGCCTAAAACTCGCCCAGATTTATTCGGAACATCAACGATGCACGCCCCATGGTCCGGATTAGGGCTGCCCGATTGACCGTCCAACAATCAAACAAGAAAATGTTCGACCAACCGTTGACCCCGCATTGGACCAAATGATCGTACAACAATCAAACAAGAACATGTACGACCATCGGCGTAACATATGCTACCAGGATTGTCCGAACCGAATTCCAGACTCCGGTAATAACCACAGACTCGACGTCCATGACACAACCCTAGCCCTCAGCCAGCACCACTCGTGATCACACCTGATCCCCGAGTTTTACTAGGCTCACACTAGCCTCATTGGACCGTCTCACCACGGCTGCAATTCTGACCCCACCCGGTGAGCACCACCTGAGATCCACTCCCGATCCCCGAAGTTCATCCAATCTCATACTCACGACCACCCTCAGACGCTACTGCTCATATCTCATACTCATAACTCATATACACATACACCACACTCACTCGCAGGATCGTCACTCCTTGAGTTACGTGTGCATGGACCCACTCGTCTCCTGGAGAGAACCACCATCCTTCAAAGTATATGTAAGGACCCCACTCGTCCCCTAGAGAGAACCAACAACTCTCAAGTATATGCAGGAACCCACTCGTCCCCTAGAGAGAACCACTATCCCTAAGTATGCAGGAAACCCACCCGTCTCTTGGAGCAATACTCTGAAACATACATCATAAGTACTTGTCGACCGGAATCGCCTCTGTGGCTACCTCATGACATCCCCCACCCGGAATATCATCGCCTCCGTGACCCCCACTAGGCCACTCGAAACAACCCAACCACCATGGGTGCCCCCACAGAGTCCCTGGAAAAGACAATTCTAACTCACATAAAATCTCTTTTTTCCGACTCTCTCTAGGAATAGATAGATTCTAACTCGCATAAAGCTTTCGTTTCTAGCCACTCCTAGAACACGAATTTTATTTCTAGCCACTCTTAGAACATGAACAAGCTCAATTCTAGCCACTCCTAGAACATGAACCAGCTTTAAACCGAATAGAACTTCCATTCCCAGCCATCACATGACCTACCAGTCATCACCACCCATGACTCCACAAGTCATAACATATAAGAACTCACCTCTTATAAACCACCTTTAATAAGGAATACCCATCTTATTAAATCTTAAAATATAAATCGTTACAACACAAACAAAAATACATAAAACAACAACTCAGCAGCACGCTGTACAGACTCTGAAAACCAGAAAAGTCACTCAAGCCTCCGCTTGCTTCTCAAACCACTTAGGGAACTTCGTCTCCATACTCGCCTCTGGTTCCCAAGTCTCCTCCTCGACACCATCGCAGTCCCACACGACTCTCACCAATGGTATCCTCTTACGACGCAGAACCTTGACTCTCCTCTCGAGAATCCTCACAAGTCTCACCACCAACGTCATGTTGGGCTGAAGATCCTCCGGGATCCTAGCCAACACCTCCTCAGACTCATGTAGACACTTACGCAGCATCGAAACATGGAAGACTTTGTGGAAAGCCTTTATACTCTGAGGTAACTCCAACCGATAAGCCACTGGTCCGACCCGCTCCACCACTCTGAACGGACCCATAAACCTCGGACTCAGCTTATTCTCCGAAATGGATCTGTTAGGACCCTTCAACATAGCTGCCTTCAGATACACCAGATCTCCCAGCTCAAACTCCAGCTCTTTCCGTCTCCTATCGGCATAACTCTTCTACCGATCCTGAGCCTCCCTCATGTTCAGCCTCAAGAAACAGATCTTCTCCGTCGTCTCCAGAACAAAATCCTCACCAAACATGCTCCTCTTCCCCACTTGAGTCCAGCACAATGGTGTCCTACACGGCCTCCCATACAGAGCCTCATATGGAGTCAACCTGGTTGAGTTGTTGTACGCAAACTCAGCCAGGTTCAGATGATCTGCCCAATGACCACCATAATCTAGCACACACATCCTCAACAGGTCTTCTAAAGTCTGAATAGTTCTCTCCGACTGCCCATCTATCTGAGGATGATACGCTGTGCTCATGTGGACCTTTGTGCCCATCTCTGCATGAAACGCCCTCCAGAACTCAGACGTAAACCTCGGATCCCTGTCTGACACTATACTCGCTGGCACCCCGTGCAGCCTCACAATCTCCCGCACATACTTCCTGGCCAACACTGCCGCTCCATCAGTCTTCTTGATGGCCAGAAAATGTGCCGACTTGGTCAGACGATCCACTATCACCCAAATCGCATCACACGTCCATGACACTGGCAACCCCGTCACGAAGTCCATGGTAATCATATCCCACTTCCACTCCAGAATGGGTAAACTTTGCAACATACCACTCAGAACCTGATGCTCAGCCTTCACCAGTTGACACACATTGCACGCTGCAACCCAGCTAGCTACATCCCTTACCCAGTGATAATACCGCTTCAAATCACGATACATCTTGGTCGCCCTCGGATGAATAGACAACATACTCGAATGGGCCTCTCTCAGAATCTCCTGCCTCAGATCCTCGTCCTTGGGTACATCTTGGTCGCCCATTCGCCAGTATCATCCCACTCGCTGAGACCACATACTCAGAACCCGTCGTCTTAGAAGCATCAATCAACCCCTGATCCTTCTCCTGCACAATCCGAATCCTACTCAGTAAGTCTGCCTGGTTAGCTGCCTCTAACCCCAACGGCTCCTGTGAGATCACGCACTACCTCAATGTACTGAGCTCACTCGCTAACTCCTCCAAATCCCGCCCCTGAGCCGAAGCAACTCGCTTCCGACTCAAAGCATCAGCCACCAGATTAGCGTTACCCGGATGGTACCCAATCTCCAGGTCATAGTCCGCGACTAGCTCCATCCAGCGCCTCTGGTTTAGGTCTGGCTGAGTGAAGAAATACTTCAGGCTCTTGTGGTCTGTGAATACCTGCACCTTCCCGCCGTACAGATAAGACCTCCAAATCTTAAGTGCAAAGATCACTGCAGCCAACTCCAAATCATGGGTAGGGTATTTGCACTCATGCTTCCTCAACTGCCTCGAAGCATATGCAATAACCTTCCCCTGCTGCATCAGCACACATCCCAGTCCAACTCCTGAAGCATCTGTATACACCACATATGGCTCAACCGAGGAGTGCCAACACAGGTGTACTTGTCAGCATATCCTTCAGCTTCCCGAAACTCTCCTCGCAAGCCGAAGACCAAACAAAAGGGATATCCTTCCCTGTCAACCTCGTCATCGGCTGTGCTATACTCGCAACCCCCTTGACGAACCTCCGGTAATAACCCGCCAACCCGAGAAAACTCCTGATCTCAGTAGCACTCCTCGGTCTAGGCCAACCCCTAATAGCCTCTATCTTAGCCGGATCCACAAACACTCCGTCTGCAGACACAACGTGGCCAAGAAAGCTCATCTCCCTTTGCCAGAAACTGCACTTACTCATCTTCGCGTACAGCTTCTTCTCCCGCAGCTTCTCCAGAACCAACCTTAGATGCACCTCGTGCTCCCCTGGACTCCTCGAGTATACCAAAATGTCATCGATGAAGATGATCACGAACACATCCAGATACGCCTGGAACACCCCGTTCAATAACCATATGAACACTGCTGGGGCATTCGTCAACCCAAACGGCATCACTACAAACTCATAGTGTCCGTACCTCGTCCGAAAGACCGTCTTCCTGACGTCCGCCTCATCAATCGGAATCTGATGGTATCCCGAAGCCAAGTCAATCTTGGAGAACCAGGTAGCCCCTCGCAACTGATCCAGCAACTCATCAATGCATGGGAGAGGGTACCTGTTCTTCACAGTGACCCGGTTAAATCCCCGGTAATCGATGCATAACCGGAAACTCCCACCCTTCTTCTTCACAAACGACACCGGTGCTCCCTACAGTGACACACTCGGCCGGATGAAACCCTTACCCAACAGGTCATCCAGCTGCTTCTTCAGATCTGCCATCTCTGCTGGAGCCATACAGAAAGACGTCTTGGATATGGGCGTCGTCCCGGGTTCCAACTCAATCGTGAATGGATTTGACCGCGATGGTGGCAATCCCAACAGCGACTGAAACACATCTTGGAAATCCCGAACAACCTGAATCTCTCCAACTGCAACCTCTCAAACAGTCTCTGGCATAACTATCGTCGCCAGATACGCCTCACAACCCTTCTCGATCAACTGCTCGGCCTGTAACGCTGAAATCACGAGACTCCCAGAAGTCGGTTTAACACCCTGAAACACCAACCTCCCCGTCTCCCGCTCGAACACTACTCGTCCACACCGACAGTCCAGATGGACCCGGTACCGATCCAACCAATCCATCCCCAAATGACATCGTACAGCTCCACCGGACTGATGATCAGGTCTGTTGGCATCGACTCTCCCGCCACCAGCACATCCACACCACGAGCCTGCCCGAAAGTAGCCAGGGTCCTACCACCAGCAACCTTGACTACTCCCGGCTGCTCCCCGGAATCGCTCTGGATCCCGCTACCCTCCGCACACTCCGGAGTAATGAAGCTATTCGTAGCTCCCGAATCGAATAACACGTGGGACTCACATCCGCCCACAACTAAGGTCCCTGCGCAATTCTCATGTGCCAAAGAACCCTAACGTACTATCCCGAGACTCGTCCATCCTAGGACAGCTCCCACACCCGAAGCATCTCAGACCACCCTGAACCCTCTGACTCGGTTCCAAAGTGCTCTCCCAAGAACCTCTCCACCTGGGCCTACTCGCCCTCCATGCCTCCACTCGCATGAACCATGAGTCGACAAAACTCCGCATCGAACTCCCTCACTGATCGGTCACCCTGAGTCAACTCCAAAAACTCAACTCAAGTCGATGCCGCCTCTTGCGGAAATACTTGGCATTAAACCCAGCCAAAAATCCACCAATGCCATCACTGCCTGCACTCGGAATCCCTCTAGATACCTCAAAGAGTCAAAGTTACGCTTCACACTCATCCGCCGCTCATCGGCCCCTCAGACTTAGCACCCCTCGAGAAAACCCTCGTGCTAATCCTCTGCATCTGCTCCATCATCCTAAGATAGGATGGGAGCTCCTCCACAACCGTCGCTCCTGGCTGCACCCAACCATACCCGGCTGCACACCAGCCACACCAGGCTGAACCACCGGAGCCTAACTCTGAGCCGGCACCCCTCCCGGTAACCGCTCCAAGATCAATTGTAGCAGACTCGCCAGACTATCATCTTGATCCTGGCCGACACCTGCGACAGCACCCCCACCTGGGCCCGCCGCACCGCCAACCACACCGGAACCCTCACTAGTCCCACCAGCCCTCACACTGGTACACGCAGTGGCCACCCCGGAACTCTCACTAGTCCCACCAGCCCTCACACTGGTACACGCAGTGGCCACACTCACGGATCCTTCCTGATACGTCTGCGAATCAACCACCCGCTCCTGCGTGGTCTCTTGGGCCACACACGTGGCAGCATACTCACTCACAAGTCCCTGCCCGCGCCTACGCCCTCCACACCCACCTTGGCTTCCCCGGCCAATACCTCTAGCAACTCTAGTACCTCTACCCATTTCTCTTCAATACCAGAAGCATAAACTAAGAATACTAGAAAGCAAGAAAGGTCAAACACACATACCGTGGAATCTCATTGAAGGCTCGGAGAAGATGATCTAGGACTCCAAACCCACACAACAATCAATTGACTAACTCACATAATCAATCAATCAATCAATTCAGCACGCAATTGACTACTCCACATAATCAACTACGTTCTCCCGCCCTAGAACCATAAGGACTCTGATACCAAACTTAAACAACCCGACCCTTTTTTTTTGTTTTATATATAAATTAGCACCGAATTAGCATCCCCATAAATGCTAACCCTCAACATGCTAAAATTCTCAATACAGCAAACATTCAGCGGAAATCAATTATGCAAATAAACCATTAAATACTACTTCATAAACCAATAACCAATCATTCAACATCCTAGATCGTTCTATATCGAATCACTAACAACCTAGCAATCCAATAATCCACGCAAACGAGACCACTAGATCATCCATCTCGTCCTCGCCCTGATTCCACGATCATACTTTGTCTTTACCTGCATCACATAGCAAAAAGAGATGCGTGAGTATTATCACAAATACTCACTGAGACGGTCCTCCCATCAACAGACCATGTACTCAGTCATAGCATAGATGCAATACCAGGGTTATCAAACGACACGCAAAACACAATGATCAATACATGAAAATGACGGTAATCAGAAATGCATGTCGATCGACACAAACACCCTGTGTCGATCGACACAGTCTGTGTCGCTCGACACAAACACCGTGTGTCGCTCGACACAGAGCCCAGAAAACGCAGAAAACCAGAATCGATGATATCCTCTCATGGATCGATTCCAGACGCGTTTTCATCGATTTCCTGCACAAAATTTAATATCCAAACACGAATACAACCAGGAACAACATCAATCAATCATATTCCATCAAATCCTAATCCGAGGGTCTATGGTCGCGCACTCACCTTGATTTCGGAATCGATTATCTTATCAACCACAGCTCCGAAACAGAATCAGAAAACTAGACAGAGAGATCTACACAACGGTATGTAGATCGTCCTCTGCGTCCCTAAGATTCAACGGGAAAACAGCCCGCAATCTCGCTGATCGGAACTGAAAAAACAGAGATTTCAGAAACGACACCCTGAAATCGAAAGAACATAGACAACGGAGATTAAATCCGAATTAGGATCAGAACCCTGATCTAGAAACTACACAGCGAGATCTTTCCAACGGCATATGATTTGTCTCCTAATTCTTTCTGGTTCGACGGGAATCCACCCTCGAAGCGGACTGATCGCAGACACGAAACTGCAGAAACCTCTCTCGGGAAAAGAACGATAACTCTCAGAAAACACATCCGAGTTACAAACCGTTTCCTCCTGAATCAATATTGGAGAGTGGAAAACTTACCCTCAAAGTTTCACTCTGATCCAATTCCATCTTCCCAGCCGATCGTCTCTTCCAAAAACCCGAGCAGAATTGATTTTCTCTCAAGGAAATCATTTCTCTCACAATCCTCACCTAAACACCCTCTTTCCTCTCTCAACCTCTTCTGATTTCGGCCAAAAGAAAAGAGAAAACACGTTCCCCACGGTTTTATAACGAAACCCTAGGGTTTCCTAAATCGTTCCCCAAACCGGCAAATCAGAAACCGAAACCGCCGGTCTGATTTTACTCCGTGTCGATCGACACACATGCCCAAAAAAATCCCCTTTTTGGTTCACGGGCTTTACAATTCTCTCCCACTAACACGGATTCGGATTCGACCTCGAATCACGCAACACCATCTCACTACGGTCTCTACCACCTGACCCGAACGCGGCCAGTATCCTTCGAGATAACACTCGAATCCCCTAACCCATCCTACTAAGGCTAACACTCTCGCCTAAAACTCGCCCAGATTCATCCGGAACATCAACGATGCACGCCCCATGGTCCGGATTAGGGCAGCCCGATTGACCGTCCAACAATCAAACCAGAACATGTTCGACCAACCGTTGACCCCGCATTGGACCAAATGATCGTACAACAATCAAACAAGAACATGTACGACCATCGGCGTAACATATGCTACCAGGATTGTCCGAACCGAATTCCAGACTCCGGTAATAACCACAGACTCGACGTCCATAACACAACCCTAGCCCTCAGCCAGCACCACTCGTGATCACACCTGATCCCCGAGTTTTACTAGGCTCACACTAGCCTCATTGGACCGTCTCACCACGGCTGGAATTCTGACCCCACCCGGTCAGCACCACCTGAGATCTACTCCCGATCCCTGAAGTTCATCGAATCTGAAAACTGTTCTGAAAACTAGACAGAGAGATCTACACAACGATATGTAGATCGTCCTTGCGTCCCTAAGATTCAACGGGAAAACAGCCCGCAATCTCGCTGATCGGAACTGAAAAACAGAGATTTCAGAAACGACACCCTGAAATCGAAAGAACACAGAGAATGGAGATTACCTCCGAATCCGGATCAGAACCCTGATCTAGAAACTAGACAGCGAGGTCTTTCTAACGACATATGGATCGTCTCCTAATTCTTTCTAGTTCGACAGGACTTTTCCCTCGAAGCGGACTGATCGCAGACACGAAACTGTAGAAACCTCTCTCGGGAAAAGAGCGATAACTCTCAGAATACACATCCGATTTTCAAACCATTTCCTCCTGAATCAAGATTAGAGAGTGGAAAACGTAGCCTCAAAGTTTCACTCTGATCTGATTCTGTCTTCCCTGCCGATTGTCTCTTCCAAAAATCCGAGCAGAATTTATTTTCTCTCAAGGAAATCACTTCTCTCACAATCCTCACATAAACACTCTCTTTCCTCTCTCAACCTCTTCTGATTTTAGCCAAAAGAAAAGAGAAAACGCGTTCCCCACGCTTTTATAACGAAACCCTAGGATTTCCTAAACCGTTCCCCAAACTGGCAAATCAGAAACCGAAACCGTCGGTCTGATTTTACTCCGTGTCGATCGACACACATGCCCAAAAAAATCCCCTTTTTGGTTCACGGGCGTTACAATGGGTAAGCTTCTCTTTTAGGGATTGAAATGCATCTTCCTGTGCTTTTTCCCATTTAAATCTCACGTCCTTCTTTATAATTTCAGTTAGTGGAGCTGCAAATGTGCTAAAATCCTTTACAAACCACCTGTAAAACCCTACAAGGCCGTGGAAACTCCTCACTTCGCCTACTGTCTTTGGGCTTGGCTAGTCAATAATTGCTTTCACCTTCTCTCCATCCACTTTAACACCATCTGCACTTACAACAAAACTTAGAAACACAAGGTTATTTGTGCAAAAAGTGCATTTCTTAAGATTAGGACAAAGTTTATCCTTTCTAAGCACACTTAAAACAGAATTCAGATGCTCAACATGCTCATTTAGGCTTTTACTGTAAACTAAGATATCATCAAAGTAAACAACAACAAACACGGCTATAAATGCTCTAAGAACATGATTCATCAGCCTCATAAAAGTACTAGGTGCGTTTGTTAGCCCAAATGGCATAACTAACCATTCATACAGTCCATGCTTAGTTTTAAAGGTTGTTTTCCATTCATCACCTTCTTTCATTCTAATTTGGTGGTATCCACTTTTTAAATCTATCTTAGAAAAGATGCAAGAGCCATGCAGTTCATCAAGCATATCATCTAATCTAGGTATAGGATGTCGATACTTCACCGTGATATTATTGATTGCTCAGCAATCAACGCACATACGCCAGCTACCATCTTTCTTTGGCAAAAACAGGACGGGTACTGCACAAGGGCTCATGCTTTCTCTAATATGTCCCTTTTCCATTAGTTCTTCTACTTGTTTCTACAATTCTTTTTTCTCCACAGGTGATATAAGATTGGAATCACTCCAATTTATGATCACTCAATGATCAAGAGATTCCAAGCTTAATCTTGCGGAAGATGGAATGTAGTCGAGCTAGAATGGGATAAGAGTTGATTGACTCGCTCAATCGGTGAACGAATAAGGTTGTTTGAATCACACAAACAAACAGATTTGCGGTTTCAAGAGAATAGAAGTGAATCGCTCACTTAAACTCTACTGAAATCAGAGAACAAACTGTTTATTATTTTTGAAATTAAAGGGTGCCTTTTTACAATATGATATTATGAGCTTTATAAAGAGCTCGTACATAGCTTTAAACTAACGGTCATAAAACATAAAAAGAGCAAGAAATTATCAAAATTAAATGAAGAGATGACAATTGAAGTAGCCTTTGATTTGTTAGCCGTTGGAGTAAATGTCTAAGCAAAATATGGTAAGTTTATGAACGCCTTATATCTTGATAATCTCTGGATATAACCGTGACTGCTTGGCGGGACATATTGCCCGATCCCATGCCTTCACTTACCGCGTCCTCATCGTCCCACACATTGGACGCGTCTGTCGGTCGATTTATCCGACCGATATTCAAGCAATCCTGCCGCAGTCCTACCGCATCCCTACCGCGTCTCAATCTGTGCCTCGTCCCACATCTCAATACCGGACGCTTACACCTCAATCCTGTACCGCATCAACCCACGTCCTATCCCCTCCCAATCCATCACCCATCCCACGTCCTGATCTTTCATGACCCGCGTCTCGACCCATGGTAAGTCTCGGTCACGATCTCGATCCACCAACCCGACCGATGGTTCGACGATTCCGACCTGGGTAAGTTTTCGGTTCATTCTTAATTTTCTAAACCAGTCCTAAACCGATTTAACCGGATTTTAACTAAAAACATCACAAAAAATCTGATTTTAAAGGCTTTTACCAATTTTTTTTTGTCTCTTAAAGACACCATATCATCTCCTTCTCTCTCAAAAGTGTTTTTGAGCTCAAGAACCCTAAAAATTCAATTTTGGGATTTTCACTTAATTCACTAAGATTTGTTTAGTTTTTATTAGAGATTTTCAATTCTTAATCTCATATTTCACTCCAACCAACGTAATTTCTCTCGGCACCCTTTTTTTTTTGTCTAATTCCAAGTTTATGCATTTTTTTTATTCTCATAGATTTAGCTTAAATTGACTAAGTTGGTAGAAAATTGACATAGAAATACTTGATTAGATATTATATAACCAATATTGATGGGTTAATTACATGTTTTAACACCTTTAATTATTTTTTTTCACAAATCTCAATTTGTGAGGTCATAACTATACACGAATTTGGGTGTTTAATAGTTAGTTAATGCATTCATTAGCATGGGTTTATCATATATATACATAGGATTGGTATGATTTTTGACATATTAGAGCTTTAATTGAAAGAGTTTTGTTTTTTTCACATGTCAATAACATTAAATCCGAAAATTATGATTTAATTCGAGAAAAAATCGTTTCACCATTGGTTTTCATTCTTACATATTTCTAATGTCTTGATATACTTTATTTTAATTCAATTTCACATAGGAAGCAGTTCTTTTAAAAATTGCGATTTTCCAAGACTGTAACATGCTTTTTCGAGATTTTTCTTTTGTAGGAACTTCGATGGAGGATGAAATTGTTCCAAGGAAGTCTAAGAGAGGACATAAATCCAAGAAGCAACACGGTCACGAAGCTCAAGTCTCTCGCCCTACACGTTCTAAGACCACAACGAAAAAGTCGTCAAAGAAACATGAAAAGGATATTTTGGAGGAGAATGAAGAAGAATTTGGTTACCAACTAAGAGAGGAAGAAGATAATGCTATTCTAGAACCAATGAGATTTGTGGAGGTTACAAAAACACTCCCTCACAAGTCGCCACCTAAGAAGAAAAAGAGGAAATCACAAGCCAAATCAACACTAGTTGTGTCCAAAGCACCCGTTGTTGTCATGAAACACATTGGCCCCGAGATGCAAGCCAACATGGACTACATGGCTGGTCTCGAACAGTTTGCTATGCTTCTAACTCTCGGTATTGATTTGGAGACCCTCGATTTCCTTGTTAGTCGAAAGGATGTTGAATGGTATCTTGAAACATTGGCCTATCAAAATTTGTGACTATCTCTCAACCTACTTAAGGGAAGCTTGCAAGAGAATTCCTAGCCACGGTAACATTGTCTTACCCCAAGACGAAAACAACCAAAGCAAAGGAAGGAATTCTAGTTTTTACGGTTAAAGGAAAGTCTTACACCTTGAGTATTGAAGAACTTTGTGATTTTTGGGACTTGAATGTCATGATAGGATCAAGTTCAGTGGTAGTGAAGCTCATTATGATGAATGGTTGAAGATTGGGAACGATAGAATCAAGCCCGGAGTTTCTAAAGCATCAAAGATTACACATCCGGCAATTCGTTATGTCTACTACCTACTTTCTCAACTTATTTTCAGTAGAAACGAGTATGGAGTTGTGCAACAAGATGAATTTCACACGCTTTTAAACCCTTTTGTGGAGAATCCCGAGAAGGTGAACCTTGTATCCCTTTTAGCTCGCCGTATGGTGAAGGTCAAACATGATGCCGCTAAGGAGAAGATACCTAAGGATGCATCGAGTGATTTTGGTGGAACTATCACGGCCATACTACATGCTTGTGGTGTTGATTTTAATCATGAGATCCATTTGATGGTTGAAAGCAAGGTTGATCTCCATGCCCTTCAAAGAACGCATTTTCTATGCGGATGGTACGAGCAATCTCCAAATTTTGGGCACCTCTTTACTTCACCATACGAGAAAGAGAACAAGTGTATTCTACTCCCATATTAGGAAATCCCATCCTTGAGTGATGGTACTACTTACTTTGACCCTCCTCGTTCTACATGGTTTTATTGATGTCCCGGATGTCCTCTTGTCGGAGTAATGTGCATGGTTTTAATGATGCAATACGAGTTTTAAATTTATAACCCTAGGAAATTGCAAGTGCACAGTAAAGACAATTGTAGTACTTAGGGGTCGATCCACTGAGGACTAAGTGATGAATGCACTACAAACCTACATGATTCCAATTAAGCTAAGTGAACATATTATTTGGTTTTTGGGATTTTTAATGAAACAAATAACAAGCAATAAAGTAAAGGGATAGATATCAATTAAGATGAGAAATCAAGCAATTCACAAAACATATGCAAACATAAGAAATCGATTTAGGATTTTAATACTAGTTGTTCTAGAACTCATATCACTAATGTAAGGTCATCCCACTGTCGTGACGTAACTAACCTTCTACGTTTTCTACCCTAATAGACTCAACTATCGCATGTTATTACAAGGTGAAAACATGCTTTATGATCAAGATTGATTGTTCACTAGACTCCTTAACTAACCTATCGAATTGTTAAAATGCCTAGCTCATCGAATACTAGGTCCGGAGATATAACAAGCTTTTGGAGAGTATATCAACCTAAGATCAACCCCTGGGTAGCTAAGCCAGTTCGTGCTTTGAGAGCTAATAAAGATGAAGAATCAATTCTAGAATAAAACTCTAAACGATTAAGTATGTAAAGACATAGAATTAAGAAAGTGCATAGAAATCAAATCAAAACTAGTACTCTAAAATGTTTTGCAACATGTAGCAGCAAGAGTAAAGCACATAAATATAAAGATAAATCGTTGATCTACAAAGCGTAATGAGTTAGATCTCATCTCTTCGCAATAGGGCAAAGTCAATCTATCCTTAAAGGCTTTTAGAATCAAATATGCATTCAGAACAAGAGAAAAACGAAATACATGTATAGGTATTGATTTAGGCTATTATGGTCGGCTGCTTAAGTTCCTAGAGAGGCTAAAAACAAGTATATACAAGAGTTTAAGGAGGCTTAAGTCGGCTAGGTCTTCTTCGGGTAAAAACGTCTTTTTGGTCGAAACTGAGGCAATATCGGTCACAATACCGGTAGGGTTGCATGACCGGTATACGAGGCTTCTATGGCGCTTCTAGAAGGTCGGCAAAGGTCTGGATCATTAGCCCATGGGCGGCCCGGTGCTTGGTTTCCTTGTGCATTCACTTCACTTCGAAGGCAGTTTGACATGTCCTCAGTGTTTCCAGTGTATCTTCTAAAGGGCTATCCCTATACCAAGTTTTATTAAATTTCCAATTGATTTGATCCTCCGTTCATCACCGAACTTCTGACGTATACGTTATGTCCAGTTTGAGAATATACATTATCTTCAAGATAAAACGACTTGGATTGGTTCCTTTGACTTGAATGAGTAGCTGCATCATAGATAACACTCTTTTTGCTCCATTTTACATCCTTTTGATGATAAAACCTGTTAAGACCTTAAAATCTACAAATACGAGAAAACTACCTCTTTTGGTCGAAAAGCTTTATTAATATATGTAAAAACCATAGTAAAATAGATAGTAAAAGTGGTAAAATATAGGGTATATCAACTCCCCAGACTTATTATGTTTTGCTTGTCCTCAAGCAAACAAATATCAAGAATTTGAGAAGAGGTTTGAAATTCGGAGGAACTCACATATCCTTTGGATCGTTGCGTCAATTTCTAAACTTGTAATCCACATGAAACAAAGTTAGCTCATAGACGTTGTCATCTTCTTCCATCACGAATTCGCAACATGTCCATACTCTAAATCTGTGTCCCTGCAAAAATCTAACCTTCAACTCAATTGACTCATTCTACTATCCTAGATTTATTGAAGACTTCTCAATAAAAGCATCATTCAAAGAATACGGCGCTATCTATTGGGAAAGACTGATTTTAGTGGTGAGGTTAAAAGTGTTTAGGGTTATCATAGACTCCGGTTGCGAGATATTATGCAAAATCACAAGAGAGGATGGACTTGTTGATGTCCACAATTTTCCAACCACTTCTTCATGTCTTTCTCCCCCAGACTTAGATCTTTCTCCGGGAATCACTTGAAATCTCTTTAACTCGTCTGTTCTTTGTATCATAGCATTCCGTGGATATTCTTTGGCCAGAAGACTCTTAGACAACCGTTTTCCTTTCTCTTATATTTTTTTGTCTTCTCTTTTTATGTTTTCTTTTCTCTTTTTATTTTTATTTTTATTTTTTTAAGGGGAAAAACGGTATCCTTTTGATATGAGTCAAGTATAGGCACAGAATATTACCATGTTTTAATCATCCAAAGAATGGCCAAGCTCTTTGTAAATGTTCTTTGTACTCCTTCATTCTTTACCAAATCGTCGCATCTCTTAGTGATTGGAAAATTGCATCGATCTCTTTCTCTCCGATGTTTTTGCACATATCTACAAGTACGAAACTAAAACAGAATGCATGAGTTCTGAAAGAAGGTAAAAGGGTTTTAGGTAGGGTACCAACTAAAGATGAGCTGGCCATTCATGACAGCAAAGAGTGGTAAAAAGAAGATAAGATGTCATGAATGTGTGATTCGTTTCCTTGATCCAACATCCTTAATAAGAAATAATCAAAAACCATATTAATAGTCCATAATATAGAGTCAAAATCATATCCATCAAGACAGTTGCAAGTAGAAATTTTCTGAACAGAAGTTCCATCATGAGGTTCCTGAATCGATTGTCATGAACAAAACCCTGCAACAATGGTCACATAGTCTTCGAAATCAAAGCGTCAATCCTAGAAAAGTGTCATAATTCCTATCTAATTATTTTTATGAAAATGTTTATTTTTATTTTTATTTTATTTTTTTTACTTTTTTTTAAATTGAAAAATCCTTTTGAAAACATAAAAACCAAACACGAACAAACGTGTTAGTAACAACAATCCCCCCAGACTTAAATTACACCATCTCCGGGTGTAAAATTAAATCAAATTAAGGGAGTAATGATGAAAATTTATTTGAAAAGAATAATAAAAAAGATAGAGATCAAAATGATAGTACCGGTGAGCTTAACTATTTTCGGCAAAAATCTTAGGTTATCGCGATCAATCTTAGATCTTCGTTGTTTTTAGCATTAGGTATCCCGTATGAATCAAAACCATGCTTTGTATCTCCAATTTCTCCTCTTTTCTCTCACATCTCTTTTGAATGGAGGATAATGTTTAAGACGATTGAACTGTGCGTCCACAATGAAATCTCTTGGAAATCCTGTTTAAGAGCAATATATCCTTGCAAAAACACTTGAAATCACTTGTTAAATTCATCTTGGATCAAAGTCTTCAATACATATGTATTGAATTCCAAGTCCAAGGGAAGGAAAAATAGATAAGAAACAAAAGAAATCAAATAATGAATCCAATTGTTAAAAATCATCAATCTAAGTGAAATCAATGAATGAATATATCCAGATGTGAAAATAATATTTAAAACCATTTAAATCTAACCAATATTTTAAATTCTAATGAAAAAGTTCATGAAAAATAAGTTGGTTCTTAAAAATTATGTGTGAAAAATAGTTAAAGGAGTGAAAAAGGAAGAATTAACCTTATTTAACCAAACGGTTAGGTGGTCGGCTTGGTGGTTCAAAGTGGTGGTCCGATGGTCCATGGCTCGTGGCTCCAATGGCTTGGTGGTTGAGGGGGACGCGGTGTGGCCAATCCCGGTCTAGGTGTCGGGTGGCTAGTCGCGGGCAAAGATGGTCGAGTTGTGGCTCGGGTCCAAGGCGGTTCGCGGCACGAGACGGGGGGTGATGGAGTTGGAGTCGCCGACGAGGTAATAACGGTTGTGGTACCGGTTGGCGTGGTGGACTGATATCGGGTTGCGTTTGTGGCGCGGGACGGTTCGGGGCAACTTTGCTCTGGTACCGATCGCGATTTTCGATCGATACGCGTGTCCGGTACTGGTCTCGTGTGTCGCGGGACGATCGGGACGCGATACTGGTCGAGGACACGAGCCAAAATCTGGTCCGGTATGGGCCTCGGTCGCGGGAAGGGTTGCATTGGTCGCGGTCCATGCGATTTTCGTTGAGCTTTTTGTTCGTCTTGTACATCGGATTTGAGATCCGAAAGATGCTACGGATTCTTGAAAACTAGATCTTTCCAATGGTATAAAGATTGTAGCCTCATTCATCGTGGCCTGAGATGTAAAAAAGCTTGAAGTTGCGGCTTCGTAACCTTCCTTGACGGTCTTGTTCAATCAGTCATAACTTGCTAACCGTAATAGCAAATCATGTTCTGCTTTTTCCTATGGCTTCATAAGACTGTCTTCTTCGTGCTTACCAAATTTCAAAAACGTCCATGCTGATATGGTACTCCGTTCATTCCATGAGCTGAACAACTCATGTTCTATCTCTTTTTCATTGTTCTTCTTAAAAACACATTTGTTTGTATTTTTATAAATTTTTGTAAAAGCCTGAAAAATTCATAGATATATTGAAACAATCCGACCCATTTCTTTTTTTTAATAACATTGGATTCGAATTAATGTTCCCATAAATATTAACTCTCAACATCCAATTAACTCAGCAATAATCAAACAGCAAACAGCGGAAATCATAAAAATCCAATTAATTTCAACGATCAATCCAATAACCATTATCAATTGAAACAACCAATAATCAATTTCAACTCAACAGTCTAAACCAATCCATAGAACCAACAACCTAACAGTTCTAACAATTCATAACGAACACAAGCAACCGAGTCCATAGATCATCCTCTTCGTCCTCGCCATGATTCCACGATCACATCTTATGCTCAGTGAGACGGTCCTCCCATCTACAGGCTATACACACAGGCATAAGAAGAGATACAATACCAGGATGAGCAATCAGCAAGTGCATAACACAAACAAGCAAACGAGAATCAGTCCAGAAGACTTGCGTCGATTGACGCAACCACTAGGCGTCGATCGACACGCCACTCTGGTGTCGATCGACACGATGCTTGAGTCGATCGATGCAACATCGCAGAATTGAGGAAACAAGCCTATCCTCTCATGGCTCGATTCCTTCCTCGATCTATCAATCTCCTGCATGAATCCATCACATAACAACACGAAATCCACCCAAACAATAGCAAACAATCATATTCTATCCAATCTTTACCCAGATAAGCCTATGGTCACGCACTCACCTCGAATTTAGAAGGAAAAGGATGACAAACAGCGAAGAACGCGAAGAACACAGAATCTCCACTCCGAATCCTCTCCTAAATCGCTATCTACCCTCCCAGAAATGATCTCCAGAGACTCACAATCACACTAACAAACTATTAGGATCAAGAACATGAAGAAATCAACAATGATTCTCCTTTTTTTACAAATCCTCTCTCAAACTCTCTGGAAAATTTCTGGAAACTCAAAAAATGACTAAAACGCGTCCCAGCCCCTTTTATACCAAAGTCCTAGGGATTCCCTAAATAGACACGCCAAACCAAGCGATCAAGGACCGAACCTGTCGGTTCGATTTCTACTTGTGTCGATCGACGCATAACACTTGTGTCGATCGACGCAACACCCAGAACCCGACTCTTCGCGAGTCCAAACACGTGTGTCGATCAACACACACAACACTGTGTCGATCGACGCACCAACCAAAAATACACATTTTGGTTCACGGGCGTTACATATATAAAATAATGAATGACAATGTTTAGAAAATAAAATCAAATCCAAGAACTTAGAATAAGTAGATAAATAAAATCAAAAACATAAATATGGGTTGCCTCCCATAAAGCGCTTGTTTTAAATCTTATACCTCGACTCATTGGGTTTAGGATTATGGAAGGTCTTCTAAAGGCTTGAGGTTGCCTTTAGCATGTGAATGAGGTCTCCTTAAGTCATGTTCTCCATCTTCATCGATTTGGTTTGGCTCATTGATCGACACTTCTCTTTTCTCCGAAGGAATGTATCGATTTGTTTTGCTCGAAAACCCGGCGGTGCGGCATAGTGATAGACACGAGTGTCTATGTTAGTGAAGGATATTCGTTGTAGAGGATAGTCCATGATAGCTCTAGCAGTTGTCAAGAATGGTCTTCCAAGGATGAAAGGTGTTGAACAATTGTTCATACTCGTCACTTCAAAGTCTAGCAGAATAATGCAATCTCCAATGTTCAAAGGGCAATTGTGGATTTTGCCTAATGAAAAAGTAGATTCTCCATTGGCAAGTGCAATTTGTATCCGTGATGGCCGAAGGTTGGTAATCTTCATCATTCTCACAAGAGATTCCGAAAGAACGTTGATTCCGGCTCCCGAATCACAAAGTGCATCGTCAAAATTGAAACCACGAATAGAGCAAGAGATGGTGAAAGCACCTAGATCGAGGGTCTTGCAAAGGATCTTAAAGTACTTGTAAGGATTCCTAGCTCGATCAATAGCTCCTCAATCATGAAATCTTCTTCTTTGCTTCGTGAAAAACACTTTCTCAAAGATGGTCTTTCTCTCCATGCTTCTTCAAAGGATAAATCTTGAGGGAGTTCTTTCACAAGTGAATTGAATACTTCTAGCATCTAATCACTTATGAAACATGTCCTCTTGGTGGACCTTTCGGCAAACTTGAATCCTTTAGGGGGTGATTTTACCGAAATTCTCGCCGTGAGTTTTCCTTGGCTTGTATTCGCCTTCTTCAATGGTCTTGAGACTTCATCTTCATCCTCTTTAAGGGTAGTAAGTGTGCAGCACGTAGCTTTGGGTGTAGACTCTCCTTCTATTGTTTCCAATCAAAGATAAATTTGCACTGTTTCTTCAATTTTCTTCAAACGATCATCTAGTTGCTTCACACGGTTTTTGGTACCGATTGCTTTTCCTTCTAACTTCGTTGTTATGTCAATGAGCTCCGTATCATCGCGGTCAAGGGGATGATGATTTTGTACTTGGAGAAAGGTTTAGAAGTCTTTTTTCGCTTGGACTGTGCTGGTTTGGTGATTCCACCAGATCGCAGAGAGATATGAGTTAAAGGTGGGGCACATGGGGTCTTCTTTGTATCACCTCTAGGGTCTAAACTTGGCTTCCCTCCATTGGTAACGGTCATACAAGAACTCTCTATGACAGGAACTGAAGGATAGAAGGCATTCTTGTCGATCTTGGTGAAGAAGATTCGTTGATTAGGAAAATCCAAAAACGCTCCCATAGTTGCAAGGAAAGCTGCACCCAGAACCAATGGTTTATTTCTACCTTTTTTCAACTTCATAACGTGGAAATCTGTAGGAACAAGACAATCTCCTACTTGAAGCAACAAGTCGGGAATGAACCCTTTCAAAGTGGTAGGGGAACCGTCAGCAAGCAAGATGGACAACCTTGAAGGTTGTAGATCTAGAATCCCTAGCCTCTTTGCCATAATCTCAGACATAACATTCACATTAGCTCTAGTGTCACAGAGAGAATTATGTAATTTCACACCGTTGATTGAGCAAGGAACAACGAACATCCCTAGATCATCAATCTTTTTCAACTTCCTCAGCTGTGGTTGAGCATGTCTCCCTTTCTCTTCTGTTGCTTTGACACTAATAGCCGATGGGTATGGTACTCTAGGCTTGTAGACCCGCTCAATTGCATTGATCAAAGTCTGCAATAAAATTGGCCTCTCTTGGGTCTTGCGTCGATCGACACCAGTAGGTTACGTCGAGCGACGCATTTATGTCGACCCTGTGTCGAGCTTGGTCGACGCAAGTCCGATTGCGTAAACTCCCTTATCGAGATTTTTGACCTGCGTCGATCGACACAGGTCCTTTGCGTCGATCGACGCAGCTCCAGCAGATTTCGAATCCGCGATTTCTAAGGGGTGTGTCGATCCACACACACATGACGTGTCGATCGATGTAGCTGCTGCAATCTCCAATTTTGAGATTTCTTCAAGCTCCACGAACTCGTCCTCCTCTAGACCCTTCGCACAAGCTCGAAGCACCTCTTTCTCACTCCCCAAAGTGATCGCATTGACATGTAGTCCTGGGTTTGTCTCCATCTTGGCTGGTAGAAATCCTTCTTGCCTTCGAACATTCTCTGCAGTCTGAGCAACTTGAGTATCCAGCTTCTTGACATGGGTGTTCAAAGCTTCGAACTTCCCATTCAAGTCTTAGTACATAGCCTCCATTTTCCCGTTAAAGCTCACGGTGATCTTCTGTTGACCCTCTAGAAGTTGCTCAAGCATAGATTTCATCTCACTATCCGAAGATTGAGCAGGAGGCGTCTGATAAGAGGAAGAACCATAGTTCATGGTGTAGTTGCTCTGGAATGGCTTCTGCTACCCTTGCAGATTACCGAACCTCTGACCTTGATAACCAGCTCCATTGATGTAGTTAACATCCCTTTCCTCTGGCTCGAAAGTCTCCACTTCTTGAGCAAACTGAACTGTCTTCTTCCCCACTAGAAGGTTATGCACAGAATCTAACTTGGCTTTCACCTCAGCAATTCCATTCATGTTCCCACCAAGCTTCTTCCTTTAGAAATCCGCGTTCTTGGTACTCTTGCTAGAAGCCAAGTTATCAATAAGCACAACTGCATCATCCGGATATCTAGTGTTGAAGTTCCCATTGGATGCAGCATCCAACGCCATCTGATACCTCCAATCTACTCCTCTGAAGAATATACCCAGCAACTGCACATCACTGAACCCATGATGAGGACAATCTCTTTGGTAGGCCTTGAATCTCACCCAAGAAGCTTTGAATGCCTCGGTCGGTCATTGTTTGAACATAGATATCTTTGTCCTAAGATCCTCGGACGTTGCCTCATCAAAGAAGTTGTTGAGGAAAGCATTCTTGGTGTCCTCCCAAGTGGTCAGCGAGCCCGGCTCCAACTGTTTCAGCTAGTAGACTTCTTCTCCACTAAGAGAGTAGGGGAAAAGCTTGCAGTAGAGGTAGTCACTCGACACTCCATTTGCCTTAATGCTAGATGCCAAGTCCTCGAACCTCTCAATGTGGTCCATGGGGGTGCTCAGAGGAGAGACCATGGAATGGATTCTGAGCCACAAGCGCGAAGTACGCAGGCTTTAGCTCGAAGTCGTTCCTCTGGAAAGATGGAGGGCGAATGGCAGCCTTGTTGGCATATAACTCATCAGGCCTATTGTATTCTCCTAAAGTGTGCCCACGCCCAGCTGGCTCTTGGCGCTGCAGGACCTATTGCCCAAGCTGCTCAGGCTGCTCCACGATCACAACTCCATGCTCGTCTAACTTCTGACCCTGAGCATTGTACCTCTGACCCTCTAAATCCTAAAGAACCCCATCTTCACCTCTGATTAGAACTAAAGGATTGACCATCTTTGCTGTCTTTTTCGCTGCTCGGTTAGCTCGCTCTAAAGCTCCCAACTCAGAAACAAAATCCACTAACTCTTGATTCTTGTTGCTTCTGGTCTGGCGATTAGGCATGCACCTGAAACACACAAAAACAAAAAAAAAAACAGAAGTAAGTAAATAAAAATTAAAACTTAGACAAAACTCTAAGATCAAAAATCGATTGGTGAAATCAATTCCCCGGCAACGGCGCCAAAATTTGATAGGCTCAAATTTACCATGAGCTACTCTCTCAAGTTAAGAGATCGTAGTAGTACTTAGAAATCGTATCCACAGAGAATCAAATCACACAATCGATTATGAATTCGAATTAGGCTAAACAACAATGTGTGAATGAAAATAAAATAGCAAAACTAGTAAGCAGATGATGATTTAGATTCTTGAAACCAATGTGACAAAAGAGTTAGGTTATGGGTAATTCTCAGAAATAAATCGATATCAGGGATAAAAGACTGTTAGTATTTGATTAAGTACAGTTCTAGAACTCGAACACTAGTGGAAAAGCAATCAACTTTCGTTGCAGAGACTATCTATGACTAAATCCCTAAATTCCAAATGTCTTTGCAAACTTAGTGAATAAAGACAAGCAATAAGTTCAGGGTTGATTGTTCACAAAATCACTAAGCCAAATTTCTTATTAATAATACTTTCGCATTTATTAAATCAACCTAGGGTTTCCAATATCAGTTGGCCAGTCCTAAAATCAGAGTTATAGCTATCTAGATGAAGAAAAAGTAGATAAATCCCAACAGAGTTTCAATCCTAACAATTTCTCATCAAACCCTTGAATCCCCAAAACCTAACAGGAAAACTACTTAGACATAGATGAAGAAAACATCATGAATAAAATAAATTGCATAAAAAAATACAGTTAGAGATACAGAAAGGGTTCGAAAACTCTGTAGAAAAATCTCTCCCAAAAGCTCTCCAAATCCAAGTCTCGATAGAAAACAAGATCCTCCCATGAAAACCTAAAAGAACACTATATATAAGGTGTCAAAAACGGATTGTGCCTTGTGCGTAGTCTTTTGGGCTTTTCGGTCAAAAGAGGAAATTCTTCAAAACTCCTTGTCAGATACATTAGCGTCGATCGACGCTGATTAGCTATGTCGATCGATGCAACTTCAAAGCTCAACTTCTCTTCGCGAAGGACATGCATGCGGCGACTGACGCAGACTCCAAATTTCGACTCCGAGTTGATCACTTCGGCCTTTCTTTCCTTGATGCTCCAAAATGCTCCTAAAACTCCAATTATGCTCCAATCATCCCTTAACCTATAAATACTCCAAAAGACTCGAAAAATACCAAAAGACTCTATAAAATGGACTTATATCATGGTCAAAAACAGGTAAAAACCATGATATATCACCGTGGTTTGGGCAGCTTGGTAGGCCTTGATAGCTACCGAGTTGAGTTGATTATTAAGCTTTCCAACGTCCTCCTTAGTATCCTTTACCGTTTCTTCCAATTGGTCATAAGTTTGATCAATCTTATACTTGATACCGACAATATCGTCTTTATCTTCGTGTAGATGTCTTGTATGAATCTCTTCTATCTCCTCCAATTGGACCAAGCGTGTTTCAATTTTCTCAAATTGAACAGGAAGGACATCAAACCTCTCATTAAGAGATGAGTTGATTGTTTCGATATTTGCATCGGCTACGTGGATGGCCGTTTTAGTGTATTCTATGAAGCGATGCATCAAGGCTTCAAAAGTTTTTTCTTGGTGGTTTGAGTGGGGACGGTGGTGGGACTGTGGCGAAGGTGGTGGTTGATTGTGATGAGGATGAGGGCGACTTTCTCCTCCATAAACTTCCAAAGGTCGATACAAGATTGGATTGTACCGATTGTTGTAAGAAAGTGGCGGTTGATGAAATTCATGAGGCATGGGGATGTAATCTCCAACTTCTTCATGAGGGTAAGGACTCGCCATTCTCCTAGGATTGTGATGCTCCATCGATGAATCTCTGAAATTGAAAATTGACCCTTACACTCCCATTTTCGTCACTTCTCTTGGGCAGCAAATTTACAACTTGTATTGGGCTCTTCTTGGACTTGTCATGGGCTGAAAATAGGCTGGACTTGATATATAATCCCTTGGGGCCAATTTCTGAAGGTGATGGCATGGGTTGGATCAACAAATGGGTGATTTGAATGTGAATCATTTGCCTCATTAAAAAAAATTGTCAAGAAAACCCAGTGGGACAAAACTTGACAAGGGAAAAAGAGTACAAATGAGACACATGCCCATTTGATGATCATGTATCAAAACCAGTGAGGTTAAGATAACATCTTTTCCATACTCTTCCTCCGTAACAAGCTCATTTACTCGTTCAAACTGCTCCTCGGCTTCGAGCTGCTCCTCTGCTTCAAGCTCCTCCTCGGCTACAAGTTCTTTATCATATTCCAAGTTTCTTGCGCTGGCCATGCTCACATCATCCTCTCCCACTTGAAAAGGATTTGACCTCAAATCCGATTCACCTGCAATGAAACGAACTAAGTTAGAAACTTTGATATAGGAACTCATATTATACTTACCTTGCAGCTCAAGTTCATAAGCTTTGTCATTGATTCGGCCAGTTATGTTGAATAGAGTCTTGTTCTTTGGCATGCGATTGGACTTCTTTTCAACTCGTTCTCCAACCTCAAAGATCATTCTTAAATAAGCAATAGGTTTCTTCCTCACAAAGATATCAAGTGGCTCCTCTTTTGGACCTGCAAACTTGTCAACACTTTTGGCGAAGATCGAGTGTATTATTACAATCACGGGGACACAATAAACAGATAAACAAGTTTCAGCTATGATCAAAGCATTATCCATTTCATGTTCCTCTTTTACTAGCACCTTAAAACAAGAGTTCGGTTCCAAACATGCTATGAATAATCCTATCCTTTTCTCAACGTTTTCTGGGTGTATTGAACTCATAATCACAGCTGTTGAATCATAAGAGACAAATCGAGTCAATGAGTTACTTACCTGGATAAGATTCTCGATGTGTTCGGTGATCATTATCATCAAAGTGAATGGTATTGGATCCGGGGGTTTATCTTTGAACATTGAAAACTCTTTGGCTACTTTTCCATGATCCTGGTTTGTTGATTTGAACTGTAAGAACGCAGGATCTCCTACATCAAAAGGAAACAGTTTAGGCACAAAGAAAAATAGTGAACAGATAATCATGTAGTTGTTATCAAAATAGAGTTTTGGAATGAAGCATCCTTGGATGATTGAAGTTGTTTTCCTCGGGTACTTCCAGTTCCAAATTCCAAACTGATAAGTCTTTTGCTGGCATATATCTAGTGGATCCTCCTTGATTTGAATAAAATAGGTGAGTTCTTCTCTAGCTCCACGAATGGGTTGAGGTCGATGCAAATCTGGTGGCTTTTCTTTGATTGTCAATTCTCTCAAGTACTTATGATTCTCCATGGCTCCTGTTCCCTTTTCAACAATCATGGGACAGAACAAGTGCATTATACTTGAAGTAGAAAATTCAAAAACATTATTGTTCACAGTCGGTTTACAAAGCACATTGATCGGATTTGAATCACACAACTCATTTTTAAGCACGTGTTTCAATTCAGAAAAAGTTTTAACCAGTGCATTTTCAATTTTAGTTCTAAACAGCTCAAATGCATCACTACACAAAGAAACTTTCAAAGAAAAGTCAAATTCACAAAATTCTTCAAACATAAAACCATTTAGCTCAAAGAACTTTTCAAGCGTGAATGTTTCAAAAGTTGGAATTATTTGGTCAAAAACGGATTTTGAAACACAAAACTCTTTCACATTTTCCAATCCAAAACGTTTTTCATCTTGAGCAGAAACCATAACAAACAAATTAGGTTCTGTCCTAACCAAATCAATTTCCTTACAGTGCTTTCTTGGATAGTCAAAAGGAAATGGCATAAGGACATGTTTTGGTACAAGGCTGGTTGGCTGCTCCAATTCATTAATCAGTGGTAAATTCCTTTGCATTGTTTTTGGTGACTCTTCTTCTAAGATCTGTGAAAAACAAACAATACTACTCGGTTGCACCGGTTCTAAACTGGTTAGTTTTTCAAGCACAAAATCAGATTGGGTAGAAGAAAGAATACACTTAGCTTCCAAAGACTTTTTGAAATAGGGAAATTGCTCCACTGTTTTGCTTTCAGTTTGTTCTTTCAAGAGGGTGTTGCCGACTTCTTTACATTTTTTATTGGCTAGAGAACACGTCATGAGCTCTGAGTTTGATGGCCTGTCTTTGCACACATCTATGGTTCCTGTATCTTCCTTGGCACTTAAGGACAAAATCAAGTGTATTATACTAGAACATTCATCACTCAAAACAGGTTGATTGAAGCTACGAGTGAAAGTGAAAATATTCCAATATTGAATAAACTCGCAAGCTAAACTTACTTGAGTACCTCGTAAGATGTTTGATATCATTTCAGTTCGGCAAGCTTGTGAATGGGTTGACACCGCATACTAATTCTTCTCTTTTGTGCTTCCTTCAGCTTTGTCATTCTCATGCTCCATAGTATGACCTGAATCAACATTCTTTGACAAGACCAAGTGCATCATACACGAACTAGAATTTTCTAAAGCTTGATTAGCTACTTCACTACTTGAGTTTTGTAAGCTCAGTTTTGATTCTAATGAAGTGATATTTAGCTCGTGTTCTTCAGGGCAAGATGCAGCAAAATGTTCTTTCTTTCGACAGTTGTAACAAGTGACTTCCTTGGATTTTGAAAGATTAAAGGACTTATATTGCTTTGGTTCACTGCTTGTTTCAAGTGATGGATTTTGGCTTTGCTTGTGCACTGTGACTTGTTTGGTGTCCT
Source organism: Arabis hirsuta (assembly GCA_964056655.1). NCBI lineage: Eukaryota > Viridiplantae > Streptophyta > Magnoliopsida > Brassicales > Brassicaceae > Arabis > Arabis hirsuta. The sequence continues at coordinate 20,440,767 of OZ053302.1, read as the reverse complement.
CCTTTGGTAAAGATGTTGACTTAGCCTCCACTTTCTCACTTAGAACATTTTTGTACACTTCCTTTGGTGCATACTTATCCCTCAGTAGTTCCTTAAGTTCCCTCCACGAGGTGATAGTTGAATTCTTGTAATACCAGCGATCATAAACTTCTTGCAACAACTAGTCATAAGCATCTCCAACGAGTTGACCAGTTGCATAATCGAACCTCTTTTTTTTAAGAATGCGGTTGTAGTGAAACCAACCGTCCATGTTTTGTTCCCACTCCATGTAGTTTTCTTTCCCTGAAAATTTATAGACATTAAACACATTAGTAGTTTGAAAATCAGAATCAAAATACAACTTGGGTTTGGGAGCTTCAGAGGTTTTATGTGGGCTGCGCCAAGTTGATCTCAATGGGTTGTATGGTGGCTCGGGATTAATCTCCTGTTCCTTTCTTGGTCGTGCTCTGTTATACTCTTGTAGGTCCTGGTTGGGTTTGCAATGATCATAATTGCCGATCTTCTTTCTCAAAATCGCCAACCTCTCATTTTTCAGCTCAACTAGTTTTTCGTCCATCACTTTCGCTATGCTGGCCTTGAGAGAATCGATCAAAGCTTGGTTGATGCTGGTCTTGGACATTGTACCTGCAAGAAAAAACGTACCCAACAAAGCAAAGCACTAGAAACAATTCAGAACAGAAATTTCGGTATCTGAACAGTTTGGAAAGATCTGAATGCAAAAATTATCTAAACCCTTTCAAAAATTCCCAAATTAATTTTTCAAAATACTAGATTCAATTTCGGTTCAGACGCAGTTGGATTAACTATTTTATCTATCACCAATAATTTATGAAAATTCACGCAAGTTGACAGACAGAAACTGCACAGAAATGTTCGGAAAGCATTCTAGGGTGAAATCGATACAACCTTTTGACGAAGTGGCTCTGATACCACTTGATATGATCCTGGGGGGTTAGGATCAGTCTCCTAGATCGTCACTTTGTCAATTGGTTGCTGGAGAGATTGTGCGGAAGACTTGAAGATGAAAGGTTGCGGGGAAGGCATTGAAACGATGAGAGCGGGGAAACGAAGGGTGGAATGAAGTGAAACTTCCGAGAGTTGCGGGAGACTCTTGGACTTTCGGACTCGGATCAGAGACGACACACGACTCTTCTCGAGGGAGGGATTGAATGACGCCACAAAGAGTTGCGGAAAAGCCCTTTGATAAGTCGTAAGAGATCGAATTTCGACACACGAAAATTGATCAATGATCCAAAAGTTTAAAGAAGGTTTTGATAAAAAGTTGGATGGTTCTACAATGAGAGAAACAAAGAACTTAAATAGAAAAGACAAGTCTACATGCAGACTGTCTAGGAAATAACAACAATAACTCTAACTTGAAAATTGACCCTTGCACTCCCATTTTCGTCACTTCTCTTGGGCAGCAAATTTACAACTTGTATTGGGCTCTTCTTGGACTTGTCATGGGCTGAAAATAGGCTGGACTTGATATATAATCCCTTGGGCCAATTTCTGAAGGTGATGGCATGGGTTGGATCAACAAATGGGTGATTTGAATGTGAATCATTTGCCTCATTAAAAACCTTGTCAAGAAAACCCAGTGGGACAAAACATGACAAGGGAAAAAGAGTACAAATGAGACACATGCCCATTTGATGAGCATGTATCAAAACCAGTGAGGTTAAGATAACATCTTTTCCATACTCTTCCTCCGTAGCAAGCTCATTTACTCGTTCAAACTGCTCCTCGGCTTCGAGCTGCTCCTCTGCTTCAAGCTCCTCCTCGGCTACAAGCTCTTTATCACATTCCAAGTTTCTTGTGCTGGCCATGCTCACATCAAACCTAAGATGATCTTTGAAGTTGGCGACCAGGTTTGGGTGCATCTAAGGAAGGAATGGTTTCCAGAAGAGAGAAAATCCAAATTGATGCCCAGGGTTGATGGTCCATTCACGGTTACAAGAAGAATCAACGACAATGCCTATCAAGTGGATCTCCAAGGTAAGTATACTGTGAGTTCTAGTTTTAATGTTTCTGATCTCTCCCCTTTTATTGCAGATGAAACAGATTTGAGGGCAAATCCTTTTCAAGAGGGAGGGGATGATATGAGCATGGCCAAGGATAATGAACTAGAACCTGAGCTTGAACCTGAGGATGCTTTAGCTATACCAAGTGGACCAATGACGCGAGCTAGGACTAGGAGGCTCCAGGAGACTATCACTTCTTTACTTACACACGTAGAGAATAGAGCAGGAGAAAGAGATGCTTGTCAAACCTCCCTGGTTTTGATTCAAGCTATATAGTTCTAACAAATGGGAGGGTGAACAATTATACTCTTTTTCCCTTGACAAGTTTTGTCCCACTGGGTTTTCTTGTCAAGGTTTTTAATGAGGTAGTTGTTCATCTCACTAACCCCAGTTGTTGAACTAAGATCGTCCAGAAGCTTCATTACCATCGGCTGCCTCTTTTATTTTAAACCTATGATATTTTAAGCTTATGTTATGTTTTTATTTATATTTTGGGCCTTAAAAAACGTGTATTAGGGTTTCTCATTGAGTTCCCTATTTAAACCCTTGTAAATCTGCAGTTTAATCTATCTAGCCTTTTATTCTCAAACTCTTTTCTAAGACTAGATCAAAACAGGTAAATCAGAGGAGTTTCATTCCCTTTGTGCGACTTCTCGATCTACCGGTGAATCTAAGGAGTTCCGCAGCCTTAGTGTGACCAAATCAATCCATTATTACTTGAATCCATTCGTTCTACCTCCTCACCTAACGATTTTTTCTCTGCTAGCTTCTAAAGTGACGATTTTGGAGGAAAGATCATATTAACGTGTCTCATGAAGTGAAGTTCCTTGAGGAACAAGGATACTACGGAGAAAGAAATTGGGAGAGTTTGAAGGATCTTGTTACCCCTTCCGATCAAAATGCAAGCCTTCGGTTCCTTCTAGACCATCTCGAACATTCTATGTCTTCGGGCAAACCTACCAATGATACATCATCCTCCTCGAATCATGAAGAGCAACCGCATGGCAAACATGAGGATGGGGAAGTTAACATTGAGGGGGAGAATGACATTGAAACTGCTTCTGTACCGGAACCGGATATGCAGTCAATGTCCGAGGCAAATAAGTTGCCGCAATCTTCAGATTCGGTTCCGCAATCTCCTTCTTCGGTACCGTACTCATCCAGCTCGGGACCGCAACCAGTTCTCTCGGTACCGCAGTTTCACAACACGGTACCGCAACCCGAAGTAGAGGAACCGCAACCCGACGCATCAGCACTGCAAAGAGAGGTCTCGGTACCACAACCCAAAGGCACGGCCCGACAGCAGCCCAAAGGCACGGCGCCGCATCAGCACTGCAAAGAGAGGTCTCGGTACCACAACCCAAAGGCACGGCCCGACAGCAGCCCAAAGGCACGGCGCCGCATCATCGCCAAAGCACAAGATCCACGACCGCTCAAGCTTCTAGTGACCCGCAACAAGCTTCTAGTGACCCGCAACCTCAACCGGTTCTTCGAAGAAGTACAAGACCAAGGAGTGATCCTTCTACGTGGAAAGAAAAGAGAGTCTACTACAATTGCAATGCCGTAGCTCATCCAATTCAAGCTACTTGTTCGCTTGCCATTTTGCCGTCGGTTTTTCAAGCATCATTGGTAAGATTTTGGAAGATCAAATACCAAAGTCTTATGAGGAAGCAATGGAGAATAAGGAATGGAGTGATGCGGTTGATGATGAAGTAGGAGCTATGATTAGGACTCATACTTGGGATGAAGCGGATCTTCCACCCGGGAAGAAGGCAGTTAGCTCCAAGTGGGGTATTCACCATTAAACATCTAAGCACTGGGAGATCGAACGCTACAAAGCTAGACTTGTTGCTAGAGGGTTTACGCAAACATATGGAGAAGACTACAAGGACACGTTTGCACCCGTTGCTAAGCTCAATACGGTTCGGGTGGTTCTCTCCGTGGCTACAAACCGGGATTGGGATCTTTAGCAAATGGATGTCAAGAATGCTTTCCTTCAAGGTGAACTTCAAGAAGAAGTCTACATGAAGCCACCTCCTGGTCTTGAGAGCACAATTGCACCGGGAAAGGTGCTTAGGTTACGAAAAGCAATCTACGGTTTGAAGCAATCTCCTTGTGCTTGGTATCACAAGTTGAGCTTTGTGCTTATGGGAAGAGGTTTCAAGAAGTCACAATCGGATCACACTCTCTTCACCTTACGTGGACCGCAAGGGCTTGTAGTTGTTCTCATCTATGTCGATGACTTGATCATCACCGGCGATGACAAGGGAGGTATCCAAGACACCAAATCTTTCCTTAAATCTGTTTTTGATATTAAAGATCTTGGAGAGCCTAAGTACTTCCTTGGGATTGAGATTTGCCGACTTCTGGAAGGCTTATTTTTATCTCAACGGAAGTACACCCTTGATTTGTTGAATGAGGCAGGTTTGGCGGATGCTAAGGAGGCTAAGACACCACTTGAAAATGGCTACAATGTCAACCGAAAGGGGGAGGAAGAAGATGCACCGTTTGAAGATGTTGCGCGTTACCGGAGACTCGTGGGCAAGCTAATCTACTTGATACTAACGAGACCGGACTTGTGTTTTGCGATGAATCAAGCGAGCCAACATATGAAGGAACCTACGGTTTACCATTGGAGCATGGTGGAGAGGATACTTCGTTACTTGAAAGGAAGCATTGGTCAAGGCATTTGGATGGAAAAGAATGACAACACCGAAATTGTTGGGTATTGTGACGCGGATTAGGCCGGAGATAGGATTGATCGTAGATCAACAACCGGTTATTGCAAGTTTGTTGGAGGCAACCTAGTGACTTGGAAAAGCAAGAAGCAAAAGGTTGTATCGGATTCGAGCGCGGAAGCGGAGTATCGGACCATGAAGAAGCTCACCAACGAATTGGTATGGCTCAAAGGACTACTCAAGTGCCTAGGCATCAAGCAAGCTACACCGATGACAATGCATTGTGAAGACCAAGCTGCGATTCACATTGCTTCCAACTCGGTTTTCCACGAGCGGACAAAGCACATCGAAGTTGATTGTCACAAGGTTCGGGAGAAGATCAAGCAAGGAGTCACACTACCGTGCTTTACAAGAAGTGAAGATCAATTGGCGGATGTCTTCACCAAGGCCACAAGCCTTAAGGTTTGCGATCACATCTTTAGCAAACTTGGGCTTGTGAACCTTGAACAACATTGATCTCATGTCCACTATCCGTGGATATCACACTCTTTTTCCCTCTCGCATAGTTTTGTCCCACGTGGTTTTCTATGCTTGAGGTTTTTAATGAGGTGATGTTCACGGGTTTCCAAGCTTAGTCTTATGTCCCATTAGTCTTGAGCTTGAGGGGGAGTATTGATCAAGAGGAGAAACCGTACCATTTGTACCTTCTGTACGGTTTACCGTACAATGGTACAACTATCGTACATGGTACGGTTCTGTACCTCATTGTACCTCACCGTACATGATGTACCTTATCCAGCTGTTATGAATCAAGCCACTATCTCATCCTTGTTCATCATGTCGACATAAAGCACAAAATGGATGAGGACAAATGACTCATACAAGGACGATTGTACAAGGCATCTTTATGTCGACATTGTGGCATCTTTATGGCATCATTGTGGATCTTTTCTAATATATGTATCTGATGTATGCATTCATTTTAAGTATGCAATCCAATGAGAACTTAAAACAATAATGAGTTTCTCTCCATTCTCTCTAATCTTATTCACTTAATCTTATCTTAATCTTCAATACTCTTCTCTAAATTCCGCTTAAACTAACAATGCTCCTGCTCGTTTTGACAAAGGAAAGGCAGTGGAGACCAAAACCCGAGCTAGAGACATCAGATGTTTTAAGTGTCAAGGACTTGGACATTACGCTAATAATTGTCCGAATCAGAAGGTGGTGATTCTCTTGGACAATGGTGAGGTGGAGTCCGGAGAAGAGACAGAAGAAAAGGAGGATCTCGGTCCTATCTTTGATGAGGAGGAAGAGGAGTTTGAATACCCAGCTCAAGGCAACCTTCTAGTCACAAGAAGATCCCTAAGTGTCCAGCCAAAACCAGATGAACTAGAACAAAGGGAGAACCTTTTTCACTCTAGATGTTTTGTTAATGATAAGGTGTGTTCTCTTATTATTGATGGTGGCAGCTGTACTAACGTTGCTAGCGACAGTCTTGTCAGGAAGTTGGGCTTGGAAGTGCGACCTCATCCTCGTCCTTTTAAGTTGGAGTAGCTTAATGAATCCGGTGAACAGCATGTGAAGGAGCAAGTCACGGTTCCTATAAACCAAAATGTGTATTTTGCTGGTGCATCGATCGACGCAGTGGGACTTGCGAGGAGTCGGTTTCTGGGTGTTGCGTCGACGCAAGTCATTAATCAGACCTAGGGTTTTGATTTCTGGTTTGTTTTGAGTTGGACCGGTTTAGGGAACCCTAGGGTTCGAGTATTTCTCAGGATCGGCAGAAGAGTTATGCCGATAAAAAGAGGAAGGAGTTGGAATATGAGCTTGGAGATCTGGGGTATCTCAAGGCAGATAGATTGAGGGATCCTAACAGATCCATTTCGGAGAATAAGCTAGGTCCGAGGTATGGGTCCGTCCAGAGTTGTGTAGCGGGTCAGACCGGTAGCTTATCGTTTGGAGTTACCTCAGAACATGAAGGCTTTTCATATAAGGTCTTCCATGTGTCGATGTTGCGGAAGTGTCTGTATGAGTTTGAGGAAGTGTTGGCTAGGATCCCGGAGGATGTTCAACCCAACATGACTTTAGAGGCGAGACCTGTGAGGATTCTCGAGAGGAGGGTCAAGGTTCTGCGCCGGAGGAGGATACCGTGGGTGAGAGTCATGTGGGACTTTGACGGTATTGAGGAGGAGACTTGGGAACCAGAGGCGATGATGAAGACTAAGTTCTCGAAATGGTTCGAGAAGCAAGCAGAGGCTTGAGGAGTCTTTCATTTCGTTGGTTTCAGTCTTTTGGTTTGGTTGTAGCATGTGGCTTGGTTGCTGTATTTTTGTTTTGTTGTAACGATATACATCTTGTGTTTAATAAGATGGGATTTCTTATTATTTGTGTTTCATAAGATGTGAGTTCTTATGAGGGGTTTTTAGGATGTGGAGTTCCTATGTCATGACAGAGTGTCATGAGGTTTGGACTATGAGATGTGAGTTCTTATAGTAGATGATCGGTAAGGGTCATGTGTGTTGTGTTGTCTGGCAGCATGGACGTTCTATGGGAGTTAGAGCTAGTCCATGGCTAGAGATCCTAGGGGCGGCGATCCTATGGGTAGTTAGGTTTCGTCCGTTCGCTAGGAGAGCTTGCTGGAAAGTAGAAGTCTTAGGTGGAATCGAGACTGGTCTATTTTCTAGAGGGGTCGGGAAGCAGGCCTTAGGTAGGATCGAGGTTTGTCTGTCTCGGGACTCTAGCTGGCTGGAAAGTAGAAATCTTAGGTGGAATCGAGACTGGTCTACTTTCTAGAGGAGTCGGGAAGCAGGCCTTAGGTGGGATCGAAGTTTGTCTATCTCGGGACTCTAGCTGGCTGGAAAGTAGAAGTCTTAGGTGGAATCGAGACTGGTCTATTTTCTAGAGGAGTCGGGAAGCAGGCCTTAGGTGGGATCGAGGTTTGTCTGTCTCGGGACTCTGAGCTGGGGAATAGAGATCCTAGGTGGGATCGGGATCTGTTTATTTCCTAGGGGAATCTGGAAAGAATGTTCTGCAGGACTTGTCTTTTCCAGGGACTCCAGATGACTCGCTGAGGGGTTATATACGATATTCCGCTGAGGGAATGTCATGAGAGCCACATGAAGGAATTCGAGTCAATAGGTACTGATAGCCATGTTACAGAAGATGCCGGGCATACCTGAGGGAACATGATTCTCTCTAGGGAACCAGTACGGTTTCCTGTATATATATATCTCGAGAGACAGATGAGATCTCTCCAGGGGACAATTGGTATCTCCTGCTCGCAGAGCGTTTGACGGACTATGTGTTCCGAAGATGTGTCAGCGGGAAGCAGACCAGCCTGACGGGTGGCCGCCCGGAGGGTGATTGGATGTTATACACTTGACCTCAGGGTGACGACCTTGGGGGTGCTGGGAGTGTATATATATATACATATACATTGAGTGCGAGCAGGGTGTTCTGTAATGTGACTATGTGTTGAGACTTGATGAGCTTCGGGGATCGCTGAGGATCTCAGGTGGTATCATCGGCCGGGTAGGGCCAGGAGTGTGTTTTGAAGGATCTAGTCTAGGGCTGTTGTTTGTGTCTGGAACCTCATTCAGACGACTCTGGAACTTATGTAGCGTCTTGGTCGTGCATGTTCTTGTTTGATTGTTGCACGATCAATTGGTTTTTTCGCCGGGTCTACGGTTGGTCAGGCATGTTCTTGTTTGATTGTTGAACGATCAATTGGGCAGGCCTGGTCGGGACTATAAACGCTGCATTTCGGTGTGTTCCAGGGAAATTTGGTCGGGTTCTGGGCGTAAGTGACGGTTTTGGCAGGGGTCAGGTATGTGTAACTTGTGATTCGAGGACGAATCCTTGTTAGTGGGGGAGAATTGTAACGCCCGTGAACCAAAATGTGTATTTTGGTGGTGCGTCGATCGACGCAGTGGGACTCGCGAGGAGTCGGTTTCTGGGTGTTGCGTCGACGCAAGTCATTAATCAGACCTAGGGTTTTGATGTCTGGTTTGTTTTGAGTTGGACCGGTTTAGGGAACCCTAGGGTTCGAGTATTTAAGGTCTGGGGTCGTGTTTCTCAGTTCCTTTGGCCACTTTTGAGAGAAAACTAGGGTTGAGAGAGTTTTGAGAGATTTTGGAGGTTTTGCCGTCGGTTTTGGAGGAGACAAAAGATAGGGAAGATCAAGTCGGATTGGAGGGCAACTTTGAGGGTAAGTTCTCCTATCTTTGCTCTTGATGTGGGTGAAAACCGCGTGTGATATGGTTAAGTATTCGCTGAGTTATGGTCGTTTGAATGTGTGAGGTTGGTGCTGTTACAAGTCTGCGATCAGTCTTCTTCGAGGGAGGATTCCCGTCGAGCCAAAGAGAATCAGGAGATGATTGAGATGTCTTTGGAAAGCTTTTTCTGTCTAGTTTCTAGATCAGGTTTCCGATCCTGATTCGAAGGTAATATCCGTTCTCTGTGTTCTTTTGACTTCAGGTTGTCGTTTCTGAAATCTCTGATTTTTTCAGTTTCGATCAGTGTGATCAGTGGAGACAGAATTGATCGCTTAGAACAGCCTCAACCAAGAGGACCCAATATTGAGCAAGGACGTCAACAAGCAAGGAGGAACGTGCAGCGCAACAACCAACGAGACAAAGAGAATTCTGGTGATGACAGAATGTCCAAGGCAGAAGAAGATCTTCTCTGTGATCCACTAAGACGCCAAAACCAAAGGAGACATGATCCTATAAGGAGAAATCGACCTAGAGAGCGTGAACAGCGAGAAGTAGAACCACGAGAACAGAACTACGACATTAAACTAACTCCACCTACTTTTGCAGGAAAATCTGACCCGGAGGCCTATATGGATTGGGAGAGACGTCTTGAATACATATTCGAGTGCTATGGCTATGGAGAGTGCAAGAAAGTGGCTGTTGCAGCAGCACAACTCACGGACAATGCATTGGCGTGGTGGGACAGAAACATCGCTGAGAGAAGGAGGCAACGTTTTGGACCAGTAACCACATGGAGTGACATGAAGTACCTCCTAAGGTTAAGGTATGTGCCTGAACATTATCATAGAGACTTACAAAAACGTTTTTATAAGTTGTCTCAGAGAACCAGAAGCGTAGATGAGTACTTTGAGGAGTTTGAGAAGCTAATGAACTCACTGGAGTTAGAAGAATCTGAGGAAGCTTTAATGGCTCAGTCCATAGACGGTTTGCAAGAAAGAATTGCAAGAAAGATGGAGAGAGCTCAAGATTGTGGTTTACACGAGCTGTTGCATCTAGCTATTCAAGTGGAGCAGTAGATCAAGCGCAAAACAACCCTTGTTAAGATTTACGGAAATGATAGTATAGAGATTGAAGGTTAGATGAAGATTAGTGAGAAATAGAGAGAAGACATCTTATAGCTTAATGAGTTCTCATGAAATTGATTCATGAAACAAAGAGATTACATCATATTATATAGAGGTGTACAGCTCACAAATATGACCGTTTAAAGATAAGAGAGATGATAAGCTTGTTGACTGTCCTTTGCTTTTGATTGATGACTCAGTCCCTTCTTTGTTGTTGAATGAACCAAGGCATAATCTGGTCTATAAAACGTAACGGATACTTTAGAGATAATTCCCGCCACGTTTTAAACCTCATTTGAACCGAGTCTCAGCCTTCCCGCGTCTTCCTTTCTCTCGATCACATGTCGTGTCGCGGTACATGTATCTAACCCGATCATAAGTTAATCCGCGGGCAAACCCCCAAGCATCACCTCGTTAAAACCCCCAAGCATAGAAAACCACGTGGGACAAAACTATGCAAGAGGGAAAAAGAGTATGATGTCCACGGATAGGAGACATGAGATCAAGGTTGTTCAAGGTTCACAAGTCCAAATTTGCTAAAGATGTGATCGCAAACCTTAAGACTTGTGGCCTTGGTGAAGATATCCGCCAATTGGTCCTCGCTTCTCGTAAAGCACGGAAGAGTAAACCCTTACTCGATCTTCTCCCGAACCTTGTGACAATCAACCTCGATATGCTTGGTCCGCTCGTGGAAAACCGAGTTGGATGCAATGTGAATCGCGGCTTGGTTGTCACAATGCATCGTCATAGGTGTAGCTTGCTCGATGCCTAAACACTTGAGTAGTCCCTTGAGCCATACCAATTCGTTGGTGAGCTTCTTCATGGCCCGATACTCCGCTTCCGCACTTGAATCCGAAACCACCTTTTGCTTCTTGCTTTTCCAAGTCACTAGATTGCCTCCAATAAACGTACAATACCCGGTTGTCGATTTTAGATCAATCCTATCTCCGGCCCAATCCGCATCACAATACCCAACAATCTCGGTATTGTTGTTCCTTCCCATCCAAATGCCTTGACCAGTGCTTCCTTTCAAGTACCGAAGTATTCTATCCACCATGCTCCAATGATAAACCGTAGGCTCCTTTATGTGTTGGCTGACTTGATTCATCGCAAAACACAAATCTGGCCGTGTTAGTGTCAAGTAGATAAGCTTGCCCACAAGTCTCCGGTATTTTGCAACATCCCCAAACGGTGCATCTCCTTCCTCCCCCTTTCGGTTGACGTTGTAGCCGTCTTCAAGAGGTGTCTTGGCCGCTTTAGCATCCAATGTACCTGTCTCATCCAACAAATCAAGTGTGTACTTCCTTTAAGATAAAAATAAGCCTTCCGGAAGTCGGCAAATCTCAATCCCAGGGAAGTACTTAAGCTCTCAATATCAAAAACAGATTTAAGAAAGGATTTAGTTTCTTGGATACCTCCCTTGTCATCGCCGGTGATGATCAAGTCATCGACGTAGATGAGAACGACTACTAGCCCTTGTGGTCCGTGTAAGGTGAAGAGGGTATCATCCGATTGTGACTTCTTGAAGCCTCTACCTATAAGGACAAAGCTCAACTTGTGATACCAAGCTCGAGGAGATTGCTTCAAACCATAGATAGCTTTCCTTAACCGAAGAACCTTTCCCGGTGCAATGGTGTTCTCAAGACCCGGAGGTGGCTTCATGTAGACTTCTTCTTCGAGCTCACCTTGAAGAAACACATTCTTAACATCCATTTGCCAAAGATCCCAATCACGGTTTGTAGCAACGGAAAGGACAACCCGAACGGTATGGAGCTTAGCCACGGGTGCAAAAGTATCCGTGTAATCAACTCCATACGTTTGAGTGAATTCGCGAGCCACAAGCCGAGCTTTGTACCGCTCAATCTCTCCGGTGCTTAGGTGCTTGATGGTGAATACCCACTTGGAGCTAACTGCTTTCTTCCCGGGTGGAAGGTCCGCTTCATCCCATGTGTGAGTTCGGATCATAGCTCCTACTTCATCATCCACTGCATTACTCCATTCTTTGCTTTTCATCGCTTCCTCATAAGACTTTGGTATTTGATCTTCCAAAATCTTACCGAGAAACGCTTGAAAATCCAATGGCAAAACGGCAAGTGAACATGTGTCTTGTACTTCTTCTAAGAACCGGTTGAGGTGTTGGCTCGGGAGGCGCTTGAATCGGTTGAGTGGGCTTATGCCTTGTGCTCCGGCGAAGGTTCTGTTGCGTCGGTTGCTTCGGATCAGTTGGTACGTTGTGCTGTACCGATGATGGAGCTTGCGGTACTTCCGTGTCAGGTTGTGAAGAGGGTGCGGCAGGCACTTGAACTGATGAGGCAGGTTGCGGTGACGGTGTGGCAGGCCGCGGTGACGGTGCGGCAGACTCGGCAGCAGCAGATTCTGATGCGGCAAGCTGCGGTGATTGCGGTACCACATCCGTATCTCCATCATACTCCCCCTCACTGTCAACTTCCGGCTCCTCTTGAGGCTGTCCCTCATTGCCTTCCATAGGTGGAGTATGTGGTGAAAAATTTGGTTGAGTGGTGACTGAAGGTGATCCATTCCCAAGGTGTCTAATAGGAATTGAAGACTCGCGTTCCGGTCAAATGAGGTAGCTAAGTCCTTCAAGCTTTCCCAATCTTTCTCGTTGTAGTAACCTTGTTCTTCAAGGAATTTCACATCCCGAGAGACGTAGGTCCGGTTGTTGCTTGGATCAAAGCATTTGTACCCCTTTTGCGTTGTAGAATACCCAAGAAATATGCACTTGATGCTCTTTGGTTCAAGCTTGGTCCTTAGCTTCCGGGAACTAAAACAAAACAAACACAACCAAAAACCTTTAGGTGTTCAAGAAATGGTTTGTTTTTGTTAAGTACCTCAAACGGAGAAATGTCCCCTAAGACTTGAGTCGGTGTTCGGTTGATAAGGTAACATGCCATCATAACCGCATCTCCCCAATATCTTTTAGGAACGTTGTGATGAAACATCATCGATCTTGACACCTCCATGAGATGTCGATTCTTCCTCTCGGCCACTCCATTTTGTTGCGGATTGTATGGGCAGCTTATTTGATGCAAAATCCCATGCTTTGCGAAATGCTCCTTGAGTCTATGGCTTGTATATTCCCCACCATTATCTGTTCTAAATACTTTAATCTTGGTATTGTAATGGTTAGTGATGTAATTTTGAAAATTAAGAAATGCATCAAACACCCTATCTTTAGATGGAAGTAAAGTGACCCATGTATATTTAGATTTCTCATCTCTGAATGTCACGAAATACTTGTTTTTATCTCTAGATAAGCATGGTGATGTCCAAACATCCGAATGAACCAAATCAAAGCAATTTTCATAAACAGTAGATGATTTAGGGAAAACGGTTTTACAATGTTTACCGAGAATACAAGCTTCACAACTAGAGTAATCAAAAGAAACATTCGGTAACATGATCTTAAGAGCACGAGAATGAGGATGACCTATTCTAGCATGCCACAATTTATTCGAAGTTGTATCTAAACGAGAGCTAAAATGTGAACGATGTGAAGTGGTCGGTGCAAAATTCTCTAAAATGTAGAGATCATCTTTAGTTCCCCCTTCTCCGATCACTTTACCGGAGTCAATATCCTGAAAAAATACCTCATTAGGACCAAATATTGCATAACAATTAAGGTCATTTGTGGTTCTTTTAATGGACAGCAAGTTAGAGGTGAACTTAGGCATATATAGAGCTTTAGATTCTTTATCAAATAGCCGTAAATTGCCTATCCCTTTAATGGGTGCACTATCTCCATTAGCAATTAACACATTTCCTCTAGCCGGTTCTATATTGTTAAGTAGATTCGAATTGCTAATCATATGGTGTGAAGCACCCGAATCAACAATTAGAGAGCTAGTAGGTTTATGTGTAAGTAAGCTATAAGGAGTTTGAGTCATGAGATTGATACCGGATTCCTTGAGTGTTTCCTTTAGTGTGGCAATTGACTTGACGAGAGCTTCCAAGTCCGCTTTCCTCACGCACCTTTCTTGTGCTCCATCCTCTCCTAGCCTAGATGAACCGACTTGATCCTTATTGGCTTGAGTTACATTGGCCTGAGGCATCCTTGGCCGTTGAGAAAGCTCGGCTTGAGATGAGGGTGAAGTATCCAACATTGCTCCTTTGTATGCCCCTTCTTCTTGCAATGCTCACATAGCTTGTTCTTCCTTTCATCGGACCCTTTGTAGACCCCTTTGTTAGCCATGGGCAGCTCCCCTTTTCCTCCAAATAGACCGAGAGACCCTTGCTCACGTTGGATTTAAGCACAAACGTCATCAAGGCTCGGTAACTTCTCTGCCCTTAGAATCTGCTTGATAAGGTCATTAAAGGCTGGGTTTAGTGTGAGTAGGAGGCCAAAGACCTTATCTTACTCCTTCCTTTCATTGATGACATCCATATCCATAGAGCTTGGTCTAAGCATCTCAAGCTCTGCCCACAATGATCGAAACTTCCCAAAGTGTTTTGTGAACTCCAAGTTCTCTTGGCTCAATTCGTTGATCGCCTTTTTCACTTTAAACACTCTTGTGAGATTAGATGTATGTCCATAGACATTCTTGAGTGTACTCCACAAGTCAGCAGCATTCTCACAGTAGGAATAAGCCTCTAGAAGTGGAGTTTCGTGAGAGCTTTGAAGGATAGCTAGGACCGTCTGGTCCTCTTGATACCACTTGGCCTTTGCCGCAAGTTTCACATCGATTTCATCCTCATCATCACTACTTGAGTACTCCTCAAACTGCTTGGAACCATCAATATACCCCCAAAGGCCTCTACCACAAATAGCAGTCTTAGTTGTTCTAGCCAAAAGTAAATAGTTTCCATCTTTTAAAACCACTGGTATTACAAGAGCCTTAGAGTTTTCCATACTTCCAGCAATAAAGCACCTTCCTTTCTAGCTTAGATGAACTAAAACCCCTTAAAGACTAAACCTTTTCTCCTCAAACAGGTTGAATCAAACACAACAGATGGAAAGAGATAACCTTTGAACCCGAGAGATGAAAACCAACTGATATCCGAGAGTATAAGCTATGGTGAGAAGAACTGGAGCTTTTGTGATGCAGAAGCCAAGCTGAATCTTCAAAGAACACGAACAGGAGATGAACGCAAGCTAATCCCTTGAAGAACACAACCAGAATCTTGTGGAACCGAGAAAAACTCAATGGAACAGTAACCGGAATTTTAGAGTAGATTAAAGTGAGATTAAGAAGAGATTTAAGAATAATAATGAGTCTAGATAGGATCTAGCTCTGATACCATGTTAAGATTTACGGAAATGATAGTATAGAGATTGAAGGTTAGATGAAGATTAGAGAGAAATAGAGAGAAGACATCTTATAGCTTAATGAGTTCTCATGAAATTGATTCATGAAACAAAGAGATTACATCAGATTATATAGAGGTGTACAGCTCACAAATATGACTGTTTAAAGATAAGAGAGATGATAAGCTTGTTGAATACTTTTGACTGTCCTTTGCTTTTGATTGATGAATCACTTCCTTCTTTGTTGTTGAATGAACCAAGACATAATCTGGTCTATAAACGTAACGGATACTTTAGAGATAATTCCCGCCACGTTTTAAACCTCATTTGAACCGAGTCTCAGCCTTCCCGCGTCTTCCTTTCTCTCGATCACATGTCGTGTCGCGGTACACGTATCTAACCCAATCATAAGTTAATCCGTGGGACAGCTTCCATCCGAATACCAAACATACTCGTGAGTCCCTTTATTTTATCACTCCATCATATTGTGACCCTTACGTGAATGTGTCCCAACATGATAAGATGATATCCATTGATCAATAACCCTCTCTAATCGCAACAGGCCATCTCAACCATGGCCAGGAAGTAGCTCCAAACCAGTAGACCAAGGTAAATCGGTGGAGATTGACTCCCGGTTCAAGAGCAAGCACAATGAGCCACAAAAGACCACACGTTTAGAGCAAGGTAAGTATGTTGAATCCCAAAGAGCTCGTGACATAACTTGTTTCAAATGTCAGGAAAAGGGGCACATATCAAGAGAATGCCCAAATAGAAGGGTAATGATCCTATCTCCAAATGGAGATTACGAATCACAAGACGAGCATGAAGAAGAACTAGATGACCAAGTAGAGGATGTAGAGTATCCTGATAATGGTGATCTGTGCGTGACAAGGAGGGTATTAAGTATCATAGTTAACCCCGAATAGAAGCTCCAAAGAGAGAATTTATTCCACACTAGATGCACCATCAAAGACAAGGTATGTAACTTAGTTATAGATGGCGGTTCATGTACTAACGTAGCTAGCAAGTATATGGTGGACAGGTTAGGTCTTGAGAAGATCAAACACCCTTGACCATACAAGTTGCAATGGCTCGATGATCGGATATAACTCAAAGTCACAGAACAAGTGGTTGTACCCTTTAGTGTTGGCAAATACCAAGACCAAGTCGTATGTGATGTGGTGCCAATGCAAGCAAGCCATCTACTTCTTGGAAGACCGTGGCAATTTGACATAGGTACATACCACAATGGACGAACCAACTACTACTCTTTCACTTACAAGGACCGAAAGTACAACCTTGCACCTCTTAGTCCATCCGAAGTCCATGAATTGCAATCACGTATGAACAAAGAAGCCAAGGTAAGTAAGACCAGCCTTTATCTAAGTTCTGGTGCTATTTCTAAAATTCTAAGTGCCCAAGGCACTATGTTACTAATGGTTTACAAAGAATGTCAAAGTACAGGTTATAAAAAACAAGAGCTTCCAAGTGAAGTAAGGGCTGTTTTAGACAGATTCCAAGATATCTTTCCAGAAGACATTTCACCGGGCTTGCCACCAATCCGAGGGATAGAGCATCAGATTGATCTTGTTCCTGGTTCAGCTTTGCCCAACAAACCAGCTTATAGAATGAACCCATAAGAGACTAAAGAGCTAGAGAAGGAAGTGCGAGACTTAATGGACAAAGGATACATCCGAGAGAGTCTGAGCCCTTGTGCTGTGCCAGTGCTCTTAGTTCCAAAGAAAGATGGAACGTGGAGGATGTGTGTGGATTGCCAAGCTATAAACAATATAACAATCAAGTATAGGCATCCCATTCCACGTTTGGATGACATGTTAGATGAGTTAAGTGGTTCTACTGTTTTCTCAAAGGTAGACTTGAAGAGTGGTTATCATCAATTCAGAATGCGTGAAGGAGATGAGTGGAAAACTGCATTCAAAACCAAGCAAGGCTTGTATGAATGGTTAGTTATGCCTTTCGGCTTGACTAATGCTCCATGTACATTCATGCGCCTCATGAACCAGGTTCTTTGTGCTTATATAAGCAAATTCGTTGTTGTTTATTTTGATGATATACTTATTTACAGTAAGAACTTATCTGATCATCTAAAGCATCTCGAACTAGTGCTTAAATCACTTTGTAAGGAAGGCCTTTATGCTAACCTTAAGAAGTGCACGTTTTGTACTAATCAACTTGTGTTCTTAGGCTTTGTAGTAAGTGAACAGGGACTACAAGTAGATGAAGAGAAGATCAAAGCAATTCATGAATGGCGAACTCCTACTACCGTTGGTCATGTAAGAAGCTTTCATGGACTAGCAAGCTTTTATAGGAGGTTTGTTAGAGATTTCAGTACAGTAGCTGCTCCACTCACGGCCGTGATCAAGAAGAATACACCATTCTCATGGAGACCAGCTCAAGACGCAGCATTTAATACACTTAAAGAGCGTCTCACACAAGCACCTGTTTTGGCCTTAGCAGACTTTGAAGAAATGTTTGAAGTGGAGTGTGATGCATCTGATGTTGGCATTGGAGCTGTCTTACATCAAAGGAAGCAACCAGTAGCTTTCTTTAGTGAGAAACTAAGTGGAGCGACGCTTAACTACCCAACTTATGATAAGGAGCTCTACGCTTTGGTCCGAGCATTAGAAACATGGCAATACTATTTACTTTCAAAGGAGTTCATTATCCATACTGATCATAAGACTCTAAAACATATAAGAGGTCAGACTTCACTCAAGAGAAGACATGCTAAGTGGTTGGAGTTCATAGAGACTTTTCCCTACGTGATCAAGTACAAAAAAGGGAAAGAAAATGTGGTGGCAGATGCATTATCAAGAAGACATGCATTGATCTCTACCATGGAAGCAAAGGTGCTTGGCTTTGAGCATATCAAAGAGTTATACAAAGATGATCCAGAACTAGGAGATGCTTACAATGCTTGTGAAAAAGGAGCATTCGACTCATTCTACATACATGATGGATTTCTTTTCTGAGATAAACGCTTGTGCATTCCCCAAAGCTCAATGAGTGGACTAATACTTAAGGAAGCACACGGTGGTGGTCTTATGGGTCACTTTGGCGTGGACAAGACTTTAGCAGTTGTGGTTGATCACTTCTTTTGGCCGCATCACAAGAAAGACGTGGAGTAGTATTGCTCACGATGTGTTACTTGTCATAAAGCCAAGTCCAGGTTACATCCTTATGGTCTTTATTTACCTTTACCTATCCCTAATGCACCTTGGGTGGATATTTCGATGGATTTTGTCCTAGGTTTACCCAAGATCAGGCATAAGGACTCAGTCTTTGTCGTGGTGAATCGATTCTCAAAGATGGCCCATTTCATACCATGCGAGAAGACGAATGATGCTACGCAAGTCGCAGACCTATTCTTCAAAGAGGTGGTACGTATTGATCATGACGTGATGATCATCATGACTTGATGATCACGTTAATTCTGAACGGTTCAGAATGTTGAATAAACATTCTTGAAGCTGCTGTGCAAGTTATGGAATCAAGAAATAGCTGTTAGGATTCAAATAAAGCTGTTGGAGGCAAAAAGGGAGGCTGCACGTTTTTACAAGAAGGAGTGCACATACCTTGAGCCTTGTGAGACATTGAGCTGTGTTTGAGTGTCTTGGGGAGTGTGATATCAGTTTAAACTTGTCCCACCTTTATGCATATCGTGGTTCCTATTTATATGTCTTGTAACAACTGATTTTAAGTAATTAGAACTGATTCTTCTCTTCTCTCATTCACATTCTCCATTCTGTTCTAATTCTCCATTTCGATACTTCAATCTATTTCTATTCTCTACATTCCGCAATTCTCACATGGTATCAGAGCGTGTTCCTTATTTTTCATAATCTAAAATCTCAGTTACTCTATTCTCTATCAATCCTTCATTCTTCCTGTCCGAAATCATCCAGTTCTGTTCTGCTCATTACGGTTATCCTCTCCAAAGTTCTGAACAAATTCAGTCATGGAAAACTCAAAACCGATTGTAGTTCCTGTCATTCTCAAGGGAATGAACTACTTGCTGTGGTCAAGAACCACTAAGATAGCCCTGTGTGGCCGTGGCCTTTGGAGCCACGTAGATGGTACTCAAGGAAGTGAATTCGACGAGTCAAGCAGTGATGAGGAGGACGAGGCCAGACTTGAAGAGAAGAACAAATGGTTTCAAGAAGACCAAACTGTTCTAGCCGTCCTCCAAAATTCACTTGAAGCTCCAATTCTTGAAGCATACTCCTATTGTGAAAGTGCAAAGGAGCTGTGGGAAACCCTTCAAAACGTTTACGGCAACATCTCTAATCTCTCAAGAGTGTTCGAGATCAAGAAAGCCATCAACGACTTAAGTCAAGAAGACATGGAGTTTACTAAACACTTTGGGAAGTTTAGGTCTCTATGGGCTGAGCTAGAGATGCTTAGACCAAGCACAATGGACCCTACGGTTCTAAATGAAAGAAGGGAGCAAGACAAAGTCTTTGGCCTACTGCTCACATTGAATTTGGTTTATAATGACCTAATCAAACATATTCTAAGGTCAGATAAACTCCCAAGCCTTGATGAAGTTTGTTCTCAAATCCAAAGAGAGCAAGGTTCCCTTGGTTTGTTTGGTGGCAAAGGAGAACTTCCAGTGGCTAACAAAGGTGTCTTCCAACCGAATGAGAGAAAGTCTAAGTACTGCGAGCACTGCAAAAGAAACACCCACACCAAAGACAAATGCTGGATTCTTCATCCACACCTCCGGCCAAAGGACTTCATTGTGAATGCACCAAGCAATCCGAGAGCTAACTACACTAACGCCAAGGAGGATCACAGCAATGCTGGTTCATCAAAGGTACGTGAGGACAAGGGAGCAAGTAAGTGTTAAACCGGATCAGTAAGGTTATGGTTTATTGATCATGACGTGATGATCATCATGACTTGATGATGGAGTTAATTCTGAACGGTTCAGAATGTTGAATAAACATTCTAGAAGCTGCTGTGCAAGTTATGGAATCAAGAAATAGCTGTTAGGATTCAAATAAAGCTGTTGGAGATAAAAAGGGAGGCTGCACGTTTTTACAAGAAGGAGTGCACATACCTTGAGCCTTGTGAGACATTGAGCTGTGTTTGAGTGTCTTGGGGAGTGTGATATCAGTTTAAACTTGTCCCACCTTTATGCATTTCGTGGTTCCTATATATATGTCTTGTAACAACTGATTTTAAGTAATGAGAACTGATTCTTCTCTTCTCTCATTCACATTCTCCATTCTGTTCTAATTCTCCATTTCGATACTTCAATCTATTTCTATTCTCTACATTCCGCAATTCTCACATGGTATCAGAGCTTGTAGTCTTGAATCTGTCTGTTTAAACTATTTCCTTTCTCTTTTAAACACGTTTTTTTTCTCTTGTTGCTTTCTGTTCATTGCAAACCAGAACAGATTTCTACCATTTCTGGGTGAAATTGAGCTGTTCTAGTTAAGAATGGAAGGGAATAAGATGATTTCACTACCTGTTGTGCTCAAGGGAGCAGAAAACTATTTGCTTTGGGCGAGAACTGCCAAAGCTGTGTTGTGTGGAAGGAAGCTATGGAGTCATGTTGAGAACTCCAAGGCGCCAACTGTTAAGAACAAAGAAGGAAAGGAGGTTCCATCTGATTCTGAGGCGTGGTTTCAAGAGGATCAGGTGGTACTCTCCACTCTTCAAGGTTCCTTGTCCACCTCTGTACTTGAGGCTTATTCTTACTGTGAAGGAGCTAATGAACTGTGGGACACATTAAAGAATGTGTTTGGAAATGTCTCCAACCTCACCAGGGTGTTCGAGGTTAAACGAGCCATCAACAACCTTTCACAAGGTGATTTGGGGTTCAATGATTTCTTTGGGAAGTTCAGAAGCTTGTGGGCCGAGCTGGAAATGCTAAGACCAGCCACACTTGAAGCTTCCATTCTGAATGAGAGGAGAGAACAAGATAAAGTCTTTGCCCTTCTCATGGTGTTGAATCCAGTGTTTAATGACCTCATCAAGCACTTGCTAAGGGCTGAGAAGCTACCAAGCTTGGATGAAGTATGTGCTCAAATTCAGAAGGAACAAGGCTCATTGGGCTTATTTGGGAGTAAAGGCAGCGAACTGGTCATGGCTAACAAAGGCGAATTGATGGCTGCAAACAAAGGCGCTTATGGGGCAGAAGAAAGAGAGGTGTGGATCTGTGAGCATTGCAAGAAGAAGGGACATCTCAAGAGCAAATGCTGGATACTATACCCTCATCTCAAGCCTAATCATGGGAGAGACCAAAGGAAACCGAGAGCCAATGCAGCTACAAGCTCACACGAAGCTGCTGGGTCATCAATTCAGCCTAATAACAGTGAAGGAGCAGCCATGAGAGCTTCAGCCGAGTATGTGAAGAAATCCGACCTTGACATCCTCATCAAAGCCCTTAAAGAATCTGGTAACCCAATACAAGCCTTTAGTCTTAATGCATTGCATAAACATGATCTAAGAAGTGTTGCTAATCATGTTTTAAGTGATAAACCTCTAATCGTTGATTCTGGTGCAAGCCATCATATGATTAGTGATGCTAAATTGATGAGTAACATTAAACCGGCTTTAGGGAACGTAATTATTGCAAATGGTGAAAAGGTTAAGATTGAAGGAATTGGGAACCTTAAGTTATTCAATAAGGAATCTAAGGCCTTTTATATGCCATCCTTCACATCCAATCTACTGTCCATTAAGAAAGCCACTTCTGATTTGAATTGTTATGCCATATTCAGTCCTAATGAAGTTTTCTTTCAGGATATTGAGTCAAGTAAGCTCCTTGGGCAAGGAACAACTAAGAATGGTCTCTATGTTCTTGAAGACACTAAACCATCACCTTTATCTAATGCTTTTGTGTTTACTTCTGCTCTTGATAATAATGCATTGTGGCATGCTAGATTAGGCCATCCTCATCATAGAGCTTTAAGTTTGATGTTACCAAATGTTAAGTTTGAGAATAATGCTTGTGAAGCTTGTATTTTGGGTAAACATTGCAAAACTGTTTTTCCCAAATCTTCTACTATTTATGAGAAATGTTTTGATCTAATTCATTCTGATGTGTGGACCTCTCCTTGCATGTCTAGAGAAAATCATAAGTATTTTGTTACTTTCATTGATGAAAAATCAAAATACACTTGGATTACATTATTGCCCTCAAAGGATAGAGTCTTAGAGGCGTTTATTAACTTTCAAAACTATGTGACTAACCACTATAATGCTAAGATCAAAGTTTTGAGATCAGATAATGGAGGGGAGTACACTAGTCAAGCATTCAAACAACATTTGAACAAATACGGCATTGTGCATCAAACAAGCTGTCCCTATACCCCTCAACAGAATGGGGTTGCTGAACGGAAGAACAGGCACCTCATGGAAGTAGCCCGGTCCTTGATGTTCCACATGAACGTGCCTAAGAGATTTTGGGGGGATGCCGTGGTCACGGCCTGTTATTTGATTAACAGGCTGCCCACTAAAGTCCTTCAAGATGTCTCTCCATTTGAGGTATTAAATCTATCCAAACCTTCAATTGATTACCTAAAAGTGTTTGGTTGTGTTTGCTTTGTTTTAATACCAGGAGAACAAAGGAACAAACTCGATGAAAAGAGCACAAAAGGCATGTTCATTGGCTACTCTATCAATCAAAAGGGTTATAAGTGCTACATTCCAGAGACAAGAAGAGTTCTGGTTTCTAGAGATGTCAAGTTCATTGAGACAAGGGGGTTTTATGAAGAAAGGAATTGGGAGAACTTGAAAGACTTATCTCATTCAACCTCTGATCGGGTCGTCACTCTTCGAACCCTCTTGGAGACCTTGCGAGGAGGAAACATGCCAGCCGCATCTCCTTCCCCAACGGCTACTCAAGAACAAATGGGAGCAGAAACCCAAGATGAAGAGGTGGAATCCGAGGCTGAAACTGACACGGAAGTGCACAATGAAGAAATGGGAGAAGGGAACATGGAAGACGTTTACAACATCTCTCCACAGCAACCTGGATCGGATTCTCATGTACTGCCGCAGCTGCATCAGTCGCCGCTTAGTCCGCGGCAGCCGCAGCCCAGTCCTCAGCAACTACATCCTCTTCCGAGCCAACATGATCTCCAGCCTCAATCTGAGCTGGAACAACCTGTTGCTCCCCAAATCAGTGAGCCAGTCCTTCGAAGAAGCCACAGGATAAGGCAGCCCGCATCAAATTGGATCAACACGAGGGTGTATTACAACAACCAGGCTGTTGCTCATCCAATGCAGGCGGTTTGTTCACTAGCTCACGTTCCGGAGGAGTATCAAGTCTTCATTGGAGTTCTGGACAAAGAGGAGATTCCAAAAACGTACGAGGAGGCAACGGAGCTCAAGGTTTGGCGTGATGCAGTTGGTGATGAGAAACAAGCAATGGAAAGAAACCACACTTGGGATGAGGCTGATCTCCCAAGGAAGAAGAAGACAGTGAGTTCCAAATGGGTCTTTACTATCAAATACCATAGCAATGGGGAGATAGAACGGCACAAGGCAAGGCTGGTGGCTAGGGGTTTCACTCAAACGTATGGTGAAGACTATAGAGAAACTTTTGCTCCGGTGGCTAAGCTTCACACCATCAGAGTTGTGTTATCCCTTGCTACGAATTTGGAATGGGAGCTATGGCAGATGGATGTGAAGAATGCATTCCTTCAAGGGGAGTTAGAAGAAGAGGTCTACATGACTCCCCCACCAGGCGTGTTTGTTACCCCGGGCAAAGTGTTGAAGTTGAGGAAAGCAATTTACGGTCTGAAACAGTCACCTAGGGCATGGTACCGAAAGTTGAGCATAACTCTCTTGGACCGCGGATTTAGAAGATCAGAGGCTGATCACACTCTCTTCACCCTTCAAAGCCAAACAGGTATTATAGTCATTCTCATATATGTGGATGATATAATCATCTCTGGGAATGACAAGGTTGGTATTCAAGATACTAAAGATTACTTAAAATCAGTCTTTGATATCAAAGACCTTGGGGAACTAAGGTACTTCCTTGGGATTGAAGTGTGCAGATCAAAGGAAGGTCTCTTCCTTTCCCAAAGGAAGTACATTCGTGATCTTGTGAATGAAACAGGTTTGATGGATGCAAAACCAGCAAGAACACCAATGGAGGATGCATATAAAGCTAACCAACAGGGGGAGAATGAAGATAGCCTCTTTGAGGATGCAAAGCTCTACCGGCGCTTGGTTGGTAAGCTTATATACCTTACAATAACTCGTCCCGACTTGTGTTTTGCTGTGAACCAGGCGAGCCAACATATGCAAGCTCCAAGACTGTCTCATTGGAAGATGGTGAACCGGATTCTAAGATACATCAAGGGAACTTCGGAACAAGGAATCTGGATGGGTTGCAATGGAAGCTCAGGGATAGTGGGTTATTGCGATGCTGATTGGGCTGGTGATAGAGTAGATAGAAGATCTACTACAGGCTATTGCACGTTCATTGGTGGTAACTTAGTTACATGGAAGAGCAAGAAGCAAAAGGTGGTGGCCTGTTCGAGTGCTGAAGCTGAATATAGAGCAATGAGAAGACTTACAACTGAACTGATGTGGTTGAAGATGCTCCTCACGGATTTGGGCATAGAAACCTCAGAACCAATCACCATGCACTGTGACAATCAATCCGCAATCCACATTGCGTCAAACCAAGTGTTCCATGAAAGGACAAAGCATATAGAGGTGGACTGCCACAAGGTTAGAGAGCAAATGGAGTTAGGAGTGATTCTTCCTTGCTACACAAGAAGCTCGGATCAGTTGGCGGATATATTCACCAAGGCAACAAGCTTGAAGACTTGTGAGTTTATATGTGAGAAGATGGGTCTCATAAGTCTTCCAAGCTCAGAATCCTCTAAGTAAAGAGCTTACACTCTTTTTCCCTAAGTGCGGTTTTGTCCCATTGGGTTTTCCACACTTAGGTTTTTAATGAGGTAAGTTTCTTAACTTCCAAGCTAAGTCTCAAGCTTCCTTATGACTTAGCTTGAGGGGGAGTGTTAAACCGGATCAGTAAGGTTATGGTTTATTGATCATGACGTGATGATCATCATGACTTGATGATGGAGTTAATTCTGAACGGTTCAGAATGTTGAATAAACATTCTAGAAGCTGCTGTGCAAGTTATGGAATCAAGAAATAGCTGTTAGGATTCAAATAAAGCTGTTGGAGACAAAAAGGGAGGCTGCACGTTTTTACAAGAAGGAGTGCACATACCTTGAGCCTTGTGAGACATTGAGCTGTGTTTGAGTGTCTTGGGGAGTGTGATATCAGTTTAAACTTGTCCCACCTTTATGCATTTCGTGGTTCCTATATATATGTCTTGTAACAACTGATTTTAAGTAATGAGAACTGATTCTTCTCTTCTCTCATTCACATTCTCCATTCTGTTCTAATTCTCCATTTCGATACTTCAATCTATTTCTATTCTCTACATTCCGCAATTCTCACAGTAAGTACGTGAGGAAGGCTGACTTGGAGGCACTTATCAAGTCCATTGCCTCATTAAACCAATCTGGTACCACTTTCTTTACTCAAAAACCGAGTAATGCTCTTATAATCGATTCTGGTGCTTCACACCATATGATTAGCAATCCAAACCTTCTTGAGAACATAGAACCTGCTAAGGGAAACGTTTTAGTTGCTAATGGTGAAAAAGTACCTATACAAGGAATTGGAAACTTAAAACTGTTTGAAAAGAATTCCAAAGCCCTTTACATGCCTAAATTTACGTCTAATCTCCTATCTGTTAAAAGAACCACTAGCGACCTTGATTGTTATGTTATATTTGGTCCTAATGCGGTTCATTTTCAGGATATTGAGACTGGTAATGTGATCGGAAAAGGTGGTACAAAAGACGAGCTTTATGTTCTTGAAGATAACCCATCGGATCAGTCACAAGTTTTCAATTTCAGTTCGCGTTTAGATGTTTTACCTAATGATAAGTGGCATGCTAGATTAGGACACCCTCATTCTCGTGCACTTAATCTGTTGTTACCTACTGTTTCTTTTGATCACACTAGTTGTGAAGCGTGTATTCTCGGTAAACATTGCAAAACCGTATTCTCTAAGTCATCTACGTTTTATGAAAGTTGTTTTGATTTAGTTCACTCGGATGTTTGGACTTCAACTTGCATATCCAGAGATAACAACAAGTATTTTGTGACATTTATAGACGAAAAATCAAAATATACTTGGGTTACTCTAATGCCATCTAAGGACCGAGTGATTGATGCATTCATTAACTTTCAAAACTATGTGACTAACCAATTTAATGCTAAGGTCAAAGTATTTAGGAGTGATAATGGAGGGGAATACACAAGCAATAAGTTCAAAGAGCACCTTGCAAAACATGGCATCATCCACCAAACTAGCTGTCCGTACACTCCACAACAGAACGGGGTAGCCAAAAGAAAGAATCGACACCTCATGGAAGTTTCTCGCTCAATGATGTTTCACACCAATGTTCCTAAAAGATTTTGGGGTGATGCCGTGATGATGGCGTGTTACTTAATTAACCGAATACCAACAAGGGTCTTAGAGGACAAATCACCATTTGAGGTACTAAACAAAATTAAACCATCTATTGAACATCTAAGAGTTTTCGGTTGTGTTTGTTTTGTTTTAATACCAGGAGACCTAAGAAGCAAGCTTGATGTCAAAAGCACGAGGTGCATATTTCTTGGATATTCGATCACACAAAAGGGATATAAATGCTATGATCCGATCACCAACAGAACGTATGTGTCACGGGATGTGAAATTCCTTGAGGACCAAGGATACTACAGTGGGGAAGATTGGGAAAACCTCAAGGACCTAGCTGAATCATCTGATCGGACATCAACCTTGCGGTTCCTTCTAGACCATCTCGGAAACCATCCCAAACCAAGTACCAATGAAGGACCTAATGAGGGACAGCCCCAAGGTTCACAAGAAGAGGAGGAAACGAGTGAGGGGGAGAGTGATCAAGACATTATAACATCAGACTCCACCTCACCCGAGTGTGCTGCAACGGTACCATCACCTCCTGCAGTTGTCCAACAACCTACCGTATCAATTCAACAACCTGCGGCATTGACAAACAACAGGGACGCGGCAGCAGGACAACGGGAAGAGGCAGCGGTGCAACAGAATGCGGCATCTCTACCAACAGTACCACAAGACCCAATGGCCCAACGACCAGTTCTTAGACGAAGCACAAGAACTCAACAGAATGTGGTACCTCCTCCAACGGTACCGCAAAACCCAATGGCTCAACAACCAGTTCTTAGACGTAGCACAAGAACTCCGAGTGACCCATCCACTTGGAAAGACAAGAGAGTCTACTACAATGGTCAGGCCGTGGCACATCCCATTCAAGCTGTTTGTTCTCTCGCCTTTGTGCCATCAGATCACCAAGCATTCCTTAGCATGATCGATCAAGATATCATTCCAAAGAGTTACGAAGAGGCTAAGGAAAGTAAAGAGTGGAATGATGCAGTTGAAGATGAGAAAGGTGTAATGATCAGAAACCACACATGGGATGAGGCGGATCTTCCTCCGGGAAAAAGGGCAGTGAGTTCGAAGTGGGTTTTCACGATTAAACATTTGAGTAATGGAGACATTGAGAGATACAAGGCTCGGTTGGTGGCTAGAGGTTTTACCCAAACCTATGGGGAAGACTACAAGGATACGTTTGCACCAGTAGCTAAGCTTCATACAGTTCGGGTCATTCTTTCTGTTGCCACAAATCGTGATTGGGACTTATGGCAAATGGATGTTAAGAATGCATTTTTACAAGGAGAACTTGAAGAGGAAGTTTACATGACACCACCACCTGGTCTTGAAGATACAGTAGCTCCGAGAAAGGTTCTTCGACTCCGAAAGGCAATCTATGGTCTTAAACAGTCCCCGAGAGCATGGTACCACAAGCTAAGCTTCACGCTAAAGTCTAGGGGATTCAAGAAGTCTGAGTCGGATCACACGCTCTTCACACTCCACGGACCAAATGGACTCGTGGTAGTACTGATTTACGTGGATGATCTGATCATCACCGGTGATGATAAGGAGGGGATACAAGACACCAAGTCCTTTCTCAAATCGGTGTTTGATATCAAAGACCTTGGTGAACTCAAGTATTTCCTAGGGATTGAAGTGTGCAGACTTGACGAGGGTCTTTTCATCTCACAACGGAAGTATACTCTGGATTTGCTTCAAGAGACGGATATGATGGAATGCAAACCAGCAACAACACCTCTCGAAGATGGCTACAAAGTCGTTCGAAAGGAGGAGAAAGAAGCTGAACCGTATGAGGATGTTCATGGCTACAGACGGTTGGTAGGTAAATTGATTTATTTAACACTCACAAGGCCTGACATTTGTTTTGCAGTGAATCAAGCTAGCCAACAGATGAAGGCTCCAAAGGTGCATCATTGGAATATTGTGAACAGAATCCTTCGGTATCTTAAAGGCAATTCTGGTCAAGGTGTTTGGATGGGAAAGAATAACAACACCGAGATTGTTGGCTATTGTGATGCGGATTGGGCTAGAGATAAAGAGGATAGGCGATCTACTACTGGATATTGCACATTTGTTGGAGGAAACTTGGTAACTTGGAAAACTAAGAAGCAAAAGGTGGTTTCCGACTCAAGTGCAGAAGCGGAGTATCGGGCTATGAAGAAACTCACCAACGAGTTGGTTTGGCTCAAGGGATTACTCAAGTGTCTAGGCATTGAACAAGCTACACCAATGACGATGCATTGTGACAACCAAGCCGCGATTCACATTGCATCCAACTCTGTTTTCCATGAGCGGACCAAGCACATCGAGGTTGATTGTCACAAGGTTCGAGAGAAGATCGAGCAAAGGTTTACACTTCCGTGCTTCACAAGGAGTGAAGACCAATTGGCGGATATCTTTACTAAGGCAGCGAGTGCTAAAGTTTGCAACCATATTCACAGCAAGCTTGGACTCGTTGATCTTAACCGACCATTATCTCAAGTCTTCTATCCGTGGACATCACACTCTTTTTCCCTTAGTATAGTTTTGTCCCATAAGGTTTTCTATACTAAGGTTTTTAATGAGGTAATGCTTCACGGGTTTCCAAACCTAACCTACGGATTCCCTAAGGTTAAGTTTGAGGGGGAGTATTGATCATGACGTGATGATCATCATGACTTGATGATCACGTTAATTCTGAACGGTTCAGAATGTTGAATAAACATTCTAGAAGCTGCTGTGCAAGTTATGGAATCAAGAAATAGCTGTTAGGATTCAAATAAAGCTGTTGGAGGCAAAAAGGGAGGCTGCACGTTTTTACAAGAAGGAGTGCACATACCTTGAGCCTTGTGAGACATTGAGCTGTGTTTGAGTGTCTTGGGGAGTGTGATATCAGTTTAAACTTGTCCCACCTTTATGCATTTCGTGGTTCCTATATATATGTCTTGTAACAACTGATTTTAAGTAATTAGAACTGATTCTTCTCTTCTCTCATTCACATTCTCCATTCTGTTCTAATTCTCCATTTCGATACTTCAATCTATTTCTATTCTCTACATTCCGCAATTCTCACAGTACTTTTACATGGTTTACCAAGGACCATTGTTTCTGACCGAGACCCTAAGTTCTTAGGTCACTTTTGGCGAACCTTGTGGAAAAAGCTTGGAACAAAGCTGTTGTTCTCTACGACGTGTCATCCTCAAACGGATGGACAAACTGAAGTGGTAAACCGTACCTTATCTACTTTACTTAGAGTCACTCTTGGTAGAAATATGAAAACGTGGTTAGATTGTTTGCTCTTTATTGAGGTTGCTTATAACCATGCTACTCACTCGGCTACTAAGATGTCTCCTTTTGAAGTTGTGTATGGATTTAATCCTTTGACGCCTTTGGATCTTTCACCAATACCACAAGCTGAGCAAATCAATCTAAATGGGCTAAAGAAAGGAGAATTCGTGAAGAAGCTACATGAGAAGGGCAGAGACAACATAATAAAGAAGACCGAAGAATACAAGAAGAGGGCTGACAAGGGACGTAAGAAATTAGTCTTTGAACCAGGAGAATGGGTGTGGCTGCACATGAGACAGGAACGGTTCACAAACAAGAGAAGTTCAAAGCTCGCACCTAGAGGAGATGGCCCCTACAAAGTGCTAGAGAAGATCAACGACAACGCCTATCGCTTGGAGCTACCAAGTGAGTTCAACATGTCACATAGTTTTAATGTTGCTGATCTATCTCCTTTTGATTCAGATGATACCATTTTGAGGACAAAACCTTCTGAAGAGGGAGGGAATGATGAGGACATCGAACCATACAATAAACCAAACAAAGATAAACCAAGCATACCCAAGGTTATAGATGCACCAATGACACGTTCTAAGACCAGAAGGCTTAGAGAAGGATTCAACATGGCAATAGAGACCCTTTTAAACAACATGGAGCTTGGAGAATCGTTCAAAACCGATCAAGAAGTCAACAATCTTCAAGAGAGCTCATATGCGTCCGAATTAGACATAACTGAGGGTTTTGAACGTTTGAGCCTCAAGGAAGATAATCCGTGAGCAAACCAATGTAAGCATGTTTACTTGATAGGTAATGGAGTCCAGAGTATCAAGAATCACACTGAGATCACATCGGAACTTCAAGATATGATGAAAACAAGCCAACTGCTCAAGAATGGACAAATGGAGCAAGAAGAAGCTTCAGCAGCTAACAACTTGGACACTTTTGAAGATCTCATACATTTCGACTTCAAGGGAGCTGAAGAAGAAGAAATCATGAAAGAATTCAACTTAAACGGACCAGAACAATACATGACCATATCAGCTTCAAACCAGTTCATTCCAAGCCGAAAACAGGTATTCTCAATTTATACAATTTGTGCAGGTAATTTGGAGTGTCCCAGTGGTAATTGACACAACAATAGACCCTAGTTCGAGCACCAAAGAAAGCTACAAGAGATCAGCTCTATTTTCCTTATTTTGCTTAAGTATTGTTTCCTTTTTTTTCCTTGTAATTTATTTGCTGCGTTTTGCTTTGTTTTGTGTCGTTTTTGTATTTCCTTTTCTGCATTTTCAGCCCTAGGGCTAGCTGATGAGCTCTTATAAAGCTCCCCTGCAGCTGTGTAATAATTTTCACCTTTGATTATCAATAAAATAACGCAGTTCTTCTTCTCAGACCTAGCAGCCGCCTAGTTCTAGACTTTGCTTGTTCCTTGCGTGTGGATTCACCAAGAACAAGTATTTGCAGTACCAGAGATCCTTCCATCGTCTCTGTGGTGCCATCGATCCATATTCATCCATCTGTTCAACAAGGGAGAGCGTTAAAGCCAACTTGTTGTTCACCACATCGATTCAAGCCTTTGCACAAAGACTTGTCTTATCATTTCCATCCACTGATCAGAACGAGAGAGCGTGAAAGCCAACGTTGTGATCCCATCATTCCATCCTCTTCCGCATCTTATAAGCCTCCCAACGAATCTTATATCAAGCCGGGAGTAGTTAGAGTGGCTGGAGGGAAGTCGATGGCTACTTTTGGGTTGGCTCGTGGTGTGGATATTCTGGTGGCGAGAGAGTTGATGCCATCAGAACTGATCATTAGTCCGGTGGAGTTGTACGATCTCATTCTCGGGACGGACTTGCTAAATTGGTACAGAGTCCATTTGGATTGTCATCGAGGATGAGTCGTGTTTGAGCGAGAGGCAGGGAGGCTAGTTTATCAGGGGGTGAGACCGACATCTGGGAGTCTCGTGATTTCGGCGATTCAGGCTGAGCAGCTAATTGAGAAGGGCTGCGAGGCATATTTGGTGACGATTGTGATGCCAGAGTCTGTTGGACAGGTTGCAGTGGATGATATTCGAGTTGTTCAGGACTTCCAGGATGTTTTTCAGCCGTTGCAGGGATTACCGCCGTCTCGGTCTGAACCTTTCTGTAAAAAATGATAAGGAAGTAAATAGAATAGTGAGAATAGAGAGAATAACACAGAAAAGTGTGTATTTTTCTTAGTTCTGATCTTTACAAGATATACATATATATATAAGAAGAAAATATAATCTAGTTGTTGGGAATAAAGTAAAAACGTGCATGAAGGAGAGAGAAAATGCTTCTTCTATGCTGCATGAAGGAGAGAGAAACTGCTCCAATAAAGGTGGGCGGCAGATTAACTCTGATTGGATGAATGTGGATAATGTTCCCTCATTAAAAACCTTACTATGAAAAAACATATGGGAAAAATCATAGTAAGGGAAAAAGAGTGCAACGGTCACATTCCAACATTCCCCCTCAAGCTTGACTGGTGAATATCAACTAGACCAAGCTTGCCTTGAATGAAGTTGCACATTTTTGAATTTGCCGCCTTAGTGAAGATGTCAGCAAGTTGATCTGAACTTTTTGTGTAAGTTGGAGATATGATTCCAAGTTCCACTTTCTCATGGATGTGATGGCAATCGACTTCAATGTGCTTGGTGCGTTCATGAAAGACAGAATTAGATGCAATGTGAATGGCAGCTTGATTTTCACAATGCATGATGATAGGTTGAAGAGTCTTTATCCCGAGATCCAAAAGAAGAGCCTTAAGCCAAATCAGTTCGTCTATTGTATTCGCCATAGACCCATATTCAACTTCTGCGCTAGACCTTGAAACCACCTTTTGCTTTTTACTCTTCCAAGTGACAAGGTTTCCACCAACAAACGTGCAATAGCCTGATGTTGATTTCGTGTCAATCCTGTCTCCAGCCCAATCAGCATCACAATAACCAACAATCTCTGTATGGTCGTTTTTCTGCATCCATATCCCTTTGCCCGGATAGGTACGTGAGGATCCTTCCACCATATTCCAGTGAAGAACAGTTGGAAATTGTATGTGTTGACTTACTTGGTTCACAGCAAAACATAAATCAGGACGAGTGGTAGTAAGAGAAATGAGCTTACCCACAATTCTTTGGTATAGTCCAATGTTATTGTATGGTTCCCCCTCAAGTTCTCCCTTACGACAATCCTTGTAACTCTCTTCAATAGGAGTTTTTGCTTGTTTAGCTCCTAGCTTTCCTGTTTCACTAAGGAGACCAAGTGTGCACTTTCTTTGGGATAAAAACAGTCCTTCCGAAGAACGACAAACTTCTATGCCAAGAAAGTACTTTAGTTCACCCAAATCTTTAATTTCAAAAGCAGTTTTAAGAAAGGATTTTGTATTTTGAATTCCTTCCTTATCACGACCCGAAATAATAATATCATCAACATAACTGAGAACAACAACATACATGTTTCCCCCTGAATTGTGAAAAGCAAATGATCAGCTTCTGACCTCTTAAATCCACGACCAAGGAGAGTCTTACTCAGCTTGTGATACCAAGCACGTGGAGATTGCTTTAGACCATAGATAACCTTTTTTAGTTTGAACACTTTGCCTTCTTCTACTTCAATACGAGGAGGTGGTAACATATAAACTTCTTCTTCAAGTTCTCCTTGAAGGAATGCGTTCTTGACACCCATCTGCCATAGATCCCAAGAAAGGTTAGTGGCTAGAGAAAGAACAACACGTACCGTATGAAGTTTTGCAACATGAGAAAATGTGTCTTTATAGTCTTCTCCATATGTTTGAGTGAACCCTTTTGCAACCAACCGAGCTTTATGTCTCTCTATGTCTCCATTGTTGTGGTATTTAATTGTGAACACCCATTTGGATCCAACTGGTTTCTTACCCTTAGGAAGATTCACGACATCTCAAGTGTCATTCTTTATCATGGCTCCATGCTCCTCATCTACAGCCCCTGTCCAAACCTTACTGGTTTTTGCTTCCTCATAAGTCTTTGGCACAGTTTCCTGGTTAATTTTGCTAAGAAAAGCCTGATGATCAGTAGGAAGGTGAGCAAGAGAACAATAAGCTTGAATAGGATGAGAAATAGCAGAGTTGTTATAATAAACCCAGGTATTGATCCAGTTTGATACGCCCTGAATTAAGGATCACTCAACCGGGTATTGAAGATAGGATTCACGCCAAGCAGCAGATTGCAAACAAAGGTGAATTTGATGGATTGAAGGGTCGCACAACAGATGTGTAAGTCTGCTGATATTCCCACTCCTCAAAGCCTCTAGATATGATGCACTAGAACAGCAAAGAAGAGGTTGTTACTTGGATATTACGCACCAAGTGACAGAAAATGTTCTTAGCAAAGAACAAAGAGAATTCTCTCAAGAAAAATTGATAAAAAAAAAAGATGATCACGTTTTCAGATCTTACAAGGGTTTTAAAGAGATGAAAATGAACTAAAAACGAGGAAATTTGGAATTAAATGCATTAACTATGAAGAGCATAATAAAGACTAAGTTTGAACTTCAAATATGACTCTTCAAGTCACTTCCCTTCCCTTTTTCGTCACTCTCTTTGGGCTGCAGATTAGGCACTTGGTTTGGGCTTCTTTTGGGCTTCAAATAGACATGAAACAGACTGAACTTGATGGCTAACACCTTGGAAGGTTTTCTGAAGATTCTGGCCCGGTTTTGATAATCCAATGGGTGATTTGGATGTGAATCATTTGCCTCATTAAAACCTTTCTTTGGAAAACCCATTGGGACAAAACCAAAGATAAGGAAAAAGAGTACATATGATCACATACCCATTTTAGTGATCTTCTTGAGCTTGTATCAAAACCAGAATGTTTTGAGATACATCTTTTCCATTCCAGCCTAAGTGATCGGATTGAGTAAACATGTAGTTAAGTAATCCTCCAACTCTATCCTTAAGCCTTTTAGCTCTCGCACGAGTCATAGGCCCAACTGGTACAACCAAGTTCTCCTCGGCTTCAAGCTCTGGTTCAAGCTGTACTCCATGTTCCATTCCATCCTGATCTAAAGCATCCAGCTGGTCAATGTCTGAATCTTGAGGCGTATCATTCTCCTCCTCGTGAAAAGGATTCGTCCACGAATCTGGAACATCCGCCACAAAAGAAGAGAGATCAGAAACATTAAAAGTAGAAGAGACATTATACTTATCTTGCAAATCAAGTTGATCTGCATTGTCACTAATTTTCCGGATGATTGGAAATGGACCATCAATACACGGCATAAGCTTAGTATTCCTCTCTTCTGGGAACCGTTCCTTCTTTAGATGCACCCAAACAAGATCTCCTTTATTGAACACAACTTTGCTTCTTTTCTGGTTTGCCTTGTTTTCATAGATCTTGGTCTTAGCCTCAATGTTGCTCCGGACCTTCTCATGCAACTTCCTAATGGACTCCGCTCTCTTTGCGCCATCTGTACTAACCCTTTCACTCACAGGCAAAGGAAGAAGATCAAGTGGAGACATAGGGTTGAAACCATAAACCACCTCAAAAGGAGAAAAATTAGTTGCGGAATGCACTGAATGATTAAACGCAAATTCTACATGTGGCAAGTTTTCTTCCCAAGTCCTAAGGTTCTTTTTGATTAATGACCTAAGTAAGGCTGACAATGTGCGGTTTACAACCTCTGTTTGGCCGTCTGTCTGGGGGTGACATGTCGTAGAAAACAACAGCCTAGTTCCTAGCTTAGACCACAATGTCTTCCAAAAATAGCTAAGAAACTTTGTATCCCTATCTGAGACTATAGTTCTGGGCATTCCGTGCAACCTAACAATTTCTCTAAAGAAAATATCAGCAACATGCACAGCATCATCAGTTTTATGGCAATGGATGAAATGTGCCATTTTAGAGAACCTATCAACCACCACAAAGATAGAATCTCTACCAACTCTAGATCTAGGCAATCCTAAGACAAAGTCCATGCTAATGTCTACCCACGGATGAGAGGGTATAGGTAGAGCTGAATACAAACCGTGGGGTTGCTGTTTTGACTTGGCTTGCTTGCACAGAACACACCTGCTGCATATCCTCTCCACATCTTTCATCATGCTTGGCCAGAAAAACTGTTCATACAACACCTTGTGGGTCTTCTTAACTCTGAAATGTCCCATAAGACCACCACCGTGGGCTTCCCTGAGAAACAACTCCCTCAAAGAACATTGGGGAACACATAAACGGTTATCAAAGAACAAAAACCCATAGACAAGGTAATACTTCCCAGAAGCAGCCTTGGAACACTTCCTAAACACTTCTTTGAAATTCGCATCAGTTGCATACAAGTCTTTAATGAATTCAAATCCAAGCAACTTAGTTTCAAGAGCAGAGAGAAGCACATACTTACGTGATAGAGCATCAGCTACCACGTTTTCCTTACCTTGCTTGTAGCGGATGACATAGGGAAAAGTTTCAATAAACTCAACCCAGCGAGCATGCCTCTTGTTTAGCTTATTTTGCCCCTTAAGATGCTTTAGGGACTGATGGTCAGTATGAATCACAAACTCCTTGGGCCACAAGTAATGCTGCCACGTTTGAAGAGCTCTCACCAAAGCATAAAGTTCCTTGTCATATGTTGGATAGTTGAGCGTGGCGCCTCCAAGTTTCTCACTAAAATAAGCAATGGGCTTCATTTCCTGCATTAACACAGCACCAATACCAACTCCTGAAGCATCGCATTCAATTTCAAAAGTCTTAGAGAAATCAGGAAGAGAAAGTAAAGGTGCTTGGATCAACTTAGCTTTGAGTGTTTGAAAGGCTTCCTCCTGGGCTTGCTCCCATTTAAAACCAACACTCTTTTTGATTACCTCCGTGAGAGGAGCTGCTATAGTGCTGAAGTTTGGCACAAACCTTCTGTCGAATCCGGCAAGGCCATGGAAACTTCTGACCTCTCCAATGGTCTTAGGGCTGGGCCAATCACGGATAGCTTTGATCTTTTCCTAATCAACCTGGACTCCATCTGCACCTACAACAAATCCTAGAAAAACCACATGATCCGTTCCAAAAGAGCACTTTTTAAAGTTAGCAAACAACTTTTCTTTCCTAAGGACCTCTAACACAGATTTCAAGTGCTGTTCATGCTCTTCATAGGATCTGCTGTAAATCAAAATGTCATCAAAATAAACAACCACAAAATGACCAATGAAAGACCTTCACACATGACTCATGAGACGCATAA
This sequence comes from Arabis hirsuta, assembly GCA_964056655.1. NCBI lineage: Eukaryota > Viridiplantae > Streptophyta > Magnoliopsida > Brassicales > Brassicaceae > Arabis > Arabis hirsuta. Next base: position 20,403,457 of record OZ053302.1, on the reverse strand, counting down.
AGGTACTAGGTGCATTTGTTAAACCAAAAGGCATAACAAGCCATTCATACAAACCTAGCTTTGTTTTGAATGCAGTCTTCCACTCATCACCTTCTTTCATGCGAATTTGGTGATAGCCACTTTTCAGATCAATCTTAGAGAAAACAGATGAACCATGCAACTCATCTAACATGTCATCTAGCCTAGGGATAGGATGCCTATATTTTACCGTAATGTTGTTTATGGCACGGCAGTCCACACACATGCACCTGTCCCATCTTTCTTTGGAACGAGTAGCACTGGTACGACACACGGACTAAGGCTTTCCAGAATGTATCCCTTGTCAAGTAGCTCTTCAATCTGCTTATGAAGTTCTTTGGTCTCCATGGGATTGGTTCGGTAAGCTGGTCGGTTGGGAATCGATTTGATGTTCTATGCCTCGAACCGGTGGCAATCCCTTTGGATTCTCCTCAGGAAAAACATCTAAAAATTCCTGCAAGACTTCTTTAAGACCACTCGGAAGCTCCGGTGCAATGTTAGAAGATGCCATTAGTGATTCTTTGTAAACAAGCAAAAGAAAAAGCTATTGGGAAAACAAGGATTTCCTTACCTGACTTTACTTGATCAAGAAGTTAGAATTCTTTGGGTTCACCTTTGGCTCATCAGTCGTCTTTGATGCTTCCCGGTTCTTTTTGAGCTGAATCTGGTCTTGATGCACTTCTAAGGGGGATAAAGGCACCAAAGTAATTTTCTTTCCTTGGTGTTCAAAGGAATGTCTGTTGGTGTAGCCGTCATGAATGGCTCTCTTGTCAAACTGCCACGGCCGACCAAGCAAGATATGGCTAGCATCCATTGGAAGAACATTGCACAGAATCTGATCTTCACATCTCCTAATCTTTATAGGAACCGTGACTTGCTCCTTCACATGTTGTTCACCGGATTCATTAAGCCACTCCAACTTAAAAGGACGAGGATGAGGTCGCACTTCCAAGCCCAACTTCCTGACAAGAGTGTCACTAGCAACGTTAGTACAGCTGCCACCATCAATAATAAGAGAACACACCTTATCATTAACAAAACATCTAGAGTGAAAAAGGTTCTCCCTTTGTTCTCGTTCATCTGGTTTTGACTCTACACTTAGGGATCTTCTTGTGACTAGAAGGTTGCCTTGAGCATTTCCTCCAAACTCTCATATTCCCAAAGTTCCATGCGATCCTGAATGTCTCGGTTGAGACCGGCTAAGAATCGAGCCATTGTAGCTTCCAAGGTCTCATCTACATCCGCCTTAATCATGAGAGTTTCCATTTCCTGGAAATAGTCTTCTACGGACTTAGTGCCTTGGAGCAAACGCCTGAGCTTTTGGTGAAGCTCTCTGTGGTATTGGACCGGTACAAATCTCTTTCTCATAAGTGTTGTGAACTCATCCCAAGTTGCTACTGGCCTTCCACCTGATCTCCTTCTAAGAGTCACAACTTGATCAAACTAGTTAATAGCGTAACCAGAGAACTCAGTGGCAGTCAACCTTACTTTCTTAAGCTCTGAAAAATTCTGACAATCAAAGATAAGCTCAATTTTTCTTTCCCATTCAAGATAAGCATATGTATCATTTTTACCATAGAAAGTGAGAATTTTGAGCTTAAGATTTCCTAGATCATCATTTCTTTCATTTCTCCTAGCAGCAAAAGGATTAACATCACCTCGTTCTCGGTTTTGTCTCCTTGGTCTGTTGATAGATCTGTCATCCTCATACAAGTACTCCTCATCAATCTCATCATCTGACCGATCATTTCTCCTAGGCCGGTTTCTCCTTGGAGCTTCTCTAGGCTGGTTTTGCTGGCTAGCTTGGATCTCATTAATCCTTTGGTGCATCTGTTCCAAACCTGCATTCATAAGATTAGTCATTTGGTCTTTTAAAGCTCTCATCTGGAGTTTAGATAATCCAGCCCCTTGTCTTTCATCATCACTAGACTCCATGGTTTCCCTGAAAACACTTAAACAAACGGATTAGTAGAAAAGATCTCACTCTCTCAAGTGTTTAATCTCACCCTCTCAAGTGTTTCTCTCAAAGTTTTGTGGTCACTCAAGAGACTTCCTTCCCAAGGTTCTAAGAAAGACAAATCCCAATCAAACTCAATGAAATTTTCAAGTAACAAGGGAAAATGAATTGTAGAAGATGAAGGGTTTTGAGGGATCCGTTTTAACTGTCTAAGGCCGGTTTTCTCCTCGGCCAGCAGGTTTTCTCTTCCACCACCCCACCTGGATTTCTCCTCAGTTGTGATTGAAACTTCTGGTTTCTCTTTTTTTTTTTTTAAAGTAGTGAAGTGATAACTATGGGGTAAAGAACAGCCCAGATTCAGTAAGAAAGAAGTACTAACCCCTCACAGGAGCTTCCTAGTGCTATGACTGAGATATTGCAGGAATACAGGGACATATTTCCAGAAGAGATTCCACCAGGTTTACCTCCAATCCGCGGAATAGAACATCAGATTGATTTGGTACCACGATCAGCATTGCCTAATAGACCAGCGTATCGAACCAATCCAGTAGAGACTAAGGAGCTGCAGAAACAAGTGGACAAGCTGATGAATAAAGGACATATCCGAGAGAGCCTGAGTCCATGCGCAGTGCCGGTTCTGTTAGTTCCTCCTTGGAGGATGTGTGTAGACTGTCGAGCTATCAACAACATTACTGTGAAGTATAGACATCTGATTCCAAGACTAGATGATATGTTGGATGAGCTGTGTGGGTCAACAATCTTTTCCAAGATAGACTTGAAGAGTGGGTATCATCAGATCAGAATGAAAGAAGGAGATGAATGGAAGACAGCGTTCAAGACAAAGCAAAGACTCTACGAGTGGCTAGTCATGCTGTTTGGCCTCACCAATGCTCCTAGCACCTTCATGAGATTAATGAACCATGCCCTGAGATCTTTCATTGGAGTATTTGTGGTAGTCTACTTCGATGATATCCTCATCTACAGTAAAGGTTTGGAGGAACATCTGAGCCATCTCAGATCGGTTCTAAATGTTCTTCGTGCTCAATCTCTCTTTGCCAATTTATCTAAATGTTCATTCTGCACTAATGAGATGTTCTTTTTAGGCTTTGTAGTAAGTGCAGAAGGAGTCAAAGTAGATGAAGAGAAGATAAAGGCTATCAAGGAGTGGCCAACCCCTAAGATTATTGGAGAAGTCCGAAGCTTTCATGGCTTAGCAGGATTCTACAGGCGCTTTGTTCGTGATTTCAGCTCCATAGCCGCGCCATTGACAGAAGTTATCAAGAAAGACGTGGGGTTCAAGTGGGGAGACGCCCAAGAGCAGGCTTTTACAGCCCTTAAAGAGAAGCTTATCAACTCCCCTCTTTTAGTACTTCCTGATTTTATGAAAACCTTTGAGATTGAATGTGATGCCTCCGGAGTAGGTATAGGAGCTGTTTTGATGCAGGATAGGAAACCGGTGGCTTACTTCAGTGAGAAGCTGGGAGGATCAACCATCAACTATCCCACCTATGACAAGGAGCTATACGCATTGGTTCGAGCTCTCCAAACATGGCAGCATTACTTGTGGCCCAAAGAGTTCGTCATTCACACTGACCATGAGTCTCTAAAGCACCTTAAAGGCCAACAGAAGCTCAACAAGAGACACGCCAGGTGGATGGAGTTCATTGAGACGTTTCCATACATTGTTAAGTACAAGAAAGGTAAGGATAATGTAGTCGCAGATGCATTATCCAGAAGGTACACTCTTGTTTCTACCTTGATGTAATCCCACGTGATCAACCCCGAAGAAAGGCTGAAAGTGAAGCGAATATGGAGGATGAAGGCGTGATGTTGCTGGTCCGAATTTGACAGCAACGATGGTGAGGAATGGAGGTGAATTCGAATGTGATTAGGGTGATGAACAGATGCGACAATGGAGCAATGAACAGCGAACGGTGATGATGATGAGACGTGATGATATTGTGGCTGTGATGGTGGCGTGAATGAGAGGTGAAGAGAATGATTATTACGGATAGTTGTTTAGGTGAAAAGGTGGATTAGAACAGATAGAAGAGTTTCAGAATCACAACGTGTATTGAAACTCAGATTCAAAGAACGCATTCAAGAATCAAAGTGAGAGAAGAAAATCGATATTACTGCTTGCATAAAAGTTCTTCGCTAAAAACAACCTAAGATGGCGTCACATGGGTTTTATAATCAACCCTAGAGACATGAAACCCAAACAACAAAGCGTTTGAAAATAAACAACAAAGCGTTTGAAATTTAATTAAAAACAGCGAGGCGTCCCAACCTTAAGGTTCCTAATTGGTGCACCTCTAAAATAACTAAGTACTAAGCCATAGTGACTTGTACCTTATCACCCAATGGCAACGACTTCTAAGTAACTCGACATAGTGATTCATTTGCCTCATTAAAAACGATGCTGAGAAAACCCAGTGGGACAAAACTCAACATGGGAAAAAGAGTACAGACTCCTCACCTTAAGTTACTTAGTCATCATTACCGGGTGGAGTCTTCAACGTGGAGATATTAAAGACTTGAATCTTCGGTAAGCTAAGTGATCCTTCTGCTATGAGTGAATGAGCCTCCTTGGCCATCTCCTTAGCTCTGGAACGAGTGATCCTTCCAACTATCTCTGGTTCCTCCTCAGCTACTGGTTCCTCAGCTTCCTTGCTTTCCATGATCATATAATCCCCTCCCTCTTGAAAAGGATTTGTCCTCAAATCTGTATCTGCAATATAGGGAAGCAAGTCAGAAACATTGAACGATGGAGATATGTTATACTTACCTTGTAGATCAATCTGATAAGCGTTGTTGTTGATCCTCTTGATGACTTCAAATGGTCCATCTACTCGTGGCATCAGCTTGCTCTTCCTCTCTTCTGGGAATCGATCCTTTCGCAAGTGGATCCACACCAAGTCTCCTTCCTCGAAGATTAGCTCCTTTCTGCCCTTGTTTGCTTGTTTCTCATACTGCTTAGTTTTCTTCTCTATATTCTCCTTAGCCTTAGCGTGTATCTTTCTCACCTGTTCAGCTTTCTCTTTGCCATCTAAACTACATTTCACACTTAAAGGCAAAGGGATCAAGTCTAGAGGTGATTGTGGATTAAAACCATAAACGATTTCAAAAGGAGAAAAGAGAGTTGCAGAATGCTTAGCGTGATTGTAGGCAAACTCCACGTGTGGTAGGCACTCTTCCCAAGACTTGATATTACTCTTCACCAACGCCCTGAGAAGTGTAGACAAGGTTCTGTTCACCACCTCTGTTTGTCCGTCAGTTTGAGGATGACAGCTAGTTGAGAACGCCAGCTTGGTTCCTAGTTTAGCCCATAAAGTTCTCCAGAAATGTCCTAGAAACTTTGAATCCCTGTCTGAAACTATCACTTGAGGCATGCCATGTAGTCGTACTACTTCCCTGAAAAACAAGTTAGCTACACTAACAGCATCATCTGTCTTGTGACTAGCAATGAAGTGAGCCATCTTGGTTCGAGGTAAGCCAAGCACAAAATCCATAGAGATATGAGTCCAAGGTTGAGAAGGGATAGGGAGAGGGGTATACAAACCGTGAGGCTGTACTTTACTCTTTGCCATTTTGCAAACAGCACACCTAGAACAAACCTTCTCAACGTCTGACTTCATGTTAGGCCAATAGAAGTGATCTTGCAGTCCAGATAGAGTCTTTGCTACTCCAAAATGTCCAGCTAGTCCACCTCCATGAGCTTCTCTAACGAGCAGTCCCCTAATAGGTCCGCGTGGGATGCATAATCGATGGTTGTAGAACAAATATCCATCCTGCCTAAAATATTTATCAAAAGCAAACTTATGGCACTTGCCATAGTTCTCAGCAAAATCGATGTCAGTATCATAAAGATCTATGATATGCTCAAATCCATTTAATTTTGAAGTTAAGGTAGAAACAAGAGTGTACCTTCTGGATAATGCATCTGCGACTACATTATCCTTACCTTTCTTGTACTTAACAATGTATGGAAACGTCTCAATGAACTCCATCCACCTGGCATGTCTCTTGTTGAGCTTCTGTTGGCCTTTAAGGTGCTTTAGAGACTCATGGTCAGTGTGAATGACGAACTCTTTGGGCCACAAGTAATGCTGCCATGTTTGGAGAGCTCGAACCAATGCGTATAGCTCCTTGTCATAGGTGGGATAGTTGATGGTTGATCCTCCCAGCTTCTCACTGAAGTAAGCCACCGGTTTCCTATCCTGCATCAAAACAGCTCCTATACCTACTCCGGAGGCATCACATTCAATCTCAAAGGTTTTCATAAAATCAGGAAGTACTAAAAGAGGGGAGTTGATAAGCTTCTCTTTAAGGGCTGTAAAAGCCTGCTCTTGGGCGTCTCCCCACTTGAACCCCACATCTTTCTTGATGACTTCTGTCAAGGGCGCGGCTATGGAGCTGAAATCACGAACAAAACGTCTGTAGAATCCTGCTAGGCCATGAAAACTCCTGACTTCTCCCACATTCTTAGGGGTTGGCCACTCCTTGATAGCCTTTATCTTCTCTTCATCTACGTTAACTCCTTCTGCACTTACAACAAAGCCTAAAAAGACAATCTCATTAGTGCAGAATGAACATTTAGATAAATTAGCAAAGAGAGATTGAGAGCGAAGAACATCTAGAACTCTGCGGATGTGTTCTAAATGCTCTCCCAAACCTTTGCTGTAGATGAGTATGTCGTCGAAGTAGACTACCACGAAGACTCCTATGAACGGTCGTAAGGCATGGTTCATTAAGCGCATGAAGCTGCTGGGAGCATTGGTGAGACCAAACGGCATAACTAACCATTCATACAGCCCTTGCTTGGTCTTGAAAGCAGTTTTCCACTCATCCCCTTCCTTCATTCTAATCTGATGGTATCCACTCTTTAAATCGATCTTGGAGAAGATTGTTGATCCACACAACTCATCTAACATGTCATCAAGCCTTGGAATAGGATGTCTGTACTTCACGGTTATGTTGTTGATTGCTCTGCAGTCTACACACATCCTCCATGATCCATCTTTCTTAGGGACTAACAAGACTGGTACTGCGCATGGACTTAAACTCTCTCTGATATGTCCTTTGCTCATCAGCTCTTCTACTTGCTTCTGAAGTTCTTTTGTCTCTACAGGATTGGTTCTGTAAGCTGGTCTGTTCGGTAGAGCGGATCCTGATACCAAGTCTATCTGGTGCTCAATTCCACGGATTGGAGGTAATCCTGGAGGTATCTCTCCTGGAAAAACATCCTCGTATTCCTGCAAAATCTCACTCATAGCACTAGGAAGCTCCTGTGAAGAGTTAGTACTAACAAGGGATTCCTTGTATACAAACATAAATGTCGTCATTTCAGGATCAAAGAGTTTAGAAAATTCACTGTGATTGATGTAGAGGCTGTTGGACACTTGCTCTTTATCCTTGCGGTTCATATGAAGTTAATCCTTATAGATTTCAGCTGGGGTAAGTGGCAGAAGAGTGACCTTGCGCCCCTTAAACTCAAAGGACTGCTTGTTTGTGTAGCCATCATGAAGAACCTTTCTGTCAAACTGCCATGGTCTGCCCAATAACATGTGACTAGACTTCATAGGAATCACATCACAGAGCAACTCATCTTCATACTTCCCAATCGTTAACTTGACTAACACTTGCTGCGAAACGGTTAGAGCTCCCTTGTTGTTCAACCACTGTAGCTGGTATGGCCTAGGATGTGGAGTGGTCTTAAGATTGAGCTTTGTTACCATCTCTTCACTAGCAGCATTGGTACAGCTACCTCCATCTACAATCAATGTGCATACCTTACCTTGAACTACACATCTAGTGTGGAAGAGATTCTCACGCTGTTCTCTATCATCTGGATGAATCTGAACACTCAAAGTCCTGCGTGCTACTAACATTTCTCCAATGGCTGCTGGCTCTTCTTCTCCTTCTAGATCAAAATCAGTTTCGCTTTCGGAACTATCCTGAGGTACAATCTCTCCTCCTTCTTGAAGCAGAAACATTTTCTTATTAGGACAGTCCCTGGAGTAGTGCCCCATTCCTTGACACTTAAAACACCTGACCTGACTAGTAGAAGCCCCACTTCTTGGTTTAAATTCGACCTTAACCTCTTCTTTGACTGCCGCTGGTTTGGTGTCCTTGGTATAGGTCGGTTTGCTGAGCTCTCTTGGTTTTGGAGTGTTAGGAGTGAAGGTTGATCTACCAATCCTCCTCTTGATCTGCGATTCAATCAACTCTGCCTTATGTACCATTTCTTGAACATCTTCATAATTCTGCAGCTCCACTTTATCCTGAATCTCTCTGTTTAAGCCCCCAAGGAATCTAGACATTACCATGTCCTCACTTTCACTCAAATCAGCCCTGATCATCAAAGTTTCCAGCTCCTGGTAGTAGTCTCTAACTGACCTCGTGCCTTGAATAAGACGCCTAAGCTTGTTAAGAGTCTCTCGCTGATAATGTGCAGGAACAAACCTCTTTCTCATCTGCGTGACAAGCTGATCCCAAGTAGTAACAGGAGGTTCTCTATGTCGCTGCCTAGTAATTCCCAGTTGTTCCCACCACAATAGTGCATAGCCACTGAATTCAGAGATGGCTATCTTTACCTTATTAAGCTCATAAGTTCCTTGGACCAGAAAATTAGACTCCATCTTCCTTTCCCAGTCTAGATAAACCTCTGGATCATTGGTGCCATGAAAAGGGGGATACTGAATCTTGATATGGTTAAGCTGCTGCCTCAAATGATCATAGGCTCTGCCATTGCCTCTGTTTCTGTCTCTTCTCACGGTTCCTCGGCTATAATGAGAAGCTTCTTCCTCCTCAGAATATTCTAGCTCTGAGTTTCCAGTGAAGACTCGGTGCCCAGCAATGTATTCCTCTCTGCGCTGTTGACGTGCTGGATGCCTCTCAACTTTAGAACCATCTTGTCTCCTCTGATTAAACACGGTTTCTCTACCTCCAGTGGGTGATCTAACGGTTCTGGTACGTGGTTGCTTAGAAGGTGATCCTACATGTGATTTACCCTTGGCGAGACGAATAGCTTCATTAGGACTAGGCGGTTCTGAAGAGTCTGGATCTGTAGCACTGGCCTCTTTTAGGAGATCCTTGAAACGACTCTCAAACTTGTTGGTGAGCTGCTCTATCTGCTGATTGAGTTGCGTTGTAACAGCCTCATTTGATGCCTTGATTTGTTCAGTCATAGCTTTGTTGAGAGCTGCCATGGACTCAGCCGAAAGCTCCATGGTTCCTGAAACAATAAAGGAACTCGCAGTAATTTGTTCTAAGCGAAATCACAAAACCGAAACATGATCTGATTCAACAATGATCAATCACAGAAACTGCAGTAAACTAGACACAAAAACAGCACTGATCAATCACGGAATTGAAGAAAACAACACAAGGCAGCAACGAAATTTAAAGAACTATACCGTATCCTAACAAACTCACGAATTCACAAACAAGAGAAATCCTAGAAGTCTAAAACGATTAACACCAAGCAACAAAACAATACCAATTCGCCTAGGGTTTCTATGCAAAAGAAATCCAAATTTAATTTCCAGCAAGTAACAAAAATCCTAATTCGACTAGGTTTTGGAAAGCAAATGAATTTGAAGCAAAATCAGCAAAGAAATCGCCTAGCGTATGCAAACAAAAAGCGGAAACTAAAACAATATGGAGATGGCGTTTTAGGGTTAGAGGAATTCTCAGCCTTTGGTTCAGAGTTGGCTCTGATACCACTTGATGTAATCCCACGTGATCAACCCCGAAGAAAGGCTGAAAGTGAAACGAATATGGAGGATGAAGGCGTGATGTTGCTGGTCCGAATTTGACAGCAACGATGGTGAGGAATGGAGGTGAATTCGAATGTGATTAGGGTGATGAACAGATGCGACAATGGAGCAATGAACAGCGAACGGTGATGATGATGAGACGTGATGATATTGTGGCTGTGATGGTGGCGTGAATGAGAGGTGAAGAGAATGATTATTACGGATAGTTGTTTAGGTGAAAAGGTGGATTAGAACAGATAGAAGAGTTTCAGAATCACAACATGTATTGAAACTCAGATTCAAAGAACGCATTCAAGAATCAAAGTGAGAGAAGAAAATCGATATTGCTGCTTGCATAAAAGTTCTTCGCTAAAAACAACCTAAGATGGCGTCACATGGGTTTTATAATCAACCCTAGAGACATGAAACCCAAACAACAAAGCGTTTGAAAATAAACAACAAAGCGTTTGAAATTTAATTAAAATAACTAAGTACTAAGCCATAGTGACTTGTACCTTATCACCCAATGGCAACGACTTCTAAGTAACTCGACATAGTGATTCATTTGCCTCATTAAAAACCATGCTGAGAAAACCCAGTGGGACAAAACTCAACATGGGAAAAAGAGTACAGACTCCTCACCTTAAGTTACTTAGTCATCATTACCGGGTGGAGTCTTCAACGTGGAGATATTAAAGACTTGAATCTTCGGTAAGCTAAGTGATCCTTCTGCTATGAGTGAATGAGCCTCCTTGGCCATCTCCTTAGCTCTGGAACGAGTGATCCTTCCAACTATCTCTGGTTCCTCCTCAGCTACTGGTTCCTCAGCTTCCTTGCTTTCCATGATCATATAATACCTTAGGAACGGTTCGTTGCTGCTGCAACCTCTTCACCGTCTCTCTCTCTCAAACCCAGAAACTATTCCGCAAGTTTCTGTCTCTAACTCAGTTCCAGCTAGCTTCTTTGTGACGATTCTAGGGAGGATCATATCAGACACGACCCATGACTTACTATGCCTCTAGGAGCTTTAAAAGTCATGATGAATCCAAATTCTTTGTCTTGTATTTACCTTGGACAGCTCTTAAGCATCTAAGTCCTCGGTTCTTGATATGACCTTGGGGGTTAGGATCAGACTCCTAGATCGTCACTTTGTCAATTGGTTGCTGGAGAGATTGTGCGGAAGACTTGAAGATGAAAGGTTGCGGAGATGGCGTTGAAACGATGAGAGCGGGGAATCGAAGGGTGGAATGAAGTGAAACTTCCGAGAGTTGCGGGAGACTCTTGGACTTTTGGACTCGGATCAGAGACGACACACGAATCTTCTCGAGGGAGGGATTGAATGACGCCACAAAGAGTTGCGGAAAAGCCCTTTGATAAGTCGTAAGAGATCGAATTTCGACACACGAAAATTGACCAATGATCCAAAGTTTAAAGAAGGTTTTGATAAAAAGTTGGATGATTCTACAATGAGAGAAACAAAGAACTTAAATAGAAAAGACAAGTCTACATGCAGACTGTCTAGGAAATAACAACAATAACTCTAACTTGAAAGTTGACCCTTGCACTTCCATTTTCGTCACTTCTCTTGGACAACAAATTTACAACTTGTATTGGGCTCTTCTTGGACTTGTCATGGGCTGAAAATAGGCTAAACTTGATATATAATCCCTTGGGCCAATTTCTGAAGGTAATGGCATGGGTTGGATCAACAAATGGATGATTTGAATGTGAATCATTTGCCTCATTAAAAACCTTGTCAAAAAAACCCAGTGGGACAAAACTTGACAAGGGAAAAAGAGTACAAGTGAGACACATGCCAATTTAATGATCATGTATCAAACTACTCCTCGGCTTCGAGCTGCTCCTCGGCTTCGAGCTGCTCCTCGGCTTCGAGCTGCTCCTCTGCTTCAAGCTCCTCCTCGGCTACAAGCTCTTTATCACATTCCAAGTTTCTTGTGTTGGCCATGCTCACATCATCCTCTCCCACTTGAAAAAGATTTGACCTCAAATCCGATTCACCTGCAATGAAACGAACTAAGTTAGAAACTTTGATATAGGAACTCATATTATACTTACATTGCAGCTCAAGTTCATAAGCTTTGTCATTGATTCGTCCAGTTATGTTGAATAGACTCTCGTTCTTTGGCATGCGATTGGACTTCTTTTCAACTCGTTCTCCAACCTCAAAGATCATTCTGAAATAAGCAATAGGTTTCTTCCTCACAAAGATATCCGGTGGCTCCTCTTTTGGACCTGCAGACTTGTCAACACTTTTGGCAAAGATCGAGTGTATTATTACAGTCACGGGGACACAATAAACAGATAAACAAGTTTCAGCTATGATCAAAGCATTATCCATTTCATGTTCCTCTTTTACTAGCATCTTAAAACAAGAGTTCGGTTCCAAACATGCTATGAATAATCCTATCCTTTTCTCAACGTTTTCTGGGTGTATTGAACTCATAATCACAGTTGTTGAATCATAAGAGACAAATCGAGTCAATGAGTTACTTACCTGGATAAAATTCTCGATGTGTTTGGTGATCATTATCATCAAAGTGAATGGTATTGGATTCAGGGGTTTATCTTTGAACATTGAAAACTCTTTGGCTACTTTTCCATGATCCTGGTTTGTTGATTTGAACTGTAAGAACGCAGGATCTCCTACATCAAAAGGAAACAGTTTAGGCACAAAGAAAAATAGTGAACAGATAATCATGTAGTTGTTATCAAAATAGAGTTTTGGAATGAAGCATCCTTGGATGATTGAAGTTGTTTTCCTCAGGTACTTCCAGTTCCAAATTCTAAAATGATAAGTCTTTTGCTGGCATATATCTGGTGGATCCTCCTTGATTCGAATAAAATAGGTGAGTTCTTCTCTAGCTCCACGAAGGGATTGAGGTTGATGCAAATCTGGTGGCCTTTCTTTGATTGTCAATTCTCTCAAGTACTTATGATTCTCCATGGCTCCTGTTCCCTTTTCAACAACCATGGGACAGAACAAGTGCATTATACTTGAAGTAGAAAATTCAAAAACATTATTGTTCACAGTTGGTTTACAAAGCACATTGAACAGATTTGAATCACACAACTCATTTTTAAGCACGTGTTTCAATTCAGAAAAAGTTTTAACCAGTGCATTTTCAGTTTTAGTTCTAAACAGCTCAAATGCATCACTACACAAAGAAACTTTCAAAGAAAAGTCAAATTCACAAAATTCTTTAAACATAAAACCATTTAGCTCAAAGAACTTTTCAAGCGTGAATGTTTCAAAAGTTGGAATTATTTTGTCAAAAACGGATTTTGAAACATAAAACTCTTTCACATTTTCCAATCCAAAACGTTTTTCATCTTGAGCATAAACCATAACAAACAAATTAGGTTCTGTCCTAACCAAATCAATTTCCTTACAGTGCTTTCTTGGATAGTCAAAAGGAAATGGCATAAGGACATGTTTTGGTACAAGGCTGGTTGGCTGCTCCAATTCATTAATCAGTGGTAAATTCCTTTGCATTGTTTTTGGTGACTCTTCTTCTAAGATCTGTGAAAAACAAACAATACTACTCGGTTGCACCGGTTCTAAACTGGTTAGTTTTTTCAAGCACAAAATCAGATTGGGTAGAAGAAAGAATACACTTAGCTTCCAAAGACTTTTTGAAATAGGGAAATTGCTCCACTGTTTTGCTTTTAGTTTGTTCTCTCAAGAGGGTGTTGCTGACTTCTTTACTTTTTTTATTGGCTAGAGAACACGTCATGAGCTCTGAGTTTGATGGCATGTCTTTGCACACATCTATGGTTCATGTATCTTCCTTGGCACTTAAGGACAAAATTAAGTGTATTATACTAGAAAATTCATCACTCAAAACAGGTTGTTTGAAGCTATGAGTGAAAGTGAAAATATTCCAATATCGAATAAACTCGCAAGCTAAACTTACTTGAGTACCTCGTAAGATGTTTGATATCATTTCAGTTCGGCAAGCTTGTGAATTGGTTGACACCGCATACTGATTCTTCTCTTTTGTGCTTCCTTCAGCTTTGTCATTCTCATGCTCCATAGTATGACCTGAATCAACATTCTTTGACAAGACCAAGTGCATCATACACGCACTGGAATTTTCTAAAGCTTGGTTAGCTACTTCACTACTTGAGTTTTGTGAGCTCAGTTTTGATTCTAATGAAGTGATATTTAGCTCGTGTTCTTCAGGGCAAGATGCAGCAAAATGTCCTTTCTTTCGACAGTTGTAACAAGTGACTTCCTTGGATTTTGAAAGATTAAAGGACTTACATTGCTTTGGTTCATTGCTTCTTTCAAGTGATGGATTTTGGCTTTGCTTGTGCACTGTGACTTGTTTGATGTCCTCCTTTGGTAAAGATGTTGACTTAGCCTCCACTTTCTCACTTAGAACATTTTTGTACACTTCCTTTGGTGCATACTTATCTCTCTGTAGTTCCTTAAGTTCTCTCCACGAGGTGATAGTTGAATTCTTGTAATACCAGCGATCATAAACTTCTTGCAACAACCAGTCATTAGCATCTCCAACGAGTTGACTAGTTGCATAATCGAACCTCTTTTTTTTTTAAGAATACGGTTGTAGTGAAACCAACTGTCCATGTTTTGTTCCCACTCCATGTAGTTTTCTTTCCCTGAAAATTTATAGAGATTAAACACATTAGTAGTTTGAAAATCAGAATCAAAATACAACTTGGGTTTGGGAGTTTGAGAGGTTTTATGTGAGCTGCGCCAAGTTGATCTCAATGGGTTGTCTGGTGGGCTCGGGATTAATCTCCTGTTCCTTTCTTGGTCGTGCTCTGTTATACTCTTGTAGGTCCTGGTTGGGTTTAAAATGATCAGAATTGCCGATCTTCTTTCTCAAAATCGCCAACCTCTCATTTTTTAGCTCAACTAGTTTTTCGTCAATCACTTTCGCTATGCTGGCCTTGAGAGAATCGATCAAAGCTTGGTTTATGCTGGTCTTGGACATTGTACCTGCAAGAAAATCACAACAAAACAGCAAGTAAAAACGTTCCCAACAAAGCAAAGCACTAGAAACAATTCAGAACAGAAATTTCGGTATCTGAACAGTCTGGAAAGATCTGAATGCAAAAATTATCTAAACCCTTTCAAAAATTCCCAAATTAATTTTCCAAAATACTAGATTCAATTTAGGTTCAGACACAGTTGGATTAACTATTTTATCTATCACCAATAATTTATGAAAATTCACGCAAGTTGACAGACAGAAACTGCACAGAAATGTTCGGAAAGCATTCTAGGGTGAAATCGATACAACCTTTTGACGAAGTGGCTCTGATACCACTTGATATGATCCTGGGGGGTTAGGATCAGACTCCTAGATCGTCACTTTGTCAATTGGTTGCTGGAGAGATTGTGCGGAAGACTTGAAGATGAAAGGTTGCGGAGATGGTGTTGAAACGATGAGAGCGGGTAATCGAAGGGTGGAATGAAGTGAAACTTCCGAGAGTTGCGGGAGACTCTTGGACTTTTGGACTCGGATCAGAGACGAACACGACTCTTCTCGAGGGAGGGATTGAATGACGCCACAAAGAGTTGCGGAAAAGCCCTTTGATAAGTCGTAAGAGATCGAATTTCGACACACGAAAATTGATCAATGATCCAAAGTTTAAACAAGGTTTTGATAAAAAGTTGGATGATTCTACAATGAGAGAAACAAAGAACTTAAATAGAAAAGACAAGTCTACATGCAGACTGTCTAGGAAATAACAACAATAACTCTAACTTGAAAATTGACCCTTGCACTTCCATTTTCGTCACTTCTCTTGGACAACAAATTTACAACTTGTATTAGGCTCTTCTTGGACTTGTCATGGGCTGAAAATAGGCTGGACTTGATATATAATCCTTTGGGCCAATTTCTGAAGGTAATGGCATGGGTTGGATCAACAAATGGGTGATTTGAATGTGAATCATTTGCCTCATTAAAAACCTTGTCAAGAAAACCCAGTGGGACAAAACTGGACAAGGGAATAAGAGTACAAATGAGACACATGCCCATTTGATGATCATGTATCAAAACCAGTGAGGTTAAGATAGCATCTTCTCCATACTCTTCCTCCGTAACAAGCTCATTTACTCGTTCAAACTGCTCCTCAGCTTCGAGCTGCTCCTCTGCTTCAAGCTCCTCCTCGGCTACAAGCTCTTTATCACATTCCAAGTTTCTTGTGCTGGCCATGCTCACATCAGTTCTTGAGTTTCTCCATTCACTAATGATCCTAGGAGGAGAAGATGCCAACAAAGGGTTAAGTGGTGGAAGAGCACTCCGTAAGGGGGAGATTAAACCTCAAACGGATGAGGTGCTCCATGAATGAGCACTTTCATAAATGGCGATCAACAAAGAAGCACAAAGGGCTACTCTCTAAACTCTAATTTGCTTATTCTATTTACTTATCTCAATATGTTACTCTAGCTTCTCTTATATGCATACTCAAGTTTCATCTACATTTTTCTTAAAACCCCACGACATATACTTTAAAATTTTTCTTTAAATCTCATGATGAAGGTTTAAAGGAGAGGAGGAATGCATGGAAATTCTCAAAAGAAGGTCTAGATGAAATGAAGAGGCCCATACAGAAGAAGTGGAGGCAAGAAGGGTGTAGGTGCTCAAGTTGGTCTTAACTCAAATGCAAAAGTGTCTCACCCGCATAATGGAGTGAACGGAGAGTAGACCCGATATTTTGTTGATGAGAGAGCCTTCTCACCAAGCTTGTAAGGAAACAAGTCGTGAAGAGCTATGATGAAGAAAATGTACACTAAGCTTGCAAGAAGACAAGCCGTGAGGTGGGAAAAACTTGAAAGCAACCATGTAGGAGCTTGCTCATCACAAGTTTAAGAGATGTCCAAGATTCATCACAAAATTTTGGCACAAGCATGCTCACCTAGCCAAGAAGATTCCCGAGCCTTATTTAGTCCATACGAAGTTCAAGATCAACTGGTCCATTCCAACGACCACCTAAAATCTGTTCTTAGCTCATCTACAAAGCGTATCGAAGTGGAATCAACCTAATAGGAGTTCAAAAGAAGGAGTTATTCAATTTACAAACGAGGTGATCTACAACCAACTCGGTTTGGACCTACGTACACTCATTGGAGGATTCTGATCAGACCAGAAGGAATGAAGCTACGAAACAAATTTTCCTACAATCTGGACTCAAGAGAGACTCACGCGAGTTCGAATCAAGTGAATACCGTTTTTGGTTTAGGAGATATGAATTTTCTAAACCAAAGGAACCAAACTGGTCTTGTTTGGAATCTAAGGAGAAGGTTGTGCACAAGGCTTCAAGATTGGCCCTCATTACATGTCTGAGCCAATCTTGAGGGGGAGTTTTAAGGAGCATTTGGCGATCTTAGATGTATCGATATCAATGATGACTCATTATTTCGATGAATCATTAAAAACTAACTTATAATCAGATCTCTGTAATGAAATATTTGAAACTCTCAACAACTAAGAGATCCATTCGAGGAACACGGGTTCTTCGCTTTGCATCGAATTAAACCACATGCTCCACCGCTTGTGCGGGCCCCCGTCAATTCCTTTGAGTTTCATTCTTGCGAACGTACTCCCCAGGCGGTGATATGATCATGGATAGCAAGGACGCTGAGGAACCAGAAGCTGAGAAGGAACCGGAGCTAGTAGGACGGATCACTCGTTCTAGAGCGAAGGAGATGGCCAAGGAAGCTCATTCACTCATAGCAGAAGGATCACTTAACTTACCGAAGATTCAAGTCTTTAATATCTCCACGTTGAAGACCCCACCCGGTAATGATGACTTAAGGTGAGGAGTCTGTACTCTTTTTCCCATGTTGAGTTTTGTCCCAATGGGTTTTCTCACCATGGTTTTTAATGAGGCAGATGAATCACTACGTCGAGTTACTTAGAAGTCATTGCTAATGGGTAATAATGTGATTCCGAACCGTTCATAATGCACTAGTATTTTATTAGGGGCGCACCACTTAGGTCCATTTTGGAAGGGATGCCTCGCTGTTTTATTTTAAGTTCAGATGCCTTGTTGTTTTATTTACAGAACGCCTTGTTGTTTTGGTGTCATGTCTCTAGGGTTGATTTATAAAACCCAGCGACGCTTTCTTTGTTTTTTTTTAGCGAAGAACTTTTAAGCAAACAGCAATATCGAAATTTCTTCCCTCACTTTGATTCCTTGAATGCGTTCTTGAATCCGAGTTTCAATACACTTGTGAATCTGAAACTCTTCTATTGTTCTAATCCGCCTAATCATCTCAATTTCTATTCGAACAATCACCATCATCTCAGTTTCATCACGCCACCACCATCATCTTCATTCACGCCGATCATCACCATCCTCACATTCAGATACAGCGCCATCCTCATCCATCGTTGCAGCCCAAATTCGAATCATCATCATCGCGCCATCATCATCCATAGTCGCATCACTTCAGCCTTTCCTTCGGGGTTGATCACGTGGGATTATATCAAGTGGTATCAGAGCCAACTCTGAACCAAAGGCTGAGAATTCCTCTAACCCTAAAACGCCATCTCCATATTGTTTTAGTTTTCGATTTTGTTTGCATACGCTGGGCGATTTCTTTGCTGATTTTCCTTCAACTTCGTTTGCTTTCCAAAACCTAGTCGAATTAGGATTTTTGTTACTTGCTGGAAATTAAATTTGGATTTCTTTTGCATAGAAACCTTAGGCGAATTGGTATTGTTTTGTTGCTTGGTGTTAATCGTTTTAGACTTCTAGGATTTCTCTTGTTTGTGAATTCGTGAGTTTGTTAGGATACGTTATAGTTCTTTAAATTTCGTTGCTGCCTTGTGTTATTTTCTTCACTTTCGTGATTGATCATTGCTTTTTTTTTGTGTCTAGTTTACTGCAGTTTCTGTGATTGATCATTGTTGAATTAGATCATGTTTTGGTTTTGTGATTTCGCTTAGAACAAATTACTGCGAGTTCCTTTATTGTTTCAGGAACCATGGAGCTTTCGGCTGAGTCCATGGCAGCTCTCAACAAAGCCATGACTGAACAAATCAAGGCATCAAATGAGGCTGTTACAACGCAACTCAATCAGCAGATAGAGCAGCTCACCAACAAGTTCGAGAGTCGTTTCAAGGATCTCCTAAAAGAGGCCAGTGCTACAGATCCAGACTCTTCAGAACCGCCTAGTCCTAATGAAGCTATCCGTCTCGCCAAGGGTAAATCACATGTAGGATCACCTTCTAAGCAACCACGTACCAGAACCGTTAGATCACCCACTGGAGGTAGAGAAACCGTGTTTAATCAGAGGAAACAAGATGGTTCTAGAGTTGAGAGGCATCCAGCACGTCAACAGCGCAGAGAGGAATACATTGCTGGGCACCGAGTCTTCACTGGAAACTCAGAGCTAGAATACTCTAAGGAGGAAGAAGCTTCTCATTATAGCCGAGGAACCGTGAGAAGAGATAGAAACAGAGGCAATGGCAGAGACTATGATCCTTTGAGACAGCAGCTTAACCATATCAAGATTCAGTATCCCCCTTTTCATGGCAACAATGATCCAGAGGTTTATCTAGACTGGGAAAGGAAGATGGAGTCTAATTTTCTGGTCCAAGGAACTTATGAGCTTAATAAGGTAAAGATAGCCATCTCTGAGTTCAACGGCTATGCACTCTTGTGGTGGGAACAGCTGGGACTTACTAGACAGCGACATAGAGAACCTCCTGTTACTACTTGGGATCAGCTTGTCACGCAGATGAGAAAAAGGTTTGTTCCAGCCGATCATCAACGTGAGATTCTTAGCAGGCTTAGGCGTCTTATTCAAGGCACAAAATCAGTTAGAGACTACTATCAGGAGCTGGAAACTTTGATGATCAGGGCTGATTTGAGAGAAAGTGAAGACATGGTAATGTCTAGGTTCCTTGGGGGATTAAACAGAGAGATTCAAGACAAAGTGGAGCTGCAGAATTATGAAGATGTGCAAGAGATGGTACATAAGGCAGAGTTGATTGAATCGCAGATCAAGAGGAGGATTGGTAGATCAACCTTCACTCCTAACACCCCAAAACCAAGAGAGCTCAGCAAACCGACCTATACCAAGGACACCAAACCAGCAACAGCGACAGTCAAAGAAGAGGTTAAGGTCGAATTTAAACCCAGAAGTGGGGCTTCTACTAGTCAGGTCAGGTGTTTTAAGTGTCAAGGAATGGGGCACTACTCCAGGGACTGTCCTAATAAGAAGATGTTTCTGCTTCAAGAAGGAGGAGAGATTGTACCTCAGGATAGTTCCGAAAGCGAAACTGATTTTGATCTAGAAGAAGAAGAAGAGCCAGCAGCCATTGGAGAAATGTTAGTAGCACGCAGGACTTTGAGTGTTCAGATTCATCCAGATGATAGAGGACAGCGTGAGAATCTCTTCCACACTCGGTGTGTAGTTCAGGGCAAAGTCTGCACGTTGATTGTAGATGGAGGTAGCTGCACAAATGCTGCTAGTGAAGAGATGGTAAAGAAGCTCAATCTTAAGACCACTTCACATCCTAGACCATACCAGCTACAGTGGTTGAACAACAAGGGAGCTCTAACCGTTTCGCAGCAAGTGTTAGTCAAGTTAGCGATTGGGAAGTATGAAGATGAGTTGCTATGTGATGTGATTCCTATGAAGTCTAGTCACGTTTTATTGGGCAGACCATGGCAGTTTGACCGACGGGTTATTCATGATGGCTACACCAACAAGCAGTCATTTGAGTTCAAGGGACGCAAGGTCACTCTTCTTCCACTAACACCAGGTGAAATCTATCAGGACCAACTTCACATGAACCGCAAGGAAATAGAGAAAGTTTCTAACAGCCTCTACATCAATCACAGTGAATTTTCTAAACTCTTTGACCCTGAAATGAATACCTTTATGTTTGTGTACAAGGAAACCCTTGTAAATACTAACCCTTCACAGGAGCTTCCTAGTGCTATGACTGAGATATTGCAGGAATACAGGGATGTTTTCCCCGAAGAGATACCTCCAGGGTTACCTCCAATTCGTGGAGTTGAGCACCAGATAGACTTCGTACCAGGATCAGCTCTACCGAACAGACCCGCTTACAGGACCAATCCTGTAGAGACAAAGGAACTTCAGAAACAAGTAGAAGAGTTGATGAGTAAAGGACATATCAGAGAAAGCTTAAGTCCATGCGCAGTACCAGTCTTGTTAGTCCCTAAGAAAGATGGATCATGGAGGATGTGTGTAGACTGCAGAGCTATCAATAACATAACAGTGAAGTACAGACATCCTATCCCAAGGCTTGATGACATGCTAGATGAGTTGTGTGGATCAACAATCTTCTCAAAGATCGATTTAAAGAGTGGATACCATCAGATCAGAATGAAGGAAGGGGATGAGTGGAAAACTGCTTTCAAGACCAAGCAGGGGCTGTATGAATGGTTAGTCATGCCGTTTGGTCTCACCAATGCTCCCAGCACCTTCATGCGCTTAATGAACCATGCCTTAAGACCGTTCATAGGAGTCTTCGTGGTAGTCTACTTCGACGACATACTCATCTACAGCAAAGGTTTGGGAGAGCATTTAGAACACATCCGCAGAGTTCTAGATGTTCTTCGTTCTCAATCCCTTTTTGCAAACTACTCTAAATGTTCATTCTGTGTTGCTGAAGTTATCTTTCTAGGCTTTGTTGTTAGCGCAGAAGGAGTTAGAGTTGATGACGAGAAGATCAAGGCAATAAAGGAATGGCCTGCACCTAAAAACGTTGCAGAAGTCCGGAGCTTTCATGGGTTAGCAGGATTCTACA
Source organism: Arabis hirsuta (assembly GCA_964056655.1). NCBI lineage: Eukaryota > Viridiplantae > Streptophyta > Magnoliopsida > Brassicales > Brassicaceae > Arabis > Arabis hirsuta. The sequence continues at coordinate 20,381,933 of OZ053302.1, read as the reverse complement.
GAAGATTTGTCCAAGACTTCGGTACCATTGCAGCACCGTTAACAGAAGTCATCAAGAAGGACATTGGCTTTAGATGGGAAGAAGCACAAGAGCAGGCGTTTACTGCCCTTAAAGAGAAGCTTATCAATGCCCCTCTTTTAGTACTTCCTGATTTTTTGAAAACTTTTGAGATTGAATGTGATGCCTCTGGAGTAGGTATAGGAGCTGTTTTGATGCAGGATAGGAAACCGGTGGCTTATTTCAGTGAGAAGCTGGGAGGATCAACCCTCAACTATCCCACCTATGACAAGGAACTATATGCGTTGGTTCGAGCTCTTCAAACGTGGCAGCACTACTTGTGGCCCAAAGAATTCGTCATTCACACAGATCATGAGTCTCTCAAGCACCTCAAAGGACAACAGAAGCTCAACAAGAGACACGCCAGGTGGATGGAGTTCATTGAGACGTTCCCCTACATCATTAAGTATAAGAAAGGTAAGGATAATGTAGTCGCAGATGCATTATCCAGAAGGTACACTCTTGTTTCTACTTTAACTTCAAAGTTAAATGGATTTGAGCATATCGTAGACCTTTATGAGACTGACATCGATTTTGCTGAGAACTATGGCAAGTGCCATAAGTTTGCATTTGAAAAGTATTTTAGGCAGGATGGATATCTATTCTACAACAACCGATTGTGCATACCATGAAGTCTCTACTTGGACTGCAAGATCACTTCTACTGGCCTAACATGAAGTCAGACGTTGAGAAGGTTTGTTCTAGGTGTGCTGTTTGCAAAATGGTAAAGAGTAAAGTACAGCCTCATGGTTTGTATACTCCTCTCCCTATCCCTTCTCAACCTTGGACTCATATTTCTATGGATTTTGTGCTTGGCTTACCTCGAACCAGAAATGGTAGAGATTCTATTTTTGTGGTTGTTGACAGGTTTAGCAAGATGGCTCACTTCATTGCTAGTCACAAGACGGATGACGCTGTTATTGTGGCTAACTTGTTTTTCAGAGAAATAGTACGTCTACATGGCATGCCTCAAGTGATAGTTTCAGACAGAGATACCAAGTTTCTAGGACACTTCTGGAGAACCCTATGGGCTAAACTAGGAACCAAGCTGGCATTTTCAACTACTTGTCATCCTCAGACTGACGGTCAAACAGAGGTGGTGAACAGAACATTGTCTACACTTCTCAGAGCGTTGGTAAAGAGTAATATCAAGTCATGGGAAGAGTGCCTACCACACGTGGAATTTGCTTACAATCACGCTAAGCATTCTGCAACTCTCTTTTCTCCTTTTGAAATTGTTTATGGGTTTAATCCACAATCACCTCTAGACTTGATCCCTTTGCCTTTAAGTGTGAAATGTAGTTTAGATGGCAAGGAAAAAGCTGAACAGGTGAGGAAGATACACGCTAAAGCTAAGGAGAATATAGAAAAAAGACTAAGCAGTATGAAAAACAAGCAAACAAGGGCAGAAAGGAGATAATCTTCGAAGAAGGCGACTTGGTGTGGATTCACTTACGAAAGGACCGATTCCCAGAAGAGAGGAAGAACAAGCTTATGCCACGAGTTGACGGACCATTTGAAGTCGTCAAAAGGATCAACAACAATGCCTACCAGATTGACCTCCAAGGTAAGTATAACATATCTCCATCGTTCAATGTTTCTGACTTGCTTCCCTACCTTGCAGATACAGATTTGAGGATAAATCTTTTTCAAGAGGGAGGGGATGATATGATCATGGATAGCAAGGACGCTGAGGAACCAGAAGCTGAGAAGGAACTGGAGCTAGTAGGACGGATCACTCGTTCTAGAGCGAAGGAGATGGCCAAGGAAGCTCATTCACTCATAGCAGAAGGATCACTTAACTTACCGAAGATTCAAGTCTTTAATATCTCCACGTTGAAGACCCCACCCGGTAATGATGACTAAGTAAATTAAGGTGAGGAGTCTGTACTCTTTTTCCCATGTTGAGTTTTGTCCCAATGGGTTTTCTCACCATGGTTTTTAATGAGGCAGATGAATCACTACGTCGAGTTACTTAGAAGTCATTGCTAATGGGTAATAATGTGATTCCGAACCATTCATAATGCACTAGTATTTTATTAGGGGCGCACCACTTAGGTCCATTTTGGAAGGGACGCCTCGCTGTTTTATTTTAAGTTCAGATGCCTTGTTGTTTTATTTACAGAACGCCTTGTTGTTTTGGTGTCATGTCTCTAGGGTTGATTTATAAAACCCAGCGACGCTTTCTTTGTTTTTTTTTAGCGAAGAACTTTTAAGCAAACAGCAATATCGAAATTTCTTCCCTCACTTTGATTCCTTGAATGCATTCTTGAATCCGAGTTTCAATACACTTGTGAATCTGAAACTCTTCTATTGTTCTAATCCGCCTAATCATCTCAATTTCTATTCGAACAATCACCATCATCTCAGTTTCATCACGCCACCACCATCATCTTCATTCACGCCGATCATCACCATCCTCACATTCAGATACAGCGCCATCCTCATCCATCGTTGCAGCCCAAATTCGAATCATCATCATCGCGCCATCATCATCCATAGTCGCATCACTTCAGCCTTTCCTTCGGGGTTGATCACGTGGGATTATATCAGGCGGGATACTTAACGAAAGCAAAAACGATTCCCGTAGTAGCGGCGAGCGAAATGGGAAATGCCAAAACAAGAATAGCACTTGATATTATTAAAAATGCCCAGAAAATATCATATTCGTAAAGCAGTTTTTGTTGCCAGGGGCAACAAGATCAAGCTGATAAGGATTTAAGTGCCAACCAAATGAAGCTCCAAGATAGTGCAGACCTTGAAGCCACAAGAAGCTGACGTGATGATGATGCCTTAGAAGATCAGTCTTGAAGTTGTTCTAAGAAAGGATAATGATGAAAGATTGGCTTTAAGAGACAAAAGCAGCTGTTGGAGGGTTGTCAAGGAGATGCCTATATATTCAACTCAACCAAGTAGCTACAAAAAAGAGCACAAGACAAGCAAATGGAGCTTAGAACCATTTACCAAGTGGAGATGCAAGGCTGGTAGTAAAATGATGAATCAAGTCCAAAATGCTTGGTGCTTACGTTCTCATTCAAGATTAAAGATCGGTGGTGTATCCGAACAATCTTGAAGGGAAGAAGGAGTACTGGAGTAGGATCAAGAAGTCATCAACCATGAAGAGGAGACCCATGAGGAAGAAGCTCAAATGGTGATGCAAGGAGTGTCTCATCCAACACATTACAACAACAAAGAAAAAGGCCAACTCTAAACCCTCAAACTCTTTCAATAAGTTTAATTCATTGCTCATATTTGAATCAGATAAATCATGCCATAAAATTGAATTTGTCATGCTTAGAATCTGAATTTTATGATTTGAGTTTAGAGAACTAAAACCAGATTTATCATGTTTAATTTGTCATCTGAATTTGAGTTCGTGATTAAAACAAACTTAGACTTAATACAAAAGCTAGTTCGAATTTAATCTTGTTTACTCAACTCTCATACTTAGCCTACTAATTTCGTATGACATATACTTAAAAGCTTCTTTACATTTTTTGAAGGTGTAAAAGAAGCCATTTGAAAGCAAGATGCGTAGAAGAAAGTCATAGAGAGAAATTGATGTGATCGTGGGAAGCTTGGAGCAAGGAGGTTTGGGACAAAGCGAACTGGAACAGCTCGTAGCCGAGCATAAAGAGGAGCAGCTCGTAGCCGAGCATGAAGAGGAACAGCTCGTTGCCGAGCTCGAAGCAAAACAACTCGATACTCCGGAGGTTCGTAAAGATCCTAAGGTATTGGAAGTTCCGAGTGGACTGATGACGAGATCGCGAACAAGAAAGCTCAACCAAGCCATTGCCGAGCTCTTGTCCTCATTCAACGGCCAACTTCCTTTAGCTCGTCAAACCACATTGGTCTTGATCCGAGCCGAGGAAGGGTGATGATGAGAGGTGTGTGGACTTGTACTCTTTTTCCCTTCGCGTGGTTTTTCCCATTGGATTTTCCCGCAAGGTTTTTAATGAGGCAAGAACACATATTTTACCTTACCTCATCATCACACTTAGGCCCATTTCTTTCTTCTCTTTGTGGCCGAAGCCTTAGTCATTTTTGGCCCATTTGTTTTCGGCCCATTTTATCATTTTGTGTGTTGTTTTTGGCTTTCCAACTTCTCATTTATGTGACCCTTTGCATGTAAAGGGAGCCTTGTATTTCGTGGCCTATATAAGCCATCACTTGTGTTCTAATAAAATCATCAAATATTTTTATTCTAAAACTCTTTTACAACTTGTTTGATCCGAAGGGTGCGTAATATCTCTTCAACTCTTTCACGTCTTAGTGCGTAATATCTAAGTTGTGTTCGAGCCTTGTAGTCCAAGAGATCTCTCATATCTCTCAGAAGTACACATCGATCCATTACTAGAATAGGTTCATCTTCACCTTCAATCCATCCTTCATTCGTTCATCCTTCATTTTCCGCGTATTTAAACCATTCGAAGTGTTCGTGGGGCGTTGATCTGTACTAGGATCATATCAAGTGGTATCAGAGCCATCATTGATGGAGGAAGCTGTACTAATGTGGCAAGCGTCACGATGGTCCAAAAGTTGGGACTTACGGTTCGAAAGCATCCGCGGCCATATAAACTCCAATGGCTCAATGAGAAAGGAGAAATGAAGGTTGGGAGTCAAGTTACGGTCCCTTTGAGCATTGGAAAATATGAGGATGAAGTCGTGTGTGATGTACTACCGATGGAATCAAGTCACATTCTCTTAGGCCGACCGTGGCAATCCGACCACAATGTGATACACGACGGCTTCAGTAATCGGCATTCATTCGACTTCAAGGGTAAGAAGATCACGCTCATTCCGATGACGCCTCATGAAGTATATCAAGACCAGCTGTGCATAAAGAGAAAACAAGAGGAAACCAAACCCAAGAGCAACCATCTTTTGATCCATTCGGGTGAGATCGAACAAACTTATTCTTTTAAATCTCAAATTCCTTTTGTTTATAAAGAGACTCTCGTGAGTTTCTCTAACCTTCCACCGGTATTCCCGAGTGTGGTGACTAATGTGTTGCAGAAACATGATGACGAGAATCCCAAAGAACGACCCTACATTCAATACGTCTCATGTCTCGAAACCGCATATCCAACCAAAGCCGTAAAAATGAAGGAGTTAGCCATCCATAATGATCATGAATCTTTTTCCAAATGTGAGGTACCACCAACATTCCACAAATTAACTATCACGTGTGCAAGTTTTAGCGAGACTTTCCCTTACTTCAACACACACAAGAAAGGTAAGGACAATGTTGTGATCGACACATTGTCCGAGAGGTACAATCGTTTCTCTACCCCTCGTAATATAACTTTTGATTCTGGAAATTGGGAGCAGATTTACGTTCATGATAAAGGCTTTAAGAAGCTTTATAAAGCTTGTGAAACATTTGTTAGCAATCGCTACCTTAGGCCCGATTTTTACTTGTTTTACGATAAAATTTGCTCGTCTATTGTTGCCGTTTGTGAGTTGTTGTTTAGGTCAACACATGGACGTGAGTTTATGAGGTGTTTTGATATCACCAAGATTATCAAGAAAGTCCTCTATCACTTCTCTTTGCCGTACACGAAGATGGACGTTGCGAAAAAGGCTAAGCCAAAGCCGAGACTCAAAAAGATCAATGCGTATCCATCGAATCTCCAAGGTAAGTACAATGTAAGTAATTCCTTTAATATTTGCGACCTTCTCCCTTATTTTGCAGGTGAAGCGGATTTGAGGTCAAATCCTTTTCAAGTGGGAGAGGATGATGTGATCGTGGGAAGCTTGGAGCAAGGAGGTTTGGGACAAAGCGAACTGGAACTGCTCGTTGCCGAGCTCGAAGCAAAACAACTCGATACTCCGGAGGTTCGTAAAGATCCTAAGGTATTGGAAGTTCCGAGTGGACCGATGACGAGATCGCGAACAAGAAAGCTCAACCAAGCCATTGCCGAGCTCTTGTCCTCATTCAACGGCCAACTTCCTTTAGCTCGTCAAACCACATTGGTCTTGATCCGAGCCGAGGAAGGGTGATGATGAGAGGTATGGGGACTTGTACTCTTTTTCCCTTCGCGTCGTTTTTCCCATTGGGTTTTCCCGCAAGGTTTTTAATGAGGCAAGAACACATACTTTACCTTACCTCATCATCACACTTAGGCCCATTTCTTTCTTCTCTTTGTGGCCGAAGCCTTAGTCATTTTTGGCCCATTTGTTTTCGGCCCATTTTATCATTTTGTGTGTTGTTTTTGGCTTTCTAACTTCTCATTTATGTGACCCTTTGCATGTAAAGGGAGCCTTGTATTTCGTGGCCTATATAAGCCATCACTTGTGTTCTAATAAAATCATCAAACATTTTTATTCTAAAACTCTTTTACAACTTGTTTGATCCGAAGGGTGCGTAATATCTCTTCAACTCGTTCACGTCTTAGTGCGTAATATCTAAGTTGTGTTCGAGCCTTGTAGTCCAAGAGATCTCTCATATCTCTCGGAAGTACACATCGATCCATTACTAGAATAGGTTCATCTTCACCTTCAATCCATCCTTCATTCGTTCATCCTTCATTTTCCGCGTATTTAAACCATTCGAAGTGTTCGTGGGGCGTTGATCTATACTAGGATCATATCAGAAATGGAGTCAAGGCGAGCCAAGGAGCAAAAGAGATGAAAGGGAGTTGAATGAAGTCATTTATACCATCTACACCATGGCCATAGCTACATCAAGCACCGTGAAAACTATACTCTTTTTCCCTCAACAAAGTTTTGTCCCACGAGGTTTTCTATGCTGAGGTTTTTAATGAGGTAGTCATTCGCGTGTTGCAAGCTTGGTCTTTGGTGTCCCTCCGTCCAAGCTGGAGGGGGAGTGTTAGAACGCAAGAGATAATCAAGTGTGGAAGAGAAGAGTATTTGAGAAGAAGAAGAAAAGAGGACTCGAGTGATGAACTCGAGCTACAAACTCGAGTTGTACGGACGTCCAAACGTCCGTACAATCGTGGGCTGTGGCGAAATGATCAAGGCCTCAAATATGTGCAAAGGCCAAATGATTATAATGAAGGCCCAAATGAAGATCCATGAAGCCCATACAAGATTCTAGAAGGAAGAAAGAAGAGGGAAAGAAGTTGAATTCAAATTAAAGTGGAAGAAGAAGACAAAACATGTTACTTTTGGACCACAAATATCTCTCTCTCTCTTTATGTGGACGAAATTGCCTCTTAATCTAGGGCTTCCTATCTCTTACCTCTCTATATATATGTTGTATCCCACACATCTAAAGATCAATCAAGAGTTCTCTCTCTTAGATTCATATTCTCCTTATTTTTCATAGTCTATCTTAATTCTCTCTAATTTCTCTCATTCTACAATTATTCTACAACTATTCTATACATAAATTCCGCATATTCTCACAAGAATAACACAGAAAAAGTCTATTTTTTTCTTAGTTCTGATCTTTACAAGATATACATATATATATGAGAAGAAAATATAATCTAGCTGTTGGGAATAAAGTAAAAACATGCATGAAGGAGAGAGAAGGTTGAATGCTTCTTCTATGGTGCATGAAGGAGAGAGAAACTGCTCCAATAAAGGTGGACGGCAGATTAACTCAGATTGGATGAATGTGGATAATGTTGCCTCAATAAAAACCTTACTATGAAAAAACCTATGGGAAAAATCATAGATAAGGGAAAAAGAGTGCAATGGTCACATTCCAACACTTTCACGATTGAGTTGGAGCATGGGACGACTCTGATATCTAAGGCACATTACCGTATGGCTCCAGCAGAGATGGCAGAGTTGAAGAAGCAGCTGGATGATCTGTTGGGTAAGGGTTTCATTCGGCCGAGTAGTTCACCGTGGGGAGCGCCAGTGTTGTTTGTGAAGAAGAAGGATGGAAGTTTCTGGTTGTGCATCGATTACCGGGGACTTAACCAAGTCACTGTGAATAACAGGTATCCTCTGCCGCGGATTGATGAGTTATTGGATCAGTTGCGAGGGGCTACTTGGTTCTCCAAGATAGATTTAGCTTCAAGTTACCATCAGATTCCTATCGACGAGGCCGATGTTTGGAAGACGGCTTTCAAGACGAGGTATGGGTATTATGAGTATGTGGTGATGCCTTTCGGGTTGACGAATGCGCCAGCAGCGTTCATGAGGTTGATGAACGGGGTGTTCCAGGAGTACTTGGCTGTGTTTGTGATCATCTTTATCGATGATATTCTGGTGTATTCAAGGAGTCCTGAGGAGCATGAAGTTCATCTGAGGAAGGTTTTGGAGAAGCTGCGGGAGCAGAAGTTGTATGCTAAGCCGAGCAAGTGCAGTTTCTGGCAGCGTGAGATGGGATTTCTTGGCCATGTGGTGTCTGCAGAGGGAGTTTCTGTGGATCCGGCTAAGATTGAGGCTATCAGAGGGTGGCCTAAACCGAGGAATGCCACGGAGATCAGGAGTTTTCTCGGTTTAGTGGGTTATTATCAGAGGTTCTTCAAGGGTTTTGTGAGTATGGCGCAGGCGATGATGAAGTTGACGGGGAAAGATATTCCTTTTGTGTGGTCTTCAGCTTACGAGGAGAGTTTCAGGAAGCTGAAGGAGATGCTGACTAGTACACCAGTGTTGGCGTTGTCGGATCCGGGCGAGCCTTACGTGGTGTATATGGATGCATCTGGTGTTGGTCTGGGTTGTGTCCTGATGCAGCAGGGGAAGTTGGGTATGCTTCGAGGCAGTTGAGGAAACATGAGTGCAACTACCCTACCCATGACTTGGAGTTGGCTACGGTGATTTTTGCTCTAAAGATTTGGCGATCTTATCTTTATGGCGGGAAGGTGCAGGTATTCACAGACCATAAGAGTCTGAAGTATTTCTTCACTTAGCCGGAGCTGAACCAGAGATAAAGGCGCTGGATGGAATTGATGGCAGATTATGATCTGGAGATTGGGTACCATCTGGGTAAGGCTAATCTGGTTGCAGATGCGTTGAGTCGGAACAGGGTTGCTTCGGCTAAGGAGCGAGATATGGAGGAGTTGGTGAGTGAGATTAACACCTTGGGATTGTGTGTTATTTCACAGGAGCCGTTGGGATTAGAGGCAGCTAATCAGGCGGATTTGCTGAGCCGGGTTCGAGTAGCTCAGGAGAAGGATCAAGGCTTGGTTGATGCTTCTAAGGCTGCGGGTTCAGAGTATGAGGTCTCGGAAAATGGTACGATACTTGTGAACGGGCGGGTTTGTGTACCCAATGATGAGGAGCTGAGGTAGGATATTCTAAGAGAGGCTCATTCGAGCATTTTGTCGATGCATCCGGGGGCGACTAAGATGTACCGGGATCTGAGGTGGTATGCAACGTGTGTCAGCTGGTGAAGGCTGAACATCAGGTTCCGATTGGTTTGTTGCAGAGTTTGCCTATTCCGGAGTGGAAGTAGGACATGATTACCATGGACTTTGTGACAGGGTTGCCGGTGTCGCGGACCTACGATGCTATTTGGGTGATTGTGGATCGTCTGACTAAGCCAGCACATTTTCTTGCCATCAAGAAGACCGATGGAGCGGCAGTTTTGACTAAGAAGTATGTGCGTGAGATTGTGAGGCTGCACGGTGTGCCAACGAGTATTGTGTCAGACAGGGATCCTTTGACATGAAGTGGGTTATAAGGCTAGAAGGTGGTAGCTCTGGCAGCCTCTACCTTTGTGTATTAACATGAATATCATATCATGGAACTGATCACTATGATTCAAATAAACAAGTGGGACTTTGTGGGCTGTTGTTTTAAGCATCACGTGATACTTAGGAAGAAAAGGCCAAATTGTCGCTTTCACAAGTGTGTTAGGACCACAAGGAGTCAATATCAGCACAAAACTGAAAGAATAGAGAGTTTAGACAGTTTAAGAGAGATTAGAGAGTTTAAGGGAACATATTTCCATTCATTCAAGTTAAGAACATACAAGAACTATAAGCTGATATTTATATACAATTTATATCAGCTGAATAACGGTCATAACATCTTAACCCTTCATTCATAAGAAAAAATCATGGCCATTGATGAGAGAACACGCTCCACCATTCAAAATCTCCAACAGTTCACTTGTGGTCCTCCTTTTATGCTGATATTGACTCCTTGTGGTCCTAACACACTTGTGAAAGCGACAGTTTGGCCTCTTCTTCCTAAGTATCACGTGATGCTTAATACAACAACCCACAAAGTCCCACTTGTTTATTTGAATCATAGTGATCAGTCCCATGATATGATATTCGTGTTAATACACAAACGTAGAGGCTGCCACAACTACCACCTTCTAGCCTTGTAACCCACTTCATGTCAACACTCCCCCTCAAACTTGACCATAGGGATAGGTCAAGTTTGGATAGCCATGAAGCATTCCCTCATTAAAACCTTAGCTTGGAAAAACCACTTGGGATAAAAACCAAGCAAAGGAAAAAGAGTAGAACACCTCATGGCTAAGAGGACTAGTGTGATGAGAGATCCACGAGTCCAAGTGATGTAACCCCACGTGATCAACCCCGAAGAAAGGCTGAAAGGGAAGCGAATATGGAGGATGAAGGCGTGATGATGCTGGTCCGAATTTGACAGCAACGATGGTAAGGAATGGAGGTGAATTCGAATGTGATTAGGGTGATGAACAGATGCGACAATGGAGCAATGAACAGCGAATGGTGATGATGATGAGACGTGATGATATTGTGGCTGTGATGGTGGCGTGAATGAGAGGTGAAGAGAATGATTATTACGGATAGTTGTTTAGGTGAAAAGGTGGATTAGAACAGATAGAAGAGTTTCAGAATCACAACGTGTATTGAAACTCAGATTCAAAGAACGCATTCAAGAATCAAAGTGAGAGAAGAAAATCGATATTGCTGCTGGCATAAAAGTTCTTCGCTAAAAACAACCTAAGATGGCGTCACATGGGTTTTATAATCAACCCTAGAGACATGAAACCCAAACAACAAAGCGTTTGAAAATAAACAACAAAGCGTTTGAAATTTAATTAAAAACAGCGAGGCGTCCCAACCTTAAGGTTCCTAATTGGTGCACCTCTAAAATAACTAAGTACTAAGCCATAGTGACTTGTACCTTATCACCCAATGGCAACGACTTCTAAGTAACTCGACATAGTGATTCATTTGCCTCATTAAAAACCATGCTGAGAAAACCTCAACATGGGAAAAAGAGTACAGACTCCTCACCTTAAGTTACTTAGTCATCATTACCGGGTGGAGTCTTCAACGTGGAGATATTAAAGACTTGAATCTTCGGTAAGCTAAGTGATCCTTCTACTATGAGTGAATGAGCCTCCTTGGCCATCTCCTTAGCTCTGGAACGAGTGATCCTTCCAACTATCTCTGGTTCCTCCTCAGCTACTGGTTCCTCAGCTTCCTTGCTTTCCATGATCATATCACCAAGCTTGGGATGTATGAACTCGCAAACCTTAGTACTTGCGGCTTTGGTGAAAATGTCTACCAATTGGCCTTCACTTCTTGTGTAGCAAGGGAGAATGACTTGTTGTTCCACGGCTTGTCTAACCTTGTGACAGTCCACTTCTATATGCTTGGTCCGTTCATGGAATACACTGTTGGATGCTATATGAATGGCCGCCTGGTTGTCACAGTGCATGGTGATGGGGGAGGTTGTTTCTATGCCCAAGTCTCTCAGTAGTCCCTTGATCCATATGAGTTCACTAGTAAGCTTCCTCATAGCTCGGTATTCTGCCTCGGCACTTCAACACGATACAACCTTCTGCTTCTTGCTCTTCCAAGTGGCTAGATTCCCTCCAATGAAGGTACAATAACCAGTTGTTGATCTCCTATCCAACCTATCACCGGCCCAATCAGCGTCACAATACCCCACAATCTCTGTGCTACTGTTGCAACCCATCCATATTCCTTGCCCTGGTGCTTCCCTTAGATATCTCAAGATCCTTTCCACCATATTCCAGTGATGTATCTTGGGAGTTTGCATATGCTGGCTGACTTGGTTGAGCGCAAAACACACGTCTGGTCTGGTAATGGTGAGATAGATAAGCCTCCCAACCATTCTTCTGTAGTGAGTGACATTTTCATATGGCTTATCTTCAAACTCCTCCTCACGTAACACCTTATAGCCATCTTCAAGTGGAGTCTTAGCTGTTCTTCCTCCAAGCTCACCTGCTCACTCAACAAATCAAGTGTGTACTTCCTTTGGGATAGAAACAGCCCCTCTTTAGATCGGCATATCTCAATCCCTAGAAAGTACTTTAACTCACCCAAGTCTTTGATATCAAACGCTGATTTAAGAAAGGTTTTAGTTAAGATGATACCTTCCTTGTCACTTCCTGTGATGATGATATCATCCACATACACTAGGATGACCACAATGCCTTGTTTACTTGTAAGAGTAAAGAGAGTATGATCTGCTTCAGACTTAATGAACCCTCTTCCATTGAGTGTTGTTCGTAGTTTATGATACCAGGCCCTTGGTGATTGTTTCAAGCCATAGATCGCCTTCTTCAGTCTAAGTACATTTCCTGGTTTGACGAGGTATTCCAGGCCAGGAGGTGGTCGCATATAAACTTCATCTTCCAATTCTCCTTGTAGGAAAGCATTCTTCACATCCATCTGCCAGAGATCCCATTCCAAGTTGACGGCAAGTGATAGGACAATCCTTATGGTATGTAGCTTGGCAACTGGAGCAAATGTCTCAAGGTAGTTTTCCCCATATGTCAGAGTGAACCCCCTTGCCACTAGTCTTGTCTTGTATCTCTCCACCTTTCCATTAGCTAGATACTTGATCGTGAAAACCCATCTACTTGTTACTGCCTTCTTGCCTTTGGGAAGCTCAGCCTCATACCATGTATCATTGATGATCATTGCATTAGTTTCATCCCCAACAGATTCTGTCCACTCTTCATGCTTCATAGCTTCTTCATATGAGCTTGGGATGTACTCCTGATCCAAAGCTCCAATGAACGCCTGATGTTCTTGAGGATACTGAGCTAGAGAGCACATTGCTTGTATTGGATGAAAAACTGCTTGAGCGTTGAAGTAGACCCTAGTATTGATCCAATTAGAGGCAGGTTGTTTGATTCTGGTACTCATTCTCAACGTTTGTCCCTGACCTGGTTGTTTGATTCTGGTACTCCTTCTCAACGTTTGTCCTTGACCTTCTTCTTCAATTAGTGTTGTGTCATACTATCCATGGGCTGATCTTCATTCACCACTACGTTTTCCACCTCATTTGGTACATTACTACTATCCATGGGCTGATGCTCATCTTGATCATGAGACTCTAAACCTTCTTGTTCCACCTCTTCAGTAGGTTGAGATTGATTCCCCCCTTCAGGATCAAGATGAGGTTGAGGAGGAACCATGACCACATCATCCTTGGACTACTCACCCATTTCAGCATTCGATGCATTTGGTGGAGCCGGATCACCATACCCATTAGGCTCATTAGCAACCCTTTCTTGAGGTACATAGATGCCAAGGCCTTCCATTACTCTTCGTAAGCTGTTTGCTCTATCCGAGGTTTATTGGGATAAATCCTTTAGCTCATCCCAACTCTTCTTATCATAATACCCTCTTGATTCAACAAACCGCACATCCCTAGAGACTAGAACCCTCCTGGTTTCTGGTATGTAACACTTATATCCCTTTTGGTGAGGTGAGTACCCAATGAACATTGCTCGTGTACTCTTTGGTTCCAGCTTGTTTCTTTGTTCACCTGGAATCAATACAAAGCACAAGCACCCAAATACACGTAAATGATCAATAGAGGGACAGTGTTTGTTAAGTACCTCATGTGGGGATTGATCTTGAAGAACTCTTGATATGACCGTGGCTAGCAAGGAAACAGAAGCTGCAGAGGAACCGGAGATAGTGGGACGGATCACTCGCTCAAGAGCTAAGGAGATGGCCAAGGAAGCTCATTCACTCATAGCTGAAGGGTCATTCAATCTACCGAGGATCCAAGTCTTCAACATATTCACCTTGAAGACTTCACCCGGTAATGACAACTAAATAACTTAGGTGTGCAGTCTGTACTCTTTTTCCCATGTTGAGTTTTGTCCCATTGGGTTTTATCATCATGGTTTTTAACGAGGCAGATGAATCACTACGTCGAGTTATTTAGGAGTCATTACTAATGGGTGATAAGGTACAAGTCACTATGGCTTAGTACTTAGTTATTTTAGAGGTACACCAATTAGGAACCGTAAGGTTGGGACGCCTCGCTGTTTTTAATTAAAGTTCAAACGCTTTGTTGTTTATTTTCAAACGCTGTGTTGTTTGGGTTTCATGTCTCTAGGGTTGATTATAAAACCCATGTGACGCCATCTTAGGTTGTTTTAGCGAAGAACTTTTATGCCAGCAGCAATATCGATTTTCTTCTCTCACTTTGATTCTTGAATGCGTTCTTTGAATCTGAGTTTCAATACACGTTGTGATTCTGAAACTCTTCTATCTGTCCTAATCCACCTTTTCACCTAAATAACTATCCGTAATAATCATTCTCTTCACCTCTCATTCACGCCACCATCACAGCCACAATATCATCACGTCTCATCATCATCACCATTCGCTGTTCATTGCTCCATTGTCGCATCTGTTCATCACCCTAATCACATTCGAATTCACCTCCATTCCTTACCATCGTTGCTGTCAAATTCGGACCAGCATCATCACGCCTTCATCCTCCATATTCGCTTCACTTTCAGCCTTTCTTCGGGGTTGATCACATGGGATTACATCAAGTGGTATCAGAGCTGACTCTGTGCCAAAGGCTGAGCAATTCTAAACCCTAATCTCGTTTTATTTGTTATTTTCGATTTTGTTTGTTTGGTCTTGTTTCGATTCCTAGTTGTTTTAGGAATTAGTTTCGAAATTCCTTGTAGCAATAGGATTCTGTTTTGTGGTGATTTCTAGTTGAATTAGGACTGATTTTTCTGTTAGGAGTCCTACTGGTTTTTAGGATTAGAGATCACGTTTTTAGAGCCTTCTTTGTGTTGTTAGTTGTTGATGCACTTATATTGTTATAGTTTTAGCTGTGCTATTTCTCCTTATAAGGACTTGTTACTGTGAGTTATTTAAAATATTTCAGGTACAATGGAGCTGTCTGCAAAAGCTATGGAAGCTTTAAATCAAGCCATGCTCCAGCAGATCAAAGAATCAAATCAGCTAATGTCTACTCAATTCCAGCAACAGATGGAGCAGCTCAGTAACAAATTTGAGAAGCAAATCAAGGACATTGCGCAAGCATCTAGTGCTACAGACCCAGAATCATCAGAACCGCCTAGTCCTAATGAAGCTATACGCCGCGCCAAGGGTAAAGCACACGTGGGAGCATCCTCTAAGCAGCCACGAACTAGAACAGCAAGATCACCTCTGGGAGGTAGCAAAACCGTGCACAATCAGAGGAGAAACACAGAAAATACAGAAAGAGAGCATCATCGGACTGGTAGAGCACCTACACGTCCACACCGTCGAGCTGAACAAGTAGCTGGGCATCGTGTGTATATGGAATCAGATTTTGACTACTCAGAAGAAGATGAAGCCTCAGGTCACAGCCTAGAGACATTAAGAAGAGACAGAAACAGAGGCAATGGCAGAGACTATGATCCTTTGAGGAAGCAGCTGAATAATCTCAAGATTCAGTATCCAACTTTTCATGGTACCAATGACCCAGAGACTTATCTAGACTGGGAAAGGAAGATGGAATCAAACTTTCAGGTTCAAGGTACTTATGAGCTGAACAAGGTGAAGATAGCCATCTCAGAATTCAATGGTTATGCATTGTTGTGGTGGGAACAGTTGGGACTCACTAGACAGCGACAGAGAGAGCCTGCCATTACTACTTGGGATCAGCTAGTCACACAGATGAGGAAGAAGTTCGTTCCTGCACACTACCAGAGAGAGACTCTCAGCAAGCTTAGGCGTCTTATACAAGGCACTAAGTCAGTAAGAGATTACTATCAGGAGCTGGAAACTTTAATGATCAGAGCTGACTTGGGAGAAGGTGAAATCATGGTGATGTCAAGGTTTCTTGGGGGATTGAACAGAGAGATTCAAGACAAGGTAGAGCTACTGAATTATGAAGATGTACAAGAGATGGTACACAAAGCAGAGTTGATTGAATCGCAGCTCAAGAGAAAGAATGTGAGGCCTACTTTTACTTCTAACATCCCAAAACCAAGAGAATTCAGCAAGCCAGCCTATACCAAAGACGCCAAACCAGCTACAGCTACTGTCAAAGAAGAGGTTAAGATCGAATTCAGACCCAAGAGTGGAACTTCTACAAGCCACATCAGGTGCTTTAAATGCCAAGGAATGGGGCATTACTCCAGGGACTGCCCTAATAAGAAGATGTTTCTGCTACAAGATGGGGGAGAGATTGTGCCTCAAGACAGTTCAGAGAGTGAACCAGAATTAGAGTTAGGAGATGGAGATGAAGCAGCAGCAATGGGAGAGATGTTAGTGGCACGCAGAACATTAAGTGTTCAAATTCATCCAGATGATAGAGGACAGCGTGAGAATCTCTTTCACACCAGATGTGTAGTTCAAGACAAGGTCTGTACCTTGATTGTTGATGGTGGTAGCTGTACCAATGCTGCTAGTGAAGAGATGGTAAAGAAGCTTAATCTCCAGACCACTTCACATCCTAGGCCATATCAGTTACAGTGGCTGAACAACAAGGGAGCTCTAACTGTGTCTCAGCAAGTAGTAGTTAAGCTAGCGATTGGGAGATATGAAGATGAATTGCTGTGTGATGTGATTCCAATGAAGTCAAGTCACATCCTATTGGGCAGGCCATGGCAGTTCGATAGAAGAGTCTTTCATGATGGCTATACAAACAAGCAATCCTTTGAGTTCAAGGGACGCAAGATCACTCTTCTGCCACTCACGCCAAGCGAAATATACCAAGATCAGCTTCATATGAATCGTAAAGATACAGAGAAAGTGTCTAACAGCCTGTACATCAATCACAGCGAATTCAGCAAGATATTTGATCCAGAGATGACAACATTCATGTTTGTGTACAGAGAGACACTCACCAGCACTAAACCAGCAGCAGAGCTTCCACATGAGATGATAGAGATCATCGAAGAGTATAAGGATGTTTTTCCCGAAGAGATACCTCCAGGGTTACCTCCAATACGTGGAATAGAACACCAAATCGATTTGGTTCCAGGATCAGCTCTACCAAACAGACCAGCTTACAGGACCAATCCTGTAGAGACAAAGGAATTACAGAAACAAGTAGAAGAGCTGATGAGCAAGGGACATATCAGAGAGAGTTTAAGTCCATGTGCAGTACCGGTGTTGCTAGTTCCAAAGAAAGATGGGTCATGGAGGATGTGCGTTGACTGCAGAGCCATTAACAATATCACAGTGAAGTACAGACATCCTATTCCAAGGCTTGATGATATGCTGGATGAGTTATGTGGATCAGCAATCTTCTCGAAAATCGATTTGAAGAGTGGGTATCATCAGATCAGAATGAAGGAAGGGGATGAGTGGAAAACTGCTTTCAAGACCAAGCAAGGGCTGTACGAATGGCTAGTCATGCCGTTTGGCCTCACCAATGCTCCCAGCACCTTCATGCGCTTAATGAACCATGCTCTTAGACCCTTCATAGGCGTCTTCGTGGTAGTCTACTTCGATGATATCCTCATTTACAGCAAAGGTCTGGAAGAACACTTAGAACACATCCGCCAAGTTCTAAATGTTCTTCGTTCTCAATCCCTGTTTGCAAATTATTCTAAGTGTTCATTCTGTACTACTGAGGTTATCTTTCTAGGTTTTATTGTTAGTGCAGAAGGAGTTAGAGTTGACGATGAGAAGATCAAGGCGATAAAGGAATGGCCTGCACCTAAAAACGTGGCAGAAGTCAGGAGCTTTCATGGCTTAGCAGGATTTTACAGGAGATTCGTTCAAGACTTCAGCACCATAGCAGCGCCATTAACAGAAGTTATCAAGAAGGACGTTGGATTTAGATGGGGAGAAGCACAAGAGAAGGCGTTCACAGCCTTAAAAGAGAAGCTTATCAAAGCCCCTATCTTAGTACTTCCTGATTTCATGAAAACTTTTGAGATTGAATGTGATGCCTCCGGAGTGGGTATAGGTGCTGTTTTGATGCAGGATAGGAAACCAGTTGCTTACTTCAGTGAGAAGCTAGGAGGATCGACTTTAAACTATCCTACCTATGACAAGGAGCTGTATGCATTGGTCCGAGCTCTTCAAACGTGGCAGCACTACTTATGGCCCAAAGAATTCGTCATCCACACAGATCATGAGTCTTTGAAGCATCTTAAAGGCCAACAGAAACTCAACAAGAGACACGCTAGGTGGATGAAGTTCATAGAAACTTTCCCATACATCGTTAAGTACAAGAAAGGTAAGGATAATGTAGTCGCAGATGCATTATCCAGAAGGTACACTCTTGTTTCTACTTTGGCTTCTAAACTAGACGGTTTTGAACATATAGTAGATCTCTATGAAACTGACATTGATTTTGCTGAGAGCTATGGTAAATGCCATAAGTTTGCATTTGAAAAATATTATAGGCAGGATGGATATCTGTTTTATAACAATCGCTTGTGCATACCACGAGGCTCCATAAGAGAACTACTAGTTAGAGAAGCTCATGGAGGTGGACTAGCTGGACATTTTGGAGTATCAAAGACTCTACGTGGACTGCAAGATCACTTCTACTGGCCTCACATGAAGTCAGACGTGGAGAAGGTTTGTTCTAGGTGTGCTATTTGTAAAATGGCAAAGGGTAAAGTACAGCCTAACGGTTTGTACATCCCTCTCCCTATTCCGTCTCAACCCTGGACTCATATATCTATGGACTTTGTACTTGGCTTACCTCGAACCAGGAATGGTAGAGATTCTATCTTTGTTGTGGTTGACAGGTTTAGCAAGATGGCTCACTTCATCGCTAGTCACAAGACAGATGATGCTGTTAGTGTAGCTAATTTATTTTTCAGGGAAGTGGTACGTCTGCATGGTATGCCTCAAGTGATCGTTTCAGACAGAGATACAAAGTTCTTAGGACATTTCTGGAGAACGTTATGGGCTAAACTAGGGACCAAGCTGTCATTCTCAACCACATGTCACCCACAAACAGATGGGCAAACCGAAGTGGTGAACAGGACGCTATCTACACTCCTTAGGACTTTAGTGAAAAGCAACATCAAGTCATGGGAAGAGTGTCTACCACACGTAGAGTTTGCTTACAATCACGCTAAGCATTCTGCTACTCTATTCTCTCCTTTTGAAATCGTTTATGGCTTTAATCCACAATCACCTCTAGACTTGATCCCTTTACCTTTAAGTGTGAAGTGTAGCTTTGATGGCAAAGAAAAGGCTGAACAGGTCAGGAAGATACACGCTAAAGCTAAGGAGAATATAGAGAAGAAGACTAAGCAGTACGAGAAGCACGCGAACAAGGGCAGAAAGGAGCTAGTGTTCGAGGAAGGAGACTTGGTGTGGATTCATCTACGCAAGGATAGGTTCCCAGAAGAACGGAAGAGCAAGCTGAAGCCACGAGTAGACGGACCATTTGAAATCATCAAGAAAATCAACAACAACGCCTATCAGATTGATCTCCAAGGTAAGTATAACATATCTCCATCGTTCAACGTTTCTGACTTGCTTCCTTATATTGCAGATTCAGATTTGAGGACAAATCCTTTTGAAGAGGGGGAGGATGATATGACCGTGGCTAGCAAGGAAACAGAAGCTGCAGAGGAACCGGAGATAGTGGGACGGATCACTCGCTCAAGAGCTAAGGAGATGGCCAAGGAAGCTCATTCACTCATAGCTGAAGGGTCATTCAATCTACCGAGGATCCAAGTCTTCAACATATTCACCTTGAAGACTTCACCCGGTAATGACAACTAAATAACTTAGGTGTGCAGTCTGTACTCTTTTTCCCATGTTGAGTTTTGTCCCATTGGGTTTTATCATCATGGTTTTTAACGAGGCAGATGAATCACTACGTCGAGTTATTTAGGAGTCATTACTAATGGGTGATAAGGTACAAGTCACTATGGCTTAGTACTTAGTTATTTTAGAGGTACACCAATTAGGAACCGTAAGGTTGGGACGCCTCGCTGTTTTTAATTAAAGTTCAAACGCTTTGTTGTTTATTTTCAAACGCTGTGTTGTTTGGGTTTCATGTCTCTAGGGTTGATTATAAAACCCATGTGACGCCATCTTAGGTTGTTTTAGCGAAGAACTTTTATGCCAGCAGCAATATCGATTTTCTTCTCTCACTTTGATTCTTGAATGCGTTCTTTGAATCTGAGTTTCAATACACGTTGTGATTCTGAAACTCTTCTATCTGTTCTAATCCACCTTTTCACCTAAATAACTATCCGTAATAATCATTCTCTTCACCTCTCATTCACGCCACCATCACAGCCACAATATCATCACGTCTCATCATCATCACCATTCGCTGTTCATTGCTCCATTGTCGCATCTGTTCATCACCCTAATCACATTCGAATTCACCTCCATTCCTTACCATCGTTGCTGTCAAATTCGGACCAGCATCATCACGCCTTCATCCTCCATATTCGCTTCACTTTCAGCCTTTCTTCGGGGTTGATCACATGGGATTACATCAACTCTGGTTGGTATTTTGTTAATTAGATAACAGGCTGCCATCACGGCATCTCCCCAAAAGCTCTTGGCCACATTTATATGGAACATCATGCTCCTTGCGACCTCCATAAGGTGCCTATTCTTTCTCTCAGCCACACCATTTTGTTGTGGAGTGTATGGGCAGCTGGTTTGATGGATCACCCCATGCTTTGCTAGATGTTGTTTGAATGCATTGCTAGTGTATTCCCTTCCATTATCTGATTGAAAAATCTTTATCTTGGCATTGTAATGGTTAGTGATATAGTTTTGGAAATTGATAAAAAGCTTTTAACACCCTATCTTTTGATTGTAGCAAAGTAATCCAAGTGTATTTCGATTTCTCATCTATGAATGTCACAAAGTATTTGTTTTGTTCTCTAGACGCACAAGGGGCTGTCCACACATCAGAATGAACCAAATCAAAGCATTTGTTATAGATAGTGATTGATTTAGGGAATACAGCCTTGCAATGTTTTCCTAGAATACACGCTTCACAATCTTCTTTAAACGAAATACTAAGCAACATGATGTTTAAGGCACGAGAATGAGGATGATCTAGTCTAGCATGCCACATTTCACTTGTATTGGAATCAGAACTAGAATTTAAAGCATAATATAAGTCATAATCAAGCTTGGTGTCTTCAAGTAAGTACAAGTCTCCCTTGCTCACACCTTTGCCAAGCAATCTACTTGTTTCAATATCCTGAAAGTAGACATCATTAGGCGTGAAGGTAACACTGCATTTCAAGTCATTAGTTGTTCGTTTAACTGATAACAGATTGGAAGTGAAATTAGGCATATACAATGCTTTTGATTCTTTGTTAAACAACCTAAGATCACCTATTCCTCTAATTGGTACTCTTTCTCCATTAGCTATCATGACATTTCCTAGAGCAGGGACGATATTGCTAATCAAATTTAGATCACTAATCATATGATGGCTAGCCCCTGAATCTATAATAAGTGGTTTTTTTAATTTCAAGTCAGTGCAAGCATTTAGAGAGATACCAAAGTTGTTACCGGAGTTTTCCTTGAGGGCTTAATGAGAGCATCAAGATCAGATCGCTTGATGGTTTCATCTTGAGTTGTCGTCAAGGTAGAGACGTTGTTGGGCGTTGCTTTCCCTCCACTAGCCACATTGGATACACGCATGGTCATTGGCCTGTATGATTCACTCACTTCACCCGAGAAGTGTGCCCTTGCCTCATTCCTAAACTTTTGAGGTTTGAGATGAGGATGGAGTATCCAGCACTTGTCCACCATGCCCCTTGATATGATCCTCCCTAGAATCTTTACAAAGAAGCTGGCTGGAACTGAGTTAGAGACAGAAACTTGCGGAATAGTTTCTGGGTTTGAGAGAGAGAGACGGTGAAGAGGTTGCAGCAGCAACGAACCGTTCCTAAGAGATAGATACGTTGGGAATGAGCCTCCAACAAGTGATTTCGTTCCTAAGAACAAGAGAGAGATTTTCGTGACTTATGTTTGAGAGAAAGAGAGTTTTTATTTGATAACTGTTTGATGATCCAATCCAGGATGGTTTTGAAGAGTTACAAAGTTCAGAATATAAAGAAAAGAGAGAAGAAAGAGGATCTCGAAAATAGGAGTCTTGGGACATGTTCCAAGACCAGAATTAAACACTCTCATGCAAAGTTTAAATTTCAAGCTAAAGAAAATAGATAGGCCACGAAATTGAAGATGGCTTGGGCTGGATCAACAAATGGATGATGGGGAAAGTGTTGCATAAACCTCATTAAAAACCTTTCCAAGAAAACCCCTTGGGACAAAACTTGGATAAGGAAAAAAAGAGTACTTATACCACAGTTAATCCATTTGTTTATGTTCTTGGACTTGTGGTAAGACAAGAATGATGTGAATATCTTCTTCATGCTCCATTTGGACTCTTGTTTTGGTCCATGCTCAGCTACAAGCTCCGGTTCAAGCTGCTCCCCCTCGGCTACAAGCTTATCCTCACGTTCATGCTCTGGTTCAGGTGGCTTTTTCTTGATGTTGCTCAGGATCACATCATCCTCACCCAGTTGAAAAGGATTTGTCCTCAAATCAGGACCATCTGCACGCAAAAGAGCCAGGTTAGAACCCATAGAACTTGAGTTTGGAGTATACTTACCTTGCAAGTTCGTTTTGTGGGTTTTGGAAGTGAGCTGCGCTGGGATTTGAAATGGCTTGTGCTCTACAGCAGCTGCATCATTATAATAATCAAGGTCCTTAAGCTTAGCACGTCCTTCAGTCCTTAGTCCTCCTTTTTGTCCGAGTTGATCTCCATTGAATCCGATTTGTTGTGTTCGAGGTAGAATAGAACCTGTATGTTTAAACAACAAAGGAACACGACCATTAGTCTTAAAATTCATATTAGAATGAGAGAACTTACCTTTTCCAGTAGTGGTTTGATCATCTAAATGCTCCTTTAGCTCAAGGCTTTTGCTGGTAAGACAAGGTTTTCGGATGTGTCGTCCAAAGGAAAGATGAAATCGAATTGTCCAAACTGAATTCTTTGCTCAGCTCTCATCCTTTGCAAGTAGTTCACTGTTTTTGGCTTAGAAATTAAGGATTGATCATCGTGAAGCTGCTGGTGCTCTTTTTCTTTGATGATAAGCAACTCCTTTGGATTTTCAGCTTTGGCAAAGAGATTTGATGGCTTGATGATAAGCTGCTGCTGGTACTCTCAACCTTCTTTCCTTTCTTCTTTTGATCTTGATAAATCTCAGATGGTGTCATTGGAACAAGGGTGTGCTTTCTGCCTTTGAACTCGAATGAGTACTTGTTTGTAGAGCCGTCATGAATCACTCGCCTATCATATTGCCATGGCCTCCCCAACAGAATGTGACTTGCTTCCATAGGTAGAACATCACACAGCACGTCATCTTCATATTTGCCAATGGTTAGAGAAACCGTTACTTGGCTGTTCACTCGCATTTCGCCCTCATCATTGAGCCAATGCAGATTGTATGGCTTTGGATGTTTTTTTACGGTTAGACCAAGCTTGTTAACCATGTACTCACTTGCTACATTAGTGCAACTTCCTCCATCGATTATGAGACTGCACACTTTGTCTTGCACATGACATCTAGTATGAAATAGGTTTTCTCTTTGTGCTTCTTCCTCTGTCTTAGCTTGCACATTCAATATCTTTTTCATCATTAAAAGATCTCCTTTAGCAGCATATTCCTCATGCACTTCTGTTGAATCCATCCTTTTCCTCTTCTGAATCGAGTTCCCCATTGTCTAAGAGAATCATAACTCGCTTGTTAGGACATGCACTAGCAATGTGCCCTCTTCCTTGACACTTGAAGCAAACAATCTCACGAGCTCTAGTAGTTGTAGCTTGTGTTTTCTCCTTGGAATCTGAACTAGCAGACAATTGCTTGGAAAACTCTTTAGGCTCAACAATAGCCTTTTCTTCTTTAAGATAGCTCGACCTAGTAGAAGTTGAACCAGCTCCAAATGTTGATCTAGACCCCTTTCTTTTGATCTGTTGCTCGATCAGAATAGATTTGTGATAGATCTCCTCTAAATCAGCATAGCTTTGCATCTCTACTCTGTCTTGAATTTCTCGGTTCAGCCCACTCAAGAACGTAGCAATGGTTGCTTCAACATCTTCTTCAATATCAGCCTTGATCATTAGAGATTCCATCTCTTGAAAATAATCCTCCACGCTGCTGTTTCCTTGGATCAAGCGTCTTAACTTCTGGTGCAGCTCTCGGTGATAGTGACTAGGGACAAAACGCTTCCTCATGACTGCTTTCAACTCACCCCAAGTATCAACCGGTGGCTCTTTATTGCGCTTGCGAGTTGCAGTGATCTGATCCCACCAATTGATAGCATAGCCATAGAATTCAGTTGCAGCAAGTTTTACCATCTTGAGATCTGAATACTCTTGACAATCATAGATCATCTCGATCTTTTTCTCCCATTCAAGATATGCATCTGGATCATTCTTGCCATGAAAAGGAGGAACTTTCAGCTTCATGTTTCTCATGTCATCATCAACACGTTCCCTTGCTCTCCTATCACGCCTTGGACTGCCTTGAGAGGAAGTATCATCACCATCATTGTTTCTGGGCTGTCTTTGGTGGTGACGGATGGGATTTGCGTTTCTGTCTTGAGCTCTCCTTGGATTAGGCTCTCTTTGTAGCCGATCAATTCTCTGATGCAGCTCTTCTCCTTGTTGTCTCATCATTTGCTCAAAACGATCCATCATAGCTTCCATAAACAGTTTGTTGTTGTCGTTGTTCCCGTTGTTGGTGCTATTATTGTCTCCATCTTCTACCATCTTGTACCTGAAAAATTAAGACAACAAACAAGCCAGTAACAAGTTCTCACAAAAACAAAATGCAGAGCAGAGTTGCAATAACAGACAGCCATGCACTTAGAGTTTGATTTAAAATTCAAACCAACTCCGAAAATCCTGATTCCAATTTAAAATTAAGTTAACTCATCCTCAAACTAGAATTAATTAACGAAATATCAAAACAAGTCACAAGCGATTTTAGAAAATTCGAGCAATACAGAAGACGAACAGACAGTTTTTCGTAAACAGTTCTAAATGCAAATCCAGAATTCGAACAACAATAACTAGTAGAATACGACCTAGAACAAGACGATTCGACACCAAAACTGAAAGATAAGACTCTGAATGACAAGATATGATTAGTTTGAAATGATTTCGACAAACAGATTGAGAACGAGATTACCCAACTTCTATATGTGCTTTGATACCACTTGATATGATCCTCCCTAGAATCGTCACAAAGAAGCTGGCTGGAACTGAGTTGGAGATAGAAACTTGCGGAATAGTTTCTGGGTTTGAGAGAGAGAGACGGTGAAGAGGTTGCAGCAGCAACGAACCATTCCTAAGAGATAGATACGTTGGGAATGAGCCTCCAATAAGTGATTTCGTTCCTAAGAACAAGAGAGAGATTTTCGTGACTTATGTTTGAGAGAAAGAGAGTTTTTATTTGATAACTGTTTGATGATCCAATCCAGGATGGTTTTGAAGAGTTACAAAGTTCAGAATATAAAGAAAAGAGAGAAGAAAGAGGAATCTCGAAAATAGGAGTCTTGGGACATGTTCCAAGACCAGAATTAAACACTCTCATGCAAAGTTTAAATTTCAAGCTAAAGAAAATAGATAGGCCACGAAATTGAAGATGGCTTGGCCTGGATCAACAAATGGATGATGGGGAAAGTGTTGCATAAGCCTCATTAAAAACCTTTCCAAGAAAACCCCTTGGGACAAAACATGGATAAGGGAAAAAGAGTACTTATACCACACTTAATCCATTTGTTGATGTTCTTGGACTTGTGGTAAGACAAGAATGATTTGAATATCTTCTTCATGCTCCATTTAGACTCTTGTTTTGGTCCATGCTCAGCTACCAGCTCCGGTTCAAGCTGCTCCCCCTCGGCTACAAGCTTATCCTCACGTTCATGCTCCGGTTCAGGTGGCTTTTTCTTGATGTTGCTCAGGATCACATCACCCCTTCTTCTTGCAATGATCACAAACCCATATCATCTTGTCATCAGGTTTGTAGAATCCCTTGTTTGCAACTCCTTCGGCTTGGTTTGCCAGCACAAGCTCCTGTTTGCTTCCAAACAGGCCTACTGATCCTTGCTCCTTCTGGATTTGAGCACACACGTCATCTAAGGTTGGTAGCTTCTCTGCCCTCAACATATGCTTGATCAGGTCATTGTAGGCCGGATTTAGAGTTAGGAGTAAGGCAAAGACCTTATCCTCCTCACGCCTATCATTCAACACAGTTGGATCGAGAGTACATGGCCTTAGCATCTCCAACTCTGCCCACAAGGCCCTGAACTTGCCAAAATGCTGGTTGAAGTTGGTCTCTTCTTGACAGAGACTGCTGACAGCTCTCTTGACTTCAAACACTCTGCTCAAGTTTGAAACGTTGCTATACACCCTTTTCAGTGTATCCCACAACTCCTTCGAAGTTTCGCAGTAGGAGTAAGCTTCCAATATTGATGTCTCAAGGCTGCTTTGAATATTGGACAACACCATGAGATCCTCCTGATCCCACTTGTTCTCGCCAGCCAACACCACTTCTGTACCATCCTCTCCTAGGTTGGTTTTGTTTGTAGGTTTGTCATCTGTTACATAGCACCAGAGGCCTCTTCTCCCTAGAGCTGTCTTGACCAGCCTTGACCACAAGAGGTAATTAGGTCCCTTTAGAGTAACTGGAATAATTACCTTTGGGTTTTCCATGTGAGAATTACCAAGAGAGAGTCACACACGCAGAATGGAATTAAATTTGAGCAGATTTGAGTAGAATGAATGGAGAATCAGAGTATAAGATTGCGGAAGTGATATGAAGATTATGTGGAGGTTAGAAGGTCTCAAGAGTAGTACGCTCTGATACCATGAAAGAATAGAGAGTTTAGAGAGTTTAAGAGAGATTAGAGAGTTTAAGGGAACATATTTCCATTCATTCAAGCTAAGAACATACAAGAACTATAAGCTGATATTTATAGACACTTATATCAGCTGAATAACGGTCATAACATCCTAACCCTTCATTCATAAGAAAAAATCATGGCCATTGATGAGAGAACACGCTCCACCATTCAAAATCCCCAACAGTTCACTTGTGGTCCTCCTTTTGTGCTGATATTGACTCCTTGTGGTCCTAACACACTTGTGAAAGCGACAGTTTGGCCTCTTCTTCCTAAGTATCACGTGATGCTTAATACAACAGCCCACAAAGTCCCACTTGTTTATTTGAATCAGAGTGATCAGTCCCATGATATGATATTCATGTCAATACACAAAGGTAGAGAGGTTGCCACAGCTATCAGCTTCTAGCCTTGTAACCCACTTCATGTCAACAGAAAGGGCACTTGAAGGAGAAGTGTTGGCTGTTGCATCCACACCTCAAGCCAAACAACAAGTGGACGGACCCAAGAGGGAATGTGGCTGCTCATGAGGTGAATGGTGATCCGGGAAGGGCCGACACATCCACCAAAGTGCTTGAAGGAGAAGTGAAGGCATTGATGACTGCTCAACGTGATCTTGTCTCAAAGGCAGACCTCGAGGCCATCATCAAAGCCATTAGAGGCTCCGGTAACCCCATTCACTCTTTAAAACCATTGATAGTAGATTCTGGAGCCTCTTATCACATGATAAGTGATTCCAATTTGATAACAGATGTAGAACCAGCCATAGGGAATGTTATAATTGCAAATGGTAGTAAAATTCCAATAGAAGGAGTAGGAAACTTAAGGTTATTTGATAAGAAGTCTAAAGCCTACATGCCTAGTTTTACCTCTAATCTCTTATCGGTTAAGAAAGCTACTACTGACCTCAATTGCTTAGCCATATTCAGTCCTAATGAAGTGTATTTTCAGGATATTGAGACAAGTAAAGTAATTAGGAAAGGAAAGACAAAGGACGACTTGTACTTGCTCGAAGACACCAAGTCGTGTTCTTCTTGTTTAGTTTCTGTTTCACCTTTATCTCATTTAGCTAAGGCAAACAATGCATTGTGGCATGCTTAGATTAGGACACCCACATTCTCGTGCTTTAAGCTTAATGTTTCCAAATATTTATTTTCAAAATGAAAATTGTGTTAAGATTTACGGAAATGATAGTATAGAGATTGAAGGTTAGATGAAGATTAGAGAGAAATAGAGAGAAGACATCTTATAGCTTAATGAGTTCTCATAAAACTGATTAATAAAACAAAGAGATTACATCAGATTATATAGAGGTGTACAGCTCACTAACATGACCGTTTAAAGATAAGAAAGATGATAAGCTTGTTGACTGCTTTTGACTGTCCTTTGCTTTTGATTGATGACTCACTCCCTTCTTTGTTGTTGAATGAACCAAGACATAATCTGGTCTATAAACGTAACGGATACTTTAGAGATAATTCTCGCCACGTTTTTAACCTCATTTGAACCGAGTCTCAGCCTTCCCGCGTCTTCCTTTCTCTCGATCACATGTCGTGTCGCGGTAAACGTATCTAACCCGATCATAAGTTAACCCGCGGGACAGTTTCCATCCGAATACCAAACATACTCGTGAGTCCCTTTATTTTATCACTCATCATATTGTGACCCTTACGTGAATATGTCCCAACATGATAAGATGATATCCATTGATCAATACGCCCCCTCAAGCTCAAACTAATGGAACATAAGTATGAGCTTGGAAACCTGTGAGCATCACCTCGTTAAAAACCTCAAGCATAGAAAACCACGTGGGACAAAACTATGCAAGAGGGAAAAAGAGTATGATGTCCACGGATAGGAGACGTGAGATCAAGGTTGTTCAAGGTTCACAAGTCCAAGTTTGCTAAAGATGTGATCGCAAACCTTAAGATTTGTGGCCTTGGTGAAGATATCCGCCAATTGGTCCTCGCTTCTCATAAAGCACGGAAGAGTAAACCCTTGCTCGGTCTTCTCCCGAACCTTGTGACAATCAACCTCGATATGTTTGGTCCGCTCGTGGAAAACCGAGTTGGTTGCAATGTGAATCGAGGCTTGGTTGTCACAATGCATCGTCATAGGTGTCGCTTGCTCGATGCCTAAACACTTGAGTAGTCCCTTGAGCCATACCAATTCGTTGGTGAGCTTCTTCATGGCCCGATACTCCGCTTCTGCACTTGAATCCGAAACCACCTTTTGCTTCTTGCTTTTCCAAGTCACTAGATTGCCTCCATCAAACGTACAATACCCGGTTGTCGATTTCCGATCAATCCTATCTCCGGTCCAATCCGCATCACAATACCCAACAATCTCGGTATTGTTGTTCCTTCCCATCCAAATGCCTTGACCAATGCTTCCTTTCAAGTACCGAAGTATTCTATCCACCATGCTCCAATGATAAACCGTAGGCTCCTTCATGTGTTGGTTGACTTGATTCACCGCAAAACACAAATCTGGCCGTGTTAGTGTCAAGTAGAAAAGCTTGCCCACAAGTCTCTGGTATTTTGCAACATCCCCAAACGGTGCATCTCCTTCCTCCCCCTTTCGGTTGACGTTGTAGCCGTCTTCAAGAGGTGTCTTGGCCGCTTTAGCATCCAATGTACCTGTCTCATCCAACAAATCAAGTGTGTACTTCCTTTGAGATAAAAATAAGCCTTCCGGAAGTCGGCAAATCTCAATCCCAAGGAAGTACTTAAGCTCTCCAAGATCTTTAATGTCAAAAACAGATTTAAGAAAGGATTTAGTTTCTTGGATACCTCCCTTGTCATCGCTGGTGATGACCAAGTCATCG
Organism: Arabis hirsuta; assembly: GCA_964056655.1. NCBI lineage: Eukaryota > Viridiplantae > Streptophyta > Magnoliopsida > Brassicales > Brassicaceae > Arabis > Arabis hirsuta. Next base: position 20,352,032 of record OZ053302.1, on the reverse strand, counting down.
ACGTAGATGAGAACGACTACTAGCCCTTGTGGTCCGTGTAAGGTGAAGAGAGTATGATCCGATTGTGACTTCTTGAAACCTCTACCCATAAGGACAAAGCTCAACTTGTGATACCAAGCTCGAGGAGATTGCTTCAAACCGTAGATAGCATTCCTTAACCGAAGAACCTTTCCCGGTGCAATGGTGTTCTCAAGACCCAGAGGTGGCTTCATGTAGACTTCTTCTTCGAGCTCACCTTGAAGAAACGCATTCTTGACATCCATTTGCCAAAGTTCCCAATCACGGTTTGTAGCAACGGAAATGACAACCCGAACGGTATGGAGCTTAGCCACGGGTGCAAAAGTACCCGTGTAATCAACCCATACGTTTGAGTGAATCCACGAGCCACAAGCCGAGCTTTGTACCGCTCAATCTCTCCGGTGCTTAGGTGCTTGATGGTGAATACCCACTTGGAGCTAACTGCTTTTTTCTCGGGTGGAAGGTCCGCTTCATCCCATGTGTGAGTTCGGATCATAGCTCCTACTTCAACATCCACTGCATTACTCCATTCTTTGCTCTCCATCGCTTCCTCATAAGACTTTGGTATTTGATCTTCCAAAATCTTACCGAGAAACGCTTGAAAATCCAATGGCAAAACAGCGAGTGAACATGTGGCTTGAATCGGATGAGCCACGGCGTTGCAATTGTAGTAGACTCTCTTGTCTTTCCATGTAGCGGGATCACTCATTGGTCTTGTACTTCTTCTAAGAACCGGTTGAGGTGTTGGCTCGGGAGGCGCTTGAATCGGTTGAGTGGGCTTATGCCTTGTGCTCCGGCGAAGGTTCTGTTGCGTCGGATGCTTCGGATCAGTTGGTACGTTGTGCTGTACCGATGATGGAGCTTGCGGTACTTCCGTGTCAGGTTGTGAAGAGGGTGCGGCAGGCACTTAAACTGATGAGGCAGGCTGCGGTGACGGTGCGACAGACTCGGCGGCAGCAGATTCTGATGCGGCAAGCTACGGTGAATGCGGTACCGTATCCGTATCTCTATCATACTCCCCCTCACTGTTAACTTCCGGCTCCTCTTGAGGTTGTCCCTCATTGCCTTCCATAGGTGGAGTATGTGGTGAAAAATTTGGTTGAGTGGTGACCGAAGGTGATCCATTCCCAAGGTGGTCCAATAGGAATTGAAGACTCGCGTTCCGGTCAAATGAGGTAGCTAAGTCCTTCAAGCTTTCCCAATCTTTCTCGTTGTAGTAACCTTGTTCTTAAAGGAATTTCACATCTCGAGAGACGTAGGTCCGATTGTTGCTTGGATCAAAGCATTTGTACCCCTTTTGCGTTGTAGAATACCCAAGGAATATGCACTTGATACTCTTTGGTTCAAGCTTGGTCCTTAGCTCTCCGAGAACTAAAACAAAACAAACACAACCAAAAACCTTTAGGTGTGTTAAACCGGATTAGTAAGGTTACGGTTGGCTTTGTACAACCCGTCGAACGGACAGTACGGACTGTATCGTACGCAAGTACAAGGTACAATGGTACACACAAGTACAAGGTATAATCTGATCAGTTTGTATTCCAATCCATCCACCAACCTTTGGGACCACAACAAGTTGTTCACCAACCTTATGGGACCACAACAAGTTGATCACTACCCAACAAACTCTCTTACACACGGGACCACATGGATGGCTGAGATCATCTCAGTTTGAACAGAAGGAGCATTTAGGGCAATGGACGGCCATGATCTTATGACCGTTGTATATAGCTCGTTTCTGTTCTGATTTTACATGTATATATATATGTGCAACCTTGTAATAATGTTAATCAATTGATTCAATCAGTTCATACACTCTCATTCTCTCTATTCTCTCTAAATCTCTCTTAAACTCTCTTAAACATTCCGCATATTCTAACACGGTATCAGAGAATATGGTCTTGTAATCTGTTGGTTTAAACCTTGTTCTTCTCTTTTTAAACACTTTCTCTTCTGGTTGCTTCCTGTTTTTCGTTGCAAACACATTCATATCACTTCTGGGTGAAATTGAGCTGTTCTTGTGAAGAATGGAAGGGATTAAGATGGTTTCACTACCTGTTGTGCTCAAGGGAGCAGAAAACTACTTGCTTTGGGCGAGAACTGCCAAAGCTGTGTTGTGTGGAAGAAAGCTATGGATTCATGTTGAGAACTCCAAGGCACCAAGTGTTGAGCCCAAAGAAGAAGGAGGAAAGGTGGTTGCAGCTGATTCTGATGATTGGTTCCAAGAGGATCAAGTTGTACTCTCCACCCTTCAAGGGTCTTTGGACATTTCTGTTCTTGAAGCATACTCCTACTGTGAACTGTGGGACACATTAAAGAATGTGTTTGGCAATGTCTCCATCCTCACCAGGGTGTTTGAGGTTAAACAAGCCATCAACAACCTTTCACAAGGTGATTTGGGGTTCAATGATTTCTTTGGGAAGTTCAAAAGCTTGTGGGCCGAGCTGGAAATGCTAAGACCAGCCACACTTGAAGCTTCCATTCTGAATGAGAGGAGAGAACAAGATAAAGTCTTTGCCCTTCTCATGGTGTTGAATCCAGTGTTTAATGACCTCATCAAGCACTTGCTAAGGGCTGAGAAGCTACCAAGCTTGGATGAAGTATGTGCTCAAATTCAGAAGGAACAAGGCTCATTGGGCTTATTTGGGAATAAAGGCAGCGAACTGGTCATGGCTAACAAAGGCAAATTGATGGCTGCAAACAAAGGCGCTTATGGGGCAGAAGAAAGATAGGTGTGGATCTGTGAGCATTGCAAGAAGAAGGGACATCTCAAGAGCAAATGCTGGATACTATACCCTCATCTACAAGCTCATCAAAGGAGACCAAAGGAAACCGAGAGCCAATGCAGCTACAAGCTCACACGAAGCTGCTGGGTCATCAATTCAGCCCAATGATAGTGAAGGAGCAGCCATGAGAGTTTCAGCCGAGAATGTGAAGAAATCCGACCTTGACATCCTCATCAAAGCCCTTAAAAAATTTGGTAACCCAATACAAGCCTTTAGTCTTAATACATTGCATAAACATGATCTAAGAAGTGTTGCTAATCATGTTTTAAGTGATAAACCTCTAATCGTTGATTCTGGTGCAAGCCATCATATGATTAGTGATGCTAAGTTGATTATTAACATTAAACCGGCTTTAGGGAATGTAATTATTGCAAATGGTGAAAAGGTTAAGATTGAAGGAATCTACTGTCCATTAAGAAAGCCACTTTTGATTTGAATTGTTATGTCATATTCAGTCCTAATGAAGTTTTCTTTCAGGATATTGAGTCAAGTAAGCTCCTTGGGCAAGGAATAACTAAGAATGGTCTCTATGTTCTTGAAGACACTAAACCATCACCTTTATCTAATGCTTTTGTGTTTACTTCTGCTCTTGATAATAATGCATTGTGGCATGCTAGATTAGGCCATCCTCATCATAGAGCTTTAAGTTTGATGTTACCAAATGTTAAGTTTGAGAATAATGCTTGTGAAGCTTGTATTTTGGGTAAACATTGCAAAACTGTTTTTCCCAAATCTTCTACTATTTATGAGAAATGTTTTGATCTAATTCATTCTGATGTGTGGACTTCTCCTTGCATGTCTAGAGAAAATTATAAGTATTTTGTTACTTTCATTGATGAAAAATCAAAATACACTTGGATTACATTATTGCCCTCAAAGGATAGAGTCTTAGAGGTGTTTATTAACTTTTAAAACTATGTGACTATCCACTATAATGCTAAGATCAAAGTTTTGAGATCAGATAATGGAGGAGAGTACACTAGTCAAGCATTCAAACAACATTTGAACAAATACGGCATTGTGCATCAAACAAGCTGTCCCTATACCCCTCAACAGAATGGGGTTGCTGAACGGAAGAACATGCACCCCATGGAAGTAGCCCGGTCCTTGATGTTCCACATGAACGTGCCTAAGAGATTTTGGGGGGATGCCGTGGTCACGGCCTGTTATTTGATTAACAGGCTGCCCACTAAAGTCCTTCAAGATGTCTCTCCATTTTAGGTATTAAATCTATCCAAACCTTCAATTGATTACCTAAAAGTGTTTGGTTGTGTTTGCTTTGTTTTAATACCAGGAGAACAAAGGAACATACTCGATGAAAAAAGCACAAAAGGCATGTTCATTGGCTACTCTATCAATCAAAAGGGTTATAAGTGCTACATTCCAGAGACAAGAAGAGTTGTGGTTTCTAGAGATGTCAAGTTCATTGAGACAAGGGGGTTTTATGAAGAAAGGAATTGGGAGAACTTGAAAGACTTATCTCATTCAACCTCTGATCGGGCCGTCACTCTTCGAACCCTCTTGGAGACCTTGCGAGGAGGAAACATGCCAGCCGCATCTCCTTCCCCAACGGCTACTCAAGAACAAATGGGAGCAGAAACCCAAGATGAAGAGGTGGAATCCGAGGCTGAAACTGACACGGAAGTGCCCAATGAAGAAATGGGAGAAGGGAACATGGAAGACGTTTACAACATCTCTCCACAGTAACCTGTATCGGATTCTCATGTACTGCCGCAGCCGCATCAGTCGCCGCTAAGTCCGCGGCAGCCGCAGCCCAGTCCTCAGCAACCACATCCTCTTCTGAGCCAACATGATCTCCAGCCTCAATCTGAGCTGGAACAACCTGTTGCTCCCCAAATCAGTGAGCCAGTCCTTCGAAGAAGCCACAGGGTAAGGCAGCTCGCATCAAATTGGATCAACACGAGGGTGTATTACAACAACCAGGCTGTTGCTCATCCAATGCAGGTAGTTTGTTCACTAGCTCACGTTCCGGAGGAGTATTAAGTCTTCATTGGAGTTCTGGACAAAGAGGAGATTCCAAAAACATACAAGGAGGCAACAGAGCTCAAGGTTTGGCGTGATGCTGTTGGTGATGAGAAACAAGCAATGGAAAGAAACCACACTTGGGATGAGGCTGATCTCCCAAGGAAGAAGAAGATAGTGAGTTCCAAATGGGTATTTACTATCAAATACCATAGCAATGGGGAGATAGAACGGCACAAGGCAAGGCTGGTGGCTAGGGGTTTCACTCAAACGTATGGTGAAGACTATAGAGAAACCTTTGCTCCGGTGGCTAAGCTTCACACCATCAGAGTTGTGTTATCCCTTGCTACGAATTTGGAATGGGAGCTATGGCAGATGGATGTGAAAAATGCATTTCTTCAGGGGGAGTTAGAAGAAGAGGTGACTCCCCCACCAGGCGTGTTTGTTACCCCGGGCAAAGTGTTGAAGTTGAAGAAAGCAATTTACGGTCTGAAACAGTCACCTAGGGCATGGTACCGAAAGTTGAGCATAACTCTCTTGGACCCCGGATTTAGAAGATCAGAGGCTGATCACACTTTCTTCACCCTTCAAAGCCAAACAGGTATTATAGTCATTCTCATATATGTGGATGATATAATCATCTCTGGGAATGACAAGGTTGGTATTCATGATACTAAAGATTACTTAAAATCAGTCTTTGATATCGAAGACCTTGGGGAACTAAGGTACTTCCTTGGGATTGAAGTGTGCAGATCAAAGGAAGGTCTCTTCCTTTCCCAAAGGAAGTACATTCGTGATCTTGTGAATGAAACAGGTTTAATGGATGCAAAACCAGCAAGAACACCATTGGAGGATGCATATAAAGCTAACCAACAGGGGGAGAATGAAGATAGCCTCTTTGAGGATGCAAAGCTCTACCGGCGCTTGGTTGGTAAGCTTATATACCTTACAATAACTCGTCCCAACTTGTGTTTTGCTGTGAACCAGGCGAGCCAACATATGCAAGCTCTAAGACTGTCTCATTGGAAGATGGTGAACCGGATTCTAAGATACATCAAGGGACCTTCGGAACAAGGAATCTGGATGGGTTGCAATGGAAGCTCAGGGATAGTGGGTTATTGCGATGCTGATTGGGCTGGTGATAGAGTAGATAGAAGATCTACTACAGGCTATTGCACGTTCCTACAGACCTTACTGATCCGGTTTAACACTCCCCCTCAAGCTAAGTCATAAGGAAGCTTGAGACTTAGCTTGGAAGTTAAGAAACTTACCTCATTAAAAACCTAAGTGTGGAAAACCCAATGGGACAAAACCGCACTTAGGGAAAAAGAGTGTAAGCTCTTTACTTAGAGGATTCTGAGCTTGCAAGACTTATGAGACCCATCTTCTCACATATAAACTCACAAGTCTTCAAGCTTGTTGCCTTGGTGAATATATCTGCCAACTGATCCGAGCTTCTTGTGTAGCAAGGAAGAATCACTCCTAACTCCATTTGCTCTCTAACCTTGTGGCAGTCCACCTCTATATGCTTTGTTCTTTCATGGAACACTTGGTTTGACGCAATGTGGATTGCGGATTGATTGTCACAGTGCATGGTGATTGGTTTTGAGGTTTCTATGCCCAAATCCGTGAGGAGCATCTTCAACCACATCAGTTCAGTTGTAAGTCTTCTCATTGCTCTATATTCAGCTTCAGCACTCGAACAGGCCACCACCTTTTGCTTCTTGCTCTTCCATGTAACTAAGTTACCACCAATGAACGTGCAATAGCCTGTAGTAGATCTTCTATCTACTCTATCACCAGCCCAATCAGCATCGCAATAACCCACTATCCCTGAGCTTCCATTGCAACCCATCCAGATTCCTTGTTCCGAAGTTCCCTTGATGTATCTTAGAATCCGGTTCACCATCTTCCAATGAGACAGTCTTGGAGCTCGCATATGTTGGCTCGCCTGGTTCACAGCAAAACACAAGTCGGGACGAGTTATTGTAAGGTATATAAGCTTACCAACCAAGCGCCGGTAGAGCTTTGCATCCTCAAAGAGGCTATCTTCATTCTCCCCCTGTTGGTTAGCTTTATATGCATCCTCCAATGGTGTTCTTGCTGGTTTTGCATCCATCAAACCTGTTTCATTCACAAGATCACGAATGTACTTCCTTTGGGAAAGGAAGAGACCTTCCTTTGATCTGCACACTTCAATCCCAAGGAAGTACCTTAGTTCCCCAAGGTCTTCGATATCAAAGACTGATTTTAAGTAATCTTTAGTATCTTGAATACCAACCTTGTCATTCCCAGAGATGATTATATCATCCACATATATGAGAATGACTATAATACCTGTTTGGCTTTGAAGGGTGAAGAGAGTGTGATCAGCCTCTGATCTTCTAAATCCGCGGTCCAAGAGAGTTATGCTCAACTTTCGGTACCATGCCCTAGGTGACTGTTTCAGACCGTAAATTGCTTTCCTCAACTTCAACACTTTGCCCGGGGTAACAAACACGCCTGGTGGGGTAGTCATGTAGACCTCTTCTTCTAACTCCCCTTGAAGGAATGCATTCTTCACATCCATCTGCCATAGCTCCCATTCCAAATTCGTAGCAAGGGATAACACAACTCTGATGGTGTGAAGCTTAGCCACCGGAGCAAAGGTTTCTCTATAGTCTTCACCATACGTTTGAGTGAAACCCCTAGCCACCAGCCTTGCCTTGTGCCGTTCTATCTCCCCATTGCTATGGTATTTGATAGTAAAGACCCATTTGGAACTCACTGTCTTCTTCTTCCTTGGGAGATCAGCCTCATCCCAAGTGTGGTTTCTTTCCATTGCTTGTTTCTCATCACCAACTGCATCACGCCAAACCTTGAGCTCCGTTGCCTCCCCGTACGTTTTTGGAATCTCCTCTTTGTCCAGAACTCCAATGAAGACTTGATACTCCTCCGGAACGTGAGCTAGTGAACAAACCGCCTGCATTGGATGAGCAATAGCCTGGTTGTTGTAATACACCCTCGTGTTGATCCAATTTGATGCGGGCTGCCTTATCCTGTGGCTTCTTCGAAGGACTAGCTCACTGATTTGGGGAGCAACAGGTTGTTCCAGCTCAGATTGAGGCTGGAGATCATGTTGGCTCGGAAGAGGATGTAGTTGCTGAGGACTGGGCTGCGGCTGCCGCGGACTAAGCGGCGACTGATGCGGCTGCGGCAGTACATGAGAATCCGATCCAGGTTGCTGTGGAGAGATGTTGTAAACGTCTTCCATGTTCCCTTCTCCCATTTCTTCATTGTGCACTTCCGTGTCAGTTTCAGCCTCGGATTCCACCTCTTCATCTTGGGTTTCTGCTCCCATTTGTTCTTGAGTAGCCGTTGGGGAAGGAGATGCGGCTGGCATGTTTCCTCCTCGCAAGGTCTCCAAGAGGGTTCGAAGAGTGACGGCCCGATCAGAGGTTGAATGAGATAAGTCTTTCAAGTTCTCCCAATTCCTTTCTTCATAAAACCCCCTTGTCTCAATGAACTTGACATCTCTAGAAACCAGAACTCTTCTTGTCTCTGGAATGTAGCACATATAACCCTTTTGATTGATAGAGTAGCCAATGAACATGCCTTTTGTGCTCTTTTCATCGAGTTTGTTCCTTTGTTCTCCTGGTATTAAAACAAAGCAAACACAACCAAACACTTTTAGGTAATCAATTGAAGGTTTGGATAGATTTAATACCTCAAATGGAGAGACATCTTGAAGGACTTTAGTGGGCAGCCTGTTAATCAAATAACAGGCCGTGACCACGGCATCCCCCCAAAATCTCTTAGGCACGTTCATGTGGAACATCAAGGACCGGGCTACTTCCATGAGGTGCCTGTTCTTCCGTTCAGCAACCCCATTCTGTTGAGGGGTATAGGGACAGCTTGTTTGATGCACAATGCCGTATTTGTTCAAATGTTGTTTGAATGCTTGACTAGTGTACTCCCCTCCATTATCTGATCTCAAAACTTTGATCTTAGCATTATAGTGGTTAGTCACATAGTTTTGAAAGTTAATAAACGCCTCTAAGACTCTATCCTTTGAGGGCAATAATGTAATCCAAGTGTATTTTGATTTTTCATCAATGAAAGTAACAAAATACTTATGATTTTCTCTAGACATGCAAGGAGAGGTCCACACATCAGAATGAATTAGATCAAAACATTTCTCATAAATAGTAGAAGATTTGGGAAAAACAGTTTTGCAATGTTTACCCAAAATACAAGCTTCACAAGCATTATTCTCAAACTTAACATTTGGTAACATCAAACTTAAAGCTCTATGATGAGGATGGCCTAATCTAGCATGCCACAATGCATTATTATCAAGAGCAGAAGTAAACACAAAAGCATTAGATAAAGGTGATGGTTTAGTGTCTTCAAGAATATAGAGACCATTCTTAGTTGTTCCTTGCCCAAGGAGCTTACTTGACTCAATATCCTGAAAGAAAACTTCATTAGGACTGAATATGGCATAACAATTCAAATCAGAAGTGGCTTTCTTAATGGACAGTAGATTGGATGTGAAGGATGGCATATAAAAGGTCTTAGATTCCTTATTGAATAACTTAAGGTTCCCAATTCCTTCAATCTTAACCTTTTCACCATTTGCAATAATTACGTTCCCTAAAGCCGGTTTAATGTTACTCATCAACTTAGCATCACTAATCATATGATGGCTTGCACCAGAATCAACGATTAGAGGTTTATCACTTAAAACATGATTAGCAACACTTCTTAGATCATGTTTATCCAATGCATTAAGACTAAAGGCTTGTATTGGGTTACCAGATTCTTTAAGGGCTTTGATGAGGATGTCAAGGTCGGATTTCTTCACATACTCGGCTGAAGCTCTCATGGCTGCTCCTTCACTGTTATTAGGCTGAATTGATGACCCAGCAGCTTCGTGTGAGCTTGTAGCTGCATTGGCTCTCGGTTTCCTTTGGTCTCTCCCATGATTAGGCTTGAGATGAGGGTATAGTATCCAGCATTTGCTCTTGAGATGTCCCTTCTTCTTGCAATGCTCACAGATCCACACCTCTCTTTCTTCTGCCCCATAAGCGCCTTTGTTTGCAGCCATCAATTCGCCTTTGTTAGCCATGACCAGTTCGCTGCCTTTACGCCCAAATAAGCCCAATGAGCCTTGTTCCTTCTGAATTTGAGCACATACTTCATCCAAGCTTGGTAGCTTCTCAGCCCTTAGCAAGTGCTTGATGAGGTCATTAAACACTGGATTCAACACCATGAGAAGGGCAAAGACTTTATCTTGTTCTCTCCTCTCATTCAGAATGGAAGCTTCAAGTGTGGCTGGTCTTAGCATTTCCAGCTCGGCCCACAAGCTTCTGAACTTCCCAAAGAAATCATTGAACCCCAAATCACCTTGTGAAAGGTTGTTGATGGCTCGTTTAACCTCAAACACCCTGGTGAGGTTGGAGACATTTCCAAACACATTCTTTAATGTGTCCCACAGTTCATTAGCTCCTTCACAGTAAGAATAAGCCTCAAGTACAGAGGTGGACAAGGAACCTTGAAGAGTGGAGAGTACCACCTGATCCTCTTGAAACCACGCCTCAGAATCAGATGGATCCTCCTTTCCTTCTTTGTTCTTAACAGTTGGCGCCTTGGAGTTCTCAACATGACTCCATAGCTTCCTTCCACACAACACAGCTTTGGCAGTTCTCGCCCAAAGCAAATAGTTTTCTGCTCCCTTGAGCACAACAGGTAGTGAAATCATCTTATTCCCTTCCATTCTTAACTAGAACAGCTCAATTTCACCCAGAAATGGTAGAAATCTGTTCTGGTTTGCAATGAACAGAAAGCAACAAGAGAAAAAAACGTGTTTAAAAGAGAAAGGAAATAGTTTAAACAGACAGATTCAAGACTACAAGCTCTGATACCATGTGAGAATTGCGGAATGTAGAGAATAGAAATAGATTGAAGTATCAAAATGGAGAATTAGAACAGAATGGAGAATGTGAATGAGAGAAGAGAAGAATCAGTTCTCATTACTTAAAATCAGTTGTTACAAGACATATATATAGGAACCACGAAATGCATAAAGGTGGGACAAGTTTAAACTGATATCACACTCCCCAAGACACTCAAACACAGCTCAATGTCTCACAAGGCTCAAGGTATGTGCACTCCTTCTTGTAAAAACGTGCAGCCTCCCTTTTTGTCTCCAACAGCTTTATTTGAATCCTAACAGCTATTTCTTGATTCCATAACTTGCACAGCAGCTTCTAGAATGTTTATTCAACATTCTGAACCGTTCAGAATTAACTCCATCATCAAGTCATGATGATCATCACGTCATGATCAATAAACCGTAACCTTACTGATCCGGTTTAACACGAGGCATCCTTGGACCATTGACAAAGCTCGGCTTGAGATGAGGGTAAAGTATCCAACATTGCTCCTTTGTATGCCCCTTCTTCTTGCAATGCTCACATAGCTTGTTCTTCCTTTCATCGGACCCTTTGTAGACCACTTTGTTAGCCATGGGCAGCTCCCCTTTTCCTCTAAATAGACCGAGAGACCCTTGCTCACGTTGGATTTGAGCACAAACGTCATCAAGGCTCGGTAACTTCTCTGCCCTTAGAATGTGCTTGATAAGGTCATTAAAGGCTGGGTTTAGTGTGAGTAGGGGGCCAAAGACCTTATCTTGCTCCTTCCTTTCATTGATGACATCCATATCCATAGAGCTTGGTCTAAGCATCTCAAGCTCTGCCCACAATGATCGAAACTTCCCAAAGTGTTTTGTGAACTCCAAGTTCTCTTGGCTCAATTCGTTGATCGCCTTTTTCACTTCAAACACTCTTGTGAGATTAGATGTATTTCCATAGACATTCTTGAGTGTACTCCACAAGTCAGCAGCATTCTCACAGTAGGAATAAGCCTCTAGAAGTGGAGTATCGAGAGAGCTTTGAAGGATAGCTAGGACCGTCTGGTCCTCTTGATACCACTTGGCCTTTGCCGCAAGTTTCACATCGATTTCATCCTCATCATCACTACTTGAGTACTCCTCAAACTGCTTAGAACCATCAATATACCCCCAAAGGCCTCTACCACAAAGAGCAGTCTTAGTTGTTCTAGCCCAAAGTAAATAGTTTCCACCTTTCAAAACCACTGGTATTACAAGAGCCTTAGAGTTTTCCATGCTTCCAGCAATAAAGCACCTTCCTTTCTAGCTTAGATGAACTAAAACCCCCTAAAGACTAAACCTTTTCTCCTCAAACAGGTTGAATCAAACACAACAGATGGAAGTAGATAACCTTTGAACCCGAGAGATGAAAACCAATTGGTATCCGAGAGTATAAGCTATGGTGAGAAGAACTGGAGCTTTTGTAATGCAGAAGCCAAGCTGAATCTTCAAAGAACACGAACAGGAGATGAACGCAAGCTAATCCCTTGAAGAACACAACCAGAATCCTTGTGGAACCGAAAAATAAAAAACTCAATGGAACAGTAACATGAATTTTAGAGTAGAATAAAGTGAGATTAAGAACATGAAGAGAAAAGGAAAGAACTTGAATCAGATGTCTTTTTCTTATTTTTCTGATTAGATTAACTTGAAATCAGATTGATACAACATATATAAAGGAAAAACAAGGCATATAGCCGTTTGGAGTGAAAGTGACATGAAGATAAGTTGTCTCTTATCTTCTAGTCTTGAAAGTGATGGGTGAGGACCACATGTGACTTGTCCTTCCTCTTGGATCAGATCCAATAACGTTCATATCATACCAACACAATAATATCTCTTTGTCTCCCTTTATTTGCACATTCATCTGATTTCTCATGTCCTCCTTTATTTGCACATGTACGGATTGTACTTTGATACGGATATGTACTTGTCCGTACATCCGTACATAACCCGAGATATGCACATCTTGATCATTTTTTTTTCTTTATGTTGAATGCCTAAATAGAGGAAAACAAGTAACTTAAGGAATGCTTAATGTTTAGTCATCCTTAAGTACTCTTCTTGTTCAATACTCCCCCTCAAGTTCATACGGAATGAAATGTAGTATGAACTTGGAGATACAAGGAGAGGCCTCATTAAAACCTTAGTAGGAAAAACCCATTGGGACAAAACCCCACTAAGGAAAAAGAGTACAAACTCACATGATCCAAGGAAGTATGAGTCAAGGTCTTGATAGATTGTTGGAGCCTTTGCCTTTCCTCAGCTTTGCTCCTTCTTCTTTGAGGTTCAACCTCGGCTTCTCTTTGCTTGCCTCGGTCTTGCTCCTCTTCTTGCTGCCTCCTCTCTAATAAGCTTCTTATAGCTTCAAGGTCTGCTTCACTAAAAAACGCCATTTCTATGGTATTCCAGACTTTGAGCACTTCCTTGATAACTCCGTGGGCTTTAAGGACTTGACTTGTGCTTCAAGTTGCCATCCTTCAATAGCCACTTGTTTGCAGTATCTTGGAGCTTCATTTGGTTGGCACCTCCTTGATACTCCCCCTCAAGATTGGCTCAGACATGTAATGAGGGCCAATCTTGAAGCCTTGTGCACAACCTTCTCCTTAGATTCCAAACAAGACCAGTTTTGTTCCTTTGGTTTAGAAAATTGATATCTCCTAAACCAAAAATGGTATTGACTTGATTCCAACTCGCCGTGAGTCTCTCTTGAGTCCAGATTGTAGGATAATTTGTTTTGTAGCTTCATTCCTTCTGGTCTGATCAGAATCCTCCAATGAGTGTACGTAGGTCCAAACTGAGTAGGTTGTAGATCACCTAGTTTGTAAATTGAATAACTCCTTCTTTTGAACTCTTATTGGGTTGATTCCACTTCGATACACTTTGTAGATGAGCTAAGAACAGATTTCAGGTGGTCCTTGGGCTGGACCAGTTGATCTTGGACTTCGTATGGACTAAATAAGGCTCGAGAATCTTCTCGGCTAGGTGAGCATGCTTGTGCCAAAATTTTGTGATGAATCGTGGACATCTCTTGAACTTGTGATGAGTAGGCTCCTACGTGGCTGCTTTCAAGTATTTCCCACCTCACGGCTTGTCTTCTTGCAAGCTTAGTGTACATTTTCTTCATCATAGCTCTTCACGGCTTGTTTCCTTACAAGCTTGGTGAGAAAGCTCTCTCATCAACAAGATATCGGGTCTACTCTCCGTTTACTCCATTATGCGGGTGAGACACTTTTGCATTTGAGTTAAGACCAACTTGAGCACCTACACCCTTCTTGCCCCCACTTCTTCTTTATGGGCCTCTTCATTTCATCTAGACCTTCTTTTGAGAATTTCCACGCATTCCTCCTTTCCTTTAAACCTTCATCATGAGATTTAAAGAAAAATTTTAAAGTATATGTCGTGGGGTTTTAAGAAAAATTTAGATGAAACTTGAATATGCATATAAGAGAAGCTAGAGTAACATATTGAGATAAGTAAATAGAATAAGCAAATTAGAGTTTAGAGAGAAGCCCTTTGTGCTACTTTGTTGATGGCCATTTATGAAAGTGCTCATTCATGGAGCACCTCATCCGTTTGAGGTTTAATCTCCCCCTCACGGAGTTCTCTTCCACCACTTAACCCTTTGTTGGCATCTTCTCCTCCTAGGATCAACAATGGTTAGTAATGAACTCCTAGGATGCTTCTCTGGATGGAACTGGATAGATCCTTGCATAAACGAACAGAGACTCAAGTTTATCAAGGCTTGTGAATCGAATGGTGACACAAGAGGGATGAAAAGTCTCTTGATACTCCTAGGCAACCAGATCGGATATGACACACCGATTTAATCACCCTTAGACGTTGGATATTACACACCAACAGATCACTGAAGCTTGCACACAAGCAAACAGAGAACAAAGGTTTTTGTTTAAGGGAAAAGATAGGTTATTTCCCTTAGAAGACTTAAACAGACTTATATAGAAAAGATTTGGACAGAACCCAAGCTTTTCAACTTCCAAAAGTATTAAAGAGACACGCTCCCTTGGAAACAACAAGTCCAAAACGTTTTTAAAGAGAGAAATAAAACCATAGTCTATAATATAACATAAGATAGATATTTAGCCAGTCTAAAAGAGAGAAAGACACTGCCAAGATCATCATCTAAGAGATGTGAAGTGAAACAAGAGGTCTCGCTAAAAACCTTGATTGGAAAACCCAGTGGGACAAAACCAATCAAGGGAAAAAGAGCACCCACAAGTAACACTTGCCTAAATGATGATCAGTTTGAGGTTGAGGTGGCTTGAATGGATATGAGAGTATCACGGTTGATCAAGCTTCTACCCAGACCTTCCTCTTGCTTCCAAAACAACATGAGAATGTTTCCAACAGCTTCATTAAGGCTCCTTGTCCTGGAACGAGTCATAGGACCTGATGGCACGAACAAATCATTTCCTTGCTCCTTGCTTCCTAATCCTTGTTCCGCAAACTGGTCCATGATCACATCATCCCCTCCGTCTTGAAAAGGATTTGTCCTCAAATCTGGTTCATCTGCATCAAAAGGAATTAGGCCAGTAACATTAAAGCTATTACTTATATCATACTTACCTTGCAAATCGATCTTGTAGGCGTTGTTGCTGATCTTCTTGATGACCTCGAAAGGGCCATCAATCCTTGGCATGAGCTTAGACTTTCTTTCCTCGGGAAATCGCTCCTTCCTTAGGTGAATCCAAACTTGGTCACCCTCTTTAAAGATCATCTCACGACGCCCTTTATTTGCTTGCTTGACATACTGCTTGGTTTTCTCCTCAATGTTACGTCTAGCTTGCTTATGAATCTGCTGCACCATCTCGGCTTTCTTCTTGCCATCAAGACTAATTCTTTCACACTCAGGTAAAGGCATTAGATCCAAAGGAGAGTTGGGATTGAACCCATAAACAATTTCAAATGGTGAAAACTTTGAAGCAGAATGCACAGCATGATTGTATGCAAATTCACAATGAGGCAAGTAATCTTCCCAAGATTTCAAATTCTTTTTAATGAATGCACGTAACAATGCTCCTAAGGTTCTATTGACAACTTCAGTTTGTCCGTCAGTTTGTGGATGGCATGTAGTAGAAAACAACAGTTTAGTGCCTAGCTTAGACCAAAGAGTATTCCAAAAATAACTAAGAAATTTAGAATCACGGTCTGAAACTATAGTCTTAGGCATACCATGCAAACGCACAATATAGGAGAACTTACCCTCATAGTTTCCCTCCAATACGACTTGATCTTCCCTGTCTTTTGTCTCCTCCAAAACCGACGGCAAAACCTCCAAAATCTCTCAAAACTCTCTCAACTCTCTCAACCCTAGTTTTCTCTCAAAAGTGGCCAAAGGAACTGAGAAACATGACCCGAGACCTTAAATACTCGAGCCCTAGGGTTCCCTAAACCGGTCCAACGCAAAACAAAATAGAAATCAAAACCCTAGGTCTGATTAATGACTTACGTCACTCGACGCAACTCCCTTGCATCGGTCGAAAAACCGACTCCTCGCGAGTCCCACTGCGTCGATCGACGCACCACCAAAGTATACATTTTGGTTCACGGGCGTTACAGTCAATATCCTGAAAAAATACCTCATTAGGACCAAATATTGTATAACAATTAAGGTCATTCGTGGTTCTTTTAACGGATAGCAAATTAGATGTGAACTTAGGCATATAAAGAGCTTTAGATTTTCTATCAAATAGCTTCAAATTGCCTATCCCTTTAATGGGCACTCTATCTCCATTAGCAATTAGCACATTTCCTCTAGCTGGTTCTATATTGTCTAGCAAATTCGGATTACTAACCATATGGTGTGAAGCACTCGAATCAACAATTAGAGAGCTAGAAGACCTATGTGTAAGGAAGCTATAAGGAGTTTGAGTTATGAGATTGATACCGGATTCCTTGAATGTGGCAAATGACTTCATGAGAGCTTCCAACTCTGATTTCCTTACGTACTCTCCATTCGCCTCTTGCCTTGAAGAACCGGCCTGTCCATGATCATCTTTCGGATTAGCTTGAGTGGCGTTGGCTCTTGGAATCCTTGGTCCGTTGAGATGGCTCGGTTTGAGATGTGGGTGGAGAATCCAACATTGCTCCTTTGTGTGTCCCTTCTTCTTGCAATGTTCACACATCTTCCCTTTCCTTTCATCGAATCCCTTGTAGATACTCTTGTTGGCCGTAGGCAGTTCTCCTCTGCCCCCAAACAAACCGAGAGATCCCTGCTCCCTTTGGATTTGCGCACACACATCATCGAGACTAGGCAGCTTCTCCACACGTAGTATGTGCTTGGTGAGATCATTGAAGGCTGGATTGAGAGTAAGGAGAAGGCCAAAGACCTTGTCTTGTTCCCTCCTTTCATTGATCACATCCATATCCATAGAGTTTGGCCTAAGCATATCAAGTTCTGCCCATAATGAACGAAATTTACCAAAGTGCTGTGTAAACTCCAAGTTTTTTTGGCTTAACTCGTTGATTGCCTTCTTTACTTCAGACACCCTAGTGAGATTAGATGTGTTTCCATACACATTTTTGAGTGTAGACCAAAGATCAGCTGCTGTCTCACAGTAAGAATAGGCTTCTAGGAGAGGTGTATCAAGAAAATTTTGCAGAATGGCCAGCACCATTTGATCCTCTTGAACCCATTTAGCCTTAGCAACAAGTTTCTCATCGATTGTATCTTCATCATCGCTACTAGAATACTCCTCAAACACTTTTGAACCATCAACAAATCCCCATAAACCTCTACCACAAAGAGCTGTTTTTGTTGTTCTAGCCCAAAGAAGATAGTTTCCTCCTTTCAACATAACAGGAATCGCTAAAGCTTTAGAGTTCTCCATGTTTCTAACACTAAAGTTCCTTCCTTTCTAGCTAAAAGAACCCAAAACCCCCTAAAGGCAGTAGCTTTCTCCACAGACAGAAGGAATCAACCCAAACAGATAAAAAGGAGTAACCTTTGAACCCGAGAGGTAAAGACCGATTGGTATCCGAGGGTATAAGCTTTTCTTGCTGTGAACTGAAGGTGTTTGAGATGAAGAATCCAAGCTGAATCTTCAAGGAGCACGAACAGAAGATGAACGCAAGCTAACTCCTTTGAAGAACCCAATAGAAACCAAGTGAAGAACAAAGAGATTTTAATGAAACAGTAACCCAGATTTTAGAAGAGATTAAGAAGAATAACAAGATTAGATAGGATCATTCTCTGATACCATGATAGTTTAAGCGGAATTTAGAGAAGAGTATTGAAGATTAAGATAAGATTAAGTGAATAAGATTAGAGAGAATGGAGAGAAACTCATTATTGTTTTAAGTTCTCATTGGATTGCATACTTAAAATGCATGCATACATCAGATATATATACTAGAAAAAATGCCACAATGATGCCATAAAGATGCCACAATGTCAACATAAAGATGCCTTGTACAATCGTCCTTGGACTGCTGCTCAATCAGAGTTGCCTTGTGGAGCATTTCCTCCAAACTCTCATATTCCTGAAGTTCCATGCAGTCCTGAATGTCTCGGTTGAGACCAGCTAAGAATTGAGCCATTGTAGCTTCCAAGGTCTCATCTACATCCGCCTTAATCATGAGAGTTTCCATTTCCTGGAAATAGTCTTCTACGGACTTAGTGCCTTGGAGCAAACGCCTGAGCTTTTGGTGAAGCTCTCTGTGGTAATGGACCGGTACAAATCTCTTTCTCATAAGTGTTGTGAGCTCATCCCAAGTTGCTATTGGCCTTCCACCTGATCTCCTTCTAAGAGTCACAACTTGATCAAACCAGTTAATAGCGTAGCCAGAGAACTCAGTGGCAGCCAACCTTACCTTCTTAAGCTCTGAAAAATTCTGACAATTAAAGATAAGCTCAATTTTTCTTTCCCATTCAAGATAAGCTCAATTTTTCTTTCCCATTAGATAGGATCTTGCTCTGATACCATGTTAATTTAAACAGAATTTAGAGAAGATTATTGGAGATTAACATAAGATTAGATAGAATGGAGAGAAACTCATCATTTTATTATAAGTTATCATAAAAAAAAACGTGATATCAATAAGATGAATGCATACATGATATATAAAGACATAACACAAGGACATATAGCTGTTTATGGATAAGGTTAGGATGTTGACATTGCCCTTTCTTCAAAGATGCTGTTCAAAGATGCTGATATGCTGTTCCAAGATGCTCCCAAATGAACCTAGACACGTTTTGGAGCTGACCACATAACGGTCCCCCTTTTTGAATCTTCCCGCCAGTTTATTTGATTGCTTATCATGTCGTGACACTTACAAAAGTATGTCCCGACATGATAACCAATCTCCCATTGATCAATACTCCCCCTCAAGCTCAACCTAATGGGACATAAGGATGAGCTTGGAAACCCGTGAGCATCACCTCATTAAAAACCACAAGCATAGAAAACCACGTGGGACAAAACTATGCAAGAGGGAAAAAGAGTATGATGTCCACGGATAGGAGACATGAGATCAAGGTTGTCCAAGGTTCACAAGTCCAAGTTTGCTAAAGATGTGAGTGCAAACCTTAAGACTTGTGGCCTTGGTGAAGATGTCCGCCAATTGGTCTTCGCTTCTTGTAAAACATGGAAGTGTGTATCCTTGCTCGATCTTCTCTCGAACTTTGTGACAATCAACCTCGATGTGCTTGGTCCGCTCGTGAAAGACCGAGTTGGATGCAATGTGTATCGCGGCTTGGTTGTCACCAATGCATCGTCATCGGTGTAGCTTGCTCGATGCCTAAACACTTGAGTAAACCCTTGAGCCATACCAATTCATTGGTGAGCTTCTTCATGGCCCGATACTCTGCTTCCGCGCTTGAATCCGAAACAACCTTTTGCTTCTTGCTTTTCCAAGTCACTAGGTTGCCTCCCACAAACGTACAATACCCGGTAGTTGATTTCCGATCAACTCTATCTCCAGCCCAATCCGCATCACAATACCCAACAATTTCGGCGTTGTCATTCTTTTCCATCCAAATGCCTTGACCAATGCTTCCTTTCAAGTAACGAAGTATCCTCTCCACCATGCTCCAATGATAAACCGTAGGTTCCTTCATATGCTGGCTCGCTTGATTCACCGCAAAACACAAGTCCGGTCTCGTTAGAGTCAAGTAGATTAGCTTGCCCACGAGTCTCCGGTAACGCTCCACATCTTCAAACGGTGCATCGTCTTCCTCCCCCTTTCGGTTGACATTGTAGTCGTTTTCAAGTGGTGTCTTAGCTTCCTTAATATCCGCCAATCCTGCCTCATTCAACAAATCAAGCGTGTACTTCCGTTGAGATAGAAATAAGCCTTCCGGAAGTCGGCAAATCTCAATCCCAAGGAAGTACTTAAGCTCTCCAAGATCTTTAATATCAAAAACAGATTTAAGGAATGATTTAGTGTCTTGGATACCTCCCTTGTCATCGCCGGTGATGATCAAGTCATCGACATAGATGAGAACAACTATAAGCCCTTGCGGTCCATGTAAGGTGAAGAGTGTGTGATCCGATTGTGACTTCTTGAAACCTCTTCCCATAAGCACAAAGCTCAACTTATGATACCAAGCACGAGGAGATTGTTTCAAACCGTAGATTGCTTTTCGTAACCTAAGCACCTTTCCCGGTGCAACTGTGCTCTCAAGACCGGGAGGTGGTTTCATGTAGACTTCTTCTTGAAGTTCACCTTGAAGGAAAGCATTCTTGACATCCATTTGCCAAAGATCCCAATCCCGGTTTGTAGCCACGGAGAGAACCACCCGAACCGTATTGAGCTTCGCAACAGGTGCAAACGTGTCCTTGTAGTCTTCTCCATATGTTTGCATAAATCCTCTAGCAACAAGTCTAGCTTTGTAGCATTCGATCTCCCCCGTGCTTAGATGTTTAATGGTGAATACCCACTTGGAGCTAACTGCCTTCTTCCCGGGTGGAAGATCCGCTTCATCCCATGTATGAGTCCTAATCATAGCTCCTACTTCATCTTCAACCGCATCACTCCATTCCTTGTTCTCCATTGCTTCCTCATCAGATTTTGGTATTTGATCTTCCAAAATCTTACCAATGAATGCTTGAAAATCCGACGGCAAAATGGCAAGCGAACAAGTAGCTTGAATTGGATGAGCTACGGCATTGCAATTGTAGTAGACTCTCTTTTCTCTCCACGTAGAAGGATCACTCCTTGGTCTTGTACTTCTTCGAAGAACTGGTTGAGGTTGAGGTTGCGAATCACTAGAAGCTTGTTGCGGGGCACTAGAAGCTTGAGCGGTTGTGGATCTTGTGCTTCGGCGAGACTGCGGCGTTTGCCTTTGGGTTGCTGTCGTGCTTTGTCTTCGGGTTGTGGTACCGAGGCCTCTCTTTGCAGTACCGGTTCCTCTACTCCGGGTGGCGATACCAAGCTGGATGAGTGTGGCACCAAAGGAGGAGATTGCGGTACCGAATCTGAAGATTGTGACAACTGATTTTCCTCGGACATTGACTGCCTATCCGGTTCCAGGGCAGAAGCGGTTTCAATGTCATTCTCCCCCTCAGTGTTGACTTCCCCATCCTCATTTGTGCCATGCGGTTGTTCTTCATAATTCGAGGAGGATGATGTATCCTTGGTAGGTTTCCCCGGAGACGTAGAATGTCCGAGATGGTCTAGAAGGAACCGAAGGCTTGCATTTTGATCTGATGGGGTAACAAGATCCTTCAAACTCTCCCAATCTCTTTCTTCGTAGTATCCTTGTTCCTCAAGGAACTTCACATCACGAGACACGTAGATTCGGTTGTTGATAGGATCAAAACACTTGTACCCCTTTTGCGTTGTAGAATACCCAAGGAACATACACTTGATACTCTTCGGCTCAAGCTTGTTCCTAAGCTCTCCGGGAACTAAGACAAAACAAACACACCCAAAAACCTTTAGATGTTCAAAAATAGGCTTAGTTTTGTTAAGTACCTCAAACGGAGAGATGTCCTCTAAGACTTGAGTTGGTGTTCGGTTGATAAGATAGCATGCTAACATAACCGCATCTCCCCAATATCTCTTCGGGACGTTGTGGTGAAACATCATTGATCTTGACACCTCCATAAGGTGTCGATTCTTCCTCTCTGCCACTCCATTTTGTTGTGGGTTATACGGACAGCTTGTTTGATGCATAATCCCATGTTTTGCGAAATGCTCCTTGAGTTTATGACTTGTATATTCTCCACCATTATCTGTTCTAAATACTTTGATCTTGGCATTGTAATGGTTAGTGATGTAATTTTGGAAGTTAAGAAATGCATCAAACACTCTATCTTTAGATGGAAGTAAAGTGACCCATGTATATTTTGATTTCTCATCTATAAATGTCACGAAATACTTGTTTTTATCTCTAGATAGGCATGGTGATGTCCAAACGTCCGAGTGAACCAAATCAAAGCAATTTTCATAAACAGTAAATGATTTAGGGAAAATGGCTTTAAAATGTTTACCGAGAATACAAGCTTCACAACTAGAATAATCAAAAGAAACATTCGGTAACATGAGTTTAAGAGCACGAGAATGAGGATGGCCTATTCTAGCATGCCACAATTTATTCGAAGTTGCATCTAAACGAGAGCTAAAATTTGAACTATATGAAGTGGTCGGTGCAAAGTTTTCTAGAACGTAGAGATCGTCTTTAGTTCCCCCTTTTCCGATCACTTTACCAGAGTCAATATCCTGAAAAAATACCTCATTAGGACCAAATATTGTATAACAATTAAGGTCATTCGTGGTTCTTTTAACGGATAGCAGATTAGATGTGAACTTAGGCATATAAAGAGCTTTAGATTTTCTATCAAATAGCTTCAAATTGCCTATCCCTTTAATGGGCACTCTATCGCCATTAGCAATTTGCACATTTCCTCTAGCTGGCTCTATATTATCTAGCAAATTCGGATTACTAACCATATGGTGTGAAGCACCCGAATCAACAATTAGAGAGCTAGAAGGCCTATGTGTAAGTAAGCTATAAGGAGTTTGGGTTATGAGATTGATACCGGTTTCCTTGATTGTGGCAAGTGACTTCATGAGAGCTTCCAAGTCTGATTTCCTTACGTACTCTCCATTCTCCTCTTGCCTTGAAGAACCAGCCTGTCCATGATCACCTTTCGGATTAGCTTGAGTGGCGTTGGCTCTTGGAATCCTTGGTCCGTTGAGATGGCTTGGTTTGAGATGTGGGTGGAGAATCCAACATTGCTCCTTTGTGTGTCCCTTCTTTTTGCAATGTTCACACATCTTCCCTTTCCTTTCATCGAATCCCTTGTAGGTACTCTTGTTGGCCATAGGCAGTTCTCCTTTGCCCCCAAACAAACCGAGAGATCCTTGCTCCCTTTGGATTTGCGCACACACATCATCGAGACTAGGCAGCTTCTCCGCACGTAATATGTGCTTGTCTGGATTGAGAGTAAGGAGAAGGCCAAAGACCTTGTCTTGTTCCCTCCTTTCGTTGATCACATCCATATCCATAGAGTTTGGTCTAACCATATCAAGTTCTGCCCACAATGAACGAAATTTACCAAAGTGCTGTGTAAACTCCAAGTTTTCTTGGCTTAACTCGTTGATTGCCTTCTTTACTTCAAACACCCTAGTGAGATTAGATGTGTTCCCATACACATTTTTTTAGTGTGGACCAAAGATCAGCTGCTGTCTCACAGTAGGAATATGCTTCTAGGAGGGGTGTATCAAGAGAATTTTGCAAAATGGCCAGCACCATTTGATCCTTTTGAACCCATTTAGCCTTAGCAGCCAGTTTCTCATCGATTATATCCTCATCATCGCTACTGGAATACTCCTCAAATACTTGTGAACCATCAACAAATCCCCATAAGCCTCTACCACAAATAGCTGTTTTTGTTGTTCTAGCCCAAAGAAGATAGTTCCCTCCTTTCAACATAACTGGAATCGCTATAGCTTTAGAGTTCTCCATGTTTCTAACACTAAAGCTCCTTCCTTTCAAGCTAAAAGAAAAACCAAAGCCCCAAAACGGCAGTAGCTTTCTACACAATCAGAAGGAAACAACACAAACAGATAAAGGAGTAACCTTTGAACCCGAGAGTATAAGCTTTTCTTGCTGTGAGCTGAAGATGTTGGAAATGAAGAATCCAAGCTGAATCTTCAAGGAGCACGAACAGAGGATGAACACAAGCTAACTCCTTTGAAGAGCTCAATAGAAACAGAGTGAAGAACAAAGAGATTTTAATAAAACAGTAACCCAGATGTTGGAAGAGATTTAAGAAGAATAACAAGATTAGATAGGATCTTGCTCTGATACCATGTTAATTTAAACAGAATTTAGAGAAGATTATTGGAGATTAACATAAGATTAGATAGAATGGAGAGAAACTCATCATTTTATTATAAGTTATCATAAAAAAAAACGTGATATCAATAAGATGAATGCATACATGATATATAAAGACATAACACAAGGACATATAGCTATTTATGGATAAGGTTAGGATGTTGACATTGTCCTTTCTTCAAAGATGCTGTTCAAAGATGCTGAGATGCTGTTCCAAGATGCTCCCAAATGAACCTAGACACGTTTTGGAGCTGACCACATAACGGTCCCCCTTTTTGAATCTTCCCGCCAGTTTATTTGATTGCTTATCATGTCGTGACACTTACAAAAGTATGTCCCGACATGATAACCAATCTCCCATTGATCAATACACTTTCCTTGTTTCTGGATCATAGCATTTGTACCCCTTTTGAGTAGGTGAATAACCAATGAACATGGCTTTCCTACTTGCTGGTTCAAGCTTGTTCCTTTGCTGTCCTAGAATTAACACAAAGCACACACATCCAAATACACATAAGTGTTCATAAGACGGTTTTGTTTTATGGAGTACCTCGTATGGTGATGCGTCATTGAGCACTCGGGTGGGTGTTCTATTGATGAGATAACACGCAGCCACTAAAGCATCTCCCCAAAACTTCTTTGGAGTGTTCGTATGGAACATCATGGATCGTGTGACCTCCATTAGATGTCTGTTCTTCCTCTCAGCCACTCCAATTTGTCGTGGTGTGTATGGACAGCTAGTTTGATGAAAAATGCCTTTGCTGTTGAGGTGTTGTTTGAATGCGTGGCTTGTGTATTCTCCTCCATTATCTGATCTAAAAATCTTAATCTTGGCATAATAATGGTTAGTCACATAGTTTTCAAAGTTTCTAAATGCTTTTAACACCCTATCTTTAGATAGCAGCAAAGTTAGCCAAGTATATTTCGATTTTGTCATCAATAAAAGTCACAAAATACTTCTGATTTTTCGTGATTCACATGGTGCAGTCCACACATCAGAGTGAATTAAATCAAAACAATGTTCATAGATAGTATTAGATTTAGGAAAAACACTTCTACAATACTTTCCCAGAATACATGCTTCACAATTTATTGATCAATGGATATCATCTTATCATGTTGGGACACATTCACGTAAGGGTCACAATATGATGAGTGATAAAATAAAGGGACTCACGAGTATGTTTGGTATTTGGATGGAAACTGTCCCGCGGGTTAACTTATGATCGGGTTAGATACGTGTACCGCGACACGACATGTGATCGAGAGAAAGGAAGACGCGGGAAGGCTGAGACTTGGTTCAAATGAGGTTTAAAACGTGGCGGGAATTATCTCTAAAGTATCCGTTACGTTTATAGACCAGATTATGTCTTGGTTTATTCAACAACAAAGAAGGGAGTGAGTCATCAATCAAAAGAAAAGGACAGTCAAAAGCAGTCAACAAGCTTATCATCTTTCTTATCTTTAAACGGTCATGTTAGTGAGCTGTACACCCCTATATAATCTGATGTAATCTCTTTGTTTCATTAATCAATTTTATGAGAACTCATTAAGCTATAAGATGTCTTCTCTCTATTTCTCTCTAATCTTCATCTAACCTTCAATCTCTATACTATCATTTTCGTAAATCTTAACATGGTATCAGAGATAGATCCTATCTAGACTCATTATTATTCTTAAATCTCTTCTTAATCTCACTTTAATCTACTCTAAAATTCCTGTTACTGTTCCATTGAGTTTTTTTTTTTCGGTTCCACAAGGATTCTGGTTGTGTTCTTCAAGGGATTAGCTTGCGTTCATCTCCTGTTCGTGTTCTTTGAAGATTCAGCTTGGCTTCTGCATCACAAAAGCTCCAGTTCTTCTCACCATAGCTTATACTCTCGGATATCAGTTGGTTTTCATCTCTCGGGTTCAAAGGTTATCTCTTTCCATCTGTTGTGTTTGATTCAACCTGTTTGAGGAGAAAAGGTTTAGTTCATCTAAGCTAGAAAGGAAGGTGCTTTATTGCTGGAAGCATGGAAAACTTTAAGGCTCTTGTAATACCAGTGGTTTTGAAAGGTGGAAACTATTTACTTTGGGCTAGAACAACTAAGACTGCTCTTTGTGGTAGAGGCCTTTGGGGGTATATTGATGGTTCCAAGCAGTTTGAGGAGTACTCAAGTAGTGATGATGAGGATGAAATCGATGTGAAACTTGCGGCAAAGGCCAAGTGGTATCAAGAGGACCAGACGGTCCTAGCTATCCTTCAAAGCTCTCTCGATACTCCACTTCTAGAGGCTTATTCCTACTGTGAGTATGTTGCTGACTTGTGGAGTACACTCAAGAATGTCTATGGAAATACATCTAATCTCACAAGAGTGTTTGAAGTGAAAAAGGGATCAACGAATTGAGCCAAGAGAACTTGGAGTTCACAAAACACATTGTGGGCAGAGCTTGAGATGCTTAGACCAAGCTCTATGGATATGGATGTCATCAATGAAAGGAAGAAGCAAGATAAGGTCTTTGGCCTCCTACTCACACTAAACCCAGCCTTTAATGACCTTATCAAGCACATTCTAAGGGCAGAGAAGTTACCGAGCCTTGATGACGTTTGTGCTCAAATCCAACGTGAGCAAGGGTCTCTCGGTCTATTTGGAGGAAAAGGGGAGCTGCCCATGGCTAACAAAGGGGTCTACAAAGGGTCCGATGAAAGGAAGAACAAGCTCTGTGAGCATTGCAAGAAGAAGGGGCATACAAAGGAGCAATGTTGGATACTTCACCCTCATCTCAAGCCGAGCTTTGTCAACGGTCCAAGGATGCCTCGGGCCAATGTCACTCAAACCAATGAGGATCAAGTCGGTTCATCTAGGCTAGGAGAGGATGGAGCACAAGAAGGCTATGATGTAATCCCACGTGATCAACTCCGAAGGAAAGGCTGTTGGAGATGCGAATATGCAAAGATGAAGCTGAGATGGTGATAACTCGTGAATGGGCAGCAGCGAGGTGTAAGGAATAGAGATGAATTCGGATGTGGTGATGATGCTGAAGCGATGCGACGATGTTGATGAGGAGAAGAAGAGATGATCGGCGGTATGGTGATTGTGATGGTGATGATTTTTACGGATGTGTTTTCAAGTGATAAGGCGATTTAGAACAATAGAAGAGTTTCAGAACCACAACGTGTATTGAAACTCGGATTCAAAGAACGTATTCAAGAATCAAAGTGAGAGAAGAAATCGATAATTGCCTCTTGCATAAAAGTTCTTCGCTAAAGAAACAAAGAAAGCGTCGCTGGGATTTATAAATCAACCCTAGGGACATGACACCAAAACAACAAGGCGTTCTGTAAATAAAACAACAAGACATCTGAACTTAAAATAAAACAGCGAAGCGTCCCTTCCAAAATGGACCTAAGTGGTGTGCCCCTAATAAAATACTAGTGCATTCTGAACGGTTCGGAATCACATTATTACCCATTAGCAATGATTTCTAAGTAACTCGACGTAGTGATTCATCTGCCTCATTAAAAACCATGGTGAGAAAACCCATTGGGACAAAACTCAACATGGGAAAAAGAGTACAGACTCCTCACCTTAAGTTACTTAGTCATCATTACCGGGTGGAGTCTTCAACGTGGAGATATTAAAGACTTGAATCTTCGGTAAGCTAAGTGACCCTTCTGCTATGAGTGAATGAGCTTCCTTGGCCATCTCCTTAGCTCTAGAACGAGTGATCCGTCCTACTAGCTCCAGTTCCTCCTCAGCTTCTGGTTCCTCAGCGTCCTTGCTATCCATGATCATATCATCCCCTCCCTCTTGAAAAAGATTTGTCCTCAAATCTGTATCTGCAAGGTAGGGAAGCAAGTCAGAAACATTGAACGATGGAGATATGTTATACTTACCTTGGAGGTCAATCTGGTAGGCATTGTTGTTGATCCTTTTGACGACTTCAAATGGTCCGTCAACTCGTGGCATAAGCTTGCTCTTCCTCTCTTCTGGGAATCGGTCCTTCCGTAAGTGAATCCACACCAAATCGCCTTCTTCGAAGATTATCTCCTTTCTGCCCTTGTTTGCTTGTTTTTCATACTGCTTAGTCTTTTTCTCTATATTCTCCTTAGCTTTAGCGTGTATCTTCCTCACCTGTTCAGCTTTTTCCTTGCCATCTTAACTACATTTCACACTTAAAGGCAAAGGGATCAAGTCTAGAGGTGATTGTGGATTAAACCCATAAACAATTTCAAAAGGAGAAAAGAGAGTTGCAGAATGCTTAGCGTGATTGTAAGCAAATTCCACGTGTGGTAGGCACTCTTCCCATGACTTGATATTACTCTTTACCAACGCCCTGAGAAGTGTAGACAATGTTCTGTTCACCACCTCTGTTTGACCGTCAGTCTGAGGATGACAAGTAGTTGAAAATGCCAGCTTGGTTCCTAGTTTAGCCCATAGGGTTCTCCAGAAGTGTCCTAGAAAATTGGTATCTCTGTCTGAAACTATCACTTGAGGCATGCCATGTAGACGTACTATTTCTCTGAAAAACAAGTTAGCCACAATAACAGCGTCATCCGTCTTGTGACTAGCAATGAAGTGAGCCATCTTGCTAAACCTGTCAACAACCACAAAAATAGAATCTCTACCATTTCTGGTTCGAGGTAAGCCAAACACAAAATCCATAGAAATATGAGTCCAAGGTTGAGAAGGGATAGGGAGAGGAGTATACAAACCGTGAGGCTGTACTTTACTCTTTGCCATTTTGCAAACAGCACACACCTAGAACAAACCTTCTCAACGTCTGACTTCATGTTAGGCCAGTAAAAGTGATCTTGCAGTCCAAGTAGAATCTTTGTTACTCCAAAATGTCCAGCCAGTCCACCCCCATGAGCTTCTCTAACTAACAGTTCTCTAATAGACCCGCGTGGTATGCACAATCGGTTGTTGTAGAATAGATATCCATCCTGCCTAAAATACTTTTCAAATGCAAACTTATGGCACTTGCCATAGCTCTCAGCAAAATCGATGTCAGTCTCATAAAGGTCTACGATATGCTCAAATCCATTTAACTTTGAAGTTAGAGTAGAAACAAGAGTGTACCTTCTGGATAATGCATCTGCGACTACATTATCCTTACCTTTCTTGTACTTAATGATGTAGGGAAACGTCTCAATGAACTCCATCCACCTGGCGTGTCTCTTGTTGAGCTTCTGTTGTCCTTTGAGGTGCTTGAGAGACTCATGATCTGTGTGAATGACGAATTCTTTGGGCCACAAGTAGTGCTGCCACGTTTGAAGAGCTCGAACCAACGCATATAGTTCCTTGTCATAGGTGGGATAGTTGAGGGTTGATCCTCCCAGCTTCTCACTGAAATAAGCCACTGGTTTCCTATCTAAAAGAGGGGCATTGATAAGCTTCTCTTTAAGGGCAGTAAACGCCTGCTCTTGTGCGTCTTCCCATCTGAAGCCAATGTCCTTCTTGATGACTTCTGTTAACGGTGCTGCAATGGTACTGAAGTCTTGGACAAATCTCCTGTAGAATCCTGCTAACCCATGAAAGCTCCGGACTTCTGCAACGTTTTTAGGTGCAGGCCATTCCTTTATTGCCTTGATCTTCTTGTCATCAACCCTAACTCCTTCTGCACTAACAACAAAGCCTAGAAAGATAACTTCAGCAACACAGAATGAACATTTAGAGTAATTTGCAAAAAGGGATTGAGAACGAAGAACATCTAGAACTTTGCGGATGTGTTCTAAATGCTCTCCCAAACCTTTGCTGTAGATGAGTATGTCGTCGAAGTAGACTACCACGAAGACTCCTAGGAACGGTCTCAAGGCATGGTTCATTAAGCGCATGAAGGTGCTGGGAGCATTGGTGAGACCAAACGGCATGACTAACCATTCATACAGCCCCTGCTTGGTCTTGAAAGCAGTTTTCCACTCATCCCCTTCCTTCATTCTGATCTGATGGTATCCACTCTTTAGATCGATTTTTGAGAAGATTGTTGATCCACACAACTCATCCAGCATGTCATCAAGCCTTGGGATAGGATGCCTGTACTTCACTGTTATGTTATTGATAGCTCTGCAGTCTACACACATCCTCCATGATCCATCTTTCTTAGGGACTAACAAGACTGGTACTGCGCATGGACTTAAGCTTTCTCTGATATGTCATTTACTCATCAACTCTTCTACTTGTTTCTGAAGTTCCTTTGTCTCTACAGGATTGGTTCTGTAAGCTGGTCTGTTCGGTAGAGCTGATCCTGGTACCAAGTCTATCTGGTGTTCAACTCCACGAATTGGAGGTAATCCTGGAGGTATCTCTTCTGGAAAAACATCCCTGTATTCCTGCAATATCTCAGTCATAGCACTAGGAAGCTCCTGTGATTGGTTAGTACTTACAAAGGTTTCCTTGTACACAAACATAAAAGTAGTCATTTCAGGGTCAAAGAGTTTAGAAAATTCACTGTGATTGATGTAGAGGCTGTTAGAAACTTTCTCTGTTTCCTTGCGGTTCATGTGAAGTTGGTCCTGATAGATTTCACCTGGTGTGAGTGGAAGAAGAGTGACCTTACGCCCCTTGAACTCAAATGACTGCTTGTTGGTGTAGCCATCATGAAGAACCTTTCTGTCAAACTGCCATGGTCTGCCCAATAAAACGTGACTAGATTTCATAGGGATAACATCACAAAGTATCTCATCTTCATACTTCCCAATTGCTAACTTGACTAACACTTGCTGAGAAACGGTTAAAGCTCCCTTGTTGTTCAACCACTGTAGCTGGTATGGTCTAGGATGTGAAGTGGTCTTAAGATTGAGCTTCTTTACCATCTCTTCACTAGTAGCATTTGTGCAGCTACCTCCATCTACAATCATTGTACAGACCTTGCCCTGAACTACACATCTAGTGTGGAAGAGATTCTCACGCTGTCCTCTATCATTTGGATGACTCTGAACACTCAAGGTTCTGCGTGCTACTAACATCTCTCCAATGCTGCTGGCTCTTCTTCTTCTTCTAAGTCAAAATCCGTTTCACTTTCTGAACTATCCTGGGGCACAATCTCTCCCCCTTCTTGAAGCAGAAACATCTTCTTATTAGGACAGTCCCTGGAGTAATGTCCCATTCCTTGACATTTAAAACACCTGACCTGACTAGTAGAAGCTCCACTTCTTGGCTTAAATTCGATCTTAACCTCTTCTTTGACTGTACCGGTCGCTGGTTTGGTGTCTTTGGTATAAGCCGGTTTGCTGAGCTCTCTTGGTTTTGGAATGGTGGAAGTGAAGGTTGATCTCCCAATCCTTCTCTTGATCTGCGATTCAATCAGCTCTGCCTTATGTACCATCTCTTGCACATCTTCATAATTCTGCAGCTCCACTCATTAAGCTATAAGATGTCTTCTCTCTATTTCTCTCTAATCTTCATCTAACCTTCAATCTCTATACTATCATTTTCGTAAATCTTAACAAGTGGTACTTTGTGGGCTGTTGTATTAAGCATCATGTGATACTTAGGAAGAAGAGACCAAACTGTCGCTTTCACAAGTGTGTTAGGACCACAAGGAGTCAATATCAGCACAAAAGGAGGACCACAAGTGAACTGTTGGGGATTTTGAATGGTGGAGCGTGTTCTCTCATCAATGGCCATGATTTGTTCTTATGAGTGAAGGGTTAGGATGTTATGACCGTTATTCAGCTGATATAAGTTTCTATAAATATCAGCTTATAGTTCTTGTATGTTCTTAGTTTGAATGAATGGAAATATGTTCCCTTAAACTCTCTAATCTCTCTTAAACTCTCTAAACTCTCTATTCTTTCATGGTATCAGAGCGTACTGCTCTTGAGACCTTCTAACCTCCACATAATCTTCATATCACTTCCGCAATCTTATACTCTGATTCTCCATTCATTCTACTCAAATCTGCTCAAATTTAATTCCATTCTGCGTGTGTGACTCTCTCTTGGTGATTCTCACATGGAAAACCCAAAGGTAATGATTCCAGTTACTCTCAAGGGACCTAATTACCTCTTGTGGTCAAGGCTGGTCAAGACAGCTCTAGGGGGAAGAGGCCTCTGGTGCTATGTAACAGATGACAAACCTACAAACAAAACCAACCTAGGAGAGGATGGTACAGAAGTGGTGTTGGCTGGCGAGAACAAGTGGGATCAGGAGGATCTCATGGTGTTGTCCAATATTCAAAGCAGCCTTGAGACATCAATATTGGAAGCTTACTCCTACTGCGAAACTTCCAAGGAGTTGTGGGATACACTGAAAAAGGTGTATGGCAACGTTTCAAACTTGAGCAGAGTGTTTGAAGTCAAGAGAGCTGTCAGCAGTCTCTGTCAAGAAGACACCAACTTCAACCAGCATTTTGGCAAGTTCAGGGCCTTGTGGGCAGAGTTGGAGATGCTAAGGCCATGTACTCTCGATCCAGCTGTGTTGAATGATAGGCGTGAGGAGGATAAGGTCTTTGCCTTACTCCTAACTCTAAATCTGGCCTACAATGACCTGATCAAGCATATGTTGAGGGCAGAGAAGCTACCAACCTTAGATGATGTGTGTGCTCAAATCCAGAAGGAGCAAGGATCAGTAGGGCTGTTTGGAAGCAAACAGGAGCTTGTGCTGGCAAACCAAGCCGAAGGAGTTGCAAACAAGGGATTCTACAAACCTAATGACAAGAAGATATGGGTTTGTGATCATTGCAAGAAGAAGGGGCATGGCAAGGACAAGTGCTGGATACTCCATCCTCATCTCAAACCTCAAAAGTTTAGACCATGCGTGTATCCAATGTGACTGGTGAAGAGAAAGCAACGCCCAGCAACGTCTCTACCTTGAGGACAACTAAAGATGAAACCATCAAGCGATCTGATCTTGATGCTCTTATCAAAGCCCTCAAGGAAAACTCCGGTAACAACTTTGGTATCTCTCTAAATGCTTGCACTGACTTGAAATTAACAAAACCACTTATTATAGATTCAGGGGCTAGCCATCATATGATTAGTGATCTGAATTTGATTATCAATATCATGATAGCTAATGGAGAAAGAGTACCAAGTAGAGGAATAGGTGATCTTAGGTTGTTTAACAAAGAATCAAAAGGATTGTATATGATAAGATTTGCGGAAATTATAAGTAAGAGATTGAAGATTAGATAAAGTTTAGAGAAGTGAGGAGAAAATGTTTTATTGATTAAGGTGTTCTCATCAGATCATACACATTAAAATGAATGCATACATCAGATATATATACTAGAAAAGATGCTATAATGATGCCATAAAGATGCCTTGTACAATCGTCCTTTGATGAGTCATTTGTCCTAATCCCTTTTGTGCTTTATGTCGACATGATGAACAAGGATCAGATAGTGGCTTGATACATAACGGCTGGATAAGGTACATCATGTACGGTGAGGTACAATGAGGTACGGAACCATACCATGTACGGTAGTTGTACCATTGTACGGTAAACCGTACAGAAGGTACAAATGGTACAGTTTCTCCTCTTGATCAATCCTCCCCCTCAAGCTCAAGACTAATGGGACATAAGACTGAACTTGGAAACCTGTGAACATCACCTCATTAAAAACCTCAAGCATAGAAAACCACGTGGGACAAAACTATGCAAGAGGGAAAAAGAGTGTGATATCCACGGATAGAGGACATGAGATCAATGTTGTTCAAGGTTCACAAGGCCAAGTTTGCTAAAGATGTGATCGCAAACCTTAAGGCTTGTGGCCTTGGTGAAGACATCCGCCAATTGATCTTCACTTCTTGTAAAGCACGGTAGTGCGAATCCTCGCTCAATCTTCTCCCGAACCTTGTGACAATCAACTTCGATGTGCTTGGTCCGCTCGTGGAAAACCGAGTTGGAAGCAATGTGAATCGCAGCTTGGTTGTCACAATGCATTGTCATTGGTGTAGCTTGCTCGATGCCTAGGCACTTGAGTAGTCCTTTGAGCCATACAAATTCGTTGGTGAGCTTCTTCATGGCCCGATACTCCGCTTTCGCGCTCAAATCCGATACAACCTTTTGGTTCTTGCTTTTCCAAGTCACTAGGTTGCCTCCAACAAACGTCCAATAACCGGTTGTTGATCTACGATCAATCCTATCTCCGGCCCAATCCGCATCACAATATCCAACAATCTCGGTGTTGTTGTTCTTTCCCATCCAAATGCCTTGACCAATGCTACCTTTCAAGTACCGAAGTATCCGTTCTACCATTCTCCAATGATAAACCGTAGGCTCCTTCATATGTTGACTAACTTGATTCACCGCAAAACACAAGTCCGGCCGTGTTAGTGTCAAGTAGATTAGTTTTCCAACAAGTCTCCGGTAACGCGCAACATCCTTAAACGGTGCATCTCCTTCCTCCCCCTTTCGGTTTACATTGTAGCCGTCTTCAAGTGGTGTCTTAGCCTCCTTAGCATCCAACATACCTATCTCATCCAAAAAATCACTTGTGTACTTCCGTTGAAAGAGAAATAAGCCTTCCGGAAATCGGCAAATCTCAATCCCAAGGAAATACTTAAGCTCTCCAAGATCTTTAATATCAAAAACAGATTTAAGGAAAGATTTAGTGTCTTGGATACCTCCCTTGTCATCACCGGTGATGATCAAGTCATCGACATAGATGAGAACAACCACAAGCCCTTTCGGTCCATGTAAGGTGAATAGTGTATGATCCGATTGTGACTTCTTGAAACCTCTTCCCATAAGCACGAAGCTCAACTTGTGATACCAAGCCTGAGGAGATTGTTTCAACTCGTAGATGGCTTTCCGAAGCCTAAGAACCCTTCCCGGTGCAATCATATTCTCAAGACCAGGAGGCGGCTTCATGTAGACCTCTTCTTGTAGTTCCCCTTGAAGAAACGCATTCTTGACATCCATTTGCCAAAGATCCCAATCACGGTTTGTAGCTACGGAGAGCACTACCCGAATGATGTGGAGCTTAGCCACGGGAGCAAACGTATCAGTGTAATCTTCCCCATATGTTTGAGTAAAACCGCGAGCAACAAGCCGAGCTTTGTAGCGCTCAATCTCCCCGGTGCTAAGGTGCTTAATGGTGAATACCCATTTGGAGCTAACCGCTTTCTTCCCGTGTGGAAGGTCCGCTTCATCCCAAGTATGAGTCCTTATCATAGCTCCTACTTCATCGTCAATCGCATCACTCCATTCTTTGTTCTCCATTGCTTCCTCATAAGACTTGGTGTTTGATCTTCCAAAAGCTTACCAAGGAATGCTTGAAATTCCAATGGCAAAAAATGGCAAGCGAACAAGTAGCTTGAGTTGGATGAGCTACGGCATTGCAATTGAAGTAGACTCTCTTGTCTTTCCAAGTAGACGGATCACTTCTTAGTCTTGTACTCCTTCTAAGGACCGGTTGGGGTTGCAGTACCATGTCTTTCGGCTGCTGGACCGGGACCTCTATTTGCGGTTCCAATTGTTGAGGTTGTGGTACCAAAGTTTCAGGTTGTGGCAACGATGGGAATGGTTGCGGTACAGTCACAGTAGGCTTGGGTGATTGTGGTCCTGACGTGGTAGCCTCGGAAAAGTTGGTTCTGATGTGACAGGTGTAGGGAATTGCTGTACCGATACCTCATTGTCACTCTCCCCCTCACTACTTGCTCTTTCTCCTCTTGTGTAGTTTGAGGTTGTTCCTCACCTACATCCGTAGCTTGAACCTGAGGAGAGGAGTTTGAATGCTCATTAGCCGTTGGTGATCCATTCCCGAGATGATCAAGGAGGAATTGGAGACTTGCATTCCGATCGGAAGATGTTGCAAGATCCTTTAGACTCTCCCAATCCTTTTCCCCGTAGTACCCTTGTTCCTCAAAGAACTTCACATCACGAGATACATAGGTTCGGTTGTTTGCCGGATCAAAACACTTGTACCCCTTCTACGTGGTATAGTACCCAAGAAATATGCACTTGACGCTCTTTGGTTCAAGCTTGTTCCTTAGTTCTCCTGGAACTAAAACAAAACAAACACAACCAAACACATTTAGATGCTCAAGAGATGGCTTAGTTTTGTTAAGTACCTCAAATGGAGAAGTGTCCTCCAAGACTTGAGTCGGCGTTCGATTGATGAGATAACACGCCATCATAACCGCATCTCCCCAATATCTTTTAGGAACATTGTGATGAAACATCATCGATCTAGACACCTCCATGAGATGTCGGTTCTTCCTCTCGGCCACTCCATTTTGTTGTGGATTGTATGGGCAGCTCGTTTGATACAAAATTCCATGCTTTGCAAGATGTTCCTTGAGTCTATGACTTGTATATTCCCCACCATTATCTGTTCTAAACACTTTAATCTTGGCATTGTAATGGTTAGTGATGTAATTTTGAAAGTTGATAAATGCATCAAACACCCTATCTTTAGATGGAAGCAAAGTGACCCATGTGTATTTTGATTTTTCATCTATAAATGTCACGAAATACTTGTTTTTATCTCTCGATAGGCATGGCGACGTCCAAACATCCGAATGAACCAAATCAAAGCAATTTTCATAAAATGTAGAAGATTTAGGAAAAACTGTTTTACAATGTTTACCAAGAATACACGCTTCATAACTAGAGTAATCAAAAGAAACATTCGGTAACATGATTTTTAGAGCACGAGAATGAGGATGACCTATTCTAACATGCCACAATTTCTTCGAAGTTGCATCTAAACGAGAGCTAAAATGTGAACGATGTGAAGTGATCGGTGCAAAATTCTCTAAAACGTAGAGATCATCTTTAGTTCCCCCTTCTCCGATCACTTTACCGGAGTCAATATCCTGAAAAAAATACCTCATTAGGACCAAAGATTGCATAACAATTAAGATCATTCGTGGTTCTTTTAACGGACAGCAAGTTAAAGGTGAACTTAGGCATATATAGAGCTTTAGATTCTTTATCAAATAGCTTCAAATTGCCTATCCTTTTAATGGGAACTCTATCTCCATTAGCAATTAACACATTTCCTCTAGCCGGTTCTATATTGTTAAGTAAATTCGAATTGCTAATCATATGGTGTGAAGCACCCAAATCAACAATTAGAGAGCTAGTAGGTCTATGTGTAAGTAGGCTATAAGGAGTTTGAGTTATAAGATTGCTACCGGATTCTTTGAGTGTTTCCTTTAGTGTGGCAATCAACTTGACAATAGCATCCAAGTCCGCTTTTCTCACGTACCCTCCTTGAGCTCCACCCTCGCTTAGCTTAGATGAACCGGCTTGACCATTATCCTCATTGGCTTGAGTGACATTGGCTCTTGGATTTCTTGGACCGATGAGATGACTTGGTTTGAGATGGGGGTGAAGTATCCAACATTGTTCCTTTGTGTGCCCCTTCTTCTTGCAATGCTCACATATCTTGCCTTTCCTTTCATCGGACCCTTTGTAAACACCCTTGTTAGCCATAGGCAACTCCCCCTTTCCTCCAAACAAACCGAGAGACCCTTGCTCTCTTTGGATTTGCGCACACACATCATCAAGGCTAGGAAGCTTCTTCGAACGTAGAATGTGCTTGGTAAGATCATTGAACACTGGATTGAGAGTAAGAAGAAGACCAAAGACCTTGTCTTGTTCCCTCCTTTCGTTGATCACATCCATATCCATAGAGTTTGGCCTAAGCATCTCAAGTTCGGCCCACAATGATCGAAACTTACCAAAGTGCTTTGTAAACTCCAAGTTTTCTTGGCTTAACTCATTGATAGCCTTCTTCACTTCAAACACCCTAGTGAGATTTGATGTGTTTCCATACACGTTCTTAAGTGTGTTCAAAAGTTCAGCTGCTGTCTCACAGTATGAATAGGCTTCTAGAAGAGGAGTTTCAAGAGAATTTTGAAGAATGGCCAACACCATTTGGTCCTCTTGAAACCATTTAGCCTTAGCATCAAGCTTCTCATTGATTGTATCTTCATCATCACTGCTAGAATACTCCTCATACAAACCATCGACAAATCCCCATAAACCTCTACCACAAAGTGCTGTCTTTGTTGTTCTAGCCCAAAGAAGATAGTTTCCTCCTTTCAAAATCACTGGGATTGCTAAAGCCTTAGAGTTTTCATTGTTATCAATGATAAAGTTCCTTCCTTTCTAGCTTAGATGAACTAAAGACACAACTAAAGACTGAATCTTTTCCAAGGAATCCGAACAGAAACAGAGTAGTTTATTGAGAGGTGCCCTTACTGTAAACAGAGAGTAGAGCTATGGGGCAGAGCACGAGCAGATGAGCACGAGCAGATGAACACGAGTAGAGTCTTTGATGAACAGTGAAGCAATGGAACAGTAACCGAGTGTGGAAGAGAGATTAAGAAGAGATTAAGAAGAAATTTATGAAGAATCAAGAGATTAAACAAGGATCATGCTCTGATACCAGGATAAGATTTGCGAAAATTATAAGTAAGAGATTGAAGATTAGATAAAGTTTAGAGAAGTGAGGAGAAAATGTTTTATTGATTAAGGTGTTCTCATCAGATCATACACATTAAAATGAATGTATACATCAGATATATATACTAGAAAAGATGATATAATGATGCCATGAAGATGCCTTGTACAATCGTCCTTTGATGAGTCATTTGTCCTCATCCCTTTTGTGCTTTATGTCGACATGATGAACAAGGATCAGATAGTGGCTTGATACATAACGGCTGGATAAGGTACATCATGTACGGTGAGGTACAATGAGATACGGAACCGTACCATGTACGGTAGTTGTACCATTGTATGGTAAACCGTACAGAAGGTACAAATGATACAGTTTCTCCTCTTGATCAATAGTATATGCCTAATTT
The DNA here is from genome assembly GCA_964056655.1 of Arabis hirsuta. NCBI lineage: Eukaryota > Viridiplantae > Streptophyta > Magnoliopsida > Brassicales > Brassicaceae > Arabis > Arabis hirsuta. The sequence continues at coordinate 20,313,249 of OZ053302.1, read as the reverse complement.
CACTTCCAATCTGTTATCAGTTAAACTAACAACTAATGACTTGAAATGCAATGTTACCTTCACGCCTAATGATGTCTACTTTCAGGATATTGAAACAAGTAGATTGCTTGGCAAAGGTGTGAGCAAGGGAGACTTGTACTTACTTGAAGACACCAAGTTTGATTCTGACTTATCTTATGCTTTAAATTCTAGTTCTGATTCCAATACAAGTGAAATGTGGCATGCTAGACTAGGTCATCCTCATTCTCGTGCCTTAAACATCATGTTGCCTAGTATTTTGTTTAAAGAAGATTGTGAAGCGTGTATTCTAGGAAAACATTGCAAGGCTGTATTCCCTAAATCAATCACTATCTATAACAAATGCTTTGATTTGGTTCATTCTGATGTGTGGACAGCCCCTTGTGCGTCTAGAGAACAAAACAAATACTTTGTGACATTCATAGATGAGAAATCGAAATACACTTGGATTACTTTGCTACAATCAAAAGATAGGGTGTTAGTAGCTTTTATCAATTTCCAGAACTATATCTCTAACCATTACAATGCCAAGATAAAGATTTTTCGATCAGATAATGGAGGGGAATACACTAGCAATGTATTCAAACAACATCTAGCAAAGCATGGGGTGATCCATCAAACCAGCTGCCCATACACTCCACAACAAAATGGTGTGGTTGAGAGAAAGAATAGGCACCTTATGGAGGTTGCAAGGAGCATAATGTTCCATACAAATGTGCCCAAGAGCTTTTGGGGAGATGCCGTGATGGCAGCCTGTTATCTAATTAACAAAATACCAATCAGAGTTCTTCAAGATCAATCCCCACATGAGGTACTTAACAAAGACCGTCCCTCTATTGATCATTTACGTGTATTTGGGTGCTTGTGCTTTGTACTGATTCTGGGTGAACAAAGAAACAAGCTGGAACCAAAGAGTACACGAACCTCACCAAAAGGGATATAAGTGTTATGTACCAGAAACCAGGAGGGTTCTAGTCTCTAGGGATGTGCAGTTTGTTGAATCAAGAGGGTATTATGATAAGAAGAGTTGGGATGAGCTAAAGGATTTATCCCAGTCAACCTCGGATAGAGCAAACAGCTTACGAAGAGTAATGGAAGGCCTTGGCATCTATGTGCCTCAAGAAAGGGTTGCTAATGAGCCTAATGGGTATGGTGATCCGGCTCCACCAAATGCACTGAATGCGGAAATGGGTGAGCAGTCCGAGGATGATGTGGTCACGGTTCCTCCTCAACCTCATCTTGATCCTGAAGGGGGAAATCAATCTCAACCTACTGAAGAGGTGGAGCAAGAAGGTTTAGAGTCTCATGATCAAGATGAGCATCAGCCCATGGATAGTAATGACACAACATTAATTGAAGAAGAAAGTCAAGGACAAACGTTGAGAAGGAGTACCAGAATCAAACAACCTGCCTCCAACTGGATCAATACTAGGGTCTACTTCAACGCTCAAGCAGTTTTTCATCCAATACAAGCAGTGTGCTCTCTAACTCAGTATCCTCAAGAACATCAGGCGTTCATTGGAGCTTTGGATCAGGAGTACATCCCAAGCTCATATGAAGAAGCTATGAAGCATGAAGAGTGGAGAGAATCCGTTGGGGATGAAACTAATGCAATGATCATCAATGATACATGGTATGAGGCTGAGCTTCCCAAAGGCAAGAAGGCAGTAACAAGTAGATGGGTTTTCACGATCAAGTATCTAACTAATGGAAAGGTGGAGAGATACAAGACAAGGCTAGTGGCAAGGGGTTCACTCAGACATATGGAGAAAACTACCTTGAGACATTTGCTCCAGTTGCCAAGCTACATACCATAAGAATTGTCCTATCACTTGCCGTCAACTTGGAATGGGATCTCTGGCAGATGGATGTGAAGAATGCTTTCCTACAAGAAGAATTGGAAGATGAAGTATATATGCGACCACCTCCTGGCCTGGAACACCTCGTCAAACCAGAAAATGTACTTAGACTGAAGAAGGCGATCTATGGCTTGAAACAATCACCAAGGGCCTGGTATCATAAACTACGAACAACACTCAATGGAAGAGGGTTCATTAAGTCTGAAGCAGATCATACTCTCTTTACTCGTACAAGTAAACAAGGCATTGTGGTCATCCTAGTGTATGTGGATGATATCATCATCACAGGAAGTGACAAGGAAGGTATCATCTTGATGTGATCCTGAGCAACATCAAGAAAAAGCCACCTGAACCAGAGCATGAACGTGAGGATAAGCTTGTAGCCGAGGGGGAGCAGCTTGAACCGGAGCTTGTAGCTGAGCATGGACCAAAACAAGAGTCCAAATGGAGCATGAAGAAGATATTCAAATCATTCTTGTCTTACCACAAGTCCAAGAACATCAACAAATGGATTAAGTGTGGTATAAGTACTCTTTTTCCCTTATCCAAGTTTTGTCCCAATGGGTTTTCTTGGAAAGGTTTTTAATGAGGCTTATGCAACACTTTCCCCATCATCCATCTGTTGATCCAGCCCAAGCCATCTTCAATTTCGTGGCCTATCTATTTTCTTTAGCTTAAAATTTAAACTTTGCATGAGAGTGTTTAATTCTGGTCTTGGAACATGTCCCAAGACTCCTATTTTCGAGATTCCTCTTTCTTCTCTCTTTTCTTTATATTCTGAACTTTGTAACTCTTCAAAACCATCCTGGATTGGATCATCAAACAGTTATCAAATAAAAACTCTCTTTCTCTCAAACATAAGTCACGAAAATCTCTCTCTTGTTCTTAGGAACGAAATCACTTGTTGGAGGCTCATTCCCAACGTATCTATCTCTTAGGAACGAAATCACTTGTTGGAGGCTCATTCCCAACGTATCTATCTCTTAGGAACGGTTCGTTGCTGCTGCAACCTCTTCACCGTCTCTCTCTCTCTCAAACCCAGAAACTATTCCGCAAGTTTCTGTCTCTAACTCAGTTCCAGCCAGCTTCTTTGTGACGATTCTAGGGAGGATCATATCAAGTGGTATCAGAGCACACATAGAAGTTGGGTAATCTCGTTCTCAATTCGTTCGTCGAAATCGTTTAAAACCGATCATATCTTGTCATTCAGAGTCTGATCTTTCAGTTTTGGTGTCGAATCGTCTTGTTCTAGGTCGTATTATACTAGTTATTGTTGTTCGAATTCTGGATTTGCATTTAGAACTGTTTACAAAAAACTGTCTGTTCGTCTTCTGTATTGCTCGAATTTTCTAAAATCTCTTGTGACTTGTTTTGATGCTTCGTTAATTAATTCTAGTTTTAGGATGAGTTAACTTAATTTTAAAATTGGAATCAGGATTTTCGGAGTTGATTTGAATTTTAAATCAAATTCTAAGTGCATCGCTGTCTGTTATTGCAACTCTGCTCTGCATTTTGTTTTTGTGAGAACTTGTTACTGGCTTGTTTGTTGTCTTAATTTTTCAGGTACAAGATGGTAGAAGATGGAGACAATAATAGCACCAACAACGGGAACAACGACAACAACAAACTGTTTATGGAAGCTATGATGGCTCGTTTTGAGCAAATGATGAGACAACAAGGAGAAGAGCTGCATCAGAGAATTGATCGGTTACAAAGAGAGCCTAATCCAAGTAGAGCTCAAGACAGAAACGCAAATCCCATCCGTCACCAGCAAAGACAGCCCAGAAACAATGATGGTGATGATACTTCCTCTCAAGGCAGTCCAAGGCGCGATAGGAGAGCAAGGGAACGTGTTGATGATGACATGAGAAACATGAAGCTGAAAGTTCCTCCTTTTCATGGCAAGAATGATCCAGATGCATATCTTGAATGGGAGAAAAAGATCGAGATGATCTATGATTGTCAAGAGTATTCAGATCTCAAGATGGTGAAACTTGCTGCAACTGAATTCTATGGCTATGCTATCAATTGGTGGGATCAGATCACTACAACTCGCAAGCGCAATAGAGAGCCACCGGTTGATACTTGGGATGAGTTGAAAGCACTCATGAGGAAGCGTTTTGTCCCTAGTCACTATCACCGAGAGCTGCACCAGAAGTTAAGACGCTTGATCCAAGGAAACAGCAGCGTGGAGGATTATTTTCAAGAGATGGAATCTCTAATGATCAAGGCTGATATTGAAGAAGATGTTGAAGCAACCATTGCTAGGTTCTTGAGTGGGCTGAACCGAGAAATTCAAGACAGAGTAGAGATGCAAAGCTATGCTGATTTAGAGGAGATATATCACAAATCTATTCTGATCGAGCAACAGATCAAAAGAAAGGGGTCTAGATCAACATTTGGAGCTGGTTCAACTTCTACTAGGTCGAGCTATCTTAAAGAAGAAAAGGCTATTGTTGAGCCTAAAGAGTTTTCCAAGCAATTCTCTGCTAGTTCAGATTCCAAGGAGAAAACACAAGCTACAACTACTAGAGCTCGTGAGATTGTTTGCTTCAAGTGTCAAGGAAGAGGGCACATTGCTAGTGCATGTCCTAACAAGCGAGTTATGATTCTCTTAGACAATGGGGAACTCGAATCAGAAGAGGAAAAGGAGATTTTGGATTCAACAGAAGAGCATGAGGAGTATGCTGCTAAAGGAGATCTTTTAATGATGAAAAAGATATTGAATGTGCAAGCTAAGACAGAGGAAGAAGCACAAAGAGAAAACCTATTTCATACTAGATGTCATGTACATGACAAAGTGTGCAGTCTCATAATCGATGGAGGAAGTTGCACTAATGTAGCAAGTGAGTACATGGTTAACAAGCTTGGTCTAACCGTAAAAAAACATCCAAAGCCATACAATCTGCATTGGCTCAATGATGAAGGCGAAATGCGAGTGAACAGCCAAGTAACGGTTTCTCTAACCATTGGCAAATATGAAGATGACGTGCTGTGTGATGTTCTACCTATGGAAGCAAGTCACATTCTGTTGGGAAGGCCATGGCAATATGATAGGCGAGTGACTCATGACGGCTCTACAAACAAGTACTCATTCGAGTTCAAAGGCAGAAAGCACACCCTTGTTCCAATGACACCATCTGAGATTTATCAAGATCAAAAGAAGAAAGGAAAGCAGGTTGAGAGTAAGCAGTTCAAGCCATCAAATCTCTTTGCCAAAGCTGAAAATCCAAAGGAGTTGCTTATCATCAAAGAAAAAGAGCACCAGCAGCTTCACGATGATCAATCCTTAATTTCTAAGCCAAAAACAGTGAACTACTTGCAAAGGATGAGAGCTGAGCAAAGAATTCAGTTTGGACAATTCGATTTCATCTTTCCTTTGGACGACACATCCAAAAACCTTGTCTTCACCAACAAAAGCCTTGAGCTAAAGGAGCATTTAGATGATCAAACCACTACTGGAAAAGGTAAGTTCTCTCATTCTAATATGAATTTTAAGACTAATGGTCGTGTTCCTTTGTTGTTTAAACATACAGGTTCTATTCTACCTCGAACACAACAAATCGGATTCAATGGAGATCAACTCGGACAAAAAGGAGGACTAAGGGCTGAAGGACGTGCTAAGCTTGAGGAGCTTGATTATTCTAATGATGCAGCTGCTGTAGAGCACAATCCATTTCAAATCCCAGCGCAGCTCACTTCCAAAACCCACAAAACGAACTTGCAAGGTAAGTATACTCCAAACTCAAGTTCTAAGGGTTCTAACCTGGCTCTTTTGCGTGCAGATGGTCCTGATTTGAGGACAAATCCTTTTCAACTGGGGGAGGATGATGTGATCCTGAGCAACATCAAGAAAAAGCCACCTGAACCAGAGCATGAACGTGAGGATAAGCTTGTAGCCGAGGGGGAGCAGCTTGAACCGGAGCTTGTAGCTGAGCATGGACCAAAACAAGAGTCCAAATGGAGCATGAAGAAGATATTCAAATCATTCTTGTCTTACCACAAGTCCAAGAACATCAACAAATGGATTAAGTGTGGTATAAGTACTCTTTTTCCCTTATCCAAGTTTTGTCCCAATGGGTTTTCTTGGAAAGGTTTTTAATGAGGCTTATGCAACACTTTCCCCATCATCCATCTGTTGATCCAGCCCAAGCCATCTTCAATTTCGTGGCCTATCTATTTTCTTTAGCTTAAAATTTAAACTTTGCATGAGAGTGTTTAATTCTGGTCTTGGAACATGTCCCAAGACTCCTATTTTCGAGATTCCTCTTTCTTCTCTCTTTTCTTTATATTCTGAACTTTGTAACTCTTCAAAACCATCCTGGATTGGATCATCAAACAGTTATCAAATAAAAACTCTCTTTCTCTCAAACATAAGTCACGAAAATCTCTCTCTTGTTCTTAGGAACGAAATCACTTGTTGGAGGCTCATTCCCAACGTATCTATCTCTTAGGAACGAAATCACTTGTTGGAGGCTCATTCCCAACGTATCTATCTCTTAGGAACGGTTCGTTGCTGCTGCAACCTCTTCACCGTCTCTCTCTCTCTCAAACCCAGAAACTATTCCGCAAGTTTCTGTCTCTAACTCAGTTCCAGCCAGCTTCTTTGTGACGATTCTAGGGAGGATCATATCAAGTGGTATCAGAGCACACATAGAAGTTGGGTAATCTCGTTCTCAATTCGTTCGTCGAAATCGTTTAAAACCGATCATATCTTGTCATTCAGAGTCTGATCTTTCAGTTTTGGTGTCGAATCGTCTTGTTCTAGGTCGTATTCTACTAGTTATTGTTGTTCGAATTCTGGATTTGCATTTAGAACTGTTTACAAAAAACTGTCTGTTCGTCTTCTGTATTGCTCGAATTTTCTAAAATCTCTTGTGACTTGTTTTGATGCTTCGTTAATTAATTCTAGTTTTAGGATGAGTTAACTTAATTTTAAAATTGGAATCAGGATTTTCGGAGTTGATTTGAATTTTAAATCAAATTCTAAGTGCATCGCTGTCTGTTATTGCAACTCTGCTCTGCATTTTGTTTTTGTGAGAACTTGTTACTGGCTTGTTTGTTGTCTTAATTTTTCAGGTACAAGATGGTAGAAGATGGAGACAATAATAGCACCAACAACGGGAACAACGACAACAACAAACTGTTTATGGAAGCTATGATGGCTCGTTTTGAGCAAATGATGAGACAACAAGGAGAAGAGCTGCATCAGAGAATTGATCGGTTACAAAGAGAGCCTAATCCAAGTAGAGCTCAAGACAGAAACGCAAATCCCATCCGTCACCAGCAAAGACAGCCCAGAAACAATGATGGTGATGATACTTCCTCTCAAGGCAGTCCAAGGCGCGATAGGAGAGCAAGGGAACGTGTTGATGATGACATGAGAAACATGAAGCTGAAAGTTCCTCCTTTTCATGGCAAGAATGATCCAGATGCATATCTTGAATGGGAGAAAAAGATCGAGATGATCTATGATTGTCAAGAGTATTCAGATCTCAAGATGGTGAAACTTGCTGCAACTGAATTCTATGGCTATGCTATCAATTGGTGGGATCAGATCACTACAACTCGCAAGCGCAATAGAGAGCCACCGGTTGATACTTGGGATGAGTTGAAAGCACTCATGAGGAAGCGTTTTGTCCCTAGTCACTATCACCGAGAGCTGCACCAGAAGTTAAGACCCTTGATCCAAGGAAACAGCAGCGTGGAGGATTATTTTCAAGAGATGGAATCTCTAATGATCAAGGCTGATATTGAAGAAGATGTTGAAGCAACCATTGCTAGGTTCTTGAGTGGGCTGAACCGAGAAATTCAAGACAGAGTAGAGATGCAAAGCTATGCTGATTTAGAGGAGATATATCACAAATCTATTCTGATCGAGCAACAGATCAAAAGAAAGGGGTCTAGATCAACATTTGGAGCTGGTTCAACTTCTACTAGGTCGAGCTATCTTAAAGAAGAAAAGGCTATTGTTGAGCCTAAAGAGTTTTCCAAGCAATTCTCTGCTAGTTCAGATTCCAAGGAGAAAACACAAGCTACAACTACTAGAGCTCGTGAGATTGTTTGCTTCAAGTGTCAAGGAAGAGGGCACATTGCTAGTGCATGTCCTAACAAGCGAGTTATGATTCTCTTAGACAATGGGGAACTCGATTCAGAAGAGGAAAAGGATGGATTCAACAGAAGTGCATGAGGAATATGCTGCTAAAGGAGATCTTTTAATGATGAAAAAGATATTGAATGTGCAAGCTAAGACAGAGGAAGAAGCACAAAGAGAAAACCTATTTCATACTAGATGTCATGTGCAAGACAAAGTGTGCAGTCTCATAATCGATGGAGGAAGTTGCACTAATGTAGCAAGTGAGTACATGGTTAACAATGACCTGATCAAGCATATGTTGAGGGCAGAGAAGCTACCAACCTTAGATGACGTGTGTGCTCAAATCCAGAAGGAGCAAGGATCAGTAGGCCTTTTTGGAAGCAAACAGGAGCTTGTGCTGGCAAACCAAGCCGAAGGAGTTGCAAACAAGGGATTCTACAAACCTGATGACAAGATGATATGGGTTTGTGATCATTGCAAGAAGAAGGGGTGATGTGATCCTGAGCAACATCAAGAAAAAGCCACCTGAACCGGAGCATGAACGTGAGGATAAGCTTGTAGCCGAGGGGGAGCAGCTTGAACCGGAGCTTGTAGCTGAGCATGGACCAAAACAAGAGTCCAAATGGAGCATGAAGAAGATATTCAATTCATTCTTGTCTTACCACAAGTCCAAGAACATCAACAAATGGATTAAGTGTGGTATAAGTACTCTTTTTCCCTTATCCATGTTTTGTCCCAAGGGGTTTTCTTGGAAAGGTTTTTAATGAGATTTGTTGATCCAGCCCAAGCCATCTTCAATTTCGTGGCCTATCTATTTTGTTTAGCTTAAAATTTAAACTTTGCATGAGAGTGTTTAATTCTGGTCTTGGAACATGTCCCAAGACTCCTATTTTCGAGATTCCTCTTTCTTCTCTCTTTTCTTTATATTCTGAACTTTGTAACTCTTCAAAACCATCCTGGATTGGATCATCAAACAGTTATCAAATAAAAACTCTCTTTCTCTCAAACATAAGTCACGAAAATCTCTCTCTTGTTCTTAGGAACGAAATCACTTGTTGGAGGCTCATTCCCAACGTATCTATCTCTTAGGAACGAAATCACTTGTTGGAGGCTCATTCCCAACGTATCTATCTCTTAGGAACGGTTCGTTGCTGCTGCAACCTCTTCACCGTCTCTCTCTCTCTCAAACCCAGAAACTATTCCGCAAGTTTCTGTCTCTAACTCAGTTCCAGCCAGCTTCTTTGTGACGATTCTAGGGAGGATCATATCACATCTTAACTAAAACCTTTCTTAAATCAGCGTTTGATATCAAAGACTTGGGTGAGTTAAAGTACTTTCTAGGGATTGAGATATGCCGATCTAAAGAGGGGCTGTTTCTATCCCATAGGAAGTACACACTTGATTTGTTGAGTGAGGCAGGTGAGCTTGGAGGAAGAACAACCAAGACTCCACTTGAAGATGGCTATAAGGTGTTACGTGAGGGGGAGTTTGAAGATAAGCCATATGAAGATGTCACTCACTACAGAAGAGTGGTTGGGAAGCTTATCTATCTCACCATTACCAGACCAGACGTGTGTTTTGCGGTCAACCAAGTCAGCCAGCATATGTAAACTCCCAAGATACATCACTGGAATATGGTGGAAAGGATCTTGAGATATCTAAGGGAAGCACAAGGGCAAGGAATATGGATGGGTTGCAACAGTAGCACAGAGATTGTGGGGTATTGTGACGCTGATTGGGCTGGTGATAGGGTGGATAGGATATCAACAACTGGTTATTGTACCTTCATTGGAGGGAATCTAGTCACTTGGAAGAGCAAGAAGCAGAAGGTTGTATCGTGTTCAAGTGCCGAGGCAGAATATCGAGCTATGAGGAAGCTTACTAGTGAACTCATATGGATCAAGGGACTACTGAGAGACTTGGGCATAGAAACAACCTCCCCCATCACCATGCACTGTGACAACCAGGCGGCCATTCATATAGCATCCAACAGTGTATTCCATGAACAGACCAAGTATATAGAAGTGGACTGTCACAAGGTTAGACAAGCCATGGAACAACAAGTCATTCTCCCTTGCTACACAAGAATTGAAGACCAATTGGCAGACATTTTCACCAAAGCCGCAAGTACTAAGGTTTGCGAGTTCATACATCCCAAGCTTGGACTCATGGATCTCTCATCACACTAGTCGTCTTAGCCATGAGGTGTTCTACTCTTTTTCCTTTGCTTGGTTTTTATCCCAAGTGGTTTTTCAAGTGGTTGACATGAAGTGGGTTACAAGGCTAGAAGGTGGTAGCTGTGGCAGCCTCTACCTTTGTGTACATGAATATCATATCATGGGACTGATCACTATGATTCAAATAAACAAGTGGGACTTTGTGGGCTGTTGTATTAAACATCACGTGATACTTAGGAAGAAGAGGCCAAACTGTCGCTTTCACAAGTGTGTTAGGACCACAAGGAGTAAATATCAGCACAAAAAGAGGACCACAAGTGAACTGTTGGGGATTTTGAATGGTGGAGCGTGTTCTCTCATCAATGGCCATAATTTGTTCTTATGAATGAAGGGTTAGGATGTTATGACCGTTAGTCAGCTGATATAAGTGTCTATAAATATCAGCTTATAGTTCTTGTATGTTCTTAGCTTGAATGAATGGAAATATGTTCCCTTAAACTCTCTAATCTCTCTTAAACTCTCTAAACTCTCTATTCTTTCACTTTCTTCTTGCAATGTTCGCAAAACCAGACCTTGCGATCCTCGCCTCTACTGCCTTGATATGTGCTTTTGTTGGCAGTAACAAGGTCTCCTTTTCGGCCAAACAAACCATGAGTCCCTTGCTCCTTTTGCACTTGAGAGCAAACATCATCAAGGGTTGGAAGCTTTTCTGCCCGTAGCAAGTGCCTGATCAAGTCCGAATAGATCCGATTAAGAGTCAACAGAAGTCCAAAGACTTTATCTTGTTCACGATGCTCATTCAACACCTTTGGATCCACTGAGCTTGGCCGTAGCATCTCAAGTTCAGCCCATAAGGACCTAAACTTTCCAAAGTGTTCCTTGAACTCCATATCTTCTTGGGCAAGTTCATTGATTGCCTCCTTCACCTCAAATATCCTTAGCAAGTTTGATGCATTGCCAAAGACATTTTGGAGTGTTTCCCACAGCTCCTTCGCCGTTTCACAATAAGAATAAGCTTCAAGGAGTGATGCTTCAAGTGAATTTTGGATGATTGCTAACACCATCTGGTCTTCTTGGAACCAAGGTGATTCTTCAACATCCACCATCATCTCCATGTCATCTGCATGCTTCTTGACCTCTTTCTTTGGTGGTTCGCCTTTTGAGACATGACCCCAAAGCCCACGGCTGCACAAGGCCGTTTTAATGGTCCTTGACCATAACAAATAGTTTACCCCCTTTAGAGGGTAACAGGGACAACAACTTTTCTTTGGTTTTCCATGAGTTCTTCTACTCAAAAACTGATCAGAATGTGAATAGAAGGGACAGAGTGTGGATGAACGTGATTAGAGAATGAATGGAGATTTGGGACAGTAGCAGAACAAGAGATTTGGGACAGTAGCAGAACAAGAGATTTAAGTGACTGAATGGAGATTTCGAACAAGAGTAGAATGAAAGAACAAGAGATTTAGAGTAATTAGACCAAGATTTGAACCAATCGCTCTGATACCATATTAGAATTATGCGGAAATATGATTTAAGAATGAGAAGAACATATTTGTGTAGAGAATTCGGATGACAAGAGAAGAGAATGGGAAGAGAGGATGATTCTCCTTTTCTTATTCTGATGCAGATTACATGTTATATAGAGATGCAGCAAGATAAAGTCCAAATACACAATAAACGATGATAATGACTACTCCTAACGTTCTCCTAGAGCTGAACATATGATTCTTCTATTTTAGGTAAGTCCCAACATTCCTTTTGTGTCATTAATGCCTTTGTCTCCTCTTTTACGTAATTCTGATCTTCTTGTCTTCTCTTGATGTGAATCTGATCTTCTTAGTGTATAATCAGTTCACTAATCCTTATTAGCTTCATTACTCTACTAATTCGTAGTTTGAGAGGTTACCGCATCGGTGTAGCGGCTGCCGTATCAGTAGCTACTGCCGCACATCATTCCAACAACCAAAAGGGATATAAGTGTTACGTACCAGAAACCAGGAGGGTTCTAGTCTCTAGGGATGTGCGGTTTGTTGAATCAAGAGAGTATTATGATAAGAAGAGTTGGGACGAGCTAAAGGATTTATCCCAATCAACCTCGGATAGAGTAAATAGCTTACGAAGAATAATGGAAGGCCTTGGCATCTATGTACCTCAAGAAAGGGTTGCTAATGTGGTATGATCGTGATAAGCTCAGAGGAGGAAGGGCCGGAGGTAGCTGGAAGGATCACTCGTTCCAGAGCTAGGGAGATGACTAACGAAGCTCACGCCCTCATTGCCGCAGAGGACAGCAATCAACTGGAGGCTGAAGCTCACATCTTCAACATCTCTATCTTGAAGAACGAAGAACCCGGTAACAATGACTAGGTAACTTAGGTGATGATTTTGTACTCTTTTCCTTGGTGAGGATTTTGGTAGGAAGGAGGTTCTTCCCCAAGGTTTTTAACGAGGCAGAAATCATTGCTACGTCAAGTTACTTAGGAGTTGTTGCTAATGGGTAATAATGTGCAAGTCTGAACCGTTCAGAATGCACTAGTAGTTTAGTAGAGGCGCACCACTTAGGTCCATTTGGAAGGGATGCCTCGCTGTTTTATTTTAATTCAAATTAAACTTCTTGTAGTTTTCTGTCAAACTCCTTGTTGTTTGCTTTTAGGTTTGGGGCGATTTCTCTTGGGGTATATATAACCCATGGGATCGTGATCAGCCTTTTTAGTGAAGAATTATATGCCAAAACCTTTCTATGTGTTCTTCGCTCTTTTGATTTCTGAGAACAATAAACTCTGAAATTCGAATCTCTTACAACTACTTTGATTTCAAGAGATTCTTCTATCTCTCAAACTTAATACCACATTCTGTTTGAGAATCCAACAATATCATCATTCCATCTCAATCACGCCACCATCAGCCATCATCCCATCGAAATCCATCTCCATTCCTACACAATCGCCGCTGCCTCTTCGAATCATCATCATCACGTCTTCATCTCTTTCATATTCGCATCATTACAGCCTTTCCTTTGGAGTTGATCACCTAGGATCGCATCACGTGGTATCAGAGCCAACTCTGAACCAAAAAGCTGAGCAAAAAAAAAAAAAAAAAACCCTAACCCTAATCTCTTTACTTCTGCAATTTCGTTTCTAAAAACCTAGGTTAAGTGTGTCGAATATGTTGATTTGTGTCGTGGCTTTTGTTTAGCTTGAGGTTTCTTTTGTTTTGTTTGGAATTTGTTAGATCTCTTGTCTAGGTTTCCTGCTGCTAGTTGTTCTTCGTTGTAGTTCTGCTAGGATTCTAAGTTTGTGTCGAGATTTTTTTGTTAGGGCTAAGTTCTAGTTTTTTTATCAATTTTTCTCGTTGCTGCCTTGTTATGATCTTGCTGTTTTTGTGTTTAATTCATTGCAGTTTCGTGATTGATTATAGGTTCTGGATTTTAGCTAGAACACGTTCTAATTGCTTTAGTTTCATTGTCTCCGTGCTGTTTCGTTGTTGTGTCATTGGTCTAATTGTTTCCTTGCTTCATTAGATTGCTGTGTCATTAGTTTGTCATTGTATCGTTGTTATTAGGTCTGTTTCGTTATCTTATTTGTTCTTTATTGCGAATCTGTGTTGTTTGCTTTTAAAATCGTTTTGTTGTTGCTGGAAATTGGCATTTGTTTAGCGTCGTTCATGTCTTGCATCTTGTCCTTAAATTTTGCTAGAACAAGTTACTGCGAGTTTTTGTAAATTGTTTCAGGTACCATGGAGCTTTCGGCTGAGGCCATGGCAGCTCTCAACAAAGCAATGGCTGAACAAATCAAGGCATCCAATGAAGCCATTACAACGCAGCTCTCACAGCAGATTGATCAGCTCAACAACAAGTTTGAAACCCAGATTAGTGATCTTTTGAAAGAGCTTAGCGCGAGTGGAGAAGAGTCTTCACAAACTCCCACCCCTTCTGATGCTATACGCATCACTAAGGGTAAAGGGCACGTAGGAGCATCTGCCCGAAGGTCTAGGCGCGATACAACACCTCATGAAGCCAGACCTAAAGCTAAGACTAACCAAAGTCAGATTGGGGGCAGAGAGACTATGTTTAATCAGAGGAAACGAGATGGTTCCAGAGTTGAAATGCATCAAGAACGTCAGCACCGCAGAGAGGAATACATAGCTGGGCATCGAGTCTTCATGGAAACCGAACCAGAGTACTATGAGGAGGAAGAAGCTTCTGATCATAGCAGAGAAACTGTGAGAAGAGATCGAGGCCGAGGACATGGACGAGATTATGATCCTCTACGCCAGCAGCTGAGTCATATCAGAATCCAGTATCCTCCTTTCCATGGAACTAATGATCCCGAAGTTTATCTAGATTGGGAAAGGAAGATGGAGTCTAACTTTCTGGTCCAAGGTACTTACGAGCTCAACAAGGTGAAGATTGCAGTTTCAGAATTCCATGGGTATGCACTTCTATGGTGGGAGCAGCTGGGAATCACCAGAAACCGCCTCAGAGAACCTCCCATTACTACTTGGGATCAGCTTGTTATGCAGTTGAGGAAGAGGTTCGTTCCAGCCCATCATCAGCGCGAGATACTCAACAAGCTTAGGCGCCTCATCCAAGGTACAAAGTCTGTTAGAGATTATTATCAGGAATTGGAAACTTTGCTCATTCGTGCAGACTTAAGAGAAGGAGAAGAGATGGTTATGTCAAGATTTCTTGGAGGACTTAACCGAGAAATTCAAGACAAGGTAGAACTTCAGGATTTCGCAGATATACAAGAGATGGTGCATAAGGCTGAATTGGTTGAATCTCAAGTCAAGAGGCGAATCATCAAGTCTACATTCACGCCTAGTGTGCCTAAGCCTAAGGAGAGCAACAAACCAACTTACTCCAGAGACATCAAACCAGCTTCTACTGGGGTTAAAGAAGAAGCTAAATCCGAGTTCAAACCAAGAAGTGGTAACTCAAACAGCAACGTAAGGTGCTTCAAATGTCAAGGAATGGGACATTACTCTCGAGACTGCCCAAACAAGAAGATGTTTCTGTTACAAGAGGGAGGAGAGATAGTTCCTCAAGAGGAATCAGAGGCCGAATTTGAGCTAGAGGAAGAGGAAGAAACTGCTGCCGTGGGTGAGATGCTGGTTGCAAGAAGAACTTTGAGCGTTCAGAACCAACCTGAAGAAAAGTGTCAGCGAGAGAACCTGTTTCATACACGCTGCTTCATCAAAAAGAAAGTTTGTAGTCTGATCATAGATGGTGGAAGCTGTACTAATGCTGCAAGTGAAGAGATGGTTAAGAAGCTCCATCTCAAGACTATATCTCATCCAAGACCGTATAAGCTTCAATGGCTGAACGAAAGTGGAGCCTTGACCGTATCTCAGCAGGTTATGGTTTCTTTATCTATTGGGAAGTATGAAGATGAGGTTCTATGTGATGTTATTCCCATGGGTTCTAGTCATGTGCTGCTGGGTAGACCGTGGCAATCAGATCGCAGGGTTATCCATGACGGCTACACCAACAAGCATTCCTTTGAGTTTAGAGGCCGCAAGATTACCCTCCTGCCACTTACTCCTAGCGAGATTTACCAAGATCAGGTTCAGATGAAGCTCAAGGAGAAGGAGAAAGTCGCCAACAGCCTCTACATAAACCACAGTGAATTTTCTAAACTCTTTGATCCTGAAATGACTACTTTCATTTTTGTGTACAAGGAAACCCTTGTTAGTACTAACCCCTCACAGGAGCTTCCTAGTGCTATGACTGAGATTTTGCAGGAATACAGGGACATATTTCCAGAAGAGATTCCACCAGGCTTACCTCCAATCCGTGGAATAGAACATCAGATTGATTTGGTACCAGGATCTGCATTGCCTAATAGACCAGCATATCGAACCAACCCTGTAGAGACTAAGGAGCTGCAGAAACAAGTGGAAGAGCTAATGAGTAAAGGACATATCCGAGAGAGCTTGAGTCCTTGCGCAGTGCCGGTTCTGTTAGTTCCTAAGAAAGATGGGTCTTGGAGGATGTGTGTAGACTGTCGAGCTATCAACAACATCACTGTGAAGTATAGGCATCCGATTCCAAGACTAGATGATATGCTGGATGAGTTGTGTGGATCAACAATCTTTTCCAAGATAGACTTGAAGAGTGGGTATCATCAGATCCGAATGAAAGAAGGAGACGAATGGAAGACAGCGTTCAAGACAAAGCAAGGACTCTACGAGTGGCTAGTCATGCCGTTTGGCCTCACCAATGCTCCTAGCACCTTCATGAGATTAATGAACCATGCCCTGAGACAGTTCCATGGAGTATTTGTGGTAGTCTACTTCGATGATATCCTCATCTACAGTAAAGGTTTGGAGGAACATCTGGACCATATCAGATCGGTTCTAGATGTTCTTCGCGCTCAATCTCTCTTTGCTAATTTCTCTAAGTGTTCTTTTTGTACTAACGAAATTGTCTTCTTAGGCTTTGTAGTAAGTGCAGAAGGAGTTAAAGTAGATGAAGAGAAGATCAAGGCTATCAAGGAGTGGCCGACCCCTAAGAATGTGGGAGAAGTCTGAAGCTTTCATGGCCTAGCAGGATTCTACAGACGTTTTGTTCGTGATTTCAGCTCCATAGCCGCGCCCTTGACAGATCAAGAAAGACGTGGGGTTCAAGTGGAGAGACGCCCAAGAGCAGGCTTTTACAGCCCTTAAAGAGAAGCTTATCAATTCTCCTCTTTTAGTACTTCCTGATTTTCTTAAGACTTTTGAGATTGAATGTGATGCTTCTGGAATAGGTATTGGAGCAGTGCTAATGCAGGACAAGAAGCCCGTAGCATACTTCAGTGAGAAGCTGGGGGGATCTACTCTAAACTACCCGACTTATGACAAAGAGCTATATGCATTGGTTCGAGCTCTCCAGACGTGGCAGCATTACCTATGGCCTAAGGAATTCGTCATTCATACCGATCACGTGACAGGAACTCCCTAGATGTACTCTGATGAAGGCTGATGATTGGTGACAAGCAATATGATTTAAAGGAGGGAACGAGGGGCTGGTTTGAATGGTAATTGATGGGGAAGCGATCTGGGGCTGGTACGTGATGGAGGAGTATTCGTGGTGATGATTGAGGCGTGAACAAGCGATGACGCACAGATGATAAGGCAAGGATGAATCGGATATGGTGGTATATGATTTCGATGGAGATGAATAACAACACCAAAAAGGTTCGATGGTTTGATGGAGAGGGGTTTGAATGATTAAGCGGATTGGAACTGGTAGAAGAGTTTCCTGTTCACAAGTGTTTAGAAACTCAGACTCGAAGAACGCATTCAAGGAATCAGATTGAGAGAAGAAATTTCGAAATTGCTTAAGCACATAAATCCTTCACTACTGAAATAAGAGGCGGCTCATGGGTTTATATACACCCTTGAATCGAAACCCTCAACTACATGCTGTTCTAAAACAGAAAAACATCAAAGCGTTTTAATTAAAATAAAACAACAAGGCGTCCCAACCCGCAGGTTCCTAATTGGTGCACCTCAAAATAAACTAAGTACAATTCATAGTGACTTGTACATTATTACCCATTAGTAATGACTCCTAAATAACTCGACGTAGTGATTCATCTGCCTCGTTAAAAACCATGATGATAAAACCCAATGGGACAAAACTCAACATGGGAAAAAGAGTACAGACTGCACACCTAAGTTATTTAGTTGTCATTACCGGGTGAAGTCTTCAAGGTGAATATGTTGAAGACTTGGATCCTCGGTAGATTGAATGACCCTTCAGCTATGAGTGAATGAGCTTCCTTGGCCATCTCCTTAGCTCTTGAGCGAGTGATCCGTCCCACTATCTCCGGTTCCTCTGCAGTTTCTGTTTCCTTGCTAGCCACGGTCATATCATCCTCCCCCTCTTCAAAAGGATTTGTCCTCAAATCTGAATCTGCAATATAAGGAAGCAAGTCAGAAACGTTGAACGATGGAGATATGTTATACTTACCTTGGAGATCAATCTGATAGGCGTTGTTGTTGATTTTCTTGATGATTTCAAATGGTCCGTCTACTCGTGGCTTCAGCTTGCTCTTCCGTTCTTCTGGGAACCTATCCTTGCGTAGATGAATCCACACCAAGTCTCCTTCCTCGAACACTAGCTCCTTTCTGCCCTTGTTCGCGTGCTTCTCGTACTGCTTAGTCTTCTTCTCTATATTCTCCTTAGCTTTAGCGTGTATCTTCCTGACCTGTTCAGCCTTTTCTTTGCCATCAAAGCTATACTTCACACTTAAAGGTAAAGGGATCAAGTCTAGAGGTGATTGTGGATTAAAGCCATAAACGATTTCAAAAGGAGAGAATAGAGTAGCAGAATGCTTAGCGTGATTGTAAGCAAACTCTACGTGTGGTAGACACTCTTCCCATGACTTGATGTTGCTTTTCACTAAAGTCCTAAGGAGTGTAGATAGCGTCCTGTTCACCACTTCGGTTTGCCCATCTGTTTGTGGATGATATGTGGTTGAGAATGACAGCTTGGTCCCTAGTTTAGCCCATAACGTTCTCCAGAAATGTCCTAAGAACTTTGTATCTCTGTCTGAAACGATCACTTGAGGCATACCATGCAGACGTACCACTTCTCTGAAAAATAAATTAGCTACACTAACAGCATCATCTGTCTTGTGACTAGCGATGAAGTGAGCCATCTTGCTAAACCTGTCAACCACAACAAAGATAGAATCTCTACCATTCCTGGTTCGAGGTAAGCCAAGTACAAAGTCCATAGATATATGAGTCCAGGGTTGAGACGGAATAGGGAGAGGGATGTACAAACCGTTAGGCTGTACTTTACCCTTTGCCATTTTACAAATAGCACACCTAGAACAAACCTTCTCCACGTCTGACTTCATGTGAGGCCAGTAGAAGTGATCTTGCAGTCCACGTAGAGTTTTTGATACTCCAAAATGTCCAGCTAGTCCACCTCCATGAGCTTCTCTAACTAGTAGTTCTCTTATGGAGCCTCGTGGTATGCACAAGCGATTGTTATAAAACAGATATCCATCCTGCCTATAATATTTTTCAAATGCAAACTTATGGCATTTACTATAGCTCTCAGCAAAATCAATGTCAGTTTCATAGAGATCTACTATATGTTCAAAACCGTCTAGTTTAGAAGCCAAAGTAGAGACAAGAGTGTACCTTCTGGATAATGCATCTGCGACTACATTATCCTTACCTTTCTTGTACTTAACGATGTATGGGAAAGTTTCTATGAACTCCATCCACCTAGCGTGTCTCTTGTTGAGTTTCTGTTGGCCTTTAAGATGCTTCAAAGACTCATGATCTGTGTGGATGACGAATTCTTTGGGCCATAAGTAGTGCTGCCACGTTTGAAGAGATCGGACCAATGCATACAGCTCCTTGTCATAGGTAGGATAGTTTAAAGTCGATCCTCCTAGCTTCTCACTGAAGTAAGCAACTGGTTTCCTATCCTGCATCAAAACAGCACCTATACCCACTCCGGAGGCATCACATTCAATCTCAAAAGTTTTCATGAAATCAGGAAGTACTAAGATAGGGGCTTTGATAAGCTTCTCTTTTAAGGCTGTGAACGCCTTCTCTTGTGCTTCTCCCCATCTAAATCCAACGTCCTTCTTGATAACTTCTGTTAATGGCGCTGCTATGGTGCTGAAGTCTTGAACGAATCTCCTGTAAAATCCTGCTAAGCCATGAAAGCTCCTGACTTCTGCCACGTTTTTAGGTGCAGGCCATTCCTTTATCGCCTTGATCTTCTCATCGTCAACTCTAACTCCTTCTGCACTAACAATAAAACCTAGAAAGATAACCTCAGTAGTACAGAATGAACACTTAGAATAATTTGCAAACAGGGATTGAGAACGAAGAACATTTAGAACTTGGCGGATGTGTTCTAAGTGTTCTTCCAGACCTTTGCTGTAGATGAGGATATCATCGAAGTAGACTACCACGAAGACGCCTATGAAGGGTCTAAGAGCATGGTTCATTAAGCGCATGAAGGTGCTGGGAGCATTGGTGAGGCCAAACGGCATGACTAGCCATTCGTACAGCCCTTGCTTGGTCTTGAAAGCAGTTTTCCACACATCCCCTTCCTTCATTCTGATCTGATGATACCCACTCTTCAAATCGATTTTCGAGAAGATTGCTGATCCACATAACTCATCCAGCATATCATCAAGCCTTGGAATAGGATGTCTGTACTTCACTGTGATATTGTTAATAGCTCTGCAGTCAACGCACATCCTCCATGACCCATCTTTCTTTGGAACTAGCAACACCGGTACTGCACATGGACTTAAACTCTCTCTGATATGTCCCTTGCTCATCAGCTCTTCTACTTGTTTCTGTAATTCCTTTGTCTCTACAGGATTGGTCCTGTAAGCTGGTCTGTTTGGTAGAGCTGATCCTGGAACCAAATCGATTTGGTGTTCTATTCCACGTATTGGAGGTAACCCTGGAGGTATCTCTTCGGGAAAAACATCCTTATACTCTTCGATGATCTCTATCATCTCATGTGGAAGCTCTGCTGCTGGTTTAGTGCTGGTGAGTGTCTCTCTGTACACAAACATGAATGTTGTCATCTCTGGATCAAATATCTTGCTGAATTCGCTGTGATTGATGTACAGGCTGTTAGACACTTTCTCTGTATCTTTACGATTCATATGAAGCTGATCTTGGTATATTTCGCTTGGTGTGAGTGGCAGAAGAGTGATCTTGCGTCCCTTGAACTCAAAGGATTGCTTGTTTGTGTAGCCATCATGAAAAACTCTTCTATCGAACTGCCATGGCCTGCCCAATAGGATGTGACTTGACTTCATTGGAATCACATCACACAGCAATTCATCTTCATATCTCCCAATCGCTAGCTTAACTACTACTTGCTGAGACACAGTTAGAGCTCCCTTGTTGTTCAGCCACTGTAACTGATATGGCCTAGGATGTGAAGTGGTCTGGAGATTAAGCTTCTTTACCATCTCTTCACTAGTAGCATTGGTACAGCTACGACCATCAACAATCAAGGTACAGACCTTGTCTTGAACTACACATCTGGTGTGAAAGAGATTCTTACGCTGTCCTCTATCATCTGGATGAATTTGAACACTTAATGTTCTGCGTGCCACTAACATCTCTCCCATTGCTGCTGCTTCATCTCCATCTCCTAATTCTGATTCTGGTTCACTCTCTGAACTGTCTTGAGGCACAATCTCTCCCCCCTCTTGTAGCAGAAACATCTTCTTATTAGGGCAGTCCCTGGAGTAATGCCCCATTCCTTGGCATTTAAAGCACCTGATGTGGCTTGTAGAAGTTCCACTCTTGGGTCTGAATTCGATCTTAACCTCTTCTTTGACAGTAGCTGTAGCTGGTTTGGCGTCTTTGGTATAGGCTGGCTTGCTGAATTCTCTTGGTTTTGGGATGTTAGAAGTAAAAGTAGGCCTCACATTCTTTCTCTTGAGCTGCGATTCAATCAACTCTGCTTTGTGTACCATCTCTTGTACATCTTCATAATTCAGTAGCTCTACCTTGTCTTGAATCTCTCTGTTCAATCCCCCAAGAAACCTTGACATCACCATGATTTCACCTTCTCCCAAGTCAGCTCTGATCATTAAAGTTTCCAGCTCCTGATAGTAATCTCTTACTGACTTAGTGCCTTGTATAAGACGCCTAAGCTTGCTGAGAGTCTCTCTCTGGTAGTGTGCAGGAACGAACTTCTTCCTCATCTGTGTGACTAGCTGATCCCAAGTAGTAATGGCAGGCTCTCTCTGTCGCTGTCTAGTGAGTCCCAACTGTTCCCACCACAACAATGCATAACCATTGAATTCTGAGATGGCTATCTTCACCTTGTTCAGCTCATAAGTACCTTGAACCTGAAAGTTTGATTCCATCTTCCTTTCCCAGTCTAGATAAGTCTCTGGGTCATTGGTACCATGAAAAGTTGGATACTGAATCTTGAGATTATTCAGCTGCTTCCTCAAAGGATCATAGTCTCTGCCATTGCCTCTGTTTCTGTCTCTTCTTAATGTCTCTAGGCTGTGACCTGAAGCTTCATCTTTTTCTGAGTAGTCAAAATCTGATTCCATATACACACGATGCCCAGCTACTTGTTCAGCTCGACGGTGTGGACGTGTAGGTGCTCTACCAGTCCGATGATGCTCTCTTTCTGTATTTTCTGTGTTTCTCCTCTGATTGAACACGGTTTTGCTACCTCCCAGAGGTGATCTTGCTGTTCTAGTTCGTGGCTGCTTAGAGGATGCTCCCACGTGTGCTTTACCCTTGGCGCGGCGTATAGCTTCATTAGGACTAGGCGGTTCTGATGATTCTGGGTCTGTAGCACTAGATGCTTGCGCAATATCCTTGATTTGCTTCTCAAATTTGTTACTGAGCTGCTCCATCTGTTGCTGGAATTGAGTAGACATTAGCTGATTTGATTCTTTGATCTGCTGGAGCATGGCTTGATTTAAAGCTTCCATAGCTTCTGCAGACAGCTCCATTGTACCTGAAATAATTTAAATAACTCACAGTAACAAGTCCTTATAAGGAGAAATAGCACAGCTAAAACTATAACAATATAAGTGCATCAACAACTAACAACACAAAGAATGCTCTAAAAACGTGATCTCTAATCCTAAAAACCAGTAGGACTCCTAACAGAAAAATCAGTCCTAATTCAACTAGAAATCACAACAAAACAGAATCCTATTGCTACAAGGAATTTCGAAACTAATTCCTAAAACAACTAGGAATCGAAACAAAACCAAACAAACAAAATCGAAAATAACAAATAAAACGAGATTAGGGTTTAGAATTGCTCAGCCTTTGGCACAGAGCCAGCTCTGATACCACATGACAGGAACTCCCTAGATGTACTCTGATGAAGGCTGATGATTGGTGACAAGCAATATGATTTAAAGGAGGGAACGAGGGGCTGGTTTGAATGGTAATTGATGGGGAAGCGATCTGGGGCTGGTACGTGATGGAGGAGTATTCGTGGTGATGATTGAGGCGTGAACAAGCG
The DNA here is from genome assembly GCA_964056655.1 of Arabis hirsuta. NCBI lineage: Eukaryota > Viridiplantae > Streptophyta > Magnoliopsida > Brassicales > Brassicaceae > Arabis > Arabis hirsuta. The sequence goes on along the minus strand of OZ053302.1, from coordinate 20,290,107 downwards.
ATGACGCACAGATGATAAGGCAAGGATGAATCGGATATGGTGGTATATGATTTCGATGGAGATGAATAACAACACCAAAAAGGTTCGATGGTTTGATGGAGAGGGGTTTGAATGATTAAGCGGATTGGAACTGGTAGAAGAGTTTCCTGTTCACAAGTGTTTAGAAACTCAGACTCGAAGAACGCATTCAAGGAATCAGATTGAGAGAAGAAATTTCGAAATTGCTTAAGCACATAAATCCTTCACTACTGAAATAAGAGGCGGCTCATGGGTTTATATACACCCTTGAATCGAAACCCTCAACTACATGCTGTTCTAAAACAGAAAAACATCAAAGCGTTTTAATTAAAATAAAACAACAAGGCGTCCCAACCCGCAGGTTCCTAATTGGTGCACCTCAAAATAAACTAAGTACAATTCATAGTGACTTGTACATTATTACCCATTAGTAATGACTCCTAAATAACTCGACGTAGTGATTCATCTGCCTCGTTAAAAACCATGATGATAAAACCCAATGGGACAAAACTCAACATGGGAAAAAGAGTACAGACTGCACACCTAAGTTATTTAGTTGTCATTACCGGGTGAAGTCTTCAAGGTGAATATGTTGAAGACTTGGATCCTCGGTAGATTGAATGACCCTTCAGCTATGAGTGAATGAGCTTCCTTGGCCATCTCCTTAGCTCTTGAGCGAGTGATCCGTCCCACTATCTCCGGTTCCTCTGCAGTTTCTGTTTCCTTGCTAGCCACGGTCATATCATCACGAGTCGTTGAAGCACCTCAAGGGTCAACAGAAGCTTAATAAAAGACATGGGCGGTGGATGGAGTTCATTGAGACATTTCCATACATAGTTAAGTACAAGAAAAGTAAGGATAATGTGGTTGCAGACGCATTATCCTGGAGGTACACTCTTATCTCTACTTTAGCGTCAAAGTTGATTGGATTTGAACATATTATAGATATTTATGAATCTGATACTGACTTTTCTGAGAGCTATGCCAAATGTCATAAGTTTGCCTATGAGAAGTTTTATAGGCAGGATGGATACTTGTTCTTCAGTAACCGGTTATGCATACCTCGCGGATCCATCCGAGAACTACTGGTTCGAGAAGCTCATGGAGGCGGGTTAGCTGGACATTTTGGCGTAACAAAGACTCTCCTTGGACTACAAGATCACTTCTACTGGCCAAACATGAAGAAAGACGTTGAGAAGGTCTGTTCTAGATGTGCTGTATGTAAGATGGCTAAGAGTAAAGTTCAACCTCACGGTTTGTATACTCAAGGCCTATCCCTTCTCAACCTTGGACCAATATTTCTATGGATTTTGTACTTGGCTTACCTCGAACCAAAAATTGTAGAGATTCTATTTTTGTAGTTGTTGACAGGTTTAGCAAGATGGCTCACTTCATAGCTAGCCACAAGACAGATGATGCCGTGAGTGTAGCTAACTTGTTTTTCAGGGAAGTAGTAAGACTACATGGAATGCCACAGGTTATCGAGACACGAAGTTCTTAGGACATTTTTGGCGAACGCTTTGGGCTAAGCTAGGAACCAAGCTCTCATTCTCAACTACATGTCACCCTCAGACCGATGAACATACCGAGGTGGTGAATAGAACGTTGTCCACACTTCTAAGGACTTTGGTGAAAAGTAACCTCAAGACATGGGAAGAGTGTCTGCCTCATGTCGAGTTTGCTTACAATCACGCTAAGCATTCTGCTACTCTCTTTTCTCCTTTTGAAATTGTATATGGGTTTAATCCACAATCACCTCTAGACTTGATCCCTTTGCCTTTAAGTGGAAAATGCAGTTTGAATGGCAAGGAAAAAGCTGAACAGGTCCGGAGAATACATGCTAAGGCTAAGGAGAACATCGAGAAGAAGACAAAGCAGTATGAGAAGCACGCCAACAAAGGAAGAAAGGAGCTGATTTTTGAAGAAGGAGATCTGGTGTGGATCCATCTGAGGAAGGAGCGATTTCCAGCTGAACGAAAGAACAAGCTAATGCTAAGGGTTGATGGACCATTCGCGATCATCAAAAGGATCAACAACAACGCCTACCAGATTGATCTTCAAGGTAAGTATAACATTTCTGATGCTTTCAATGTTTCTGACTTGCTCCCTTATGTCGCAGATTCAGATTTGAGGACAAATCCTTTTCAAGAGTGCGAGGATGGTATGATCGTGACAAGCTCAGAGGAGAAAGGGCCGGAGGTAGCTGGAAGGATCACTCGTTCCAGAGCTAGGGAGATGGCTAAGGAAGCTCACGCCCTCATTGCCGCAGAGGACAGCAATCAACTGGAGGCTGAAGCTCACATCTTCAACATCTCTATCTTGAAGAACGAAGAACCCGGTAACAATGACTAGGTAACTTAGGTGATGATTTTGTACTCTTTTCCTTGGTGAGGATTTTGGTAGGAAGGAGGTTCTTCTCCAAGGTGTTTAACGAGGCAGAAATCATTGCTACGTCGAGTTACTTAGGAGTTGTTGCTAATGGGTAATAATGTGCAAGTCTGAACCATTCAGAATGCACTAGTAGTTTAGTAGAGGCGCACCACTTAGGTCCATTTGGAAGGGATGCCTCGCTGTTTTATTTTAATTCAAATTAAATTTCTTGTAGTTTTCTGTCAAACTCCTTGTTGTTTTCTTTTAGGTTTGGGGCGATTTCTCTTGGGGTATATATAACCCATGGGATCGTGATCAGCCTTTTTAGTGAAGAATTATATGCCAAAACCTTTCTATGTGTTCTTCGCTCTTTTGATTTCTGAGAACAATAAACTCTGAAATTCGAATCTCTTACAACTACTTTGATTTCAAGAGATTCTTCTATCTCTCAAACTTAATACCACATTATGTTTGAGAATCCAACGATATCATCATTCCATCTTAATCACGCCACCATCAGCCACCATTCGTATCAGCCATCATCCCATCGAAATCCATCTCCATTCCTACACAATCGCCGCTGCCTCTTCGAATCATCATCATCACGTCTTCATCTCTTTCATATTCGCATCATTACAGCCTTTCCTTTGGAGTTGATCACCTAGGATCGCATCATAATGAGCCTAATGGGTATGGTGATCCGGATCCACCAAATGCACCGAATGCGGAAATGGGTGAGCAGTCCGAGGATGATGTGGTCACGGTTCCTCCTCAACCTCATCTTGATCCTGAAGGGGGGAATCAATCTCAACCTACTGAAGAGGTGGAACAAGAAGGTTTAGAGTCTCATGATCAAGATGAGCATCAGCCCATGGATAGTAATGCACCGAATGAGGTGGAAAACATAGTGGTGAATGAAGATCAGCCCATGGATAGTAATGACACAACACTAATTGAAGAAGAAGGTCAAGGACATACATTGAGAAGGAGTACCAGAATCAAAAAGATTAGAGAGAATGGAGAGAAACTCATTATTGTTTTAAGTTCTCATTAGATTGCTTAATTAAAATGAATGCATACATCAGATATATATACTAGAAAAGATGCCACAATGATGCCATAAAGATGCCACAATGTCGACATAAAGATACCTTGTACTAGAAACCGTGTTCAATCAGAGGAGACACACCGAAAATACAGAGAGAGAGAACCGTCGAACCGTCGGACTGGCAGAGCATCTACACGAACACACCGCCGAGCTGAATATGTTGCTGGACACCGAGTTTATTTTGATACAGATCGTGAGAATTCAGAAGAAGATGAGGCATCAGATAATAGTCTTGCGACATTAAGAAGAGACAGAAACAGAGGCAATGGCAGAGACTATGATCCTTTGAGAAAGCAGCTGAACCATATCAAGATTCAGTATCCTCCTTTTCATGGCACCAATGATCCAGAAGTCTATCTTGACTGGGAGAGGAAGATGGAATCAAACTTTTTGGTTCAAGGGACTTATGAGCTTAATAAGGTGAAAATAGCCATCTCTGAATTCAATGGCTATGCACTCTTGTGGTGGGAACAGCTGGGACTTACTAGACAGCGACATAGAGAACCTCCTGTTACTACTTGGGATCAGCTTGTCACGCAGATGAGAAAGAAGTTTGTCCCTACACACTATCAGCGAGAGACTCTTAACAAGCTTAGGCGTCTCATTCAAGGCACGAAGTCAGTTAGAGACTACTATCAGGAGCTGGAAAGTTTGATGATCAGGGCTGATTTGAGAGAAAGTGAAGACATGGTGATGTCTAGGTTCCTTGGGGGATAAAACAGAGAGATTCAAGACAAAGTGGAGCTGCAGAATTATGAAGATGTGCAAGAGATGGTACTTAAGGCAGAGCTGATTGAATCGCAGATCAAGAGAAGGATTGGGAGATCAACTTTCACTTCCAACATCCCAAAACCAAGAGAGCTCAGCAAACGGGCCTATACCAAGGACACCAAACCAGCGACAGCTACAGTCAAAGAAGAGGTTAAGATCGAATTTAAACCAAGAAGTGGAGCTTCTACTAATCAGGTCAGGTGTTTTAAATGTCAAGGAATGGGACATTACTTCAGGGACTGTCCTAATAAGAAGATGTTTCTGCTTCAAGAAGGAGGAGAGATTGTGCCTCAGGATAGTTCAGAAAGCGAAACAGATTTTGACTTAGAAGAAGAAGAAGAGCCAGCAGCAATTGGAGAGATGTTAGTAGCACGCAGAACTTTGAGTGTTCAGATTCATCCAGATGATAGAGGACAGCGTGAGAATCTCTTCCACACTAGGTGTGTAGTTCAGGGCAAGGTCTGTACGTTGATTGTAGATGGAGGTAGCTGTACCAATGCTGCTAGTGAAGAGATGGTAAAGAAGCTCAATCTTAAGACCACTTCACATCCTAGACCATACCAGCTACAGTGGTTGAACAACAAGGGAGCTCTGACCGTTTCTCAGCTAGTGTTAGTCAAGTTAGCGATTGGGAAGTATGAAGATGAGTTACTCTGTGATGTGATTCCTATGGGTCTAGTCACGTTTTATTGGGCAGACCATGGCAGTTCGACAGAAGGGTTCTTCATGATGGCTACACCAACAAGCAGTCATTTGAGTTTAAGGGGCGCAAGGTCACTCTTCTTCCACTCACACCAGGTGAAATCTATCAGGACCAACTTCACATGAACCGCAAGGATACAGAGAAGATCTCCACCAATCTCTATATCAATCACAGTGAATTTTCTAAACTCTTTAATCCTGAAATGACTACTTTTATGTTTGTGTACAAGGAAACCCTTGTAAGTACTAACCCCTCACAGGAGCTTCCTAGTGCTATGACTGAGATTTGCAGGAATACAGGGACATATTTCCAGAAGAGATTCCACCAGGTTTACCTCCAATCCGCGGAATAGAACATCAGATTGATTTGGTACCAGGATCAGCATTGCCTAATAGACCAGCGTATCGAACCAATCCAGTAGAGACTAAGGAGCTGCAGAAACAAATGGACGAGCTGATGAATAAAGGACATATCCGAGAGAGCTTGAGTCCATGCGCAGTACCGGTTCTGTTAGTTCCTAAGAAAGATGGGTCTTGGAGGATGTGTGTAGACTGTCGAGCTATCAACAACATCACTGTGAAGTATAGACATCCGATTCCAAGACTAGATGATATGTTGGATGAGCTGTGTGGATCAACAATCTTTTCCAAGATAGACTTGAAGAATGGGTATCATCAGATCAGAATGAAAGAAGGAGATGAATAGAAGACAACGTTCAAGACAAAGCAAGGACTCTACGAGTGGCTAGTCATGCCGTTTGGCCTCACCAATGCTCCTAGCACCTTCATGAGATTAATGAACCATGCCCTGAGATCGTTCATTGGAGTATTTGTGGTAGTCTACTTCGATGTTATCCTCATCTACAGTAAAGGTTTGGAGGAACATCTGGGCCATCTTAGATCAGTTCTAGATGTTCTTCGCGCTCAATCTCTCTTTGCCAATTTATCTAAATGTTCATTCTGCACTAATGAGATTGTCTTTTTAGGCTTTGTAGTAAGTGCAGAAGGAGTCAAAGTAGATGAAGAGAAGATAAAGGCTATCAAGGAGTGGCCAACCCCTAAGAGTATTGGAGAAGTCCGAAGCTTTCATGGCTTAGCAGGATTCTACAGGCGCTTTGTTCGTGATTTCAGCTCCATAGCCGCGCCATTGACAGAAGTTATCAAGAAAGACGTGGGGTTCAAGTGGGGAGAGGCCCAAGAACAGGCTTTTACAGCCCTTAAAGAGAAGCTTATCAACTCTCCTATTTTAGTACTTCCTGATTTTTTGAAAACCTTTGAGATTGAATGTGATGTCTCCGGAGTAGGTATAGGAGCTGTTTTGATGCAGGATAGGAAACCGGTGGCTTACTTCAGTGAGAAGCTGGGAGGATCAACCCTCAACTATCCCACCTATGACAAAGAGCTATATGCATTGGTTCGAGCTCTTCAAACGTGTCAGCATTACTTGTGGCCCAAAGAATTCGTCATTCACACAGATCATGAGTCTCTAAAGCACCTTAAGGGACAACAGAAGCTCAACAAGAGACACGCCAGGTGGATGGAGTTCATTGGGACTTTCCCATACATCGTTAAATACAAGAAAGGTAAGGATAATGTAGTCACAGATGCATTATCCAGAAGGTATACTCTTGTTTCTACTTTAACGTCAAAGTTAAATGGATTTGAGCATATCGTAGACCTTTATGAGACTGACATCGATTTTGCTGAGAGCTATGGCAAGTGCCATAAGTTTGCGTTTGAAAAATATTTTAGGCAGGATGGATATTTGTTCTATAACAATCGATTGTGCATACCACGCGAATCTATTAGAGAACTGCTAGTTAGAGAAGCTCATGGAGGTGGACTAGCTGGACATTTTGGAGTAGCAAAGACTCTACTTGGACTGCAAGATCACTTCTATTGGCCTAACATGAAGTCCGACGTTGAGAAGGTTTGTTCTAGGTGTGCTGTTTGCAAAATGGCAAAGAGTAAAGTACAGCCTCACGGTTTGTATACCCCTCTCCCTATCCCTTCTCAACCTTGGACTCATATTTCTATGGACTTTGTGCTTGGCTTACCTCGAACCAGGAATGGTAGAGATTCTATTTTTGTGGTTGTTGACAGGTTTAGCAAGATGGCTCACTTCATTGCTAGTCACAAGACGGATGATGCTGTTATTGTAGCTAACTTGTTTTTCAGGGAAATAGTACGTCTGCATGGCATGCCTCAAGTGATAGTTTCAGACAGAGATACCAAGTTTCTAGGACACTTCTGGAGAACCTTATGGGCTAAACTAGGAACCAAACTGGCGTTCTCAACTACTTGTTTAAATTCAGACTGACGGCCAAACAGAGGTGGTGAACAGAACATTGTCTACACTTCTCAGGGCGTTGGTGAAGAGTAATATCAAGTGATGGGAAGAGTGCCTACCCCACGAGGAGTTTGCTTACAATCACGCTAAGCATTCCGCAACTCTCTTTTCTCCTTTTGAAACTGTTTATAGGTTTAATCCACAATCACCTCTAGATTTGATCCCTCTGCCTTTAAGTGTGAAATGTAACTTAGATGGCAAAGAAAAAGCTGAACAAGTGAGGAAGATACACGCTAAAGCTAAGGAGAACATAGAGAAGAAGACTAAGTAGTATGAGAAACAAGCAAACAAAGGCAGAAAGGAGATAATCTTCGAAGAAGGAGACTTGGTGTGGATTCACTTACGAAAGGACCGATTCCCAGAAGAGAGGAAGAGCAAGCTTATGCCACAAGTTGATGGGCCGTTTGAAGTCGTCAAGAGGATCAACAACAATGCTTATCAGATTGATCTCCAAGGTAAGTATAACATATCTCCATCGTTCAATGTTTCTGACTTGCTTCCTTATCTTGCAGATACAGATTTGAGGACAAATCCTTTTCAAGAGGGAGGGGATGATATGATCGTGGATAGCATTGGCTTAGTTAGATTAAAACAACCTTTAAAGACAACCTTTGAAGAGCTCGAACCAATGCATATAGCTCTTTGTCATAGGTGGGATAGTTGAGGGTTGATCCTCCCAGCTTCTCACTGAAGTAAGCCACCGGTTTCCTATCCTGCATCAAAACAGCTCCTATACCTACTCCGGAGACATCACATTCAATCTCAAAGGTTTTCAAAAAATCAGGAAGTACTAAAATAGGAGAGTTGATAAGCTTCTCTTTAAGGGCTGTAAAAGCCTGTTCTTGGGCCTCTCCCCACTTGAACCCCACGTCTTTCTTGATAACTTCTGTCAATGGCGCGGCTATGGAGCTGAAATCACGAACAAAGCGCCTGTAGAATCCTGCTAAGCCATGAAAGCTTCGGACTTCTCCAATACTCTTAGGGGTTGGCCACTCCTTGATAGCCTTTATCTTCTCTTCATCTACTTTGACTCCTTCTGCACTTACTACAAAGCCTAAAAAGACAATCTCATTAGTGCAGAATGAACATTTAGATAAATTGGCAAAGAGAGATTGAGCGCGAAGAACATCTAGAACTGATCTAAGATGGCCCAGATGTTCCTCCAAACCTTTACTGTAGATGAGGATATCATCGAAGTAGACTACCACAAATACTCCAATGAACGATCTCAGGGCATGGTTCATTAATCTCATGAAGGTGCTAGGAGCATTGGTGAGGCCAAACGGCATGACTAGCCACTCGTAGAGTCCTTGCTTTGTCTTGAACGTTGTCTTCTATTCATCTCCTTCTTTCATTCTGATCTGATGATACCCATTCTTCAAGTCTATCTTGGAAAAGATTGTTGATCCACACAGCTCATCCAACATATCATCTAGTCTTGGAATCGGATGTCTATACTTCACAGTGATGTTGTTGATAGCTCGACAGTCTACACACATCCTCCAAGACCCATCTTTCTTAGGAACTAACAGAACCGGTACTGCGCATGGACTCAAGCTCTCTCGGATATGTCCTTTATTCATCAGCTCGTCCATTTGTTTCTGCAGCTCCTTAGTCTCTACTGGATTGGTTCGATACGCTGGTCTATTAGGCAATGCTGATCCTGGTACCAAATCAATCTGATGTTCTATTCCGCGGATTGGAGGTAAACCTGGTGGAATCTCTTCTGGAAATATGTCCCTGTATTCCTGCAAATCTCAGTCATAGCACTAGGAAGCTCCTGTGAGGGGTTAGTACTTACAAGGGTTTCCTTGTACACAAACATAAAAGTAGTCATTTCAGGATTAAAGAGTTTAGAAAATTCACTGTGATTGATATAGAGATTGGTGGAGATCTTCTCTGTATCCTTGCGGTTCATGTGAAGTTGGTCCTGATAGATTTCACCTGGTGTGAGTGGAAGAAGAGTGACCTTGCGCCCCTTAAACTCAAATGACTGCTTGTTGGTGTAGCCATCATGAAGAAACCTTCTGTCGAACTGCCATGGTCTGCCCAATAACACGTGACTAGACCTCATAGGAATCACATCACAGAGTAACTCATCTTCATACTTCCTAATCGCTAACTTGACTAACACTTGCTGAGAAACGGTCAGAGCTCCCTTGTTGTTCAACCACTGTAGCTGGTATGGTCTAGGATGTGAAGTGGTCTTAAGATTGAGCTTCTTTACCATCTCTTCACTAGCAGCATTGGTACAACTACCTCCATCTACAATCAACGTACAGACCTTGCCCTGAACTACACACCTAGTGTGGAAGAGATTCTCACGCTGTTCTCTATCATCTGGATGATCTGAACACTCAAAGTTCTGCGTGCTACTAACATCTCTCCAATTGCTGCTAGCTCTTCTTCTTCTTCTAAGTCAAAATCAGTTTCGCTTTCTGAACTATCCTGAGGCACAATCTCTCCTCCTTTTTGATGCAGAAACATCTTCTAATTAGGACAGTCCCTGAAGTAATATCCCATTCCTTGACATTTAAAACACCTGACCTGATTAGTAGAAGCTCCACTTCTTGGTTTAAATTCGATCTTAACCTCTTCTTTGACTGTAGCTGTCGCTGGTTTGGTGTCCTTGGTATAGGCCGGTTTGCTGAGCTCTCTTGGTTTTGGGATGTTGGAAGTGAAAGTTGATCTCCCAATCCTTCTCTTGATCTGCGATTCAATCACCTCTGCCTTATGTACCATCTCTTGCACATCTTCATAATTCTGCAGCTCCACTTTATCTTGAATCTCTCTGTTTAATCCCCCAAGGAACCTAGACATCACCATGTCTTCACTTTCTCTCAAATCAGCCCTGATCATCAAAGTTTCCAGCTCCTGATAGTAGTCTCTAACTGACTTCGTGCCTTGAATGAGACGCCTAAGCTTGTTAAGAGTCTCTCGCTGATAGTGTGCAGGGACAAACTTCTTTCTCATCTGCGTGACAAGCTGATCCCAAGTAGTAACAGGAGGTTCTCTATGTCGCTGTCTAGTAAGTCCCAGCTGTTCCCACCATAAGAGTGCATAGCCATTGAATTCAGAGATGGCTATTTTCACCTTATTAAGCTCATAAGTCCCTTGAACCAAAAAGTTTGGTTCCATCTTCCTCTCCCAGTCAAGATAGACTTCTGGATCATTGGTTCCATGAAAAGGAGGATACTGAATCTTGATATGGTTCAGCTGCTGTCTCAAAGGATCATAGTCTCTGCCATTGCCTCTGTTTCTGTCTCTTCCTAATGTCACAAGACTGTGATCTGATGCCTCATCTTTTTCTGAATTCTCACGATCTGTATGAAAATAAACTCGGTGTCCAGCAACATATTCAGCTCGACGGTGTGTTCGTGTAGATGCTCTGCTAGTCCGACGGTTCGACGGTTCTCTCTCTCTGTGTTTTTGGTGTGTCTCCTCTAATTGAACACGGTTTCTCTACCTCCAGTGGGTGATCTAATGGTTCTGGTTCGTGGTTGCTTAGAAGGTGATCCCACGTGTGCTTTACCCTTGGTGAGGCGGATAGCTTCATTAGGGCTAGGCGGTTCTGACGAGTCTTGATCCGTAGCACTGGCCTCTTTTAGGAGATCCTTGAAAAGGCTCTCAAACTTGTTGTTGAGCTGCTCTATCTGTTGAGTGAGTTGTGTGGTAACGGCCTCCTTTGATGCCTTGATTTGTTCAGTCATGGCTTTGTTGAGAGCTGCCATGGACTCAGCTGAAAGCTCCATGGTACCTGAAACAATAACGTGAACTCGCAGTAATTTTTTCTAAGCGAAATCACAAAAACCGAAACATGACTTAACTAGTTCAACAATGATCAATCATGGAAACGGCAATAAACTAGACACAAAAACAGCAATGATCAACGCAAGGTAGTAATGAAACTAGAGAAATTAGAATGTGTTCTAATAAAAACCAGAAACCTATGATCAATCACGACACTGCAATAAACTTGACACAAAAAATAAAACAGCAAGTTCAAACACAAGGCAGCAACAAAATTGAATTAATCTAGACTTAGCCCTAACAAAATCACGAACAAACCCAGAAAACCCTATAAGACTAACACGGCGAACACAAGCAGCAAGTTCCTAGCCGAATGATCTAACAAACCCTAAACACAGCAATTAAATTCAACGAAACAAAAGCCAAGACTCACTAAACAGATTCGACACACAAATAAACTAGGTTAAAACGAAAATTCAGTAATAAGGAGATTAGGGTTAGGATTTGCTCAGCCTTTGGTTCATAGTTGGCTCTGATACCACTTGATGTGTCCCTAGGTGATCAACTCCGAGGAAAGGCTGTAAGAGAGGCGAATATGTAAAGGTGAAACCATGATGATGATGATTCGAAATTTGACAGCCACGATTTGTGGAGATGGAGATGGTTTTCGGATGTGATGATGGCGTGATGGAGAAGAGATGATGATGAATAGCGAATGGCAGCAACAATGGATAGAGATGGCGATGGATTTGAGTGTGATGATGATGTTTATGGATAGAGGTTTAGGTGATAAGGCGGATTAGAACAGATAGAAGAGTTTCAGAATCACAAGGTGTATTGAAACTCGGATTCAAAGAACGCATTCAAGAATCAAAATGAGAGAAGAAAATTCGATAATTGCTTCTTGCATAAGGGTTCTTCGCTAAAAAAAACAAAGGAGGCGTCATCTGGGGTTTTATAAACAACCCTAAAAACGTGACACCTAAACAACAAGGCGTTCTGTAAATAAACAACAAGGCGTCTGAAATTTAAATAAAACAGCGAGGCGTCCCTTCCAAATGGACCTAAGTGGTGCGCCTCTAATAAACTACTAGTGCATTCTTGATGAGATCCTCCCAAGGATAGGCACTCTAAAGTCGGTAAGGAGATAGGCTTTGCATCTGAGAAACCGTAAAGTCTCAAAGATCAAAGGATGTGGAACGAATGGTCGCACAAGAGTTTCGGAAGACTCTTGATTTACCGGTTGATCCCTCGGATATGACGCACCGAGACGAATCGATAACTCCTTGGATATGACACACCAAGATGAGCCAAGTTGCTCAATGGATATTACACACCATTGAAAGAAAAATGAGAATCACTCTCAAAAGTTTCCAAAAATATTTATCAAAGGCTTAACTTTTATTCATGAAATCAACCTCATTATATAGAGGAAATTACATCATAAAATGTTCATAAACATGGCTCAACATGTAGAGCATCTCGAGAATAGAAATTGAACTCTCAATTGCATGTAAGAGAGAGAACAACACTTCAATAAATGCTTCTTTGAACTTGGACGAAATCTGATCTTGTTTGATTGCTTTTGGGCCGAAACCAACTTCTTGGGCTTCTCTAATGGATCAAGATTGTAGATCAATTTGATTTGTACCTTAACTCATTCTGGTCCGGTCGGAATTCGTCATTTAACGCGCATGGATCTGAATCGCGTTTACAGGAAATCACCTGACTTGTAACTTGAATAACTTCTTCATTTGAGCCCAATTGATCTGATTCTTCTTCGAGGTGTTCCGTGAATAAGCTGAGAATATTACGCAAGTTGTTTCATGTGTTGACTCGTTGTGGTTAGGAAAATACACTTCGAAAAGTGAGCATATGTCCTTTCTGGCGAGATTCGAAATGTGCATCTAGTTGGATTAAGTTTCGATTCAGCTGCTGATTTCTCGACCCCAGTCATAATTTCCATGTTGCTTCCCATGATCATATCAATTCTGAACCGTTCAGAATGCACATTATTACCCATTAGCAACGACTTCTAAGTAACTCGACGTAGTGATTCATCTGCCTCATTAAAAACCATGCTGAGAAAACCCATTGGGACAAAACTCAACATGGGAAAAAGAGTACAGACTCCTCACCTAAGTCACTTAGTCATCATTACCAGGTGTAGTCTTCAACGTGAAGATAATAAAGACTTGAATCATAGGTAAATTGAGTGATCCTTCTGCTATGAGTGAATGAGCTTCCTTGGCCATCTCCTTAGCTCTAGAACGACTGATCCGTCCTACTATCTCCGGTTCCTCCTCAGCTTCTGGTTGCTCAGCTTCCTTGCTATACACGATCATATCAGTCCTCTCCTTGTATAACTTGGAGTTTTCATAAGCATGATGTCTGATTTCATCCAGTTCATTCAGCTGTATCAGTCGCCTCTCGGTAGCAGGCTTGATGTCGAAGTTGAAGAGTTTCACTACCCATGCTGCCTTGTGCTCAAGCTCCACTGGAAGATGGCATGCTTTCCCATAAAGCAGATGGAATAGAGTGGTTCCCTGAGGTGTTTTGTAAGCAGTCCTCTAGGCCCAGAGAGCCTCATCGAGCTTAGTAGACCAATCCTTCCTTGTAGAATTCACCGTCTTCTCAAAGATCTCCTTGATCTGTCTGTTCGAAACCTGCACTTGCCCACTCGTCTGAGGGTGATAAGGACTAGATATGCGATGATGAATACCATACTTCTCTAATACCTTAGAGAAGACCTTGTTGATCAAGTGCGTTCCACCATCACTGATGACAACTCTGGGGACTCCAAATCTCGGGAAGATGATGGTCTTAAACAGCTTAACAACCACCGCAGCATTGTTCTTCGGAGTAGCAATTGCTTCGACCCACATGGAGACATAATCCACTGCGACTAGAATGTACTCATTCCCATAAGAAGATGGGAAAGGACCCATGAAATCAATGCCCCAGCAATCAAAAATTTCAACTTCGAGGATGAAGTTTTGTGGCATCTCATATCGCTTGCTGATCTTCCCTCTCCTCTAACAAGTATCACACTGCGCAACAAAGGCATGAGCATCCCTAAACATTGTAGGCCACCAAAACCCTGCTTGAAGAACCTTTGAAACCGTCTTGAAGGTAACAAAGTGCCCATCATACTCAGAACCATGACAGTGAAATAACACATCTCGAACCTCACCTCTGCAATACACCTCCTGTAGAGACCGTCTGAACAATGCTTGTAGAGATAAGGCTCATCCCATGATACGCCCTGAATTAAGGATCACTCAACCGGGTATTGAAGATAGGATTCACGCCAAGCAGCAGATTGCAAACAAAAGTGAAGTTGATGGATTGAAGGGTCGCACAACAGATGTGTAAGTGATGTAATCCCACGTGATCAACCCCGAAGAAAGGCTGAAAGTGACACGAATATGGAGGATGAAGGCGTGATGATGCTGGTCCGAATTTGACAGCAACGATGGTAAGGAATGGAGGTGAATTCGAATATGATTAGGGTGATGAACAGATGCGACAATGGAGCGATGAACAGCGAATGGTGATGATGATGAAACGTGATGATATTGTGGCTGTGATGGTGGCGTGAATGAGAGGTGAAGAGAATGATTATTACGGATAGTTGTTTAGGTGAAAAGGTGGATTAGAACAGATAGAAGAGTTTCAGAATCACAACGTGTATTGAAACTCAGATTCAAAGAACGCATTCAAGAATCAAAGTGAGAGAAGAAAATCGATATTGCTGCTGGCATAAAAGTTCTTCGCTAAAACAACCTAAGATGGCGTCACATGGGTTTTATAATCAACCCTAAAGACATGAAACCCAAACAACAAAGCGTTTGAAAATAAACAACAAAGCGTTTGAAATTTAATTAAAAACAGCGAGGCGTCCCAACCTTAAGGTTCCTAATTGGTGTACCTCTAAAATAACTAAGTACTAAGCCATAATGACTTGTACCTTATCACCCATTAGTAATGACTCCTAAATAACTCGACGTAGTGATTCATCTGCCTCGTTAAAAACCATGATGATAAAACCCAATGGGACAAAACTCAACATGGGAAAAAGAGTACAGACTGCACACCTAAGTTATTTAGTTGTCATTACCGGGTGAAGTCTTCAAGGTGAATATGTTGAAGACTTGGATCCTCGGTAGATTGAATGACCCTTCAGCTATGAGTGAATGAGCTTCCTTGGCCATCTCCTTAGCTCTTGAGCGAGTGATCCGTCCCACTATCTCCGGTTCCTCTGCAGCTTCTGTTTCCTTGCTAGCCACGGTCATATCATCCTCCCCCTCTTCAAAAGGATTTGTCCTCAAATCTGAATCTGCAATATAAGGAAGCAAGTCAGAAACGTTGAACGATGGAGATATGTTATACTTACCTTGGAGATCAATCTGATAGGCGTTGTTGTTGATTTTCTTGATGATTTCAAATGGTCCGTCTACTCGTGGCTTCAGCTTGCTCTTCCGTTCTTCTGGGAACCTATCCTTGCGTAGATGAATCCACACCAAGTCTCCTTCCTCGAACACTAGCTCCTTTCTGCCCTTGTTCGCGTGCTTCTCGTACTGCTTAGTCTTCTTCTCTATATTCTCCTTAGCTTTAGCGTGTATCTTCCTGACCTGTTCAGCCTTTTCTTTGCCATCAAAGCTACACTTCACACTTAAAGGTAAAGGGATCAAGTCTAGAGGTGATTGTGGATTAAAGCCATAAACGATTTCAAAAGGAGAGAATAGAGTAGCAGAATGCTTAGCGTGATTGTAAGCAAACTCTACGTGTGGTAGACACTCTTCCCATGACTTGATGTTGCTTTTCACTAAAGTCCTAAGGAGTGTAGATAGCGTCCTGTTCACCACTTCGGTTTGCCCATCTGTTTGTGGGTGACATGTGGTTGAGAATGACAGCTTGGTCCCTAGTTTAGCCCATAACGTTCTCCAGAAGTGTCCTAGAAACTTGGTATCTCTGTCTGAAACTATCACTTGAGGCATGCCATGCAGACGTACTATTTCCCTGAAAAACAAGTTAGCTACAATAACAGCATCATCCGTCTTGTGACTAGCAATGAAGTGAGCCATCTTGCTAAACCTGTCAACAACCACAAAAATAGAATCTCTACCATTCCTGGTTCGAGGTAAGCCAAGTACAAAGTCCATAGATATATGAGTCCAGGGTTGAGACGGAATAGGGAGAGGGATGTACAAACCGTTAGGCTGTACTTTACCCTTTGCCATTTTACAAATAGCACACCTAGAACAAACCTTCTCCACGTCTGACTTCATGTGAGGCCAGTAGAAGTGATCTTGCAGTCCACGTAGAGTCTTTGATACTCCAAAATGTCCAGCTAGTCCACCTCCATGAGCTTCTCTAACTAGTAGTTCTCTTATGGAGCCTCGTGGTATGCACAAGCGATTGTTATAAAACAGATATCCATCCTGCCTATAATATTTTTCAAATGCAAACTTATGGCATTTACCATAGCTCTCAGCAAAATCAATGTCAGTTTCATAGAGATCTACTATATGTTCAAAACCGTCTAGTTTAGAAGCCAAAGTAGAAACAAGAGTGTACCTTCTGGATAATGCATCTGCGACTACATTATCCTTACCTTTCTTGTACTTAACGATGTATGGGAAAGTTTCTATGAACTCCATCCACCTAGCGTGTCTCTTGTTGAGTTTCTGTTGGCCTTTAAGATGCTTCAAAGACTCATGATCTGTGTGGATGACGAATTCTTTGGGCCATAAGTAGTGCTGCCACGTTTGAAGAGCTCGGACCAATGCATACAGCTCCTTGTCATAGGTAGGATAGTTTAAAGTCGATCCTCCTAGCTTCTCACTGAAGTAAGCAACTGGTTTCCTATCCTGCATCAAAACAGCACCTATACCCACTCCGGAGGCATCACATTCAATCTCAAAAGTTTTCATGAAATCAGGAAGTACTAAGATAGGGGCTTTGATAAGCTTCTCTTTTAAGGCTGTGAACGCCTTCTCTTGTGCTTCTCCCCATCTAAATCCAACGTCCTTCTTGATAACTTCTGTTAATGGCGCTGCTATGGTGCTGAAGTCTTGAACGAATCTCCTGTAAAATCCTGCTAGGCCATGAAAGCTCTTGACTTCTGCCACGTTTTTAGGTGCAGGCCATTCCTTTATCGCCTTGATCTTCTCATCGTCAACTCTAACTCCTTCTGCACTAACAATAAAACCTAGAAAGATAACCTCAGTAGTACAGAATAAACACTTAGAATAATTTGCAAACAGGGATTGAGAACGAAGAACATTTAGAACTTGGCGGATGTGTTCTAAGTGTTCTTCCAGACCTTTGCTGTAAATGAGGATATCATCGAAGTAGACTACCACGAAGACGCCTATGAAGGGTCTAAGAGCATGGTTCATTAAGCGCATGAAGGTGCTGGGAGCATTGGTGAGGCCAAACGGCATGACTAGCCATTCGTACAGCCCTTGCTTGGTCTTGAAAGCAGTTTTCCACTCATCCCCTTCCTTCATTCTGATCTGATGATACCCACTCTTCAAATCGATTTTCGAGAAGATTGCTGATCCACATAACTCATCTAGCATATCATCAAGCCTTGGAATAGGATGTCTGTACTTCACTGTGATATTGTTAATGGCTCTGCAGTCAACGCACATCCTCCATGACCCATCTTTCTTTGGAACTAGCAACACCGGTACTGCACATGGACTTAAACTCTCTCTGATATGTCCCTTGCTCATCAGCTCTTCTACTTGTTTCTGTAATTCCTTTGTCTCTACAGGATTGGTCCTGTAAGCTGGTCTGTTTGGTAGAGCTGATCCTGGAACCAAATCGATTTGGTGTTCTATTCCACGTATTGGAGGTAACCCTGGAGGTATCTCTTCGGGAAAAACATCCTTATACTCTTCGATGATCTCTATCATCTCATGTGGAAGCTCTGCTGCTGGTTTAGTGCTGGTGAGTGTCTCTCTGTACACAAACATGAATGTTGTCATCTCTGGATCAAATATCTTGCTGAATTCGCTGTGATTGATGTACAGGCTGTTAGACACTTTCTTTGTATCTTTACGATTCATATGAAGCTGATCTTGGTATATTTCGCTTGGTGTGAGTGGCAGAAGAGTGATCTTGCGTCCCTTGAACTCAAAGGATTGCTTGTTTGTGTAGCCATCATGAAAGACTCTTCTATCGAACTGCCATGGCCTGCCCAATAGGATGTGACTTGACTTCATTGGAATCACATCACACAGCAATTCATCTTCATATCTCCCAATCGCTAGCTTAACTACTACTTGCTGAGACACAGTTAGAGCTCCCTTGTTGTTCAGCCACTGTAACTGATATGGCCTAGGATGTGAAGTGGTCTGGAGATTAAGCTTCTTTACCATCTCTTCACTAGCAGCATTGGTACAGCTACCACCATCAACAATCAAGGTACAGACCTTGTCTTGAACTACACATCTGGTGTGAAAGAGATTCTCACGCTGTCCTCTATCATCTGGATGAATTTGAACACTTAATGTTCTGCGTGCCACTAACATCTCTCCCATTGCTGCTGCTTCATCTCCATCTCCTAATTCTGATTCTGGTTCACTCTCTGAACTGTCTTGAGGCACAATCTCTCCCCCCTCTTGTAGCAGAAACATCTTCTTATTAGGGCAGTCCCTGGAGTAATGCCCCATTCCTTGGCATTTAAAGCACCTGATGTGGCTTGTAGAAGTTCCACTCTTGGGTCTGAATTCGATCTTAACCTCTTCTTTGACAGTAGCTGTAGCTGGTTTGGCGTCTTTGGTATAGGCTGGCTTGCTGAATTCTCTTGGTTTTGGGATGTTAGAAGTAAAAGTAGGCCTCACATTCTTTCTCTTGAGCTGCGATTCAATCAACTCTGCTTTGTGTACCATCTCTTGTACATCTTCATAATTCAGTAGCTCTACCTTGTCTTGAATCTCTCTGTTCAATCCCCCAAGAAACCTTGACATCACCATGATTTCACCTTCTCCCAAGTCAGCTCTGATCATTAAAGTTTCCAGCTCCTGATAGTAATCTCTTACTGACTTAGTGCCTTGTATAAGACGCCTAAGCTTGCTGAGAGTCTCTCTCTGGTAGT
Source organism: Arabis hirsuta (assembly GCA_964056655.1). NCBI lineage: Eukaryota > Viridiplantae > Streptophyta > Magnoliopsida > Brassicales > Brassicaceae > Arabis > Arabis hirsuta. Next base: position 20,270,928 of record OZ053302.1, on the reverse strand, counting down.
GTGCAGGAACGAACTTCTTCCTCATCTGTGTGACTAGCTGATCCCAAGTAGTAATGGCAGGCTCTCTCTGTCGCTGTCTAGTGAGTCCCAACTGTTCCCACCACAACAATGCATAACCATTGAATTCTGAGATGGCTATCTTCACCTTGTTCAGCTCAGAAGTACCTTGAACCTGAAAGTTTGATTCCATCTTCCTTTCCCAGTCTAGATAAGTCTCTGGGTCATTGGTACCATGAAAAGTTGGATACTGAATCTTGAGATTATTCAGCTGCTTCCTCAAAGGATCATAGTCTCTGCCATTGCCTCTGTTTCTGTCTCTTCTTAATGTCTCTAGGCTGTGACCTGAAGCTTCATCTTCTTCTGAGTAGTCAAAATCTGATTCCATATACACACGATGCCCAGCGACTTGTTCAGCTCGACGGTGTGGACGTGTAGGTGCTCTACCAGTCCGATGATGCTCTCTTTCTGTATTTTCTGTGTTTCTCCTCTGATTGTGCACGGTTTTGCTACCTCCCAGAGGTGATCTTGCTGTTCTAGTTCGTGGCTGCTTAGAGGATGCTCCCACGTGTGCTTTACCCTTGGCGCGGCGTATAGCTTCATTAGGACTAGGCGGTTCTGATGATTCTGGGTCTGTAGCACTAGATGCTTGCGCAATGTCCTTGATTTGCTTCTCAAATTTGTTACTGAGCTGCTCCATCTGTTGCTGGAATTGAGTAGACATTAGCTGATTTGATTCTTTGATCTGCTGGAGCATGGCTTGATTTAAAGCTTCCATAGCTTCTGCAGACAGCTCCATTGTACCTGAAATATTTTAAATAACTCACAGTAACAAGTCCTTATAAGGAGAAATAGCACAGCTAAAACTATAACAATATAAGTGCATCAACAACTAACAACACAAAGAAGGCTCTAAAAACGTGATCTCTAATCCTAAAAACCAGTAGGACTCCTAACAGAAAAATCAGTCCTAATTCAACAAGAAATCACCACAAAACAGAATCCTATTGCTACAAGGAATTTCGAAACTAATTCCTAAAACAACTAGGGATCGAAACAAAACCAAACAAACAAAATCGAAAATAACAAATAAAACGAGATTAGGGTTTAGAATTGCTCAGCCTTTGGTTCAGAGTTGGCTCTGATACCACTTGATGTAATCCCACGTGATCAACCCCGAAGAAAGGCTGAAAGTGACACGAATATGGAGGATGAAGGCGTGATGATGCTGGTCCGAATTTGACAGCAACGATGGTAAGGAATGGAGGTGAATTCGAATATGATTAGGGTGATGAACAGATGCGACAATGGAGCGATGAACAGCGAATGGTGATGATGATGAAACGTGATGATATTGTGGCTGTGATGGTGGCGTGAATGAGAGGTGAAGAGAATGATTGTTACGGATAGTTGTTTAGGTGAAAAGGTGGATTAGAACAGATAGAAGAGTTTCAGAATCACAACGTGTATTGAAACTCAGATTCAAAGAACGCATTCAAGAATCAAAGTGAGAGAAGAAAATCGATATTGCTGCTGGCATAAAAGTTCTTCGCTAAAACAACCTAAGATGGCGTCACATGGGTTTTATAATCAACCCTAAAGACATGAAACCCAAACAACAAAGCGTTTGAAAATAAACAACAAAGCGTTTGAAATTTAATTAAAAACAGCGAGGCGTCCCAACCTTAAGGTTCCTAATTGGTGTACCTCTAAAATAACTAAGTACTAAGCCATAATGACTTGTACCTTATCACCCATTAGTAATGACTCCTAAATAACTCGACGTAGTGATTCATCTGCCTCGTTAAAAACCATGATGATAAAACCCAATGGGACAAAACTCAACATGGGAAAAAGAGTACAGACTGCACACCTAAGTTATTTAGTTGTCATTACCGGGTGAAGTCTTCAAGGTGAATATGTTGAAGACTTGGATCCTCGGTAGATTGAATGACCCTTCAGCTATGAGTGAATGAGCTTCCTTGGCCATCTCCTTAGCTCTTGAGCGAGTGATCCGTCCCACTATCTCCGGTTCCTCTGCAGCTTCTGTTTCCTTGCTAGCCACGGTCATATCAGTAAGTCTGCTGATATTCCCACTCCTCAAAGCCTCTAGATATGACGCACTAGAACAGCAAAGAAGAGGTTGTTACTCGGATATTACGCACCAAGTGACAGAAAATGTTCTTAGCAAAGAACAAAGAGAATTCTCTCAAGAAAAATTGATAAAAAAAAGATGATCACGTTTTCAGATCTTACAAGGGTTTTAAAGAGATGAAAATGAACTAAAAACAAGGCAAATTTGGAATTAAATGCATTAACTATGAAGACCATAATAAAGACTAAGTTTGAACTTCAAAAATGACTCTTCAAGTCACTTCCCTTCCCTTTTTCGTCACTCTCTTTGGGCTGCAGAGTAGGCACTTGGTTTGGGCTTCTTTTGGGCTTCAAATAGACATGAAATAGACCGAACTTGATGGCTAACACCTTGAAAGGTTTTTCTGAAGATTCTGGCCCGGTTTTGATCATCAAATGGGTGATTTGGATGTGAATCATTTGCCTCATTAAAACCTTTCTTTGGAAAACCCATTGGGACAAAACCAAAGATAAGGAAAAAGAGTACATATGATCACATACCCATTTTAGTGATCTTCTTGAGCTTGTATCAAAACCAGAATGGTTTGAGATACATTTTCTCCATTCCAGCCTAAGTGATCGGATTGAGTAAACATGTAGTTAAGTAATCCTCCAACTCCATCCTTAAGCCTTTTAGCTCTCGCACAGGTCATAGGTCCAATTGGTACAACCAAGTTCTCCTCGGCTTCAAGCTCTGGTTCAAGCTGCACTCCATGTTCCATTCCATCCTGAGCTAAAACATCCAGCTGGTCCATGTCTGAATCTTGAGGCGTATCATTCCCCTCCTCTTGAAAAGGATTCGTCCACGAATCTGGAACATCTGCCACAAAAGAAGAGAGATCAGAAACATTAAAAGTAGAAGAGACATTATACTTACCTTGCAAATCAAGTTGATATGCATTGTCACTGATTTACGGGATGATTGGAAATAGACCATCAATACGCGGCATAAGCTTAGTCTTCCTCTCTTCTGGGAACCGTTCCTTCCTTAGATGCACCCAAACAAGATCTCCTTCATTGAACACAACTTTGCTTCTTTTCTGGTTTGCCTTCTTTTCATAGATCTTAAATTACAGACACATAGTGGGTACAACCACGTAGGAGGTTTGAGCAGGATCAAAGGGACAAAAGATAAATGTTTTAGGAGAAGGATGTATAAACAAAAGGGGAAGCTTTATTGATAAGAACACTGAAAGGATTACAACAAAGACTCTTATGGTTTTCTCTCACACTTCGCTTAGCTTGGTTTACAACGTCTACCCAAGCCTCTATTTATACTACAACCTCTAAGGAATATTACAAGGCATATTCCCTCAGATATTCTTTACCTAATTCACACGTGATACTTATGCCTTACCTAACTCACACTCGTACGTTATTCTTATCTTACACGTACACATATTCTTATTCTTTATTTTATAACCACACACGTAATATACTTTACTTTATTCTTTACTTTATTCTCCCTGTCTTCAAAAGAGAGATGGGACCCATCTCACTCCGTGTTGTCTTCTTCATCATCAGAACTGTATTCTGTCACATGGATCTTATGGCCTGGAATATACCTCTTGATTCTGGATTTCTTGCGTTCTACTCGATATATCGGATGGTCAAGATGAGATCTTGGCCACGCGTATTGATCATGGAAGCCGAGTAGGATTTGTCTTATCTCTTCAACGAAATCTTTCGGATAGAGATCCGTGTTGTGCCATCTTGCTGTATAAGGACAGAAAAGATTGGGGTCCAGTTGAGATTCTTCAAGATAATTGGGTGCTGCCAGACCACGTGCCCTTGCATGAAAATGATCTCCATTAAATGCGCTGTCATTGTAGCTTGTCTGGATATGGGCTTCATAAGTCTTTTGGATAAGTATCCCATCTTCTGTCTGGACATGACAAGTAATTATCTTAAACGTGGTAAAGATTTCAAATCCATGCTGAGCTCGAATATTCTCCTGCCACCACGTCACATCTTTGAATAGAGTGAGCCACTTGTAAAGCTGCTTGTAGTGCGGTTTCTTCCTTGTCATGATGCACTTTGCCAAATACTGGAGCATGTGACACTTGTTGAAGAATACTCCAATGGTGTAAAGATCCGACAAAGACCAAAGTAGGAGATAGGCTTCTTTTGGAAAGTTCTCGTAGTGACATGGATTCATCTCAATGGTTGTGAGGAAAGGATATGTCGGATGATAAGGTATTCCTAATAGTGGACCAAGGTCTAGGCCATACCTATAGATGTAGAGTCTCAGAAAGCCGTGAAGGGTTTCCATTCCTCTGGAGACCAAAACAGTGTCTAGCATCTTTTCTTGTAGACCTTGTGGCATTGTTGCAATCATGTTCTTCAAAGACTCCTCTGTTGGATGTTCAGGGCTCAAGGTTTAGATCATTGGGATGATCGCTGAAATTTGTTTCTGAGTTCTGGATAAAAAATCCGGGAGGAAGTTGTCTTTCCCCTTGATGTGTTTTACATCAAACTTCCATTGTGAAAACCAGCTTGCCCACCTCAATATTTGTGCTTGTGGCAAGACCTTCTGCTTGAACTGGATCATCTGATACCACTTGATACGCCCTGAATTAAGGATCGCTCAACCGGGTATTGAAGATAGGATTCACGCCAAGCAGCAGATTGCAAACAAAGGTGAATTTGATGGATTGAAAGGTCGCACAACAGATGTGTAAGTCTGCTGATATTCCCACTCCTCAAAGCCTCTAGATATGACGCACTAGAACAGCAAAGAAGAGGTTGTTACTTGGATATTACGCACCAAGTGACAGAAAATGTTCTTAGCAAAGAACAAAGAGAATGTTCTCAAGAAAAATTGATAAAAAAAAAAAGATGATCACGTTTTCAGATCTTACAAGGGTTTTAAAGAGATGAAAATGAACTAAAAACAAGGCAAATTTGGAATTAAATGCATTAACTATGAAGACCATAATAAAGACTAAGTTTGAACTTAAAAAATGACTCTTCAAGTCACTTCCCTTCCCTTTTTCGTCACTCTCTTTGGGCTGCAGATTAGGCACTTGGTTTAGGCTTCTTTTGGGGTTCAAATAGACATGAAACAGACTGAACTTGATGGCTAACACCTTGGAAGGTTTTTCTGAAGATTCAGGCCCGGTTTTGATCATCTAATGGGTGATGTGGATGTGAATCATTTGCCTCATTAAAACCTTTCTTTGGAAAACCCATTGGGACAAAACCAAAGATAAGGAAAAAGAGTACATATGACCACATACCCATTTTAGTGATCTTCTTGAGCTTGTATCAAAACCAGAATGGTTTGAGATACATCTTCTCCATTCCAGCCTAAGTGATCGGATTGAGTAAACATGTAGTTAAGTAATCCTCCATGTTCCATTCCATCCAGCTGGTCCATGTCTGAATCTTGAGGCGTATCATCATAGCTTCTTCATATGAGCTTGGGATGTACTCCTGATCCAAAGCTCCAATGAACGCCTGATGTTCTTGAGGATACTGAGCTAGAGAGCACACGGCTTGTATTGGATAAAAAACTGCTTGAGCATTGAAGTAGACCCTAGTATTTGTTAGTTTGAGCGGAATTTAGAGAAGAGTATTGAAGATTAAGATAAGATTAAGTGAATAAGATTAGAGAGAATGGAGAGAAACTCATTATTGTTTTAAGTTCTCATTAGATTGCTTAATTAAAATGAATGCATACATCAGATATATATACTAGAAAAGATGCCACAATGATGCCATAAAGATGCCACAATGTCGACATAAAGATACCATGTACTAGAAACCGTGTTCAATCAGAGGAGACACACCGAAAATACAGAGAGAGAGAACCGTCGAACCGTCGGACTGGCAGAGCATCTACACGAACACACCGCCGAGCTGAATATGTTGCTGGACACCGAGTTTATTTTGATACAGATCGTGAGAATTCAGAAGAAGATGAGGCATCAGATAATAGTCTTGCGACATTAAGAAGAGACAGAAACAGAGGCAATGGCAGAGACTATGATCCTTTGAGACAACAGTTGAATCATATCAAGATTCAGTATCCTCCTTTTCATGGCACCAATGATCCAGAAGTCTATCTTGACTGGGAGAGGAAGATGGAATCAAACTTTTTGGTTCAAGGGACTTATGAGCTTAATAAGGTGAAAATAGCCATCTCTGAATTCAATGGCTATGCACTCTTGTGGTGGGAACAGCTGGGACTTACTAGACAGCGACATAGAGAACCTCCTGTTACTACTTGGGATCAGCTTGTCACGCAGATGAGAAAGAAGTTTGTCCCTACACACTATCAGCGAGAGACTCTTAACAAGCTTAGGCGTCTCATTCAAGGCACGAAGTCAGTTAGAGACTACTATCAGGAGCTGGAAAGTTTGATGATCAGGGCTGATTTGAGAGAAAGTGAAGACATGGTGATGTCTAGGTTCCTTGGGGGATAAAACAGAGAGATTCAAGACAAAGTGGAGCTGCAGAATTATGAAGATGTGCAAGAGATGGTACATAAGGCAGAGCTGATTGAATCGCAGATCAAGAGAAGGATTGGGAGATCAACTTTCACTTCCAACATCCCAAAACCAAGAGAGCTCAGCAAACGGGCCTATACCAAGGACACCAAACCAGCGACAGCTACAGTCAAAGAAGAGGTTAAGATCGAATTTAAACCAAGAAGTGGAGCTTCTACTAATCAGGTCAGGTGTTTTAAATGTCAAGGAATGGGACATTACTTCAGGGACTGTCCTAATAAGAAGATGATTCTGCTTCAAGAAGGAGGAGAGATTGTGCCTCAGGATAGTTCAGAAAGCGAAACAGATTTTGACTTAGAAGAAGAAGAAGAGCCAGCAGCAATTGGAGAGATGTTAGTAGCACGCAGAACTTTGAGTGTTCAGATTCATCCAGATGATAGAGGACAGCGTGAGAATCTCTTCCACACTAGGTGTGTAGTTCAGGGCAAGGTCTGTACGTTGATTGTAGATGGAGGTAGCTGTACCAATGCTGCTAGTGAAGAGATGGTAAAGAAGCTCAATCTTAAGACCACTTCACATCCTAGACCATACCAGCTACAGTGGTTGAACAACAAGGGAGCTCTGACCGTTTCTCAGCTAGTGTTAGTCAAGTTAGCGATTGGGAAGTATGAAGATGAGTTACTCTGTGATGTGATTCCTATGGGTCTAGTCACGTTTTATTGGGCAGACCATGGCAGTTCGACAGAAGGGTTCTTCATGATGGCTACACCAACAAGCAGTCATTTGAGTTTAAGGGGCGCAAGGTCACTCTTCTTCCACTCACACCAGGTGAAATCTATCAGGACCAACTTCACCTGAACCGCAAGGATACAGAGAAGATCTCCACCAATCTCTACATCAATCACAGTGAATTTTCTAAACTCTTTGATCTTGAAATGACTACCTTTATGTTTGTGTACAAGGAAACCCTTGTAAGTACTAACCCCTCACAGGAGCTTCCTAGTGCTATGACTGAGATATTGCAGGAATACAGGGACATATTTCCAGAAGAGATTCCACCAGGTTTACCTCCAATCCGCGGAATAGAACATCAGATTGATTTGGTACCAGGATCAGCATTGCCTAATAGACCAGTGTATCGAACCAATCCAGTAGAGACTAAGAAGATGCAGAAACAAGTGGACGAGCTGATGAATAAAGGACATATCCGAGAGAGCTTGAGTCCATGCGTAGTGCCGGTTCTGTTAGTTCCTAAGAAAGATGGGTCTTGGAGGATGTGTGTAGACTGTCGAGCTATCAACAACATCACTGTGAAGTATAGACATCCGATTCCAAGACTAGATGATATGTTGGATGAGCTGTGTGGATCAACAATCTTTTCCAATATAGACTTGAAGAGTGGGTATCATCAGATCAGAATGAAAGAAGGAGATGAATGGAAGAGAGCATTCAAGACAAAGCAAGGACTCTACGAGTGGCTAGTCATGCCGTTTGGCCTCACCAATGCTCCTAGCACCTTCATGAGATTAATGAACCATGCCCTGAGATCGTTCATTGGAGTATTTGTGGTAGTCTACTTCGATGATATCCTCATCTACAGTAAAGGTTTGGAGGAACATCTGGGCCATCTTAGATCAGTTCTAGATGTTCTTCGCGCTCAATCTCTCTTTGCCAATTTATCTAAATGTTCATTCTGCACTAATGAGATTGTCTTTTTAGGCTTTGTAGTAAGTGCAGAAGGAGTCAAAGTAGATGAAGAGAAGATAAAGGCTATCAAGGAGTGGCCAACCCCTAAGAGTATTGGAGAAGTCCGAAGCTTTCATGGCTTAGCAGGATTCTACAGGCGCTTTGTTCGTGATTTCAGCTCCATAGCCGCGCCATTGACAGAAGTTATCAAGAAAGACGTGGGATTCAAGTGGGGAGAGGCCCAAGAACAGGCTTTTACAGCCCTTAAAGAGAAGCTTATCAACTCTCCTCTTTTAGTACTTCCTGTTTTTTGAAAACCTTTGAGATTGAATGTGATGCCTCCGGAGTAGGTATAGGAGCTGTTTTGATGCAGGATAGGAAACCGGTGGCTTACTTCAGTGAGAAGCTGGGAGGATCAACCCTCAACTATCCCACCTATGACAAGGAGCTATATGCATTGGTTCGAGCTCTTCAAACGTGGCAGCATTACTTGTGGCCCAAAGAATTCGTCATTCACACAGATCATGAGTCTCTAAAGCACCTTAAGGGACAACAGAAGCTCAACAAGAGACACGCCAGGTGGATGGAGTTCATTGGGACTTTCCCATACATCGTTAAATACAAGAAAGGTAAGGATAATGTAGTCACAGATGCATTATCCAGAAGGTATACTCTTGTTTCTACTTTAACGTCAAAGTTAAATGGATTTGAGCATATCGTAGACCTTTATGAGACTGACATCGATTTTGCTGAGAGCTATGGCAAGTGCCATAAGTTTGCGTTTGAAAAATATTTTAGGCAGGATGGATATTTGTTCTATAACAATCGATTGTGCATACCACGCGGATCTATTAGAGAACTGCTAGTTAGAGAAGCTCATGGAGGTGGACTAGCTGGACATTTTGGAGTAGCAAAGACTCTACTTGGACTGCAAGATCACTTCTATTGGCCTAACATGAAGTCAGACGTTGAGAAGGTTTGTTCTAGGTGTGCTGTTTGCAAAATGGCAAAGAGTAAAGTACAGCCTCACGGTTTGTATACCCCTCTCCCTATCCCTTCTCAACCTTGGACTCATATTTCTATGGACTTTGTGCTTGGCTTACCTCGAACCAGGAATGGTAGAGATTCTATTTTTGTGGTTGTTGACAGGTTTAGCAAGATGGCTCACTTCATTGCTAGTCACAAGACGGATGATGCTGTTATTGTAGCTAACTTGTTTTTCAGGGAAATAGTACGTCTGCATGGCATGCCTCAAGTGATAGTTTCAGACAGAGATACCAAGTTTCTAGGACACTTCTGGAGAACCTTATGGGCTAAACTAGGAACCAAACTGGCGTTCTCAACTACTTGTCATCCTCAGACTGACGGCCAAACAGAGGTGGTGAACAAAACATTGTCTACACTTCTCAGGGCGTTGGTGAAGAGTAATATCAAGTCATGGGAAGAGTGCCTACCCCACGAGGAGTTTGCTTACAATCACGCTAAGCATTCCGCAACTCTCTTTTCTCCTTTTGAAACTGTTTATAGGTTTAATCCACAATCACCTCTAGATTTGATCCCTTTGCCTTTAAGTATGAAATGTAACTTAGATGGCAAAGAAAAAGTTGAACAAGTGAGGAAGATACACGCTAAAGCTAAGGAGAATATAGAGAAGAAGACTAAGTAGTATGAGAAACAAGCAAACAAAGGCAGAAAGGAGATAATCTTCGAAGAAGGAGACTTGGTGTGGATTCACTTACGAAAGGACCGATTCCCAGAAGAGAGGAAGAGCAAGCTTATGCCACAAGTTGATGGTGTGACAATTGCGGAATGTAGAGAATAGAAATAGATTGAAGTATCGAAATGGAGAATTAGAACAGAATGGAGAATGTGAATGAGAGAAGAGAAGAATCAGTTCTCATTACTTAAAATCAGTTGTTACAAGACATATATATAGGAACCACGAAATGCATAAAGGTGGGACAAGTTTAAACTGATATCACACTCCCCAAGACACTCACACACAGCTCAATGTCTCACAAGGCTCAAGGTATGTGCACTCCTTCTTGTAAAAACGTGCAGCCTCCCTTTTGTCTTCAACAGCTTTATTTGAATCCTAACAGCTATTTCTTGATTCCATAACTTGCACAGCAGCTTCTAGAATGTTTATTCAACATTCTGAACCGTTCAGAATTAACGTGATCATCAAGTCATGATGATCATCACGTCATGATCAATAAACCGTAACCTTACTGATCCGGTTTAACACTCCCCTCAAGCTAAGTCATAAGGAAGCTTGAGACTTAGCTTGGAAGTTAAGAAACTTACCTCATTAAAAACCTAAGTGTGGAAAACCCAATGGGACAAAACCGCACTTAGGGAAAAAGAGTATAAGCTCTTTACTTAGAGGATTCTGAGCTTGGAAGACTTATGAGACCCATCTTCTCACATATAAACTCACAAGTCTTCAAGCTTGTTGCCTTGGTGAATATATCCGCCAACTGATCCAAGCTTCTTGTGTAGCAAGGAAGAATCACTCCTAACTCCATTTGCTCTCTAACCTTGTGGCAGTCCACCTCTATATGATTTGTCCTTTCATGGAACACTTGGTTTGACGCAATGTGGATTGCGGATTGATTGTCACAGTGCATGGTGATTGGTTTTGAGGTTTCTATGCCCAAATCCGTGAGGAGCATCTTCAACCACATCAGTTCAGTTGTAAGTCTTCTCATTGCTCTATATTCAGCTTCAGCACTCGAACAGGCCACCACCTTTTGCTTCTTGCTCTTCCATGTAACTAAGTTACCACCAATGAACGTGCAATAGCCTGTAGTAGATCTTCTATCTACTCTATCACCAGCCCAATCAGCATCGTAATAACCCACTATCCCTGAGCTTCCATTGCAACCCATCCAGATTCCTTGTTCCGAAGTTCCCTTGATGTATCTTAGAATCCGGTTCACCATCTTCCAATGAGACAGTCTTGGAGCTTGCATATGTTGGCTCGCCTGGTTCACAGCAAAACACAAGTCGGGACGAGTTATTGTAAGGTATATAAGCTTACCAACCAAGCGCCGGTAGAGCTTTGCATCCTCAAAGAGGCTATCTTCATTCTCCCCCTGTTGGTTAGCTTTATAGGCATCCTCCAATGGTGTTCTTGCTGGTTTTGCATCCATCAAACCTGTTTCATTCACAAGATCACGAATGTACTTCCTTTGGGAAAGGAAGAGACCTTCCTTTGATCTGCACACTTCAATCCCAAGGAAGTACCTTAGTTCCCCAAGGTCTTTGATATCAAAGACTGATTTTAAGTAATCTTTAGTATCTTGAATACCAACCTTGTCATTCCCAGAGATGATTATATCATCCACATATATGAGAATGACTATAATACCTGTTTGGCTTTGAAGGGTGAAGAGAGTGTGATCAGCCTCTGATCTTCTAAATCCGCGGTCCAAGAGAGTTATGCTCAACTTTCGGTACCATGCCCTAGGTGACTGTTTCAGACCGTAAATTGCTTTCCTCAACTTCAACACTTTGCCCGGGGTAACAAACACGCCTGGTGGGGGAGTCATGTAGACCTCTTCTTCTAACTCCCCTTGAAGGAATGCATTCTTCACATCCATCTGCCATAGCTCCCATTCCAAATTCGTAGCAAGGGATAACACAACTCTGATGGTGTGAAGCTTAGCCACCGGAGCAAAGGTTTCTCTATAGTCTTCACCATACGTTTGAGTGAAACCCCTAGCCACCAGCCTTGCCTTGTACCGTTCTATCTCCCCATTGCTATGGTATTTGATAGTAAAGACCCATTTGGAACTCACTGTCTTCTTCTTCCTTGGGAGATCAGCCTCATCCCAAGTGTGGTTTCTTTCCATTGCTTGTTTCTCATCACCAACTGCATCACGCCAAACCTTGAGCTCCGTTGCCTCCTCGTACGTTTTTGGAATCTCCTCTTTGTCCAGAACTCCAATGAAGACTTGATACTCCTCCGGAACGTGAGCTAGTGAACAAACCGCCTGCATTGGATGAGCAACAGCCTGGTTGTTGTAATACACCCTCGTGTTGATCCAATTTGATGCGGGCTGCCTTATCCTGTGGCTTCTTCGAAGGACTGGCTCACTGATTTGGGGAGCAACAGGTTGTTCCAGCTCAGATTGAGGCTGGAGATCATGTTGGCTCGGAAGAGGATGTAGTTGCTGAGGACTGGGCTGCGGCTGCCGCGGACTAAGCGGCGATTGATGCGGCTGCGGCAGTACATGAGAATCCGATCCAGGTTGCTGTGGAGAGATGTTGTAAACGTCTTCCATGTTCCCTTCTCCCATTTCTTCATTGTGCACTTCCGTGTCAGTTTCAGCCTCGGATTCCACCTCTTCATCTTGGGTTTCTGCTCCCATTTGTTCTTGAGTAGCCGTTGGGGAAGGAGATGCGGCTGGCATGTTTCCTCCTCGCAAGGTCTCCAAGAGGGTTCGAAGAGTGACGGCCCGATCAGAGGTTCAATGAGATAAGTCTTTCAAGTTCTCCCAATTCCTTTCTTCATAAAACCCCTTGTCTCAATGAACTTGACATCTCTAGAAACCAGAACTCTTCTTGTCTCTGGAATGTAGCACTTATAACCCTTTTGATTGATAGAGTAGCCAATGAACATGCCTTTTGTGCTCTTTTCATCGAGTTTGTTCCTTTGTTCTCCTGGTATTAAAACAAAGCAAACACAACCAAACACTTTTAGGTAATCAATTGAAGGTTTGGATAGATTTAATACCTCAAATGGAGAGACATCTTGAAGGACTTTAGTGGGCAGCCTGTTAATCAAATAACAGGCCGTGACCACGGCATCCCCCCAAAATCTCTTAGGCACGTTCATGTGGAACATCAAGGACCGGGCTACTTCCATGAGGTGCCTGTTCTTCCGTTCAGCAACCCCATTCTGTTGAGGGGTATAGGGACAGCTTGTTTGATGCACAATGCCGTATTTGTTCAAATGTTGTTTGAATGCTTGACTAGTGTACTCCCCTCCATTATCTGATCTCAAAACTTTGATCTTAGCATTATAGTGGTTAGTCACATAGTTTTGAAAGTTAATAAACGCCTCTAAGACTCTATCCTTTGAGGGCAATAATGTAATCCAAGTGTATTTTGATTTTTCATCAATGAAAGTAACAAAATACTTATGATTTTCTCTAGACATGCAAGGAGAGGTCCACACATCAGAATGAATTAGATCAAAACATTTCTCATAAATAGTAGAAGATTTGGGAAAAACAGTTTTGCAATGTTTACCCAAAATACAAGCTTCACAAGCATTATTCTCAAACTTAACATTTGGTAACATCAAACTTAAAGCTCTATGATGAGGATGGCCTAATCTAGCATGCCACAATGCATTATTATCAAGAGCAGAAGTAAACACAAAAGCATTAGATAAAGGTGATGGTTTAGTGTCTTCAAGAACATAGAGACCATTCTTAGTTGTTCCTTGCCCAAGGAGCTTACTTGACTCAATATCCTGAAAGAAAACTTCATTAGGACTGAATATGGCATAACAATTCAAATCAGAAGTGGCTTTCTTAATGGACAGTAGATTGGATGTGAAGGATGGCATATAAAAGGCCTTAGATTCCTTATTGAATAACTTAAGGTTCCCAATTCCTTCAATCTTAACCTTTTCACCATTTGCAATAATTACGTTCCCTAAAGCCGGTTTAATGTTACTCATCAACTTAGCATCACTAATCATATGATGGCTTGCACCAGAATCAACGATTAGAGGTTTATCACTTAAAACATGATTAGCAACACTTCTTAGATCATGTTTATGCAATGCATTAAGACTAAAGGCTTGTATTGGGTTACCAGATTCTTTAAGGGCTTTGATGAGGATGTCAAGGTCGGATTTCTTCACATACTCGGCTGAAGCTCTCATGGCTGCTCCTTCACTGTCATTAGGCTGAATTGATGACCCAGCAGCTTCGTGTGAGCTTGTAGCTGCATTGGCTCTCGGTTTCCTTTGGTCTCTCCCATGATTAGGCTTGAGATGAGGGTATAGTATCCAGCATTTGCTCTTGAGATGTCCCTTCTTCTTGCAATGCTCACAGATCCACACCTCTCTTTCTTCTGCCCCATAAGCGCCTTTGTTTGCAGCCATCAATTCGCCTTTGTTAGCCATGACCAGTTCGCTGCCTTTACTCCCAAATAAGCCCAATGAGCCTTGTTCCTTCTGAATTTGAGCACATACTTCATCCAAGCTTGGTAGCTTCTCAGCCCTTAGCAAGTGCTTGATGAGGTCATTAAACACTGGATTCAACACCATGAGAAGGGCAAAGACTTTATCTTGTTCTCTCCTCTCATTCAGAATGGAAGCTTCAAGTGTGGCTGGTCTTAGCATTTCCAGCTCGGTCCACAAGCTTCTGAACTTCCCAAAGAAATCATTGAACCCCAAATCACCTTGTGAAAGGTTGTTGATGGCTCGTTTAACCTCAAACACCCTGGTGAGGTTGGAGACATTTCCAAACACATTCTTTAATGTGTCCCACAGTTCATTAGCTCCTTCACAGTAAGAATAAGCCTCAAGTACAGAGGTGGACAAGGAACCTTGAAGAGTGGAGAGTACCACCTGATCCTCTTGAAACCACGCCTCAGAATCAGATGGAACCTCCTTTCCTTCTTTGTTCTTAACAGTTGGCGCCTTGGAGTTCTCAACAATGACTCCATAGCTTCCTTCCACACAACACAGCTTTGGCAGTTCTCGCCCAAAGCAAATAGTTTTCTGCTCCCTTGAGCACAACAGGTAGTGAAATCATCTTATTCCCTTCCATTCTTAAGTAGAACAGCTCAATTTCACCCAGAAATGGTAGAAATCTGTTCTGGTTTGCAATGAACAGAAAGCAACAAGAGAAAAAAACGTGTTTAAAAGAGAAAGGAAATAGTTTAAACAGACAGATTCAAGACTACAAGCTCTGATACCATGTGAGAATTGCGGAATGTAGAGAATAGAAATAGATTGAAGTATCGAAATGGAGAATTAGAACAGAATGGAGAATGTGAATGAGAGAAGAGAAGAATCAGTTCTCATTACTTAAAATCAGTTGTTACAAGACATATATATAGGAACCACGAAATGCATAAAGGTGGGACAAGTTTAAACTGATATCACACTCCCCAAGACACTCACACATAGCTCAATGTCTCACAAGGCTCAAGGTATGTGCACTCCTTCTTGTAAAAACGTGCAGCCTCCCTTTTTGTCTCCAACAGCTTTATTTGAATCCTAACAGCTATTTCTTGATTCCATAACTTGCACAGCAGCTTCTAGAATGTTTATTCAACATTCTGAACCGTTCAGAATTAACGTGATCATCAAGTCATGATGATCATCACGTCATGATCAATAAACCGTAACCTTACTGATCCGGTTTAACAGATGGGCCGTTTGAAGTCGTCAAGATCATATCATCCCCTCCCTCTTGAAAAGGATTTGTCCTCAAATCTGTATCTGCAAGATAAGGAAGCAAGTCAGAAACATTGAACGATGGAGATATGTTATACTTACCTTGGAGATCAATCTGATAAGCATTGTTGTTGATCCTCTTGACGACTTCAAACGGCCCATCAACTTGTGGCATAAGCTTGCTCTTGCTCTCTTCTGGGAATCGGTCCTTTCGTAAGTGAATCCACACCAAGTCTCCTTCTTCGAAGATTATCTCCTTTCTGCCTTTGTTTGCTTGTTTCTCATACTACTTAGTCTTCTTCTCTATGTTCTCCTTAGCTTTAGCGTGTATCTTCCTCACCTGTTCAGCTTTTTCTTTGCCATCTAAGTTACATTTCACACTTAAAGGCAGAGGGATCAAGTCTAGAGGTGATTGTGGATTAAACCTATAAACAGTTTTAAAAGGAGAAAAGAGAGTTGCGGAATGCTTAGCGTGATTGTAAGCAAACTCCACGTGGGGTAGGCACTCTTCCCATGACTTGATATTACTCTTCTCCAACGCCCTGAGAAGTGTAGACAATGTTCTGTTCACCACCTCTGTTTGGCCGTCAGTCTGAGGATGACAAGTAGTTGAGAACGCCAGTTTGGTTCCTAGTTTAGCCCATAAGGTTCTCCAGAAGTGTCCTAGAAACTTGGTATCTCTGTCTGAAACTATCACTTAAGGCATGCCATGCAGACGTACTATTTCCCTGAAAAACAAGTTAGCTACAATAACAGCATCATCCGTCTTGTGACTAGCAATGAAGTGAGCCATCTTGCTAAACCTGTCAACAACCACAAAAATAGAATCTCTACCATTCCTGGTTCGAGGTAAGCCAAGCATAAAGTCCATAGAAATATGAGTCCAAGGTTGAGAAGGGATAGGGAGAGGGGTATACAAACCGTGAGGCTGTACTTTACTCTTTGCCATTTTGCAAACAGCACACCTAGAACAAACCTTCTCAACGTCGGACTTCATGTTAGGCCAATAGAAGTGATCTTGCAGTCCAAGTAGAGTCTTTGCTACTCCAAAATGTCCAGCTAGTCCACCTCCATGAGCTTCTCTAACTAGCAGTTCTCTAATAGATTCGCGTGGTATGCACAATCGATTGTTATAGAACAAATATCCATCCTGCCTAAAATATTTTTCAAACGCAAACTTATGGCACTTGCCATAGCTCTCAGCAAAATCGATGTCAGTCTCATAAAGGTCTACGATATGCTCAAATCCATTTAACTTTGACGTTAAAGTAGAAACAAGAGTATACCTTCTGGATAATGCATCTGTGACTACATTATCCTTACCTTTCTTGTATTTAACGATGTATGGGAAAGTCCCAATGAACTCCATCCACCTGGCGTGTCTCTTGTTGAGCTTCTGTTGTCCCTTAAGGTGCTTTAGAGACTCATGATCTGTGTGAATGACGAATTCTTTGGGCCACAAGTAATGCTGCCACGTTTGAAGAGCTCGAACCAATGCATATAGCTCTTTGTCATAAGTGGGATAGTTGAGGGTTGATCCTCCCAGCTTCTCACTGAAGTAAGCCACCGGTTTCCTATCCTGCATCAAAACAGCTCCTATACCTACTCCAGAGACATCACATTCAATCTCAAAGGTTTTCAAAAAATCAGGAAGTACTAAAATAGGAGAGTTGATAAGCTTCTCTTTAAGGGCTGTAAAAGCCTGTTCTTGGGCCTCTCCCCACTTGAACCCCACGTCTTTCTTGATAACTTCTGTCAATGGCGCGGCTATGGAGCTGAAATCACGAACAAAGCGCCTGTAGAATCCTGCTAAGCCATGAAAGCTTCGGACTTCTCCAATACTCTTAGGGGTTGGCCACTCCTTGATAGCCTTTATCTTCTCTTCATCTACTTTGACTCCTTCTGCACTTACTACAAAGCCTAAAAAGACAATCTCATTAGTGCAGAATGAACATTTAGATAAATTGGCAAAGAGAGATTGAGCGCGAAGAACATCTAGAACTGATCTAAGATGGCCCAGATGTTCCTCCAAACCTTTACTGTAGATGAGGATATCATCGATGTAGACTACCACAAATACTCCAATGAACGATCTCAGGGCATGGTTCATTAATCTCATGAAGGTGCTAGGAGCATTGGTGAGGCCAAACGGCATGACTAGCCACTCGTAGAGTCCTTGCTTTGTCTTGAACGCTGTCTTCTATTCATCTCCTTCTTTCATTCTGATCTGATGATACCCATTCTTCAAGTCTATCTTGGAAAAGATTGTTGATCAACACAGCTCATCCAACATATCATCTAGTCTTGGAACCGGATGTCTATACTTCACAGTGATGTTGTTGATAGCTCGACAGTCTACACACATCCTCCAAGACCCATCTTTCTTAGGAACTAACAGAACCGGTACTGCGCATGGACTCAAGCTCTCTCGGATATGTCCTTTATTCATCAGCTCGTCCATTTGTTTCTGCAGCTCCTTAGTCTCTACTGGATTGGTTCGATACGCTGGTCTATTAGGCAATGCTGATCCTGGTACCAAATCAATCTGATGTTCTATTCCGCGGATTGGAGGTAAACCTGGTGGAATCTCTTCTGGAAATATGTCCCTGTATTCCTGCAATATCTCAGTCATAGCACTAGGAAGCTCCTGTGAGGGGTTAGTACTTACAAGGGTTTCCTTGTACACAAACATAAAAGTAGTCATTTCAAGATCAAAGAGTTTAGAAAATTCACTGTGATTGATATAGAGATTGGTGGAGATCTTCTCTGTATCCTTGCGGTTCATGTGAAGTTGGTCCTGATAGATTTCACCTGGTGTGAGTGGAAGAAGAGTGACCTTGCGCCCCTTAAACTCAAATGACTGCTTGTTGGTGTAGCCATCATGAAGAACCCTTCTGTCGAACTGCCATGGTCTGCCCAATAACACGTGACTAGACCTCATAGGAATCACATCACAGAGTAACTCATCTTCATACTTCCTAATCGCTAACTTGACTAACACTTGCTGAGAAACGGTCAGAGCTCCCTTGTTGTTCAACCACTGTAGCTGGTATGGTCTAGGATATGAAGTGGTCTTAGGATTGAGCTTCTTTACCATCTCTTCACTAGCAGCATTGGTACAACTACCTCCATCTACAATCAACGTACAGACCTTGCCCTGAACTACACACCTAGTGTGGAAGAGATTCTCACGCTGTTCTCTATCATCTGGATGAATCTGAACACTCAAAGTTCTGCGTGCTACTAACATCTCTCCAATTGCTGCTAGCTCTTCTTCTTCTTCTAAGTCAAAATCAGTTTCGCTTTCTGAACTATCCTGAGGCACAATCTCTCCTCCTTCTTGATGCAGAAACATCTTCTAATTAGGACAGTCCCTGAAGTAATGTCCCATTCCTTGACATTTAAAACACCTGACCTGATTAGTAGAAGCTCCACTTCTTGGTTTAAATTCGATCTTAACCTCTTCTTTGACTGTAGCTGTCGCTGGTTTGGTGTCCTTGGTATAGGCCGGTTTGCTGAGCTCTCTTGGTTTTGGGATGTTGGAAGTGAAAGTTGATCTCCCAATCCTTCTCTTGATCTGCGATTCAATCAGCTCTGCCTTATGTACCATCTCTTGCACATCTTCATAATTCTGCAGCTCCACTTTATCTTGAATCTCTCTGTTTAATCCCCCAAGGAACCTAGACATCACCATGTCTTCACTTTCTCTCAAATCAGCCCTGATCATCAAAGTTTCCAGCTCCTGATAGTAGTCTCTAACTGACTTCGTGCCTTGAATGAGACGCCTAAGCTTGTTAAGAGTCTCTCGCTGATAGTGTGTAGGGACAAACTTCTTTCTCATCTGCGTGACAAGCTGATCCCAAGTAGTAACAGGAGGTTCTCTATGTCGCTGTCTAGTAAGTCCCAGCTGTTCCCACCATAAGAGTGCATAGCCATTGAATTCAGAGATGGCTATTTTCACCTTATTAAGCTCATAAGTCCCTTGAACCAAAAAGTTTGGTTCCATCTTCCTCTCCCAGTCAAGATAGACTTCTGGATCATTGGTTCCATGAAAAGGAGGATACTGAATCTTGATATGGTTCAGCTGCTGTCTCAAAGGATCATAGTCTCTGCCATTGCCTCTGTTTCTGTCTCTTCCTAATGTCACAAGACTGTGATCTGATGCCTCATCTTTTTCTGAATTCTCACGATCTGTATGAAAATAAACTCGGTGTCCAGCAACATATTCAGCTCGACGGTGTGTTCGTGTAGATGCTCTGCTAGTCCGACGGTTCGACGGTTCTCTCTCTCTGTGTTTTCGGTGTGTCTCCTCTAATTGAACACGGTTTCTCTACCTCCAGTGGGTGATCTAATGGTTCTGGTTCGTGGTTGCTTAGAAGGTGATCCCACGTGTGCTTTACCCTTGGTGAGGCGGATAGCTTCATTAGGGCTAGGCGGTTCTGACGAGTCTTGATCCGTAGCACTGGCCTCTTTTAGGAGATCCTTGAAACGGCTCTCAAACTTGTTGTTGAGCTGCTCTATCTGTTGAGTGAGTTGTGTGGTAACGGCCTCCTTTGATGCCTTGATTTGTTCAGTCATGGCTTTGTTGAGAGCTGCCATGGACTCAGCTGAAAGCTCCATGGTACCTGAAACAATAACGTGAACTCGCAGTAATTTTTTCTACGCGAAATCACAAAAACCGAAACATGACTTAACTAGTTCAACAATGATCAATCACGGAAACGGCAATAAACTAGACACAAAAACAGCAATGATCAACGCAAGGTAGTAATGAAACTAGAGAAATTAGAATGTGTTCTAATAAAAACCAGAAACCTATGATCAATCACGACACTGCAATAAACTTGACACAAAAAATAAAACAGCAAGTTCAAACACAAGGCAGCAACGAAATTGAATTAATCTAGACTTAGCCCTAACAAAATCACGAACAAACCCAGAAAACCCTATAAGACTAACACGGCGAACACAAGCAGCAAGTTCCTAGCCGAATGATCTAACAAACCCTAAACACAGCAATTAAATTCAACGAAACAAAAGCCAAGACTCACTAAACAGATTCGACACACAAATAAACTAGGTTAAAATGAAAATTCAGTAATAAGGAGATTAGGGTTAGGATTTGCTCAGCCTTTGGTTCAGAGTTGGCTCTGATACCACTTGATGTGTCCCTAGGTGATCAACTCCGAGGAAAGGCTGTAAGAGAGGCGAATATGTAAAGGTGAAACCATGATGATGATGATTCGAAATTTGACAGCCACGATTTGTGGAGATGGAGATGGTTTTCGGATGTGATGATGGCGTGATGGAGAAGAGATGATGATGAATAGCGAATGGCAGCAACAATGGATAGAGATGGCGATGGATTTGAGTGTGATGATGATGTTTATGGATAGAGGTTTAGGTGATAAGGCGGATTAGAACAGATAGAAGAGTTTCAGAATCACAACGTGTATTGAAACTCGGATTCAAAGAACGCATTCAAGAATCAAAATGAGAGAAGAAAATTCGATAATTGCTTCTTGCATAAGGGTTCTTCGCTAAAAAAAACAAAGGAGGCGTCATCTGGGGTTTTATAAACAACCCTAAAAACGTGACACCTAAACAACAAGGCGTTCTGTAAATAAACAACAAGGCGTCTGAAATTTAAATAAAACAGCGAGGCGTCCCTTCCAAATGGACCTAAGTGGTG
Source organism: Arabis hirsuta (assembly GCA_964056655.1). Classification (NCBI taxonomy): domain Eukaryota; kingdom Viridiplantae; phylum Streptophyta; class Magnoliopsida; order Brassicales; family Brassicaceae; genus Arabis; species Arabis hirsuta. The sequence goes on along the minus strand of OZ053302.1, from coordinate 20,249,543 downwards.
CGCCTCTAATAAACTACTAGTGCATTCTTGATGAGATCCTCCCAAGGATAGGCACTCTAAAGTCGGTAAGGAGATAGGCTTTGCATCTGAGAAACCGTAAAGTCTCAAAGATCAAAGGATGTGGAACGAATGGTCGCACAAGAGTTTCGGAAGACTCTTGATTTACCGGTTGATCCCTCGGATATGACGCACCGAGACGAATCGATGACTCCTTGGATATGACACACCAAGATGAGCCAAGTTGCTCAATGGATATTACACACCATTGAAAGAAAAATGAGAATCACTCTCAAAAATTTCCAAAAATATTTATCAAAGGCTTAACTTTTATTCATGAAATCAACCTCATTATATAGAGGAAATTACATCATAAAATGTTCATAAACATGGCTCAACATGCAGAGCATCTCGAGAATAGAAATTGAACTCTCAATTGCATGTAAGAGAGAGAACAACACTTCAATAAATGCTTCTTTGAACTTGGACGAAATCTGATCTTGTTTGATTGCTTTTGGGCCGAAACCAACTTCTTGGGCTTCTCTAATGGATCAAGATTGTAGATCAATTTGATTTGTACCTTAACTCATTCTGGTCCGGTCGGAATTCGTCATTTAACGCGCATGGATCTGAATCGCGTTTACAGGAAATCACCTGACTTGTAACTTGAATAACTTCTTCATTTGAGCCCAATTGATCTGATTCTTCTTCGAGGTGTTCCGTGAATAAGCTGAGAATATTACGCAAGTTGTTTCATGTGTTGACTCGTTGTGGTTAGGAAAATACACTTCGAAAAGTGAGCATATGTCCTTTCTGGCGAGATTCGAAATGTGCATCTAGTTGGATTAAGTTTCGATTCAGCTGCTGATTTCTCGACCCCAGTCATAATTTCCATGTTGCTTCCCATGATCATATCAATTCTGAACCGTTCAAAATGCACATTATTACCCATTAGCAACGACTTCTAAGTAACTCGACGTAGTGATTCATCTGCCTCATTAAAAACCATGCTGAGAAAACCCATTGGGACAAAACTCAACATGGGAAAAAGAGTACAGACTCCTCACCTAAGTCACTTAGTCATCATTACCAGGTGTAGTCTTCAACGTGAAGATATTAAAGACTTGAATCATAGGTAAATTGAGTGATCCTTCTGCTATGAGTGAATGAGCTTCCTTGGCCATCTCCTTAGCTCTAGAACGAGTGATCCGTCCTACTATCTCCGGTTCCTCCTCAGCTTCTGGTTGCTCAGCTTCCTTGCTATACACGATCATATCAGTCCTCTCCTTGTATAACTTGGAGTTTTCATAAGCATGATGTCTGATTTCATCCAGTTCATTCAGCTGTATCCACTGCGACTAGAATGTACTCATTCCCATAAGAAGATGGGAAAGGACCCATGAAATCAATGCCCCAGCAATCAAAAATTTCAACTTCGAGGATGAAGTTTTGTGGCATCTCATATCGCTTGCTGATCTTCCCTCTCCTCTAACAAGTATCACACTGCGCAACAAAGGCATGAGCATCCCGAAACATTGTAGGCCACCAAAACCCTGCTTGAAGAACCTTTGAAACCGTCTTGAAGGTAACAAAGTGCCCATCATACTCAGAACCATGACAGTGAAATAACACATCTCGAACCTCACCTCTGCAATACACCTCCTGTAGAGACCGTCTGAACAATGCTTGTAGAGATAAGGCTCATCCCATGATACGCCCTGAATTAAGGATCACTCAACCGGGTATTGAAGATAGGATTCACGCCAAGCAGCAGATTGCAAACAAAAGTGAAGTTGATGGATTGAAGGGTCGCACAACAGATGTGTAAGTCTGCTGATATTCCCACTCCTCAAAGCCTCTAGATATGACGCACTAGAACAGCAAAGAAGAGGTTGTTACTTGGATATTACGCACCAAGTGACAGAAAATGTTCTTAGCAAAGAACAAAGAGAATGTTCTCAAGAAAAATTGATAAAAAAAAAAAGATGATCACGTTTTCAGATCTTACAAGGGTTTTAAAGAGATGAAAATGAACTAAAAACAAGGCAAATTTGGAATTAAATGCATTAACTATGAAGACCATAATAAAGACTAAGTTTGAACTTCAAAAATGACTCTTCAAGTCACTTCCCTTCCCTTTTTCGTCACTCTCTTTGGGCTGCAGATTAGGCACTTGGTTTAGGCTTCTTTTGGGGTTCAAATAGACATGAAACAGACTGAACTTGATGGCTAACACCTTGGAAGGTTTTTCTGAAGATTCAGGCCCGGTTTTGATCATCTAATGGGTGATGTGGATGTGAATCATTTGCCTCATTAAAACCTTTCTTTGGAAAACCCATTGGGACAAAACCAAAGATAAGGAAAAAGAGTACATATGACCACATACCCATTTTAGTGATCTTCTTGAGCTTGTATCAAAACCAGAATGGTTTGAGATACATCTTCTCCATTCCAGCCTAAGTGATCGGATTGAGTAAACATGTAGTTAAGTAATCCTCCAACTCCATCCTTAAGCCTTTTAGCTCTCGCACGAGTCATAGGTCCAACTGGTACAACCAAATTCTCCTCGGCTTCAAGCTCTGGTTCAAGCTGCACTCCATGTTCCATTCCATCCAGCTGGTCCATGTCTGAATCTTGAGGCGTATCATCATAGCTTCTTCATATGAGCTTGGGATGTACTCCTGATCCAAAGCTCCAATGAACGCCTGATGTTCTTGAGGATACTGAGCTAGAGAGCACACGGCTTGTATTGGATGAAAAACTGCTTGAGCATTGAAGTAGACCCTAGTATTTGTTAGTTTGAGCGGAATTTAGAGAAGAGTATTGAAGATTAAGTTAAGATTAAGTGAATAAGATTAGAGAGAATGGAGAGAAACTCATTGTTGTTTTAAGTTCTCATTAGATTGCTTAATTAAAATGAATGCATACATCAGATATATATACTAGAAAAGATGCCACAATGATGCCATAAAGATGCCACAATGTCGACATAAAGATACCTTGTACTAGAAACCGTGTTCAATCAGAGGAGACACCGAAAATACAGAGAGAGAGAACCGTCGAACCGTCGGACTGGCAGAGCATCTACACGAACACACCGCCGAGCTGAATATGTTGCTGGACACCGAGTTTATTTTGATACAGATCGTGAGAATTCAGAAGAAGATGAGGCATCAGATAATAGTCTTGCGACATTAAGAATAGACAGAAACAGAGGCAATGGCAGAGACTATGATCCTTTGAGACAGCAGCTGAATCATATCAAGATTCAGTATCCTCCTTTTCATGGCACCAATGATCCAGAAGTCTATCTTGACTGGGAGAGGAAGATGGAATCAAACTTTTTGGTTCAAGGGACTTATGAGCTTAATAAGGTGAAAATAGACATCTCTGAATTCAATGGCTATGCACTCTTGTGGTGGGAACAGCTGGGACTTACTAGACAGCGACATAGAGAACCTCCTGTTACTACTTGGGATCAGCTTGTCACGCAGATGAGAAAGAAGTTTGTCCCTACACACTATCAGCGAGAGACTCTTAACAAGCTTAGGCGTCTCATTCAAGGCACGAAGTCAGTTAGAGACTACTATCAGGAGCTGGAAAGTTTGATGATCAGGGCTGATTTGAGAGAAAGTGAAGACATGGTGATGTCTAGGTTCCTTGGGGGATAAAACAGAGAGATTCAAGACAAAGTGGAGCTGCAGAATTATGAAGATGTGCAAGAGATGGTACATAAGGCAGAGCTGATTGAATCGCAGATCAAGAGAAGGATTGGGAGATCAACTTTCACTTCCAACATCCCAAAACCAAGAGAGCTCAGCAAACGGGCCTATACCAAGGACACCAAACCAGCGACAGCTACAGTCAAAGAAGAGGTTAAGATCGAATTTAAACCAAGAAGTGGAGCTTCTACTAATCAGGTCAGGTGTTTTAAATGTCAAGGAATGGGACATTACTTCAGGGACTGTCCTAATAAGAAGATGTTTCTGCTTCAAGAAGGAGGAGAGATTGTGCCTCAGGATAGTTCAGAAAGCGAAACAGATTTTGACTTAGAAGAAGAAGAAGAGCCAGCAGCAATTGGAGAGATGTTAGTAGCACGCAGAACTTTGAGTGTTCAGATTCATCCAGATGATAGAGGACAGCGTGAGAATCTCTTCCACACTAGGTGTGTAGTTCAGGGCAAGGTCTGTACGTTGATTGTAGATGGAGGTAGCTGTACCAATGCTGCTAGTGAAGAGATGGTAAAGAAGCTCAATCTTAAGACCACTTCACATCCTAGACCATACCAGCTACAGTGGTTGAACAACAAGGGAGCTCTGACCGTTTCTCAGCTAGTGTTAGTCAAGTTATCGATTGGGAAGTATGAAGATGAGTTACTCTGTGATGTGATTCCTATGGGTCTAGTCACGTTTTATTGGGCAGACCATGGCAGTTCGACAGAAGGGTTCTTCATGATGGCTACACCAACAAGCAGTCATTTGAGTTTAAGGGGCGCAAGGTCACTCTTCTTCCACTCACACCAGGTGAAATCTATCAGGACCAACTTCACCTGAACCGCAAGGATACAGAGAAGATCTCCACCAATCTCTACATCAATCACAGTGAATTTTCTAAACTCTTTGATCCTGAAATGACTACCTTTATGTTTGTGTACAAGGAAACCCTTGTAAGTACTAACCCCTCACAAGAGCTTCCTAGTGCTATGACTGAGATATTGCAGGAATACAGGGACATATTTCCAGAAGAGATTCCACCAGGTTTACCTCCAATCCGCGGAATAGAACATCAGATTGATTTGGTACCAGGATCAGCATTGCCTAATAGACCAGTGTATCGAACCAATCCAGTAGAGACTAAGAAGATTCAGAAACAAGTGGACGAGCTGATGAATAAAGGACATATCCGAGAGAGCTTGAGTCCATGCGTAGTGCCGGTTCTGTTAGTTCCTAAGAAAGATGGGTCTTGGAGGATGTGTGTAGACTGTCGAGCTATCAACAACATCACTGTGAAGTATAGACATCCGATTCCAAGACTAGATGATATGTTGGATGAGCTGTGTGGATCAACAATCTTTTCCAATATAGACTTGAAGAGTGGGTATCATCAGATCAGAATGAAAGAAGGAGATGAATGGAAGAGAGCATTCAAGACAAAGCAAGGACTCTACGAGTGGCTAGTCATGCCGTTTGGCCTCACCAATGCTCCTAGCACCTTCATGAGATTAATGAACCATGCCCTGAGATCGTTCATTGGAGTATTTGTGGTAGTCTACTTCGATGATATCCTCATCTACAGTAAAGGTTTGGAGGAACATCTGGGCCATCTTAGATCAGTTCTAGATGTTCTTCGCGCTCAATCTCTCTTTGCCAATTTATCTAAATGTTCATTCTGCACTAATGAGATTGTCTTTTTAGGCTTTGTAGTAAGTGCAGAAGGAGTCAAAGTAGATGAAGAGAAGATAAAGGCTATCAAGGAGTGGCCAACCCCTAAGAGTATTGGAGAAGTCCGAAGCTTTCATGGCTTAGCAGGATTCTACAGGCGCTTTGTTCGTGATTTCAGCTCCATAACCGCGCCATTGACAGAAGTTATCAAGAAAGACGTGGGGTTCAAGTGGGGAGAGGCCCAAGAACAGGCTTTTACAGCCCTTAAAGAGAAGCTTATCAACTCTCCTATTTTAGTACTTCCTGATTTTTTGAAAACCTTTGAGATTGAATGTGATGTCTCCGGAGTAGGTATAGGAGCTGTTTTGATGCAGGATAGGAAACCGGTGGCTTACTTCAGTGAGAAGCTGGGAGGATCAACCCTCAACTATCCCACCTATGACAAGGAGCTATATGCATTGGTTCGAGCTCTTCAAACGTGGCAGCATTACTTGTGGCCCAAAGAATTCGTCATTCACACAGATCATGAGTCTCTAAAGCACCTTAAGGGACAACAGAAGCTCAACAAGAGACACGCCAGGTGGATGGAGTTCATTGGGACTTTCCCATACATCGTTAAATACAAGAAAGGTAAGGATAATGTAGTCACAGATGCATTATCCAGAAGGTATACTCTTGTTTCTACTTTAACGTCAAAGTTAAATGGATTTGAGCATATCGTAGACCTTTATGAGACTGACATCGATTTTGCTGAGAGCTATGGCAAGTGCCATAAGTTTGCGTTTGAAAAATATTTTAGGCAGGATGGATATTTGTTCTATAACAATCGATTGTGCATACCACGCGGATCTATTAGAGAACTGCTAGTTAGAGAAGCTCATGGAGGTGGACTAGCTGGACATTTTGGAGTAGCAAAGACTCTACTTGGACTGCAAGATCACTTCTATTGGCCTAACATGAAGTCAGACGTTGAGAAGGTTTGTTCTAGGTGTGCTGTTTGCAAAATGGCAAAGAGTAAAGTACAGCCTCACGGTTTGTATACCCCTCTCCCTATCCCTTCTCAACCTTGGACTCATATTTCTATGGACTTTGTGCTTGGCTTACCTCGAACCAGGAATGGTAGAGATTCTATCTTTGTGGTTGTTGACAGGTTTAGCAAGATAGCTCACTTCATTGCTAGTCACAAGACGGATGATGCTGTTATTGTAGCTAACTTGTTTTTCAGGGAAATAGTACGTCTGCATGACATGCCTCAAGTGATAGTTTCAGACAGAGATACCAAGTTTCTAGGACACTTCTGGAGAACCTTATGGGCTAAACTAGGAACCAAACTGGCGTTCTCAACTACTTGTCATCCTCAGACTGACGGCCAAACAGAGGTGGTGAACAAAACATTGTCTACACTTCTCAGGGCGTTGGTGAAGAGTAATATCAAGTCATGGGAAGAGTGCCTACCCCACGAGGAGTTTGCTTACAATCACGCTAAGCATTCCGCAACTCTCTTTTCTCCTTTTGAAACTGTTTATAGGTTTAATCCATAATCACCTCTAGATTTGATCCCTCTGCCTTTAAGTGTGAAATGTAACTTAGATGGCAAAGAAAAAGCTGAAGAAGTGAGGAAGATACACGCTAAAGCTAAGGAGAACATACAGAAAAAGACTAAGTAGTATGAGAAACAAGCAAACAAAGGCAGAAAGGAGATAATCTTCGAAGAAGGAGACTTGGTGTGGATTCACTTACGAAAGGACCGATTCCCAGAAGAGAGGAAGAGCAAGCTTATGCCACAAGTTGATGGGCCGTTTGAAGTCGTCAAGAGGATAAACAACAATGCTTATCAGATTGATCTCCAAGGTAAGTATAACATATCTCCATCGTTCAATGTTTCTGACTTGCTTCCTTATCTTGCAGATACAGATTTGAGGACAAATCCTTTTCAAGAGGGAGGGGATGATATGATCGTGGATAGCAAGGAAGCTGAGCAACCAGAAGCTGAGGAGGAACCGGAGATAGTAGGACGTATCACTCGTTCTAGAGCTAAGGAGATGGCCAAGGAAGCTCATTCACTCATAGCAGAAGGATCACTCAATTTACCTATGATTCAAGTCTTTAATATCTTCACGTTGAAGACTACACCTGGTAATGATGACTAAGTGACTTAGGTGAGGAGTCTGTACTCTTTTTCCCATGTTGAGTTTTGTCCCAATGGGTTTTCTCAGCATGGTTTTTAATGAGGCAGATGAATCACTACGTCGAGTTACTCAGAAGTCGTTGCTAATGGGTAATAATGTGCATTCTGAACGGTTCAGAATGAACTAGTAGTTTATTAGAGGCGCACCACTTAGGTCCATTTGGAAGGGACGCCTCGCTGTTTTATTTAAATTTCAGACGCCTTGTTGTTTATTTAAATTTCAGACGCCTTGGGTGTCACGTTTTTAGGGTTGTTTATAAAACCCCAGGTGATGCCTCCTTTGTTTTTTTTAGCGAAGAACCCTTATGCAAGAAGCAATTATCGAATTTTCTTCTCTCACTTTGATTCTTGAATGCGTTCTTTGAATCCGAGTTTCAATACACGTTGTGATTCTGAAACTCTTCTATCTGTTCTAATCCGCCTTATCACCTAAACCTCTATCCATAAACATCATCATCACACTCAAATCCATCGCCATCTCTATCCATTGTTGCTGCCATTCGCTATTCATCATCATCTCTTCTCCATCACGCCATCATCACATCCGAAAACCATCTCCATCTCCACACATCGTGGCTGTCAAATTTCGAATCATCATCATCACGGTTTCACCTTTGCATATTCGCCTCTCTTACAGCCTTTCCTCGGAGTTGATCACCTAGGGACACATCAAGGACTAAGGCATATCATGATAAGAGGATCATCTCCAGGAATTTCAAACCCACTGACCAGGTACTTCTTTACAACTCTCGTTTACAGCTTTTTCTGGTAAATTGCGTTCTCGTTGGTCAGGTCCTTTCACCATCAAAGAGATCAGACCACATGGAGCTGTTGTCCTTGATAGCAAGGAAGGAAAGGAGTTCACAGTGAATGGACAAAGGGTGAAACACTATTGGGCGGAAGCCGAGATTCTAGAAGTTCACATTTTGTCTCTGGATGATGCACCCGAGGCCTGAGCTCCCACACAGTCAAGTTAGTGACTGAAAACAATCGCTGAGTGGGAGACAACCCACTGGTAAGTGTACATACTTTAGGTTTTTCGTTTTTTTACTAATTTTTGCTTTTAGTTTTCGGTGTTTTAGCAGAAGAGAAAGAAGTCAGAAAAGGACTGCGACGATCGACGCACTCAACGGACCAGCAGATCAAAGAATCAAATCAGCTAATGTCTACTCAATTCCAGCAACAGATGGAGCAGCTCAGTAACAAATTTGAGAAGCAAATCAAGGATATTGCGCAAGCATCTAGTGCTACAGACCCAGAATCATCAGAACCGCCTAGTCCTAATGAAGCTATACGCCGCGCCAAGGGTAAAGCACACGTGGGAGCATCCTCTAAGCAGCCACGAACTAGAACAGCAAGATCACCTCTGGGAGGTAGCAAAACCGTGTTCACTCAGAGGAGAAACACAGAAAATACAGAAAGTGATGCAATTCAGCTTGAACCAGTAGCTAACGGAGTGCAAAGTGAGTGGAATCAACTCACTGATTTGGATGAGGATACAAATGAGTTGGACCAGCCAAGTGACTACGAAAGGGAACCGGATGAGCTGTTTACTCAAGGCGTTTTGGACCAGGCTGGAGAAGGGGAAATTAGGACCGAAACTTTTGCAACCAAAGACCCATTCCGTTTGTCTAAGGGGCCAATTACTCGGTCCCAAACCAGGAGATTGAATCAAGCCATAATCAGATTGGTTTTCACTAAACCAAGCCCTGATGAAGATCAGAATCATACCAAGCTTTTTAATTATTCAGTCTTTGGTCTTAATTAGTTTTCTTCCTGTCTTTTCGTTTTCTACACATTTAAAGTCTTAAGTTATGTTTTCAAAGAGTCAAAAACGTGTTCTATGTTCTACTTAAACTCTGTTTTCGTTTTTAATAAAGATCATTCACTCTTTTGATCAAAATCTATGAATCCTTTGTTCAGCCTTTGAACATCGATTGCTTAGGAGTTAAAACCTCTGCAATTTGCCTATTGATCACGTCTGAGTGGTGACCTGCTCGATCATAGGCCATCGAACAAGTGTTTGATCTTCCCATCGATCTGCACTGAAGAGTCACAACCATTCCTTCCTTCTTCCACAATCCATCCAATCTGATTTCGTTTTGCAACAAGGCAACGAAGCATATCATTGAGTTCCAAGTCAAAATCAGAAGCAGATCAGCCCTAATCACCCTCAAGATCATTCAAAGGGATCGAAACATACATAGGGTTTCATTAAGTGGTATCAGAGCAGTTTGAGGGCTTTCGAACTAGGGTTTGTTTTCAATTTTCTCTTCTGTTTTGGGAACCTTATTCTTGATCAATTCTCTACTATCTTTTCTACCTATCTATTGTACTGCAAAAGGGCCATCCAGTTGTTTAAAAAAAAAAAAAAAATCGTGACCAAAGTGTCAAAAGGCTGAGGAGAAAACCGGCCAGGCTGAGGAGAAAACCGGCCAGACTGAGGAGAAATCCAGTCTCTGGTGGTAAAACCTTTTGCAACCAAAAAAACCTTATTCTTATTCTTATTCTTCTCTCTTTGGGGGTTTTGTCTCTCAAAGTTTGATCTTTGTTCTTTTGCTGGGCTGTTGGAATTCATAGAAAACAGAAAACAACACCAAAAATCAGTGAGAAACACTTGAGTGATTGTGAGGCTTCGGCTATACTAACCCTAATTGTTAATTTCGTGTTGATTTCAAACAGAAAACCATGGCGGGTGATGGCAGTGATCGTGAAGAGCATCCAACTATTAACCTTAACAAACTTCAGATGGAGGCTATGATCAAACAAATCACTGATAATTTGCGAATTGAAAAGGAACGTACTGATTCTTTCTTTGGTAATATTTCGCAGGCTAGAAGAGATGCAAGGAATAAGAGGAGAGGCAAGAGAATTGTCATAGAAGAAACCGAGAACGATGATTCATCATCTGGTAGGAGTTCTGATGAAGTTAAATCAAAAGAGACAGCCTCTCAAACCAGGACCAACACACACCGAATGACTAGATATAGAACAGATGATAGTCTTGGCAATCTTAAGCTACGAATCCCAGCTTTCACGGGCAGAAACGATCCAGATGCTTATTTGGATTGGGAGAAGAAGATGGAGCTTGTATTTGATTGTCAAAACTATGCTGAACCTAAGAAGGTGAGATTGGCTGTAACCGAATTCAGTGGATATGCTTTGCATTGGTGGAATCAGATTGTTACTTCAAGGAGGAAAGCAGAAGAACCACAAGTGGCTTCATGGTTTGAACTCAAAACTATCATGAAGAAACGTTTTGTCCCTAACCATTACAACCGAGAAGTCCATCAGAAACTCAGGAGACTAATTCAAGGAGGTAAAAGTGTTGAAGATTACTATCAGGAGATGGAAATTCTTATGATGAAAGTTGGGGTTGATGAGGATTCAGAGGCAACCATGGCTCGTTTTCAAGCTGGTTTGAACCGTGATATACAAGATAGGCTGGAGATGCAAGAGTATGAGGGCATCTACGAGCTTCTTCACAAAGCCAATCTCATTGAGCAGCAGCTAAAGAGAAAGACTACATCCAAGGGGACTTATGGCAGCAACTTCCAGTCAAGAAATACCAAAGAGGACAAGGTCTTTGTCAAACCAAAGGAGGAAACAAAACCATATCAGCGTGATGACAAGGGTAAAACACCAGCTACTCGTTCTAGAGATGTCAGATGCTTCAAGTGTCAAGGTTTTGGACACTATGCCAACGAATGTACCAACAAGAAGGTAATGATCCTTTTGGACAGTGGCGAGTTGGTATCAGAAGAGGAAAAGGGTGAAAAGTCCGATGAGGAAGCTATAGATTACCCTGTTCGTGGAGAACTACTTGTCACAAGGAGATCATTGCAAGTTCAATCCCAACCAGAAGATCATGATCAAAGGGAGAATCTCTTCCACACTCGTTGTACTGTCTATGATAAGGTTTGTAGTTTGATTATAGATGGTGGAAGCTGTACTAATGTTGCAAGTGAATTTCTTGTAGAAAAGCTCGGATTGAAGACTGGAAAGCATCCGAAACCGTATATACTTCAATGGTTGAATGAAGAGGGCGAGTTGAAGGTCACTGACCAAGTAATGATTCCCATAACCATTGGGAGATACCAAGATGAGATCGTGTGTGATGTACTGCCTATGGATTCAAGTCACATTCTGTTAGGAAGGCCTTGGCAGTATGACAAGAAAGCAATCCATGATGGCTTCACTAACCGTCATTCATTCACACACAGAGATAAGAAGATTGTCTTAGCACCTTTATCACCTCAGGAGGTCCATCACGATCAGGTTCAACTCAAGCTAAGAAGGAAAGAGATAAAGGACAAAGCACAACTACCTGATGGAAAGGAGCCTAAAGGTATTCTTCTTACTGCCAAATCAAGTGATATGAGGAAGGCAACACATCTGGAACAATCTATGCTCTTGTTTATCTTTAAGGGAGCGTTAATGTCTTCTTCTAATGTTGCACCGGAGCTGCCGAGTGGTTTTGAGTTCATTTTGCAGGAATACCATGATGTATTTCCAGAAGAAAGTCCAGCGGGATTACCTCCTCTCAGAGGGATTGAGCATCAAATAGACTTAGTTCCAGGCGCCTCTCTTCCAAACAGGCCAGCGTACCGAACTAATCCTGAAGAGACCAAGGAGTTACAAAGGCAGGTTGATGAATTGATGGAGAAGGGACACATTAGAGAGAGCATGAGTCCTTGTGCAGTGCCTGTGCTATTGGTGCCTAAGAAGGATGGAAGCTGGCGCATGTGTGTGGACTGCCGTGCTATCAACAACATCACTGTAAAGTATAGACATCCTATTCCTAGACTTGATGATATGCTCGATGAGTTACATGGTTCATGTGTGTTCTCTAAGATAGATTTGAAAAGTGGTTATCATCAGATTAGGATGAAAGAAGGAGATGAGTGGAAAACTGCCTTTAAAACCAAACATGGATTGTATGAATGGCTTGTTATGCCATTTGGCCTCACCAACGCACCTAGTACTTTTATGAGGTTAATGAACCATGTTTTAAGAGCATTCATTGTCATTTTGTGGTAGTATACTTTGATGATATATTGATTTACAGTAGGAGCTTGAATGAACATGTTCAACATTTGAAATCCGTTCTTGAAGTGCTTAGGAAAGAATTCTTGTTTGCTAATTTTAAGAAATGTACTTTTGGGGCAGATCACCTTGTGTTTTTAGGCTTTGTTGTGACAGCACAGGGAATCAAAGTAGATGAAGAGAAGGTGAGAGCAATCCGAGATTGGCCAACTCCTACAAACGTGAGTGAAGTAAGGAGTTTCCATGGCTTAGCTGGTTTCTATAGGCGATTTGTGAGAGACTTCAGCACATTAGCAGCTCCTCTTACTGAAGTTATCAAGAAGAATGTGGGATTTCAATGGGGAAACGAACAAGAAGAAGCTTTCCAAACTTTGAAAGGGAAGTTAACTAATGCTCCTTTGTTAGTACTTCCTGATTTCTCTAAGACTTTTGAGATTGAGTGTGATGCTTCTGGTGTAGGTATTGGAGCCGTTCTGATGCAAGAGAGAAGACCAATTGCTTATTTTAGTGAGAAGTTGGGCGGTGCAATGCTAAACTATCCTACATACGACAAAGAGCTCTACGCATTGATCAGGGCCCTAGAGACTTGGCAACACTATCTTTGGCCAAAAGAGTTTGTGATACACACTGATCACGAGTCTCTCAAACACTTGAAAGGACAGCACAAACTCAACAAAAGGCACGCCAGATGGGTAGCATTTCTTGAAACCTTTCCTTATGTGATTTACTATAAGCAAGGTAAGGAAAACATTGTTGCTGATGCTTTGTCTAGGAGGTATTCTTTGTTTTCATCCATGGAAACTAAACTGTTAGGATTTGAGCAGATTAAGTCATATTATGTTGATGATCCTGATTTTGGAGATGTTTACAAGGAAAGTGAGAAGCATACTCGTGGAGATTACTACCAAACTGATGGGTTTCTATTCTTTAAGAACCGTCTTTGTCTTCCTAAGTGTTCTTTGAGGGAGATGTATGTTAGGGAAGCTCATGGTGGTGGATTAATGGGGCACTTTGGAATCGCAAAAACATACAACATTTTGAAAGAGCATTTCTACTGGCCAAACATGAAGAAAGACGTAGAAAACATTTGTAAGAGGTGTATAACCTGCGTTCAAGCCAAAGCCACAGCTCGTCCACAAGGTTTATACACTCCTCTCCCTGTTCCTAATGCACCATGGGTAGATATATCAATGGATTTTGTGCTTGGTTTGCCTAGGACTAGAAAAGGACGTGATTCAATCTTTGTGGTGGTAGATAGGTTCTCAAAAATGGCTCACTTCGTACCTGGACATCAAACTGATAATGCTGTTATAGTTGCTGAATTGTTCTTTAGGGAAGTGGTACGTTTGCATGGAATGCCTAGAACCATTGTGTCTGATAGGGATTCTAAGTTTCTAAGTCATTTTTGGAAAACTTTGTGGTCTAAGTTAGGAACTAAGCTATTGTTCTCTACTACTTGTCACCCACAAACTGATGGACAAACTGAAGTTGTCAATAGATCACTCTCCACTTTGTTGCGAACTGTTGTTAAAAAGAATATTAAGTCTTGGGAGGATTGTTTACCACATGTTGAGTTTGCATACAACCATTCTGTGCATAGAGCAACTAAGTTTTCTCCTTTCCAGATTGTGTATGGGTTTAATCCTTTAACTCCTTTAGATCTGTTACCTTTGCCTTTCAATGAACAAGCTAACCTTGATGGCCAAGCAAAGGCCGAGTTTGTTGTGTCTTTGCATCAACAGGTAAAGAAGAACATAGAAGAACGAACTAAGGAGTATGAAAAACATGCCAACAAGGGCAGACGTGAGCTAGTTTTGGAACCAGGAGATTTGGTGTGGGTTCATTTGAGGAAGGAGCGATTTCCAGCTGAAAGAAAATCAAAACTCATGCCGAGGACAGATGGGCCATTCCGAGTTCTTAAACGGATCAATAACAATGCTTATCAGATTGATCTTCAAGATAAATATACTGTGAGTTCTACTTTCAATGTTGCTGACTTGATCCCTTATTGTGCAGATGATTCGGATTTGAGGTCAAATCCTTTCAAAGGAGGAGGGGATGATGCAATTCAGCTTGAACCAGTAGCTAACGGAGTGCAAAGTGAGTGGAATCAACTCACTGATTTGGATGAGGATACAAATGAGTTGGACCAGCCAAGTGACTACGAAAGGGAACCGGATGAGCTGTTTACTCAAGGCGTTTTGGACCAGGCTGGAGAAGGGGAAATTAGGACCGAAACTTTTGCAACCAAAGACCCATTCCGTTTGTCTAAGGGGCCAATTACTCGGTCCCAAACCAGGAGATTGAATCAAGCCATAATCAGATTGGTTTTCACTAAACCAAGCCCTGATGAAGATCAGAATCATACCAAGCTTTTTAATTATTCAGTCTTTGGTCTTAATTAGTTTTCTTCCTGTCTTTTCGTTTTCTACACATTTAAAGTCTTAAGTTATGTTTTCAAAGAGTCAAAAACGTGTTCTATGTTCTACTTAAACTCTGTTTTCGTTTTTAATAAAGATCATTCACTCTTTTGATCAAAATCTATGAATCCTTTGTTCAGCCTTTGAACATCGATTGCTTAGGAGTTAAAACCTCTGCAATTTGCCTATTGATCACGTCTGAGTGGTGACCTGCTCGATCATAGGCCATCGAACAAGTGTTTGATCTTCCCATCGATCTGCACTGAAGAGTCACAACCATTCCTTCCTTCTTCCACAATCCATCCAATCTGATTTCGTTTTGCAACAAGGCAACGAAGCATATCATTGAGTTCCAAGTCAAAATCAGAAGCAGATCAGCCCTAATCACCCTCAAGATCATTCAAAGGGATCGAAACATACATAGGGTTTCATTAGAAAGAGAGCATCATCGGACTGGTAGAGCACCTACACGTCCACACCGTCGAGCTGAACAAGTAGCTGGGCATCGTGTGTATATGGAATCAGATTTTGACTACTCAGAAGAAGATGAAGCTTCAGGTCACAGCCTAGAGACATTAAGAAGAGACAGAAACAGAGGCAATGGCAGAGACTATGATCCTTTGAGGAAGCAGCTGAATAATCTCAAGATTCAGTATCCAACTTTTCATGGTACCAATGACCCAGAGACTTATCTAGACTGGGAAAGGAAGATGGAATCAAACTTTCAGGTTCAAGGTACTTATGAGCTGAACAAGGTGAAGATAGCCATCTCAGAATTCAATGGTTATGCATTGTTGTGGTGGGAACAGTTGGGACTCACTAGACAGCGACAGAGAGAGCCTGCCATTACTACTTGGGATCAGCTAGTCACACAGATGAGGAAGAAGTTCGTTCCTGCACACTACCAGAGAGAGACTCTCAGCAAGCTTAGGCGTCTTATACAAGGCACTAAGTCAGTAAGAGATTACTATCAGGAGCTGGAAACTTTAATGATCAGAGCTGACTTGGGAGAAGGTGAAATCATGGTGATGTCAAGGTTTCTTGGGGGATTGAACAGAGAGATTCAAGACAAGGTAGAGCTACTGAATTATGAAGATGTACAAGAGATGGTACACAAAGCAGAGTTGATTGAATCGCAGCTCAAGAGAAAGAATGTGAGGCCTACTTTTACTTCTAACATCCCAAAACCAAGAGAATTCAGCAAGCCAGCCTATACCAAAGACGCCAAACCAGCTACAGCTACTGTCAAAGAAGAGGTTAAGATCGAATTCAGACCCAAGAGTGGAACTTCTACAAGCCACATCAGGTGCTTTAAATGCCAAGGAATGGGGCATTACTCCAGGGACTGCCCTAATAAGAAGATGTTTCTGCTACAAGAGGGGGGAGAGATTGTGCCTCAAGACAGTTCAGAGAGTGAACCAGAATCAGAATTAGGAGATGGAGATGAAGCAGCAGCAATGGGAGAGATGTTAGTGGCACGCAGAACATTAAGTGTTCAAATTCATCCAGATGATAGAGGACAGCGTGAGAATCTCTTTCACACCAGATGTGTAGTTCAAGACAAGGTCTGTACCTTGATTGTTGATGGTGGTAGCTGTACCAATGCTGCTAGTGAAGAGATGGTAAAGAAGCTTAATCTCCAGACCACTTCACATCCTAGGCCATATCAGTTACAGTGGCTGAACAACAAGGGAGCTCTAACTGTGTATCAGCAAGTAGTAGTTAAGCTAGCGATTGGGAGATATGAAGATGAATTGCTGTGTGATGTGATTCCAATGAAGTCAAGTCACATCCTATTGGGCAGGCCATGGCAGTTCGATAGAAGAGTCTTTCATGATGGCTACACAAACAAGCAATCCTTTGACAAGGGACGCAAGATCACTCTTCTGCCACTCACACCAAGCGAAATATACCAAGATCAGCTTCATATGAATCGTAAAGATACAGAGAAAGTGTCTAACAGCCTGTACATCAATCACAGCGAATTCAGCAAGATATTTGATCCAGAGATGACAACATTCATGTTTGTGTACAGAGAGACACTCACCAGCACTAAACCAGCAGCAGAGCTTCCACATGAGATGATAGAGATCATCGAAGGGTATAAGGATGTTTTTCCCGAAGAGATACCTCCAAGGTTACCTCCAATACGTGGAATAGAACACCAAATCGATTTGGTTCCAGGATGAGCTCTACCAAACAGACCAGCTTACAGGACCAATCTTGTAGAGACAAAGGAATTACAGAAACAAGTAGAAGAGCTGATGAGCAAGGGACATATCAGAGAGAGTTTAAGTCCATGTGCAGTACCGGTGTTGCTAGTTCCAAAGAAAGATGGGTCATGGAGGATGTGCGTTGACTGCAGAGCTATTAACAATATCACAGTGAAGTACAGACATCCTATTCCAAGGCTTGATGATATGCTGGATGAGTTATGTGGATCAGCAATCTTTTCGAAAATCGATTTGAAGAGTGGGTATCATCAGATCAGAATGAAGGAAGGGGATGAGTGGAAAACTGCTTTCAAGACCAAGCAAGGGCTGTACGAATGGCTAGTCATGCCGTTTGGCCTCACCAATGCTCCCAGCACCTTCATGCGCTTAATGAACCATGCTCTTAGACCCTTCATAGGCGTCTTCGTGGTAGTCTACTTCGATGATATCCTCATTTACAGCAAAGGTCTGGAAGAACACTTAGAACACATCCGCCAAGTTCTAAATGTTCTTCGTTCTCAATCCCTGTTTGCAAATTATTCTAAGTGTTCATTCTGTACTACTGAGGTTATTTTTCTAGGTTTTATTGTTAGTGCAGAAGGAGTTAGAGTTGACGATGAGAAGATCAAGGCGATAAAGGAATGGCCTGCACCTAAAAACGTGGCAGAAGTCAGGAGCTTTCATGGCTTAGCAGGATTTTACAGGAGATTCGTTCAAGACTTCAGCACCATAGCAGCGCCATTAACAGAAGTTATCAAGAAGGACGTTGGATTTAGATGGGGAGAAGCACAAGAGAAGGCGTTCACAGCCTTAAAAGAGAAGCTTATCAAAGCCCCTATCTTAGTACTTCCTGATTTCATGAAAACTTTTGAGATTGAATGTGATGCCTCCGGAGTGGGTATAGGTGCTGTTTTGATGCAGGATAGGAAACCAGTTGCTTACTTTAGTGAGAAGCTAGGAGGATCGACTTTAAACTATCCTACCTATGACAAGGAGCTGTATGCATTGGTCCGAGCTCTTCAAACGTGGCAGCACTACTTATGGCCCAAAGAATTCGTCATCCACACAGATCATGAGTCTTTGAAGCATCTTAAAGGCCAACAGAAACTCAACAAGAGACACGCTAGGTGGATGGAGTTCATAGAAACTTTCCCATACATCGTTAAGTACAAGAAAGGTAAGGATAATGTAGTTGCAGATGCATTATCCAGAAGGTACACTCTTGTTTCTACTTTGGCTTCTAAACTAGACGGTTTTGAACATATAGTAGATCTCTATGAAACTGACATTGATTTTGCTGAGAGCTATGGTAAATGCCATAAGTTTGCATTTGAAAAATATTATAGGCAGGATGGATATCTGTTTTATAACAATCGCTTGTGCATACCACGAGGCTCCATAAGAGAACTACTAGTTAGAGAAGCTCATGGAGGTGGACTAGCTGGACATTTTGGAGTATCAAAGACTCTACGTGGACTGCAAGATCACTTCTACTGGCCTCACATGAAGTCAGACGTGGAGAAGGTTTGTTCTAGGTGTGCTATTTGTAAAATGGCAAAGGGTAAAGTACAGCCTAACGGTTTGTACATCCCTCTCCCTATTCCGTCTCAACCCTGGACTCATATATCTATGGACTTTGTACTTGGCTTACCTCGAACCAGGAATGGTAGAGATTCTATCTTTGTTGTGGTTGACAGGTTTAGCAAGATGGCTCACTTCATCGCTAGTCACAAGACAGATGATGCTGTTAGTGTAGCTAATTTATTTTTCAGGGAAGTGGTACGTCTGCATGGTATGCCTCAAGTGATCGTTTCAGACAGAGATACAAAGTTCTTAGGACATTTCTGGAGAACGTTATGGGCTAAACTAGGGACCAAGCTGTCATTTTCAACCACATGTCATCCACAAACAGATGGGCAAACCGAAGTGGTGAACAGGACGCTATCTACCACACGTAGAGTTTGCTTACAATCACGCTAAGCATTCTGCTACTCTATTCTCTCCTTTTGAAATCGTTTATGGCTTTAATCCACAATCACCTCTAGACTTGATCCCTTTACCTTTAAGTGTGAAGTGTAGCTTTGATGGCAAAGAAAAGGCTGAACAGGTCAGGAAGATACACGCTAAAGCTAAGGAGAATATAGAGAAGAAGACTAAGCAGTACGAGAAGCACACGAACAAGGGCAGAAAGGAGCTAGTGTTCGAGGAAGGAGACTTGGTGTGGATTCATCTACGCAAGGATAGGTTCCCAGAAGAACGGAAGAGCAAGCTGAAGCCACGAGTAGACGGACCATTTGAAATCATCAAGAAAATCAACAACAACGCCTATCAGATTGATCTCCAAGGTAAGTACAACATATCTCCATCGTTCAACGTTTCTGACTTGCTTCCTTATATTGCAGATTCAGATTTGAGGACAAATTCTTTTGAAGAGGGGGAGGATGATATGATCGTGGCTAGCAAGGAAACAGAAGCTGCAGAGGAACCGGAGATAGTGGGACGGATCACTCGCTCAAGAGCTAAGGAGATGGCCAAGGAAGCTCATTCACTCATAGCTGAAGGGTCATTCAATCTACCGAGGATCCAAGTCTTCAACATATTCACCTTGAAGACTTCACCCGGTAATGACAACTAAATAACTTAGGTGTGCAGTCTGTACTCTTTTTCCCATGTTGAGTTTTGTCCCATTGGGTTTTATCATCATGGTTTTTAACGAGGCAGATGAATCACTACGTCGAGTTATTTAGGAGTCATTACTAATGGGTAATAATGTACAAATCACTATGAATTGTACTTAGTTTATTTTGAGGTGCACCAATTAGGAACCTGCGGGTTGGGACGCCTTGTTGTTTTATTTTAATTAAAACGCTTTGTTGTTTTTCTGTTTTAGAACAGCATGTAGTTGAGGGTTTCGATTCAAGGGTGTATATAAACCCATGAGCCGCCTCTTATTTCAGTAGTGAAGGATTTATGTGCTTAAGCAATTTCGAAATTTCTTCTCTCAATCTGATTCCTTGAATGCGTTCTTCGAGTCTGAGTTTCTAAACACTTGTGAACAGGAAACTCTTCTACCAGTTCCAATCCGCGTAATCATTCAAACCCCTCTCCATCAAACCATCGAACCTTTTTGGTGTTGTTATTCATCTCCATCGAAATCATATACCACCATATCCGATTCATCCTTGCCTTATCATCTGTTCGTCATCGCTTGTTCACGCCTCAATCATCACCACGAATACTCCTCCATCACGTACCAGCCCCAGATCGCTTCCCCATCAATTACCATTCAAACCAGCCCCTCGTTCCCTCCTTTAAATCATATTGCTTGTCACCAATCATCAGCCTTCATCAGAGTACATCTAGGGAGTTCCTGTCAGCCTCTCTTCTCTATCATGCCTTCGTCTCCTTGAACAATGAGATCGTGAGGATTGGCTATAGTAGTTTTCTGTGGCAGAATGGTTTGTACTTCTCCTGGACCTTTCACATTCTGATTGCACAACTTCAGTTCTGAAGTTTTCAAGTCTTTGATCCCTCATAGTAGTCATTCTAGCCATCAAAACATCAATCAGCAACCGGTTTGGTTGGTTAACGTCTGCTGCATCTTCTTCTTCAGTGTTCACCATGACTCCTGATACAAATTCAACAATAGAACAAGTAAATGAACTTAAAACGAAAATAGACTGGTTTTAACAAGATCTAAACATGATCTGGAGTTTCTCAACCCTAATCACCATAAATCAAACAGATCTCAACCCTAGACTTCTCAAAAGTTCAGAATATGAAAAGTCACAACAATTGCAGAACTTTTAAAGAGAAGAACGGTTTTGAAACAACACAACCTGGGCACAAAGCTGAGCTCTGATACCACTTGATATGATCCTAAGTGTGAGGATCTGCCCCTTGATGCTCTTCGTGGCCAAAGTTTGTTTCAAAGAGAGATTGATGCGGAAAATGAACTCTCAAATGGTGATTAATGACGGAATGGCAGAGATCTATGATTTGGAACGGTGTTTGGAGTTGAATATAGATCGAATGAAACTTCTAAGAGATGTGGAAGACTCTTAGACTTTCAATACTTGTTCTTAGTGATGCAATTCAGCTTGAACCAGTAGCTAACGGAGTGCAAAGTGAGTGGAATCAACTCACTGATTTGGATGAGGATACAAATGAGTTGGACCAGCCAAGTGACTACGAAAGGGAACCGGATGAGCTGTTTACTCAAGGCGTTTTGGACCAGGCTGGAGAAAGGGAAATTAGGACCGAAACTTTTGCAACCAAAGACCCATTCCGTTTGTCTAAGGGGCCAATTACTCAGTCCCAAACTAGGAGATTGAATCAAGCCATAATCAGATTGGTTTTCACTAAACCAAGCCCTGATGAAGATCAGAATCATACCAAGCTTTTTAATTATTCAGTCTTTGGTCTTAATTAGTTTTCTTCCTGTCTTTTCGTTTTCTACACATTTAAAGTCTTAAGTTATGTTTTCAAAGAGTCAAAAACGTGTTCTATGTTCTATGTTCTACTTAAACTCTGTTTTCGTTTTTAATAAAGATCATTCACTCTTTTGATCAAAAATCTATGAATCCTTTGTTCAGCCTTTGAACATCGATTGCTTAGGAGTTAAAACCTCTGCAATTTGCCTATTGATCACGTCTGAGTGGTGACCTGCTCGATCATAGGCCATCGAACAAGTGTTTGATCTTCCCATCGATCTGCACTGAAGAGTCACAACCATTCCTTCCTTCTTCCACAATCCATCCAATCTGATTTCGTTTTGCAACAAGGCAACGAAGCAAACCATTGAGTTCCAAGTCAAAATCAGAAGCAGATCAGCCCTAATCACCCTCAAGATCATTCAAAGGGATCGAAACCTACATAGGGTTTCATTAAGTGGTATCAGAGCAGTTTGAGGGCTTTCGAACAAGGGTTTGTTTTCAATTCTTCTCTTCTGTTTTGGGAACCTTATTCTTGATCAATTCTCTACTATCTTTTCTACCTATCTATTGTACTGCAAAAGGGCCATCCAGTTGTTTAAAAAAAAAAAAAAAAAAAAATCGTGACCAAAGTGTCAAAAGGCTGAGGAGAAAACCGGCCAGGCTGAGGAGAAAACCGGCCAGGCTGAGGAGAAAACCGGCCAGACTGAGGAGAAATCCAGTCTCTGGTGGTAAAACCTTTTGCAACCAAAAAAACCTTATTCTTATTCTTATTCTTCTCTCTTTGGGGGTTTTGTCTCTCAAAGTTTGATCTTTGTTCTTTTGCTGGGCTGTTGGAATTCATAGAAAACAGAAAACAACACCAAAAATCAGTGAGAAACACTTGAGTGATTGTGAGGCTTCGGCTATACTAACCCTAATTGTTAATTTCGTGTTGATTTCAAACAGAAAACCATGGCGGGTGATGGCAGTGATCGTGAAGAGCATCCAACTATTAACCTTAACAAACTTCAGATGGAGGCTATGATCAAACAAATCACTGATAACTTGCGAATTGAAAAGGAACGTACTGATTCTTTCTTTGGTAATACCTCGCAGGCTATAAGAGATGCAAGGAATAAGAGGAGAGGCAAGAGAATTGTCATAGAAGAAACCGAGAACGATGATTCATCATCTGGTAGGAGTTCTGATGAAGTTAAATCAAAAGAGACAGCCTCTCAAACCAGAACCAACACACACCGAATGACTAGATATAGAACAGATGATAGTCTTGGCAATCTTAAGCTACGAATCCCAGCTTTCACGGGCAGAAACGATCCAGATGCTTATTTGGATTGGGAGAAGAAGATGGAGCTTGTATTTGATTGTCAAAACTATGCTGAACCTAAGAAGGTGAGATTGGCTGTAACCGAATTCAGTGGATATGCTTTGCATTGGTGGAATCAGATTGTTACTTCAAGGAGGAAAGCAGAAGAACCACAAGTGGTTTCATGGTTTGAACTCAAAACTATCATGAAGAAACGTTTTGTCCCTAACCATTACAACCGAGAAGTCCATCAGAAACTCAGGAGACTAATTCAAGGAGGTAAAAGTGTTGAAGATTACTATCAGGAGATGGAAATTCTTATGATGAAAGTTGGGGTTGATGAGGATTCAGAGGCAACCATGGCTCGTTTTCAAGCTGGTTTGAACCGTGATATACAAGATAGGCTGGAGATGCAAGAGTATGAGGACATCTACGAGCTTCTTCACAAAGCCAATCTCATTGAGCAGCAGCTAAAGAGAAAGACTACATCCAAGGGGACTTATGGCAGCAACTTCCAGTCAAGAAATACCAAAGAGGACAAGGTCTTTGTCAAACCAAAGGAGGAAACAAAACCATATCAGCGTGATGACAAGGGTAAAACACCAGCTACTCGTTCTAGAGATGTCAGATGCTTCAAGTGTCAAGGTTTTGGACACTATGCCAACGAATGTACCAACAAGAAGGTAATGATCCTTTTGGACAGTGGCGAGTTGGTATCAGAAGAGGAAAAGGGTGAAAAGTCCGATGAGGAAGCTATAGATTACCCTGTTCGTGGAGAACTACTTGTCACAAGGAGATCATTGCAAGTTCAATCCCAACCAGAAGATCATGATCAAAGGGAGAATCTCTTCCACACTCGTTGTACTGTCTATGATAAGGTTTGTAGTTTGATTATAGATGGTGGAAGCTGTACTAATGTTGCAAGTGAATTTCTTGTAGAAAAGCTCGGATTGAAGACTGGAAAGCATCCGAAACCGTATATACTTCAATGGTTGAATGAAGAGGGCGAGTTGAAGGTCAGTGACCAAGTAATGATCCCCATAACCATTGGGAGATACCAAGATGAGATCGTGTGTGATGTACTGCCTATGGATTCAAGTCACATTCTGTTAGGAAGGCCTTGGCAGTATGACAAGAAAGCAATCCATGATGGCTTCACTAACCGTCATTCATTCACACACAGAGATAAGAAGATTGTCTTAGCACCTTTATCACCTCAGGAGGTCCATCACGATCAGGTTCAACTCAAGCTAAGAAGGAAAGAGATAAAGGACAAAGCACAACTACCTGATGGAAAGGAGCCTAAAGGTATTCTTCTTACTGCCAAATCAAGTGATATGAGGAAGGCAACACATCTGGAACAATCTATGCTCTTGTTTATCTTTAAGGGTGCGCTAATGTCTTCTTCTAATGTTGCACCGGAGCTGCCGAGTGGTTTTGAGTTCATTTTGCAGGAATACCATGATGTATTTCCTGAAGAAAGTCCAGCGGGATTACCTCCTCTCAGAGGGATTGAGCATCAAATAGACTTAGTTCCAGGCGCTTCTCTTCCAAACAGGCCAGCGTACCGAACTAATCCTGAAGAGACCAAGGAGTTACAAAGGCAGGTTGATGAATTGATGGAGAAGGGACACATTAGAGAGAGCATGAGTCCTTGTGCAGTGCCTGTGCTATTGGTGCCTAAGAAGGATGGAAGCTGGCGCATGTGTGTGGACTGCCGTGCTATCAACAACATCACTGTAAAGTATAGACATCCTATTCCTAGACTTGATGATATGCTCGATGAGTTACATGGTTCATGTGTGTTCTCTAAGATAGATTTGAAAAGTGGTTATCATCAGATTAGGATGAAAGAAGGAGATGAGTGGAAAACTGCCTTTAAAACCAAACATGGATTGTATGAATGGCTTGTTATGCCATTTGGCCTCACCAACGCACCTAGTACTTTTATGAGGTTAATGAACCATGTTTTAAGAGCATTCATTGGTCATTTTGTGGTAGTATACTTTGATGATATATTGATTTACAGTAGGAGCTTGAATGAACATGTTCAACATTTGAAATCCGTTCTTGAAGTGCTTAGGAAAGAATTCTTGTTTGCTAATTTTAAGAAATGTACTTTTGGGGCAGATCACCTTGTGTTTTTAGGCTTTGTTGTGACAGCACAGGGAATCAAAGTAGATGAAGAGAAGGTGAGAGCAATCCGAGATTGGCCAACTCCTACAAACGTGAGTGAAGTAAGGAGTTTCCATGGCTTAGCTGGTTTCTATAGGCGATTTGTGAGAGACTTCAGCACATTAGCAGCTCCTCTTACTGAAGTTATCAAGAAGAATGTGGGATTTCAATGGGGAAACGAACAAGAAGAAGCTTTCCAAACTTTGAAAGGGAAGTTAACTAATGCTCCTTTGTTAGTACTTCCTGATTTCTCTAAGACTTTTGAGATTGAGTGTGATGCTTCTGGTGTAGGTATTGGAGCCGTTCTGATGCAAGAGAGAAGACCAATTGCTTATTTTAGTGAGAAGTTGGGCGGTGCAATGCTAAACTATCCTACATACGACAAAGAGCTCTACGCATTGATCAGGGCCCTAGAGACTTGGCAACACTATCTTTGGCCAAAAGAGTTTGTGATACACACTGATCACGAGTCTCTCAAACACTTGAAAGGACAGCACAAACTCAACAAAAGGCACGCCAGATGGGTAGCATTTCTTGAAACCTTTCCTTATGTGATTTACTATAAGCAAGGTAAGGAAAACATTGTTGCTGATGCTTTGTCTAGAAGGTATTCTTTGTTTTCATCCATGGAAACTAAACTGTTAGGATTTGAGCAGATTAAGTCATATTATGTTGATGATCCTGATTTTGGAGATGTTTACAAGGAAAGTGAGAAGCATACTCGTGGAGATTACTACCAAACTGATGGGTTTCTATTCTTTAAGAACCGTCTTTGTCTTCCTAAGTGTTCTTTGAGGGAGATGTATGTTAGGGAAGCTCATGGTGGTGGATTAATGGGGCACTTTGGAATCGCAAAAACATACAACATTTTGAAAGAGCATTTCTACTGGCCAAACATGAAGAAAGACGTAGAAAAGATTTGTAAGAGGTGTATAACCTGCGTTCAAGCCAAAGCCACAGCTCGTCCACAAGGTTTATACACTCCTCTCCCTGTTCCTAATGCACCATGGGTAGATATATCAATGGATTTTATGCTTGGTTTGCCTAGGACTAGAAAAGGACGTGATTCAATCTTTGTGGTGGTAGATAGGTTCTCAAAAATGGCTCACTTCGTACCTGGACATCAAACTGATAATGCTGTTATAGTTGCTGAATTGTTCTTTAGGGAAGTGGTACGTTTGCATGGAATGCCTAGAACCATTGTGTCTGATAGGGATTCTAAGTTTCTAAGTCATTTTTGGAAAACTTTGTGGTCTAAGTTAGGAACTAAGCTAATGTTCTCTACTACTTGTCACCCACAAACTGATGGACAAACTGAAGTTGTCAATAGATCACTCTCCACTTTGTTGCGAACTGTTGTTAAAAAGAATATTAAGTCTTGGGAGGATTGTTTACCACATGTTGAGTTTGCATACAACCATTCTGTGCATAGAGCAACTAAGTTTTCTCCTTTCCAGATTGTGTATGGGTTTAATCCTTTAACTCCTTTAGATCTGTTACCTTTGCCTTTCAATGAACAAGCTAACCTTGATGGCCAAGCAAAGGCCGAGTTTGTTGTGTCTTTGCATCAACAGGTAAAGAAGAACATAGAAGAACGAACTAAGGAGTATGAAAAACATGCCAACAAGGGCAGACGTGAGCTAGTTTTGGAACCAGGAGATTTGGTGTGGGTTCATTTGAGGAAGGAGCGATTTCCAGCTGAAAGAAAATCAAAACTCATGCCGAGGACAGATGGGCCATTCCGAGTTCTTAAACGGATCAATAACAATGCTTATCAGATTGATCTTCAAGATAAATATACTGTGAGTTCTACTTTCAATGTTGCTGACTTGATCCCTTATTGTGCAGATGATTCGGATTTGAGGTCAAATCCTTTCAAAGGAGGAGGGGATGATGCAATTCAGCTTGAACCAGTAGCTAACGGAGTGCAAAGTGAGTGGAATCAACTCACTGATTTGGATGAGGATACAAATGAGTTGGACCAGCCAAGTGACTACGAAAGGGAACCGGATGAGCTGTTTACTCAAGGCGTTTTGGACCAGGCTGGAGAAGGGGAAATTAGGACCGAAACTTTTGCAACCAAAGACCCATTCCGTTTGTCTAAGGGGCCAATTACTCGGTCCCAAACCAGGAGATTGAATCAAGCCATAATCAGATTGGTTTTCACTAAACCAAGCCCTGATGAAGATCAGAATCATACCAAGCTTTTTAATTATTCAGTCTTTGGTCTTAATTAGTTTTCTTCCTGTCTTTTCGTTTTCTACACATTTAAAGTCTTAAGTTATGTTTTCAAAGAGTCAAAAACGTGTTCTATGTTCTACTTAAACTCTGTTTTCGTTTTTAATAAAGATCATTCACTCTTTTGATCAAAATCTATGAATCCTTTGTTCAGCCTTTGAACATCGATTGCTTAGGAGTTAAAACCTCTGCAATTTGCCTATTGATCACGTCTGAGTGGTGACCTGCTCGATCATAGGCCATCGAACAAGTGTTTGATCTTCCCATCGATCTGCACTGAAGAGTCACAACCATTCCTTCCTTCTTCCACAATCCATCCAATCTGATTTCGTTTTGCAACAAGGCAACGAAGCATATCATTGAGTTCCAAGTCAAAATCAGAAGCAGATCAGCCCTAATCACCCTCAAGATCATTCAAAGGGATCGAAACATACATAGGGTTTCATTAGAAAGAGAGCATCATCGGACTGGTAGAGCACCTACACGTCCACACCGTCGAGCTGAACAAGTAGCTGGGCATCGTGTGTATATGGAATCAGATTTTGACTACTCAGAAGAAGATGAAGCTTCAGGTCACAGCCTAGAGACATTAAGAAGAGACAGAAACAGAGGCAATGGCAGAGACTATGATCCTTTGAGGAAGCAGCTGAATAATCTCAAGATTCAGTATCCAACTTTTCATGGTACCAATGACCCAGAGACTTATCTAGACTGGGAAAGGAAGATGGAATCAAACTTTCAGGTTCAAGGTACTTATGAGCTGAACAAGGTGAAGATAGCCATCTCAGAATTCAATGGTTATGCATTGTTGTGGTGGGAACAGTTGGGACTCACTAGACAGCGACAGAGAGAGCCTGCCATTACTACTTGGGATCAGCTAGTCACACAGATGAGGAAGAAGTTCGTTCCTGCACACTACCAGAGAGAGACTCTCAGCAAGCTTAGGCGTCTTATACAAGGCACTAAGTCAGTAAGAGATTACTATCAGGAGCTGGAAACTTTAATGATCAGAGCTGACTTGGGAGAAGGTGAAATCATGGTGATGTCAAGGTTTCTTGGGGGATTGAACAGAGAGATTCAAGACAAGGTAGAGCTACTGAATTATGAAGATGTACAAGAGATGGTACACAAAGCAGAGTTGATTGAATCGCAGCTCAAGAGAAAGAATGTGAGGCCTACTTTTACTTCTAACATCCCAAAACCAAGAGAATTCAGCAAGCCAGCCTATACCAAAGACGCCAAACCAGCTACAGCTACTGTCAAAGAAGAGGTTAAGATCGAATTCAGACCCAAGAGTGGAACTTCTACAAGCCACATCAGGTGCTTTAAATGCCAAGGAATGGGGCATTACTCCAGGGACTGCCCTAATAAGAAGATGTTTCTGCTACAAGAGGGGGGAGAGATTGTGCCTCAAGACAGTTCAGAGAGTGAACCAGAATCAGAATTAGGAGATGGAGATGAAGCAGCAGCAATGGGAGAGATGTTAGTGGCACGCAGAACATTAAGTGTTCAAATTCATCCAGATGATAGAGGACAGCGTGAGAATCTCTTTCACACCAGATGTGTAGTTCAAGACAAGGTCTGTACCTTGATTGTTGATGGTGGTAGCTGTACCAATGCTGCTAGTGAAGAGATGGTAAAGAAGCTTAATCTCCAGACCACTTCACATCCTAGGCCATATCAGTTACAGTGGCTGAACAACAAGGGAGCTCTAACTGTGTATCAGCAAGTAGTAGTTAAGCTAGCGATTGGGAGATATGAAGATGAATTGCTGTGTGATGTGATTCCAATGAAGTCAAGTCACATCCTATTGGGCAGGCCATGGCAGTTCGATAGAAGAGTCTTTCATGATGGCTACACAAACAAGCAATCCTTTGACAAGGGACGCAAGATCACTCTTCTGCCACTCACACCAAGCGAAATATACCAAGATCAGCTTCATATGAATCGTAAAGATACAGAGAAAGTGTCTAACAGCCTGTACATCAATCACAGCGAATTCAGCAAGATATTTGATCCAGAGATGACAACATTCATGTTTGTGTACAGAGAGACACTCACCAGCACTAAACCAGCAGCAGAGCTTCCACATGAGATGATAGAGATCATCGAAGGGTATAAGGATGTTTTTCCCGAAGAGATACCTCCAGGGTTACCTCCAATACGTGGAATAGAACACCAAATCGATTTGGTTCCAGGATGAGCTCTACCAAACAGACCAGCTTACAGGACCAATCTTGTAGAGACAAAGGAATTACAGAAACAAGTAGAAGAGCTGATGAGCAAGGGACATATCAGAGAGAGTTTAAGTCCATGTGCAGTACCGGTGTTGCTAGTTCCAAAGAAAGATGGGTCATGGAGGATGTGCGTTGACTGCAGAGCTATTAACAATATCACAGTGAAGTACAGACATCCTATTCCAAGGCTTGATGATATGCTGGATGAGTTATGTGGATCAGCAATCTTTTCGAAAATCGATTTGAAGAGTGGGTATCATCAGATCAGAATGAAGGAAGGGGATGAGTGGAAAACTGCTTTCAAGACCAAGCAAGGGCTGTACGAATGGCTAGTCATGCCGTTTGGCCTCACCAATGCTCCCAGCACCTTCATGCGCTTAATGAACCATGCTCTTAGACCCTTCATAGGCGTCTTCGTGGTAGTCTACTTCGATGATATCCTCATTTACAGCAAAGGTCTGGAAGAACACTTAGAACACATCCGCCAAGTTCTAAATGTTCTTCGTTCTCAATCCCTGTTTGCAAATTATTCTAAGTGTTCATTCTGTACTACTGAGGTTATTTTTCTAGGTTTTATTGTTAGTGCAGAAGGAGTTAGAGTTGACGATGAGAAGATCAAGGCGATAAAGGAATGGCCTGCACCTAAAAACGTGGCAGAAGTCAGGAGCTTTCATGGCTTAGCAGGATTTTACAGGAGATTCGTTCAAGACTTCAGCACCATAGCAGCGCCATTAACAGAAGTTATCAAGAAGGACGTTGGATTTAGATGGGGAGAAGCACAAGAGAAGGCGTTCACAGCCTTAAAAGAGAAGCTTATCAAAGCCCCTATCTTAGTACTTCCTGATTTCATGAAAACTTTTGAGATTGAATGTGATGCCTCCGGAGTGGGTATAGGTGCTGTTTTGATGCAGGATAGGAAACCAGTTGCTTACTTTAGTGAGAAGCTAGGAGGATCGACTTTAAACTATCCTACCTATGACAAGGAGCTGTATGCATTGGTCCGAGCTCTTCAAACGTGGCAGCACTACTTATGGCCCAAAGAATTCGTCATCCACACAGATCATGAGTCTTTGAAGCATCTTAAAGGCCAACAGAAACTCAACAAGAGACACGCTAGGTGGATGGAGTTCATAGAAACTTTCCCATACATCGTTAAGTACAAGAAAGGTAAGGATAATGTAGTTGCAGATGCATTATCCAGAAGGTACACTCTTGTTTCTACTTTGGCTTCTAAACTAGACGGTTTTGAACATATAGTAGATCTCTATGAAACTGACATTGATTTTGCTGAGAGCTATGGTAAATGCCATAAGTTTGCATTTGAAAAATATTATAGGCAGGATGGATATCTGTTTTATAACAATCGCTTGTGCATACCACGAGGCTCCATAAGAGAACTACTAGTTAGAGAAGCTCATGGAGGTGGACTAGCTGGACATTTTGGAGTATCAAAGACTCTACGTGGACTGCAAGATCACTTCTACTGGCCTCACATGAAGTCAGACGTGGAGAAGGTTTGTTCTAGGTGTGCTATTTGTAAAATGGCAAAGGGTAAAGTACAGCCTAACGGTTTGTACATCCCTCTCCCTATTCCGTCTCAACCCTGGACTCATATATCTATGGACTTTGTACTTGGCTTACCTCGAACCAGGAATGGTAGAGATTCTATCTTTGTTGTGGTTGACAGGTTTAGCAAGATGGCTCACTTCATCGCTAGTCACAAGACAGATGATGCTGTTAGTGTAGCTAATTTATTTTTCAGGGAAGTGGTACGTCTGCATGGTATGCCTCAAGTGATCGTTTCAGACAGAGATACAAAGTTCTTAGGACATTTCTGGAGAACGTTATGGGCTAAACTAGGGACCAAGCTGTCATTTTCAACCACATGTCATCCACAAACAGATGGGCAAACCGAAGTGGTGAACAGGACGCTATCTACCACACGTAGAGTTTGCTTACAATCACGCTAAGCATTCTGCTACTCTATTCTCTCCTTTTGAAATCGTTTATGGCTTTAATCCACAATCACCTCTAGACTTGATCCCTTTACCTTTAAGTGTGAAGTGTAGCTTTGATGGCAAAGAAAAGGCTGAACAGGTCAGGAAGATACACGCTAAAGCTAAGGAGAATATAGAGAAGAAGACTAAGCAGTACGAGAAGCACACGAACAAGGGCAGAAAGGAGCTAGTGTTCGAGGAAGGAGACTTGGTGTGGATTCATCTACGCAAGGATAGGTTCCCAGAAGAACGGAAGAGCAAGCTGAAGCCACGAGTAGACGGACCATTTGAAATCATCAAGAAAATCAACAACAACGCCTATCAGATTGATCTCCAAGGTAAGTACAACATATCTCCATCGTTCAACGTTTCTGACTTGCTTCCTTATATTGCAGATTCAGATTTGAGGACAAATTCTTTTGAAGAGGGGGAGGATGATATGATCGTGGCTAGCAAGGAAACAGAAGCTGCAGAGGAACCGGAGATAGTGGGACGGATCACTCGCTCAAGAGCTAAGGAGATGGCCAAGGAAGCTCATTCACTCATAGCTGAAGGGTCATTCAATCTACCGAGGATCCAAGTCTTCAACATATTCACCTTGAAGACTTCACCCGGTAATGACAACTAAATAACTTAGGTGTGCAGTCTGTACTCTTTTTCCCATGTTGAGTTTTGTCCCATTGGGTTTTATCATCATGGTTTTTAACGAGGCAGATGAATCACTACGTCGAGTTATTTAGGAGTCATTACTAATGGGTAATAATGTACAAATCACTATGAATTGTACTTAGTTTATTTTGAGGTGCACCAATTAGGAACCTGCGGGTTGGGACGCCTTGTTGTTTTATTTTAATTAAAACGCTTTGTTGTTTTTCTGTTTTAGAACAGCATGTAGTTGAGGGTTTCGATTCAAGGGTGTATATAAACCCATGAGCCGCCTCTTATTTCAGTAGTGAAGGATTTATGTGCTTAAGCAATTTCGAAATTTCTTCTCTCAATCTGATTCCTTGAATGCGTTCTTCGAGTCTGAGTTTCTAAACACTTGTGAACAAGAAACTCTTCTACCAGTTCCAATCCGCGTAATCATTCAAACCCCTCTCCATCAAACCATCGAACCTTTTTGGTGTTGTTATTCATCTCCATCGAAATCATATACCACCATATCCGATTCATCCTTGCCTTATCATCTGTTCGTCATCGCTTGTTCACGCCTCAATCATCACCACGAATACTCCTCCATCACGTACCAGCCCCAGATCGCTTCCCCATCAATTACCATTCAAACCAGCCCCTCGTTCCCTCCTTTAAATCATATTGCTTGTCACCAATCATCAGCCTTCATCAGAGTACATCTAGGGAGTTCCTGTCAGCCTCTCTTCTCTATCATGCCTTCGTCTCCTTGAACAATGAGATCGTGAGGATTGGCTATAGTAGTTTTCTGTGGCAGAATGGTTTGTACTTCTCCTGGACCTTTCACATTCTGATTGCACAACTTCAGTTCTGAAGTTTTCAAGTCTTTGATCCCTCATAGTAGTCATTCTAGCCATCAAAACATCAATCAGCAACCGGTTTGGTTGGTTAACGTCTGCTGCATCTTCTTCTTCAGTGTTCACCATGACTCCTGATACAAATTCAACAATAGAACAAGTAAATGAACTTAAAACGAAAATAGACTGGTTTTAACAAGATCTAAACATGATCTGGAGTTTCTCAACCCTAATCACCATAAATCAAACAGATCTCAACCCTAGACTTCTCAAAAGTTCAGAATATGAAAAGTCACAACAATTGCAGAACTTTTAAAGAGAAGAACGGTTTTGAAACAACACAACCTGGGCACAAAGCTGAGCTCTGATACCACTTGATATGATCCTAAGTGTGAGGATCTGCCCCTTGATGCTCTTCGTGGCCAAAGTTTGTTTCAAAGAGAGATTGATGCGGAAAATGAACTCTCAAATGGTGATTAATGACGGAATGGCAGAGATCTATGATTTGGAACGGTGTTTGGAGTTGAATATAGATCGAATGAAACTTCTAAGAGATGTGGAAGACTCTTAGACTTTCAATACTTGTTCTTAGTGATGCAATTCAGCTTGAACCAGTAGCTAACGGAGTGCAAAGTGAGTGGAATCAACTCACTGATTTGGATGAGGATACAAATGAGTTGGACCAGCCAAGTGACTACGAAAGGGAACCGGATGAGCTGTTTACTCAAGGCGTTTTGGACCAGGCTGGAGAAAGGGAAATTAGGACCGAAACTTTTGCAACCAAAGACCCATTCCGTTTGTCTAAGGGGCCAATTACTCAGTCCCAAACTAGGAGATTGAATCAAGCCATAATCAGATTGGTTTTCACTAAACCAAGCCCTGATGAAGATCAGAATCATACCAAGCTTTTTAATTATTCAGTCTTTGGTCTTAATTAGTTTTCTTCCTGTCTTTTCGTTTTCTACACATTTAAAGTCTTAAGTTATGTTTTCAAAGAGTCAAAAACGTGTTCTATGTTCTATGTTCTACTTAAACTCTGTTTTCGTTTTTAATAAAGATCATTCACTCTTTTGATCAAAAATCTATGAATCCTTTGTTCAGCCTTTGAACATCGATTGCTTAGGAGTTAAAACCTCTGCAATTTGCCTATTGATCACGTCTGAGTGGTGACCTGCTCGATCATAGGCCATCGAACAAGTGTTTGATCTTCCCATCGATCTGCACTGAAGAGTCACAACCATTCCTTCCTTCTTCCACAATCCATCCAATCTGATTTCGTTTTGCAACAAGGCAACGAAGCAAACCATTGAGTTCCAAGTCAAAATCAGAAGCAGATCAGCCCTAATCACCCTCAAGATCATTCAAAGGGATCGAAACCTACATAGGGTTTCATTAAGTGGTATCAGAGCAGTTTGAGGGCTTTCGAACAAGGGTTTGTTTTCAATTCTTCTCTTCTGTTTTGGGAACCTTATTCTTGATCAATTCTCTACTATCTTTTCTACCTATCTATTGTACTGCAAAAGGGCCATCCAGTTGTTTAAAAAAAAAAAAAAAAAAAAATCGTGACCAAAGTGTCAAAAGGCTGAGGAGAAAACCGGCCAGGCTGAGGAGAAAACCGGCCAGGCTGAGGAGAAAACCGGCCAGACTGAGGAGAAATCCAGTCTCTGGTGGTAAAACCTTTTGCAACCAAAAAAACCTTATTCTTATTCTTATTCTTCTCTCTTTGGGGGTTTTGTCTCTCAAAGTTTGATCTTTGTTCTTTTGCTGGGCTGTTGGAATTCATAGAAAACAGAAAACAACACCAAAAATCAGTGAGAAACACTTGAGTGATTGTGAGGCTTCGGCTATACTAACCCTAATTGTTAATTTCGTGTTGATTTCAAACAGAAAACCATGGCGGGTGATGGCAGTGATCGTGAAGAGCATCCAACTATTAACCTTAACAAACTTCAGATGGAGGCTATGATCAAACAAATCACTGATAACTTGCGAATTGAAAAGGAACGTACTGATTCTTTCTTTGGTAATACCTCGCAGGCTATAAGAGATGCAAGGAATAAGAGGAGAGGCAAGAGAATTGTCATAGAAGAAACCGAGAACGATGATTCATCATCTGGTAGGAGTTCTGATGAAGTTAAATCAAAAGAGACAGCCTCTCAAACCAGAACCAACACACACCGAATGACTAGATATAGAACAGATGATAGTCTTGGCAATCTTAAGCTACGAATCCCAGCTTTCACGGGCAGAAACGATCCAGATGCTTATTTGGATTGGGAGAAGAAGATGGAGCTTGTATTTGATTGTCAAAACTATGCTGAACCTAAGAAGGTGAGATTGGCTGTAACCGAATTCAGTGGATATGCTTTGCATTGGTGGAATCAGATTGTTACTTCAAGGAGGAAAGCAGAAGAACCACAAGTGGTTTCATGGTTTGAACTCAAAACTATCATGAAGAAACGTTTTGTCCCTAACCATTACAACCGAGAAGTCCATCAGAAACTCAGGAGACTAATTCAAGGAGGTAAAAGTGTTGAAGATTACTATCAGGAGATGGAAATTCTTATGATGAAAGTTGGGGTTGATGAGGATTCAGAGGCAACCATGGCTCGTTTTCAAGCTGGTTTGAACCGTGATATACAAGATAGGCTGGAGATGCAAGAGTATGAGGACATCTACGAGCTTCTTCACAAAGCCAATCTCATTGAGCAGCAGCTAAAGAGAAAGACTACATCCAAGGGGACTTATGGCAGCAACTTCCAGTCAAGAAATACCAAAGAGGACAAGGTCTTTGTCAAACCAAAGGAGGAAACAAAACCATATCAGCGTGATGACAAGGGTAAAACACCAGCTACTCGTTCTAGAGATGTCAGATGCTTCAAGTGTCAAGGTTTTGGACACTATGCCAACGAATGTACCAACAAGAAGGTAATGATCCTTTTGGACAGTGGCGAGTTGGTATCAGAAGAGGAAAAGGGTGAAAAGTCCGATGAGGAAGCTATAGATTACCCTGTTCGTGGAGAACTACTTGTCACAAGGAGATCATTGCAAGTTCAATCCCAACCAGAAGATCATGATCAAAGGGAGAATCTCTTCCACACTCGTTGTACTGTCTATGATAAGGTTTGTAGTTTGATTATAGATGGTGGAAGCTGTACTAATGTTGCAAGTGAATTTCTTGTAGAAAAGCTCGGATTGAAGACTGGAAAGCATCCGAAACCGTATATACTTCAATGGTTGAATGAAGAGGGCGAGTTGAAGGTCAGTGACCAAGTAATGATCCCCATAACCATTGGGAGATACCAAGATGAGATCGTGTGTGATGTACTGCCTATGGATTCAAGTCACATTCTGTTAGGAAGGCCTTGGCAGTATGACAAGAAAGCAATCCATGATGGCTTCACTAACCGTCATTCATTCACACACAGAGATAAGAAGATTGTCTTAGCACCTTTATCACCTCAGGAGGTCCATCACGATCAGGTTCAACTCAAGCTAAGAAGGAAAGAGATAAAGGACAAAGCACAACTACCTGATGGAAAGGAGCCTAAAGGTATTCTTCTTACTGCCAAATCAAGTGATATGAGGAAGGCAACACATCTGGAACAATCTATGCTCTTGTTTATCTTTAAGGGTGCGCTAATGTCTTCTTCTAATGTTGCACCGGAGCTGCCGAGTGGTTTTGAGTTCATTTTGCAGGAATACCATGATGTATTTCCTGAAGAAAGTCCAGCGGGATTACCTCCTCTCAGAGGGATTGAGCATCAAATAGACTTAGTTCCAGGCGCTTCTCTTCCAAACAGGCCAGCGTACCGAACTAATCCTGAAGAGACCAAGGAGTTACAAAGGCAGGTTGATGAATTGATGGAGAAGGGACACATTAGAGAGAGCATGAGTCCTTGTGCAGTGCCTGTGCTATTGGTGCCTAAGAAGGATGGAAGCTGGCGCATGTGTGTGGACTGCCGTGCTATCAACAACATCACTGTAAAGTATAGACATCCTATTCCTAGACTTGATGATATGCTCGATGAGTTACATGGTTCATGTGTGTTCTCTAAGATAGATTTGAAAAGTGGTTATCATCAGATTAGGATGAAAGAAGGAGATGAGTGGAAAACTGCCTTTAAAACCAAACATGGATTGTATGAATGGCTTGTTATGCCATTTGGCCTCACCAACGCACCTAGTACTTTTATGAGGTTAATGAACCATGTTTTAAGAGCATTCATTGGTCATTTTGTGGTAGTATACTTTGATGATATATTGATTTACAGTAGGAGCTTGAATGAACATGTTCAACATTTGAAATCCGTTCTTGAAGTGCTTAGGAAAGAATTCTTGTTTGCTAATTTTAAGAAATGTACTTTTGGGGCAGATCACCTTGTGTTTTTAGGCTTTGTTGTGACAGCACAGGGAATCAAAGTAGATGAAGAGAAGGTGAGAGCAATCCGAGATTGGCCAACTCCTACAAACGTGAGTGAAGTAAGGAGTTTCCATGGCTTAGCTGGTTTCTATAGGCGATTTGTGAGAGACTTCAGCACATTAGCAGCTCCTCTTACTGAAGTTATCAAGAAGAATGTGGGATTTCAATGGGGAAACGAACAAGAAGAAGCTTTCCAAACTTTGAAAGGGAAGTTAACTAATGCTCCTTTGTTAGTACTTCCTGATTTCTCTAAGACTTTTGAGATTGAGTGTGATGCTTCTGGTGTAGGTATTGGAGCCGTTCTGATGCAAGAGAGAAGACCAATTGCTTATTTTAGTGAGAAGTTGGGCGGTGCAATGCTAAACTATCCTACATACGACAAAGAGCTCTACGCATTGATCAGGGCCCTAGAGACTTGGCAACACTATCTTTGGCCAAAAGAGTTTGTGATACACACTGATCACGAGTCTCTCAAACACTTGAAAGGACAGCACAAACTCAACAAAAGGCACGCCAGATGGGTAGCATTTCTTGAAACCTTTCCTTATGTGATTTACTATAAGCAAGGTAAGGAAAACATTGTTGCTGATGCTTTGTCTAGAAGGTATTCTTTGTTTTCATCCATGGAAACTAAACTGTTAGGATTTGAGCAGATTAAGTCATATTATGTTGATGATCCTGATTTTGGAGATGTTTACAAGGAAAGTGAGAAGCATACTCGTGGAGATTACTACCAAACTGATGGGTTTCTATTCTTTAAGAACCGTCTTTGTCTTCCTAAGTGTTCTTTGAGGGAGATGTATGTTAGGGAAGCTCATGGTGGTGGATTAATGGGGCACTTTGGAATCGCAAAAACATACAACATTTTGAAAGAGCATTTCTACTGGCCAAACATGAAGAAAGACGTAGAAAAGATTTGTAAGAGGTGTATAACCTGCGTTCAAGCCAAAGCCACAGCTCGTCCACAAGGTTTATACACTCCTCTCCCTGTTCCTAATGCACCATGGGTAGATATATCAATGGATTTTATGCTTGGTTTGCCTAGGACTAGAAAAGGACGTGATTCAATCTTTGTGGTGGTAGATAGGTTCTCAAAAATGGCTCACTTCGTACCTGGACATCAAACTGATAATGCTGTTATAGTTGCTGAATTGTTCTTTAGGGAAGTGGTACGTTTGCATGGAATGCCTAGAACCATTGTGTCTGATAGGGATTCTAAGTTTCTAAGTCATTTTTGGAAAACTTTGTGGTCTAAGTTAGGAACTAAGCTAATGTTCTCTACTACTTGTCACCCACAAACTGATGGACAAACTGAAGTTGTCAATAGATCACTCTCCACTTTGTTGCGAACTGTTGTTAAAAAGAATATTAAGTCTTGGGAGGATTGTTTACCACATGTTGAGTTTGCATACAACCATTCTGTGCATAGAGCAACTAAGTTTTCTCCTTTCCAGATTGTGTATGGGTTTAATCCTTTAACTCCTTTAGATCTGTTACCTTTGCCTTTCAATGAACAAGCTAACCTTGATGGCCAAGCAAAGGCCGAGTTTGTTGTGTCTTTGCATCAACAGGTAAAGAAGAACATAGAAGAACGAACTAAGGAGTATGAAAAACATGCCAACAAGGGCAGACGTGAGCTAGTTTTGGAACCAGGAGATTTGGTGTGGGTTCATTTGAGGAAGGAGCGATTTCCAGCTGAAAGAAAATCAAAACTCATGCCGAGGACAGATGGGCCATTCCGAGTTCTTAAACGGATCAATAACAATGCTTATCAGATTGATCTTCAAGATAAATATACTGTGAGTTCTACTTTCAATGTTGCTGACTTGATCCCTTATTGTGCAGATGATTCGGATTTGAGGTCAAATCCTTTCAAAGGAGGAGGGGATGATGCAATTCAGCTTGAACCAGTAGCTAACGGAGTGCAAAGTGAGTGGAATCAACTCACTGATTTGGATGAGGATACAAATGAGTTGGACCAGCCAAGTGACTACGAAAGGGAACCGGATGAGCTGTTTACTCAAGGTGTTTTGGACCAGGCTGGAGAAGGGGAAATTAGGACCGAAACTTTTGCAACCAAAGACCCATTCCGTTTGTCTAAGGGGCCAATTACTCAGTCCCAAACCAGGAGATTGAATCAAGCCATAATCAGATTGGTTTTCACTAAACCAAGCCCTGATGAAGATCAGAATCATACCAAGCTTTTTAATTATTCAGTCTTTGGTCTTAATTAGTTTTCTTCCTGTCTTTTCGTTTTCTACACATTTAAAGTCTTAAGTTATGTTTTCAAAGAGTCAAAAACGTGTTCTATGTTCTATGTTCTACTTAAACTATGTTTTCGTTTTTAATAAAGATCATTCACTCTTTTGATCAAAAATCTATGAATCCTTTGTTCAGCCTTTTAACATCGATTGCTTAGGAGTTAAAACCTCTGCAATTTGCCTATTGATCACGTCTGAGTGGTGACCTGCTCGATCATAGGCCATCGAACAAGTGTTTGATCTTCCCATCGATCTGCACTGAAGAGTCACAACCATTCCTTCCTTCTTCCACAATCCATCCAATCTGATTTCGTTTTGCAACAAGGCAACGAAGCAAACCATTGAGTTCCAAGTCAAAATCAGAAGCAGATCAGCCCTAATCACCCTCAAGATCATTCAAAGGGATCGAAACCTACATAGGGTTTCATTACTTAGAATCCAGAGATTAACAGAACAAACAAAAGAACTTGCTGTTTGTAAGGAATGAATCCAAAATACAATAAGCAAGGAAGTGATCAAATTTCAGAGAGGGTTTTTGATAAAAAGAAGTTTGATAACTTAGAAGCAAAGCCAAGCCACGTTTTAATACAGAAAAGAAAGGGAGAAGACAGGTAAAAACATTAAAGACTGTCTTGGAAACTTGCAAAAGCATTAAAACTGAATTTTGAACACTTGAAATTGGCTCCTCCTCTTTATGGACGTGGTGGGCTTGTAGAATAGGCCTGGATTCATCAAGAGGCTTTGGATAGAGTATTATGGACTTGCTTCATTAAAAACCTTGTTTGGAAAACCCAATGGGACAAAACCAAACCAAGGGAAAAAGAGTAGAAACCATAATACCTCTCTTGATGAAGACTTAAGTAGCTTGAATCACAACCAATGTGGTTGGATAAGCAAACTCAAGTTGGCCAGAAATAGAGTGTAGAAGGTTGTTGATAGTTTGCTTGAATCTCTTTGCCTTAGACCGAGTCATTGGACCGAGAGGAACATGTAGGTCATCTTCTCCTGCTTCCTCAGCTACAAGCTGCTCCAATGCTCCTTCTTTAGCTCCTTTAGCTTCTGGTTCAAGCTGCTCCTCCATCTCCTTAGTGTTGTCATTTCTTTTGCTAATCATGATCATATCACCTACTCAAAAGGGTTACAAATGCTACAACATTGACACCAAGAGAATGTATGTATCGAGAGAAGTCAAGTTTGATGAAGAGAAGGGCTTCTTTGGTGATGAAAATTGGGATGAGCTGAAAGATCTTGCCTCCTCCAACGACAGAGCTGCCATCTTGAAGAGTATACTTGATGGTCTTACTACTCTAGCTGGTCCATCAATGCAACCAACTAGCAGTGCAGAGAGACATCAAGAAGCTCCAGTAGTTGATGAGGGTGGTGAAACAAGCTCAGATGATAGCAGCAGCCAAAGTGAAAGTGAAGCTTCATCAGAGAAATTGGATTCGCCGATGGACAGTGACCAAGGGGATGATGTTGTTTCATATTCTCTAGGAGATGTGGTAGCTGAAGGAGCTGAAGAGACAGAAACAGAAGAGGCTGAGGTGGTTCAGCCTCTAAGAAGAAGTGAGAGGGTGAAGTTTGGGCCTGAAAATTGGAAGAACACAAGAGTTTATTACAACAATGAGGCTGTTGCTCATCCTATACAAGCAGTGTGTTCTCTTGCCTTCTTGCCATCTGATCATCAAGCATTTCTTGGCAAGATTGAGCAGAACCAGATTCCTAGTAGCTATGAGGAGGCAAAGGATAAAAAGGAATGGGTAGATGCTATTGGTGATGAAAGAAGTGCTATGGAGCGGACTCATACATGGGATGTGGAGGAGCTCCCAAAAGGAAAGAGAGCAGTGAGTTCCAAATGGGTATTCACCATCAAGTATAAGAGTGATGGGGATATAGAGAGGTACAAAGCTCGGCTAGTAGCAAGAGGATTTACTCAAACATATGGTGAGGACTTCAC
Organism: Arabis hirsuta; assembly: GCA_964056655.1. Taxonomy (NCBI): domain Eukaryota; kingdom Viridiplantae; phylum Streptophyta; class Magnoliopsida; order Brassicales; family Brassicaceae; genus Arabis; species Arabis hirsuta. The sequence continues at coordinate 20,207,784 of OZ053302.1, read as the reverse complement.
TGATACGTTTGCTCCAGTAGCTAAGCTTCATACAGTTAGAGTGCTCCTCTCATTAGCTACAAATCTTTCATAGGATCTATGGCAAATGGATGTGAGGAATGCATTTCTTCAAGGAGAACTGAAAGACGAGATGTATATGACTCCACCACCTAGTCTTGAAGATATTGTTGAATCAGGGAAGGTCCTAAGGCTGAGAAAGCAATATATGGTCTGAAACAGTCACCAAGGGCTTGGTACCACAAATTGAGCTATACTCTCATATAGTATGGGTTTAAGAAATCTCATTCTGATAATACCCTGTTTACTCTGCAAAGCTCTAGAGGGATTGTTGTGGTACTAGTTTATGTGGATGATATCATTATTTCAGGTGATGACAAGGAAGGTATTCAAAACACCAAGGCCTTTCTCAAATCTTCCTTTGATATTAAGGATCTTGGAGAGATGAAATACTTTCTAGGGATTGAAGTGTGTAGATCACCAGAGGCTCTCTTCTTATCTCAAAGAAAGTATACTCTTGATCTTTTGAGTGAAACGGGTAAGCTTGGAGCAAAACCAGCCAAGACTCCACTTGAAGATGGTTACAAGGTTAACCGAAAGGGGGAGAAGACTGATGAGGCTTTCAAGGATGTTGGCTTGTATAGAAGAATTGTTGGGAAGCTGATTTATCTCACTCTTACAAGACCAGATCTCTGTTTTGTTGTGAATCAAGTGAGCCAGCATATGCAAGCTCCAACTGTGTATCACTGGAGTATGGTGGAGCGAATCTTGAGGTATCTTAAAAGGACCTCTAATCAAGGTATTTGGATGGGGAAGAATGATAATACAGAGATTGTAGGCTACTGTGATGCTGATTGGGCTGGTGACAGAACAAATAGAAAGTCTACCACTGGTTATTGCACTTTAATTGGAGGAAACTTGGTTATTTGGAAGACAAAGAAGCAGAAGGTGGTTTCTTGTTCAAGTGCAGAAGCTGAGTATAGAGCCATGAGGAAGCTTACAAATGAGTTGACTTGGCTCAAAGCGCTGCTCAAAGAACTGGGAATAGAACAATCTGGTCCAATCACTATGCATTATGACAATCAATCAGCAATACACATTGCAAACAACCCTGTGTTTCATGAGAGGACAAAATATGTTGAGATTGATTGTCACAAGGTCCATGAGAAGATTGAAGATGGTACAACGTTACCTTGCTACACAAGAAGTGAGGATCAGTTGGCAAATATCTTCACCAAGGCTGCAAGTCTCAAGGTTTGCACCTCTATCTACAGCAGACTTGGTCTTGTGAATCTTCCTCAGCGTAACTCATGAACATCATACTCTTTTTCCTTGACATAGTTTTCTCCCAAGTGGTTTTTCTATGTGAAGGTTTTAATGAGGTGATGTTTCATTGGTTTCCAAGCTTAGCCTTTGGTTCTCGTTGGCTAAGCTTGAGGGGGAGTATTGGTTTACACAATTTAAGCTCTATGGGTGATGGTTTACACATATTTAAGTTGTTCTTAAGAACATTTGTGCTTTGTGTACACTCTATTAGTGTCTTTTTACTATTCTAGATATTTGTTAAATCTAATTGTATGTATAAACACTTGCTTGAAGACACATGGAACTTTAATGAGAATAATTTCTCTCTTATCCTCTCTCTCTCTCTAACCACGAAAATATCCATCTCTCTCTTGTTCTTGATCAAGATCTCTTTATTCTCTTCTAAATCTAACACTTCTTTCATGCGAATTTGGTGATAGCCACTTTTCAGATCAATCTTAGAGAAAACAGATGAACCATGCAACTCATCTAACATGTCATCTAGCCTAGGGATGGGATGCCTATATTTTACCGTAATGTTGTTTATGGGACGGCAGTCCACACACATGCGCCATGTCCCATCCTTCTTTGGAATGAGTAGCACTGGTACGGCACACGGACTAAGGCTTTCCCGAATGTATCCCTTGTCAAGTAGCTCATCAGTCTACTTCTGAAGTTCTTTGGTCTCCATGGGATTGGTTCGGTAAGTTGGTCGGTTGGGAAGATAGGCGCCTGGAACAAAATCGATTTGATGTTCTATGCCTCGAACCGGTGGCAATCCCTTTGGATTCTTCTCAGGAAAAACATCTGAAAATTCCTGCAAGACTTCTTTAAGACCACTCGGAAGCTCCGGTGCAATGTTAGAAGATGCCATTAGTGATTCTTTGTAAACAAGCAAAAGAAAAGGCTGTTGGGAAAACAAGGATTTTCTTACCTGACTTTGCTTGACCAAGAAGTTAGAATTATTTGGGTTCACCTTTGGCTCATCTGTCGTGTTTGATGCTTCCCGGTTCTTTTTGAGCTGAATCTGGTCTTGATGCACTTCTAAGGGGGACAAAGGCACCAAAGTGATTCTTTCCTTGGTGTTCAAAGGAATGCCTGTTGGTGTTGCCGTCATGAATGGCTCTCTTGTCAAACTGCCACGGCCGACCAAGCAAGATATGGCTAGCATCCATTGGAAGAACATTGCACAGAATCTGATCTTCATATCTCTAGGAACCGTGACTTGCTCCTTCACATGATGTTCACCGGATTCATTAAGCAACTCCAACTTAAAAGGACGAGGATGAGGTCACACTTCCAAGCCCAACTTCCTGACAAGAGTGTTGCTAGCAACGTTAGTACAGCTGCCACAATCAATAATAAGAGAACACACCTTATCATTAACAAAACATCTAGAGTGAAAAAGGTTCTTCCTTTGTTCTCGTTCATTTGGTTTTGGCTGGACACTTAGAGATCTTCTTGTGACTAGAAGGTTGCCTTGAGCTGGGTATTCAAACTCCTCTTCCTCCTCATCAAAGATAGGACCAAGATCCTCCTTTTCTTCTGTCTCTTCTTCGGACTCTACCTCACCATTGTCCAAGAGAATCATCACCTTCTGATTCGGACAATTATTAGCGTAATGTCCAAGTCCTTGACACTTAAAACATCTGATGTCTCTAGCTCGGGTTTTAGTCTCCACTGCCTTTCCTTTGTCAAAACGAGCAGGAGCATTAGTCTTAAAATAGTATTTGACTGAGTTGGGGACTTACCTTTGTCTTGGTAGTTTGGTTTTGGAGCAAAGTTGGCTTAGGAGTAAAAGTGAGCTTTGAGAATCCCCTCCTCTTGGACTGCTGCTCAATCAAAATTGCCTTGTGGAGCATTTCCTCCAAACTCTCATATTCCTGAAGTTCCATGCGGTCCTGAATATCTCGGATGAGACCAGCTAAGAATCGAGCCATTGTAGCTTCCAAGGTCTCATCTACATCCGCCTTAATCATGAGAGTTTCCATTTCCTGGAAATAGTCTTCTACGGACTTAGTGCCTTGGAGCAAACGCCTGAGCTTTTGGTGAAGCTCTCTGTGGTAATGGACCGGTACAAATCTCTTTCTCATAAGTGTTGTGAGCTCATCCCAAGTTGCTATTGGCCTTCCACCTGATCTCCTTCTAAGAGTCACAACTTGATCAAACCAGTTAATAGCGTAACCAGAGAACTCAGTGGCAGCCTACCTTACTTTCTTAAGTTCTGAAAAATTCTGACAATCAAAGATAAGCTCAATTTTTCTTTCCCATTCAAGATAAGCATCTGGATCATTTTTACCATAGAAAGTGGGAATTTTAAGCTTAAGATTTCCTAGATCATCATTTCTTTCATTTCTCCTAGCAGCAAAAGGATTAACATCACCTCGTTCTCGATTTTGTCTCCTTGGTCTGTTGATAGATCTGTCATCCTCATACAAGTACACCTCATCAATCTCATCATCTGACCGATCATTTCTCCTAGGCCGGTTTCTCCTTGGAGCTTCTCTAGGCTGGTTTTGCTGGCTAGCTTGGATCTCATCAATCCTTTAGTGTATCTGTTCCAAACCTGCATTCATAAGATTAGTCATTTGGTCTTTTAAAGTTCTCATCTGGAGTTTAGATAATCCAGCCCCTTGTCTTTCATCATCACTAGACTCCATGGTTTCCCTGAAAACACTTAAACAAACGGATTAGTAGAAAAGATCTCACTCTCTCAAGTGTTTAATCTCACCCTCTCAAGTGTTTCTCTCAAAGTTTTGTGGTCACTCAAGAGACTTCCTTCCCAAGGTTCTAAGAAAGATAAATCCCAATCAAACTCAATGGAAGTTCCAAGTAACAAGGGAAAAGGAATTGTAGAAGTTGAAGGATTTTGAGGGATCCGTTTTAACTGTCTAAGGCCGGTTTTCTCCTCGGCCAGCAGGTTTTCTCTTCCACCACCCCACCTGGATTTCTCCTCAGTTGCGATTCAAACTTCTGGTTTTTTTTTTTTTTTTTTTTTAAGTAGTGAAGTGATCACTATGGGGTAGGTAAAGAACAGCCCGAATTCAGTAAGAAAGAATAAAAAGGAATGGTGAAAAGATGAGAAGATGATTTCAGAAATGAAAATACCAGATTGAGTGGCTCCGATACCACTTGATATGCCCTGAATTAAGGATCACTCAACCGGGTATTGAAGATAGGATTCACGCCAAGCAGCAGATTGCAAACAAAGGTGAATTTGATGGATTGAAGGGTCGCACAACAGATGTGTAAGTCTGCTGATATTCCCACTCCTCAAAGCCTCTAGATATGACGCACTAGAACAGCAAATAAGAGGTTGTTACTTGGATATTACGCACCAAGTGACAGAAAATGTTCTTAGCAAAGAACAAAGAGAATTCTCTGAAGAAAAATTGATAAAAAAAAAGATGATCATGTTTTCAGATCTTACAAGGGTTTTAAAGAGATGAAAATGAACTAAAAACAAGGCAAATTTGGAATTAAATGCATTAACTATGAAGACCATAATAAAGACTAAGTTTGAACTTCAAAAATGACTCTTCAAGTCACTTCCCTTCCCTTTTTCGTCACTCTCTTTGGGCTGCAGATTAGGCACTTGGTTTGGGCTTCTTTTGGGCTTCAAATAGACATGAAACAGACCGAACTTGATGGCTAACACCTTGAAAGGTTTTCTGAAGATTCTGGCCCGGTTTTGATCATCAAATGGGTGATTTGGATGTGAATCATTTGCCTCATTAAAACCTTTCTTTGGAAAACCCATTGGGACAAAACCAAAGATAAGGAAAAAGAGTACATATGATCACATACCCATTTTAGTGATCTTCTTGAGCTTGTATCAAAACCAGAATGGTTTGAGATACATCTTCTCCATTCCAGCCTAAGTGATCGGATTGAGTAAACATGTAGTTAAGTAATCTTCCAACTCCATCCTTAAGCCTTTTAGCTCTCGCACGAGTCATAGGTCCAACTGGTACAACCAAGTTCTCCTCGGCTTCAAGCTGCACTCTAAGTTCCATTCCATCCTGAGCTAAAACATCCAGCTGGTCCATGTCTAAATCTTGAGGCGTATCATTTGTGATTGATGTTCATAGGGCTTGACTCCTCATTCATACCTGACAAATGCAACCAGTGAAAAAAGTGATGGTACTCCTCTCCCTTGATTTTTTTAGAAGCAAAAAAAAAAAAGGTTAGCGAGGGTGATATGATTCTCTTTGGGTAGAAATCCAACGAGTTATTACTCAAGAGATGATCACCCAGAGCTCAAAAGCAGCAGTCTGAGTCCCGTAGAACGGATGTAGAGGACGAGCGGTCTAAAAGTGAAAAGCACTGCTTTTGAGTCTCTAGAAAAAAAAAAGAGAAGTAGAGAATCAAATAAGTCTAGGAGAGAAAGAGTACCAAGTCTTGTATGGTTGATTGTCATGGTATAGTATGGGAATGAGTCTAGAAGGTTCTTGGCATTGAGATCATCGAAGCCCAGCAATGATGACTTACGAATTATGCTGTGAAGTTGTGGGTGAATTTGGGAGGCTGCGAATGTCTGTGGAGAAGTACATGGTGGTCTGACTTTGGGGTTGGTTTTGCATTATGTGGATTACTGGTTGAAAGGATCGGTTCGGTGCTCCAAGGGAAGGTAAGTTTCTGCATTTTCAAAACTCTTTCACATTCTTAGTTTATGTTTTGCTTGAGGGCAAGCAAAGGCTAAGTCTGGGGGAGTTGATATATCATTGTTTTTACCCATTTTTGACCATGATATAAGTCCTTTTTATAGAGTCTTTTTGGTATTTTTCGAGTCTTTATAGGTTAAGAGACGATTGGTGCTTAATGAGAGCTTTTGGAGCATTTTGGAGCATCAAGGAAAGAAAGTGCCGAAATGATCAAGTCGGAGTCGAGTTTTGAAACTTACGTCGATCGACACAAGCCATGTGTGTCGATCAACACACACATGTCCGACGCCAAGAGAAATTGAGCTTTAAGGTTGTGTTGATCGACGCAGCTCATGTGTGTGGATCGACGTACTTATGTCTGACACGTGAGGAAGAGTTCTTTTCGTCCCAAGGAGTTCCAGAAGTTTATACACAAAGCCCAATTCGATTTTGATACATTATATATAGTTTTCTTTTTAGGTTTTCGAGGGGATCTTGTTTTTAATTAAGACTTGGAGAGAGAGATTTGGAGAGCTTTTAAGGAGACAAATTTGTGCCTTACATCCAGAGATTTCGAACCCTTCTGTATCTTTTACTCTATCACTTTTATGCAATTTATTCCATTCATGATGTTTTTTCCATCTATATATGACTAGTTTGCTTGTTAGGTTTTGGGGATTCAAGAGTTTGATGAGAAATTGTTAGGATTGAAACTCTGTTAGGATTTATCTACTTGTTCTTCATCTAGATTGTTTTAACTCTGATTTTTGGATTGATCAACTGAAATTGGAGATCCTAGGTTGTTTTTATAGATGCGAAAGTATTATTAACAACCTGGCCTAATCTTAGATGAGCAAAATTATCCGTTCGCAAAAAAATTGGTTTAGTAATTTTGTGAAGAATCAAACTTGAACTTAATGCTTGTGTTTATTCACTAAGTTTGCAAAGAAATTTGGAATTTAGAGATTTAGTCATAAATAGTCTCAGCAACGAAAGTTGATTGGTTTTACACTAGTGTTCGAGTTCTAGAACTGCACTTAATCAAATCCTGACAGTCTCTTATCCTCAATTTTGATTCATTCCTGAGAATTACCCATAGCCTAACTCCTTTGTCTTATTGATTACTAGAACCTAAATCGAAATCTGCTTGCTTTACCTTGCTATTTTTACTTCATTCATACATATTTACTTAGCATAATTTGAACTCATTAGTCATTTGTGTGAACCTATTCTTTGTGGATTCGACCCCTAAGTACTATGACGATCTCTTAATTTGAGGGAGTAGCTCAAGAAAATTTAGGCATATCAACTCACAACAAAGCCTAGAAAATCCACATTATTTGTGCAAAAGTACATTTCTTAAAGTTTGCAAAAAATGTTTCTCTCCTAAGAGCATCATTATTGATGATTTTTTGGTGGGTATCATTAGATATAAAATTATTAAAATTTGAGTAAAAGGAAGAAAGAGAGTGTTTTTGGTTGAAATAATAGAGTGTATTGAAATATAAAATTAATAAAATTTGAGTAAAAAGAGGAGATGAGTTGATACTTTTGGAGAGAGGGTGTCTTTGTATTAATGGGTTGATACTTTTGGAGAGAATTTAAACTTTAGTTGGAGTGTGTTTAAATATAAAATTAATAAAAGTTGAATAAAAGTATGAAAGAGAAGGTATAAAGTTGAGTAAAAGGAAGAGAGAAGGTGTGTTTTAATAATTTTATATCTAATGATACCCAGCAAAGATCATCAATAATGATGGTCTAAGCGTGTCTAGCACCATCTTAACATGTTCAGTGTGCTCATCAAGATTTCCGCTGTATATAAGGATATCATCGAAATAGACAACAACAAACATGCCTATATAAGTTCTAAGCACATGATTCATCAAACGCATAAAGGTACTAGGAGCATTATTCAATCCAAAAGGCATAACTAACCACTCATGCTTAGTCTTAAATGCAGTTTTCCATTCATTACCCTCTTTCATCCTAATCTGGTGATAACTACTCTTAAGATCAATTTTAGAAAATATACTAAAACCATGCAGTTCTTCAAACATATCATCTAATCTAGGAATAGGGTGTCGATACTACACCGTAATGTTATTGATTGCTCTACAATCAACACATTCGCCAGCTTCCGTCTTTCTTTGGCACAAGCAAGACTAGCACTACACAAGGACTCATACTCTCACGAATATGACCTTTTTCCATCAGTTCATTGATCTGCTTCTGAAGTTCCTTAGTTTCCACCGGATTAGCCCTATACGCTGGTCTGTTTGGGAGATAATATCCAGGTACAAAGTCAATCTGATGCTCAATCCCTCTGATTGGTGGTAATCCTTGTGAAGTCTCTTCAGGGAAAACGTAACTATACTCCTGCAAGAGATTAGTCATTCACTCGGTAGCACCGGTGTAAGGTTAGACAGATTAAGCAATAACTCTTTATAAACAAACAGGAGCATAGAATTATAAGAGTAGTAGGCTTTCTTAACATCACTAGACTTTGCAAAGAAGTTTGGGCACTTAGGTTGAGGAGAGTCCTTCTTCTAATCAAGATAAACCTCAAGTGGAATCATAGGAACCAGTGTAGTCTTCTTCCCTTTATACTCAAAAGTATGGCGATTTGAGAAGCCATCATGTATAACCTTTCTGTCTGATTGCCAAGGGCTTCCTAATAGTATGTGACTGGCTTCCATAGGTAGAACATCACAAAGAATCTCGTCCTCATACTTGCCAATAGAGATAGGAACCAAAACCTTCTTGTTGACACTCATTTCGCCACTATTATTAAGCCAATGAAGCTTATAAGGTGCTGGATGCTTTATAGACATCAAACCAAGTTTCTTGTTCATAACATCACTAGCCACATTAAAACATCTGCCCCATCGATGATCAAGCTACAGACTTTACCTTGGACACTACATCTCGTGTTAAATAGATTCTCTCTTTGTTCTAGCTCTTGAGTCTTGTTCTGCACACTTAGAGTTCTTTTGGCCACTAGTAAGTCCCCTTTAACAGGTAAGATCTCCTGCTCATCCTCACTAGAAGTCTCTGGGTACTCATAAGCAGATTCTATTTCACCACCCTCTAAAAGGATCATCACACGCTTGTTAGAACACTCATTTGCATAATGCCCTTTTCCATGGCATTTGAAGCAGCTGACATCTCTAAATCATACAACACCTTCTTTTGCTTTTCCTTTGTAGTCTGCAGGTGCTGGAGTAGTAACCTTAATCGTATCAGATGGCTTGGAGTACACTGTTGGCTTGAATTCTTTAACACAAGAGTTTCTGTCATCTTTAGAGTACCCTGGCCATGTCTATGATGAACTATGACTGTAACGCCCGTGAACCAAAAAGTGGATTTTTGGTTGGTGCGTCGATCGACACAGGGTGTGTGTGTGTCAATCGACACACGTATTGTTGACTTGTGAGAAGTAGTGTTCTGGGAGTTGCATCGATCGACACAAGGGTTGTGTGTCGATCGACACAGGTTAATTTTGAACCGACAGGTTTGACTCAAAAATTCGAATTTAAAAGATAACACCAAAAACTGGGCCTTCTTTAGCTTGTTATCAATGGGGCCAGGATAAAGAGTGTGTGAACAAGCCTCATTAAAAACCTTGTCTAGAAAACCCAATGGGAAAAAACCAGACCAAGGGAAAAAGAGCACAAGTCACACACCTCCCATTGATAACCCTTAGTTAGCTTGAATCACAACCAGAGTAGTTGGATTAGCTACGTTACTAAGGTTGCTTTCAGCCTGACTTAGCAATGTGCTAATGGCTTGCTTTAATTTCTTGGCTTTAGACCTTGTGATGGGTCCAATAGGTAACTCCAAAGCTCTTTGCACATCCTCTGGTTCAAGCTGCTCCGTAACTCCTAGTTCAGGTTCAAGCTGGTCCTTAACTTCTTCTCCAACATTTCCTTTAGCTGTCTTGGCCATTATCACATCAGACCTACACTTTGCTAAATGGTTGAGGACTCAGGTAAGTTAAAAAAAGTTATTTATATCTAGTTTTCATAAAAACCTATATATATAATTTGTGTATACTATATATATTTACAATGTGTATACTATATTTGCCATATTGATTATGGAGACACGTCATACATTGTATGGTTTAGAGAGTTGATCCAAGGTCCATTGAGGAAAGTTACATCATCTCGAATGTATTTTACATGAGGTTATGTATTCCATACGTTCAAACGTGGCTGTGAAGCCTTGGTGCGGAATAGATTTGAATGGTTGATGGATATCACAAGAAGCTTGCGGAAGGGCTTCACGATATCGAAGGTTCTCGAATCAGAGACAACACATGACCTCAAAGACGAGATGATGGATTGATAGACGACACGAAGGATTGCGAAAGACCCTTTGATAAGCCTTAAGAGATCACAACTCGACAAACAAAAATTGGATCAATGATCTATGCTTAGAAAAGTTTTAGAATAAAAGATAGATGGTTTTACAATGAGAGAAATAAAGAACTTAAATAGAAAAGACAAGTCTACATGCAGACTGTCTAGGACATAACAACAATAACTTCAACTTGAAAATTGACCCTTACACTTCCATTTTCGTCACTTTGGGCAGCAAATTAACAACTTGTTTTGGGCTCTTCTTGGACTTATAATTGGCTGAAAATAGGCTAGACTTGATATATATTCCCTTGGGCCAATTTCTGAAGGTTATGCCATGGGCTGGATCAATAAATAGGTGATTTGAATGTGAATTATTTGCCTCATTAAAAACCTTGTCAAGAAAACCCAGTGGGACAAAACTTGACAAGGGAAAAAGAGTACAAATGAGACACATGCCCATTTGATGATCGTGTATCAAAACCAGTGAGGTTAGGATAACACCTTTTCCATACTCTTTCTCCGTTCTAGACAAATGATGCTCCTCGGCTTCAAGCTGCTCCTTTCCTTCAAGCTCCTCCTCGGCTAAAAGCTCATTTCCATCAGGTTCAAGCTCCATGTCTTTACTTCCATCAGATTCAAGCATAGGTTTAAGCTCTACGTCTTTAGTGCTAGGTAGGATCGCATCATCCTCTCGCACTTGAAAGGGATTTGACCTCGAATCCGATTCACCTGCAATGAAAAGAACTAAGTTAGAAACTTCAATATAAGAACTCATGTTAAGTACCTTGCAGCTCAAGTTCATCAGCTTTGTTGTTGATTCGTCCGGTTATGTTGATTAGACTCTCGCTCTTTGGCATTGGCTTGGAATTTCTTTCAACTCGTTCTCCAACTTCAAAGATCATCCTGAAATAAGCAATGGGTTTCTTTCTCACAAAGATATCCGGTGGCTCCTCCTTTGTACCTGGATAAGATTCTCGATGTGTTCGGTGATCATTATCATCAAAGTGAATGGTATTGGATCCGGGGGGTGATATGACCGTGGCTAGCAAGGAAACAGAAGCTGCAGAGGAACCGGAGATAGTGGGACGGATCACTCGCTCAAGAGCTAAGGAGATGGCCAAGGAAGCTCATTCACTCATAGCTGAAGGGTCATTCAATCTACCGAGGATCCAAGTCTTCAACATATTCACCTTGAAGACTTCACCCGGTAATGACAACTAAATAACTTAGGTGTGCAGTCTGTACTCTTTTTCCCATGTTGAGTTTTGTCCCATTGGGTTTTATCATCATGGTTTTTAACGAGGCAGATGAATCACTACGTCGAGTTATTTAGGAGTCATTACTAATGGGTGATAAGGTACAAGTCATTATGGCTTAGTACTTAGTTATTTTAGAGGTACACCAATTAGGAACCTTAAGGTTGGGACGCCTCGCTGTTTTTAATTAAATTTCAAACGCTTTGTTGTTTATTTTCAAACGCTTTGTTGTTTGGGTTTCATGTCTTTAGGGTTGATTATAAAACCCATGTGACGCCATCTTAGGTTGTTTTTAGCAAAGAACTTTTATGCCAGCAGCAATATCGATTTTCTTCTCTCACTTTGATTCTTGAATGCGTTCTTTGAATCTGAGTTTCAATACACGTTGTGATTCTGAAACTCTTCTATCTGTTCTAATCCACCTTTTCACCTAAACAACTATCCGTAATAATCATTCTCTTCACCTCTCATTCACGCCACCATCACAGCCACAATATCATCACGTTTCATCATCATCACCATTCGCTGTTCATCGCTCCATTGTCGCATCTGTTCATCACCCTAATCATATTCGAATTCACCTCCATTCCTTACCATCGTTGCTGTCAAATTCGGACCAGCATCATCACGCCTTCATCCTCCATATTCGCGTCACTTTCAGCCTTTCTTCGGGGTTGATCACGTGGGATTACATCAAGTGGTATCAGAGCCAACTCTGAACCAAAGGCTGAGCAATTCTAAACCCTAATCTCGTTTTATTTGTTATTTTCGATTTTGTTTGTTTGGTTTTGTTTCGATTCCTAGTTGTTTTAGGAATTAGTTTCGAAATTCCTTGTAGCAATAGGATTCTGTTTTGTGGTGATTTCTTGTTGAATTAGGACTGATTTTTCTGTTAGGAGTCCTACTGGTTTTTAGGATTAGAGATCACGTTTTTAGAGCCTTCTTTGTGTTGTTAGTTGTTGATGCACTTATATTGTTATAGTTTTAGCTGTGCTATTTCTCCTTATAAGGACTTGTTACTGTAAGTTATTTAAAATATTTCAGGTACAATGGAGCTGTCTGCAGAAGCTATGGAAGCTTTAAATCAAGCCATGCTCCAGCAGATCAAAGAATCAAATCAGCTAATGTCTACTCAATTCCAGCAACAGATGGAGCAGCTCAGTAACAAATTTGAGAAGCAAATCAAGGACATTGCGCAAGCATCTAGTGCTACAGACCCAGAATCATCAGAACCGCCTAGTCCTAATGAAGCTATACGTCGCGCCAAGGGTAAAGCACACGTGGGAGCATCCTCTAAGCAGCCACGAACTAGAACAGCAAGATCACCTCTGGGAGGTAGCAAAACCGTGCACAATCAGAGGAGAAACACAGAAAATACAGAAAGAGAGCATCATCGGACTGGTAGAGCACCTACACGTCCACACCGTCGAGCTGAACAAGTCGCTGGGCATCGTGTGTATATGGAATCAGATTTTGACTACTCAGAAGAAGATGAAGCTTCAGGTCACAGCCTAGAGACATTAAGAAGAGACAGAAACAGAGGCAATGGCAGAGACTATGATCCTTTGAGGAAGCAGCTGAATAATCTCAAGATTCAGTATCCAACTTTTCATGGTACCAATGACCCAGAGACTTATCTAGACTGGGAAAGGAAGATGGAATCAAACTTTCAGGTTCAAGGTACTTATGAGCTGAACAAGGTGAAGATAGCCATCTCAGAATTCAATGGTTATGCATTGTTGTGGTGGGAACAGTTGGGACTCACTAGACAGCGACAGAGAGAGCCTGCCATTACTACTTGGGATCAGCTAGTCACACAGATGAGGAAGAAGTTCGTTCCTGCACACTACCAGAGAGAGACTCTCAGCAAGCTTAGGCGTCTTATACAAGGCACTAAGTCAGTAAGAGATTACTATCAGGAGCTGGAAACTTTAATGATCAGAGCTGACTTGGGAGAAGGTGAAATCATGGTGATGTCAAGGTTTCTTGGGGGATTGAACAGAGAGATTCAAGACAAGGTAGAGCTACTGAATTATGAAGATGTACAAGAGATGGTACACAAAGCAGAGTTGATTGAATCGCAGCTCAAGAGAAAGAATGTGAGGCCTACTTTTACTTCTAACATCCCAAAACCAAGAGAATTCAGCAAGCCAGCCTATACCAAAGACGCCAAACCAGCTACAGCTACTGTCAAAGAAGAGGTTAAGATCGAATTCAGACCCAAGAGTGGAACTTCTACAAGCCACATCAGGTGCTTTAAATGCCAAGGAATGGGGCATTACTCCAGGGACTGCCCTAATAAGAAGATGTTTCTGCTACAAGAGGGGGGAGAGATTGTGCCTCAAGACAGTTCAGAGAGTGAACCAGAATCAGAATTAGGAGATGGAGATGAAGCAGCAGCAATGGGAGAGATGTTAGTGGCACGCAGAACATTAAGTGTTCAAATTCATCCAGATGATAGAGGACAGCGTGAGAATCTCTTTCACACCAGATGTGTAGTTCAAGACAAGGTCTGTACCTTGATTGTTGATGGTGGTAGCTGTACCAATGCTGCTAGTGAAGAGATGGTAAAGAAGCTTAATCTCCAGACCACTTCACATCCTAGGCCATATCAGTTACAGTGGCTGAACAACAAGGGAGCTCTAACTGTGTCTCAGCAAGTAGTAGTTAAGCTAGCGATTGGGAGATATGAAGATGAATTGCTGTGTGATGTGATTCCAATGAAGTCAAGTCACATCCTATTGGGCAGGCCATGGCAGTTCGATAGAAGAGTCTTTCATGATGGCTACACAAACAAGCAATCCTTTGAGTTCAAGGGACGCAAGATCACTCTTCTGCCACTCACACCAAGCGAAATATACCAAGATCAGCTTCATATGAATCGTAAAGATACAGAGAAAGTGTCTAACAGCCTGTACATCAATCACAGCGAATTCAGCAAGATATTTGATCCAGAGATGACAACATTCATGTTTGTGTACAGAGAGACACTCACCAGCACTAAACCAGCAGCAGAGCTTCCACATGAGATGATAGAGATCATCGAAGAGTATAAGGATGTTTTTCCCGAAGAGATACCTCCAGGGTTACCTCCAATACGTGGAATAGAACACCAAATCGATTTGGTTCCAGGATCAGCTCTACCAAACAGACCAGCTTACAGGACCAATCCTGTAGAGACAAAGGAATTACAGAAACAAGTAGAAGAGCTGATGAGCAAGGGACATATCAGAGAGAGTTTAAGTCCATGTGCAGTACCGGTGTTGCTAGTTCCAAAGAAAGATGGGTCATGGAGGATGTGCGTTGACTGCAGAGCTATTAACAATATCACAGTGAAGTACAGACATCCTATTCCAAGGCTTGATGATATGCTGGATGAGTTATGTGGATCAGCAATCTTCTCGAAAATCGATTTGAAGAGTGGGTATCATCAGATCAGAATGAAGGAAGGGGATGAGTGGAAAACTGCTTTCAAGACCAAGCAAGGGCTGTACGAATGGCTAGTCATGCCGTTTGGCCTCACCAATGCTCCCAGCACCTTCATGCGCTTAATGAACCATGCTCTTAGACCCTTCATAGGCGTCTTCGTGGTAGTCTACTTCGATGATATCCTCATTTACAGCAAAGGTCTGGAAGAACACTTAGAACACATCCGCCAAGTTCTAAATGTTCTTCGTTCTCAATCCCTGTTTGCAAATTATTCTAAGTGTTCATTCTGTACTACTGAGGTTATCTTTCTAGGTTTTATTGTTAGTGCAGAAGGAGTTAGAGTTGACGATGAGAAGATCAAGGCGATAAAGGAATGGCCTGCACCTAAAAACGTGGCAGAAGTCAGGAGCTTTCATGGCCTAGCAGGATTTTACAGGAGATTCGTTCAAGACTTCAGCACCATAGCAGCGCCATTAACAGAAGTTATCAAGAAGGACGTTGGATTTAGATGGGGAGAAGCACAAGAGAAGGCGTTCACAGCCTTAAAAGAGAAGCTTATCAAAGCCCCTATCTTAGTACTTCCTGATTTCATGAAAACTTTTGAGATTGAATGTGATGCCTCCGGAGTGGGTATAGGTGCTGTTTTGATGCAGGATAGGAAACCAGTTGCTTACTTCAGTGAGAAGCTAGGAGGATCGACTTTAAACTATCCTACCTATGACAAGGAGCTGTATGCATTGGTCCGAGCTCTTCAAACGTGGCAGCACTACTTATGGCCCAAAGAATTCGTCATCCACACAGATCATGAGTCTTTGAAGCATCTTAAAGGCCAACAGAAACTCAACAAGAGACACGCTAGGTGGATGGAGTTCATAGAAACTTTCCCATACATCGTTAAGTACAAGAAAGGTAAGGATAATGTAGTCGCAGATGCATTATCCAGAAGGTACACTCTTGTTTCTACTTTGGCTTCTAAACTAGACGATTTTGAACATATAGTAGATCTCTATGAAACTGACATTGATTTTGCTGAGAGCTATGGTAAATGCCATAAGTTTGCATTTGAAAAATATTATAGGCAGGATGGATATCTGTTTTATAACAATCGCTTGTGCATACCACGAGGCTCCATAAGAGAACTACTAGTTAGAGAAGCTCATGGAGGTGGACTAGCTGGACATTTTGGAGTATCAAAGACTCTACGTGGACTGCAAGATCACTTCTACTGGCCTCACATGAAGTCAGACGTGGAGAAGGTTTGTTCTAGGTGTACTATTTGTAAAATGGCAAAGGGTAAAGTACAGCCTAACGGTTTGTACATCCCTCTCCCTATTCCGTCTCAACCCTGGACTCATATATCTATGGACTTTGTACTTGGCTTACCTCGAACCAGGAATGGTAGAGATTCTATCTTTGTTGTGGTTGACAGGTTTAGCAAGATGGCTCACTTCATCGCTAGTCACAAGACAGATGATGCTGTTAGTGTAGCTAATTTATTTTTCAGGGAAGTGGTACGTCTGCATGGTATGCCTCAAGTGATCGTTTCAGACAGAGATACAAAGTTCTTAGGACATTTCTGGAGAACGTTATGGGCTAAACTAGGGACCAAGCTGTCATTCTCAACCACATGTCACCCACAAACAGATGGGCAAACCGAAGTGGTGAACAGGACGCTATCTACACTCCTTAGGACTTTAGTGAAAAGCAACATCAAGTCATGGGAAGAGTGTCTACCACACGTAGAGTTTGCTTACAATCACGCTAAGCATTCTGCTACTCTATTCTCTCCTTTTGAAATCGTTTATGGCTTTAATCCACAATCACCTCTAGACTTGATCCCTTTACCTTTAAGTGTGAAGTGTAGCTTTGATGGCAAAGAAAAGGCTGAACAGGTCAGGAAGATACACGCTAAAGCTAAGGAGAATATAGAGAAGAAGACTAAGCAGTACGAGAAGCACGCGAACAAGGGCAGAAAGGAGCTAGTGTTCGAGGAAGGAGACTTGGTGTGGATTCATCTACGCAAGGATAGGTTCCCAGAAGAACGGAAGAGCAAGCTGAAGCCACGAGTAGACGGACCATTTGAAATCATCAAGAAAATCAACAACAACGCCTATCAGATTGATCTCCAAGGTAAGTATAACATATCTCCATCGTTCAACGTTTCTGACTTGCTTCCTTATATTGCAGATTCAGATTTGAGGACAAATCCTTTTGAAGAGGGGGAGGATGATATGACCGTGGCTAGCAAGGAAACAGAAGCTGCAGAGGAACCGGAGATAGTGGGACGGATCACTCGCTCAAGAGCTAAGGAGATGGCCAAGGAAGCTCATTCACTCATAGCTGAAGGGTCATTCAATCTACCGAGGATCCAAGTCTTCAACATATTCACCTTGAAGACTTCACCCGGTAATGACAACTAAATAACTTAGGTGTGCAGTCTGTACTCTTTTCCCCATGTTGAGTTTTGTCCCATTGGGTTTTATCATCATGGTTTTTAACGAGGCAGATGAATCACTACGTCGAGTTATTTAGGAGTCATTACTAATGGGTGATAAGGTACAAGTCATTATGGCTTAGTACTTAGTTATTTTAGAGGTACACCAATTAGGAACCTTAAGGTTGGGACGCCTCGCTGTTTTTAATTAAATTTCAAACGCTTTGTTGTTTATTTTCAAACGCTTTGTTGTTTGGGTTTCATGTCTTTAGGGTTGATTATAAAACCCATGTGACGCCATCTTAGGTTGTTTTTAGCAAAGAACTTTTATGCCAGCAGCAATATCGATTTTCTTCTCTCACTTTGATTCTTGAATGCGTTCTTTGAATCTGAGTTTCAATACACGTTGTGATTCTGAAACTCTTCTATCTGTTCTAATCCACCTTTTCACCTAAACAACTATCCGTAATAATCATTCTCTTCACCTCTCATTCACGCCACCATCACAGCCACAATATCATCACGTTTCATCATCATCACCATTCGCTGTTCATCGCTCCATTGTCGCATCTGTTCATCACCCTAATCATATTCGAATTCACCTCCATTCCTTACCATCGTTGCTGTCAAATTCGGACCAGCATCATCACGCCTTCATCCTCCATATTCGCGTCACTTTCAGCCTTTCTTCGGGGTTGATCACGTGGGATTACATCAGGGGGTTTATCTTTGAACATTGAAGACTCTTTGGCTACTTTTCCATGATCCTGGTTTGTTGATTTGAACTGTAAGAACGCAGGATCTCCTACATCAAAAGGAAACAGTTTAGGCACAAAGAAAAATATCGAACAGATAATCATGTAGTTGTTATCAAAATAGAGTTTTGGAATGAAGCATCCTTGGGTGATTGAAGTTTTCCTCAGGTACTTCCAGTTCCGAATTCCAAAATGATAAGTCTTTTGCTGGCATATATCTGGTGGATCCTTCTTGATGTGAATAAAATAGGTGATTTCTTCTCCTTGACCAAGAATGGATTGTGGCTGATGCAAATCAGGTTGCTTTTCTTTGATTGTCAATTCGCCCAAGTACTTATGCTTCTCCATGGCCCTTGTTCCTTTCTTAACACTCATGGGGCAGAACAAGTGCATAAAATTTGAAGTAGAGAATTTAAAAACATGATTGTTCACAGTTGGTTTGCAAAGCACATCGAACAGATTTGAATCACACAACTCGTTTTTAAGCACGTGTTTCCATTCTGAAAATTTTTTAACCAATGCATTTTCAATTTTAGTCCTACACAGCTCAAATGCATCACTACACAAAGAAACTTTCAAGAACTGTCAAATTCACAAAATTGTTCAAACATAAAACCATTAAGCTCAAAGAACTTTTCAAGCGTGAATGTTTCAAAAGTTGGAATTATTTTGTCAAAAATGGATTTTGAAACACAAAACTCTTTCACATTTTCCAAACCAAAACGTTTTTCATCTTGAGCAGAAACCATAACAAACAAATTAGGTTATGCCCTAACCAAATCAATTTCCTTACAGTGCTTTCTTGGGTAGTCAAAAGGAAATGGCATAAGGACATGTTTTGGTACAAGGCTGGTTGGCTGCTCCAATTCATTAATCAGTGGTAAACTCCTTTGCATTGTTTTTGGTGATTCTTCTTCTAAGATCTGTGAAAAACAAACAATACTACTCGGTTGCACCGGTTCTAAACTGGTTAGTTTTTCAAGCACAAAATCAGATTGGGTAGAAGAAAGAATACACTTGGCTTCCAAAGACTTTTTGAAATAGGGAAATTGCTCCACTGTTTTGCTTTCAGTTTGCTTTCTCAAGAGAGAATTGCTGACTTCTTTAATTCTTTTATTGGCTAGAGAACATGTCATGAGCTTAGAGTTTGATGGCATGTCTTTGCACACATCTATGGTTCCTTGGCACTTAAGAACAAAATCAAGTGTATTATACTAGAAATTTCAACATTCAAAACAGGTTGCTTGAAACTACGAGTGAATGTGAAAATATTCCAGTAATGAATAAACTCGCAATCTAAACTTACTTGAGTACCACGCAAGATGTTTGGTAACATTTCAGCTTTGAAGATGGTGATATTTGAAACATAGTGAGCTCGGCAAGCTTGGGAAGTGGTTGACATCAAATGTGGATTCTTCTCCTTTGTGCTTCCTTCAGCTTTTTCATTCTCATGCTCCATAGTATGACCTGAATCAACATCCTTTGGCAAGAACAAGTGCATGACACAAGAACTGGAATTTTCTAAACCTTGATTCACTACTACGCTTCTTGAGTTTGGTGAGTTCAGTTCTGATTCTAATGAAGTGATAGTTATCTCGAATTTTTCTGGGCAACTTGCAGCATGATGTCCTTTCTTATGACAGTTATAACAAGTGAGTCCCTTGGATTTTGAAAGCTCAGAGGACTTACATTGCTTCGGTTCACATGATTGAATCTCCATATTCTCTTTCATCTTGTTCTCAACATTTTCTTGCAGCATAATTTCTTTTCTTTGCGATTCCTCTTGTTCTTTCCTTTGTCGATGCTTTTGACGAAGTGCTTCATAATGATCATTCAACACTTGCTCCATTTGAGTTGTAAACTTTCTATCCACTGCTTGTTGTTGTCCTTGGTTACTTTGCCATGTTCTGTAGTAGTGTGGCTTTTGTTCCTGCTCCTTGGTGCATACTTTTCCAATAGCAGCTCCTTTAAACTTTCCCAAGAAGTGATAGTTGGCTCCTTGTAGAATCCGCGATCTTCTTTTACTTACTGCCACCAGTTATAAGCGATTCCTGTGAGTTGTTCAACTGCAAAACCTAGCTTCTCTCTTTTCAAGACCTTGTTATAGAAAAACCAGTTGTCCATGTTTCTTTTCCCACTCTAGATAGTTTTCTTTTCCTGAAAAATAATAGAGTTGAATTTTAGAAACAGACTCATGATAAGAATTAAACTGAACAGATGATTTAAGAGTGTGGGAAGTTTGATATGGTCTGCTCCATCTTGAACTCATTGTGTTGTCTGGTGGCTTGGGATCAAGCTATTTTTCCTTCCTTTTTCGTGCCCTTTTACACTCTTGATTAAATGAATCCATTTTGCTATCCCATACTTGCTTCATTTTTGCTGTCAAAGCCTCAACGAGTAGCTTGTCGCTGTTGCTAAGTATTTTCTCTTTAAGATCGGCCATCTCTTCCTGAAAAACAACACAAAACAAACCCAGTAACTAGTTTCTATGAAAGCAAATTGATCTTATAGCCTAAAACGTAAATGACTGTTCGTATAACACCAAGAGTCACACAGAACCTGATATGATCGTGGCAAGCAAGGAACCAGAGGCTGCAAAGGAACCGGAGATAGTGGGACGGATCACTCGCTCAAGAGCTAAGGAGATGGCCAAGGGAGCTCATTTACTCATAGCTGAAGGGTCATTCAATCTACCGAGGATCCAAGTCTTCAACATATTCGCCTTGAAGACTTTACCCAGTAATGATAACTAAATAACTTAGGTGTGCAGTTTGTACTCTTTTTCCCATGTTGAGTTTTGTCCCATTGGGTTTTATTAGCATGGTTTTTAATGAGGCAGATGAATCACTACGTCGAGTTATTTAGGAGTCATTATTAATGGGTGATAATGTACAAGTTACTATACCTTGTACTTAGTTTATTTTGAGGTGCACCAATTATGAACCTACGGGTTGGGATGCCTTGTTGTTTTATTTTAATTAAAACGCTTTGATGTTTTTTTTCTGTTTTAGAACAGCATGTAGTTGAGGGTTTCGATTCAAGGGTGTATATAAACCCATGAGCCGCCTCTTATTTCAATTAGTGAAGGATTTATGTGCTTAAGCAATTTCGAAATTTCTTCTCTCAATCTGATTCCTTGAATGCGTTCTTCGAGTCTGAGTTCTAAACACTTGTGAACAAGAAACTCTTCTACCAGTTCTAATCCGCTTAATCATTCAAACACCTCTCCATCAAACCATCGGACCCTTTTTGTGTTGTTATTCATCTCCATCGAAATCATATATAACCATATCCGATTCATCTCTTGCCTTATCATCCGTTCATCATCGCTTGTTCATGCATCAATCCTCGCCACGAAGACTCCTCCATCACGTACCAGCCCCAGATCGCTTCCCCCATCAAGTATCATTCAGACCAGCCCCTCGTTCCCTCCTTAAATCATATTGCTTGTCACCCATCATCAACCTTCATCAGAGTACATCTAGGGAGTTCCTGTCATGTGGTATCAGAGCTGGCTCTGTGCCAAAGGCTGAGCAACTCTAAACCCTAATCTCGTTTTATTTGTTATTTTCGATTTTTGTTTGTTTGGTTTTGTTTCGATTTCTAGTTGTTTTAGGAATTAGTTTCGAATTCCTTGTAGCAATAGGATTCTGTTTTGTTGTGATTTCTAGTTGAATTAGGACTGATTTTTTTTTTTTTTTTTTTGATCTGTTAGGAGTCCTACTGGTTTTAGGATTAGAGATTACGTGTTTTAGAGCTTTCTTGTGTTGTTAGCTGTTGATGCACTTGTATTGTTATAGTTTTAGTTTTGCTATTTCTCTTCATAAGGACTTGTTACTGTGAGCTGTTTTAAATATTTCAGGTACAATGGAGTTGTCTGCAGAAGCTATGGAAGCTCTAAATCAAGCAATGCTCAAGCAGATCAAAGAATCAAATCAGCTAATATCTACCCAGTTCCAGCAACAGATGGAGCAGCTCAGTAACAAATTTGAGCAGCAAATCAAGGATATTGCGCAAGCATCTAGTGCTACTGATCCAGAATCATCAGAACCGCCTAGTCCTAATGAAGCTATACGCCTCGCCAAGGGTAAAGCACATGTGGGAGCATCCTCTAAGCAGCCACGAACCAGAACAGCAAGATCACCTACTGGAGATAGTAAAACCGTGTTCACTCAGAAGAGAAACACAGAAAGTACAGACAGAGAACATCGTCGAACTGGCAGAACATCTACACGTCCACACCGTCGAGCTGAACAAGTAGCTGGGCATCGTGTGTATCTTGAGTCAGAACGTGACTACTCAGAAGAAGATGAAGCTTCAGACCACAGCCTAAGAACATTAAGAAGAGACAGAAACAGAGGCAATGGTAGAGATTATGATCCTTTGAGGCAGCAGCTGAATCACCTCAAGATTCAGTACCCATCTTTTCATGGTACCAATGACCCAGAGACTTATCTAGACTGGGAGAAGAAAATGGAATCAAACTTTCAGGTTCAAGGTACTTATGAGCTGAACAAGGTGAAGATAGCCATCTCAGAATTCAATGGCTATGCATTGTTGTGGTGGGAGCAGCTGGGGCTCACTAGACAGCGAGAGAGAGAGCCTGCAATTACTACTTGGGATCAGCTAGTCATACAGATGAGGAAGAAGTTCGTTCCTGCACACTACCAGAGAGAAACTCTCAGCAAGCTTAGGCGTCTTATTCAAGGTACTAAGTCAGTCAGAGATTACTATCAGGAGCTGGAAACTTTAATGATTAGGGCTGATTTGAGAGAAAGTGAAATCATGGTGATGTCGAGGTTTCTTGGGGGATTGAACAGAGAGATTCAAGACAAGGTAGAGCTACAGAATTATGAAGATGTACAAGAGATGGTGCATAAAGCAGAGCTGATTGAATCGCAGATCAAGAGAAAGAATGTGAGATCTACTTTTGCTTCTAACACCCCAAAACCAAGAGAATTCAGCAAGCCAGCCTATACCAAAGACGCCAAACCAGCTACAGCTACAGTCAAAGAAGAGGTTAAGGTCGATTTCAAACCCAAGAGTGGAACTTCTACAAGTCACATTAGGTGCTTTAAATGCCAAGGAATGGGGCATTACTCCAGGGACTGTCCTAATAAGAAGATGTTTCTGCTACAAGAGGGAGGAGAGATTGCGCCTCAGGACAGTTCAGAGAGTGAACCAGAATCAGAATTAAGAGATGGAGACGAAGCAGCAGCAATGGGAGAGATGTTAGTGACACGCAGAACATTATGTGTTCAAATTCATCCAGATGATAGAGGACAGCGTGAGAAGCTCTTTCACACCAGATGTGTAGTTCAAGACAAGGTCTGTACCTTGATTGTTGATGGTGGTAGCTGATGTAATCCCACGTGATCAACCCCGAAGAAAGGCTGAAAGTGACACGAATATGGAGGATGAAGGCGTGATGATGCTGGTCCGAATTTGACAGCAACGATGGTAAGGAATGGAGGTGAATTCGAATATGATTAGGGTGATGAACAGATGCGACAATGGAGCGATGAACAGCGAATGGTGATGATGATGAAACGTGATGATATTGTGGCTGTGATGGTGGCGTGAATGAGAGGTGAAGAGAATGATTATTACGGATAGTTGTTTAGGTGAAAAGGTGGATTAGAACAGATAGAAGAGTTTCAGAATCACAACGTGTATTGAAACTCAGATTCAAAGAACGCATTCAAGAATCAAAGTGAGAGAAGAAAATCGATATTGCTGCTGGCATAAAAGTTCTTCGCTAAAACAACCTAAGATGGCGTCACATGGGTTTTATAATCAACCCTAAAGACATGAAACCCAAACAACAAAGCGTTTGAAAATAAACAACAAAGCGTTTGAAATTTAATTAAAAACAGCGAGGCGTCCCAACCTTAAGGTTCCTAATTGGTGTACCTCTAAAATAACTAAGTACTAAGCCATAATGACTTGTACCTTATCACCCATTAGTAATGACTCCTAAATAACTCGACGTAGTGATTCATCTGCCTCGTTAAAAACCATGATGATAAAACCCAATGGGACAAAACTCAACATGGGAAAAAGAGTACAGACTGCACACCTAAGTTATTTAGTTGTCATTACCGGGTGAAGTCTTCAAGGTGAATATGTTGAAGACTTGGATCCTCGGTAGATTGAATGACCCTTCAGCTATGAGTGAATGAGCTTCCTTGGCCATCTCCTTAGCTCTTGAGCGAGTGATCCGTCCCACTATCTCCGGTTCCTCTGCAGCTTCTGTTTCCTTGCTAGCCACGGTCATATCAGTAGCTGTACCAATGCTGCTAGTGAAGAGATGGTAAAGAAGCTTAATCTCCAGACCAATTCACATCCTAGGCCATATCAGTTACAGTGGCTGAACAACAAGGGAGCTCTAACTGTGTCTCAGCAAGTAGTAGTTAAGCTAGCGATTGGGAGATATGAAGATGAATTGCTGTGTGATGTGATTCCAATGAAGTCAAGTCACATCCTATTGGGCAGGCCATGACAGTTCGACAGAAGAGTCTTTCATGATGGCTACACAAACAAGCAGTCCTTTGAGTTCAAGGGACGCAAGATCACTCTTCTGCCACTCACACCAAGCGAAATATACCAAGATCAGCTTCATATGAATCGTAAAGATACAGAGAAAGTGTCTAACAGCCTGTACATCAATCACAGCGAATTCAGCAAGATATTTGATCCAGAGATGACAACATTCATGTTTGTGTACACAGAGACACTCACCAGCACTAAACCAGCAGCAGAGCTTCCACATGAGATGATAGAGATCATCGAAGAGTATAAGGATGTTTTTCCCGAAGAGATACCTCCAGGGTTACCTCCAATACGTGGAATAGAACACCAAATCGATTTGGTTCCAGGATCAGCTCTACCAAACAGACCCGCTTACAGGACCAATCCTGTAGAGACAAAGGAATTACAGAAACAAGTAGAAGAGCTGATGAGCAAGGGACATATCAGAGAGAGTTTAAGTCCATGTGCAGTACCAGTGTTGCTAGTCCCAAAGAAAGATGGGTCATGGAGGATGTGCGTTGACTGCAGAGCTATTAACAATATCACAGTGAAGTACAGACATCCTATTCCAAGGCTTGATGATATGCTGGATGAGTTATGTGGATCAGCAATCTTCTCAAAAATCGACTTGAAGAGTGGGTATCATCAGATCAGAATGAAGGAAGGGGATGAGTGGAAAACTGCTTTCAAGACCAAGCAAGGGCTGTACGAATGGCTAGTCATGCCGTTTGGTCTCACCAATGCTCCCAGCACCTTCATGTGCTTAATGAACCATGCTCTCAGACCCTTCATAGGCGTCTTCGTGGTAGTATACTTCGATGATATCCTCATCTACAGCAAAGGTCTGGAAGAACACTTAGAACACATCCGCCAAGTTCTAAATGTTCTTCGTTCTCAATCCCTGTTTGCAAATTATTCTAAGTGTTCATTCTGTACTACTGAGGTTATCTTTCTAGGTTTTATTGTTAGTGCAGAAGGAGTTAGAGTTGACGATGAGAAGATCAAGGCGATAAAGGAATGGCCTGCACCTAAAAACGTGGCAGAAGTCAGGAGCTTTCATGGCTTAGCAGGATTTTACAGGAGACTCGTTCAAGACTTCAGCACCATAGCAGCGCCATTAACTGAAGTTATCAAGAAGGACGTTGGATTTAGATGGGGAGAAGCACAAGAGAAGGCGTTCACAGCCTTAAAAGAGAAGCTTATCAAAGCCCCTATCTTAGTACTTCCTGATTTCATGAAAACTTTTGAGATTGAATGTGATGCCTCCGGAGTGGGTATAGGTGCTGTTTTGATGCAGGATAGGAAACCAGTCGCTTACTTCAGTGAGAAGCTAGGAGGATCGACTCTAAACTATCCTACCTATGACAAGGAGCTGTATGCATTGGTCCGAGCTCTTCAAACGTGGCAGCACTACTTATGGCCCAAAGAATTCGTCATCCACACAGATCATGAGTCTTTGAAACATCTTAAAGGCCAACAGAAACTCAACAAGAGACACGCCAGGTGGATGGAATTCATAGAAACTTTCCCATACATCGTTAAGTACAAGAAAGGTAAGGATAATGTAGTCGCAGATGCATTATCCAGAAGGTACACTCTTGTCTCTACTTTGGCTTCTAAACTAGACGGTTTTGAACATATAGTAGATCTCTATGAAACTGACATTGATTTTGCTGAGAGCTATGGTAAATGCCATAAGTTTGCATTTGAAAAATATTATAGGCAAGATGGATATCTGTTCTATAACAATCGCTTGTGCATACCACGAGGCTCCATAAGAGAACTACTAGTTAGAGAAGCTCATGGAGGTGGACTAGCCGGACATTTTGGAGTATCAAAGACTCTACTTGGACTGCAAGATCACTTCTACTAGCCTCACATGAAGTCAGACGTGGAGAAGGTTTGTTCTAGGTGTGCTATTTGCAAAATAGCAAAGGGTAAAGTACAGCCTAACGGTTTGTACACTCCTCTCCCTATTCCTTCTCAACCCTGGACTCATATATCTATGGACTTTGTACTTGGTTTACCTCGAACCAGGAATGGTAGAGATTCTATCTTTGTTGTGGTTGACAAGTTTAGCAAGATGGCTCATTTCATCTCTAGTCACAAAACAGATGATGCTGTTAGTGTAGCTAATTTGTTTTTCAGGGAAGTGGTATGTCTGCATGGCATGCCTCAAGTAATCGTTTCAGACAGAGATACAAAGTTCTTAGGACATTTCTGGAGAACTTTATGGGCTAAACTAGGAACCAAGCTGTCATTCTCAACCACATGTCATCCGCAAACAGATGGGCAAACCGAAGTGGTGAACAGGACGATATCTACACTCCTTAGGACTCTAGTGAAAAGTAATATCAAGTCATGGGAAGAGTGTCTACCACACGTAGAGTTCGCTTACAATCACGCTAAGCATTCTGCTACTCTATTCTCTCCTTTTGAAATCGTTTATGGCTTTAATCCACAGTCACCTCTAGACTTGATCCCTTTGCCTTTAAGTGTAAAGTGTAGCTTTGATGGCAAAGAAAAGGCTGAACAGGCCAGGAAGATACACGCCAAAGCTAAGGAGAATATAGAGAAGAAGACTAAGCAGTACGAGAAGCACGCGAACAAGGGCAGAAAGGAACTAGTCTTCGAAGAAGGAGACTTGGTGTGGATTCATCTACGCAAGGATAGGTTCCCAGAAGAACGGAAGAGCAAGCTGATGCCACGAGTAGATGGACCATTCGAAATCATCAAGAAGATCAACAACAACGCCTATCAGATTGATCTCCAAGGTAAGTATAACATATCTCCATCGTTCAATGTTTCTGACTTGCTTCCTTATATTGCAGATTCAGATTTGAGGACAAATCCTTTTGAAGAGGGGGAGGATGATATGATCGTGGCAAGCAAGGAACCAGAGGCTGCAAAGGAACCGGAGATAGTGGGACGGATCACTCGCTCAAGAGCTAAGGAGATGGCCAAGGGAGCTCATTTACTCATAGCTGAAGGGTCATTCAATCTACCGAGGATCCAAGTCTTCAACATATTCGCCTTGAAGACTTTACCCGGTAATGATAACTAAATAACTTAGGTGTGCAGTCTGTACTCTTTTTCCCATGTTGAGTTTTGTCCCATTGGGTTTTATTAGCATGGTTTTTAATGAGGCAGATGAATCACTACGTCGAGTTATTTAGGAGTCATTATTAATGGGTGATAATGTACAAGTTACTATACCTTGCACTTAGTTTATTTTGAGGTGCACCAATTAGGAACCTACGGGTTGGGATGCCTTGTTGTTTTATTTTAATTAAAACGCTTTGATGTTTTTTTCTGTTTTAGAACAGCATGTAGTTGAGGGTTTCGATTCAAGGGTGTATATAAACCCATGAGCCGCCTCTTATTTCAATTAGTGAAGGATTTATGTGCTTAAGCAATTTCGAAATTTCTTCTCTCAATCTGATTCCTTGAATGCGTTCTTCGAGTCTGAGTTTCTAAACACTTGTGAACAAGAAACTCTTCTACCAGTTCTAATCCGCTTAATCATTCAAACACCTCTCCATCAAACCATCGAACCCTTTTTGTGTTGTTATTCATCTCCATCGAAATCATATATAACCATATCCGATTCATCTCTTGCCTTATCATCCGTTCATCATCGCTTGTTCACGCATCAATCCTCGCCACGAAGACTCCTCCATCACGTACCAGCCCCAGATCGCTTCCCCCATCAAGTATCATTCAGACCAGCCCCTCGTTCCCTCCTTAAATCATATTGCTTGTCACCCATCATCAGCCTTCATCAGAGTACATCTAGGGAGTTCCTGTCAGAACCCTAAAAGCGACTGGTTTCAGAAATCGATCTTGGAAAATTATCAAAACACTTTCAAAAATTTCAAAACCAATTTTAACAAATACTACACTCAAAATCGGTTCAGATCCAATTGGTTTCACAATTCTATCACACGTCAAATAATTATGAAAATTAAAATAAAAACATAGACAGAAATGGTGATGATAAAACGAAATGATGATGACAATGATGAAACGAAATGAAATGTTGAAACGATGAAAATGGTGATAGAAAACTCAATTTTCAGAGTGGGCTCTGATACCACTTGATATGATCCTCCCAAGAATCAGCACTCTTAAGTTGAGCAAGGATAGATGTGGCTGTGAAGCCTTGGTGCGGAATAGATTTGAATGGTCGATGGATATCACAAGAAGCTTGCGGAAGGGCTTCACGATACCGAAGGTTCTCGAATCAGAGACAACACATGACCTCAAAGACGAGATGATAGATTGATAGACACCACGAAAGGTTGCGGAAGACCCTTTGATAAGCCTTAAGAGATCATAACTCGACAAACAAAAATTGGATCAATGATCTATGCTTAGAAAAGTTTTAGAATAAAAGACAGATGGTTTTACAATGAGATAAACAAAGAACTTAAATAGAAAAGACAAGTCTACATGCAGACTATCTAGGAAATAACAACAATAACTCTAACTTGAAAATTGACCTTTACACTTCCATTTTCGTCACTTCTCTTAGCCAGCAAATGAACAACTTGTTTTGGGCTCTTCTTGGACATATAATTGGCTGAAAATAGGCTAGACTTGATATATATTCCCTTGGGCCAATTTCTGAAGGTTATGCCATGGGCTGGATCAATAAATAGGTGATTTGAATCATTTGCCTCATTAAAAAGCTTGTCAAGAAAACCCAGTGGGACAAAACTTGACAAGGGAAAAAGAGTACAAATGAGACATATGCCCATTTGATGATCGTGTATCAAAACCAGTGAGGTTAAGATAACACCTTTTCCATACTCTTTCTCCGTTCTAGACAAATGATGCTCCTCGGCTTCAAGTTGCTCCTTTCCTTCAAGCTCCTCCTCGGCTACAAGCTCATTTCCATCAGGTTCAAGCTCCATGTCTTTAGTTCCATCATATTCAAGCATAGGTTTAAGCTCCACGTCTTTAGTGCTAGGTAGGATCGCATCAAGCGATGAGGATGACGATAACTCCTAAATCGGTTATAACAAAGATTTAAATGGCTAAGATAGTTTTCGTACCGGCGGCGGTTTCTTTACCGTATATCCCAAACGAAGATTGGCGGTTTTAGTATCAGTTAGCGTCGAATTAGCATCGAAATCACATCAATTCGACGCTAATAGCAATGAATTAGCGTCGAATATATGTGATTTCGATTCTAATTCGACGCTAACTAAAACAAATTTTATGTTTGGGGTTTAGGGTAAAGAATAAAAGATTTAGCGTCGGCGATTCAGAGTGAAGCATAAATGTTATTTATATTGTATCTTAATTGCGAACAAATAAGCATGAATTCATAATTTAAAACAAATGCATGTAAGGACTTTGATTTCAAAAAACTATATAGTTTTACAATTTAAAACAAATTCATTGCTATTTGTGTCGAATTCATGTGATTTCGATGCTAATTCGACGCTATCTGAAACAAATTTTATGTTTGGGGTTTAGGGAAAAGAATGTTAAACGCATCAATTTTTTAGGATTTGACGCTAAACCGACGCTATATTGAATTATTTTGATTAAACCAATGGCGGTAAACCAAAAAATTTCATATTTATTTTGGTTAAACCGTTGGCAGTTAGCGTCGAATTAGTGTCGAATCTAACCAATTCGACGCTAATTTGACGCTAAATAAAAAAAACCGCCAACGGTTTAACCAAAATAAACATGAAATTTTTTTGGTTTACCGCATTTTGTTTAATCAAAATAATTCAATATAGCGTCGGTTTAGCATCAGATTAGCGTCGGATTAGTGTCGGATTAGCGTCGGATAACGGATCTTATAAGACCAACCCAAGCCTTCTTCCTCCTTTCCGATTTCTACAACCGAAGCATACACACATTCTCTCTCTTCCTCTCTCACCGGTGGCCGCCGCCGATTCTTCCTTCTAGTCCTCCTTTCCTTCACGTCGCCGTGGTCCCTTCTCTCTCCCTCCACCGCCGCCTCTCTCTCTATCTGCCGATGTCCCTTCTCTCTCTCTCTCCGCCGCCACCAACCATTCTCTCTCTCCGCCGCTCTCCCTGCAAATGGTAATTTTTTTTTTTAATAAAATTTTTATATATATTAGTAATTTGTTATATATATTAGTAATGTAATTTGATATGAAATAGATTTTAGGAAATGGATTTAGGAATTATGTAGGAAATATATTTTAGGAAATTTGATATGAACAAATTAGATATGAAATAGATTTTAGGAAATATGTAGGAAATAGATTTTAGGAAATGGAATTGAATTTAGATTTGCTATGGATTTATGTGTTTGTATTGATAAGTTATATATAAAATTTATAAATAAAAACGAATTTATGAATTTATATTTTATGAAATTTATTAGTGGTAAGTAAAATAAAACGTATTTATGAATTTTTTGAATTTATAATATATAATTATTTATAATAAAAAAACGAATTTACAAAATTATGGAAAATATAAAATTATTTTTGAAGTTAAATTTATGGATTTATGTGTTTGTATTCATATATTATATATAAAATTTAAGAATTTATGAATTGTTCTACCAAATTTTTTTACAATTTTTTAATTTATTTATGAATTTATATTTTACATATTTTAATTTAATAAATTTGTTTTATTTTTTAGGCGGATAGACCACCTTCATACGGACAGTTATTTGGCGAGAATGCTACGATTCCCGGATCCGATGGTCGTCGCGGATCAGGATAAGGATCAGGATCGGGTTCGCAGGCTGCGAACTATCATCCACGGGCTCCACCACGAGGTGCACCACGAGCTCCGCCACGAGCGCCGCCACCGCCTTAGACAGAGCCAGGGCTAGAAGAAGATGAAGCAGATCATCCCGATGATCACATTGAGGCCCCTCTACCGGCAAACTCACCTTTTATGATGCAGATTAGTGAGTTTCACCGCCAACCGGGACGTGAGACACGTGTTAGGGTTCTCCATCCATTTAGGCCTCCTAGTACTTTATGGTATGATGAATTTTTTTGCAATATTAATAATTAATTTTTTTTTGGGTAATTAATTTTTATTTACAAATTATAATTAAATTATTAACATTTTAATATTTTGTTTTACAGGTTTAGCGATAACCGTGTTTTGCGTTCGGTCACCAAAGCTATCATGACCCATTTCACTATGCTGCATGCTAATTGGAGCTAGACGCCTCAGTCTATTCGAGATATTTGGTGCGAATCGTGGGCGGTAAGTCATTTTACATTCTTTATTTTTACTTATTAAATTATTTGATTTATTAAATATATTAATAACAGTATTCGTATTTTTGTAGCAAGGGTGGCATTGGGATGAATTTCGTACTTTCGAAGTGCGAGCGGCGTTCGAGCAGAAGGCGCTAAAGCGTCTCAACGGTTACGTCGGTAATTTGAAGAAAGGGTGGCGCGCGAAAGGCGATGAGGCGAAGCCGATAGGAGGAAATCATAGCCATAACATTTTCGCCTCCTCTCTGCAACAGTTCTATCCCACCATAGCCATAACATTGTCGGTGAGTTGTGCAGAAGCGAAAGCCACTTTCTTGTGCTCTCCATAGCCATAACATTCAAATATATATTCCATGCGTCGTTCCCAATCTAGATATACCTCTGGATTCAACTTTTCAGCAAAAGTGGGAGGTGTTATCTTGATCTCATGGTTAACTTCTAGCTGCTCACGCTCCCTATGTCGATTTCCTCTTATAGGATCACGTCTCCTCTGGTTTTGGCGTCTCAAGGGATCTCGCTGAAAATCTTTTTCTGCCCCGGACATGCTCTCATCACCAGAATCTTCATCGTCTCTTTGGTTGTTGTTCTGGACATTCCTCCTTGCTTGTTGAGGTCCTTGCTCGTTATTGGGTCCTCTCGGTTGAGGTTGTTCTAGGCGATCAATTCTTTCTCCAAAAGCTCGCAATTCAGTTCTCATCTCTGTTAGCATTCGTAACAAGGCATATTCATGGGTTAGTGTTGTTTCCATCGTTGTTTGTCTCTCCAGCCATGATGAGTGTTCCTCTTGTCCTTGGAAACTCAACAAAAACAACAATTGATTAAAAGCACCGAGTGTAATGCAATTGTGAATCAAACAAGAATTAAACATTTCTCACAATCAAGAATCAATCACTACAAGAAAACACGGTTTTAGCGTCGAATTACATTTCGACACTAAATCGTCGATGCTAATTTTGCGTCGTACTGAATTTCGACGCTAATTCGATGCTGAATTAGCATCGAATATTCGACGCTAATCTGTTGGAATATTAGCATCGAATTACCGTCTACGCATATCCAATGCAAAGATTCGACGCTAATTCGACGCTATTTTTTAAACAACCCGACCCGTTTTTTTTATATATAAATTAGCACCGAATTAGCATCCCCATAAATGCTAACCCTCAACATGATAAAATTCTCAATACAGCAAACATTCAGCGGAAATCATTTAGCAAATAAACCATTAAATAATACTTCATAAACCAATAACCAATCATTCAACATCATAGACCGTTCTATATTGAATCAGTAACAACCTAGCAATCCAATAATCCACGCAAACGAGACCACTAGATCATCCATCTCGTCTTCGCCCTTATTCCACGATCATACTTTATCTTTACCTGCATCACATAGCAAAAAGAGATGCGTGAGTATTATCACAAATACTCAGTGAGACGGTCCTCCCATCAACAGACCATGTACTCAGTCATAGCATAGATACAATACCAGGGTTATCAAACAACACGCAAAACACAACGATCAATACGTCAAACTGACGGCAATCAGAAGTATGTGTCGATCGACACAAACACTCTGTGTCGATCGACACAGTCTGTGTCGCTCAACACAAACATCGTGTGTCGCTCGACACGGAGCTCAGAAAACGCAGAAAACCAGAATCGATCATATCCTCCCATGGATCGATTTCAGACGCGTTTTCATCGATCTCCTGCACAAAATTCAACTTCCAAACACGAATACAACCAGGAACAATAGCAATCAATCATATTCCATCATATCCTAATCCGAGGGTCTATGGTCGCGCACTCACCTTGATTTCGGAATCAATTATCTCATCCACCACAGCTCTGAAACAGAATCGGAAAACTGTTCTGAAAACTAGACAGAGAGATCTACATAATGGTATGTAGATCGTCCTCTGCGTCCCTAAGATTCAATGGGAAAATAGCTCGCAATCACGCTGATCGGAACTGGAAAAACAAAGATTTCGGAAACGACACCCTGAAATCGAAATAACACAGAGAACGGAGATTACCTCCAAAACGGGATCAGAACCCTGATCTAGAAACTAGACAGTGAGGTCTTTCCAACGGCATATGGATCGTCTCCTGATTCTTTCTGGTTCGACAGGAATCCTCCTTCGAAGCGGACTGATAGCAGACACAAAACTGCAGAAACCTCTCTCGGCTAAAGAACGATAACTCTCAGAATACACATCCGATTTACAAACCGTTTCCTCTTTAATCAAGATTAGAGAGTGGAGAACTTACTCTCAAAGTTTCACTCTGATCCGATTCAATCATCCCAGCCGAACGTCTCTTCCAAAAGCCCAAGCAGAATTGATTTTCTCTCAAGGAAATCACTTCTCTCACAATCCTCACATAAACACTCTTTTTCCTCTCTCAACCTCTTCTGATTTCGGCCAAAAGAAAAGAGAAAACGCGTTCCCCATGCTTTAATAACGAAACCCTAGGGTTTCTTAAACCAGCCCAAATCAGAAACCGAAACCGTCGGTCTGATTTTACCCGTGGATCGACACACATGCCCAAAAAAATCCTCTTTTTAGTTCACGGGCGTTACATTTTCGACCTAAAAGATCGTTTTGCCCTAAAGTGAATCCTAGAAGATCCTATACCTATATATATATATACTTGTTTTAGCCTCTTTAGGAGATTAAGAATCTATAAGCAGCAAGAGGGCACGACTAGGTGATACGCCCTGAATTAAGGATCACTCAACCGGGTATTGAAGATAGGATTCACGCCAAGCAGCAGATTGCAAACAAAGGTGAATTTGATGGATTGAAGGGTCGCACAACAGATGTGTAAGTCTGCTGATATTTCCACTCCTCAAAGCCTCTAGATATGACGCACTAGAACAGCAAAGAAGAGGTTGTTACTCGGATATTATGCACCAAGTGATAGAAAATGTTCTTAACAAAGAACAAAGAGAATTCTCTCAAGAAAAATTGATAAAAAAAAAAGATCATCACATTTTCAGATCTTACAAGGGTTTTAAAGAGATGAAAATGAACTAAAAACAAGGCAAATTTGGAATTAAATGCATTAACTATGAAGACCATAATAAAGACTAAGTTTGAACTTCAAAAATGACTCTTCAAGTCACTTCCCTTCCCTTTTTCGTCACTCTCTTTGGACTGCAGATTAGGCACTTGGTTTGGGCTTCTTTTGGGCTTCAAATAGACATGAAACAGACTGAACTTGATGGCTAACACCTTGGAAGGTTTTCTGAAGATTTTGGCCCGGTTTTGATCATCAAATGGGTGATTTGGATGTGAATCATTTGCCTCATTAAAACCTTTCTTTGGAAAACCCATTGGGACAAAACCAAAGATAAGGAAAAAGAGTACATATGATCACATACCTATTTTAGTGATCTTCTTGAGCTTGTATCAAAACCAGAATGGTTTGAGATACATCTTCTCCATTCCAGCCTAAGTGATCGGATTGAGTAAACATGTAGTTAAGTAATCCTCCAACTCCATCCTTAAGCCTTTTAGCTCTCGCACGAGTCATAGGTCCAACTGGTACAACCAAGTTCTCCTCGGCTTCAAGCTCTGGTTCAAGCTGCACTCCATGTTCCATTCCATCCTGAGCTAAAACATCCAGCTGGTCCATGTCTGAATCTTGAGGCGTATCACCTAGCACTAAAGACGTGGAGCTTAAACCTATGCTTGAATCTGATGGAACTAAAGACATGGAGCTTGAACCTGATGGAAATGAGCTTGTAGCCGAGGAGGAGCTTGAAGGAAAGGAGCAGCTTGAAGCCGAGGAGCATCATTTGTCTAGAACGGAGAAAGAGTATGGAAAAGGTGTTATCTTAACCTCACTGGTTTTGATACACGATCATCAAATGGGCATGTGTCTCATTTGTACTCTTTTTCCCTTATCAAGTTTTGTCCCACTGGGTTTTCTTGACAAGCTTTTTAATGAGGCAAATGATTCACATTCAAATCACCCATTTATTGAACTAGCCCATGGCATAACCTTCAGAAATTGGCCAAAGGGAAAATATATCAAGTCTAGCCTATTTTCAGCCAATTATAAGTCCAAGAAGAGCCCAAAACAAGTTGTTAATTTGCTGCCCAAGAGAAGTGACGAAAATGGAAGTATAAGGGTCAATTTTCAAGTTAGACTTATTGTTGTTATTTCCTAGACAGTCTGCATGTAGACTTGTCTTTTCTATTTAAGTTCTTTGTTTATCTCATTGTAAAACCATCTATCTTTTATTCTAAAACTTTTCTAAGCATAGATCATTGATCCAATTTTCGTTTGTCGAGTTATGATCTCTTAAGGCTTATCAAAGGGTCTTCCGCAACCCTTCGTGGCGTCTATCAATCCATCATCTCGTCTTTGAGGTCATGTGTTGTCTCTGATTCGAGAACCTTCGGTATCATGAAGCCCTTCCACAAGCTTCTTGTGATATCCATCGACCATTCAAATTTATTCCGCACCAAGGCTTCACAGCCACATCTATCCTTGCTCAACTTAAGAGTGCTGATTCTTGGGAGGATCATATCAAGTGGTATCAAAGCCCACTCTGAAAGCTGAGTTTCCTATCACCATTTTCATCGTTTCAACATTTCATTTCGTTTCATCATTGTCATCATCATTTCGTTTTATCATCACCATTTCTGTCTATCTTTTTATTTTAATTTTCATAATAATTGTGAAACCAATTGGATCTGAACCGATTTTTAGTGTAGTATTTGTTAAAATTGGTTTGGAAATTTTTGAAAGTGTTTTGATAATTTTCCAAGATCGATTTCTGAAACCAGTCGCTTTTAGGGTTCTGTGTGACTCTTGGTATTATACGAACAGTCACTTACGTTTTAGGCTATAAGATCAATTTGCTTTCATAGAAACTAGTTACTGGGTTGGTTTTGTGTTGTTTTTCAGGAAGAGATGGCCGATCTTAAAGAGAAAACACTCAGCAACAGCGACAAGCTACTCGTTGAGGCTTTGACAGCAAAAATGAAGCAAGTATGGGATAACAAAATGGATTCATTTCGTCAAGAGTGTAAAAGGGCACGAAAAAGGAAGGAAAAAGAGCTTGATCCCAAGCCACTAGACAACACAATGAGTTCAAGATGGAGCAGACCATATCAAACTTCCCACACTCTTAAATCATCTGTTCAATTTAATTCTTATCATGAGTCTGTTTCTAAAATTCAACTTGATATGATCATGGATAGCAAGGACGCTGAGGAACCAGAAGCTGAGAAGGAACCGGAGCTAGTAGGACGGATCACTCGTTCTAGAGCTAAGGAGATGGCTAAGGAAGCTCATTCACTCATAGCAGAAGGATCACTTAGCTTACCGAAGATTCAAGTCTTTAATATCTCCACGTTGAAGACTCCACCCGGTAATGATGACTAAGTAACTTAAGGTGAGGAGTCTGTACTCTTTTTCCCATGTTGAGTTTTGTCCCAATGGGTTTTCTCACCATGGTTTTTAATGAGGCAGATGAATCACTACGTCGAGTTACTTAGAAGTCATTGCTAATGGGTAATAATGTGATTCCGAACCGTTCAGAATGCACTAGTGTTTTAGTAGGGGCGCACCACTTAGGTCCATTTTGGAAGGGACGCCTCGCTGTTTTATTTTAAGTTCTGATGTCTTGTTTTATTTACAGAACGCCTTGTTGTTTTGGTGTCATGTCTCTAGGGTTGATTTATAAAACCCAGCGACGCTTTCTTTGTTTCTTTAGCTAAGAACTTTTATGCAAGAGGCAATTATCGATTTCTTCTCTCACTTTGATTCTTGAATACGTTCTTTGAATCCGAGTTTCAATACACGTTGTGGTTCTGAAACTCTTCTATTGTTCTAAATCGCCTTATCACTTGAAAACACATCCGTAAAAATCATCACCATCACAATCACCATACCGCCGATCATCTCTTCTTCTCCTCATCAACATCGTCGCATCGCTTCAGCATCATCACCACATCCGAATTCATCTCTATTCCTTACACCTCGCTGCTGCCCATTCACGAGTTATCACCATCTCAGCTTCATCTTTGCATATTCGCATCTCCAACAGCCTTTCCTTCGGAGTTGATCACGTGGGATTACATCAAGTGGTATCAGAGCCAACTCTGAACCAAAGGCTGAGAAATTTCTAAAACCCTAAAACGCCATCCTTGTGTTGATTTCTTTGTTTCCGATTTTTGTTTGTTTGCATAAGAATCCTAGGCGATTTGGGAATTTTTTTTGCTACTGATTTCGTTGCATTAAACCTAGGCTAATTGGGAATTTTGTTGCTGATTTTTTTCGTTTGCATATAAAACCTAAGTGAATTAGGATTTTTCTTTTGTTGCTTGCTGAAAACGTTTATTGGTACTCAATTTCGAATCTGTTTTATTGCTCCATAATATCTAATTGTTGTTGCTGGAAATTGGCACTTGTTTGGCGTGATTTATTCTTTAAAATCTGCAATTTTCGTTCATGTCTTGAAGCTTGTCATTTAACTTTGCTAAAAACAAGTTACTGCGAGTTTTTTTGTAATTTGTTTCAGGTACCATGGAGCTTTCGGCTGAGTCTATGGCAGCTCTCAACACAGCCATGGCTGAACAAATCAAGGCATCCAATGAGGTTGTTACAACGCAACTCAATCAGCAAATAGAGCAGCTCAACAACAAGTTTGAGAGTCGTTTCAAGGATCTCCTAAATGAGGCCAGTGCCTCGGATCAAGACTCGTCAGAACCGCCTAGCCCTAGTGAAGCTATCCGCCTCGCCAAGGGTAAAGCACACGTGGGAGCACCCTCTAAGCAACCACGAACCAGAACCGTTAGATCACCCACTGGAGGTAGAGAAACCTTGTTCAATCTGAGGAGAAACACCGAAGGCACAGAGAGAGAGAACCGTCGGACTGGCAGAGCATCTACACGATCACACCGCCGAGCTGAATATGTTGCTGGACACCGAATTTATTTTGATACAGATCATGAGAATTCAGAAGAAGATGAGGCATCAGATCACAGTCTTGTAACATTAAGAAGAGACAGAAACAGAGGCAATGGCAGAGACTATGATCCGTTGAGACAGCAGTTGAACCATATCAAGATCTAGTATCCTCCTTTTCATGGCACTAATGATCCAGAGGTTTATCTTGACTGGGAGAGGAAGATGGAATCAAATTTTGTGGTTCAAGGGACTTATGAGCTTAATAAGGTGAAAATAGCCATCTCTGAATTCAATGGCTATGCACTCTTGTGGTGGGAACAACTGGGACTTACTAGACATCGACATAGAGAACCTCCTGTTACTACCTGGGATCAGCTTGTCACGCAGATGAGGAAGAGGTTTGTTCCAGCCCATCATCAGCGTGAGATCCTTAGCAAGCTTAGGCGTCTTATTCAAGGCACGAAGTCAGTTAGAGACTACTATCAGGAGCTGGAAACTTTGATGATCAGGGCTGATTTGAGAGAAAGTGAAGACATGGTAATTTCTAGGTTCCTTGGGGGATTAAACAGAGAGATTCAAGATAAAGTGGAGCTGCAGAATTATGAAGATGTGCAAGAGATGGTACATAAGGCAGAGCTGATTGAATCGCAGATCAAGAGAAGGATTGGGAGATCAACCTTCACTTCCAACATTCCAAAACCAAGAGAGCTCAGCAAACCGGCCTATACCAAAGACACCAAACCAGCGACCGCTACCGTCAAAGAAGAGGTTAAGATCGAATTTAAGCCAAGAAGTGGAGCTTCTACTAGTCAGGTGAGGTGTTTTAAATGTCAAGGAACGGGACATTACTCCAGGGACTGTCCTAATAAGAAGATGTTTCTGCTTCAAGAAGGGGGGGAGATTGTGCCCCAGGATAGTTCAGAAAGCGAAACGGATTTTGACTTATGATACGTTCCTAGGTGATCAACTCCAAAGGAAAGGCTGTGGTGATGTGAATATGAAAGAGATGAAGACGTGATGATGATGATTCGAAGTGGCAGCAGCGATTGTGTAGGAATGGAGATGGATTTCGATGGGAGGATGGTTGATTCGAATGGTGGCAGATGATGGCGTGATTGATAGAAGATCTTCTTGTAAGCATAAACTTGTAAGAGGATCGGATTCAAAGAGAATAACACTTTGAGTCAAGGAATGAAGAACAACACTTGCTGTTTTCTATTACGGTAAAAATTCCAAAACTGCCTACAAAGGAGACATGTACCAAGTACTTATAGTCTCGACAAAAGAAACCCTAGGGCACACGCCCAAAACAACATGAAGTCTTAAATAAAACTACAAGATGTTTAAACTGAAAATAAAACAACGAGGCGTCCCTTCCAAATGAACCTAAATGGTGCGCCTCTACTAGACTAGTGCATAATCGATATGACTTGCACATTATCTCCCATTGGCAGCAACCCCTAAGTAACTCGACGTAGCAATGATTCTGCCTCGTTAAAAACCTTGGAGAAGAACCTCCTTCCTACCAAAATCCTCACCAAGGAAAAGAGTACAGAACCATCACTTAAGTTACCTAGTGATTGTTACCGGGTTCTTCGGTCTTCAAGATAGAGATGTTGAAGATGTAATCTTTAACCTCCAATTGATTGATGTCTTCTGCTGCAATGCAAGCGTGAGCTTCCTTAGCCATCTCTCTAGCTCGGGAACGAGTGATCCTTCCATCTATCTCCGGCTCTTCCTCCTCTGAGCTTGTCACGATCATATCATCCTCTCCTGATATGATCATGGAAAGCAAGGAAGCTGAGGAACCAGTAGCTGAGGAGGAACCAGAGATAGTTGGAAGGATCACTCGTTCCAGAGCTAAGGAGATGGCCAAGGAGGCTCATTCACTCATAGCGGAAGGATCACTTAGCTTACCGAAGATTCAAGTCTTTAATATCTCCACGTTGAAGACTCCACCCGGTAATGATGACTAAGTAACTTAAGGTGAGGAGTCTGTACTCTTTTTCCCATGTTGAGTTTTGTCCCACTGGGTTTTCTCAGCATGGTTTTTAATGAGGCAAATGAATCACTATGTCGAGTTACTTAGAAGTCGTTGCCATTGGGTGATAAGGTACAAGTCACTATGGCTTAGTACTTAGTTATTTTAGAGGTGCACCAATTAGGAACCTTAAGGTTGGGACGCCTCGCTGTTTTTAATTAAATTTCAAACGCTTTGTTGTTTATTTTCAAACGCTTTGTTGTTTGGGTTTCATGTCTCTAGGGTTGATTATAAAACCCATGTGACGCCATCTTAGGTTGTTTTTAGCGAAGAACTTTTATGCCAGCAGCAATATCGATTTTCTTCTCTCACTTTGATTCTTGAATGCGTTCTTTGAATCTGAGTTTCAAAACACGTTGTGATTCTGAAACTCTTCTATCTGTTCTAATCCACCTTTTCACCAAAACAACTATTCGTAATAATCATTCTCTTCACCTCTCATTCACACCACCATCACAGCCACAATATCATCACGTCTCATCATCATCACCATTCGCTGTTCACTGCTCCATTGTCGCATCTGTTCATCACCCTAATCACATTCGAATTCACCTCCATTCCTTACCATCGTTGCTGTCAAATTCGGACCAGCATCATCACGCCTTCATCCTCCATATTCGCTTCACTTTCAGCCTTTCTTCGGGGTTGATCACGTGGGATTACATCAAGTGGTATCAGAGCCAACTCTGAACCAAAGGCTGAGAATTCCTCTAACCCTAAAACGCCATCTCCATATTGTTTAGTTTCCGATTTTGTTTGCATACGCTAGGCGATTTCTTTGCTGATTTTGCTTCAAATTCGTTTGCTTTCCAAAACCTAGTCGAATTAGGATTTTTGTTACTTGCTGGAAATTAAATTTGGATTTCTTTTGCATAGAAACCCTAGGCGAATTGGTATTGTTTTGTTGCTTGGTGTTAATCGTTTTAGACTTCTAGGATTTCTCTTGTTTGTGAATTCGTGAGTTTGTTAGGATACGTTATAGTTCTTTAAATTTCGTTGCTGCCTTGTGTTGTTTTCTTCAATTCCGTGATTGATCAGTGCTGTTTTTGTGACTAGTTTACTGCAGTTTCTGTGATTGATCATTGTTGAATTAGATCATGTTTCGGTTTTGTGATTTCGCTTAGAACAAATTACTGCGAGTTCCTTTATTGTTTCAGGAACCATGGAGCTTTCGGCTGAGTCCATGGCAGCTCTCAACAAAGCCATGACTGAACAAATCAAGGCATCAAATGAGGCTGTTACAACGCAACTCAATCAGCAGATAGAGCAGCTCACCAACAAGTTTGAGAGTCGTTTCAAGGATCTCCTAAAAGAGGCTAGTGCTACAGATCCAGACTCTTCAGAACCGCCTAGTCCTAATGAAGCTATCCGTCTCGCCAAGGGTAAATCACATGTAGGATCACCTTCTAAGCAACCACGTACCAAAACCGCTAGATCACCCACTGGAGGTAGAGAAACCGTGTTTAATCAGAGGAGACAAGATGGTTCTAGAGTTGAGAGGCATCCAGCACGTCAACAGCGCAGAGAGGAATACATTGCTGGGCACCGAGTCTTCACTGGAAACTCAGAGCTAGAATACTCTGAGGAGGAAGAAGCTTCTCATTATAGCCGAGGAACCGTGAGAAGAGACAGAAACAGAGGCAATGGCAGAGCCTATGATCCTTTGAGGCAGCAGCTTAACCATATCAAGATTCAGTATCCCCCTTTTCATGGCACCAATGATCCAGAGGTTTATCTAGACTGGGAAAGGAAGATGGAGTCTAATTTTCTGGTCCAAGGAACTTATGAGCTTAATAAGGTAAAGATAGCCATCTCTGAATTCAGTGGCTATGCACTATTGTGGTGGGAACAACTGGGAATTACTAGGCAGCGACATAGAGAACCTCCTGTTACTACTTGGGATCAGCTTGTCACGCAGATGAGAAAGAGGTTTGTTCCTGCACATTATCAGCGAGAGACTCTTAACAAGCTTAGGCGTCTTATTCAAGGCACGAGGTCAGTTAGAGACTACTACCAGGAGCTGGAAACTTTGATGATCAGGGCTGATTTGAGTGAAAGTGAGGACATGGTAATGTCTAGATTCCTTGGGGGCTTAAACAGAGAGATTCAGGATAAAGTGGAGCTGCATAATTATGAAGATGTTCAAGAAATGGTACATAAGGCAGAGCTGATTGAATCGCAGATCAAGAGAAGGATTGGGAGATCAACTTTCACTCCTAACGTTCCAAAACCAAGAGAGCTCAGCAAACCAACCTATACCAAGGACATCAAGCCAGCGACTTCTACAGCTAAAGAAGGGGTTAAGGTCGACATTAAGCCAAGAAGTGGAGCTTCTACTAGTCAGATCAGGTGTTTTAAATGTCAAGGAATGGGGCACTACTCCAGGGACTGTCCTAATAAGAAGATGTTTCTGCTTCAAGAAGGAGGAGAGATTGTACCTCAGGATAGTTCCGAAAGTGAGAGTGAGATTGATCT
This sequence comes from Arabis hirsuta, assembly GCA_964056655.1. NCBI lineage: Eukaryota > Viridiplantae > Streptophyta > Magnoliopsida > Brassicales > Brassicaceae > Arabis > Arabis hirsuta. The sequence goes on along the minus strand of OZ053302.1, from coordinate 20,164,387 downwards.
AGAGGAAGAAGAAGAGCCAGCAGCAATTGGCGAGATGTTAGTAGCGCGCAGGACTTTGAGTGTTCAGATTCATCCAAATGATAGAGAACAGCGTGAGAATCTCTTCCACACTAGATGTGTAGTTCAGGGTAAAGTATGCACATTGATTGTAGATGGAGGTAGCTGTACAATTGCTGCTAGTGAAGAGATGGTAACGAAGCTCAATCTTAAGACCATTCCACATCCTAGGCCATACCAGCTACAGTGGTTGAACAACAAAGGAGCTCTAACCGTTTCGCAGCAAGTGTTAGTCAAGTTAGCGATTGGGAAGTATGAAGATGAGTTGCTCTGTGATGTGATTCCTATGAAGTCTAGTCACATGTTATTGGGCAGGCCATGGCAGTTTGACAGAAAGGTTCTTCATGATGGCTACACAAACAAGCAGTCCTTTGAGTTTAAGGGGCGCAAGGTCACTCTTCTGCCACTTACCCCAGCTGAAATCTATAAGGATCAACTTCATATGAACCGCAAGGATAAAGAGCAAGTGTCCAACAGCCTCTACATCAATCACAGTGAATTTTCTAAACTCTTTGATCCTGAAATGACGACATTTATGTTTGTATACAAGGAATCCCTTGTTAGTACTAACTCTTCACAGGAGCTTCCTAGTGCTATGAGTGAGATTTTGCAGGAATACGAGGATGTTTTTCCAGGAGAGATACCTCCAGGATTACCTCCAATCCGTGGAATTGAGCACCAGATAGACTTGGTACCAGGATCCGCTCTACCGAACAGACCAGCTTACAGAACCAATCCTGTAGAGACAAAAGAACTTCAGATAGTTTCAGACATGCCTCAAGTGATAGTTTCAGATAGGGATTCAAAGTTTCTAGGACATTTCTGGAGAACTTTGTGGGCTAAACTAGGAACCAAGCTGGCGTTCTCAACTAGCTGTCATCCTCAAACTGACGGACAAACAGAGGTGGTGAACAGAACCTTGTCTACACTTCTCAGGGCGTTGGTGAAGAGTAATATCAAGTCTTGGGAAGAGTGCCTACCACACGTGGAGTTTGCCTACAATCACGCTAAGCATTCTGCAACTCTCTTTTCTCCTTTTGAAATCGTTTATGGTTTTAATCCACAATCACCTCTAGACTTGATTCCTTTGCCTTTAAGTGTGAAATGTAGTTTAGATGGCAAAGAGAAAGCTGAACAGGTGAGAAAGATACACGCTAAGGCTAAGGAGAATATAGAGAAGAAAACTAAGCAGTATGAGAAACAAGCAAACAAGGGCAGAAAGGAGCTAATCTTCGAGGAAGGAGACTTGGTGTGGATCCACTTGCGAAAGGATCGATTCCCAGAAGAGAGGAAGAGCAAGCTGATGCCACGAGTAGATGGACCATTTGAAGTCATCAAGAGGATCAACAACAACGCTTATCAGATTGATCTACAAGGTAAGTATAACATATCTCCATCGTTCAATGTTTCTGACTTGCTTCCCTATATTGCAGATACAGATTTGAGGACAAATCCTTTTCAAGAGGGAGGGGATGATATGATCATGGAAAGCAAGGAAGCTGAGGAACCAGTAGCTGAGGAGGAACCAGAGATAGTTGGAAGGATCACTCGTTCCAGAGCTAAGGAGATGGCCAAGGAGGCTCATTCACTCATAGCGGAAGGATCACTTAGCTTACCGAAGATTCAAGTCTTTAATATCTCCACGTTGAAGACTCCACCCGGTAATGATGACTAAGTAACTTAAGGTGAGGAGTCTGTACTCTTTTTCCCATGTTGAGTTTTGTCCCACTGGGTTTTCTCAGCATGGTTTTTAATGAGGCAAATGAATCACTATGTCGAGTTACTTAGAAGTCGTTGCCATTGGGTGATAAGGTACAAGTCACTATGGCTTAGTACTTAGTTATTTTAGAGGTGCACCAATTAGGAACCTTAAGGTTGGGACGCCTCGCTGTTTTTAATTAAATTTCAAACGCTTTGTTGTTTATTTTCAAACGCTTTGTTGTTTGGGTTTCATGTCTCTAGGGTTGATTATAAAACCCATGTGACGCCATCTTAGGTTGTTTTTAGCGAAGAACTTTTATGCCAGCAGCAATATCGATTTTCTTCTCTCACTTTGATTCTTGAATGCGTTCTTTGAATCTGAGTTTCAATACACGTTGTGATTCTGAAACTCTTCTATCTGTTCTAATCCACCTTTTCACCAAAACAACTATCCGTAATAATCATTCTCTTCACCTCTCATTCACGCCACCATCACAGCCACAATATCATCACGTCTCATCATCATCACCATTCGCTGTTCACTGCTCCATTGTCGCATCTGTTCATCACCCTAATCACATTCGAATTCACCTCCATTCCTTACCATCGTTGCTGTCAAATTTGGACCAGCATCATCACGCCTTCATCCTCCATATTCGCTTCACTTTCAGCCTTTCTTCGGGGTTGATCACGTGGGATTACATCATCTCCCTCTTGAAAAGGATTTGTCCTCAAATCTGAATCTGCGACATAAGGGAGCAAGTCAGAAACATTGAAAGCATCAGAAATGTTATACTTACCTTGAAGATCAATCTGGTAGGCATTGTTGTTGATCCTTTTGATGATCGCGAATGGTCCATCAACCCTTGGCATTAGCTTGTTCTTTCGTTCAGCTGGAAATCGCTCCTTCCTCAGATGGATCCACACCAGATCTCCTTCTTCAAAAATTAGCTCCTTTCTTCCTTTGTTGGCATGCTTCTCATACTGCTTTGTCTTCTTCTCGATGTTCTCCTTAGCCTTAGCATGTATTCTCCGAACCTGTTCAGCTTTTTCCTTGCCATTCAAACTGCATTTTCCACTTAAAGGCAAAGGGATCAAGTCTAGAGGTGATTGTGGATTAAACCCATATACAATTTCAAAAGGAGAAAAGAGAGTAGCAGAATGCTTAGCGTGATTGTAAGCAAACTCGACATGAGGCAGACACTCTTCCCATGTCTTGAGGTTACTTTTCACCAAAGTCCTTAGAAGTGTGGACAACGTTCTATTCACCACCTCGGTCTGTCCATCGGTCTGAGGGTGGCATGTAGTTGAGAATGAGAGCTTGGTTCCTAGCTTAGCCCAAAGCATTCGCCAAAAATGTCCTAAGAACTTCGTGTCTCGATCTGAAACGATAACCTGTGGCATTCCATGCAGTCTTACTACTTCCCTGAAAAACAAGTTAGCTACACTCACGGCATCATCTGTCTTGTGGCTAGCTATGAAGTGAGCCATCTTGCTAAACCTGTCAACAACTACAAAAATAGAATCTCTACCATTTCTGGTTCGAGGTAAGCCAAGTACAAAATCCATAGAAATATTGGTCCAAGGTTGAGAAGGGATAGGCAGAGGAGTATACAAACCATGAGGTTGAACTTTACTCTTAGCCATCTTACATACAGCACATCTAGAACAGACCTTCTCAACGTCTTTCTTCATGTTTGGCCAGTAGAAGTGATCTTGTAGTCCAAGGAGAGTCTTTGTTACGCCAAAATGTCCAGCTAACCCGCCTCCATGAGCTTCTCGAACCAGTAGTTCTCGGATGGATCCGCGAGGTATGCATAACCGGTTACTGAAGAACAAGTATCCATCCTGCCTATAAAACTTCTCACAGGCAAACTTATGACATTTGGCATAGCTCTCAGAAAAATCAGTATCAAATTCATAAAGATCTATAATATGTTCAAATCCAATCAACTTTGACGCTAAAGTAGAGATAAGAGTGTACCTCCGGGATAATGCGTCTGCGACCACATTATCCTTACCTTTCTTATACTTAACTATGTATGGGAATGTCTCAATGAACTCCATCCACCGCCCATGTCTTTTATTAAGCTTCTGTTGACCCTTGAGGTGTTTCAACGACTCGTGATCAGTATGAATGACGAATTCCTTAGGCCATAGGTAATGTTGCCACGTCTGGAGAGCTCGAACCAATGCATATAGCTCCTTGTCATAAGTCGGGTAGTTCAGAGTAGATCCTCCTAACTTCTCACTGAAGTATGCTACGGGCTTCTTATCCTGCATTAGCACTGCTCCAATACCTATTCCAGAAGCATCACATTCAATCTCAAAAGTCTTAAGAAAATCAGGAAGTACTAAAAGAGGAGAATTGATAAGCTTCTCTTTAAGGGCTGTAAAAGCCTGCTCTTGGGCGTCTCCCCACTTGAACCCCACATCTTTCTTGATGACTTCTGTCAAGGGCGCAGCTATGGAGCTGAAATCACGAACAAAACGTCTGTAGAATCCTGCTAGGCCATGAAAGCTCCGGACTTCTCCCACATTCTTAGGGGTCGGCCACTCCTTGATAGCCTTTATCTTCTCTTCATCTACTTTAACTCCTTCTGCACTTACTACAAAGCCTAAAAAGACAATTTCGTTAGTACAAAAAGAACACTTAGAGAAATTAGCAAAGAGAGATTGAGCGCGAAGAACATCTAGAACCGATCTGATATGGTCCAGATGTTCCTCCAAACCTTTACTGTAGATGAGGATATCATCAAAGTAGACTACCACAAATACTCCAATGAACTGTCTCAGGGCATGGTTCATTAATCTCATGAAGGTGCTAGGAGCATTGGTGAGGCCAAACGGCATGACTAGCCACTCGTAGAGTCCTTGCTTTGTCTTGAACGCTGTCTTCCACTCATCTCCTTCTTTCATTCTGATCTGATGATACCCACTCTTCAAATCTATCTTGGAAAAGATTGTTGATCCACACAGCTCATCCAGCATATCATCTAGTCTTGGAATCGGATGCCTATACTTCACAGTGATGTTGTTGATAGCTCGACAGTCTACACACATCCTCCAAGACCCATCTTTCTTAGGAACTAACAGAACCGGCACTGCGCAAGGACTCAAGCTCTCTCGGATATGTCCTTTACTCATCAGCTCTTCCACTTGTTTCTGCAGCTCCTTAGTCTCTACAGGGTTGGTTCGATACGCTGGTCTATTAGGCAATGCAGATCCTGGTACCAAATCAATCTGATGTTCTATTCCGCGGATTGGAGGTAAGCTTGGTGGAATCTCTTCTGGAAATATGTCCCTGTATTCCTGCAAAATCTCAGTCATAGCACTAGGAAGCTCCTGTGAGGGGTTAGTACTAACAAGGGTTTCCTTGTACACAAACTTGAAAGTAGTCATTTCAGGATCAAAGAGTTTAGAAAATTCACTGTGGTTTATGTAGAGGCTGTTGGCGACTTTCTCCTTCTCCTTGAGCTTCATCTGAACCTGATCTTGGTAAATCTCGCTAGGAGTAAGTGGCAGTAGGGTAATCTTGCGGCCTCTAAACTCAAAGGAATGCTTGTTGGTGTAGCCGTCATGGATAACCCTGCGATCTGATTGCCACGGCCTACCCAGCAGCACATGACTAGAACCCATGGGAATAATATCACATAGAACCTCATCTTCATACTTCCCAATAGATAAAGAAACCATCACTTGTTGAGATACGATCAAGGCTCCACTTTCATTCAGCCACTGAAGCTTATACGGTCTTGGATGAGGGATAGTCTTGAGGTGGAGCTTCTTAACCATCTCTTCACTTGCAGCATTAGTACAGCTTCCACCATCTATGATCAGACTACAAACTTTCTCTTTGATGAAGCAGCGTGTATGAAACAGGTTCTCGCACTGACACTTCTCTTCAGGTTGGTTCTGAACACTCAAAGTTCTTCTTGCAACCAGCATCTCACCCACGGCAGCAGCTTCTTCCTCTTCTTCTAGCTCAAATTCGGCCTCTGATTCCTCTTGAGGAACTATCTCCTCTCCCTCTTGTAACAGAAACATCTTCTTGTTTGGGCAGTCTCGAGAGTAATGTCCCATTCCTTGACATTTAAAGCACCTTACGTTGCTGTTGGAGTTACCACTTCTTGGTTTGAACTCGGATTTAGCTTCTTCTTTAACCCCAGTAGAAGCCAGTTTGATGTCTCTGGAATAAGCTGGTTTGTTGCTCTCCTTAGGCTTAGGCACACTAGGCGTGAAAGTAGACTTGATGATTCGCCTCTTGACTTGAGATTCAACCAATTCCGCCTTATGCACCATCTCTTGTATATCTGCGGAATCCTGAAGTTCTACCTTGTCTTGAATTTCTCGGTTAAGTCCTCCAAGAAATCTTGACATAACCATCTCTTCTCCTTCTCTTAAATCTGCACGAATGAGCAAAGTTTCCAATTCCTGATAATAATCTCTAACAGACTTTGTACCTTGGATGAGGCGCCTAAGCTTGTTTTGTATCTCGCGCTGATGATGGGCTGGAACGAACCTCTTCCTCAGCTGCATAACAAGCTGATCCCAAGTAGTAATGGGAGGTTCTCTAAGGCGGTTTCTGGTGATCCCCAACTGCTCCCACCATAGAAGTGCATACCCATGGAATTCTGAAACTGCAATCTTCACCTTGTTGAGCTCGTAAGTACCTTGGACCAGAAAGTTAGACTCCATCTTCCTTTCCCAATCTAGATAAGCTTCGGGATCATTAGTTCCATGGAAAGGAGGATACTGGATTCTGATATGACTCAGCTGCTGGCATAGAGGATCATAATCTCGTCCATGTCCTCGGCCTCGATCTCTTCTCACAGTTCCTCTGCTATGATCAGAAGCTTCTTCCTCCTCATAGTACTCTGGTTCGGTTTCCATGAAGACTCGATGCCCAGCTATGTATTCCTCTCTGCGGTGCTGACGTTCTTGATGCCTATCAACTCTGGAACCATCTCGCTTCCTCTGATTAAACATAGTCTCTCTACCCCCAATCTGATTTTGGTTAGTCTTAGCTTTAGGTCGACCTTCAGGAGGTGTTGTATCGCGCCTAGACCTTCGGGCAGATGCTCCTATGTGTCCTTTACCCTTAGTGATGCGTATAGCTTCCGAAGGGGTGGGTGTCTGTGAAGACTCTTCTCCACTCGCACTAAGCTCTTTCAAAAGATCACTAATCTGGGTTTCAAACTTGTTGTTGAGCTGATCAATCTGCTGTGAGAGCTGCGTTGTAATGGCTTCATTGGATGCCTTGATTTGTTCAGTCATGGCTTTGTTGAGAGCTGCCATGGACTCAGCCGAAAGCTCTATGGTACCTGAAACAAGTTACAAAAACTCGCAGTAACTTGTTCTAGCAAAGTCAATTGACAAAATTCAAAACATGTACGAAAGATTTGCAGATTTTACAAGAATAATCCACGCTAAACAAGTGCTAATTTCCAGCAACAACAATTAGATATGATGAAGCAATAAAACAGATTCGAAAATTGAGCACAAACAAACGATTTCAGCAAGCAACAAAAGAAAACCCCATTCACCTAGGTTTTATATGCCATCGAAAAATCAGAAACAAAATTCCCAAATAGCCTAGGTTTAATGCAACGAAATCAGTAGCAAAACAATTCCCAAATCGCCTAAACAAAATTCCCAAATAGCCTAGGTTTAATGCAACGAAATCAGTAGCAAAACAATTCCCAAATCGCCTAGGATTCCTATGCAAACAAAGAAAGCAACACAAGGATGGCGTTTTAGGGTTAGAGATTTCTCAGCCTTTGGTTCAGAGTTGGCTCTGATACCACGTGATGCATTCCTAGGTGATCAACTCCAAAGGAAAGGCTGTGGTGATGTGAATATGAAAGAGATGAAGACGTGATGATGATGATTCGAAGTGGCAGCAGCGATTGTGTAGGAATGGAGATGGATTTCGATGGGAGGATGGTTGATTCGAATGGTGGCAGATGATGGCGTGATTGATAGAAGATCTTCTTGTAAGCATAAACTTGTAAGAGGATCGGATTCAAAGAGAATAACACTTTGAGTCAAGGAATGAAGAACAACACTTGCTGTTTTCTATTACGTTAAAAATTCCAAAACTGCCTACAAAGGAGACATGTACCAAGTACTTATAGTCTCGACAAAAGAAACCCTAGGGCACACGCCCAAAACAACATGAAGTCTTAAATAAAACTACAAGATGTTTAAACTGAAAATAAAACAACGAGGCGTCCCTTCCAAATGGACCTAAATGGTACGCCTCTACTAGACTAGTGCATAATCGATATGACTTGCACATTATCTCCCATTGGCAGCAACCCCTAAGTAACTCGACGTAGCAATGATTCTGCCTCGTTAAAAACCTTGGAGAAGAACCTCCTTCCTACCATATTCCTCACCAAGGAAAAGAGTACAGAACCATCACTTAAGTTACCTAGTGATTGTTACCAGGTTCTTCGGTCTTCAAGATAGAGATGTTGAAGATGTAATCTTTAACCTCCAATTGATTGATGTCTTCTGCCGCAATGCAAGCGTGAGCTTCCTTAGCCATCTCTCTAGCTCGGGAACGAGTGATCCTTCCATCTATCTCCGGCTCTACCTCCTCTGAGCTTGTCACGATCATATCAACTTAGAAGAAGAAGAAGAGCCAGCAGCAATTGGAGAGATGTTAGTAGCACGCAGAACCTTGAGTGTTCAGAGTCATCCAGATGATAGAGGACAGCGTGAGAATCTCTTCCACACTAGATGTGTAGTTCAGGGCAAGGTCTGTACGATGATTGTAGATGGAGGTAGCTGCACAAATGCTGCTAGTGAAGAGATGGTAAAGAAGCTCAATCTTAAGACCACTTCACATCCTAGACCATACCAGCTACAGTGGTTGAACAACAAGGGAGCTTTAACCGTTTCTCAGCAAGTGTTAGTCAAGTTAGCGATTGGGAAGTATGAAGATGAGATACTTTGTGATGTGATCCCTATGAAATCTAGTCACGTTTTATTGGGCAGACCATGGCAGTTTGACAGAAAGGTTCTTCATGATGGCTACACCAACAAGCAGTCATTTGAGTTCAAGGGGCGCAAGGTCACTCTTCTTCCACTCACACCAGGTGAAATCTATCAGGACCAACTTCACATGAACCGCAAGGAAGCAGAGAAAGTTTCTAACAGCCTCTACATCAATCACAGTGAATTTTCTAAACTCTTTGATCCTGAAATGACTACTTTTATGTTTGTGTACAAGGAAACCTTTGTAAGTACTAACCAATCACAGGAGCTTCCTAGTGCTATGACTGAGATATTGCAGGAATACAGGGATGTTTTTCCAGAAGAGATACCTCCAGGATTACCTCCAATTCGTGGAGTTGAACACCAGATAGACTTGGTACCAGGATCAGCTCTACCGAACAGACCAGCTTACCGAACCAATCCTGTAGAGACAAAGGAACTTCAGAAACAAGTAGAAGAGTTGATGAGTAAAGGACATATCAGAGAAAGCTTAAGTCCATGCGCAGTACCAGTCTTGTTAGTCCCTAAGAAAGATGGATCATGGAGGATGTGTGTAGACTGCAGAGCTATCAATAACATAACAGTGAAGTACAGGCATCCTATCCCAAGGCTTGATGACATGCTGGATGAGTTGTGTGGATCAACAATCTTCTCAAAAATCGATCTAAAGAGTGGATACCATCAGATCAGAATGAAGGAAGGGGATGAGTGGAAAACTGCTTCCAAGACCAAGCAGGGGCTGTATGAATGGTTAGTCATGCCGTTTGGTCTCACCAATGCTCCCAGCACCTTCATGCGCTTAATGAACCATGCCTTGAGACCGTTCCTAGGAATCTTCGTGGTAGTCTACTTCGACGACATACTCATCTACAGCAAAGGTTTGGGAGAGCATTTAGAACACATCCGCAGAGTTCTAGATGTTCTTCGTTCTCAATCCCTTTTTGCAAATTACTCTAAATGTTCATTCTGTGTTGCTGAAGTTATCTTTCTAGGCTTTGTTGTTAGTGCAGAAGGAGTTAGGGTTGATGACGAGAAGATCAAGGCAATAAAGGAATGGCCTGCACCTAAAAACGTTGCAGAAATCCGAAGCTTTCATGGGTTAACAGGATTCTACAGAAGATTTGTCCAAGACTTCAGTACCATTGCAGCACCGTTAACAGAAGTCATCAAGAAGGACATTGGCTTCAGATGGGAAGAAGCACAAGAGCAGGCGTTTACTGCCCTTAAAGAGAAGCTTATCAATGCCCCTCTTTTAGTACTTCCTGATTTTTTGAAAACTTTTGAGATTGAGTGTTGATGAACCCCTGATGAGGAGATTCAGATTGTCCCTGATTCTTTGAAGGCGGATCAAAGGATTTGGATGAAGAGTGGATCTATTCTGTTGATGATAATGATCGATTGATGACTGATGATGATGGAACAGGGGGCTGGACGTCGTGATGATTAGTGTTCTTCAGTGATGATCTATGAACTGATCACAACTTGTATAGATGTGTTTGTGATCAAGAGAATGAACTCTGATTTCGATCACGAACAGTTTGCAATTAGAGAATGAACTCTTCAGCAATCAATGTTCATATGATGAACAAAGGATTCACAAGGTTTTGGAGATATTTTTTTGCAAAAAAAAGGTGAATGCTTTAACTGAAACAAATCCAAACGTTTTTTTAGAAAGGAGACCAACAGACTTGCTGTTTTACGAAAAAGAAAACTGTAGAAAACTAGGCAAGACCAAAGACTGAGTAATTGTAGAGTTTGACTCGGTTTTGGTCTTGATCTTCCATTGAATTCGGTTCTGGTTCAGTGTAAACCAAAGCAGCAATCGATTTCCTCAATCTCCTGGTTTGTGATCTGGTAATTGGGCCTTTAGACAAATAGAATGGGTCTTGATCTGGATTGGAATGGGCTGAGAAAGGAAGAACATCCTTAGGCAATTGGCCAGAAACTTGTTTGGGCTGAGCAGCTCCATCGCTATCCTCACTCTCATCCAACTCGTCCAAATCAGCTCCTATATCAAGTCCGGTTGCATCATCCCCTCCTTCTTTAAAAGGATTTGACCTCAAATCCGATTCATCTGCACAAAATGGGATCAAGTCAGCAACATTGAAGGTTGAACTAACAGAATACTTACCTTGAAGATCTATCTTATAAGCGTTGTTGTTAATGCGCTCTAGAACTTTGAATGGCCCATCTGTCCTTGGCAAAAGTTTGGACTTTCTCTCATTAGGAAATCTGTCTTTCCTTAAGTAAATTGATACCAAGTCTCCTGGTTCTAGTATCAACTCACGCCTCTTCTTGTTGGCATATTTCTCATACTCTTTAGTCCTTGCTTCTATGTTCTTCTTAACCTGTTCATGCAAAGAAATAGTAAACTCGGCCTTGGCCTGTCCATCAAGGTTAGTCTGCTCATTGATAGGCAAAGGTAACAAATCCAGAGGAGTCAAAGGACTAAACCCATACACAATCTGAAAAGGAGAGTACCTTGTAGTCCTATGAACTGAATGGTTATAAGCAAACTCGACATGAGGCAAGCAATCCTCCCAAGACTTAATGTTTTTCTTAACCATAATGCGCAAAAGAGTAGACAAGGTCCTATTAACTTGGGGTCGGTTCTTGGCTTTGGCCTGAGTGCAAACAATGCATCTGCTGCAATGTTTCTCCACGTCCTTCTTCATGCTTGGCCAGAAGAAATGCTCTTTTAGAATACTGAGAGTTTTGGCTACGCCAAAGTGCCCCATCAAACCTCCTCCATGTGATTCCCTGATATACAACTCTCTCAAAGAACACTTAGGCAAACACAATCGATTTTCAAAGAATAAAAACCCATCAGATTGGTAGTATTTGCCACTAGTGTGCATCTCACTGTTCTTAAAATGTTCTTTGAAATCAGGATCATCAGCATAATAGGTTTTTACTTGATCAAAACCTAACAACTTAGTTTCCATGGAAGTAAGCAAGGTATACCTTCTAGACAGTGCATCAGCAACAACATTTTCCTTACCTTGTTTGTAGTGGATAACATAAGGAAACGTTTCAAGAAATTCAACCCACTTGGCGTGTCTCTTGTTCAGCTTGTGTTGGCCCTTGAGGTGTTTGAGTGACTCATGATCAGTGTGTATCACGAACTCCTTTGGCCAGAGATAGTGCTGCCAGGTCTCAAGAGCTTTGATCAAGGCATAGAGCTCCTTGTCATAGGTAGGATAATTCAGCATAGCTCCCCCAAGTTTCTCACTGAAATAGGCGATTGGCCTCTTCTCCTGCATCAGCACTGCTCCAATTCCTACACCAGAAGCATCACACTCAATCTCAAAGGTCTTGGTAAAATCAGGAAGAACTAGTAAAGGGGCATTAGTCAACTTCCCTTTTAGGTTTTGGAAAGCCTCCTCTTGTGCCTTTCCCCACTGGAAACCCACATTCTTCTTGATAACTTCAGTAAGAGGTGCTGCAATGGTGCTGAAATCTTTTACAAATCTTCTGTAGAAACCAGCCAATCCATGAAAGCTTCTTACTTCACTAACGTTTTGGGGACTTGGCCAATCTCGAATTGCTTTGATCTTTTCCTCGTCCACCTTGATTCCTTGAGCTGTAACAACAAAGCCTAAAAACACAAGGTGATCTGCTCCAAAAGTACACTTCTTAAAATTAGCAAAAAGTGACTCTTTCCTAAGCACTTCAAGAACAGATTTCAGATGACTAATATGCTCATTCAAACTCTTGCTGTAAATCAAAATATCATCAAAATAAACTACAACAAAATGACCTATGAATGCTCTTAGGACGTGGTTCATCAATCTCATGAATGTACTGGGTGCATTTGTTAGACCAAATGGCATAACAAGCCATTCATACAATCCATGTTTGGTTTTAAATGCAGTTTTCCACTCATCTCCCTCTTTCATCCTAATCTGATGATAACCACTTTTCAAATCTATCTTAGAGAATACACAGGACCCATGCAATTCATCCAACATATCGTCAAGTCTAGGGATAGGATGTCTGTACTTTACCGTGATATTATTGATAGCTCGGCAGTCAACACACATGCGCCAACTTCCATCTTTCTTTGGCACCAAGAGTACAGGCACTGCACAAGGACTCATGCTCTCTCTGATGTGTCCTTTCTCCATTAACTCGTCCACTTGCCTTTGGAGTTCCTTAGTCTCTTCAGGATTAGTCCTATATGCGGGTCGATTAGGCAGAGAAGCTCCAGGAACCAAATCTATTTGGTGTTCAATTCCTCTGATTGGTGGCAGACCGTTGGGGCTTTCTTCTGGAAAGATATCAGCATATTCCTGGAAAATAAACTCAAACTCACTCGGTAGCACCGGTTCCAAGTCAGAAGAAGTCATTAGTGCACCCTTAAAGACAAACAAAAGCATAGGCTGTTGAAGGTACATAGCTTTCTTAACCTCACTGTTTTTGGCCATGGGATGTACCTCCTTGCTTTTCTTTCCATCAGTTGGTTTTTCCTTGTCTTTAGCTTCCTGCCGCTTGTGTTTGAGTTGGATTTGGTCAGCATGAACCTCCTGTGGTGACAACGGTGCAAGAACAATCTTCTTATCTCGGTGGATGAATGAATGGCGGTTTGTGAACCCATCATGAATGGCTTTCTTGTCGAACTGCCAAGGCCTTCCCAGCAAGATATGGCTTGAATCCATTGGCAGAACATCACAAACAATCTCATCTTGATATCTCCCAATGGTTATAGGCACCATTACTTGTTCTGTGACTTTCAACTCGCCATCTTCATTAAGCCATTGAAGCAGATATGGTTTAGGATGTTTTCCAGTCATTAATCCCAGCTTACCTACAAGAGATTCACTAGCAACGTTAGTACAGCTCCCACCATCTATAATCAAACTACAAACTTTATCATAAACAGTGCATCTAGTATGAAAGAGATTCTCCCTTTGATCATTTTCTTCTGGTTTGGTCTGGACTTTTAGTGATCTCCTTGTAACCAGAAGCTCTCCATGAACTGGGTAGTCTATAGCTTCTTCTTCTGATGCATCAGCCTTTTCTTCTTCAGAAACCAGCTCGCCACTATCCAAGAGGATCATCACCTTCTTGTTGGTACACTCATTAGCATAGTGTCCAAATCCATGGCACTTGAAGCACTTCACATCTCTTGCTCTTACTGCTGGTGCCTTGCCCTTATCATCATGCTGGTAGCTTTTTGATTCTTCTTTTGGCTTGACAAAGATCTTGTTGTCCTTGATGTTAGATGATCTGAAGTTGTTGCCGTAGGATCCCTTTGTAGTATTCTTTCTCTTCAGCTGCTGTTCAATAAGAATAGCCTTGTGAAGAAGCTCATAGATGTCTTCATAGTCCTGCATTTCCAAACGGTCCTGGATGTCCCTGTTAAGACCAGCCTGAAAACGAGCCATTGTTGCATCAGGAACTTCATCAACCGCAGCCTTGATCATGAGGATCTCCATCTCTTGATAGTAGTCTTCAACACTTCTGCTGCCTTGTGTAAGTCTCCTTAGTTTCTGATGGACTTCTCTGTTGTAGTGGCTAGGAACAAACCTCTTCTTCATGATTGTTTTGAGCTCAAACCAAGAAGCCACTTGAGGTTCTCCTGTTCTACGTCTGGTAGTGACAACCTGATCCCACCAATGAAGTGCATAGCCTCCAAATTCAGTCACAGCTAGCTTTACTTTCTTTGTTTCAGAAAAGTTTTGACAATCAAAAACAAGCTCCATCTTCTTTTCCCACTCCAAGTAAGTGTCAGGATCATTCTTGCCACTGAAAGTTGGTACTCTTAGCTTGAGGTTACCAAGACTATCATCAGGTCTGTCTCTCTGTGCTTGGTTAGTAGTGGGTCTGGCCTGAGCCGCTGTCCTTACTGAGCTTACTTCTTCAGTATCTCTTCCAGAGGATGTGTCATCGTTCTCAGTCTCTCCTGTATCAATCCTCTTGCCTCTCCTCTTACTCCTTGCAACTCTTCTTGCCTGCGAGGTCTGTCCAAAGATAGCATTAGTATTGTCGTTAATAAGATCATTGGCCTTCATTCTTTTCACGATCTCAGCCATCATTGCTTCCATCTGCAATTGATTAAAGTTAATAGGTGCAGATTCCTCTTGCTCCTTGTTCCTATCTGACATGGCTTTCTGTTCAAGAAACTAAACAAAGAATAAGTTAGTACAAACCAAAAGCCGAAGCCTCTCAACTCACAAGTGTTTCTCTCAAGTGTTTTTTTGTGATTTTTCTTGTGAATCCAGTAGCTCAGCAACAAACAGAGATCAAGCTTCCAGAGAACAAACCCCAATCCCAAAACAGAAGAAGATAGACAGTTTAAGAGACTTTGTTTTGCAAGAGGTTTTACCACCAGGGCTGGATTTCTCCTCAGCCAGGCCGGTTTTCTCCTCAGCCTAAGTCGGATTTCTCCTCGACTTTCTATGATTTCTCTATGATTTTTTTTTTTTTAAAGCTGGATGGCCCTCTTGCAGATACAAACAGATAGACAGAAAAGAGAATTTGGACAGATTTATAGAAATAGAAAACTCAAAACGTGTTTCCCAAAAGAAAGAGAGAATTCGAACAGTTTTGAAACAAACCCTAGATCCCGAGCCTTCAATCTGCTCTGATACCACTTGATGAACCCCTGATGAGGAGATTCAGATTGTCCCTGATTCTTTGAAGGCGGATCAAAGGATTTGGATGAAGAGTGGATCTATTCTGTTGATGATAATGATCGATTGATGACTGATGATGATGGAACAGGGGGCTGGACGTCGTGATGATTAGTGTTCTTCAGTGATGATCTATGAACTGATCACAACTTGTATAGATGTGTTTGTGATCAAGAGAATGAACTCTGATTTCGATCACGAACAGTTTGCAATTAGAGAATGAACTCTTCAGCAATCAATGTTCATATGATGAACAAAGGATTCACAAGGTTTTGGAGATATTTTTTTGCAAAAAAAAGGTGAATGCTTTAACTGAAACAAATCCAAACGTTTTTTTAGAAAGGAGACCAACAGACTTGCTGTTTTACGAAAAAGAAAACTGTAGAAAACTAGGCAAGACCAAAGACTGAGTAATTGTAGAGTTTGACTCGGTTTTGGTCTTGATCTTCCATTGAATTCGGTTCTGGTTCAGTGTAAACCAAAGCAGCAATCGATTTCCTCAATCTCCTGGTTTGTGATCTGGTAATTGGGCCTTTAGACAAATAGAATGGGTCTTGATCTGGATTGGAATGGGCTGAGAAAGGAAGAACATCCTTAGGCAATTGGCCAGAAACTTGTTTGGGCTGAGCAGCTCCATCGCTATCCTCACTCTCATCCAACTCGTCCAAATCAGCTCCTATATCAAGTCCGGTTGCATCAAGTGTGATGCCTCTGGAGTAGGTATAGGAGCTGTTTTGATGCAGGATAGGAAACCGGTGGCTTATTTCAGTGAGAAGCTGGGAGGATCAACCCTCAACTATCCCACCTATGACAAGGAACTATATGCGTTGGTTCGAGCTCTTCAAACGTGGCAGCACTACTTGTGGCCCAAAGAATTCGTCATTCACACAGATCATGAGTCTCTCAAGCACCTCAAAGGACAACAGAAGCTCAACAAGAGACACGACAGGTGGATGGAGTTCATTGAGACGTTCCCCTACATCATTAAGTACAAGAAAGGTAAGGATAATGTAGTCGCAGATGCATTATCCAGAAGGTACACTCTTGTTTCTACTTTAACTTCAAAGTTAAATGGATTTGAGCATATCGTAGACCTTTATGAAACTGACATCGATTTTGCTGAGAGCTATGGCAAGTGCCATAAGTTTGCATTTGAAAAGTATTTTAGGCAGGATGGATATCTATTCTACAACAACCGATTGTGCATACCACGCGGGTCTATTAGAGAACTGTTAGTTAGAGAAGCTCATGGGGGTGGACTGGCTGGACATTTTGGAGTAACAAAGACTCTACTTGGACTGCAAGATCACTTCTACTGGCCTAACATGAAGTCAGACGTTGAGAAGGTTTGTTCTAGGTGTGCTGTTTGCAAAATGGCAAAGAGTAAAGTACAGCCTCACGGTTTGTATACTCCTCTCCCTATCCCTTCTCAACCTTGGACTCATATTTCTATGGATTTTGTGCTTGGCTTACCTCGAACCAAAAATGGTAGAGATTCTATTTTTGTGGTTGTTGACAGGTTTAGCAAGATGGCTCACTTCATTGCTAGTCACAAGACGGATGACGCTGTTATTGTGGCTGACTTGTTTTTCAGAGAAATAATACGTCTCCATGGCATGCCTCAAGTGATAGTTTCAGACAGAGATACCAAGTTTCTAGGACACTTCTGGAGAACCCTATGGGCTAAACTAGGAACCAAGTTGGCATTTTCAACTACTTGTCATCCTCAGACTGGCGGTCAAACAGAGGTGGTGAACAGAACATTGTCTACACTTCTCAGAGCGTTGGTAAAGAGTAATATCAAGTCATGGGAAGAGTGCCTACCACACGTGGAATTTGCTTACAATCACGCTAAGCATTCTGCAACTCTCTTTTCTCCTTTTGAAATTGTTTATGGGTTTAATCCACAATCACCTCTAGACTTGATCCCTTTGCCTTTAAGTGTGAAATGTAGTTTAGATGGCAAGGAAAAAGCTGAACAGGTGAGGAAGATATACGCTAAAGCTAAGGAGAATATAGAGAAAAAGACTAAGCAGTATGAAAAACAAGCAAACAAGGTCAGAAAGGAGATAATCTTCGAAGAAGGCGACTTGGTGTGGATTCACTTACGAAAGGACCGATTCCCAGAAGAGAGGAAGAGCAAGCTTATGCCACGAGTTGACGGACCATTTGAAGTCGTCAAAAGGATCAACAACAATGCCTACCAGATTGACCTCCAAGGTAAGTATAACATATCTCCATCGTTGAATGTTTCTGACTTGCTTCCCTACCTTGCAGATACAGATTTGAGGACAAATCTTTTTCAAGAGGGAGGGGATGATATGATCATGGATAGCAAGGACGCTGAGGAACCAGAAGCTGAGAAGGAACCGGAGCTAGTAGGACGGATCACTCGTTCTAGAGCTAAGGAGATGGCCAAGGAAGCTCATTCACTCATAGCAGAAGGATCACTTAGCTTACCGAAGATTCAAGTCTTTAATATCTCCACGTTGAAGACTCCACCCGGTAATGATGACTAAGTAACTTAAGGTGAGGAGTCTGTACTCTTTTTCCCATGTTGAGTTTTGTCCCAATGGGTTTTCTCACCATGGTTTTTAATGAGGCAGATGAATCACTACGTCGAGTTACTTAGAAGTCATTGCTAATGGGTAATAATGTGATTCCGAATCGTTCAGAATGCACTAGTATTTTAGTAGGGGCGCACCACTTAGGTCCATTTTGGAAGGGACGCCTCGCTGTTTTATTTTAAGTTCAGATGTCTTGTTGTTTTATTTACAGAACGCCTTGTTGTTTTGGTGTCATGTCTCTAGGGTTGATTTATAAAACCCAGCGACGCTTTCTTTGTTTCTTTAGCGAAGAACTTTTATGCAAGAGGCAATTATCGTTTTCTTCTCTCACTTTGATTCTTGAATACGTTCTTTGAATCCGAGTTTCAATACACGTTGTGGTTCTGAAACTCTTCTATTGTTCTAAATCGCCTTATCACTTGAAAACACATCCGTAAAAATCATCACCATCACATCTCATTCACGCCACCATCACAATCACCATACCGCCGATCATCTCTTCTTCTCCTCATCAACATCGTCGCATCGCTTCAGCATCATCACCACATCCGAATTCATCTCTATTCCTTACACCTCGCTGCTGCCCATTCACGAGTTATCACCATCTCAGCTTCATCTTTGCATATTCGCATCTCCAACAGCCTTTCCTTCGGAGTTGATCACGTGGGATTACATCACAACTCTATTCTTTTTCAGGAAAAGAAAACTATCTAGAGTGGAAAAGAAACATGGACAACTGGTTTTGCTACAACAAGGTCTTGAAAAGAGAGAAGCTAGGTTTTGCAATTGAACAACTCACAGGAAGCGCTAATAAGTGGTGGCAGCAAGAAAAAAAAGATCGCAGATTCTACAAGGAGCCAACTATCACTTCTTGGGAAAGTTTAATGGAGCTGCTATTGGAAAAGTATGCACCAAGGAGCAGGAACAAAAGCCACACTACTACAGAACATGGCAAAGTAACCAAGGACAACAACAAGCAGTGGATAGAAAAGTTTACAACTCAAATGGAGCAAGTGTTGAATGATCATTATGAAGCACTTCGTCAAAAGCATCGACAAAGGAAAGAACAAAAGGAATCGCAAAGAAAAGAATTATGCTGCAAGAAAATGCTGAGAACAAGATGAAAGAGAATATGGAGATTCAATCATGTGAACCGAAGCAATGTAAGTCCTCTGAGCTTTCAAAATCCAAGGGACTCACTTGTTATAACTGTCATAAGAAAGGACATCATGCTGCAAATTGCCCAAAAAATTCGAGATAACTATCACTTCATTAGAATCAGAATTGAACTCACCAAACTCAAGAAGCGTATTAGTGAATCAAGGTTTAGAAAATTCCAGTTCTTGTGTCATGCACTTGTTCTTGCCAAAGGATGTTGATTCAGGTCATACTATGGAGCATGAGGATGACAAAGCTGAAGGAAGCACAAAGGAGAAGAATTCACATTTGATGTCAACCACTTCCCAAGCTTGCCGAGCTCACTATGTTTCAAATATCACCATCTTCAAAGCTGAAATGTTACCAAACATCTTGCGTGGTACTCAAGTAAGTTTAGATTGCGAGTTTATTCATTACTGGAATATTTTCACATTCACTCGTAGTTTCAAGCAACCTGTTTTGAATGTTGAAATTTCTAGTATGATACACTTGATTTTGTTCTTAAGTGCCAAGGAACCATAGATGTGTGCAAAGACATGCCATCAAACTCTAAGCTCATGACGTGTTCTCTAGCCAATAAAAGAAGTAAAGAAGTCAGCAACACTCTCTGAATGGAAACACGTGCTTAAAAACGAGTTATGTGATTCAAATCTGTTCGATGTGCTTTGCAAACCAACTGTGAACATTCATGTTTTTAAATTCTCTACTTCAAGTTTAATGCACTTGTTCTGCCCCATGAGTGTTAAGAAAGGAACAAGGGCCACGGAGAAGCATAAGTACTTGGGCGAATTGACAATCAAAGAAAAGCAACCCGATTTGCATCAGCGGCTGTAAAAACACATCAATAGATCTTCTTGGATGTTTCAAATTAGGGACTAAAATACTCAAAAACAGAAATTCCCTCTGCATGCACATATCAGGCGGGGAAGGTTATAAAGTGTCAATATAACAGGCCACAAAGAATATTGCCTGCCAGACATACCGAACGGACTAAAACCATCTGTACATAGGCCAAGATAAACATTGCGCTTCTCTTTAGCAAAATTAGAGTGTACCGATTTGAAGTGTTTCCAAGCTTTTGCATTAGAAGGATGATGAACTTCTCCTTCAATAGTTGAATGTTCTGCATGCCACCTCATTGATGCAGCTGTTCGTTCGGATTGGTATAACCTTTGTAGCCTATCTGTTATGGACAGGTACCACATTCTTTGGTACGACACTTTTCTTCTACCAGCTCTTTGGGGCTTAAATCTTGGTTTGTGGCAAAATCGACATTCCTCCAGATCTTCATCATCTTTCCAAAATATCATGCAACTGCCAATGCAAACATCTATCATCTGCGAGGGCAAACCTAAACTAGAGACTAGTTTATGTATGTCGTAATATGACTCAGCAGCTTGATTACCCTCTGGCAAATATTCTTTTAGAAGAGCTGTCCAATCATCCATGCAACTCTCAGATTGATTATGATCAAACTTTATTGTCATCATCCTAGATGCCAATGATAATTTAGACAGACCTTCCCTACAACCTTCATAGATTAGTTGTTTTGCAGAATCAAGCATATCATAAAAATTTTTAGCATCTACATTGGGTTCCTCAGCAACATCAGGAAATGCATCGGTTACCATTTATTCGAACCTATTATGCTCTAACCAGACATCATTATCATCATTTTCTATAACAAATTGATGCTGATCATATTGCTCATTCGAATAACCCTGATCCATAGGCTGGTAACTAGTACTACCTGAAGTTTCATCTTCATATCCCTCTCCATGATAAAACCAAACATAATACTCAGGTGTGAACCCTCTATTAAATAAATGCGTACCAACTGTATCAATTGTCTGCGGCCTCGAATTTTTGCACTTCCGACACGGGCACACCATCACTCCGGTCCGCTGAATTGTAGGCACACTACTCGTTTGAGCCATGAAAATTTCAAGCCCGCTGAGGAACTCTTGTGAAAGACCTCCACTTTCATCTCTACGTCGATACATCCAGCTTCTTAGTTCGAATATATGGCTCATCTTTTTTAAAAAAATTTAGTAGAAATTTTTTTTTCCGATTTCTTGGTCTGTGATAGTTGAGTGTATATAGAAGTTATTAGCAGCGATTTTGCATCGAATATTTGAATCAGATTAGCATCGAATTAGCATCAAAAACATTTGCATTGATTTTGCTTCGAATTAGCGTCGTTTTTGCGTCGTTTGCAAGCGCCGCTAAATAAGTAGGTAAACCCATTAAAAACGTGTCACCTAACTACCAAATTTGACGCAATATCCAATGCGATATTCGACGCTATACGTTCGATGCTATTTCGATGCAAATTTAGTGTCGATTTACTTCGAAAAGTCTGTCCCGACTCAAATTCGACGCTAAATCGACGCTATATTAGAGTCGACCTACATTCGACGCTAAATTTTGGCGCTAAAACTGTGTTTTCTTGTAGTGAATAATGATGAAACTTAAACCAATATGAAACTTAAACAAACTGAACATAATTCAATAGACTAATCTTTTTTTTACTTTTAGGATTTTATAATCAGAATAACAAATGAACAGCAAAATGTAACTAGAGATGCAATAGGTAAACTTTTTATGGAGTTTGGGTTTAAGATAACTAAGCAAACGAAATACAGCAAGAAGCAAAGCAAAGAAAAATAATTTGTATGGGTGTATATGATTTAAAGTAAGAAATGAAACAGCAAGCAAAACAGATTTGATTCTTCTATGGTTTTCTTTTATGGCTAAGCAGAGACTAATAAGACAAGCAGACACAATTTTTATAGGTTTTAGGATTTAATGAAAGCAAATAAACAAAAATGACCAATAAAACATATGAAATTCTTTTGAGTTTTTCTTCTATGATAACAGAAACAACACGAAACAGAAATGAACAAGCAATAATGATTTTTATTTGGTTTTCTTTTCCTTAAAACTAAATAGAACTGAAACAAATATGCAGAAATAAAAAGATAGGGATAATGAAACCAAAGGTAGAACCTTTGGCTCTGATACCAGATGATATAAGACTCGGTGGTGAGGGTTATGATCTAGGAACCGCGGATGGAATCACAAGTTGGCGTTCTTTCTTGTGATGGTTTTAATGGTCGAAGATGGGATCCAACACGGCACAGAGGGATGATGATTCTCTGATACGGTACTGACGTTTGTTCCTATGTGAATCACACACACAAGTTCAAACAAGGCTGAGAATTCGCTCAAGAATGCTCAAAGAAAATTCGGTTCTTTATTGATAGGTAAAAAGTTGTGTGACTACAAAGCTACGGTGCGATTTTATAAACAGTCCATCAGCTTGAATCTTCTAGGGTTCGACTCAAAACAACAGGACTTTAAAAAAAAAAATAGCACTTGTTCTTAGTTTTTTTGGATGCTTGAATCACCTGCAAAGATAGTATATAAATTGAACAACTTACCTTGACATCTGGTTGCATCTGATGCGGCTTGAACCTGATTCTTGGAGTAGAAGTTCTCATTTAAGTCTTCAAGGTCATCTTCTTTTTCTGATTCCATCTCTAGATCAGTCTCTTCTTCGTCTTCGTTTGGTGTCATTATTATTATTCAGAAGTGTCTTGTCATCTCTGAGCCAATGTCGTGATGGAGCTGTTTAGGTGCTAATGATGCCATGAAGATTTGAACAGAAAGGTTGATCCTTTTGGTTAATTGCTTGTCATTGGACCGGGTTGAACTATAGGCATTGGAATTGGAGTTGGTTCGTGGTCTGAATTGATGTCCTCATCAGTTCTGTTGAACATTGAAGACTAATTTAATCTTCTTTTCCCATTCTAAGTAAGTATCAGGATCGGTTTTGCCATGAAATGGAGGGATACTAGTCTTCAAACCCTTGAGATTGTCCATTAGAAACTCATCTTGAATTCTATTACGCCTGTTTCTCCTCTGGCTACCTTGTGTTGGATCACTTCTCCTCTGATAGTATTGATCTGATGCAGCATCATGAACCCTGTCACCTGTAATCCTGTCCCTGATTCTGTCTAGTATCAGTTCTGGTTATGTCCCTTTCCTCTAAAGCAACAAATCTATCATCTTCTGCATTTTTACAGTTATAGCTTCAAGGAGTTTGTTTTTTTTTTTGTTACTAATCTCCTTTTCCTCCTCTGAATTTGCCATAGGAACTGCAACAAATTAACAGACACGCAAACAAGTTCTTCAAGCAAAAGTTAAAGTTTCAGACCGAAGAAACACAGAAATCACCATTTAACAAACTGTAGTAAGCTTTCTTTTAGCATAAATCGATTTTTGGTAAGTTGTAGAGGCACAAATAACACTTCACTTTGCCTTTTCAAACACAGATCAATCTTCAGATAGCAAGATCTAACAATCCTACAGCAAATATTCAACAGATATGGCCGATTTGAGTGGTAAAAACACATAAACACTTAGATCTAAGCAGAAAAATGCTCTTGTTCGATTTTTATAATGCCAACAGACATAAACAAGTAGATCGAACACACTCAGTTCCTAGAACACTTAGATCTATTCAAAACAACTAGACAATTATACATAGAACACGAAATGATAGCAAATGAACAAAAAAAAGTCAGATCCGTGTGACACAAGAATACCAAGAGTCAAAAACAGATAAATCAAAAAATTCTTAGATCTTACACGAAACAGAATGATAAAAAACATATAAGATAAAGATCTAAGAGTATTTAGCTTCCAAAGTGGCTTTGATACCACTTAATATGAACTTTCCTCCAAAATCGTCACTTCAAAAGCAAGTAGAAATGAAATCGTTAGGAGGTGAGATAGAACGAATCGATTCAAGTAACAATGGATTGATTTGGTCACACTAAGGCTGCGGAACTCCTTAGATTCATTAGTGGTTCGAGAGGTCACACAAAGAGAATGAAACTCCTCTGATTTACCTATTTTGATATAATCTTAGAAAAGAGTTTGAGAATAAAAGCTAGATGAAATAAACTGGGTGTTTACAAGAGTTTAAATAGGGAACTCAAATGAAAGAGAAACCCTAGTACACGTTTTTAAAGACATAAGTACACATAAAAACATAAACATAAGCTTAAAATAAAAGAAGTAGCCATTGGAAGTGAAGCTTCTAGACTTGATCTTCGGTTCAACAAATGGGACTAGTGAGATGAACAACTACCTCATTAAAAACCTTGATAAGAAAACCCAGTGGGACAAAACTTGTCAAGGGAAAAAGAGTATAATTGCTCACCCTACCCATTTGTCGAAATCAAATAGCTTGAATCAAAACCACGGAGGTTTGACAAGAATCTCTTTCTCCTGCTTGATTCTCTAAGTGTGTGAGTAGAGAATTGATAGTCTCCTTGATGCGATCATCAAATCAGTAGCTTAACCGGAGCTCCGTCGGACTTACCACTCGAGCCGCATAGGATCTGACATGGACATAAATGCCTTTCATGGGGCATGCCAAACAAACCAAGAAGAGAGCTCGGACCAAACCGGAATCGAATTTACAAACAGGGTGATTCCAGACTACAAGTTTAGTGAAGCCAATACAAACCTATGTCCATTGTTCGATGAGTTCCAGCTCCACCAACAAGATTCAAGGCGAGACCACTTGGAGAATATTCTCAACTCATCTATATCACGTCTTGAAGTGGAATCATCTCAATCGGAGTTTTGACGAAGGAGATATTCAGTTTTCAAATCGAGTGTTTCTGGACTTACCTCATTTGGACATATGCATGTTGAAAGAATGATTCTGACCAAGCCAAGATGAATTAGGCCATGTGTAACGCCGTAAACCAAAATTGAGAATTTTGGAAGATTGATTTGAACCGGTTGGTTCGATTTAATCACCAGTTTGGCGGTTTGGTTAAGGGAAACCCTAGGGCTTCGTTATAAAAGGAGGGGGCCAAGTTTTCCAGAACTTTTTAGTGAGTTTTGGATTTATAGAGAGTTCCAGAGAGGAGAAAAAAAATCCTTGTGTGTTCTTGGAGGCAGTTCTATCTAGTTTTAGAAGAGGAGAGTAACAGCCAATAAGAGCTGATCAGATCGGAGAGAAATTTTCAGATTAAGTTCTCCACTCTCTGATATTGATATGGGAGAAAACAGTTTGTCAATCGGATGTGTATTCTAGGAGTTATCGTTGTTTTACTGTGAGAGGTTTGTGCAGTTTCGGGTCTGCGATCATTACACTTCGAGGGAGGATTTCCATCGAAGCAGAAGGATTCAGAAGACAATCCGCATACCATCGGTTAGATCTCTCTGTCTAGTTTTCAGATCAGGTTTTCGATCCTGATTATGAAGTAATCTTCATTCTGTGTGTGCTTTCGAAGTTAGCGTGTCGTTCATGTTTTCTTAAACCCTATTTCGGTTTAGGAGTTTTTAGAGAAAAGATTGTGTTTGATCCGTATCCTTCGTGGAGGAAGAAGGAATCCGAATTGGAGAGTGTTAGGAGTCTCTAATTTAGTCATTCTTTGTGTTCTTGCCTTTCTTTCATTCCGAAATCAAGGTGAGTGCGTGACCACGGCTTATATGGGTAATTTGAATGTCATAATACGTTTGATTGATATTTGGAATGATAGGATGTTGATTGCTTGTGCTTTGGATGATTATTTGTGTTATGCGTTATTGATTGATCGCTTGGTATTGTGTTATTTCTTTATGCATGTGTGTATAGCCAAGTAGATGGGAGGATCGTCTCACTGAGTATTTGTGATAATACTCACGCATCTCTTTTATCCATGTGATGCAGGTAAAGGCAAAGTGTGATCGTGGAATCATGGCTATGAAGAGGAGGATGATTTAGTGTCTCGGTTGTTTGTTTATGTTATTGTTAGAACGGCTAGGTTGCTGGTTTTTATGAATTGGGTTACGAAACTGGTTTAATTGTTGAGTTGTTATTGGTAATTGTTGAGTTTGCTTCCGCTAGTTGTATGTTTGAGGTTGTTATCTGACTTGATTGGATGTTGAGAATTAATGTTTATGGGAACATTAATTCGAATCCAATGTAATTTATTTTTTTTAAAAACGGGTCGAGTTGTTTCACCATGAACCGAATTGTTCCAGATTCTTGAGCCATCATAGACATGCGGAGAATTGGTTTGAGGCCAATACTGGTTCAGAATTAAAAGTTATTGATTTTATAAACCGATCATTCCTCAGCTTATCTTATTTGGAACCTTACGGGTTTATGAGGCTTCCAACATATCAATGGCACCCAAGAGCTCTAAGATACATCTAGAAGCTTACCAAAACATTCTAGGATGCTCCAAAATGCATTGGATCAGGCGGATCCAATTGTATCTTCAATTGAACCAACCAGAGCCGATTATGGAAAGTATGAAGATTAACCAGTTCAGTCGCTTGCAAACCAGAATCACCAACGGGCAGATCCTCTTGCTTGTATACTTGCCATATATGGACACGTTCACACTTGGTGCCATAAATCACCAACGGCTAATTCCTCTATACTGCTGCGTTTTGGAGGTCCATTAACTGAACCTGGACGTTCCAAGACATCATATATTCACGCCCAAACTCTCAAGACTCAAGCATCATCACAACTTATCTTAGTTGGGCAAATTTCACATTAAAAACCCACCGGCTAGTTTTTTTAATCTTTTTTAATTATGTGATTTGGTTTCTTATTTTAGGTTATTAGACCGTTGTATTAGAGCCTATAAAAGCACAGTTTCGTTTCCATTGTAAAGGTACCCTTCAATCAAATTAATCACAGTATTTTCGTTTTCTTTCAAATTATGTTTCTTTGAAGAATTGTTCTTTCTTTTGAATACAAGTGTGAGATTCACTTCTATTCTTTAGAAGCCACGAATATACTTGTTTGTGTGATTCAAATAACTTGTTCTGTTCACGGATTGAGAGAGTCAATCACCACGGATTGAGAGAGTCAATCAAACCACCACCTTCCATCTCAACATCACATCCATTTCCGCAAGAAAACTTGTAAACTCTTGATTATCTCGTGAACATAAGTTTGGTGGATTCCAATCTTATATCACTCCTTGAGCTTACTGGTCCTAGCACGCGTCATTGGTCCACTTGGTATGCTAGAGCATCCTTAGGTTCAAACTCAGGTTCTAGTCCTTTATCCTTGGCCATGCTCATATCACAATCCGTCTTGGTACGTCATATATGAGGGATCATCGATAAATCTGGAGTTTTACGCAGCTTCTGTGTGACCATTCGTTCGACATCTTTTGATCTTTGAGACTTCATGGTTTCTTGGATACAAAGCTTAGCCTTTTACCGACTCTAGAGTGCCTATCCTTGGGAGAATCTCATCAGGTTCTTTAAAATTTACGACATGTAGTTCCTTGTTCATATGAGATCTCAAAGTTCCAAAAATGAAGGATGTTGGAAATTATCAAATTTATGAGAATAATATTTTTGATGTGTTAATAGTAACATATATGAAACCACGAGTTGTTGTTTGTAAAAAAGTAATTCATTTGACTTTGGATGTCAAATATAAAAGAGAAATTTCAAAAAATGGCACTTTTAAGTGCCACTTTACAAAAATGCCACATTTTTGAAATCTTTACAAAAGTGCCACTTTTTCAAAATTATTTTTTCTTTATATTATTTATGTTTGGGTTAATTATGTTCTACTAGGGTTTAGTTATGAGGGTTTATGGGGATTTAGGGACCAAAACATTTTTTAGTGTTTATAATTTTAAGATATAGATTTTAAAAATCTATAATTAATGGCATTTTTGCAAATGAACACCCTAAGTGGCATTTTTGCAAATGTGCACATAAAAAATGGCATTTTTTCAATTTTTCCAATATAAAATTTCACTCATCTGTTTTAGTTACTAAGGATACTAGATAAACATCCGCGCTATGCTTCGGTTAATTTTTTATTCGTTTTTTAAATATTTTTGGCTTAGTGTCATTTTTCATATATGTAATGTATAACTACACTCGTAGATAGTATTGTTATATACGTTTGTTGTTTGTATCTTTTTCATATTTCTCTTTTTAATGTGGGAAAAGTTCAAATATAATTTTTTTTAGAAACTAATTGCCTTTAGCATTATTCAAGTTTTCTTTTAATATTTTAGAAACATAGGAAACTAAAAAAGAGACTAACCGAAATAAATTGTGAAAACATATTTATCTTTTTTTATCACCGCCACTAGGATAAACAAGTTGTAGAGGCCATGAACTTCAAACCAATACATCAATGTTTATTTTATTATAGATTTTTTAACTTAAAACTTACAAAACTTGAATAAAACTATAACATTTAAAAAGTTAACATGTCTAAATTTAAAACCGAAAAACTATTATGCGACTCTTCTTAGGATTTTGTTTTTAATCCAACACGTGTTAGCATTCACACCTAATATTCTTAATAAAATAGTTGAGAATATTTTCGATATATACTAATATCACATTTGGTCTTATCATTATATCTACATTCGTTTGCTTAATTACCTTGAGCAAAAACTTCAAATGCCCATTTTCCCATTCTTAATCTACCAAATATATGAATGCGTTTACATTTTTTTCCCTCTTTTTGGCTTGGCACAGAAATCGAATTCTAAACTTTTAATGAAATAAACCAAGAAATGCCTTAAAATTTTAAATTTATACATTGAAAATAACATTTGCTAATCAAACTAAAAATATACCCAGATGAATAAAAATAGACATTGAACTTATATTGATGTATCCAGATGCATAGTTATAGGTTTCTTTATATCGATACTTTGATGTTGTTGTTTTCATATTTGAATTTAACATAGATATTCAATAACTGAAATTACTGGGTAATTAAAAGAAAATAAAATGCTAGTTTTAGATTTTTTTAAGTTACTGGAGAAATGAGTAGATTAATGCCAAATATAAACCTGAAAGCAACACTTAACATTATGTATATCATCATGCATTTTAGATCTGTGATTATTTTGCATTTCATGTGCTTAGAAATGTCCAATTATTTCGCTTTTCATGTGCTTAGGAGAAGAGGATTCCTCAAATTCAGACAAAGACTGCGATTGTATCGATCTTATGACACCTTCAGGTAAAAAAAAATGTTTCGCGAAAGGCTCGTTAAACCATCAACAAAAGCTAAGGAGGTGCAATGGCAACCAACATTTCGTGGTCAAGGAAACCGAGGACGTTGAAATTAAGGAGGACGTGGAAACCAAAAAGGACGTGGCTAGAGGTCTCCTAAAACCTTAACTCAAGTTAATCGAAGTGGAAGATTCGATTGTTTATAGTACCTTTACGTACTTAATGCTTTTTCACATTTTGTATTGTTTTCTAAAATATGATCTGCATGACTTTATGCCATGGCATGTAACATATATATATATATATTAAAAATATATATATAAATATTTTTAACACACTCATCAAGTGTTAGATGTTCAATTCAATCAATAAGAAAATCATAAAATTCCTTCAAACCTAGATAAGCAAAAAACATTAAAGGAATACAGGAACAAACGTGTTTAATTAAGAGAAGAAAGTTCACTGAGTTTCATTTGAACATAAATATTTGGTTTTTAAAAATGTTGACCGTGTTTTTAAGATTTTGAAAATGCTGTGGCAAAACAAATTGATGATGTGTATTAATCTAAATGTTTTCATTAGTTTACAGAAAATTGAATTTTAAATGAGGTGTCAACTCTAAAATGCTTAATAATGCTTATGTGTCCTTTCATAGAGAGGCACTTGTGTTATTATAGTATTGATTAGAAAAGCAAAACTATAATAAAAACATAACATAAATTTATAAATGAACAAAACATACAAAAAATTACACAAAAAATCTCATTCAAAAGTTATATCTATTTCCTAACCAAAACTGAAGTTAAAAATGACATTTTTTTATAACTAAACTTAAGTATAGATTTAGTATAGATACATCATTAACAAAATACTACCCTATATTTAAGATGAGTATAATTCATGGTTATAGCATAATAAGATAAACATTGGGATAATGCAACAAAAAATGACACAAAAGTTCATACATATTTTTAGTGGTTCATCAATAATTTGGAGACTTTGTTGCTTTTAACATTTATAAATTTTCCATTTCCGCTTATCAATTGAAAATTAAAAGTATTAGTTTCCCTAAAGCAATAATAAATTGAAGATTTTTCACGGGAAAAAAAAATGCATAAACATATACAAAAAAAAATTTATGAAATTTTATTTTTAAAAATTGGTGATAATTTAACTAAAGAGTAAAGAGCACCAAAAAGTAAATTATTTTAAACAAATCAAAACTAAAATTAAAAAGATCAACTTATCATTAATTATATATTTATTTTAAAATATAGAAAATCACAAAACTACTACAAGTATTGTCTTATGAAATAAAAATAACAAATAAATCTATAATGAACAAATCCGGATGTAGTTCGGGATGTGATCTACTTAAACAAACAATAGTTCAAATCTGCATCCAGAATTACTAGTTAACACACCAATCGAACAACACATGTTGCCGTTTCTTATAATTTTATAATCCAAAAGCTAAATTTAGGTTACCACTTAGTCATTTTAATGCTAATCATTTAGAAGACAAGTTTGTAATATTCTTTATATATTAATTGAGGAGACACTAAATAAAAAAATCATATGTATCATTCAATGAGAATTTTAAGGGAAACGTCAATTAAGTTAACCAATCAAAATATTCAAATTAGTTTTACACACCATGTTGGAAATCTCTACATATTTACATTAATTTTTTAACATGAACTCACAAATACATATATTACTAATTTAAATCCAACCAAAATATATCATTTTAATACTTTTAAGGGACAATTGCAAAAATATCACTTTTGAGTTGTTCATTTGCAAAAATACCACTAATTATGGATTTTTGAAACTTAAATCTTAAAATTCTAAAGACTAAAAAATGTTTTGACCCCTAAAAACCCTAAACCCTCAGAACAAAAATGTAATGTTTTTAATATTTACAGGACAACATATCCAATGCGTGAAAACAAAAAAATCCGAATGGAGGCTTCGGTCGGGTCGGGTTGGGTTGGGTTGACCCGAATCCATTTATATTGCCACCCCCTTAAGGTAAAACCCTGAAAAACCTAGCCGATTCGCCTCCTCGTGTCTCATCTCGCAGACTGCCTCGGTCAAGAGTGTGCTTCCTCTTCTTCGTTGATCCCCCGTCATGCTTGAGTACCGGTGCAGCTCCGTTGATTGGAAGCCATCCCCTGTGGTAGCCCTAGCTAACAGCGTCGACAACTCTCAGGTCGCCGCGGCTCGCGAGGACGGTTCTCTTGAAATCTGGCTCGTTTCCCCCGGCGCCGTCGGATGGCACTGTCAACTCGTACGTACTCTACGGTTTCTTTTGGAACCTTGTTCTTCTCTTTCGATTAGCTCTTTAGCAAGTCGATTGGATTCGTGAAGTATGTCGAGTTGATTTGTGTTTTTGGTTTATTAACCTTTTTCTTTCGGATTTGGGGGTGGGGGTTTCGACCATTTTTTATTAGACCATTCATGGAGATCCAAATTCCAGAATCTCGTCCCTTGCGTGGTGCCGTGCTGGTTCTAATGGGCTGCCTTCTGGTCGGCTATTTTCTTCGAGCATAGATGGCACTATTTCTGAGTGGGATCTTTTCGACTTGAAGCAGGAGGTGAGCATCTCTGAATTTTTATTATCTGGTTGCCTCTTCTGACTTGTATGGTTTGCTGGTCAATCGCTCATTTGCTTCGTTTTCTCTAAATGTTTCTGCTGTTATCAATTTTATTGTTTAGAGTCAGCTCTTTATGCCATCCATCGTTACACGTATGTTTTCTCTTACTTTCGTATCCAGTCTTTGTTATGTATCGATTGTTTTTTCCCTCTATGTTCTGCAGATTGTGCTCGAGTCAATTGGAATCTCAATCTGGCAAATGGCTGTGGCTCCCACTATTGTTCCCTCCATTGATGCAAAAGGTAATTCTCTGCGGTTGGAGAATGGATGCCCAAGTGATAAAGAGGAAGAAAATGGGAGTGAGTATGATACTGACTCGGAAGGGTTTCATGAACAAGCAGAGGCAACAGATAGGCTTCTTGCAGCTGCTTGTGATGATGGTTGTGTGCGACTGTACCGCATCTCTGACTTCAACAAGTTAAAATACTATAGATCATTGCCTAGGGTCGGTGGTAAGACATCTACACCACCCCTCTTAGAATAAAATCAATCCTCATTCCTTTTGCCTACTAAGACTTCCGTGGGTAATAATCTCCACAGGACGTGCCTTGAGTGTGACATGGAGTCCAGACGCACAGAGAATCTTTTCGGGTAGCAGTGACGGGTGAGTTTGTTATATTTCATAAAGTATACATGTTTACTTGCAGAGACGACATTCCAATGTTAATCTTTTTTCTGAGTAATTTTTTCTTGCATCCTGATAATCATTTGTAGGCTGATCAGATGCTGGGACGCTAAGTTCTTTCATGAGGTATACCGAATTACAGTTGGCCTTGGAGGACTGGGAACTAGGTCTGAGATCTGTGTTTGGTCACTCCTCTCTTTGAGGTACACAGTTTAATAATGTTCAGCTTTAACTCTGTATCTGCTTTTTTGTCTTACTGATGATTTACATGCTTATTTTAGGTGTGCAGTTCTTGTCAGTGGAGATAGTGCAGGTAATGTCCAGTTTTGGGATAGCCATCATGGAACCCTTTTGGAAACACACTCGAATCACAAAGGTGATGTCAATACTCTTGCAGCAGCCCCCAGCCATAATAGAGTCTTTTCTGCTGGTGCTGATGGACAGGTGAATGATATTTACTAGAATGCAGTAACTGTTATAAAGTAGATCTAACCAATGATTTTAGAAATGGTTGACCGTGTATTAGATTATCATGGTAATTGTGAAGACCTGTTTCCTCTGATGTAAATTCCTTTTGTTGATTCAAATATTTCGCTCTGGCAAGAAATGGTATCTATGATGAAACTAGAAACAGATACCTAAGCCAACTGTGAAAATTCAGCAAAACTCTGAAATTGCTTTTGTGAAATGTTTATTATGTTTCTCATATTGTAATGGTTTCACCATTCTAATTTCCTGAAAATCCTATATGTAGGTTATTCTCTATAAGCTCTCTGGTGGTACAAATGGTTCTCAAGATATGAAGACTTGTTTCTCTCAGAAATGGGATTATATTGGTTATGTAAAGGCTCATACGCATGACATCCGAGCTCTTACTGTTGCTATACCAATTAGTCGAGAAGGTTAGATACTTGGTGTGTTGCAGTTGTTCAGAATTTGAGGATTTCCTGTTAAGTATGCTTTGCAATAAAATTCCTTTTCTGGGATTACTTAGCAATATATATATCTAGAAGCTGCTTTGTCTTATAGTAATTGTATTATTATTAACCCCCAAGCTTTTGCAGATCCCTTTCATGATGATAAAGTGTCAGATAGAAGTGTGCATGGAATAAGTCGTAAACATCGTAGAAAAGAGAAACGGGTTAACTTTACTTACCATAAATGGGCTCAGTTGGGTGTTCCGATGCTCATTTCTGCTGGTGATGATGCAAAGCTTTTTGCTTATTCAATTCAGGAGTTTACTAAGTTCTCCCCACATGATATATGTCCTGCGCCTCAGAGAGTACCCATGCAAATGGTACATAATTCTGTGTTCAATCAGACTTCTCTTCTTCTGGTTCAGGGTATTTGTACTTTAGATATTCTTCGACTTCACGTAAGCAGTGATTCTAGTGGACGTGCCTCAACAAAGCCATTGGTTTGTGTAAAAA
Organism: Arabis hirsuta; assembly: GCA_964056655.1. NCBI lineage: Eukaryota > Viridiplantae > Streptophyta > Magnoliopsida > Brassicales > Brassicaceae > Arabis > Arabis hirsuta. The sequence continues at coordinate 20,130,523 of OZ053302.1, read as the reverse complement.
GTAGAGATGCCAGGAAGATCATATGCAGTGCAATATCTAACACAGGATCACTTTTTGCATATTCTGACCAAATTGGTCCCAGTCTGTTTGAGTTGAGGAGAAGTGAATTTGCAAAGAGTCCATGGAGTGTCAGTAGAAGGAGGCTGCCCGTACTTCCATTTGCACATTCCATGGTTTTCAGTTCGGACTGCTCTCGGCTGATAACAGCAGGGCATGATAGAAAGATATATGTACGTCCTGGAACTGTATTCATATGATTTGTATTGTTGTAATTCACCTGAACATCTTAATCATATTTTGTTTGGCAGAGTATCGACATTAGTAGTATGGAGCTTGTATATGCATTCACACCATGCCGGGAGGAGCATGAAGGTGAATCACTACCTAGGGAGCCTCCCATAACAAAATTGTATACTAGCTCAGATGGTCAGTGGCTAGCTGCCATCAATTGCTTTGGGGACATCTATGTATTCAACCTTGAAACACAAAGGTGGGGGTTATGAAGATGCTTTTGTTTATTATGCTCCAGCAGATGGTACTGTGGGCAGATGGAGTAATGACTACAGCCTCCATGCTTCAAACCAGCTGCTTTAACTTTTGTATTGATTTTGAATTTTGACATTGGCTTTAATTGACAGACAACACTGGTTCATATCAAGGCTTGATGGTGCATCAATTGCAGCTGCGGGTTTTCATCCCTGGAACAACAATGCGCTTGTGATCTCAACCTCTTCGAACCAGGTCTTTGCTTTTGATGTGGAGGCTAGACAGCTGGGCAAGTGGTCATTGTTACACACCTCTGTTCTGCCAAAGAGGTACCAAGAGTTTCCTGGGGAGGTCATTGGGCTCTCATTCTCCCCGTCGCCAGATTCATCGTCTGTAATAGTTTACAGTTCAAGGTACTGGTTGCACTATTTGTCCTAGGCAATCTACATCTATAAGTAAATCCTTTAAATTGTAACACCTGCATGTTGTGTCTGCATAGCAGGGCAAAGTGTTTGATCGACTTTGGGAAACCTGTGGAAGAAGATGAAGAAAATGATTTACCTAACGGCGGACTTTCTAAAATGCTAGAAGGTAAACTTGTCAACATGGGCTTGAAATTAGGAATGGGTAAAACCCGGAAACGTTGGTTAGATGAGTATCAGTTGAAGAGTAAGAGTAGTGAGAGAAAGAACTTTGAAATCTTACCCTCGAAGCACCCAGTTTTATTTGTGGGTCACCTTTCTACAAATTCGATCATCGTGATAGAGAAACCATGGATGGATGTTGTGAAGAGTTTGGATACTCAACCAGTGGACAGACATCTTTTTGGGACTTAAGGAAAGGGAGTGGAGTGGTTTGTCTGAAGAAGATGAACACTTTTTTGTTTGTCTGTTGAGGGTGTTACTCTCTTATTATAAGTAGACGGGCCGATATAGATGTCGAGAGTGAAGAAGCAAACAGTTTACGTCCTTTTTCTTATGTCTTTTGACTACTGATGAATCCATATGTTATGTAATGTTGCCTCAGAAAATGAATTTTGTTCCAGCCTAGTTACTTGTTTTCTTTTGAGACTCGGTGGTTATTTCTGAGGAACATTCGACTGAAAACACGATCAAAATTGTGTTCAAAGTTGTGCATAAATACTTGCTACTCGTTGCAATCGTCTTGTACGAATGGAATATACCTCATTTAAGAAGTTTCAGTTTGACCTTAAAAAAATTCCATTACTATTAAAAAAGAAAGTACAATTAGTAAAAAAACTTATTTGTTCTAACTCTATTGGTTTAAAACTATGGTATTTCTTGAAAAAATGATGATATATATTTTAAAAGAATGATGACATGGTTTAAGTTGATTAAATAAATAATGTTTTTAATTAAATTAATATTAATTTTTAATTAAATGAGTAAAGAACAAAATGATTATTGTCCAATTCACGATTATTGCTCAATTCACGGTAAATGAAAATTATTGCTCAATTCACGGCAAATGAAGACTTGATTCTAATTTGTATTTTGAAATCCTTTATATATTATTTGGGAAATGAATTTTTAGAATTTGCTTATATATCAATTCCACAATCACTCTTCCCAAATAAATGATACATGCCAACAACACATATTGTGACATGACAATTTCTTAGTAATATTCTTATTAAATAATTAAATTAATACAAGACAGTTTCACATAAATCACACATGGTTAATGATAAAGCCAAATTTTAAATACGTCTGTAGCCCAAATATCATCAGACCAATAGAATCGAATTAAAACAAATAGTCCAAGAACTGATTACGTTTACTTTTTAATAGTATTTTTTTTTTTAGTTGACCCATCGGGTAATTATGTAACTATATAAAAAAGTGTTATGATATTGATATTTAAATGTTTTTTTACTACTTCAGTATTCACATAAAATTAACCAACTCATACATTTTCAGATGAGTAAAATATTTATAATTTTTTTTTAATCATCACGTTTTATGAATTATTTGAGAACAATTACACGAATGATTATACAACGAACAATTTTAGCCTTAAAAATTATTTATACCATCTAAGCATAACACAAATTGTTTTTAATGTATTATACCGCGTATAATACGGGATGTAAAGATTGTGTTTGAACTGACTTGACTTTATTCATTCATAATATATAGAGTATTTATACACAAGATATTGAGACTAGAGATATATGTTATATCCTAGAATATAGGAACACAGTCATTATCGTATTAGGAATGCAATCCTTATCACCTAAACCATATTTATCTACAATATTCCCCCTCAAGTTGGAGTGTGTAAATTGAAAACACCCAAATTGGGTAACAAGCCATAAAACCTGTCAAGTCCTAACGACTTAATCAAAATATCAGCTGGTTGGACATCCGTACGAATATGCTCAGTGATATCAAACCTGCCTGAACGGCATCACAGACACTGTGACAATCACGTTCAATATGCTTAGTACGTTCATGGAAGACAGGATTAGCGGCAATGTGAATAGTTGCCTTGCTATCACAAAACAATAGAACAGAACCATCATGAGGAACACCAAGATCTTCTAACAACCCCTTGAGCCATTTAATTTCCCGAAGAGCTGCCGCCATTGCACGATACTCAGCTTCGGCAGTGGATTGAGACACAGTATCTTGCTTCTTAGGCTTCCATGATATAGGTGAATCACCAAGAAAAGAAATGTAAGCACTTAGAGAACGCCTTGTTAACGGATATTGCGCCCGGTCGGAATCACAAAAAACATTGAGTTGAAAATCAATAGTTGAAGTGAGAAGAATTCCTTGACCAAGTGAACCTTTTAGATAACGAACAAGTCGTAGAGCAGCTTCCCATTGGACCTCCGTTGGTTTCTGCATAAATTGAGACAAAATGTGCACTGAATAACTTAGCTCAGGACGCGTATTGACGAGGTAGATGAGACGGCCTAGAAGACGTCGATACTTAGCCGGATTAGTGAGAAGAGGCGAGTCGGTAGTTGCCAAATGATGATTACGTTCAAGTGGCGTAGAGGCTGGTTTGGAACCGAGAAGACCAGCCTCCGTGACGATGTTGAGAGATATAAAATCTGTCTTTACTACGACTAACCTCAAGACCAAGGAAATACTTCAATTTTCCTATGTCCTTCTATGGAGAAGCAACGTCCCAAATAGTCTTTAAACTCTTGCATCTTTTGAGAATTGTTACAACAGATCACCAAATCATCCACATAGATGAGAATTCGCAGCTGAACACCATCGCGAATGTAAGTAAACAAGGAGTAGTCAGAGTATGACTGCTTAAAGCCAAAATCAAAAAGAGCATCAGAAAGCCTTTTAAACCAACACCGGGGCGCCTGCTTAAGACCTTAAAGAGACTTCTGGAGGAGATAAACTTTATTTGGATGAGTATGACGAAACCCCGGTGGAAGTTTCATATACACTTCCTCCTCAAGATCACCATGAAGGAAAGCATTATTGACATCCATTTGATGCACTTTCCAATCTTTTGCCGCGGCAATACGCAACAATGTACGAATCGTAGTCATTTTCACAACTGGAGCAAATGTATCCGAATAATCTTCACCTTCTACTTGATTATTCCCTTGAACAACAACACGTGCTTTATAACGTTCCAAAGAACCATCCGCATTGTACTTGATGTGATACATCCATTGACTCCCTATAGCTTCTATACCAGGAGGAAGATCAACGATCTTCCAGGTTTCTTTTTCTTCAAGAGAATGCATTTCAGTTCCCATAGCATCATTCCAAACCTTTAATTGAGAAGCCTTCTTGTAATGTTTTGGTTCAACACCGGGAGTAATAGCTGCTAGAAACAATTAGTGATTCGGTGAGAAATGGTCATCGGAAATAAAATCATACAAGGGATAAGACACATTACCAGGGATCGTTGGTGAGGAGTCTAATGTAGAGACGGGTGGAGCGTGATGAGAGTCTATTTCGCAAATGGCGTTATAAGTAACATAATCTTGTAGTTTCACAGACGGAGCCCGTTCTCTTTCACTTCTTCGAACCGGTGCAGAGGGTTGAGTTGACAACGAGTCAATGGCGATGGGTTCAGAGGCAGCACGTGGTTCAGTCGAAGAAGACGGTTCTAAAATAATAGGTGGTTGGGGTACAGACGACACAATTTGTTGCTCGGTTGTAGACTGTACAATCGATTCTTTGACAATAGACGGTACTGGTTCTGGTTCTACTAGAGGAAGCTCAACCGGAGCTGTTTCACTAGATGAGACATTATCACTCCCCCTTGCAACCAAATGTTCAAAAAATCGCTAGGCGGTAGCTAGGCGTTCGTTAGGGGCCTAGCACCTAGAGGGATTAATCGGGGACTAAGCGGAGTTAGGCGTTAACAAATTTATCTATATAATTTTTATAATATTTATAATCCTGCTTGATAATATAAAAAAAAAAATCAAAAAACCATGTGAAAATTCTTTTTATTATGTAAAAGAAAACAACAAAAGATAAAATCCTCTAATTCCAAATGAAATAAAGTTCAAACATAGAAAAAAGAATAGAAAACAATGAAGTCTAAAAGCTATAAAAAGTTAAAAACGTGAAACATAAAAGTAGGTATCAAAGCAAAATAAAACTAAACTTCTTTCTCTCCTTGTTCCAGCAATTCGACATTAACCACGTGTTCATTATCAGATTCAAATTAAATTGATCATCAAAGAAATACCATATTATACATATACATAAAGATGAAGGCATGAGCATGTCATAAACAGAGCTAAAAATAGACATGAAACATAATAAAATAAAGCAAAACATAAAGCAAAAAGAAGAGAGTTTAAAGATTAACTAATGATGAAGTTGTTTTGATCACCTGCAACTGCAATTGCTGAGAATGGTTTAGTCGTTTAGAAAAGAAACAGAGAGGCGTGAATACGAAGCGATCATCGATGTGAAGATGATGTAATTAAGTACGGACCTAGACCTAATTCATGTTTTAGGCTTCTAGCCCACTAGCCCACGTTCTGTTATTCTTTTTGTTTGTTTTCATTTATTAAACCATTATGCCAACGAGTTGACCGAGTTCACCGCCTCGACCGATTTGCACCGACGTGGTTGACTTGAACCGATTTGTGACAATATAGACCGAGTTTTGAAGAGCTCCGATTTGTTCCTCCGATATGGGCATAATCGTTTCGTCAGGGTCCGAGTTGCCGATTAATCGCCGACTTGGCCGATATTTTGAACCTTGCTTGCAACAGGCATGGGAGGAATCAACCAGTCCTCAACTGTGTCCGGAGAGGAACAATACACCGGTGAAGGCTGAGAAGATAGTGTGGCAAAGGGGAACACATCTTCTCTAAAAACAACATAACGTGAAACAAAAAATTCATTCTTTTTAATATCGTAAACTTTCCAGCCTTTCTTTCCCAAAGAATAGCCAACAAAAACACAAGACCGACTACGTGGACTAAATTTATCCTTATCTCTTGACACTTTGTGCACATGACACGCCGAACCAAAAACTCAAAGTTGGGTATACAGAGGAGCAACACCATAAAGAAATTCATAAGGGGTCCGTCCTTGATGAACCGTACTTGGTGTGCGATTAATGACATAAACCGCTATTAAGATGGCTTCTCCCCAAAAACGAATTGGCATACTAGCTTGAAACATTAATGCTCTGGCAACATTGAGGAGATGACGATGCTTTCGCTCAACCCGTCCGTTTTGTTGAGGTGTATTGACACATGATGTTTGATGAACAATACCATTTTCACGAAAATATTTAGAGAGACACATGAACTCCGTTCCATTATCAGTACGAACCGTCTTTACGTGTTTTCCAAATTGTCTTTTAGTGTAGGAGAAAAATTCCTTCAATCTTTGACTAACTTCCGATTTCGTAAGCAAAAGAAAAGTCCAAACCGCTCTTGAAAAATCATCCACTATTGTTAAAAAATAAACGGCACCACAAGATGATGGTACTCTATATGGACCCCATATATCGCAATGAATAAGAGAAAAACACTATAATGTCTCAGTAAAACTATCGGGAAGCACCTCTATTGTCTGCTTAGCTTGAAAACAAATGTCACACGAACTAGCAGATGTCGAGCTCCCACAAAACGAAGGTATTTGAGAAAGCACAGAAAACGCTGGATGACCGAGCCGTTGATGCCACAAAATAGAATCAGACTTGACGCTTGCATTGTAGATCTTGGGCGAGGCGACATCCGTAAGATAATAGACTCCACACGTTCTTCGCTGGCTCCAATCAAAGTCCTCAAAAAACGGTCTTGTAAAACACACAATGTATCAGTGAAGGTAGCGAAACAATTTGTTTGCTTAAGAATCATTGAAACTGAGATCAAAGGACAATTCAAAGAAGGAACATATAGAAATTTGGTGAGTTGGACTTTATCAGATACGGCAAACGTGCCAACATTAACAGCAAAAGTTGTGCTGCCATCAGCAAAACCAACCGAACACGGTGCTATGCTTTCGATGTCAGACAAGAAACCAAGAGTTCCCGTCATATGATGAGACGCTCCGGTGTCTAGAATGACATCACCCAAATCCTTCTTACCAGACAACTTATCGGAATTGGTAGAGCTCGAGTTTGTCTTCTCTTGAATCAACTTTGAGATTGCTTGCCATTGATCATTAGTGAATTCTGGGAAGGAGGATGAGTTGGAGGATGTGGCATATGCGGCGTTGACTTGGCCGCGACCACAACCAGAGGAGAACCCCGAACCTCTTCCTCCTCTTCCACGATCTTTCGCACTACTGGTTTCACGATCATTACGCTCAGACCACCATTCCGGAAACCCAACAATAGACCAACAATCCTTTTTTCGTGTCCTGTTCTCCCACAGTGAGAACAGAGCATGTTACGATCTCTTGGTCGTGGATTGTTAGCATCATATCGAACGGCAACGGTGGAGTCAGGTCGATTGTTGTTGCTGGAGAGATCACGTCGTTGTGATGACGAATTAGCAATATCACGACGCGTTACCAGTCCAATTGCATCGCTTATTGTTTCTCGAGCTCGAGAAGATGCTAACCTCTGTTCTTCGCGAACAATCTTCTGATAAACTTCTCCCAATGATGGTAAAGGATCACAATCCACAATTGTAGTACATAAGCCTCCAAAACGAGCTTCATCAAGGCCCATGACAAGCTGATGGACTTTTTCTTCATCTTTGTCTTTAGAAATTTCAAGAGCAACTCTACAGGAACAAGAAAGAAGAGGACGATAGACTTGAAGCTCATCCCAAAGCTTGGTTAACTTACCATAATACACACAAAACAATTTGCCCATTTTGTCGACACGCAGCAAGTTGGGTTTTGATTTGATCGAACACGGACTTTGTTTCCCACCGAGAAACATAGCTTCAAATCAGTCCACAACTGATGAGCATCTGGTACGAACGTGACTGTAGACTTGACTGTTGGCTCGATTGATGAACGAATCCAACCTACGATCATGGAATTGGCCGTAAGCCAATTCTTAAGAGCAACACTATCATCTTCGGGTTTCTTAATTGAACCATTGACGATACCGGTTTTGCGCTTTGCTTGTAATGCGTTCAACATCTCTTGGACCACTCGTTATAGTTATCACCATTCAAGAGAATTGAGGTGATAACTGTACTAGGGTTGTCTGAGGAAGATAAAGAGTATGTGGAATTTGATGAGCCTGAATGTTCACTGGCTTTTTCAAGAGCTTTTGCAGCAGCATCGGAGGCGATACCTTGAAGACCGGCCATGATGAGACACGAAGAGAGACGAAAACAAGAATTTGCGAAAACGTTTTTGTGTTAAACTTTACGGATCAATCTCTGATACCATGTAAAGATTGTGTTTGAACTGACTTGACTTTATTCATTCATCATACATGAGCATATTTATACACAATATATTGAGACTAGAGATATATGTGACATCCTAGAATATAGGAACACAGTCCTTATCGTATTAGGAATGCAATCCTTATCATCTAAACCATATTTATCTACAATATGGGAAGTCACCTAATTATAGAATAAATAACATAGGATTTTAGTGAGATTTTAAAAATGATTGATTGAGTAACTTATAATTTTATTTGGATTTTAAAATCTCTTAAAATACTGAATCTATAAACTCCCCCCAAAAGGTTTGGGTTCAATCGAACACGACGTGACGTGACGTGACGTGACGTGGAATAAGGCTTCATTTTTAAAATTTGTTTGAATAAGACTTGATTTTAGAAAAGAAATAAGACTTGATTAAATTCTCTGCTTTGCGAAATCTGCTTTGGTGGTGGTGGATTGGATGTTGAGTTGAAAGACAAAAAGAAAAACAGAAAAAAAAAAAAAAAAAAAACGGACACGAGGTGAAACCTGGTTCGGTGGTTTGAGAAGAGTTAATGGGCCGTGTTGTAGCCCAAAAAGGTTTCGGTCGTAAGCAACAAAGATATCAGGAAGATCCACGATCGGCTGCGGGAGGAGAAGACAATGGATTATCTAGGGATTGATGTGAGCTGTGCGATCGGATCTCTCCGGGGCGGTGAGTTCCCGGCGAAAGATTGCCTTCTTCCACTCATTTCCAAGCTGCTCGGTTACTGCCTCGTCGCTGCTTCGATTACCGTCAAGCTTCCTCAGGTATGAATCACTTGGTCTCTTGTTTCTCATCCTACCTCCCAGTTTGACTAATTGATATTCTCCAGATAATGAAAATCGTGCACCATAAGAGTGTAAGAGGCCTAAGTATTGTAGCATTTGAGCTCGAGGTGGTTGGCTATACAATTTCCCTTGCGTATTGTCTGCACAAAGGCCTTCCCTTTTCGGCTTTTGGTGAAATGGCGTTTCTTTTGATCCAAGGTACACGAATTTATGGATGTGTGTTTACAATTTCATACAATATTATGTAGACACTAATATGATCTGTGATGATCATTTCTATCATCCTCTTATCTCTCCTTTGCCTTTGCAGCTTTAATCTTGGTTGCTTGTATCTATTACTTTTCCCAACCAGTCCCTGTAGCAACTTGGGTCAGGGCCCTCCTGTATCCTTACAGTGTTAAGAATTTCCTAGCTTTGATTTGAGGCTCTCTCTATTGGTTTTTCTTAATACAAAGCTTGATGCAGATATTGTGCTATAGCACCAACTGTGCTTGCGGGGCAGATTAATCCTGCGCTTTTTGAGGCTCTTTATGTGGGGAGGAATTCCTACTCTTAAGCTCTCTTTGTGTGTACAATTAGGTAGTCTCTGTTTGTCTAATGGTAACTCTCTGTGTTGTAGGCTTCACAGCATGCCATATTTCTGTTTGCAAGACTCCCTCAGATATGGAAGAACTTCAAAGTGAGTCTGTACTAGATTAGTTGTCATTTGCCCTTGTTTTGTGATTGATGAATCTTCTTGTTGGACTAGGTATGTGTAAATGGTATTTTTTTTATCTTCAGTCACGTATCCAATGCTTACAGCAATCTTTCAGTCATACCCTCATGTTCATGTCATGTTAACTGTCATAGATAGATTACCTTACAATTCTTTGCTGGATCATTTTCCCTTTCCAAACCAAATTGGTTTGGGTCTTGAATTGCAGAGGACAAAGCTATTGTTTAAAATGTCGGGTACATATATGTTGGCTATGAGCAAATATATTTTTTCTATACATTCCTTGCATATATATATATATACTTTCAGAACCATATATGCAAATATTATTGTATGACTCACATCATTCTCTCTCTTGACAGAACCAAAGCACAGGAGAACTTAGTTTCTTAACATTCTTTATGAACTTCAGCGGGTCCATAGGTAAGAGGGCTCTCCCTTGTTGGATGTCTCTTGTATTTTCTGTTGGCTCTGTCAAAATTTTCATCTCACAATGTTTGTTTGTTTCCTTCCCAGTGAGAGTTTTCACAAGCATCCAGGAAAATGCTCCACTTAGCAGTATCCTTTTCCGCCTAATGTCTTCCTGTTATATGCATGCTGTAATCATACATACACATTACAATCATATATGCTCTCTATAGAAAGCTTTCTTTTCCTCAACCTTTCCATAGTTCTTATGGGTTTTGCTCTTGGAGTCTTCACCAACGGAACCATCCTGATTCAGATTATCTTGTATGGCAAGCCCACTGCAAAGAAAGAGAAGAAAGCCAACTGAAAGAAAAGTCAAAATATGTCCCAAATCAAGTACTGGTCTTGCAGGCTCCAAAAAGAGAATAGACTGTGTTACAATTAGGGTAATTTTTCTTTCTTTTATATCCCTGTTCGAGGATTCCAGCCCATCACATATCTTTCTTTCTAATGCGAGATGTGGATTAAAGACTTATTTATGAACGTAAATTGCTGTTTAAGCTACATATATTGGCTTGATATCAAGATCCAGAACCCGCAATGGTTCTTATTTCTTAATGTAACAGTAGATTTTTTGGTCAGCACGAGAAAACGACTATTTTTTTAACCTGTACCATTTCTTTAAAACTTAGCTAAATTCAACCTGGTCAACGTATTTATTCAAATTTTCAATATGAACAAACATCGCCCTGATAAGGCGTTGGATAATTTTCACTTTTGTTGGCAAGAAAACTTAATTGTATGGCCAAACAATTAGAAAATGACAATTTTCATTTTCAACATCTACTATGTCAAAGACTCAAAAGTGCACTTTATATTCAACTAGTATTAAGGCCCCTGCTATGTAGGGGCAAAATATTTGTTAAATAATTTCAATTTTTTTAATAGAAAATAAGATTATACATTAAGGTTTTCTTAAAAGTAATGTGCATTTTTTCATTAGTATTTTTTAAAAACATAAAATCATTATATTCTTGAAAGATAAAAAAAAATTGGAAAAAAAAGAAAATTTTATCTTTTCCAATAAAACATTAAAATCTTAGTATCAAATGATTTTAACTCTGATGAATGAGAATACGTGAAATTTGAACCTAATTACTTACAAAAAGTAATTAGCTTCTAAACATCCACATTGCAAAATAATAAAATAATCAAACAGAAAGAAAGCATAAATATATTGCACAATTTGTGACACCCGCCTCGTTAACTTAGCCGAGACGGCAGTCATGAAAATAATCTATCAATTCTAATAGATACTTTTATGAAAATCCATACTTTTATTCCATAACACACGTCTTAAATCATTCCACAAAAAAACCATAATTCCAACTTAAAAATCCTTCACGTGAAACCGATGTAGAAAATATTAAGTAAATTGTTTTAAACGAAATACAAACATAACCCCCGCTAAAACCAGCACCCGGACAACAACCACCTTGAGCCGCTACTCATCATTACCTGAAAGGGGGAAAAAGAGGGGTGAGTAATTCCGGAAGAAATTACTCAATGAGATTGTTACCCACAACCACTCTAATACTTGAAGACAATAAGCATTCAAACACATTAAACCAGAAATAGAACATGTATCATTCAACCTATTACTAGTAACATAATCTTCATACCTAACATTTCTAGACCATAATCTCTTTCACTTATATATTATCATACTTAAACATTTCACCTTTCACATTCTTTACTTATTACATTCTTTACTTTCTTTCCTTTTCACATACATTACTTTTCCTTCCTTTACTTAATATATTACGTACGACGGCGGAGCTAACCCCTTTCTACCGTTTTGTGTCTGTCCTCCCCGTCGGCCTTTTATGGCCTTAATGGACTACAACGGGCTTACATACGCGATCGTTCATAGTCCAACACGCAAAGTTCTGTAACGGACTTACGTACACGATCGTTCCCAGAACTATAATCTATTCTACAATATCAAGCAATAATTTTAATCCTAACATTCTCTCTTATCCCAACCGTTTGCAACATCAAGAATCACTACTATCAATCAGCAAGCATCAAACATTCCTAGACTTAGCATATATAACCACAACGTCACATTACATTCCTAGCGTAACGTGTAAGAACAACTACCGTTAACTAGTATTAGAGTTATCTAGCCAACACCCTCACCTTAGCCTTTTGGATGATCAAAAACAAAGGAGTGATCCTAGAAGGATGTGAATGTGCGCTCTGGGCGGTTGGATTTTGGAAAATAGCGATTCAAGTCAAAAATAGCGTTTCTGGTTTTTGATAGAATCAGTGTTTCTTGACCAGAAAGAAACGTCAGAAACTCACCGAATTTATATCGGATTGGAAAGCCAAAAGTTGATCTGAAATCCTTGTAACGTTAGCCTTCCAACAGTACCAAAATCGTAATCTAACTCGTTCTGTAGCAGCGTGCACCTTCCTCCAAAGTTAGCACTGTGAAACCCGAGAACAGATTTTGGTCAGATAACTAGGGCGAACTTAAAACGTAAATTCCGGATTCATCATACATCGGAATCCAAATCGGAAAAGAGCCCCAGAATCTTAGAAGAATCCTCCGGAAAATCGCCCCGAAAGTTCACTGGTCGGAAAAATGGAGGTTCAGAAAACAGTGATTTTTCCTGATATTCAAACACGATTTGCGAGCGAATTGTACCTCGTATCGCGAATCCGAAAGAAGCTCCAGAAACTAGAATCCGTGATATTTTCAGAGATATAAGAATCACGATCTAATTCCTTCAGAGCCGCCGGCAATTAGCCCCGCAATATCACTACTCAGAACCCCTTTCCTTTGCTCTTCTTTTCTTTTGTTTTTGCAAGACATCCATAAGAAGAGCAAATGTCCTTACATAGGCACAAAACCAACGTGATTCAGATCATTGATTGAGTAGTGGAGGTAGTGGATTGGTGAAGTGGTGTAATAATGGGTGGGTGAAGTAGTGGGAATAAAGGAGGCTAGGGGCTAGGTAATAGAGTTTGCATGAGTTTGATTTAAAAGAATCAATTATAGGAGGATAGGGTTGCGGCCATGACACAACTGAAGAATAATAAAATTTATATTTGAAACTATCGCAAAGTAAAGCTAAAACTTATATCAACACTTTTTGTTGCCAAAGAAGATATTCAGTATATATTTAAATACAGTTTTACATAATGCTATTCTGTGCATATATTTGATTGTTGGTTACACACGAAAATTAGTAAAAGACAATAAAATTTACAAATTCAGAAAACATATATAAAATGAAAAATTACATTACAAAAAGGGGGGAAATTCACTTTCTCGCCAAGGTCGTGATCTCCACCAAAATGGTTTAAAGTGGAAGAATAATCTCTTCAAATGTTAACTCTATATTTCATCAAAAAAATATATGGAAACTTTTATAGCTATCATTGTGCTGCAATACAAGTACAAACCAAAAAGAAAACAAAATGCTTCTCAACTTAAATAAAAAGAAACTGCGGTATTGCTTTTGGAAAAATTATACACTTCGCATCATAAAGCCCAATTACGTGGTTCACGGATATAATAAGATGCAAAATTTGATGATTATACTTTATTACGTAAAAGTCTAATCATTTGTTGGTTTTCTCTGGTTTCTTGTGAGTAAAAATAAAATAAAAAAGAGATGTATGAATAGAATGAGATACATAACTAAAAAAATAAAATGGGTTTAGCAAATATGATATGGAATAACAACTAACCTTAGATTTGATTTGTGAATATCAAATCCGAGTTCGCGTAGACTGGAAAACATAGATATTAATTAATGAAACTACGATCTTGATTTTTAGATTTTTTTATTCAAAATTGATTCTGAACTGTTTAATTCTTTCGTTTAAATTATTTTAAAACAAAATCATTAATTACTTTTCTCTCTCAATTACTATCATATATTTTTTCTTGTCAAAGGACGTAGTATATCTTTTACAAAATATTTATATACATATACTAACTTAATTAGTTAATTAACTTTTGTCACTTTTTGATGATAAATATATATCTATATGGGCAATTGCAAAAATATCATTTTTGGTGTTTACATTTGCAAAAATACCACTTAGGAGTGCCCATTTGCAAAAATGCCACTAATTATGGATTTTTAAAGCATAAATCTTAAAATTATAAACCCTAAAAAAGTTTTGACCCCCTAAAACCCCTTAAAACCTCAAACTAAACCCTAATACAAATAGTTAACCCAAATATAAATGATATAATGAACTTTTTTTTTTTGAAAAAGTGGCATTTTTGCAAAGATTTTGAAAAATGACACTTGAAAAGTGGTATTTTTAAAAATTTCTCTACATTTATCCATTGATGCAAACATATGACATCCTATAATTCTTTCATAGTGCCCTTAATATATAAAGGGAGATTTGATTTAATACTCCAATTATTTTATAAAAATTTAAAACTAACCTTTGTTTGAAATCTTTTGAAATATAACTTTATTTTTGAATAAAAAGACAATAATAGCCTGATAAGTTTAACAATTTACAATTACTAAAACCATATTGTTTTTTTCAAATTTTGAAAATAAAAAATAATTTTCGAAATTAACCAGAGTTAAGTAAATATATATATACTAGATTCTCACCCGCACTATGTGCGGGAACATTCGTTGTATATGATATAAACTAAACTTGGTTTTCGTATTGTATTGGAATATTAATATCAGTTTAACAATTTTGAATTAGGGGTTTAGCCAAGGAATGTCAAAATGGGTAACTCGACCCGACCCAAACCCACATGGGTTTGAGATTTAATGGGTTTGACCCGGACCCATATGTTATATGAGTTGAATTTACATATCCAAATCTAAGAATATAAAACTCATTGACTTAATGGGTTATATGGATTACTCACATATAAATTAAAACATAAGAATAAATTAATAGGTAAATCAAAACAATCCATATTATTATAAATCGGACCAACGTTTTCAGGTTTTCAATTAACAAATTAAATTAAAATGTATATGTATCTTAAAATAAAATAAAATAAAAATCATAAAGCTAATAAATTCAGCAATAAACCATTGATTAGTTTTAAAAAATACTTCGATCTTAGTTGGATGATGATAAGAAAAAACCATATCTGTTAATTTTTTTAAAAACACTTGATAACCTTTTAGAGTAATTTACATATATATATATATATATATTTTTTTGATAAATTTTGTGATAAATCAATCAGTAATTCATGATTCTAATGAGTTTATTTGCTAAATTCATAAACCCATTAGAGGTACCAACCGAAGACTCATTTATTTATACAGGTAAAAAATATAACCTTAACCTACTTAAATTATGGACGGGTTTGTATAACCCATGAGTATTGACCCATTTTGACACACCTACATGTAGGTTCATATGAGTTTATTTCTTTTGTTTAGATAAAGACTGAGCAGTTTCCAATAAAAATTTATTGTTTATGTTTCAATGTTTTCTATTATTTCAAATATAGTTTATAAAATAGCTTTGTTGATATAAATAATATTCATATTTATCACAATAAATATATTGAAAATTGACAAATTTATGAATTTAGAAACTAATTTAGATGTTTGTATAATTTGCAATTATTTATTTCATGTGATCTAATTTTTCGGTTAAATGAAAATAAATTTTTCCTATGAATTTTAGTCTATTAAATATTTTTTTTTTCAGTTCAATGAGAAGCACGACCACTTTTCCCATTTTAAAAGTATTAGATGGATTTAACTTTTCAATCCTCTTGGCAATATTTTGAAAGATGTACAACCGCTTTTTCCATTTTTCTATATTTTTGGCCATTTCATAGTTTTATTTTAAAGATGAACTGTTTGGCATGTTCTGCCCGTTCTAGAACTGTAGATTTTTTTTTTTTTTGCAAACAACTTTCTACCTAATTGGATTAATGTGTAGTTGAAAAAAAAAGAACTTCATTTTTTAATTTTTGTTGTTCCTGTCAATTTTACACTCGCTGGTAACTTCTCAGAAACAAAAACCAAGTTTATAAGCAATACAAAGTATACAACTTATTTATATTTATTTTTGTTTAATATAATTAAGATATGTATACGCTAACCCGTCTAATAGTTGTTTTAAAGTGTATGTACATCTCTAAAACAATTCTTCAATAGCTTGTGCTTTTTGTGATACTTTTATAAAATCTCACACATGCTTCTAGTGATAGGATCCATATATGTTGTCTACAATCCATGTACTAAAACACCATCTTAATGTCATTTGTACGTATATTTATGAACACAACAATTTACATACCGTGTCATTTTAAAAAAATCACCTTGGGATCACTATTGAGTGTTACTACAACATTAAATATCAGAACATTCTTTAAAATTATGAAAAACTTGCTGCACAATCTTAATAAACCAATCTCAATAAAATCTTCAAAGCATAAGAAGATTCCTTAAAATTCTCATTAAATACCATTTAATCGATTTTATTTAGTTAATTGTAAATATGAAAAATAGATTTCTTCACTGTAAATCCGGAAAATCCTATTAATAATTAATATATTAGCTATAACTTTATTGAATAGATAATAAAAAAAAGTTAGAGGAAAGATACTTAAATTATTAGTTCCATATGAATAATTATAATTGATAGTACAATTTGTAGCACTTGTAGCAAACAACCTACTTAAATTTATTCATTTTGTCTACCAGCATATATATAGAGTACACACATCTACATGTATATACGACTCGTAGAATCATTAGAATTGCAAATATTCACTCATACTTTACAATAAAAAAAACACTTGTTAATCACAACTTCTTCTTCACGTAAGCCGCGATTCCAAGGAAACAACCTAAATATATGTTCTAATATTTTATAGATACTATTGAAATATTTAAATAAACTAAAAATAATAAGAAAGAAAAATGAAAATCTTTAAAAAAATTATGTTGAAAATATATGAACAAAAGTAAACAATTTTTTTATATAATTAATAAGATTATTTCGTTCCATCAAAAAATTTAAGTAACATTATTTATCAAATTAAAATTTCACTAAAGTTATTTCTATTATTCGATTTAATTGTGCGGTTTAGCCTAATAACCGAATTAAAAAAAATTAAATTATTAATTTTGGATGCATATTATAATAGGTTTCCTACTCTTACATCCGATGTGGGACTTTGATCCAACATTGTATTTTAATATGTTAAGTAATTTATGATCTTAGGTACAAAGTAAGTTGTCTTGGCATTTTTTAAGAAAATTATAATAAATCGGATTCTAAAGACTTTATGAGAGTATCTTTAATTTAAATATCCATTTATTGTTTACATATCTTGTTAAGATTAATTTAAGAAATCACTATTAATGCTATTGAAATATTTTAATAAATTAAAAATAATAAAAAAGAAAAACGAACATCTTAAAAAATTAAACTACTTTTTTATATAATTAATAGAATTATTTCATTCGATAAAAAATTTAAATAATTTTTTTTTATCAAATTATAGTTTTTCTAAAGTTATTTCTATTATTCGATTTGATTGTCGGTTTAACTTAATAACCCGATTAAAAAAAATCAAATGTTTAGGTTTAGATGCCTATTAGATTAGATTTCATGCTCTTACCATTCTTCTTCAATTTTTTTTTTTTGTGTTTCTATGGATCCAAATTCATTTTCATATCCGATATAAAATATGGTTTTTTTATATGTATAATTAAATATAGAAACAAAAATTAGATCCTAAAGACTTTATGAGATTATCTTTACTTTGAATATTCATTTACTGTTTACATATCTTGTTAAGATTAGTTTAGAAAATCACTATTAATGCTAATGAAATATTTAAATAAATTAAATATAATAAGATATTAATGTATAAAATATATAAACAAAATTAAAATATTTTTTTATATAACTAATAGGATTATTACGTTCCTTTAAATATTTTAAATAACCTATTTTATCAAATTAAAGTTTTGCTAGAGTTATTTCTATTATTCGATTTAATTGTGCGGTTTAACTTAATAACCGAATTAAAACAAATTAAATTATTAGTTTTGGATGCTTAGTATATTAGGCTTTCTGCTCTTACCATTCTTCATAAAATTGTTATTCTTTTATAGTATTTTTTTGGATCCAAATTCATTTACATATCCGATGTGGGACTTTAAAAAACATTGTTTTTTTCATATGTTAAATAGTTTATGTCTTAAAATTAAATTATGTTTTTAGGCATCTTTTCAAAGAATAATAATAAATCAAATTCTAAAGATTTTATGAGATTATCTTTACTTTGAATATTTGTTTATTGTTTAGATTTATTATCAAGAATAATTTAGGAAATATCTCTTGAATTAAATAAAATAAAAATACAAAAAGGTAAAAATAAATATGATTAAAGGATCTCCAAGATGGCAGAGTGGTTTCTTTGAAGATGAAAGTGCCAATATCGGTGTGTAGGAGGCATTGTCGCTTCAGCCTTGTTATCTTTCTATGTTATTGGCTAATTGTTAAGCTTGCCCAGTTTTGTTTGCATAAAGTTACTCTACTTTTGGTTTAGATTGATTATAAAACATTCATATTTCATTTAATGAAAAGCCACATCTTTTAACGAAAAAGAAAAAAAAATAACTTTTTAATCAAATTAAATTTTTGAAAAAGTTATTTCTATTATTCAATTTAATTATGCGGTTTAACTTAATAACCGAATTAAAACGAATGAAATATTTTTTTTTGGATGCCTATTAGATTAGGCTTCCTGCTTTTACCGCTCTTGATTATTTTGTTTCTTTTTATAGTATGTCTTTTTATTCCAATTCATTTTCGTATCCGATGTGGGATTTTGACAAACATTATATTTTCTTCTTTTTGAAAAATTCAAATCATAACATATGCAGAAAAAAATCTATGTTTTTATATCATATAAATTATCTTATTATTTAATTTTTATATACCATCAAGCAAAGATGAATGGGGGATCTAATTCTTAAAATTGATTATATGTTGATATAAACGGATATTAAATATTTTTTAAAAAATTTGATTGGTAATTAAATATTTGTGAATTAATGCTGATTTTACAAAACTTTCCTAAAATAACAAAAATGCTATTAATGTGCCACAAAAATAAAAAGAAAAATGCAATTAATTCGTAACATAAAAATAGCCGAAATTATACTCAAAATTACTGAAATTGCCATTGTATTAGTTCAAAATTACCCTTTTCAATTTAATCAATTTAGTTATAAGGCAATGGCAATTTGAGTAATATTAGAATCAATTTTGGATATTCTCCTAAATGTACTTCTCTTTTAATATTATAGAGATTGTGATATATCTTTTAAAGAAACTTACTAAATTTCTCCTAAATTTATGCTAATACTAATTTATATCTAGATAAATAAAAATATTATTAAAAAATATACACTTATATACCAAAATCTGTTCTTAACTTCATCAATCATTCAATAACCGTAGCCATGACTATATTAAAAAAATAAACTTTGTTATATTTGGCTTTTCATTTGGCACATATTCTTTCTTTTTTTGCTAAATCATTTGGTTTTATATAGTTTATTCATGGCAATTTCAATTGAAGTTGTTTGTGCAACACCTATTGTTTTATCACTTGTAAGATTTTTTAAAAAAATCAACATGATAATAAAAGAATATTTTGATTTCTGTATCATGGAGTTTAGTAACACAATTAATAAAAAAAAAAATTAGCACCTTTCAAGAAGATTAGTTATAGCATCATATCAAGTTTCAAAAATTTAAGTTCATATGACATGTCTTTTTAATTATTTTTTAAAATTATGTTAGAGTTATTTTAAATCGCACATTAAAATAAATTGATGATTATTTTCGTTTTTAGTTTTGATTATTTAAAACAAGTTAGCAGAAAGGTTAATTTTCAAAAGATTTAGAACGTGGATTACTTTTCAAAATATATAAAGTTTAAGTAATATTTTTAGAAATTTCCTCATATATAAAAATATATTGGGGCAATTATAAAAATATCACACATGGGCTGACACTTTGCAATTATGCCACACGCAGAGTGCCTCTTGCAATAATGCCATTATTTTATCCAGAAAGGACAATTTTACCCATTAAAGAAAGAAAGTTTATCTCTTTTTTTTTTTCTTTTTCTTCTTCCTCTTTCCTCTTTCTCTCTTCCTCTCCACGAAACAATCTGATTTTTTCCGCTTCTCTTCTGTGCAAAAGTAGATCTAGATCTACAATCAATCAATCTCTCTCTCCCTCCCTCTCTCTCAAGCTTTTCAATGGTGGTGATAGGGTTGTAGAAGACAAAAACGGATATATATATATCTCACACACAAACATATAGACTCAGATCTATATCCGGATTTCATCTTTGTTTTTTTGCGAATCAAGGTTTGTTTGATTTGTGCTGTCGATCTGAGTTTTTGATTCGAATTTGGTTACAAATCTAAGGTTTTTTGTTCGATTTGGCTTACAGATTTGAGTTTTTGATTATTTCTGGGTTAATTTCGTTTCTTATGTTCTTTTTACTAATCTAGGATTTTGACATTTTTTGTAAAGATTTTTTACACTTTATAAAGATTTTTTACACTTTCGTAACACAGTTAAAAAACTTTATAAACTGTTAAAAACCTTATGATTTTTTTTTTAAAGTTTTATAACAGATATTTACACTTTATAAAGATTTTTTACACTTTCGTAAGACAGTTGACAAAACTTATAAACTGTTAAAACACCTTATAATTTTTTTAAAAGTTTTATAACAGATTTTTTACACATTATAAAGATTTTTTACACTTTCGTAAGACAGTTAAAAAAACTTATAAACTGTTAAAAAACCTTATAATTTTTTTTAAGCTTTCTAACAGATTTTTTACATTTTCGTAAAAGAGTTAAAAAACCTTATAACCTGTTAAGAAAAACTTTATAAACAGTTAGAAAAACCTTATAAACTGTTAAAAAACCTTATAATTTTTTTTTTAAGTTTTATAATATAAATGAAAACCCTAGCTCTCCCCCACCCCTCAAAATCTATACCCTAAATGCACAATAGTTAACCCAAACTCAAAAATTTACAGTCATTAGTATTTTTTATCTAGACGTTTTTAACTTTTGTTCTCCTTTTGAGTTTCTCTGATAATATTTTTCTGAGAGAGAGATCTCATATCTGAGAGTGAAAGAGAGATCGTAGATCGGAGAGAGAGAGAGATCGCAGGTCTGAGAGAGAGATCGTAGATCGGAGAGAGAGAGAGAAATATCAAATCGGAGTGCGAGAGATCGAAAATCGGGGAGAGAGAGAGAAAGAGGGTAATTAAGGAATATGAAAAAAGGAAAGTGGTATTTTTGTAAAAGTTGCAAAAATATGGTATTTTTGTAAAGTGAAATGAAGCATGTGATATATTTTAAAATTTCTCTAGTATATTTGTCATTTATAATTTTTTCTGTTATTTATTAAGTTCAAAAAAGTTTCAATAAAAAAAAGACATAAGTTATAAAAGAAGATAAAAGATAAAACTTTAAAAAAGAGACTGCCATTCGCAGCCTAAGATAGCGGAAGAAAGTGTTTTCAAAATTTTAAAAAGAAATTATTGATTTTTGTAGAAAGTAAAACAAAGATCGTAGAGGCTTTTTAAAAAAAACTAAAAAAAATTAATTGCATTTAAAAAAAAAGAGATGATAGATGTTATAACCATAATTGTCATATGACTTATGCTATAATAAAATAAGATATCATGTGAAAGCTAGTGGTTTGACCAAATGGTTCATTAATGCTTCTACACAACCATGTTTAGAGTTCGAGTCCCCGAGAATACAAACTAATGGAGGCAAAAAGTTTACAGGAGATTTCCAGCGTGGTGAAAAGAGAGTCGTTCGGAATAGTCCTGCATGTCAAAGCTAAAGTTAATCGTTGTATAATCGTCACGTCAATGTAATTGTTCTCATAATTTGTAATAATTCATAAATCCATACGATAAAACAAAATATATTCAATATCTTAACATATATTTTGAAATTTAAGTTGTAAATTTAATATTGTATATTTTTGAAGATTTGCTTTAGTAATCAACTATAGTTTTATTTTTGAGAAATTCTTTAACCTACAAATTTGAATGCATTATATCTAAAACTACTGTGGGAGTCGGTTCTACACAGTTACATTTGTCAAGGCTGTTTGGGGATTAGAGATTTATATGTTGCGAACACACTTCGAACAAAGACTGAGAATAAGAATTCTTTATTGCTGTTTTTGTTAAGACGTGATTACAAGAGAGTTTCTCTATCAAAAGTTCTGAACCACTTTTTGGGTGAATACAATGAGATATATATAGTGTTAAGTAAATGGGTCAGCTAATAAAATGGGCTTGGCCCATTAAACAATATTTCTAATTTAGGCCTATTTTTTCATTAAACTCATTTTGATTATGGGTTTAATATCATTTTGGGCCTAGATTCAGACTGGGCCCTTGTAGACTTGATCCTATTTCGTCAAGACGTTGTAGAGTTGATTTCGTCGTTATATCGATCTCATAGGGGAGAAATCCGACCCCTACAGTTAGCCCCCCAGCTCGGTAGTATTGAGTTACGATGATGTCGAGGTAAAAGTTTCTAAAGTCTGAGATCGATATGTTGGACTGCGAAGTTGCCAGGCGTGGACATCTTGTCACCGAACTCGGGAAGTTTTCGTTATTCCGCGTTGAGCCGATCAGCGTGATTTCCTGGACTTGCTTCCTTTTTCTTTTACTTGGAGGATTGATGGAGTTGATGATCTTGTTGCGTTAATAGGCTTTGAGGCTGCTGAACAATTTCTGGATTTCCAAAGACGACGTGATCCTCCAAATATAAATAAGTCTGCTTGCTTTGTGCTACATTTTTTTTAACCAATTCACTTCTTCCTTTGAAGCAAAAGGTAAAAACAAAAATCATGTCCCTCTTCGTACTCGTTATTTTTTTGTTTTTTGTTTTTGTTTTTTTTCTTCGTTCGCGTGTAAGCCGCCGTCCCCCCACGCCGTCGTCGTCTTCATACACCTTCGGCCCTGCACGACCTCCGGTGAAGACTCCAGAGAATCGATGGATCTGTTCGAGGTGAAGTTCGATTCGAGGTGAAGAAACCGTCTGTTCAATGTGAAGTTCACGAACCGCCGTCCCCCCATGCTGGCTGAGTGAAGAAATACTTCAGACTCTTATGGTCCGTGAATACCTGGACCTTCCCGCCATAAAGATAAGATCGCCAAATCTTCAAGGTGAAGATCACCGCAGCCAACTCCAATTCATGAGTAGGGTAGTTGCACTCATGCTTCCTCAACCGCCGCGAAGCATATGCAATTACCTTCCTCTGCTGCATCAAGACACAACCCAGACCAACTCCCGATGCATCCGTATACACCACGTAAAGCTCACCCGGATCAAGCAACGCCAATACTGGTGTACTAGCCATCATCTCTTTTAGCTTCCCAAAACTCTCCTCGCAAGCTGAATACCACACAAAAGGGACATCCTGTAACGCCCGTGATCCAAAAATATGATTTTTGGTAGGGTGTCGATCGACGCAACAGGTGGTGTCGATCGACACGGGTGTTTGTTCGCGTGTTGGTATCGACCAGTGAGGTCTGTGTCGATCGACACAGAGTGAGTGTCGATCGACACGGTTTCGAAGTGAGAATTGGGAGTTGGTTTTGGTCGGGTTGATCGCTCGGTTTGCGTGATTGGTTAAGGGAGAACCCTAGGGTTGGATATAAAGGCTGATCAGGATCCTGGCCGTTTTGTGGGATCAGAAATCAGAAGAGAATTGTTGAGAGAAGAGTTAAGTGTTTGTGTGTGTGAGTCAGCTTCTGATCGGAGCTTTGAGAGGGCAAACGGCGGGGCTTTTCGCGGCGGTTTGGGCTGATTTTTGGAGGGTAAGTTCTCCAATCTCTGCTCGTGTTGTAGGCGAAAACGGTTTGTCTTTCGGTTGGTTATTCACCGAGTTATGACTGTTTGAACTCGGTGGGTTTGTGCAGATCGTTGTCTGCGATCAATCGGGTTCAGAGGGAATTTCCGATCGAACTAGAAGGATTCTGGGGGCGATCCGCATACCGACGCGTAGCTGTGTGTGTCTAGTTTCCGGAACAGTCGCCTGTTTTGGAATTGGACCAGTGGTTCGTCGTGTACGAGGGTTTTAGTAAACATCGTTCATTCGTTCTTTTCGATCCTTTGAGGTGAGTGCGTGACCATAGATTTATCAGGTGTAGGTTGAATAGGAGACGATTGATTGCTGTTATGTTGTATGTATGTGGTGTGCTATGGGTGGATATGATACAGATGATCGGTTGGGGTCGATTGGATCGAAGCCATGAGAGGATAGGCTCGATCCTTCGAGCAGCAGGTGCCGTGTCGATCGACACACTTGGGTTGTGTCGATCGACGCAGCAGACAGTCGTGTGTCGATCGACGCCTAGAGGCTGTGTCGATCGACACAGAGACTGCTGACCGGATTGTTGTTCTGTTTGCTTGTTTTGTGTGTGCCGCTTGTTTCACCCTGGTATTGTATTCTTTCTATGCCTGATCATATAATCTGTAGATGGGATGACCGTCTCGCTGAGTATTTGTGATAATACTCACGCAACTCTTTTTGCCATGTGTTGCAGGTAAAGAGAAAGTGTGATCGTGGAATCGGGCAAGGAAGGGGAGATGATCTAGCGTCTCGGTTGTTGCATTTATGTTGAATTGCTAGGTTGCTAGCGAATTCTAGAGATTGTGGAATTTAGACTTGGTTAAGTATTGAATTTGATTTGACATAGTTCTGGTTGATTCTAATGAATGTGGTTGGCATTTTACTGGTTTAATCGGTTGTTTTGTTCATGTGTGTTAATTGATTGGAAATTGTGAATTAATGTTTATGGGAACATTAATTCGATTCCAATGTATAAAAAAAAAAAAAAAAAAACGGGTCGGGTTGTTTCAATTTGGTATCAGAGCCCTTACGGTTCTAGGGCGGGAGAACTTAGTAACTGCATGTATTGCTGATTGTGTAAAATAGTGTTAATTGATTATGTGAGTTAGTCAGTTGATTGTTGCTTGGGTTTGGAGTCCTGGATCATCTTCTCCGAGCCTTCAATATGATTCCACGGTAAGTGTGTTCGTTTATGATTTCTGTTTCTAATGCTTAGTCTTCTGTGATGAGTCAGTGAGAGATGGCTAGAGGCAGAGGTCGTGGTGCCCGTGGGGCTAGAGGGCGTGGTCGCGGCCGTGGTCGGGGACCGGCGGTTGATCCTGTTGAGTCGAGTGGGACTCAGGAGGCCACGCAGGAGGAGGTTGCAGAGTCGCAGATACCTCCAGAGCCAGTGAGTGGTACAGAGTTAGCCAGTGTGGCGCAGGGCCCAGGTGGGGGTCCTGGCGGGGGCGATGCTCAGGGTCGGTTAGACCGTTTGGAAGCGATGATGCTTCAGGTTCTTGAGCGGTTGCCAGGTGGGGCACCGGCTCAGGGGTATGCTCCGGGGGTACAGCCAGGGATGGCTGGTGTTGAGCCGTTAGCGGCGGGTGTTCAGCCAGTAGTGGTCCGGGGGCAGCCCGGTGTGGCGGCTGCAGAGGAGGCTCCTTCCTACCTGAGGATTTTGGAGCAGATGCATAGGATTACTACTGGGTATTTCTCGGGCGGTGCTAAGCCTGAGGAGGCTGCGGCGTGGAGGAGTCGTCTGGAGCGTAATTTCCAGGCGCTGAGGTGTCCCGAGGGATACAGAGTGGACCTTGCGGTTCATTATTTGGAGGGTGATGCACATCTGTGGTGGAGAGGTGTGACGAGCAGGAGGCCGCAG
Organism: Arabis hirsuta; assembly: GCA_964056655.1. Taxonomy (NCBI): domain Eukaryota; kingdom Viridiplantae; phylum Streptophyta; class Magnoliopsida; order Brassicales; family Brassicaceae; genus Arabis; species Arabis hirsuta. The sequence goes on along the minus strand of OZ053302.1, from coordinate 20,104,443 downwards.
GCGGGGATGACCTGGGCGGATTTCTTGGCTGAGTTTGACGCCATGTATTTTCCGCAGGAGGCGGTGGACCGGATGCAGGCGCAGTTTTTGGCGCTGACTCAGGGAGTGGGTTCGGTTCGGGGTTATGATGAGCAGTTTGGTCGGCTGTTGGTGTATGCTGGTAGAGAGTTTGGGAGCGAGGAGTCCCAGATCAGGAGGTTCATGCAGGGACTTCGACCGGTGCTGAGGACGCTGTGCAGGGCTCGTAAGTACGCCACGAAGGCGGAGTTGGTTGAGACTGCGGCAGCCATTGAGGTTGATATGGGGACGGAGCTGGCTGCAGCGCTTAGCCCACCGGTGCAGCAGCAGCAGTAGAGGAGGCTGCAGCAGCAGCTGGCAGGTGCGAGCCGGGGTGGTAAGCCGGCTCAGGGACAGAAGAGGAAGTGGGAGGGCTCTTCGGGTTCCGGTCAGAGGGTCCAGAGTGGTCAGAGTGGTACGGGGTGCTATGGTTGTGGGAGTACGGAGCACCGGGTGGCAGCTTATCCGAAGAGGAGAGAGGTTCGGACTACACAGGCGTGTTTCCATTGCGGAGAGACGGGGCACATTAGGGTGAGGTGTCCCAAGTTGTAGATGGCAGTGGCAGTGGTGCAGCCGGTGCAGGGGGCGGCAGTTGATGTGCAGCCGTTGAGACAGCTTGCTGCGCCACGTGTGTTCACTTCGGCGGAGACGGGGGGTCCTAGCGCCAGGCCGATCACAGGTACTTAAACCTTAACTTGGTGAATTTCCAATTTTTAACGTTGTGAATTGCTTGTTTTGGGAGTCTTGTATCTGTGATAATACTTTAGGCTCTGTGACACATGAATGGTGTAGGGCCTTAGTAGTAGGCGGGCGTGATTCCCATGTCTTGTTCGATTCTGGAGCCTCGAATAGCTTCATTACACCGGAGTGCGCGGAGTGCAGTGGGATCCGGAGCGATTCCGGGGAGCAGCCGGGAGTGGTTAGAGTGGCTGGAGGGAAGACTTTGGCTACTTTCGGGCGTGCTTGTGGAGTAGATGTTCTGGTGGCAGGAGAGGTCATGCCGGCAGATTTGGTTATCAGTCCAGTGGAATTGTACGATGTCATTTTGGGGATGGATTGGCTGGATCGTTACAGGGTTCATCTGGATTGTCATCGAGGTCGAGTGGTGTTTGAGCGTGAGGCGGGGAGGTTGGTTTATCAGGGCATCAGGCCGACTTCCGGGAGTTTGATGATTTCAGCAATTCAGGCCGCGCAGTTGATTGATAAGGGCTGTGAGGCGTACTTGCTGATGATTGTGATGCCAGAGTCTGTTGGGGAGGTCGCTTTGGTTGATATTCGGGTTGTCCAGGATTTCCAGGATGTGTTTCAGTCGTTGCAGGGATTGCCGCCGTCTAGGTCTGATCCTTTCACGATTGAGTTGGAGCCTGGGACTACTCCGATATCTAAGGCACCTTACCGCATGGCTCCAGCAGAGATGGCAGAGCTGAAGAAGCAGTTGGATGATTTGCTGGGTAAGGGTTTCATCCGACCGAGTAGTTCACCGTGGGGAGCGCCGGTGTTGTTTGTGAAGAAGAAGGATGGTAGTTTTCGGTTATGCATCGACTACCGGGGCCTTAACCGGGTTACAGTGAAGAACAGGTATCCTCTGCCGCGGATTGATGAGTTGTTGGATCAGTTGCGGGGGGCTACTTGTTTTTCCAAGATCGATTTGGCTTCGGGATACCATCAGATTCCGATAGATGAGGCCGATGTGAGGAAGACGGCTTTCAGGACGAGGTATGGACACTACGAGTTCGTGGTGATGCCGTTTGGGTTGACGAATGCGCCAGCGGCATTCATGAGGCTGATGAACGGGGTGTTTCAGGAGTACTTGGATGAGTTCGTTGTTATCCTTATCGACGATATCTTGGTGTACTCGAAGACTCCGGAGGAACATGAGGTTCATCTGAGGTTGGTTCTGGAGAAGCTGCGGGAACAGAAGTTGTATGCGAAGCTCAGTAAGTATAGTTTCTGGCAGCGGGAGATGGGTTTTCTGGGGCATGTCGTGTCTGCCGAGGGAGTTTCAGTGGATCCGGCTAAGATCGAGGCTATTAGGGATTGGCCGAGACCGAGGAATGCGACGGAGATCAGGAGTTTCCTTGGATTAGCTGGGTATTACCGGAGGTTCGTCAAGGGTTTTGCGAGCATGGCGCAGGCGTTAACAAAGTTGACGGGTAAGGATGTTCAGTTTGTGTGGTCTGCGGAGTGTGAGGAGAGCTTCGGGAAGCTGAAGGAGATGCTGACTAGTACTCCAGTTTTGGCGTTGCCTGATGCGGGCGAGCCATATGTGGTGTATACGGATGCATCTGGTGTGGGATTGGGGTGTGTTCTGATGCAGCAGGGGAAGGTGATTGCTTATGCTTCGAGGCAGTTGAGGAAGCATGAGTGCAATTACCCTACACATGACTTGGAGTTGGCTGCAGTGATCTTCGCCCTGAAGATCTGGCGATCTTACCTTTATGGTGGGAAGGTCCAGGTGTTCACGGACCACAAGAGCCTGAAGTATTTCTTCACTCAGCCAGAGCTGAACCTGAGGCAGAGGCGTTGGATGGAACTGGTAGCGGATTACGACCTGGAGATTAAGTACCATCCGGGGAAGGCTAATCTGGTTGCAGATGCGTTGAGTCGTCAGAGGGTTGCTTCGGCTCAGAAGCGGGATTTAGAGGAGGTGGCGAGCGAGATTGGCGCGTTGAGCCTGTGTGTTATCTCGCAGGAGCCGTTGGGGTTAGAGGCAGCTAACCGAGCGGACTTGCTGAGCAGAGTTCGGGTAGCTCAGGAGAAGGATCAGGGTTTGATTGATGCTTCTCAGCAGGCGGGTTCGGAGTATCAGGTCTCCGGGAGTGGGATGATACTGGTGAACGGTCGGGTCTGTGTACCCAAGGATGAGAGTCTCAGGCAGGAGATTCTGAGTGAGGCTCATTCGAGCATACTGTCGATTCATCCTGGAGCGACCAAGATGTACCGGGACTTGGAGAGGTACTATCACTGGGTCGGGATGAAGAGGGATGTTGCGAGTTGGGTTTCGAGGTGCAACGTGTGTCAGCTGGTGAAGGCTGAGCATCAGGTTCCGAGCGGGTTGTTGCAGAGTCTGCCTATGCCGGAGTGGAAGTGGGATATGGTGACTATGGACTTTGTGACAGGTTTGCCTATCTCGCGGACTTATGATGCGATCTGGGTGATTGTGGATCGTCTGACCAAGACAGTACATTTTCTGGCCATTAAGAAGACGGATGGGGCTGCAGTGTTGGCTAGGAAGTATGTGCGGGAGATTGTGAGGTTGCATGGGGTGCCTGCGAGCATTGTGTCAGACCGAGATCCGAGATTTGCTTCGGAGTTTTGGGGAGCTTTTCAGGCCGAGATGGGCACGAAGGTGCATATGAGTACGGCATATCATCCTCAGACGGATGGGCAGTCTGAGAGGACGATTCAGACATTGGAGGACTTGCTGAGGATGTGTGTGTTAGACTACGGTGGTCATTGGGCAGATCATCTGAGCTTGGTAGAGTTTGCGTACAACAACAGTTATCAGGCGAGTATCGGGATGGCTCCGTATGAGGCTCTGTATGGAAGGCCATGTAGGACACCATTGTGCTGGACTCAGGTGGGGGAGAGGAGCATGTTTGGTGCAGATTTCGTTCAGGAGACGACGGAGAAGATCCGTGTCTTGAAGCTGAACATGAAGGAGGCTCAGGATCGGCAGAAGAGTTATGCCGATAAGCGGAGGAGGGAGTTGGAGTTCGTGCTGGGAGATATGGTGTATCTCAAGGCAGCCATGTTGAGAGGTCCTAACAGATCCATTGCAGAGAACAAGTTGAGTCCGAGGTTTATGGGTCCGTTCAGAGTGGTTGAGCGGGTTGGGACGGTAGCTTACAGGTTGGAGTTGCCACAGAGTATGAGGGCTTTTCACGATGTCTTTCATGTTTCGATGCTGCGGAAGTGTCTACATGAGTCTGAGGAGGTGTTGGCTAGGATCCCGGAGGATCTTCAGCCCAACATGACATTAGCGGCGAGGCCTGTGAGGATTCTCGAGAGGAGAGTCAAGGTTTTGCGTCGTAAGAGGATACCATTGGTGAGAGTCGTGTGGGACTGCGATGGTGTCGAGGAGGAGACTTGGGAGCCGGAGGTGAAGATGAAGGCCAAGTTTCCGAAGTGGTTCGAGAAGCAAGCGGAGGCTTGAGTTCTTTCATTTGCTGGTTTTGGTTTTGTAGTAGTATGTGGCTACAGTTGTTGCATTTTCGTTTTGTTGTAACGATTGTACGTTTTGGGGAGTAATAAGATATGTTTCTTATTATTGTTGGATCGTAAGATGCGAGTTCTTATGTGTAGTAACCTAGTGGGGGGGGGGGTTACGGTAACCTAGTGGGGATTACAGCGTTGTTGAGTAATTCCAGTGGGGAAATGTCATGGTGAGCCATGGAGGCGTGTAGGTCGATAGATGCCTATGACGGCACGCTGCAGAGTATTGCTCTCTAGGGACGGTGGGTTCCTGTAGATAAGAGGGATAGTGGATCTCTCCAGGGGATAGTGGTTTCCCTGCATGCATTCGAGGGGATAGTGGGCCTCTCTAGGGACGGTGGGTTCTTGTCTGATTGTTGTTCGATCGATCGGGCAGACTGGGCCGGGACTACAGCGATACATTGTGGTGTATCTCCGGGAAAGTTGGGTCGGGTTTCTGAGCTTAAGTGGTGACCTTAGCACGGATCTGAGTGGTTATTGGCTTGTGATTCGAGGACGAATCCTTGTCAATGGGGGAGAATTGTAACGCCCGTGATCCAAAAATAGGATTTTTGGTAGGGTGTCGATCGACGCAACAGGTGGTGTCGATCGACACGGGTGTTTGTTCGCGTGTTGGTATCGACCAGTGAGGTCTGTGTCGATCGACACAGAGTGAGTGTCGATCAACACGGTTTCGAAGTGAGAATTGGGAGTTGGTTTTGGTCGGGTTGATCGCTCGGTTTGCGTGATTGGTTAAGGGAGAACCCTAGGGTTGGATATAAAGGCTGATCAGGATCCTGGCCGTTTTGTGGGATCAGAAATCAGAAGAGAATTGTTGAGAGAAGAGTTAAGTGTTTGTGTGTGTGAGTCAGCTTCTGATCGGAGCTTTGAGAGGGCAAATGGCAGGGCTTTCCGCGGCGGTTTGGGCTGATTTTTGGAGGGTAAGTTCTCCAATCTCTGCTCGTGTTGTAGGCGAAAACGGTTTGTCTTTCGGTTGATTATTCACCGAGTTATGGCTGTTTGAACTCGGTGGGTTTGTGCAGATCGTTGTCTGCGATCAATCGGGTTCAGAGGAAATTTCCGATCGAACCAGAAGGAGTCTGGGGGCGATCCGCATACCGACGCGTAGCTGTGTGTGTCTAGTTTCCGGAACAGTCGCCTGTTTTGGAATTGGACCAGTGGTTCGTCGTTCATTCGTTCTTTTCGATCCTTTGAGGTGAGTGCGTGACCATAGATTTATCAGGTGTAGGTTGAATAGGAGACGATTGATTGCTGTTATGTTGTATGTATGTGGTGTGTTATGGGTGGATATGATGCAGATGATCGGTTGGGGTCGATTAGATCGGAGCCATGAGAGGATAGGCTCGATCCTTCGAGCAGCAGGTGCCGTGTCGATCGACACACTTGGGTTATGTCGATCGACGCAGCAGACAGTCGTGTGTCGATCGACGCCTAGAGGCTGTGTCGATCGACACAGAGACTGCTGACCGGATTGTTGTTCTGTTTGCTTGTTTTGTGTGTGCCGCTTGTTTCACCCTGGTATTGTATTCTTTCTATGCCTGATCATATAATCTGTAGATGGGATGACCGTCTCGCTGAGTATTTGTGATAGTACTCACGCAATTCTTTTTGCCATGTGTTGCAGGTAAAGAGAAAGTGTGATCGTGGAATCGGGCAAGGAAGGGGAGATGATCTAGCGTCTCGGTTGTTGCATTTATGTTGAATTGCTAGGTTGCTAGCGAATTCTAGAGATTGTGGAATTTAGACTTGGTTAAGTATTGAATTTGATTTGACATAGTTCTGGTTGATTCTAATGAATGTGGTTGGCATTTTACTGGTTTAATCGGTTGTTTTGTTCATGTGTGTTAATTGATTGGAAATTGTGAATTAATGTTTATGGGAACATTAATTCGATTCCAATGTATAAAAAAAAAAAAAAACGGGTCGGGTTGTTTCACATCCTTCCCCGTCAACTTCGTCATTGCCTGCGCCATACTCGCAAAACCCTTGATGAACCTTCGATAATACCCAGCAAACCCGAGAAAACTCCCGATCTCCGTCGCATTCCTCGGTCTAGGCCACCCTCTGATAGCCTCAATCTTAGCTGGATCCACAGAAACTCCCTCTGCCGACACAATATGGCCGAGAAAACCCATCTCTCGCTAACAGAAACTACACTTACTCAACTAAGTCCCCGGTAACAATCAAGATGGACCCTATACCGATCCAGCCAATCCATCCCCAAGATGACATCATGCAACTCCACCGGATTGATAATCAGATCTGCGGGCATCAACTCGCCGCCACCAGAGCATTCACTCCACGAGCCCGCCTAATTCGTTGCTCCAGAATCAACAACCGTGGGACTCACACCCGCCCACTACTAAGGTCCCTGCGTAATTCTCATGTGCCTAAGAACCCTAACGTACTATCCCGAGACTCGTCCATCCTAGGACAGCTCGCCAACCTGTGATCCATGTTCCCACACCCGAAGCATCTCAGACCACCCTGAACCCTCTGACTCGGTTCCAAAGTGCTCTCCCACTTCCTCTTCTGTCCTTGCGCACGCTTACCGCCCTTGCTCGGATCTACCTTCTACTGTGACATTCTCTGCTGGACAGGAGGATTAACCACCGCCACATGCTCTCTCAGGTCATCTTCAACCGTCGCAGCAATCTCAGCCAGCTCCGCCCTCGTGGCAAACTTACTCGCTCTACAGCAAGTCCTCAAATCAGCTCGAAGTTCTTTCAAGAAACTCTCCACCTGGGCCTACTCGCCCTCCATGCCTCCACTCGCATGAACCAGGACTCGACAGAACTCCGCATCGAATTCCCTCACTGATCGGTCGCCATGAGTCAACTCCAAAAACTCAACTCAAGTCGATGCCACCTCTTGCAGAATACTTGGCATTAAACCCAGCCAAAAATCCACCCATGCCATCACTGCCTGCACTCGGAATCCCTCCGAATACCTCAAAGAGTCGAAGTTACGCTTCACACTCATCCGCCGCTCATCGGCTCCTCAGGCTTAGCACCTCACGAGAAAACTCTCGTGCTAATCCTCTACATCTGCTCCATCATCCTAAGATAGGATGGGATCCTCCACAGCCGCCACTCCCGGCTGCACCCAACCATACCCGGCTGCACACCAGCCACACCAGGCTGAACCTCCGGAGCCTAACTCTGAGCCGGCACCCCTCCCGGTAACCGTTCCAAGATCAATTGTAGCAGACTCGCCAGACTATCATCTAGATCCTGGCCGACACCTGCGACAGCACTACCACCTGGGCCCGCCGCACCGCCAACCACACCGGGACCGTCACTAGTCCCACCAGCCCTCACACTGGTACACGCAGTGGCCACACTCACGGATCCCTCCTGATACGTCTGCGAATCCGCCATCTGCTCATGCGTGGTCTCCTGGGCCACACACGCGGCAGCAGACTCACTCACAAGTCCCTGCCCGCGCCTACGCCCTCCACACCCACCTTGGCCGGTGGCCTCCCCGGCCAATACCTCTAGCAACTCTTGTACATCTACCCATCACACTCTACCAGAAGCAGAAACTAAGATACTAAAAAGCATAAGAGGTCAAACAACACATACCGTGGAATCTCTTTGAAGGCTCGGAGATGATGATCTAGGACTCCAAACCCACACAACAATCAACTGACTAACTACTCATAATCAATCAAGCAATCCACAAACAACGCAATTGACAATCACATTCAATCAACTACGTTCTCCCGGCCTAGAACCATAAGGGCTCTGATACCAAACTGAAACAACCCGACCCATTTTTTTTTTTTAGTAATAGCATCGAATTAGTATTCCCATAAATACTAATCTTCAACATGCTAAATTCTCACAATCACAATTAACCAGCGGAAATCAATTAACCACGATAATCCAATAACTCAATCAATTTCATAAACCACCCTAAACAATTATTCAATACAATTCAATAACCACCAAATCAATTCCAACTTAACCATTCTAAACCGTTCATGAATTCCAGAATTACTAACACCCTAGCAATTCTAACAACATGCATCACGCAACCGAGACACTAGATCATCCTCTCTTCCCGGCCTTGATTCCACGATCACCTCTTTTCTTTACATGCATCACATGGTTAAAAGAGATGCATGAGTATTATCATAAATACCCAGTGAGACGGTCCTCCCATCTACAGGCCAATTACTCAGAGAAAGAATGCATACAATACCAGGGTTATCAAACAGCAACATAGCAAATAACAAACAACATGAATAAGACAGCAGCTTCTGTGTCGATCGACACAGCCTCTAGGTGTCGATCGACACTCGACTGTCAACTGTGTCGATTGACACAACCTCTAGGTGTCGATTGACACAGACCTGCAGAACCTAAGATTGAACCTATCTTCTCATGGCTCAATCTCAAGGACTCAGATCACGATCCTGAACAATTCAATCACCAAACACAGTAAAAACAAGCCACAATAAATCGTATTCCACACAATCCTAATCCGAGAGCCTATGGTCACGCACTCACCTTTGCAAACGGGTTAAAACGAGGAAACAAGGCACTCCCGACATGACCAGAACAGAAGGGAATAACTCGCGACTCCCTTTACCAAATCAAGGTCTGAAACCTGATCTGGAAACTAGACACCAAGAGCTTCGCAACGGTGTATAGAAAGTCTCCTAACTCCAAACATATCGATGGGAAAATAGCCCGCAATCTTGCTAATTGAAACTGGAAAAACAGAGATTTCAGAAACAACACCCTGAAATCAAACGAACATAGAGAACGGAGATTACCTCCAAATTAGGATCCAAAACCTAATACAAAAACTAGACAGAGAGAGCTTTCTAACGGCATAAGGATCGTCTCCTGATTCTCTCTAGTTTGACGGAAAACCCCCCTCGAAGCGGACAGGATCGCAAACTCGAGACTGCAGAACCATCTCACGGGAAAACAACGATAACTCTCAGAATACTAATCCTATTTACAAACCGTTTTCTCTTGAATCAAGCTTAGAGAGTGGAGAACGTACCCTCCAAGTTTCACTCTGATCAGATCCGATCTTCCCCGCCAATCATCTCCTCCAAAAACCCGAGCAAAACTGTTTCTCTCTCAAGAAAAACACTTCTCTCACAAAACTCTCTAAAACTCTTTCTCTGCTCAAATTTTCGGCCAATCCCAAGAGAAAATGCTTTTCTCTGCTTAAATACAGAACCCTAGGTTCCCTAAACCAACCCAAACCAAACCCGATCAGAAATCAAAACCACACGGTCCAATTTAAGCATGTGTCGCTTGACACAAACCTCTTGTGTCGCGCGACACAGCTCTAGCAAACATATTCCTCTGCGAATTAAACACACGTGTCAATCGACACACAACCAAAAATCACATTTTTGGTTCACGGGCGTTACAGACGCGACGATGAGCGAAGTTAGTGAAGGTGACGTGACGGCGGATGAAGCTAGATCGACGCGATGGCGAGGCGAAGCTTGATCGATGCGACAGCAAGACGAAGCTTGATCGATGCGACGACGAGGTAAAGCCTAATCAACGCGACGGCGAGTCGAAGTCTGATCGATGCGACAACGAGACATGGTTGTGACGAGGTCATTTTGAGATAAGAGACAAGTCAACGAGGTTATCTTGGTGAGGAAAGACAATCAAGGCGGACTTATTGATTTGACGTCGAGGTAGACTCGTGTTGACGATGCCGAGGTGGACTCACGTTGATGACGAGGTGGTCGTGTTTACTTGAAGCTAAAGTGGACTTGTATTTGACTTGACACTGAGGTGGAATCGTGTTGACGTCGACAAGGTGACCTCGTGTTGACGACGAGTTCAAAGATGACAAATTCATATTTTCGTCCAGCGAGCTTGAGCGAAATGGATTTGCTCGTGGCAAAACTGGAGCGAAGTCATCGAAGTGAAAAGGTTGTTCCTGACTAGGTGAAGCTTTAGAGATGGTGAAACGAAAAGAATGGTTTCTGACTCTTCGAATTCTTGGTTACGCTGTTAATACGACGTGGATGCTTCTGAAATCATTTCTGACTTGGATAATGCCGAAGACGATGTCCGTCCGGTGTTGTGACCAACGATTAGTTTGCTGGGTTTTAGAGATTTTTGTATCGAACATTCCTTTGTTGTAAGTTAAGATGTTTGATCTCTTAAGTTATTGAAATGAGCGTTAGCGTATTGATCAACTTACTCCAAGTGTGCTCTTGTTATATCGTTTCGTGACTGGTGATTCGTCCGTTGATTTTGAACAATGATTGTTTTGGTTTATGAGCAGTTCGTCCCTGACCATTCTGCGTCAAAGACGAACATGTTATATTGTTGCGACCAGCGATGTGATAGCTGGGTTTGCTGATTAACTTCTTGGTTTACGGGAGTCGGATCTACACAGTTAAATCTGTCAAGGGTGTTTGGAGATTAGAGATTTCTATGCCGCGGACACACTTCGAACAAAGACTGAGAATAAGAATTCTTTATTGTTGTTTCTTTTAAGCCGTTATTATAAGAGAGTTTCTCTGCCAAAAGTTCTAAACCACTTTTTGGGTGAATACAATGAGATATATATAGTGTTAAGTAAATGGGTCAGCTAATAAAATGGGTGTGGCCTATTAAACAATATTTCTAATTTAGTCTCATTATTTCATTAAGCCCATTTTGATTATGAGTTTAATGTCATTTTGGGTCTAGATTCAGACTGGGCCCTTGTAGACTTGATCCTATTTCATCAAGACGTTGTAGAATTGATTTCGTCGTTATATCGATCTCATAGGGGAGAAATCCGACCCCTACAACTACCAACAAAATCCTTAAATTACAAAACTAACACAAAAACTTAACTTTGTAAGAGTTTGTAAATACTAATAAGAGTTCAGAAGTACAAATCTATGGTATATTGAAAATTTAAAATGTTATATATAGTGTTTTTTAAATAATAAAATTTTATGAATTTTTTCGTCTGGAGTGTAACCACTGCAATTTTTGTTTTCGTTTGTGCTTTATATTTGAAAATAGTATACCATTTAAAATTTTCAATATACCATAAAATTGTATTTTTACGCCTATTAAAATTTACCTACTCTTACTAATTTTAAATTTTTGTGTTACTTTTGAAATTTAAGGATATTGTTTGTAGTTTGTCATAAAAAAAAGCATACAAATTGATTAGGCGAATCTCCTAGCGTCTTTTTTTAGCAGATCATTCGGATCGGCCCTAAGTTACCCCTAATGGTTGAACATATTATTTGAACCCACAGACGAAAAATCCCTACTTACTTATTATTCGAAAAGTGCCATACCATTTAAAATTTTCAATATAACACACATTTTTATTTTTGAACACTGATTTAAATATACCAATTCAAACTCTCATTTGCATTTAAGAGAGATAACAACACTTCAATCAATGCTTCTTTGAACTTGGACAAAATATGATCTTTTTTTATAGCTTTTGGGCTTAATCCAACTCCATGAGATTCTCTAATGGATCAAGATCGTAGAGCAATTCAGTTTGTAGCTTAACTCATTCTGATCTGGTCGGAATTCGTCATTGAATGAACATGGGTCTGAATAGGGAAAACTGGAAATCACCTGACTTGTAAATTGAATAACTTCTTCGTTTGAACTTCGTTGGATGTGATTATTCTTCTAGATGTTCCGTAAATGAGCTGAGAATATTTCCTAATTTGTGTCATGCGTTGAATTGACATGGTTGAGCAGATACACTTCGAACAGTGAGCAAATGTCTTTTCGGGTCTGGTTCAAAATGTGAATCCGGTTTGATTGAGCTCCGATTCAGCTGCTAGTTTCTCGACCCCATCATAATTTCCGTGTTTCTTTGCATGATCGTATCACTAAGAAGGAAGATGAAGAAGAAGAGTTGAAGAGAGACACATGTCATATTTTGGTGCGGCCATGTGGCACTCAATGAAAAGTATTAGCCATGTATTATATTATAGATTCCTACTTAACAATAAGATTTTGATTTGCCATTAATCCTCTTTGATATTCCCATTCAATTTTCATGATTCGATGTTTCTTTTCGGTTACAATTATTTGTAGGGTGAATTTGGTTAATAAGCAACAAAAAAAATTTAAACATAGTAACTAACCATAAACTCTAAAATTAGTGGCTATGATTAGTGCCACATATGAAGTTTTGCTTAATTATTATGTTTTTATATTTTTCTTGGTTTGAAATAATTTTGACCTTAACTTTAAGAACAATTCTTGGGTTCATCCCTAGGGTTGAATAAGACCTCTCTATTAGCCAATAACAATTTAGTTAAAAAAATAGATTATATTAAATCACTAAAATAATTATAGAAACCACTAATTCTCTTTCCTAATTTAAAATATAGACAATAAATTAAAATAATTAATATAATTAACAAAAACAATTAGATTAAATCATTAAATCTTAAAAATCTAGACCACAAATATTAAATCTTAAATCCAAATACTAAACCCTAAACCCCAAATAATAAACCCTAAACCCCAAATCCTAAACCTTAAACCCCATATAATAAACCCTAACCCCAAATACTAAATTTCCTAGAGTTATTCAAGAATTATTTGGGGTTTAGGATTTAGTATTTGGGATTATAGTTTATTATTTATTATTTGGGGTTTAAGGTTTAGTATTTAGGGTTTAGGATTTATTATTTGGGGTTTAGGGTTTAGTATTTGTGCTTTAGATTTTTAAGATTTAATGAATTTTTTTGTTAATTATATTAATTATTTTAATTTATTGTCTATATATCATAATTAAGAAAGAGAATTAGTGGTTTTCATAATGATTTTAATGATTTAATATAATTTACTTTTTAACTAAATTGTAATTAGTTCACGGGAGAAGGTGATTAAAAAGTATTCACCCTAAAGTTGAATCCAAGAATTGTCTAGCTTTAGTCATACTGCTTATGTACGAACCCAATCCTACTGTTTATTGGGCTCGAATTTATACACCAAAGAGTTATAAAAAAATGTCCAAATGCTTAAAGCAAAAAGGTAAACGATAACAAATGTTAACCGGGAAGAAGCGGTAAGGAGAATAATAGATGGAGAAGTCGGTGGCAATCGAACCGGGACTCCATCATCAGAGTATTGCTTACTGTCTCTCGTTGTTTTCCCCAAACAGACTGTAACCCTAGTTTTCGCCCCCAAATTCGGAATTCTTCGTAACCAGCTTCCGCGGAGTTATCGAGGTGCGTGGGCTTGATGGAGCATCACAACTATCCATATCATAATCCGTTCGAGCGACGTCCCATCCTTAAATCCAAGGCTCCTGCTGTTAAGTGGATCAAGGATTGGTAATTGGAAACCTAATTTCTTCCTCTCGATTTTTTCAGCTGATTACTCTTTCTACATGCCCAGTATTGCCTTGCCTAGAAGCTTGTCAATTTTCAACGAGGATGCTGGAGTAGATTAGGATTTTACTGAGTCTGGTGGCTTTTCTTGCTTTAATCTACTGAGGCCCTTTCTTTTGGTACTCAGATAGCGTTTATGGGTGTTTGGTAGCTAAGTGAGTAATTCTGACTAGTGCTTACCACATTAGATTCAGATGTGTGGAAACTCTATTAAACTACCCTACTCATGCGCCATTCAGAAAACTTGTAAAATTATGTCTGCGTGGCATTTAACCAATGAGCGACTGTGTAGTGACGTGTTTTTCTTCTCCTTTCTCCAGGGTACCACAAGATATTGTTGCTACAGGTGCCAAGTGCTATCTTCGCAAATGGGTCACAGGTGTGGTTGGATGCTTCCATTTCATTCCTTCTACCTGATACTTTATCCAATTTCTATGTTCGCTTATTGTCCTTCCTTTCTTGTATAAGTATGTGCTAGCCTTATTTGGTGATTTATGCAAAGTTTTTGTTGGTACAGAGGACACCTTGAAGAGAATGAAAGAAAAAGAGAAAGAGCCCGATGTTCCAGAGCCTGAGCCAGAACCTACTACGGAGGTTTTATTTCTCTGCAGTTACGAAGGATGTGGAAAAACTTTCTTTGATGCTAGTGCCTTGAGAAAGCATTCCCACATCCATGGAGAGAGGCAGTATGTTTGCCACTACGAAGGATGCAGAAAGGTATAGTAACCTCAATTTGTTGACTTCATGGATGCATTATCACCCATATGCCTAAGATGATGCCTCACCTGCTTAACATTCACTTCCTGCTTTTCAGTGAAATCTCTTAGACCATCTTTCGGTATTGAATTCTTGTTCTGTTTTCCGTGACAGAAATTTCTGGATAGTTCAAAGTTGAAGAGACACTTTCTCATTCACACTGGTGCAAGGGATTTTGTATGCCCTCATGAAGGCTGTGGCAAGGTGATTGATTCTACCATTTTAAGTAGCCTTAAGTCGTGGGCACATGCAAGTAGGAAAGGGAGGACATGTTACCTGGTCAAGTAACTTTAAATCCACTCTCATGCTGTAACTAAAGCTCCTGTAGATTATGGTTGCAGGCATTCTCCTTGGATTTTAACCTCAGATCTCACATGAAGACTCATTCTCAAGAAAATTATCACATCTGTCCATATAGCGGGTGTGGAAAGAGATATGCTCATGAGTACAAGCTAAAAAACCACGTTGCTGCCTACCATGAAAAGGTATCATTACACATTTTATATTTGTTCCTGAAATACATTTTTATCTGCTAAGGAAGAGGCTTCCTTAGTCGGGATCTATTGGAGTTCAGGGAAAATTGCTTTGCTTTGTGAAGTGCACCAGCTTTATGTTTTAACCCTTGGGTTCTTTGCTAGCGGTGGGCATAGCTAAAACTGTTTATGCATCTGAATGTACTCATTTTTCTTAGCTATGCTAACTTATATTGGGCCATAGAATTATAATTGTTGCATGCAAAAATTTTCTATTGCAGTATCCACACTCTATTAATATGTTGGAAGTTTTCAGAAACTACCCAATGATTCTACTGTTGGAATTCACTGGTTAATTCTCAGATTGTGCTGTAACGATGCACAGCGAGAATGGATACATAGTTTTTTTTTTACACCCTCATTTATCCTTCTTTATAAGTATCTTAAAACAACTCTTGCTCTCTCTCTCTCTCTGTCAATTTGACTACAGAACGTTACCGGGGAGACGCCCAAATATACTCCACCCGCAGAGAAAGTAACAAGGACTGTTAAAACATCTGCAGCGGTTTATGGCTCAGCTTCTTCGGAGCGTCCATATGCATGCCCTTACGAAGGGTGTGAGAAAGCTTACATACATGAGTACAAGCTTAAACTCCACCTGAAGAGAGAACATCCAGGGCATTTACTAGAAGAGAACGCTGAGAACCCCACACCAAACAAGCACAACAGCAATGACAGGAATGATTTAGATGAAGGGAGTGACCAAGATGTTTACAGGAAGCACGTTAGTAACGGGAAAAGCCAGGCACAGAGACAACTGAGCAGAGATAAGCCAAACACGAGGACACCACCGGCCAAAGCTGGAAAGAAAGGTTCAACCTCTTCACCGGCCAAAGTAAGGATTGCCCAAAGACCATGGCAAGCAAACGAAACTTTTGGAGAAGGAGAAAGAGAAGAAGAAGATAGCGAGGAGACAGAGGAAGATAGAGAGAATGTGGATGATGGCTGGAGGTTTGGAGAAAACAACGAAGATGACGACGACGAGGAGACCGAATATGAAGAGTAGGCTTTACTTCGTCAAAAGCCATAAGAGATCTTTTGCTTTCATTCCATCTCCATATGCGAAGGTGACTTGGTAGCTTTCTTATTTCCCCTTTTTCGCTTACCTTTTACACTCTTCTTGGTTTTAAAGCTTTGTATAGTGTTTTCTTAACATTTTTGGAAGTATTCTTTTAGAGTGAATTTGTCGACTAGCTTTGAAGTTGCACAACATACAAATAAACCATATACATTAAAAATTCCATTAATGATATGATGTGTCTCCTGAGTTATTTTATTTGTATGTTGTGCAACTTCAAAGCTAGTTTGCTTTGAGGGCCCAACTCCATGGGTATCAAAGCCCTTGCTGCTAGTAGTCTTATACCGCTAGTCACTTTCCTTGAATGTTTTCTTATTTTAAGTCTTAAGGAAAACTTGAGGCCACCCACCTTAGTTGTATGGAATCAGAAACGGGTATGTAGAAGCGAATTTTTTAAAAAATTGAGGAAGCGGGTATGTGTTGGATGGTGTATTATTCATTTATATATCATGAAAATTTAAATATAAGATAAGATAATATTAAAAACTTATTTAAACATTTTAATTACATCTAAGATAAAAATCATAATATTTTGAACAATTTTTATGTTTGTTTATTTCATTCAACAAAAATAAAATACTATCCGATCTAATTTTTTTATAAAATTCAAGATCGATTTAATGTCTATGATTAAAATAGATATAAGAAAAAATCATGGCTAAAAAAGTCAACTGAATCAATTTAGATTTTACGTTTGCTTCTACCTTCTAGTTATTAGTGTATTGCATTTATTTTTAATTAAGATTATTGACATAGTATTTGTCGAAAAAAGAAATGGTTTTAATAGTCAAACTAATTTTGGCCCAAAATAAACTAAAAAGTTGACGGAAGATGCATATATCTCTTCATCTTCTTCGTTAGAAAACAACAGACGACTCGAGGATAAAGCTTTCGATTTGTGCCAATCCGCTTCCAATTCTAAATCATGCGTTTCCACGGCAATTCCAAAATCTATTTTATGAGAATCGCGATTCCAATGCGATCCGTAGCGATTTCGATTCCGCTTCTTATTCTGGAGCGAGAATCGAAACTTCACGGACGATTCCGTGCAATATAGCCGCCGACCAGTACTTGATTTCCACCAACCCAAGTTACCTGAGTTGTCTCCCAAATTAAAACAAAAAATGTGTTCTTTTAAGGGTTTTTTGCCAAAAAACCCTCCACAAATTTTGTTGTTGTTGCAAAACTACCCTTGAACTAAAAAAAATAAGTCAATGCACTTAACTCGATAGTAACCCGTGTATCTATCATCCAAACTACTTCGTTTAGATAATTTTAAATATAACAAAAAAATGTATTGATATGATTCGAACCCATGAACTCCATGACAAATCTGAGCCACACACCCGTTTTACCATGAACAATCTCATGTAGATATCAAACATATAAATCAAAACTCAAATTTCCCAAAGCTCATCAGTAGAGGATCTGTAAGCAAACGTATGTAATCTGTTGAGCTTAGACGAATTCACTGATGAAGAGGCGAGTCGCGACTCAGCGATTCGTGACTCAATGGTTCGTTTGCAATCAGTGAATCGGGTGAGGAAACGATGAGATCGATTTGTGGGTTGAAGGCGTAGAGGAAGAGTAAATTGAAGGAGACTTTCGAGCTTGGTGACGAGCGGAGAGACGTTTGAGCATGTCATGGTGCTTCTTATGCAATTTGGGAGGCCTTGTTGACGTAGATTTTTGATTAGTCAATTGTTGCCTTTGTTGATGTAGTTTTTAGATTGTATTGAGATTCGTTTTAAACATGGGATTAGTGATCTTTGGAATTTCATTGGTAGATCTCTAATTTGATTACGAAATATTCGTCTTTGAACATATTTGTTAATAGCAACTCGTCTGTCAAACGAAATGATTATCATATAACCAAAAAACGATTTGGTCGCAACAACACTACATGTTCATTGTCAGAGCGGATTTGTTGATGGCAATTCGTCTATACACCAAAATGATCACAAGAAAATCCAACAAAATTAATCGTTGGTCTCAACATCTCATAAACATCACACAAATGTATCTCGTTAGCCTGAAATACCGAAACATAATACTAAACGTATATTGTTTACCATGAGATACTTAAACATGTTCTATCATAACGAGCATGTATGTGGACGGTACATCGTAGCCCTAAAACCAAAGTCAATAATCAAAACCCAGCATTCACTCACTTCTTAGCACGCTGGTCTTTAACATCTTAAACCCCAGTAATATCGCCTTAAACAGTCTGGAATTTCCCAAAACATTCAAACTTGGAACTTGATTTTTGACACTCTTTTCAAACGCGAGAATGAAACCAGGACCTTGACTCGGCGTCTGAGAAACCGAACTCGACACGGCACAGTGAGTGTTCGGAACTCAGCGAGTTCGCCTTATATGAGATCTCAAATTTTCACTAAGTGCAGAGGTCGGCAAAGTCTCTAAGTCACGAATCAACCTCGACAAAAATCCTGGAGTCGCAAGCCAAGGTGAGCTCGACAATTCGATCTTGAAGGCGAGGTAAATTTGGTGGACTCAACGAAAGAGACCTTGGCTGATGAGGATTCAAGCATTCCGACCAAACCAGGAGGTATAAATCAGCAAATCCACTTGTTTTGGATTCTCAACTCATCCTAAGCACGCAGTGAGTTGGATTCATACCAAAATTCATTATGGTTTAAAAGTTATTCAACTTCTAATCGGAGGATTCTAAGCTTGCCTATTTGGAAACTCACGGATTTGAACACTTACAAACAAGACTTTGGCGACCAGGCGAGATATCAAATCATTCAGGGGACACTTCTAACCATCTAGAAGAGTCAGATAACATCTTTCCATACACCAGCAACCACATGATTCGGCGAATCCTCAAGTACTTCAACTTTCTGTTTTGGATGTGTCACACTATGCACATTAAAAGAGTTCACACAACAACTCTTTCCTTTTGAGTTCATCCATGACTTAGAGACCTTCCAGATAGAGGAGAGACTTTCAAGAGGCGTTCCTAGTTCCACCAAATCGCAGAAGATCACTTAGCCCCAAAACTGGCCTTATGTGGACCCGAGTGCTTTTATAGTGTTCACATTGCAACGGCTCCTTCCTAATCTCATTCTCCACGCATTGAAGACCATCCAAGTGACTTATAAGGTTCCAAGGAAGCTCACCTATCCATCCAAACCTTCTGTATTTGGCCAAGATTCTCGCAATAAAGCCTAACGGCTATATTTTCTTAAAGCACTAATCTCGAAACTTATTATGTACATTTCTTTCTTATTTTAGCTTTTAGGACATTGCCTATTGAGCCTATATAAGCTCAGGTTTCGTTTCATTGTAAGACACCTTTCAATCCAGAATTAATCAAATTATTTTGTTATTTTCTTTCAAGTGTGTTTTCTTGAAGAATTGTTCTTTCTTTAAACTTTAAGTGTGCGATTCACTTAGATCTTTAGAGGCTGCGACTTAGCTTATTCGTGTGATTCAAACAATCTACTTCGTTCACAAATTGAGACAGTAAATCAAACCACCACCTTAAATGGACGAAGCTGCTTGTTGAATCACACAACAAACTGATCCGCACGAACAAGAGAGACTTGTGACTCGCTCACAAGACTCAAATGCACAAGAAACTCAAAGAGACTCGTCTTTGAAAATAAACAATACATTTATTAAAATTCGATGATTAAGAGTGATTTACAATGAACAATGAACTGAGCTTATATAGGCTCGAAATATAACTCTAAAAACTAAAACAAGAAAGAAAATATTAAATAAAAACTAGCAATTAGACGACTGAATGAAAATTGATAAAAAATACGTTTAAATAAGGAAAGTATCCGTTAGATTGTATCTTGAAAGCTTGGCCTGGAAGTTGTGCAACTTTGGGACGTCTAGAAGCATTGAGTATGAGGTTGATTGGTTCACCTGCTACCACTCGCAAACGCTGCGTTTGCGGGTGGTAGCGGTTGTTGGCGTTTGACAACAATCATGGAAAATGCTTTATATCGCTCCGTGTCGCTCCAAATCTCTCAAATCCAAAAGCTGTTTCCCTCGAGCATTTGCGGTTGCGGGCGGTTGGGATAATTACAAAAATAAAAATTGATTTTTCTTTTTATAAAACAAGAGAAAATTTACTTAAAAATCAAAATAAATATAATAAATTAAAAATTTATATTTTAGTAATTATAATTACGAAATATATAACAATTTGAAACTCTAATAAAAATTTAACCTATCATAATTTTCTATTTATAAAATCTTCAAATCATAATTTTTTTGATAAATTGTTCTTGATCACTGATTAATAAATCTAACAAGATAAAATATTCAAAATCACAGTAATCTCTCTAAAATAAAATAAAAATCTCCATTAAAATCACAATTTTCATCATTTTTTTTGTCACAATCATAACTTTCGTCTAAATTAAAAAATTTTAAAAGGAACATAAAAAATGTATTCATGTGGTTATATTACTAATTATATTGAATCAATGATCTTTTTTATATTTTTTATTTTAATAGTATGGTTTTTAATTTTTTATAACTATATAATATTTTAATAGTATTAATTTAATGTTTAACCGCTACTCTACCAGCTGTCAACCAGTCATAAACATTCCGCAAACGCACCAGTTTTCAACTGCTGTCACAGTCATATAAATCGTTCAATAACGCTTGAAACCGCTACCGGGCGCTTCTGCTATCTCCCGCAATCGCAACCGCACCCACAGCGTCTGAACCAGTCAGGCTATATGACTTTAAAACGTAGCAGCAGTGAAGCAAAGAGATTCGTTGGACTTTAAAGACAAACAACTCCAAACAAGGCAAGCTCGGCTTCGAATATGGAAAGCGAAGGTGTGGAAAGATCAGCCTGATCCTCTGCTTGCTGGTGCATGCGAGATGGTCTATAGGATCCCCTATATGTATTATAAACACTCCTGGACGCCAGAGATACGTATGAAATCTCCCAAACCCAGAAGGTTATAAGGCAAGTGTAGGATCCTCTGGTTTAGAAAGTTAATAACTTTCATATCTGAACCAGTATTGATGTGAATAAAATTCTCTGAGTTCCTCTATTAAGTCAAGAGTCTAAACCAATTCTTTTTGTTGCTAAATTCCCTTTGGGTTGGTCGCAATCCTCCAATGACTGCGCGTAGGTCCAAATCGGGTAAGTCCAGAAACACTCGACCTTAACTGAATATCTCCGTCGTCGAAACTCCGATTGGGTTGATTCGAGTTCGAGATGATTCTATGATGAGTTACTTTTCTGGAAATGGTAATTTTGTCTTTTAAATCCTCTTGCTTCGTCTTGTAGGCTCTTTGGAAGGAACCTATGTCCTTGCTGGCTTCTAATCGGTTTGAGATGTCACCTTGTTGGATCCCTGGTTCAGCTACTGGTTCGATGACCTCATCATACCCTCCTCTTTTATTGAATTTTGTCCTCAAAATTGTAGGATCTGCATGAAGATAAGTCAATTTAGTATCTCAAATTCTTTGAGGGTTTAGAAGATTACCTTGGGTCATGGTTTGCTCGTTGCTTGCTGGGAGTCGTAAGGATGCATCAGATGGTTCTTCCTTAATCAGAAACGACGTGATGACTCCTTTGTCATGCTCTTGGTCGGTTGATTTGAGCTGCAAGTGTTTGGAACCTCTTTGTCTTTGTTTCTCGTGCAGTTCATCTCCATAGGACTTGGGCTCCACGATAGATGTCTCTTGCGTTAGGTCAGGTCCTTGCACGTACAATCTATCTTCTTCAACCACGTGCTTCTCCGTTGCACCTAAACCTTTCTCAAGCTCTTTTGAACACATCAAGTGCATTATCAAATCCTTTGGATCATTAGAAACAAATTTGATCAACTAGGTATTTGGGATTTAGACAACTAGGTATTTGGGATTTGCTTTTTCTCTGTGAATAAGGCTGGATCTTCTCCTTGATCTGCTAGCTCTTTTTTTTTTTTTTTATCCCGGGGCCTGTATCAGCATCCTTTGGCATAGAAAAGTGTATCATACTAGCATTGGAAAATTGTAAATCAGATTTTAACTTTTTAACTTCCTTAGAATTATCTCTTTCTGGTTCTTTGAACAAAGTGGTAACTACTTGTCTAGTAGGACACGTTGCAGCATAGTGACCTCTTGTGTGACATCTATAACAAGTTGTGCCAACTGCTTTTGAGAGATTAGAGGACTTACATTGCTCTATTTTTCGGTCAGGCTCAAGTGATGGTATAGAGATCGTCTTTACACTTAGCTTTTGTTGAGTTGGATCTTCTAGGACATTCTTGACCATAGATGGTTGATGGGTGTTTGTATTATCCTTTGGAACGTGGTGAGATACTTTCCTTGGCTCAAGACAATAAGCTTTCTTTGGCTTAGCCTTTGGATTTGGCCTTGTTGCTATAATCCATCTCCTAGGGCAGGATTTGTATAAATCTTTATGTTGTTTTCCCGATTAACTTCAGCAGCCTCCATGAACTCTTCACGCATTATTTGCTTCATCTCCTCCCAAGAAGCATCTGGTACATCATACTCAAGTCAAGCATATGCGTCTTGTTCCCATTGTCTAAAAGCGTCCTCGATGAGAGTATCTTCGCCATGAGATGTTTTATCCTCCTCTAGAATTTGTTTGGCTTGGAGCCAATCCTCCTTATCTCTTTCCCATCTCAAGTAAGCTTCTTGTCCTTGGTGATGACCTGCAAAACAGATGTGATAAGAATCAAAATCTACCTCATCATCGGTTGGATGTTCCCATGATTCGGTTTGGGTGGTGGAATTGCCGTGTTCGGGCTCTCCTTCTTCTTTGAGATTTGATTCACCACTATAGCTTGCTTCTGATCCAGCTTCTTGGTTCCATTGTTCTTCATTAATCGAACCAACTTCTCCCAAACTGATTTGAGAATCAGTTTCTTCGTACCACGTCTTGTAGTCATGGTTAGGATCCATGAACTGATTTGATTCTTCTCTATTATTGAATATTTCAAGTTTTGGTTCGTCTCCTTCCTCTAGACTGAATTGAACATCAGCCTCTTCATGCCATGAGTCTCCATGGTCTTCTCCTACGTCGGTTTCTTCTCCTAACCAATTATATTGGCTTGCACCATGTTGACTACAATGTGGTGGTTCTTGCTCAAACTCTTCACCACGTGTGATATGATCATGGATAGCAAGGAAGCTGAGGAACCAGAAGCTGAGGAGGAACCGGAGCTAGTAGGACGGATCACTCGTTCTAGAGCTAAGGAGATGGCCAAGGAAGCTCATTCACTCATCGCAGAAGGATCACTCAATTTACCAAAGATTCAAGTCTTTAATATCGCCACTTTGAAGACTACACCCGGTAATGATGCCTAAGTGACTTAGGTGAGGAGTCTGTACTCTTTTTCCCATGTTGAGTTTTGTCCCAATGGGTTTTCTCAGCATGGTTTTTAATGAGGTAGATGAATCACTACGTCGAGTTACTTAGAAGTCATTGCCATTGGGTAATAATGTACAAGTCACTATGGCTTAGTATTTAGTTATTTTAAAGGTGCACCGATTAGGAACCTTAGGGTTGGGGCGCCTCGCTGTTTTTAATTAAATTTCAAACGCTTTGTTGTTTATTGACAGACGCTTTGTTGTTTGGGTTTCATGTCTCTAGGGTTGATTATAAAACCCATGTGACGCCATCCTTAGGTGTTTAGCGAAGAACTTATATGCAGAAAGCAATTTTGATTTTTCTTCTCTCACTTTGATTCCTTGAATGAGTTCTTGAATCCGAGTTTCAATACACGTGTGATTCTGAAACTCTTCTATCTATTATAATCCGCCTTATCACCTAAACAACTATCCGTAATAATTCTCTTCACCTCTCATTCACGCCACCTTCACAGCCACAATATCATCACGTATCATCATCACCCTCGCTGATCATTGCTCCATCGTCGCCTCTATTCATCACCCTCATCACATTCGAATTCATCTCCATTCCTTACCATCGTTGCTGCTAAATTCAGACCATCATCATCACGCCCTCATCCTCCATATTCACTTCACATTCAGCCTTTCCTTCGGGGTTGATCACGTGGGATTACATCAAGTGGTATCAGAGCCAACTCTGAACCAAAGGCTGAGAAATCCCTAACCCTAAAAACGCCATCTTTGTATTGTTTTTGTTTCCGATTTTTGTTTGTTGCATAAAAACCCTAGGCGAGTTGTTTGCATAAGAATCCTAGGCTATTTGGGAATTGTCTTTGCTTCTGATTTCGTTGCATTAAACCTAGGCTAATTGGGAATTTTGTTTCTGATTTTTCGTTTGCATATAAAACCTAGGTGAATTGGGTTTTCTTTTGTTGCTTGCTGAAATCGTTTATTTGTGCTCAAATTTTCGAATCTGTTTTATTGCTTCATCATATCTAATTGTTGTTGCTGGAAATTGGCACTTGTTTAGCGTGGATTATCCTTGTAAAATCTGCAAATTTTTCGTACATGTCCTGAATTTTGTCACTGAACTTTGCTACAACAAGTAACTGCGAGTTTTTGTAACTTGTTTCAGGTACCATGGAGCTTTCGGCTGAGTCCATGGCGGCTCTCAACAAAGCCATGGCTGAACAAATCAAGGCATCAAATGAGGCTGTTACAACGCAACTCAATCAGCAGATAGAGCAGCTCAACAACAAGTTTGAAAGCCGTTTCAAGGATCTCCTAAAAGAGGCCAGTGCCTCGGATCAGGACTCGTCAGAACCGCCTAGCCCTAATGAAGCTATCCGCCTCGCCAAGGGTAAAGCACACGTGGAAGCACCCTCTAAGCAACCACAAACCAGAACCGTTAGATCACCCACTAGAGGTAGAGAAACCTTGTTCAATCAGAGGAGAAACACCGAAGGCACAGAGAGAGAGAACCGTCGGACTGGCAGAGCATCTACACGATCACACCGCCGAGCTGAATATGTTGCTGGACACGGAATTTATTTTGATACAGATCGTGAGAATTCAGAAGAAGATGAGGAGATCACAGTCTTGTGACATTAAGAAGAGACAGAAACAGAGGCAATGGTAGAGACAATGATCCTTTGAGACAGCAGCTGAGCCATATTAAGATTCAGTATCCTCTTTTTCATGGCACCAATGATCCAGAAGTCTATCTTGACTTGGAGAGGAAGATGGAATCAATTTTTTTGGTTCAAGGGACTTATGAGCTTAACAAGGTGAAGATAGCCATCTCTGAATTCAATGGCTATGCACTCTTGTGGTGGGAACAGCTGGGACTTACTAGACAGCGACTTAGAGAACCTCCTGTTACTACTTGGGATCAGCTTGTCACGCAGATGAGGAAGAGGTTTGTTCCAGCCCATCATCAGCGTGAGATTCTTAGCAAGCTTAGGCGTCTTATTCAAGGCACGAAGTCAGTTAGAGACTACTATCAGGAGCTGGAAACTTTGATGATCAGGGCTGATTTGAGAGAAAGTGAAGACATGGTAATGTCTAGGTTCCTTGGGGGATTAAACAGAGAGATTCAAGACAAAGTGGAGCTGCAGAATTATGAAGATGTGCAAGAGATGGTACATAAGGCAGAGCTGATTGAATCGCAGATCAAGAGAAGGATTGGGAGATCAACCTTCACTTCCAACATCCCAAAACCAAGAGAGCTCAGCAAACCGGCCTATACCAAGGACACCAAACCAGCGACAGCTACAGTCAAAGAAGAGGTTAAGATCGAATTTAAGCCAAGAAGTGGAGCTTCTACTAGTCAGGTCAGGTGTTTTAAATGTCAAGGAATGGGACATTACTCCAGCGACTGTCCTAATAAGAAGATGTTTCTGCTTCAAGAAGGAGGAGAGATTGTGCCCCAGGATAGCTCAGAAAGCGAAACTGATTTTGACTTAGAAGAAGACGAGCCAGCAGCAATTGGAGAGATGTTCGTAGCACGCAGAACTTTGAGTGTTCAGAGTCATCCAGATGATAGAGGACAGCGTGAGAATCTCTTCCACACTAGATGTGTAGTTCAGGGCAAGGTCTGTACGATGATTGTAGATGGAGGTAGCTGCACAAATGCTGCTAGTGAGGAGATGGTAAAGAAGCTCAATCTTAAGACCACTTCACATCCTAGACCATACCAGCTACAGTGGTTGAACAACAAGGGGGCTTTAACCGTTTCTCAGCAAGTGTTAGTCAAGTTAGCGATTGGGAAGTATGACGATGAGTTACTCTGTGATGTGATTCCTATGAAGTCTAGTCACGTTTTATTGGGCAGACCATGGCAGTTTGACAGAAGGGTTCTTCATGATGGCTACACCAACAAGCAGTCATTTGAGTTCAAGGGGCGCAAGGTCACTCTTCTTCCACTCACACCAGGTGAAATCTATCAGGACCAACTTCATATGAACCGCAAGGAAACAGAGAAAGTTTCTAACAGCCTCTACATCAATCACAGTGAATTTACTAAATTCTTTGATCCTGAAATGACTACTTTTATGTTTGTGTACAAGGAAACCCTTGTAAGTACTAACCCCTCACGGGAGCTTCCTAGTGCTATGACTGAGATATTGCAAGAATACAGGGATGTTTTTCCCGAAGAGATACCTCCAGGATTACCTCCAATTCGTGGAGTTGAACACTAGATAGACTTGGTACCAGGATCAGCTCTACCGAACAGACCAGCTTACAGAACCAATCTGTAGAGACAAAGGAACTTCAGAAACAAGTAGAAGATTTGATGAGTAAAGGACATATCAGAGAAAGCTTAAGTCCATGCGCAGTACCAGTCTTGTTAGTCCATAAGAAAGATGGATCATGGAGGATGTGTGTAGACTGCAGAGCTATCAATAACATAATAGTGAAGTACATACATCCTATCCCAAGGCTTGATGACATGCTAGATGAGTTGTGTGGATCAACAATCTTCTCAAAGATCGATTTAAAGAGTGGATACCATCAGATCAGAATGAAGGAAGGGGATGAGTGGAAAACTGCTTTCAAGACCAAGCAGGGGCTGTATGAATGGTTAGTCATGCCGTTTGGTCTCACCAATGCTCCCAGCACCTTCATGCGCTTAATGAACCATGCCTTAAGACCGTTCATAGGAGTCTTCGTGGTAGTCTACTTCGACGACATACTCATCTACAGTAAAGGTTTGGGAGAGCATTTAGAACACATCCGCAGAGTTCTAGATGTTCTTCGTTCTCAATCCCTTTTTGCAAATTACTCTAAATGTTCATTCTGTGTTGCTGAAGTTATCTTTCTAGGCTTTGTTGTTAGTGCAGAAGGAGTTAGGGTTGATGACGAGAAGATCAAGGCAATAAAGGAATGGCCTGCACCTAAAAAAGTTGCAGAAGTCCGGAGCTTTCATGGGTTAGCAGGATTCTATAGAAGATTTGTCCAAGACTTCAGTACCATTGCAGCGCCATTAACAGAAGTCATCAAGAAGGACATTGGCTTCAGATGGGAAAATGCACAAGAACAGGCGTTTAATGCCCTTAAAGAGAAGCTTATCAATGCCCCTATTCTCGTTCTTCCTGATTTTATGAAAACCTTTGAGATTGAATGTGATGCCTCCGGAGTAGGTATAGGAGCTGTTTTGATGCAGGATAGGAAACCGGTGGCTTACTTCAGTGAGAAGCTGGGAGGAACAACCATCAACTATCCCACCTATGACAAGGAACTCTATGCATTGGTTCGAGCTCTCCAAACGTGGCAGCATTACTTGTGGCCCAAAGAATTCGTCATTCACATAGAACATGAGTCTCTAAAGCACCTTAAAGGCCAACTGAAGCTCAACAAGAGACACGCCAGGTGGATGGAGTTCATTGAGACGTTTCCATACATTGTTAAGTACAAGAAAAGTAAGGATAATGTAGTCACAGATGCATTATCCAGAAGGTACACTCTTGTTTCTACTTTAACTTTAAAGTTAAATGGATTTGAGCATATCATAGACCTTTATGAGACTGACATCGATTTTGCTGAGAGCTACGGCAAGTGCCATAAGTTTGCATTTGAAAAGTATTTTAGGCAGGATGGATATCTATTCTACAACAACCGATTGTGCATACCACGCGGGTCTATTAGAGAATTACTAGTTAGAGAAGCTCATGGAGGTGGACTAGCTGGACATTTTGGAGTAGCAAAGACTCTACTTGGACTGCAAGATCACTTCTATTGGCCTAACATGAAGTCAGACGTTGAGAAGGTTTGTTCTAGGTGTGCTGTTTGCAAAATGGCAAAGAGTAAACTACAGCCTCACGGTTTGTATACCCCTCTCCCTATCCCTTCTCAACCTTGGACTCATATTTCTAAGGACTTTGTGCTTGGCTTACCTCGAACCAGGAATGGTAGAGATTCTATTTTTGTGGTTGTTGACAGGTTTAGCAAGATGGCTCACTTTATTGCTAGTCACAAGACGGATGATGCTGTTATTGTAGCTAACTTGTTTTTCAGGGAAATAGTACGTCTGCAGGGCATGCCTTAAGTAATAGTGTCAGACAGAGATACCAAGTTTCTAGGACACTTCTGGAGAACCTTATGGGCAAACTAGGAACCAAGCTGGCATTTTCAACTACTTGTCATCCTCAGACTGACGGCCAAACAGAGGTGGTGAACAGAACATTTTCTACACTCCTCAGGGCGTTGGTGAAGAGTAATATCAAGTCATGGGAAGAGTGCCTACCACACATGGAGTTTGCTTACAATCACGCTAAGCATTTTGCAACTCACTTCTCTCCTTTTGAAATTGTTTATGGGTTTAATCCACAATCACCTCTAGACTTGATCCCTTTACCTTTAAGTGTGAAATGTAGCTTAGATGGAAAAGAAAAAGCTGAACAGGTGAGGAAGATACACGCTAAAGCTAAGGAGAATATAGAAAAGAAGACTAAGCAGTATGAGAAACAAGCAAACAAGGGCAGAAAGGAGATAATCTTCGAAGAAGGAGACTTGGTGTCGATTCACTTACGCAAGGACCGATTCCCAGAAGAGAGGAAGAGCAAGCTTATGCCACGAGTTGATGGACCATTTGAAGTCGTCAAGAAGATCAACAACAATGCTTATCAAATTGATCTCCAAGGTAAGTATAACATATCTCCATCGTTCAATGTTTCTTACTTGCTTCCCTATCTTGCAGATACATATTTGAGGACAAATCCTTTTCAAGAGGGAGGGGATGATATGATCATGGATAGCAAGGAAGCTGAGGAACCAGAAGCTGAGGAGGAACCGGAGCTAGTAGGACGGATCACTCGTTCTAGAGCTAAGGAGATGGCCAAGGAAGCTCATTCACTCATCGCAGAAGGATCACCCAATTTACCAAAGATTCAAGTCTTTAATATCGTCACTTTGAAGACTACACCCGGTAATGATGCCTAAGTGACTTAGGTGAGGAGTCTGTACTCTTTTTCCCATGTTGAGTTTTGTCCCAGTGGGTTTTCGCAGCATGGTTTTTAATGAGGCAGATGAATCACTACGGCGAGTTACTTAGAAGTCATTGCCATTGGGTAATAATGTACAAGTCACTATGGCTTAGTATTTAGTTATTTTAGAGGTGCACCGATTAGGAACCTTAGGGTTGGGGCGCCTCGCTGTTTTTAATTAAATTTCAAACGCTTTGTTGTTTATTGACAGACGCTTTGTTGTTTGGGTTTCATGTCTCTAGGGTTGATTATAAAACCCATGTGACGCCATCCTTAGGTGTTTAGCGAAGAACTTATATGCAGAAAGCAATTTTGATTTTTCTTCTCTCACTTTGATTCCTTGAATGCGTTCTTGAATCCGAGTTTCAATACACGTGTGATTCTGAAACTCTTCTATCTATTATAATCCGCCTTATCACCTAAACAACTATCCGTAATAATTCTCTTCACCTCTCATTCACGCCACCTTCACAGCCACAATATCATCACGTATCATCATCACCCTCGCTGATCATTGCTCCATCGTCGCCTCTATTCATCACCCTCATCACATTCGAATTCATCTCCATTCCTTACCATCGTTGCTGCTAAATTCAGACCATCATCATCACGCCCTCATCCTCCATATTCACTTCACATTCAGCCTTTCCTTCGGGGTTGATCACGTGGGATTACATCAAGTGGTATCAGAGCCAACTCTGAACCAAAGGCTGAGAAATCCCTAACCCTAAAAACGCCATCTTTGTATTGTTTTTGTTTCCGATTTTTGTTTGTTGCATAAAAACCCTAGGCGAGTTGTTTGCATAAGAATCCTAGGCGATTTGGGAATTGTCTTTGCTTCTGATTTCGTTGCATTAAACCTAGGCTAATTGGGAATTTTGTTTCTGATTTTTCGTTTGCATATAAAACCTAGGTGAATTGGGTTTTCTTTTGTTGCTTGCTGAAATCGTTTATTTGTGCTCAAATTTTCGAATCTGTTTTATTGCTTCATCATATCTAATTGTTGTTGCTGGAAATTGGCACTTGTTTAGCGTGGATTATCCTTGTAAAATCTGCAAATTTTTCGTACATGTCCTGAATTTTGTCACTGAACTTTGCTAGAACAAGTAACTACGAGTTTTTGTAACTTGTTTCAGGTACCATGGAGCTTTCGGCTGAGTCCATGGCGGCTCTCAACAAAGCCATGGCTGAACAAATCAAGGCATCAAATGAGGCTGTTACAACGCAACTCAATCAGCAGATAGAGCAGCTCAACAACAAGTTTGAAAGCCGTTTCAAGGATCTCCAAAAGAGGCCAGTGCCTCGGATCAAGACTCGTCACAACCGTGATGCGTTCCTAGGTGATCAACTCCAAAGGAAAGGCTGTGGTGATGTGAATATGAAAGAGATGAAGACGTGATGATGATGATTCGAAGTGGCAGCAGCGATTGTGTAGGAATGGAGATGGATTTCGATGGGAGGATGGTTGATTCGAATGGTGGCAGATGATGGCGTGATTGATAGAAGATATTCTTGTAAGCATAAACTTGTAAGAGGATCGGATTCAAAGAGAATAACACTTTGAGTCAAGGAATGAAGAACAACACTTGCTGTTTTCTATTACGTTAAAAATTCCAAAACTCCCTACAAAAGAGACATGTACCAAGTACTTATAGTCTCGACAAAAGAAACCCTAGGGCACACGCCCAAAACAACATGAAGTCTTAAATAAAACTACAAGATGTTTAAACTGAAAATAAAACAACGAGGCGTCCCTTCCAAATGGACCTAAATGGTGCGCCTCTACTAGACTAGTGCATAATCGATATGACTTGCACATTATCTCCCATTGGTAGCAACCCCTAAGTAACCCGACGTAGCAATGATTCTGCCTCGTTAAAAACCTTGGAGAAGAACCTCCTTCCTACCAAAATCCTCACCAAGGAAAAGAGTACAGAACCATCACTTAAGTTACCTAGTGATTGTTACCGGGTTCTTCGGTCTTCAAGATAGAGATGTTGAAGATGTAATCTTTAACCTCCAATTGATTGATGTCTTCTGCTGCAATGCAAGCGTGAGCTTCCTTAGCCATCTCTCTAGCTCGGGAACGAGTGATCCTTCCATCTATCTCCGGCTCTTCCTCCTCTGAGCTTGTCACGATCATATCATCCTCTCCCTCTTGAAAAGGATTTGTCCTCAAATCTGAATCTGCGACATAAGGGAGCAAGTCAGAAACATTGAAAGCATCAGAAATGTTATACTTACCTTGAAGATCAATCTGGTAGGCATTGTTGTTAATCCTTTTGATGATCGTGAATGGTCCATCAACCCTTGGCATTAGCTTGTTCTTTCGTTCAGCTGGAAATCGCTCCTTCCTCAGATGGATCCACACCAGATCTCCTTCTTCAAAAATTAGCTCCTTTCTTCCTTTGTTGGCGTGCTTCTCATACTGCTTTGTCTTCTTCTCGATGTTCTCCTTAGCCTTAGCATGTATTCTCCGGACCTGTTCAGCTTTTTCCTTGCCATTCAAACTGCATTTTCCACTTAAAGGCAAAGGGATCAAGTCTAGAGGTGATTGTGGATTAAACCCATATACAATTTCAAAAGGAGAAAAGAGAGTAGCAGAATGCTTAGCGTGATTGTAAGCAAACTCGACATGAGGCAGACACTCTTCCCATGTCTTGAGGTTACTTTTCACCAAAGTCCTTAGAAGTGTGGACAACATTCTATTCACCACCTCAGTCTGTCCATCGGTCTGAGGGTGACATGTAGTTGAGAATGAGAGCTTGGTTCCTAGCTTAGCCCAAAGCGTTCGCCAAAAATGTCCTAAGAACTTCGTGTCTCGATCTGAAACGATAACCTGTGGCATTCCATGCAGTCTTACTACTTCCCTGAAAAACAAGTTAGCTACACTCACGGCATCATCTGTCTTGTGGCTAGCTATGAAGTGACCCATCTTGCTAAACCTGTCAACAAGTACAAAAATAGAATCTCTACCATTTCTGGTTCGAGGTAAGCCAAGTACAAAATCCATAGAAATATTGGTCCAAGGTTGAGAAGGGATAGGCAGAGGAGTATACAAACCATGACGTTGAACTTTACTCTTAGCCATCTTACATACAGCACATCTAGAACAGACCTTCTCAACGTCTTTCTTCATGTTTGGCCAGTAGAAGTGATCTTGTAGTCCAAGGAGAGTCTTTGTTACGCCAAAATGTCCAGCTAACCCGCCTCCATGAGCTTCTCGAACCAGTAGTTCTCGGATGGATCCGCGAGGTATGCATAAC
Organism: Arabis hirsuta; assembly: GCA_964056655.1. Taxonomy (NCBI): domain Eukaryota; kingdom Viridiplantae; phylum Streptophyta; class Magnoliopsida; order Brassicales; family Brassicaceae; genus Arabis; species Arabis hirsuta. The sequence continues at coordinate 20,071,822 of OZ053302.1, read as the reverse complement.
CGGTTACTGAAGAACAAGTATCCATCCTGCCTATAAAACTTCTCACAGGCAAACTTTTGACATTTGGCATAGCTCTCAGAAAAATCAGTATAAAATTCATAAAGATCTATAATATGTTCAAATCCAATCAACTTTGACGCTAAAGTAGAGATAAGAGTGTACCTCCGGGATAATGCGTCTGCAACCACATTATCCTTACCTTTCTTATGGGAATGTCTCAATGAACTCCATCCACCGCCCATGTCTTTTATTAAGCTTCTGTTGACCCTTGAGGTGTTTCAACGACTCGTGATCAGTATGAATGACGAATTCCTTAGGCCATAGGTAATGTTGCCACGTCTGGAGAGCTCGAACCAATGCATATAGCTCCTTGTCATAAGTCGGGTAGTTCAGAGTAGATCCTCCTAGCTTCTCACTGAAGTATGCTACGGGCTTCTTATCCTGCATTAGCATTGCTCCAATACCTATTCCAGAAGCATCACATTCAATCTCAAAAGTCTTAAGAAAATCAGGAAGTACTAAAAGAGGAGAATTGATAAGCTTCTCTTTAAGGGCTGTAAAAGCCTGCTCTTGGGCGTCTCCCCACTTGAACCCCACATCTTTCTTGATGACTTCTGTCAAGGGCGCGGCTATGGAGCTGAAATCACAAACAAAACGTCTGTAGAATCCTGCTAGGCCATGAAAGCTCCGGACTTCTCCCACATTCTTAGGGGTCGGCCACTCCTTGATGGCCTTTATCTTCTCTTCATCTACTTTAACTCATTCTGCACTTACTACAAAGCCTAAAAAGACAATTTCGTTAGTACAAAAAGAACACTTAGAGAAATTAGCAAAGAGAGATTGAGCGCGAAGAACATCTAGAACCGATCTGATATGGTCCAGATGTTCCTCCAAACCTTTACTGTAGATGAGGATTTCATCAAAGTAGACTACCACAAATACTCCAATGAACTGTCTCAGGGCATGGTTCATTAATCTCATGAAGGTGCTAGGAGCATTGGTGAGGCCAAACGGCATGACTAGCCACTCGTAGAGTCCTTGCTTTGTCTTGAACGCTGTCTTCCACTCATCTCCTTCTTTCATTCTGATCTGATGATACCCACTCTTCAAGTCTATCTTGGAAAAGATTGTTGATCCACACAGCTCATCCAGCATATCATCTAGTCTTGGAATCGGATGCCTATACTTCACAGTGATGTTGTTGATAGCTCGACAGTCTACACACATCCTCCAAGACCCATCTTTCTTAGGAACTAACAGAACCGGCACTGCGCAAGGACTCAAGCTCTCTCGGATATGTCCTTTACTCATCAGCTCTTCCACTTGTTTCTGCAGCTCCTTAGTCTCTACAGGGTTGGTTCGATACGCTGGTCTATTAGGCAATGCAGATCCTGGTACCAAATCAATCTGATGTTCTATTCCGCGGATTGGAGGTAAGCCTGGTGGAATCTCTTCTGGAAATATGTCCCTGTATTCCTGCAAAATCTCAGTCATAGCACTAGGAAGCTCCTGTGAGGGGTTAGTACTAACAAGGGTTTCCTTGTACACAAACATGAAAGTAGTCATTTCAGGATCAAAGAGTTTAGAAAATTCACTGTGGTTTATGTAGAGGCTGTTGGCGACTTTCTCCTTCTCCTTGAGCTTCATCTGAACCTGATCTTGGTAAATCTCGCTAGGAGTAAGTGGCAGTAGGGTAATCTTGCGGCCTCTAAACTCAAAGGAATGCTTGTTGGTGTAGCCGTCATGGATAACCCTGCGATCTGATTGCCACGGCCTACCCAGCAGCACATGACTAGAACCCATGGGAATAACATCACATAGAACCTCATCTTCATACTTCCCAATAGATAAAGAAACCATCACTTGTTGAGATACGGTCAAGGCTCCACTTTCATTCAGCCACTGAAGCTTATACGGTCTTGGATGAGGGATAGTCTTGAGGTGGAGCTTCTTAACCATCTCTTCACTTGCAGCATTAGTACAGCTTCCACCATCTATGATCAGACTACAAACTTTCTCTTTGATGAAGCAGCGTGTATGAAACAGGTTCTCGCGCTGACACTTCTCTTCAGGTTGGTTCTGAACGCTCAAAGTTCTTCTTGCAACCAGCATCTCACCCACGGCAGCAGCTTCTTCCTCTTCTTCTAGCTCAAATTCGGCCTCTGATTCCTCTTGAGGAACTATCTCCCCTCCCTCTTGTAACAGAAACATCTTCTTGTTTGGGCAGTCTCGAGAGTAATGTCCCATTCCTTGACATTTAAAGCACCTTACGTTGCTGTTGGAGTTACCACTTCTTGGTTTGAACTCGGATTTAGCTTCTTCTTTAACCCCAGTAGAAGCCGGTTTGATGTCTCTGGAATAAACTGGTTTGTTGCTCTCCTTAGGCTTAGGCACACTAGGCGTGAAAGTAGACTTGATGATTCGCCTCTTGACTTGAGATTCAACCAATTCCGCCTTATGTACCATCTCTTGTATATCTGCGGAATCCTGAAGTTCTACCTTGTCTTGAATTTCTCGGTTAAGTCCTCCAAGAAATCTTGACATAACCATCTCTTCTCCTTCTCTTAAATCTGCACGAATGAGCAAAATTTCCAATTCCTTATAATAATCTCTAACAGACTTTGTACCTTGGATGAGGCGCCTAAGCTTGTTGAGTATCTCGCGCTGATGATGGGCTGGAACGAAGTTTTCTCCTGTTGAGTATCTTGTTGAGTATCCCAATCTAGATAAGCTTCGGGATCATTAGTTCCATGGAAAGGAGGATACTGGATTCTGATATGACTCAGCTGCTGGCGTAGAGGATCATAATCTCGTCCATGTCCTCGGCCTCGATCTCTTCTCACAGTTCCTCTGCTATGATCAGAAGCTTCTTCCTCCTCATAGTACTCTGGTTCGGTTTCCATGAAGACTCGATGCCCAGCTATGTATTCCTCTCTGCGGTGCTGACGTTCTTGATGCCTTTCAACTCTGGAACCATCTCGCTTCCTCTGATTAAACATAGTCTCTCTACCCCCAATCTGACTTTGGTTAGTCTTAGCTTTAGGTCGACCTTCAAGAGGGGTTGTATCGCGCCTAGACCTTCGGGCAGATGCTCCTATGTGTCCTTTACCCTTAGTGATGCGTATAGCTTCCGAAGGGGTGGGTGTCTGTGAAGACTCTTCTCCACTCGCACTAAGCTCTTTCAAAAGATCACTAATCTGGGTTTCAAACTTGTTGTTGAGCTGATCAATCTGCTGTGAGAGCTGCGTTGTAATGGCTTCATTGGATGCCTTGATTTGTTCAGTCATGGCTTTGTTGAGAGCTGCCATGGACTCAGCCGAAAGCTCCATGGTACCTGAAACAAGTTACAAAAACTCGCAGTAACTTGTTCTAGCAAAGTCAATTGACAAAATTCAAAACATGTACGAAAGATTTGCAGATTTTACAAGAATAATCCACGCTAAACAAGTGCTAATTTCCAGCAACAACAATTAGATATGATGAAGCCATAAAACAGATTCGAAAATTGAGCACAAACAAACGATTTCAGCAAGCAACAAAAGAAAACCCCATTCACCTAGGTTTTATATGCCATCGAAAAAATCAGAAACAAAATTCCCAAATAGCCTAGGTTTAATGCAACGAAATCAGTAGCAAAACAATTCCCAAATCGCCTAAACAAAATTCTCAAATAGCCTAGGTTTAATGCAACGAAATCAGTAGCAAAACAATTCCCAAATCGCCTAGGATTCCTATGCAAACAAACAAAAAAATTCGGAAACAAAGAAAGCAACACAAGGATGGCGTTTTAGGGTTAGAGATTTCTCAGCCTTTGGTTCAGAGTTGGCTCTGATACCACGTGATGCGTTCCTAGGTGATCAACTCCAAAGGAAAGGCTGTGGTGATGATTCGAAGTGGCAGCAGCGATTGTGTAGGAATGGAGATGGATTTCGATGGGAGGATGGTTGATTCGAATGGTGGCAGATGATGGCGTGATTGATAGAAGATATTCTTGTAAGCATAAACTTGTAAGAGGATCGGATTCAAAGAGAATAACACTTTGAGTCAAGGAATGAAGAACAACACTTGCTGTTTTCTATTACGTTAAAAATTCCAAAACTCCCTACAAAAGAGACATGTACCAAGTACTTATAGTCTCGACAAAAGAAACCCTAGGGCACACGCCCAAAACAACATGAAGTCTTAAATAAAACTACAAGATGTTTAAACTGAAAATAAAACAACGAGGCGTCCCTTCCAAATGGACCTAAATGGTGCGCCTCTACTAGACTAGTGCATAATCGATATGACTTGCACATTATCTCCCATTGGTAGCAACCCCTAAGTAACCCGACGTAGCAATGATTCTGCCTCGTTAAAAACCTTGGAGAAGAACCTCCTTCCTACCAAAATCCTCACCAAGGAAAAGAGTACAGAACCATCACTTAAGTTACCTAGTGATTGTTACCGGGTTCTTCGGTCTTCAAGATAGAGATGTTGAAGATGTAATCTTTAACCTCCAATTGATTGATGTCTTCTGCTGCAATGCAAGCGTGAGCTTCCTTAGCCATCTCTCTAGCTCGGGAACGAGTGATCCTTCCATCTATCTCCGACTCTTCCTCCTCTGAGCTTGTCACGATCATATCAAACCGCCTAGCCCTAATGAAGCTATCCGCCTCGCCAAGGGTAAAGCACACGTGGGAGCACCCTCTAAGCAACCACGAAGCAGAACCGTTAGATCACCCACTGGAGGTAGAGAAACCTTGTTCAATCAGAGGAGAAACACCGAAGGCACAGAGAGAGAGAACCGTCGGACTGGCAGAGCATCTACACGATCACACCGCCGAGCTGAATATGTTGCTGGACACCGAATTTATTTTGATACAGATCATGAGAATTCAGAAGAAGATGAGGCCTCAGATCACAGTCTTGTGACATTAAGAAGAGACAGAAACAGAGGCAATGGTAGAGACAATGATCCTTTGAGACAGCAGCTGAACCATATTAAGATTCAGTATCCTCTTTTTCATGGCACCAATGATCCAGAAGTCTATCTTGACTGGGAGAGGAAGATGGAATCAAATTTTTTGGTTCAAGGGACTTATGAGCTTAACAAGGTGAAGATAGCCATCTCTGAATTCAATGGCTATGCACTCTTGTGGTGGGAACAGCTGGGACTTACTAGACAGCGACTTAGAGAACCTCCTGTTACTACTTGGGATCAGCTTGTCACGCAGATGAGGAAGAGGTTTGTTCCAGCCCATCATCAGCGTGAGATTCTTAGCAAGTTTATGCGTCTTATTCAAGGCACGAAGTCAGTTAGAGACTACTATCAGGAGCTGGAAACTTTGATGATCAGGGCTGATTTGAGAGAAAGTGAAGACATGGTAATGTCTAGGTTCCTTGGGGGATTAAACAGAGAGATTCAAGACAAAGTGGAGCTGCAGAATTATGAAGATGTGCAAGAGATGGTACATAAGGCAGAGCTGATTGAATCGCAGATCAAGAGAAGGATTGGGAGATCAACCTTCACTTCCAACATCCCAAAACCAAGAGAGCTCAGCAAACCGGCCTATACCAAGGACACCAAACCAGCGACAGCTACAGTCAAAGAAGAGGTTAAGATCGAATTTAAGCCAAGAAGTGAAGCTTCTACTAGTCAGGTCAGGTGTTTTAAATGTCAAGGAATGGGACATTACTCCAGCGACTGTCCTAATAAGAAGATGTTTCTGCTTCAAGAAGGAGGAGAGATTGTGCCCCAGGATAGCTCAGAAAGCGAAACTGATTTTGACTTAAAAGAAGAAGAAGAGCCAGCAGCAATTGGAGAGATGTTAGTAGCACGCAGAACTTTGAGTGTTCAGAGTCATCCAGATGATAGAGGACAGCGTGAGAATCTCTTCCACACTAGATGTGTAGTTCAGGGCAAGGTCTGTACGATGATTGTAGATGGAGGTAGCTGCACAAATGCTGCCAGTGAAGAGATGGTAAAGAAGCTCAATCTTAAGACCACTTCACATCCTAGACCATACCAGCTACAGTGGTTGAACAACAAGGGGGCTTTAACCGTTTCTCAACAAGTGTTAGTCAAGTTAGCGATTGGGAAGTATGAAGATGAGTTACTCTGTGATGTGATTCCTATGAAGTCTAGTCACGTTTTATTGGGCAGACCATGACAGTTTGACAGAAGGGTTCTTCATGATGGCTACACCAACAAGCTGTCATTTGAGTTCAAGGGGCGCAAGGTCACTCTTCTTCCACTCACACCAGGTGAAATCTATCAGGACCAACTTCATATGAACCGCAAGGAAACAGAGAAAGTTTCTAACAGCCTCTACATCAATCACAGTGAATTTACTAAATTCTTTGATCCTGAAATGACTACTTTTATGTTTGTGTACAAGGAAACCCTTGTAAGTACTAACCCCTCACGGGAGCTTCCTAGTGCTATGACTGAGATATTGCAAGAATACACGGATGTTTTTCCCGAAGAGATACCTCCAAGATTACCTCCAATTCATGGAGTTGAACACCAGATAGACTTGGTACCAGGATCAACTCTACCGAATAGACCAGCTTACAGAACCAATCCTGTAGAGACAAAGGAACTTCAGAAACAAGTAGAAGATTTGATGAGTAAAGGACATATCAGAGAAAGCTTAAGTCCATGTGCAGTACCAGTCTTGTTAGTCCCTAAGAAAGATGGATCATGGAGGATGTGTGTAGACTGCAGAGCTATCAATAACATAACAGTGAAGTACAGACATCCTATCCCAAGGCTTGAGGACATGCTAGATGAGTTGTGTGGATCAACAATCTTCTCAAATATCGATTTAAAGAGTGGATACCATCAGATCAGAATGAAGGAAGGGAATGAGTGGAAAACTGCTTTCAAGACCACGCAGGGGCTGTATGAATGGTTAATCATGCCGTTTGGTCTCACCAATGGTCCCAGCACCTTCATGCGCTTAATGAACCATGCCTTAAGACCGTTCATAGGAGTCTTCGTGGTAGTCTACTTTGACGACATACTCATCTACAGTAAAGGTTTGGGAGAGCATTTAGAACACATCCGCAGAGTTCTAGATGTTCTTCGTTCTCAATACCAAAGATAAGGAAAAAGAGTACATATGACCACATACCCATTTTAGTGATCTTCTTGAGCTTGTATCAAAACCAGAATGGTTTGAGATACATCTTCTCCATTCCAGCCTAAGTGATCGGATTGAGTAAACATGTAGTTAAGTAATCCTCCAACTCCATCCTTAAGCCTTTTCGCTCTCGCACGAGTCATAGGTCCAACTGGTACAACCAAGTTCTCCTCGGCTTCAAGCTCTGGTTCAAGCTGCACTCCATGTTCCATTCCATCCTGAGCTAAAACATCCAGCTGGTCCATGTCTGAATCTTGAGGCGTATTATTCCCCTCCTCTTGAAAAGGATTCATCCACGAATCTGGAACATCTGCCACAAAAGAAGAGAGATCAGAAACATTAAAAGTAGAAGAGACTTTATACTTACCTTGCAAATCAAGTTGATATGCATTGTCACTGATTTTCCGGATGATTGGAAATGGACCATCAATACGCGGCATAAGCTTAGTCTTCCTCTCTTCTGGGAACCGTTCCTTCCTTAGATGCACCCAAACAAGATCTCCTTCATTGAACACAACTTTGCTTCTTTTCTGGTTTGCCTTCTTTTCATAGATCTTGGTCTTAGCCTCAATGTTGCTCCAGACCTTCTCATGCAACTTCCTAATGGACTCCGCTCTCTTTGCGCCATCTGTACTAACCCTTTCACACACAGGCAAAGGAAGAAGATCAAGTGGAGACATAGGGTTGAAACCATAAAACACCTCAAAAGGAGAAAACTTAGTTATGGAATGCACTGAATGATTATACGCAAATTCTACATGTGGCAAGTTTTCTTCCCAAGTCCTAAGGTTCTTTTTGATTAGTGACCTAAGTAAGGCTGACAATGTGCGGTTTACAACATCTGTTTGACCGTCTTTCTGGGGGTGACATGTCGTAGAAAACAACAGCCTAATTCCTAGCTTAGACCACAATGTCTTCCAAAAATAGCTAAGAAACTTTGTATCCCTATATGAGACTATGGTTCTGGGCATTCCGTGCAACCTAACAATTTCTCTAAAGAAAAGATCAGCAACATGCACAGCATCATCAGTTTTATGGCAAGGGATGAAATGTGTCATTTTTTAGAACCTATCAACCACCACAAATGATGCAATTCAGCTTGAACCAGTAGCTAACGGAGTGCAAAGTGAGTGGAATCAACTCACTGATTTGGATGAGGATACAAATGAGTTGGACCAGCCAAGTGACTACGAAAGGGAACCGGATGAGCTGTTTACTCAAGGTGTTTTGGACCAGGCTGGAGAAGGGGAAATTAGGACCGAAACTTTTGCAACCAAAGACCCATTCCGTTTGTCTAAGGGGCCAATTACTCAGTCCCAAACCAGGAGATTGAATCAAGCCATAATCAGATTGGTTTTCACTAAACCAAGCCCTGATGAAGATCAGAATCATACCAAGCTTTTTAATTATTCAGTCTTTGGTCTTAATTAGTTTTCTTCCTGTCTTTTCGTTTTCTACACATTTAAAGTCTTAAGTTATGTTTTCAAAGAGTCAAAAACGTGTTCTATGTTCTATGTTCTACTTAAACTATGTTTTCGTTTTTAATAAAGATCATTCACTCTTTTGATCAAAATCTATGAATCCTTTGTTCAGCCTTTGAACATCGATTGCTTAGGAGTTAAAACCTCTGCAATTTGCCTATTGATCACGTCTGAGTGGTGACCTGCTCGATCATAGGCCATCGAACAAGTGTTTGATCTTCCCATCGATCTGCACTGAAGAGTCACAACCATTCCTTCCTTCTTCCACAATCCATCCAATCTGATTTCGTTTTGCAACAAGGCAACGAAGCAAACCATTGAGTTCCAAGTCAAAATCAGAAGCAGATCAGCCCTAATCACCCTCAAGATCATTCAAAGGGATCGAAACCTACATAGGGTTTCATTAAGTGGTATCAGAGCTAACGGAGGGCTTTCGAACTAGGGTTTGTTTTCAATTCTTCTCTTCTGTTTTGGGAACCTTATTCTTGATCAATTCTCTACTATCTTTTCTACCTATCTATTGTACTGCAAAAGGGCCATCCAGTTGTTTAAAAAAAAAAAAAAAAAAAAATCGTGACCAAAGTGTCAAAAGGCTGAGGAGAAAACCGGCCAGGCTGAGGAGAAAACCGGCCAGGCTGAGGAGAAATCCAGTCTCTGGTGGTAAAACCTTTTGCAACCAAAAAAACCTTATTCTTATTCTTATTCTTCTCTCTTTGGGGGTTTTGTCTCTCAAAGTTTGATCTTTGTTCTTTTGCTGGGCTGTTGGAATTCATAGAAAACAGAAAACAACACCAAAAATCAGTGAGAAACACTTGAGTGATTGTGAGGCTTCGGCTATACTAACCCTAATTGTTAATTTCGTGTTGATTTCAAACAGAAAACCATGGCGGGTGATGGCAGTGATCGTGAAGAGCATCCAACTATTAACCTTAACAAACTTCAGATGGAGGCTATGATCAAACAAATCACTGATAACTTGCGAATTGAAAAGGAACGTACTGATTCTTTCTTTGGTAATACCTCGCAGGCTATAAGAGATGCAAGGAATAAGAGGAGAGGCAAGAGAATTGTCATAGAAGAAACCGAGAACGATGATTCATCATCTGGTAGGAGTTCTGATGAAGTTAAATCAAAAGAGACAGCCTCTCAAACCAGAACCAACACACACCGAATGACTAGATATAGAACAGATGATAGTCTTGGCAATCTTAAGCTACGAATCCCAGCTTTCACGGGCAGAAACGATCCAGATGCTTATTTGGATTGGGAGAAGAAGATGGAGCTTGTATTTGATTGTCAAAACTATGCTGAACCTAAGAAGGTGAGATTGGCTGTAACCGAATTCAGTGGATATGCTTTGCATTGGTGGAATCAGATTGTTACTTCAAGGAGGAAAGCAGAAGAACCACAAGTGGCTTCATGGTTTGAACTCAAAACTATCATGAAGAAACGTTTTGTCCCTAACCATTACAACCGAGAAGTCCATCAGAAACTCAGGAGACTAATTCAAGGAGGTAAAAGTGTTGAAGATTACTATCAGGAGATGGAAATTCTTATGATGAAAGTTGGGGTTGATGAGGATTCAGAGGCAACCATGGCTCGTTTTCAAGCTGGTTTGAACCGTGATATACAAGATAGGCTGGAGATGCAAGAGTATGAGGGCATCTACGAGCTTCTTCACAAAGCCAATCTCATTGAGCAGCAGCTAAAGAGAAAGACTACATCCAAGGGGACTTATGGCAGCAACTTCCAGTCAAGAAATACCAAAGAGGACAAGGTCTTTGTCAAACCAAAGGAGGAAACAAAACCATATCAGCGTGATGACAAGGGTAAAACACCAGCTACTCGTTCTAGAGATGTCAGATGCTTCAAGTGTCAAGGTTTTGGACACTATGCCAACGAATGTACCAACAAGAAGGTAATGATCCTTTTGGACAGTGGCGAGTTGGTATCAGAAGAGGAAAAGGGTGAAAAGTCCGATGAGGAAGCTATAGATTACCCTGTTCGTGGAGAACTACTTGTCACAAGGAGATCATTGCAAGTTCAATCCCAACCAGAAGATCATGATCAAAGGGAGAATCTCTTCCACACTCGTTGTACTGTCTATGATAAGGTTTGTAGTTTGATTATAGATGGTGGAAGCTGTACTAATGTTGCAAGTGAATTTCTTGTAGAAAAGCTCGGATTGAAGACTGGAAAGCATCCGAAACCGTATATACTTCAATGGTTGAATGAAGAGGGCGAGTTGAAGGTCACTGACCAAGTAATGATTCCCATAACCATTGGGAGATACCAAGATGAGATCGTGTGTGATGTACTGCCTATGGATTCAAGTCACATTCTGTTAGGAAGGCCTTGGCAGTATGACAAGAAAGCAATCCATGATGGCTTCACTAACCGTCATTCATTCACACACAGAGATAAGAAGATTGTCTTAGCACCTTTATCACCTCAGGAGGTCCATCACGATCAGGTTCAACTCAAGCTAAGAAGGAAAGAGATAAAGGACAAAGCACAACTACCTGATGGAAAGGAGCCTAAAGGTATTCTTCTTACTGCCAAATCAAGTGATATGAGGAAGGCAACACATCTGGAACAATCTATGCTCTTGTTTATCTTTAAGGGAGCGCTAATGTCTTCTTCTAATGTTGCACCGGAGCTGCCGAGTGGTTTTGAGTTCATTTTGCAGGAATACCATGATGTATTTCCAGAAGAAAGTCCAGCGGGATTACCTCCTCTCAGAGGGATTGAGCATCAAATAGACTTAGTTCCAGGCGCCTCTCTTCCAAACAGGCCAGCGTACCGAACTAATCCTGAAGAGACCAAGGAGTTACAAAGGCAGGTTGATGAATTGATGGAGAAGGGACACATTAGAGAGAGCATGAGTCCTTGTGCAGTGCCTGTGCTATTGGTGCCTAAGAAGGATGGAAGCTGGCGCATGTGTGTGGACTGCCGTGCTATCAACAACATCACTGTAAAGTATAGACATCCTATTCCTAGACTTGATGATATGCTCGATGAGTTACATGGTTCATGTGTGTTCTCTAAGATAGATTTGAAAAGTGGTTATCATCAGATTAGGATGAAAGAAGGAGATGAGTGGAAAACTGCCTTTAAAACCAAACATGGATTGTATGAATGGCTTGTTATGCCATTTGGCCTCACCAACGCACCTAGTACTTTTATGAGGTTAATGAACCATGTTTTAAGAGCATTCATTGGTCATTTTGTGGTAGTATACTTTGATGATATATTGATTTACAGTAGGAGCTTGAATGAACATGTTCAACATTTGAAATCCGTTCTTGAAGTGCTTAGGAAAGAATTCTTGTTTGCTAATTTTAAGAAATGTACTTTTGGGGCAGATCACCTTGTGTTTTTAGGCTTTGTTGTGACAGCACAGGGAATCAAAGTAGATGAAGAGAAGGTGAGAGCAATCCGAGATTGGCCAACTCCTACAAACGTGAGTGAAGTAAGGAGTTTCCATGGCTTAGCTGGTTTCTATAGGCGATTTGTGAGAGACTTCAGCACATTAGCAGCTCCTCTTACTGAAGTTATCAAGAAGAATGTGGGATTTCAATGGGGAAACGAACAAGAAGAAGCTTTCCAAACTTTGAAAGGGAAGTTAACTAATGCTCCTTTGTTAGTACTTCCTGATTTCTCTAAGACTTTTGAGATTGAGTGTGATGCTTCTGGTGTAGGTATTGGAGCCGTTCTGATGCAAGAGAGAAGACCAATTGCTTATTTTAGTGAGAAGTTGGGCGGTGCAATGCTAAACTATCCTACATACGACAAAGAGCTCTACGCATTGATCAGGGCCCTAGAGACTTGGCAACACTATCTTTGGCCAAAAGAGTTTGTGATACACACTGATCACGAGTCTCTCAAACACTTGAAAGGACAGCACAAACTCAACAAAAGGCACGCCAGATGGGTAGCATTTCTTGAAACCTTTCCTTATGTGATTTACTATAAGCAAGGTAAGGAAAACATTGTTGCTGATGCTTTGTCTAGGAGGTATTCTTTGTTTTCATCCATGGAAACTAAACTGTTAGGATTTGAGCAGATTAAGTCATATTATGTTGATGATCCTGATTTTGGAGATGTTTACAAGGAAAGTGAGAAGCATACTCGTGGAGATTACTACCAAACTGATGGGTTTCTATTCTTTAAGAACCGTCTTTGTCTTCCTAAGTGTTCTTTGAGGGAGATGTATGTTAGGGAAGCTCATGGTGGTGGATTAATGGGGCACTTTGGAATCGCAAAAACATACAACATTTTGAAAGAGCATTTCTACTGGCCAAACATGAAGAAAGACGTAGAAAAGATCTGTAAGAGGTGTATAACCTGCGTTCAAGCCAAAGCCACAGCTCGTCCACAAGGTTTATACACTCCTCTCCCTGTTCCTAATGCACCATGGGTAGATATATCAATGGATTTTGTGCTTGGTTTGCCTAGGACTAGAAAAGGACGTGATTCAATCTTTGTGGTGGTAGATAGGTTCTCAAAAATGGCTCACTTCGTACCTGGACATCAAACTGATAATGCTGTTATAGTTGCTGAATTGTTCTTTAGGGAAGTGGTACGTTTGCATGGAATGCCTAGAACCATTGTGTCTGATAGGGATTCTAAGTTTCTAAGTCATTTTTGGAAAACTTTGTGGTCTAAGTTAGGAACTAAGCTAATGTTCTCTACTACTTGTCACCCACAAACTGATGGACAAACTGAAGTTGTCAATAGATCACTCTCCACTTTGTTGCGAACTGTTGTTAAAAAGAATATTAAGTCTTGGGAGGATTGTTTACCACATGTTGAGTTTGCATACAACCATTCTGTGCATAGAGCAACTAAGTTTTCTCCTTTCCAGATTGTGTATGGGTTTAATCCTTTAACTCCTTTAGATCTGTTACCTTTGCCTTTCAATGAACAAGCTAACCTTGATGGCCAAGCAAAGGCCGAGTTTGTTGTGTCTTTGCATCAACAGGTAAAGAAGAACATAGAAGAACGAACTAAGGAGTATGAAAAACATGCCAACAAGGGCAGACGTGAGCTAGTTTTGGAACCAGGAGATTTGGTGTGGGTTCATTTGAGGAAGGAGCGATTTCCAGCTGAAAGAAAATCAAAACTCATGCCGAGGACAGATGGGCCATTCCGAGTTCTTAAACGGATCAATAACAATGCTTATCAGATTGATCTTCAAGATAAATATACTGTGAGTTCTACTTTCAATGTTGCTGACTTGATCCCTTATTGTGCAGATGATTCGGATTTGAGGTCAAATCCTTTCAAAGGAGGAGGGGATGATGCAATTCAGCTTGAACCAGTAGCTAACGGAGTGCAAAGTGAGTGGAATCAACTCACTGATTTGGATGAGGATACAAATGAGTTGGACCAGCCAAGTGACTACGAAAGGGAACCGGATGAGCTGTTTACTCAAGGTGTTTTGGACCAGGCTGGAGAAGGGGAAATTAGGACCGAAACTTTTGCAACCAAAGACCCATTCCGTTTGTCTAAGGGGCCAATTACTCAGTCCCAAACCAGGAGATTGAATCAAGCCATAATCAGATTGGTTTTCACTAAACCAAGCCCTGATGAAGATCAGAATCATACCAAGCTTTTTAATTATTCAGTCTTTGGTCTTAATTAGTTTTCTTCCTGTCTTTTCGTTTTCTACACATTTAAAGTCTTAAGTTATGTTTTCAAAGAGTCAAAAACGTGTTCTATGTTCTATGTTCTACTTAAACTATGTTTTCGTTTTTAATAAAGATCATTCACTCTTTTGATCAAAAATCTATGAATCCTTTGTTCAGCCTTTGAACATCGATTGCTTAGGAGTTAAAACCTCTGCAATTTGCCTATTGATCACGTCTGAGTGGTGACCTGCTCGATCATAGGCCATCGAACAAGTGTTTGATCTTCCCATCGATCTGCACTGAAGAGTCACAACCATTCCTTCCTTCTTCCACAATCCATCCAATCTGATTTCGTTTTGCAACAAGGCAACGAAGCAAACCATTGAGTTCCAAGTCAAAATCAGAAGCAGATCAGCCCTAATCACCCTCAAGATCATTCAAAGGGATCGAAACCTACATAGGGTTTCATTAACAAAGATAGAATCTCTACCAGCTCTAGATCTAGGCAAGCCTAAGACAAAGTCCATGCTAATGTCTACCCACGGATGAGAGGGTATAGGTAGAGCTGAATACAAACCGTGGGGTTGCTGTTTTGACTTGGCTTGCTTGCACACAACACCTTGTGGGTCTTCTTAACTCCGAAATGTCCCATAAGACCACCACCGTGGGCTTCCCTGAGAAACAACTCCCTCAAAGAACATTGGGGAACACATAAACGGTTATCAAAGAACAAAAACCCAGAGACAAAGTAATACTTCCCATAAGCAGCCTTGGAACACTTCCTAAACACTTCTTTGAAATTCGCATCAATTGCATACAAGTCTTTAATGAATTCAAATCCAAGCAACTTAGTTTCAAGAGCAGAGAGAATCACATACCTGCGTGATAGAGCATCAGCTACCACGTTTTCCTTACCTTGCTTGTAGCGGATGACATAGGGAAAAGTTTCAATAAACTCAACCCAGCGAGCATGCCTCTTGTTTAGCTTGTTTTGCCCCTTAAGATGCTTTAGGGACTGATGGTCAGTATGAATCACAAACTCCTTGGGCCACAAGTAATGCTGCTGATATATCATGGTTTTTACCTGTTTTTGACCATGATATAAGTCCATTTTATAGAGTCTTTTAGGTATTTTTCGAGTCTTTTGGAGTCTTTATAGGTTAAGGGACGATTGGAGCATAATGGGAGCTTTTGGAGCATCAAGGAAAGAAGTGCCGAAGTGATCAAGTCGGAGTCAAGATATGGACCATGCGTCGCTCGACGCAGACCCGTGGTGTCGATCGACGCAAACATGTCCGCGAACCAAGCTATGTGATGGCGTCGCTCGACGCAGCCCCATGGCGTCGCTCGACGCAATCAAACATTAAAGAATTTCCTCTTTTGCCCAAAAAGCCCAGAAGTTTGTAGAAGAAGCCCAATCCGATTTTAAGACTCTATATATAGTTTTTCTTTAGGTTTTCATGTATTTTTATCTTAGTTTTTATTTGAGACTTGGAGAGATTTGGAGAGCTTTGAGGGAGACAAGTCTGTGCTTGACATCCATCGATTTCGAACCCTTTGTATCTCTTTCTCTATCTTTCTATGCAATTCTATTCATCTATGATGTTTGTTTCAATCACCATGTCGGAGTAGTTTGCTTGTTAGGTTTAGGGTTATCAAAGGAATATGTGAAATTGTTAGACTTGTTAGATCTGTTAGGGAACATCACTTGGTTCTTCATCTAGATTGTTGTTAATGCTGGTTCTAGTTTGATCACCTAGAACTTAGATCTTAGGTTAATTGTTAGATGCGAAAGTATTGATAATTACCTAAACTAATCTTAGATAAGCAAAATACCTATTCGCAAAGAAATTTGGTTTAGACAATTTGTGAACAATTGAATCTGAACATTAATGCTTGTCTTTATCCACTAAGTTTGCAAAGAAATTTGGAATTTAGGGATTTAGTCATAGATAGTTTTCGCAACGAAAGTTGGTTAACTTTACCATTGTTTTCATGTTCAAGAACGGATCTTAATTCCCCTATCGATCTAATTTGTCTACAGTTTCGAGTTTTCTGCGATTTCCTGAAAACCTAGCTTTTGTCTCATTGAATTTTAAAGAACACTGAATCATAATCCGCTTACCTTGTTTTACTATTGTCTTAATTTTAACACATATTTACTTAGCATAATTTGAATTCATTAGTTGTTTGTGTGATTTGATTCCCTGTGGATTCGACCCCTAAGTACTACGACGATCTCTTAATTTGAGAGAGTAGCTCAGGGAAATTTGAGCGTATCAAATTTTGGCGCCGTTGCTGGGGAATTGATTTCACCACTCGATTTTTGGTTTTTGAATTTTGTCTAAGTTTTAATTTTTCTTTTACTTACTTCCGTTTTCTTTTGTTTTTGTGTGTTTCAGGTGCATGCCTAATCGCAAGACCAGAAGCAACAAGAATCAAGAGTTAGTGGATTTTGTTTCTGAGTTAGGAACTTTTGAGCGAGTCAATCGGGCAACGAAAAAGGCAGCCAGAATGGTTAATCCGATTGTTCTTATCAGAGGTGACGATGGGTTTCTTCATGACCAAGAGGGTTTGAGGAGAAATGCTCAAGGTCAGAGAGTGGACGACCATGGAGCTGTGATTGAGGAGCAGGCTGAGCAGCCGATTGCGCAGCACCAGGAGCCTGTTGCACGTGGGCGTACTCTGGGAGAGTACAACAGGCCTGACGAGTTCTATGCTAACAGGGCTGCGATTCGTCCTCCTGCTTTCCAGAGGAATGACTTCGAGCTAAAGCATGCGTACTTTGTGCTTGTAGCTCAGCATCCTTTCCATGGTCTGTCGTCTGAGCACCCCATGGATCACATCGAGAGGTTCGAGGACTTGGCATCTAGCATCAAGGCTAATGGAGTCTCCAGCGACTACCTCTACTGCAAGCTTTCCCCCTATTCACTTAGTGGAGAAGCGGCCTACTAGCTGAAATAGTTAGAGCCGGGCTCACTGGCCACTTGGGAGGACATCAAGAATGTTTTCCTCAACAACTTCTTTGATGAGGCAAGGTCCGAAGATCTGAGGACAAAAATCTCTATGTTCAAACAGGGACCGACTGAAGCATTCAAGGCTTCTTGGGTGCGCTTCAAAGCCTATCAGAGGGATTGTCCAGATCACGGCTTTAGTGATGTTCAGTTACTAGGTATCTTCTACAGAGGAGTCGACTAGTGCTATTAGATGGCGTTGGATGCTGCATCTAATGGGAATTTCAACACTCGATACCCAGAGGATGCACTTGTGCTTATCGAGAACTTGGCTTCTAGCAATAGTACCAAGAATGCAGATTTCGAGAGGAAGAAGTTGGGTGGCAACATGGATGGAAGCCAGATTGCTGAGGTAAAGGCCAAGATTGACTCCGTGAGGAAGAAGTCAGTTCAGTTTGCTCAAGAGGTGGAAACTTTCTGTCCAACGGAAGAGCAGGATGAAGAAGACGTCAACTACATAAGTGAGAATGGTTTTCAGGGTCAAAGGTTTGGTAATCAGCAGGGTAACAGAGGCTTCAATGGAAACCATAGAACCACGTTCACTGGGAATCCGGGTTCACCTAGCTACGCTCCTAAGCCGCAGTTTCAGAGAACTGAGTATCAAAAGCCTTTCCAGAGCAACTACACTAGAAACTATGGTTCATCTTCTTACCAGACACCTCCTGCTAAATCAGCGGATAGCGAGATGAACTCTATGCTAGAGCAAATGTTGGAAGGTCAACACAAGCAGACTGTTAGCTTTAATGGGAAGATGGATGTTATGTACCAAGATTTGAATGGGAAGTTTGAAGCTTTGAACACCCATGTCAAAAAGTTAGACACTCAGTTTGCTCAGACCGCAGAGAATTCAAGGAGGCAAGAAGGGTTTCTCTTCTAGGACGGATGCAAATCCAAAGCATAGTGTTGCTGCCATCACCACAAGGAGTGGAAAACTACTTGGGGAACCAGTTGTGAAGAAAGGACTTAGTACCGAGCAGCTAGACGAACTGATAGAGATTAACGAAGAAGAGATTTTTGTTCCAGACCCTGCGTCGACCAACGCAGAGTCATTGCGTCGATCGACGCAAGTCAAAAATCTCGACTCTCCCAACTACGTAATCGGTGATGCGTCGACCAAGCTCGACACAAGCTCGACGCAAGAGCGTCGAGCGACACAACCCGTCAGCGTCGAGCGACGCAGTTCGCAGAATGGTCCAACTTCTTTGAAACCTTCGGGCATTGCAGAGGAACGAGTTTATAGACCTAAGATACCTTATCCTAGAGCCAATACGAAGTCTAAGAAAGAACTAGAGGATGCTCGGTGCAAAACTATCATGGATAAGCTAGTTGTGGAGCTCCCTTTGATTGATGCTATCAGGACAAGTCCGGTGATCCGACGTTATGTGAAGAGGATGGTTACCAAGAATTTGGGTCTTGAGGAAGGAGTTGCAATGCTATCGGAACAGGTGAGTGCAGTAATTCAGAATAGGATTCCAGAGAAGCTCACGGATCCAAGGAGCTTTATGTTAGATTGTTTGATCTTCAAAGAAAGATTCCCGAGATCTCTTTGCGATTTGGGTTCTGGTGTCAACCTTATGCCTCACTCCGTTGCTGTTAGTCTTGGCCTGACTGATTTCCAACCAACTAGGATCTCTCTTATCCTAGCCGACCGGTCAGTAAGAATCCTAGAGGGTATTTTGGAGGATGTTCCAATCAAGGTCGGAGAGTGCTTGATCCCAACTGACTTCGTAGTTTTACGGTATAGCGAGGAACCCAAAGACCCTCTTATTTTGGCTAGACCGTTCTTAGCTACTGCTGGTGCTATGATTGATTGCAAGGGAGGCAATATTACGTTGAGTGTGGGTGATTTAAAGATGAAGTTCGAAATGGACAAGCTGATGAAGAGACCTACCATAGATGGCCAGACATTCTATGTGGACGCACTCACCGATCTCGCGCAGGAAGTGTTTGATGATACGCATCCAATTGATCCCTTGGAAAGGACTTTGGTGAACTCTGTGACCGAAGCGGGACAGTTCGATGAGGTTACTAAGGGGTATGCAAGGATAATGGATGCTAGCAAAAAAATGATGCAATTGGTTGCTAATGTGGAGCTAGATGGAACTACTGTAAAAGCTGCAAAGGTCAGTGATTGGAGTGAACATAACGCTCCAAAGATCGATCTCAAACCACTTCCATCCGGGCTAAGGTACGCTTTTCTTGGTTCTAATTCCACATACCCAGTTATTGTTAGTGCTTCTTTGAACAATGCGGAACTCACTTTATTGCTAAGCAAGTTGCGCAAGTTTCGCAAGGCTCTTGGCTATTCTCTTGATGATATTTCAGGTATCTCTCTAGATTTGTGCATGAATAGAATTCACCTTGAGGATGACACTAAGTCATCAATAGAGCATCAGAGGAGGCGAAACCCAAATTTGCAAGAGGTGGTCAAGAAGGAGATCCTGAAACTTCTTGAAGCAGGGATCATCTATCCTATTTCAGACAGTGTTTGGATTAGTCCGGTTCATGTGGTGCCTAAGAAAGGAGGGATTACAGTGGTGCGGAATGAGAAGAACGAGCTTATTACTACGAGGACTGTGACGGGGCACATGATGTCCATTGACTACCGGAAACTCAATGCAGCCACCAGGAAGGACCATTTCCCTTTGCCGTTCATTGATCAGATGCTCGAGAGATTGGCAAATCACCCTTACTACTGCTTCCTCGATGGCTACTATGGTTTCTTCCAAATCCTTATCCACCCAGAAGACCAGGAGAAGACCACGTTTACTTGTCCCTATGGAACTTTTGCATATCGTAGAATGCCCTTTTGACTTTGTAACGCTCCTGCAACATTCCAGCGCTGTATGATGTCGATTTTCACGGACATGATTGAGGATTACATGGAGGTCTTCATGGATGATTTCTCAGTCTACGGGTCCTCCTTCAAAGACTGTCTTAACAACTTGGAAAAGGTGCTAGCTAGATGTGTGGAGAAGCACTTGGTTCTTAACTGGGAAAAGTGCCACTTCATGGTGAAAGATGGCATTGTGCTTAGCCACAGAGTATCAGCTGATGGGATCAAGGTGGATCGCGCTAAAATCGAAGTCATGACAAGCCTTCAACCACCTACTTCAGTCAGGGAGATAAGGAGTTTCTTGGGACATGCTGGTTTCTACCGGAGATTCATAAAAGATTTCTCCAAGATTGCCCCGTCCACTCACCACATTGCTCTGTAAGGATGTCAAATTTGTTTTTGATACTGATTGTTTAGCTGCTTTTGAACAGATCAAACAGGCTTTGGTGTGCGCTCCGATAGTGCAACCTCCAAACTGGGACTTACCTTTCGAGGTGATGTGTGATGCCAGTGACTATGCAGTTGGGGCAGTGTTGGGTCAGAAAAAGGACAAGAAGCTTCATGCTATCTACTATGCTAGTAGGACACTCGACGAGGCTCAAAGGAACTATTCTACTACGGAGAAAGAGTTGTTAGCCGTGGTCTTTTCTTTTGGAAAGTTCCGTCCTTACTTGATTAGAGCAAAGGTGATAGTGTACACTGACCATTCCGCACTCAAGTACCTGATGCAGAAAAAGGATGCTAAGCCGCGGTTGTTAAGATGGATTCTACTCCTTCAGGAGTATGATATTGAGGTGAAAGACAAGAAAAAGGTTGAGAATGGCGTCGCGGATCATCTTTCGCGAATTAGGATTGAAGACAGTGTTCCTATTGATGATTACTTCCCTGAGGAGAGTGTGCATTACGTTGAGATCGGATTGCAAGCAAGCGACATCAGAAAATTGCAAACTTTCGGATCAGCAGATTCTGC
Source organism: Arabis hirsuta (assembly GCA_964056655.1). Classification (NCBI taxonomy): domain Eukaryota; kingdom Viridiplantae; phylum Streptophyta; class Magnoliopsida; order Brassicales; family Brassicaceae; genus Arabis; species Arabis hirsuta. Next base: position 20,050,761 of record OZ053302.1, on the reverse strand, counting down.
GTCAATCGACGCAATGGATATGCGTCGATCGACGCAATGGACATGCGTCGATCGACGCTGACTTTCCCCATCGATTTCCAGACTTTGACGCAAGAGCGTCGAGCGACCCAACCCGCCAGCATCGATCGACGCGGTTCTGAGCAGATTGTACATGGAGTGCTTCATGACCCTATCTACGCTGTTTGGGGATCCGATCGTCCTTGGTATGCTGACATCGCCAACTATTTAGCTGCAGAAGATGAACCTACCAATCTTAAAGGGTATAAGAAGAAGAAGTTTATGAGGGAACTTAGGAGGTACTACTGGGATGAACCTTATATTTACAAACATTGTTCAGATGTTCTATACCGGAGATGCATTGCGGAGAGCGAGGTTAGCGATGTGCTCTTTCACTATCATGGTTCAGAGTATGCTGGACACTTTGCTACGTTCAAGATGGTTTCCAAGATTCTACAAGCAGGGTTTTGGTGGCCTACTATGTTTAAGGATGCTAATACCTTTGTTGCGCAATGTGATGCCTGTCAGAGAAGAGGGAAGATTAGCAAGCGACATGAGATACCACAAAACTTCATCCTTGAGGTCGAAGTTTTTGATTGCTGGGGCATTGATTTCATGGGTCCTTTCCCATCATCTTATGGGAATGAGTACATTTTAGTCGCAGTGGATTATGTTTCCAAATGGGTGGAGGCGATTGCTAGTCCAAAGAACAATGTTGCAGTGGTTGTTAAGATGTTTAAGACCATCATTTTCCCTAGGTTTGGAGTGCCCAGAGTTGTCATCAGTGATGGTGGAACGCACTTCATCAACAAGGTTTTCTCTAATTTATTAGAGAAGTATGGTGTTCACCATCGCGTAGCTAGCCCTTATCATCCTCAGACAAAAGGGCAAGTAGAGGTATCCAATAGGCAGATCAAAGAAATCCTAGAGAAAACAGTGAATTCAACAAGGAAAGATTGGTCTACTAAGCTCGATGACGCGCTCTCTGGGCTTACAGAACTGCTTATAAAACGCCTCTGGGAACCACTCCATTCCATCTGCTTTATGGGAAAGCTTGCCATCTTTCAGTCGAGCTTGAACACAAGGCAGCATGGGCAGTGAAGCTTTTCAACTTCGACATCAAGCCTGCAGCAGAAAGGCGATTGGTACAGCTAAATGAACTGGATGAAATCAGACATCATGCCTATGAAAACTCCAAGTTATACAAGGAGCGGACTAAGGCATATCATGATAAGAGGATCATCTCCAGGAATTTCGAACCCAATGACCAGGTACTTCTTTACAACTCTCGTTTAAACCTTTTTCCTGGTAAATTGCGTTCTCGTTGGTCAGGGCCTTTCACCATCAAGGAAGTCAGACCACATGGAGCTATTGTCCTTGTTAGCAAGGAGGGGAAGGAGTTCACCGTGAATGGACAAAGGGTGAAGCACTATTGGGCGGAAGCCAAGATTCCAGAAGGACACATTGTCTCTCTCGATGATGCACCTATTGCCTGAGCATCGACACAGTCAAGCTAATGACTGAAAACAAGCGCTTAGTGGGAAGCAACCCACTTGTAAGTGTACATTAGTTCAATTTTTGTTTTTGTTTTACTAACTTTTTATCTTTCATCTATGAAAAAAAAACAGAGAAGAGAAAAGCCTGCGTCGATCGACGCAGGAAGGTGGCGTCGCTCGACGCAAAAACAGAACCACAACGAGGTAAGTGTTTTTAAACACCCGTCAGTTTCGTTTCTTCTTCCTCCTCACTTTGTTCTTCACGAAACCGAAAATAATTTTTTTGCACATTCATAACTTTCTCATTTCTACACCAAATTGAGTGGTTTTTGCGCCTTACTTGAGTGGATTTCCTTTCTCTTTTCGTTTCTATCACTCCCTTGTTCGATCTACAAGGTAGGTGTTCGAAAAATTTCTCAATCTGTTTTGTTTCCGAGGTTTGATTTCGAAATTCATAACTTTTCACTCGTTTCTATTGCTAAATTCTACCAATTTAGGTTGTTATAGAGTGAATTCGACATATCCATGTGCTTAATTCAGTTTGTTTGGCAAGTTTTAGGGATTGTTCGACTATATGAATTTCGGAATAAAACTTGGTAGAAATTAGGAAGTGGAACGATTAGGGTAGAGATTAGAGATGTATTGCTGTTACCGCGAGTGTTGTGGTTGAATGTTTGCCGATTTGATGCCTTGAAATTGCCGATTTTCGATATCAGCTTCTGCTTCGTCGATCGACGCCGCCTGTCTGCGTCGATCGACGCAGATACCCAGAACCTCCTGTCCTTTGCTGATTTTGGTTTTCTTTGGTTTTTCTTGTTTGATTTCCTTTGCTAACTTTGTGTTTGTTTTTTAGAGTCAGTCCAAAACGTTTTATTGACTCAAAATAGTCAGTTGGAAACTATGACCCTTCTTTTGGATTAGTGGACTGTTTCTTTCAGTTGTGTGACCATTCTTCCAGGATCGATTTCAGAGTCAGACTAATAGAAAATCCTAAGGCTGATCGGTTAACTGGAAACATCTGTTACTTCCAGTATAATCAGCCAAGTTAGAGCTACTCAACGGTCTTCTTTGTGATTGGTGTTCATAGGGCTTGACTCCTCATTCATACCTGACAAGTGCAACCTCTGTTAAAGTAATGGTACTCTCCTCCTTCTGTAAAAAAAAAATAAAAAATTATTGGGATGATATGATTGTTTATGAGTACAAGATGAGGAAATACAATTCCAGTGAATTAGTACTCCAGAAGTGATCACCCAGAGCTCAAAAGCAGCAGTCCGAGTCCCTTAGAACGGATGTAGAGGACGAGCGATCTCATGACCCTGTCTCCTCACAAGGAACAACAGTAGTGAAAGCACTGCTTTTGAATCTCAACAAAAAAAAAAAAAAAAAAAAATAGAAAATCAAATAAGTCTGGGGGAGAGAAAGAGTACCAAGTGTTGTCAGGTTCACTATCATGGTATAGTATGGGAATGAGTCTAGAAGGTCCTTGGCATTGAGATCATTGAAATCCAGCAATGAAGACTAGCGGATTATGCTGTGAAGTTGTGGATGAATTCGGGAGGCTGCGAATGTCTGTGGAGAAGTACATGGTGGTCTAACTTTGGGATTGGTTCTGCTTTATGTGGATTACTGACTGAAAGGATCGGTCCGGTGATCCAAGGGAAGGTAAGTTTCTGCGTTTTCAAACTTCTTTCACATTTTTAGTTGATGTTTTGCTTGAGGGCAAGCAAAGGCTAAGTCTGGGGGAGTTGATATATCATGGTTTTTACCTGTTTTTAACCATGATATAAGTCCATTTTATAGAGTTTTAAGGTATTTTTCGAGTCTTTTGGAGTCTTTATAGGTTAACGGACGATTGGAGCATATTGGGAGCTTTTGGAGCATTTTGGAGCATCAAGGAAAGAAGTGCCGAAGTGATCAAGTCGGAGTCAAGGTATGGACCCTGCGTCGCTCGACGCAGACCCGTGGCGTCGATCGATGCAAACATGTCCGCGAACCGAGCTATGTGATGGCGTCGCCCGACGCAGCCCCATGGCGTCGCTCGACGCAATCCCACATTAAAGAATTTCCTCTTTTGCCCAAAAAATCCAGAAGTTTGCAGAAGAAACCCAACCACCACAACCTGCTCCCCGAGATCCTCCTCGATAGCAGCAGCCATCTCAACCAGCTCCGCCCTCGTGGCGAACCTACTCGCCCTGCAGCGAGTCCTCAAATCTGGACGAAGTCCTCGCAAGAACCTCCTAACCTGGGCATCCTCGCCCTCCATGCCTCTCCCTGCATGTACCAGAAGTCGACTGAACTCAGCATCGACCTCCCTCACTGACCGATCTCCCTGAGTTAGGTCCAGAAACCTAGACTCCAAACGGTCCACCGCCTCCTGCGGGAAATACTTGGCGTTAAACTCCGCCAAGAAATCCTCCCAGACCATCTCGGCCTGCACCCTCCTGGCCTCAACACCTCTCCACCAGAGATGCGCATCACCCTCTAGGTAATGTACCGCCAGATCCACCCTGTATCCCTCTAGACACCGGATGGAGCGAAAGTTACGCTCTAACTTCATCCGCCACCCATCAACCTCCTCAGGCCTAGCACCGCCCGAGAAAAATGCAGTACCAATCCGCTGCATCTGCTCCATCATCCGCAGATAAGATGGAAGCTCCTCAACCCCAGCCATACCCGGCTGTACCCCAGCCAAACCCGGCTGCACCCCAGCCATACCCGGCTGTACCCCAGCCAAACCCGGCTGCACCCCAGCCATACCCGGCTGCACCCCAGGAGCATGACCCAGAGCAGGCACCCCTCCCGGTAACCTCTCCAGGATCATCTGTAGTAGACCTGCCAGACGATCATCTCGATCCGGGGCAACGCCTACGGCAGCACCCCCACCAGGGCCCACCGCACCGCCAGCTACATCAGGACCTGCACCAGCCCCTCCAGCCCTTTCACTGGAACCCGTAGCTGCCACACCCACGGACCCCTCCTGAAACGCCTGCGAGTCAGCTACCCGCTCCTGTGTAGTCTCCTGGGACACCCACGTGGCAGCAGACTCACTCCCAAGTCCCCGCCCACGCCCACGCCCAGCACGACTACCACGACCTCTACGGCCCCCGCGACCTCTGCCTCTAGTCCCCCTAGTCATCACTCTGCACTAACCCGCAGAATACTAGAAAAACAGAAATCACATAAACACATACCGTGGAATCTCATTGAAGGCTCGGAAGGGATGATCTAGGACTCCATACCCACACAACAATCAATTGACTAACTCACATAATCAATTAATTAACTAGCCCTAGAACCGCTAGGGCTCTGATACCAAACTGTGACGACCCAACCCGTCAAATAAAAACAATTTCAACCCGGATCACTATTATCATAAATAATGATCCTCAACGGTCCAATAAACAAACAGCGCGGAAACAATGATTCAAACAATCAAATACAATTATCGTTCAATAAGCCCATACTTATTAATTCTAGTTCAATTCGGTAATACACATAGTTCTGAAATTGCTAACACCCTAGCAATTCTAACTTATTACACGAAAACGAGCCACTAGATCATTCCCCTCGTCCCGGCCATGATTCCACGATCACTGATTGTCTTTACCTGCATCACATGGTTATAAGAGATGCGTGAGTATTATCATAAATACTCAGTGAGACGGTCATCCCATCTACAGACTATACACACAGGCATAAGCAAAAGATACAATACCAGGATGAACAAACAATAATGCATCACACAACAACCAAACGAGAACAACACGTTCAATATGTCAAACTGACGGTAATCAAAAACCCCTGTCGATCGACACACCTCCTTGTGTCGATCGACACACATCAATCCCGTGTCGATCGACACAACCTCCCTGTGTCGATCGACACAACCAACCCAGAAACTCATCAAACCGATTTTCTGCACAAAAATCCACCAAAATCCATACAAAAATCGATCCAAACAACACACAATCGCATCCTATCAATTCCTTTACCCAGATAAGCCTATGGACGCACTCACCTCGAATTCGGATAGAAAAGGATAAGAATCCGACGAAGAACACGAAGAACACGAAGAACAAATCCGAGATCCTTCACCGTACGGTCCTCCCACGCTTCCACAACCTCACAAACACTCCCACAAGCCTAATAAGATTGAGAAACACGAAGGAAACAACAACAACAACCTCTCCTCTCAATCCTCTCACTTTCTCTCTCAAAAACTTGAAGTTTCTACCCAGAAATCCGATTTTTGACTTAAATAGCCAGACCAGCCGACACTCTGTCGATCGACACACCCAACTTGTGTCGATCGACACATGACCAAGCAATACGTCATTCTGACGGCAATCGAAAATCCGTGTCGATTGACACACTCCAACTGTGTCGATCGACACAGCGCTCGCTGCTCGACTCCTCTTGAGTCCAAAACAACCGTGTCGATCGACACACAACCTTGTGTCGATCGACACCCATCCAAAAATTACTTTTTGGATCACGGGCGTTACAATTCTCCCCCACTAAAACGGATTCGACCTCGAATCACGCAACACCGTCTCACTACGGTCTCCACTACCTGACCCGAACGCGGCCATTAACCTTCGAGATAACACTCGAAGCCCCTATCCCGTCCTGCTAAGGCTATACTCTCGCCCAAAAATTCGCCCAGATTCCCCCGGAGCACCCACGATGCACGCCCCATGATCCGGATTAGAGCTGCCCGATTGACCATCCAACAATCAAACAAGAACATGTCCGATCAACCGTTGACCCCGCACTGGACCAAATGATCGTACAACAATCAAACAAGAACATGTACGACCATCGGCGTAACATATGCTACCAAGGTTGTCCGACCCGAATTCCAGACTCCAATAATAACCCTAGACTCGACGTACACAACACAAAACCCCTGGCCCTCAGCCAGCACCACTCGCGATCACACTTGATCCCCGAGTTATACTAGACTCACACTAGCCTCATTGCACCATATCTATGGATACAATTCTGACCAAACCCGGTCAGTCCAAGATCAGAGATCACCACCCGATCTCAATCACCTAACCCCGTCTCACTAAGGTTGACACTCTCATCCATAACCCACCCAAATTCCCCCAGGAAACATCCACGATGCAGCACTCGCTGATCCGGATCAGGGTTGTCTGATAGATCGCGCAACAATCAAACAAGAACATGCACGACCTACCGTAGACCCAAACCTTGGATCAATTGGTCGCACAACAATCAAACAAGAACATGTACGACCAAAGAGGTTACATATGTTTACCAGGGTCGTCTAAACTAAGGTTCCAAACTCGAGTAAAAACCCTAGATTAGACATCCACAAACCACCTGAGATCATTCCCGATCCCTGAAGTTCATCGAATCTCATACTTATAATCACACTACAGGTACTCTTGCTCAAACTCATATCTCTATACACCACTCCCACTCGCAGGGTCGTCACCCATCGAGCTCTCGATGTATACCATACCGGCTCTCGGTATGCCCCAGCCCCTCCGCTTCAGGACACACAGTCCATCAGCTCTCGGCTGCAGAGGAATCACACATCCTCTGGAGAGATCGCAATCCCTCAAAGTATATGCAGGAGAATATCACCATCCCCTGGAGCAGTAACACTGTAACGTGCATCATAAGCACCTGTCGACCGATTTACTTCTGTGGTTCCTATCCTGATATTCCCTAACCCGGAATATCCCTCATGACCAATCGCCAGGTCATCGGAAACAACCCAATCACCAGGGTGTTTCCTACCCCGATATTCCCTAACCCAGAATATCACTCACGACCAATTCCCAGGTCATCTGAAACAACCCAATCACCAGGGTGTTTCCTACCCCGATATTCCCTAACCCGGAATATCCCTCATGACCAATCCCCAGGTCATCTGAAACAACCCAATCGCCAGGGTGTTTCCATCGGAGTCCCTGGAAAAGACAGTCCTAACTCACATAAGACTTTTGTTCCAGACTCCCCCTAGAAAATAGACAGGTTTTAACTCACATAAAACCTCTATTTTCCAGCGCCATCTAGGGATCTACCCGTCCTAACCCCTTAGGACCCCCCTATCCCTAGATACCTAGACAAGCCCTAACTCCCATAGAGCTTCTATCCTAGCCCCTCAAATGACCTCCCCGTCATCACACACATGACCTAACCCAGTCATCAAACCCATGACCTCCCCGTCATACCATAAGAACATCCGTCTCATAACCCAAGATAATAAGGAAACTCCATCTTATTAAATCTCAACAATGTATATCGTTACAATCCAAAACGAAAATACATACAACTCATAGCCACAAGCTAAAACAACCACTGAAAACCAGAAAGACACTCAAGCCTCCGCTTGCTTCTCGAACCACTTCGAGAACTTCGTCTTCATACTTGCCTCTGGTTCCCAAGTCTCCTCCTCAATACCATCACAGTCCCACACGACTCTCACCAATGGTATCCTCTTCCGGCGCAGAACCTTGACTCTCCTCTCGAGAATCCTCACAGGTCTCGCCGCCAACGTCATGTTGGGCTGAAGATCCTCCGGAATCCTAGCCAACACCTCCTCAGACTCATGTAGACACTTCCGCAGCATCGATACATGAAATACCTTATGAAACGCTCTCATACTCTGAGGTAACTCCAACCGATAAGCCACTGGTCCAACCCGCTCCACCACCCGGAACGGACCCATAAACCTTGGACTTAGCTTATTCTCCGAAATGGATCTGTTAGGACCCCTCAACATCGCTGCCTTGAGATACACCAGATCTCCCAGCTCAAACTCCAGCTCTTTCCGTCTCTTATCAGCATAACTCTTCTGCCGATCCTGAGCCTCTCTCATGTTCATCCTCAAGACACGGATCTTCTCCGTCGTCTCCTGAACAAAATCCGCACCAAACATGCTCCTCTCCCCCACTTGAGTCCAGCACAATGGTGTCCTACACGGCCTCCCATACAGAGCCTCATATGGAGCCATCCCAATACTCGCCTGGTATGAGTTGTTGTACGCAAACTCAACCAGGTTCAGATGGTCCGCCCAATGACCACCATAATCCAGCACGCACATCCTCAACAGGTCCTCTAAAGTCTGAATAGTCCTCTCTGACTGCCCATCTGTCTGAGGATGATACGCCGTGCTCATGTGCACCTTAGTGCCCATCTCTGCCTGAAACGTCTTCCAGAACTCAGACGTAAACCTCGGATCCCTGTCTGACACAATACTCGCTGGCACCCCGTGCAGCCTCACTATCTCACGCACATACTTCTTAGCCAACACCACCGTCCCATCGGTCTTCTTGATGGCAAGAAAATGTGCTGACTTGGTCAGACGATCCACAATCACCCATATCGCATCATACGTCCGTGACAACGGTAATCCCGTCACGAAGTCCATGGTAATCATATCCCACATCCACTCCGGAATGGGCAAACTCTGCAACATACCACTCGGAACCTGATGCTCAGCCTTCACCAGCTGACACACGTTGCACGCTGCAACCCAATTAGCTACATCCCTCTTCATCCCGACCCAGTGATAATACCGTTTCAGATCACGATACATCTTGGTCGCCCCCGGATGAATCGATAACATGCTCGCATGAGCCTCACGCAAGATCTCTTGCCTCAGATCCTCGTCCTTGGGTACACAAACCCGTCCGTTCACCAGTATCGTCCCATTTACCGAGACATATACTCTGAACCTGCAACCCTAGCAGCATCAATCAACATCGGATCCAACTCCTGAGCTGCTCGAATACGACTCAGCAAATCTGCCTGGTTAGCTACCTCTAACCCCAACGGCTCCTGTGAGATCACACACAATCTCAACGTACTAATCTCACTCACCAGAGCTTCCATATCACGCTCCTGAGCCGAAGCAACCCTCATCCGACTCAATGCATCTGCAACCAGATTAGTCTTAACCGGATGGTATCCGATCTCCAAATCATAATCCGCTACCAACTCCATCCAGCGCCTCTGTCTCTGGTTCATCTCCGGCTGAGTGAAGAAATACTTCAAACTCTTATGGTCTGTGAACACCTGAACCTTTCCGCCATAAAGATAAGATCTCCAAATCTTTAGTGCGAAAATTACCGCAGCCAACTCCAAATCATGGGTAGGGTAATTGCACTCATGTTTCCTCAACTGCCTCGAAGCATACGCAATAACCTTTCCCTGCTGCATCAGGACACAACCCAAACCAACACCCGAAGCATCGGTATACACCACGTAAGGCTCACCCGGCTCGGGTAACGCCAACACCGGTGTACTCGTCAACATCTCCTTCAGCTTCCCGAAACTCTCCTCGCAAGTAGAAGACCACACAAAAGGAACATCCTTCCCTGTCAACTTGGTCATCGACTTAACCAAACTCGCAAATCCCGCAATGAATCTCCGATAATAACCTGCCAACCCAAGAAAATTCCTAATCTCAGTGGCATTCCTTGGTCTAGGCCACCCTCTGATAGCCTCGATCTTAGCCGGATCCACAGAAACTCCCTCTGCAGACACCACATGGCCAAGGAAACTCATCTCTTGCTGCCAGAAAACGCACTTGCTCAACTTCGCAAATAGCTTCCGCTCCCGCAGCTTCCCCAAAACTACTCTCAGATGCAACTCATGCTCCTCAGGACTCTTCGAATACACCAAAATATCATCGATAAAGATGATCACAAACACATCCAGATAATCCTGGAATACCCCGTTCATCAACCGCATGAACGCTGCTGGTGCATTCGTCAAACCGAAAGGCATCACGACGAACTCAAAATGCCCATACCTCGTCCTGAAAGCAGTCTTCCTTACATCTGCCTCCTCAATCGGAATCTGATGGTACCCCGAAGCCAAGTCGATCTTGGAGAACCAAGTAGCCCCTCGCAACTGATCCAACAACTCATCAATGCGCGGCAGAGGGTACCTGTTCTTCACGGTGACTCGGTTAAGTCCCCGATAATCGATGCACAACCGGAAACTACCATCTTTCTTCTTCACAAACAACACCGGCGCTCCCCACGGTGAAACACTAGGCCGAATAAAACCCTTATCCAGCAAATCATCCAGCTGCTTCTTCAGCTCTGCCATCTCTGCTGGAGCCATACGGTAAGGTGCCTTAGATATCGGAGTAGTCCCGGGTTCCAACTCAATAACAAACGGATCCGTCCGCGATGGCGGTAATCCCTCCAACGACTGGAACACATCCTGGAAATCCCGAACAACTCGAATATCCTCAACTGTAACCCCTCCAACAGACTCAGGCATCACTATCGTCACCAGATACGCCTCGCAGCCCTTGAGAAGCAACTGCTCGGCCTGTATCGTGGAAATCACGAGACTCCCGGAAGTCGGTCTCACACCCTGATAAACCAACCTCCCCGCCTCTCGCTCAAACACAACTCGCCCTCGGTGGCAATCCAGATGGACCCTGTAACGATCCAACCAATCCATACCCAGGATAATATCGTACAGCTCCACCGGACTGATGATCAGATCTGCTGGCATCAACTCTCCCGCCACCAGAACATCCACACCACGAGCCCGCCCGAAAGTAGCCAACGTCCTACCACCAGCAACCCTGACTACTCCCGCCTGTTCCCCGGAATCACTCTGGATTCTGCTGCTCTCCGCACACTCCGGCGTAATAAAGCTATTCGTAGCTCCCGAATCAAACAACACGTGGGACTCATAACCGCCCACAACTAAGGTCCCTGCACAATCCCATGTGCCTCAGAACCCTACCATTCTAGCACAGACTCACAATTTCCCAACAGACAAAACTCAAACAATCATGAATTTAAAAAGTCAAGTTCGAAAATACCTGTGATCGGTCTGGTGCTAGATCCACCCGCCTCCGCAGACGTGAACACACGCGGTGCTGCTGCAATCTGAGACAACGGCTGCACTGCCAATGGCTGCACTGCGGCCACCGCCAACTGCTGCAGCTTCGGACACTTGGGCTTAATATGCCCCGTCTCTCTGCAGTGGTAACACACCCGCGTATCCTGAACCCCGACCCGCACATCTCGAGTCCCGGTCCCGGTCCTCTTCGGACAGCTCGCCACACGATGGGACATGCTCCCACACCCGAAGCATCCCGAACCGCCCTGACTGGCCCCTAAAGTGCTCTCCCACTTCCTCTTCTGTCCTTGAGCAGGCTTGCCGCCCCTGCCTGAACTCATCTGCTGCTGAGATCTCCTCGGCTGCTACTGCTGCTGCACCGGTGGACTAACCACCACAACCTGCTCCCCGAGATCCTCCTCGATAGCAGCAGCCATCTCAACCAGTTCCGCCCTCGTGGCGAACCTACTCGCCCTGCAGCGAGTCCTCAAATCTGGACGAAGTCCTCGCAAGAACCTCCTAACCTGGGCATCCTCGCCCTCCATGCCTCTCCCTGCATGTACCAGAAGTCGACTGAACTCAGCATCGAACTCCCTCACTGACCGATCTCCCTGAGTTAGGTCCAGAAACCTAGACTCCAAACGGTCCACCGCCTCCTGCGGGAAATACTTGGCGTTAAACTCCGCCAAGAAATCCTCCCAGACCATCTCGGCCTGCACCCTCCTGGCCTCAACACCTCTCCACCAGAGATGCGCATCACCCTCTAGGTAATGTACCGCCAGATCCACCCTGTATCCCTCTAGACACCGGATGGAGCGAAAGTTACGCTCTAACCTCATCCGCCACCCATCAGCCTCCTCAGGCCTAGCACCGCCCGAGAAAAATGCAGTACCAATCCGCTGCATCTGCTCCATCATCCGCAGATAAGATGGAAGCTCCTCAACCCCAGCCATACCCGGCTGTACCCCAGCCAAACCCGGCTGCACCCCAGCCATACCCGGCTGTACCCCAGCCAAACCCGGCTGCACCCCAGCCATACCCAGCTGCACCCCAGCCATACCCGGCTGCACCCCAGGAGCATGACCCGGAGCAGGCACCCCTCCCGGTAACCTCTCCAGGATCATCTGTAGTAGACCTGCCAGACGATCATTTCGATCCGGGGCAACGCCTACGGCAGCACCCCCACCAGGGCCCACCGCACCGCCAGCTACATCAGGACCTGCACCAGCCCCTCCAGCCCTCTCACTGGAACCCGTAGCTGCCACACCCACGGACCCCTCCTGAAACGCCTGCGAGTCAGCTACCCGCTCCTGTGTAGTCTCCTGGGACACCCACGTGGCAGCAGACTCACTCCCAAGTCCCCGCCCACGCCCACGCCCACGCCCAGCACGACTACCACGACCTCTACGGCCCCCGCGACCTCTGCCTCTAGTCCCCCTAGTCATCACTCTGCACTAACCCGCAGAATACTAAGTACTAGAAAAACAGAAATCACATAAACACATACCGTGGAATCTCATTGAAGGCTCGGAAGGGATGATCTAGGACTCCATACCCACACAACAATCAATTGACTAACTCGCATAATCAATTAATTAACTAGCCCTAGAACCGCTAGGGCTCTGATACCAAACTGTGACGACCCAACCCGTCAAATAAAAAAAATTTCAACCCGGATCACTATTATCATAAATAATGATCCTCAACGGTCCAATAAACAAACAGCGCGGAAACAATGATTCAAACAATCAAATACAATTATCGTTCAATAAGCCCATACTTATTAATTCTAGTTCAATTCGGTAATACACATAGTTCTGAAATTGCTAACACCCTAGCAATTCTAACTTATTACACGAAAACGAGCCACTAGATCATTCCCCTCGTCCCGGCCATGATTCCACGATCACTGATTGTCTTTACCTGCATCACATGGTTATAAGAGATGCGTGAGTATTATCATAAATACTCAGTGAGACGGTCATCCCATCTACAGACTATACACACAGGCATAAGCAAAAGATACAATACCAGGATGAACAAACAATAATGCATCACACAACAACCAAACGAGAACAACACGTTCAATATGTCAAACTGACGGTAATCAAAAACCCCTGTCGATCGACACACCTCCTTGTGTCGATCGACACACATCAATCCCGTGTCGATCGACACAACCTCCCTGTGTCGATCGACACAACCAACCCAGAAACTCATCAAACCGATTTTCTGCACAAAAATCCACCAAAATCCATACAAAAATCGATCCAAACAACACACAATCGCATCCTATCAATTCCTTTACCCAGATAAGCCTATGGTCACGCACTCACCTCGAATTCGGATAGAAAAGGATAAGAATCCGACGAAGAACACGAAGAACACGAAGAACAAATCCGAGATCCTTCACCGTACGGTCCTCCCACGCTTCCACAACCTCACAAACACTCCCACAAGCCTAATAAGATTGAGAAACACGAAGGAAACAACAACAACAACCTGTCCTCTCAATCCTCTCACTTTCTCTCTCAAAAACTTGAAGTTTCTACCCAGAAATCCGATTTTTGACTTAAATAGCCAGACCAGCCGACACTCTGTCGATCGACACACCCAACTTGTGTCGATCGACACATGACCAAGCAATACGTCATTCTGACGGCAATCGAAAATCCGTGTCGATAGACACACTCCAACTGTGTCGATCGACACAGCGCTCGCTGCTCGACTCCTCTTGAGTCCAAAACAACCGTGTCGATCGACACACAACCTTGTGTCGATCGACACCCATCCAAAAAATACTTTTTGGATCACGGGCGTTACAAGTGTTGTTCATGCTCTTCATAGGGTCTGCTGTAAATCAAAATGTCATCAAAATAAACAACCACAAAATGACCAATGAAAGACCTTAACACATGATTCATGAGACGCATAAAGGTACTAGGTGCATTTGTTAAACCGAAAGGCATAACAAGCCATTCGTACAAACCTAGCTTTATTTTTAATGCAGTCTTCCACTCATTACCTTCTTTCATGCGAATTTGGTGATAGCCACTTTTCAGATCAATCTTAGAGAAAACATATGAACCATGCAGCTCATCTAACATGTCATCTAACCTAGGGATGGGATGCCTATATTTTACCGTAATGTTGTTTATGGCACGGCAGTCCACACACATGCGCCATGTCCCATTTTTCTTTGGAACGAGTAGCACTGGTACGGCACACGGACTAAGGCTTTCCCAAATGTATCCCTTGTCAAGTAGCTCTTCAATCTGCTTCTGAAGTTCTTTGGTCTCCATGGGATTGGTTCGGTAAGCTGGTCGGTTGGGAAGAGAGGCGCCTGGAACAAAATCGATTTGATGTTCTATGCCTCGAACCGGTGGCAATCCCTTTGGATTTCCTCAGGAAAAACATCTGAAAATTCCTGCAAGACTTCTTTTAGACCACTCGGAAGCTCCGGTGCAATGTTAGAAGATGCCATTAGTGATTCTTTGTAAACAAGCAAAAGAAAAGGCTGTTGGGAAAACAAGGATTTCCTTACCTGAATTTGCTTGACCAAGAAGTTAGAATTCTTTGGGTTCACCTTTGGCTCATCAGTCGTCTTTGATGCTTCTCGATTCTTTTTGAGCTGAATCTGGTCTTGATGCACTTCTAAGGGGGACAAAGGCACCAAAATGATCTTCTTTCCTTGGTGTTCAAAGGAATGTCTGTTGGTGTAGCCGTCATGAGTGGCTCTCTTGTCAAACTGCCACGGCTGACCAAGCAAGATATGGCTAGCATCCATTGGAAGAACATTGCACAGAATCTGATCTTCATATCTCCCAATCTTTATAGGAACCGTGACTTGCTCCTTCACATGCTGTTCACCGGATTCATTAAGCCACTCCAACTTAAAAGGACGAGGATGAGGTCGCACTTCCAAGCCCAACTTCCTGACAAGAGTGTCGCTAGCAACGTTAGTACAGCTGCCACCATCAATAATAAGAGAACACAACTTCTGATTCGGACAATTATTAGCGTAATGTCCAAGTTCTTGACACTTAAACATCTGATGTCTCTAGCTCGGGTTTTGGTCTCCACTGCCTTTCCTTTGTCAAAACGAGCAGGAGCATTAGTCTTAAAATCAGTATTTGACTGAGTTTGGGACTTACCTTTGTCTTGGTAGTTTGGTTTTGGAGCAAAGGTTGGCTTAGGAGTAAAAGTGGGCTTTGAGAATCCCCTCCTCTTGGACTGCTGCTCAATCGAGCCATTGTAGCTTCCAAGGTCTCATCTACATCCGCCTTAATCATGAGAGTTTCCATTTCCTGGAAATAGTCTTCTACGGACTTAGTGCCTTGGAGCAAACGCCTGAGCTTTTGGTGAAGCTCTCTGTGGTAATGGACCGGTACAAATCTCTTTCTCATAAGTGTTGTGAGCTCATCCCAAGTTGCTATTGGCCTTCCTCTGATCTCCTTCTAAGAGTCACAACTTGATCAAACCAGTTAATAGCATAACCAGAGAACTCAGTGGCAGCCAACCTTACTTTCTTAAGCTCTGAAAAATTCTGACAATCAAAGATAAGCTCAATTTTTCTTTCCCATTCAAGATAAGCATCTGGATCATTTTTACCATAGAAAGTGGGAATTTTAAGCTTAAGATTTCCTAGATCATCATTTCTTTCATTTCTCCTAGCAGCAAAAGGATTAACATCACCTCGTTCTCGGTTTTGTCTCCTTGGTCTGTTGATAGATCTGTCATCCTCATACAAGTACTCCTCATCAATCTCATCATCTCTAACCGATCTTTTCTCCTAGGCCGGTTTCTCCTTGGAGCTTCTCTAGGCTGGTTTTGCTGGCTAACTTGGATCTCATCAATCCTTTGGTGCATCTGTTCCATACCTGCATTCATAAGATTAGTCATTTGGTCTTTTAAAGCTCTCATCTGGAGTTTAGATAATCCAGCCCCTTGTCTTTCATCATCACTAGACTCCATGGTTTCCCTGAAAACACTTAAACAAACGGATTAGTAGAAAAGATTTCACTCTCTCAAGTGTTTAATCTCACCCTCTCAAGTGTTTCTCTCAAAGTTTTGTGGTCACTCAAGAGACTTCCTTCCCAAGGTTCTAAGAAAGACAAATCCCAATCAAACTCAATGGAATATCCAAGTAACAAGGGAAAAGGAATTGTAGAAGATGAAGGATTTTGAGGGATCCGTTTTAACTGTCTAAGGCCGGTTTTCTCCTCGGCCAGCAGGTTTTCTCTTCCACCACCCCACCTGGATTTCTCCTCAGTTGTGATTCAAACTTTTGGTTTCTCTTTTTTTTTTTTTTAAGTAGTGAAGTGATCACTATGGGGTAAAGAACAGCCCGAATTCAGTAAGAAAGAAGAAAAAGGATGGTGAAAAGATGAGAAGATGATTTCAGAAATGAAAATACCGGATTGAGTGGCTCTGATACCACTTGATACGCCCTGAATTAAGGATCACTCAACCAGGTATTGAAGATAGGATTCACGCCAAGCAGCAGATTGCAAACAAAGGTGAATTTGATGGATTGAAGGGTCGCACAACAGATGTGTAAGTCTGCTGATATTCCCACTCCTCAAAGCCTCTAGATATGACGCACTAGAACAGCAAATAAGAGGTTGTTACTTGGATATTACGCACCAAGTGACAGAAAATGTTCTTAGCAAAGAACAAAGAGAATTCTCTGAAGAAAAATTGATAAAAAAAAAGATGATCACGTTTTCAGATCTTACAAGGGCTTTAAAGAGATGAAAATGAACTAAAAACAAGGCAAATTTGGAATTAAATGCATTAACTATGAATACCATAATAAATACTAAGTTTGAACTTCAAAAATGACTCTTCAAGTCACTTTCCTTCCCTTTTTCGTCACTCTCTTTGGGCTGCAGATTAGGCACTTGGTTTGGGCTTCAAATAGACATGAAACAGACTGAACCTGATGGCTAACACCTTGGAAGGTTTTCTGAAGATTCTGACCCGGTTTTGATCATCAAATGGGTGATTTGGATGTGAATCATTTGCCTCATTAAAACCCTTCTTTGGAAAACCCATTGGGACAAAACCAAAGATAAGGAAAAAGAGTACATATGATCACATACCCATTTTAGTGATCTTCTTGAGCTTGTATCAAAACCAGAATGGTTTGAGATACATCTTCTCCATTCCAGCCTAAGTGATCAGATTGAGTAAACATGTAGTTAAGTAATCCTCCAACTCCATCCTTAAGCCTTTTATCTCTCGTACGAGTCATGGGTCCAACTGGTACAACAAGTTCTCCTCGGCTTCAAGCTCTGGTTCAAGCTGCACTCCATGTTCCATTCCATCCTGAGCTAAAACATCCAGCTGGTCCATGTCTGAATCTTGAGGCGTATCAGTGTGTTAGGACAACAATGAGTCACTATCAGCACAAAAGAAGGACCACAAGTGAACTGTTGGGGATTTTGAATGGTGGAGCGTGTTCTCTCATCAATGGCCATGATTTGTTCTTATGAATGAAGGATTAGGATGTTATGACCGTTATTCAGCTGATATAAGTGTCTATAAATATCAGCTTATAGTTCTTGTATGTTCTTAGCTTGAATGAATGGAAATATGTTCCCTTAAACTCTCTAATCTCTCTTAAACTCTCTATTCTTTCAATTTTCATCACATTCAAAACATTTGTATATGATTTGGAATAATTGTAGCTAAGTCTGTAGAATAAGGAAAAAACCTCAATGCAAAGCAGATTCTACGACTCAAGGATGTGAATTTTCACAAGAAATTGAGTGATTCGTACTTTGGAGATCCGATCCCAAATCAACTTTGGAAATTGACTCGTTCAATCAAATGGACAAAACTGCTTGTTGAATCAGACAACAAACTGATCTGCACGAACAAGAGAGACTAGTGACTCGCTCACAAGACTCAAATTCACAAGAAACTTGATGTGGTGGGTTATTCAAGCTTTAAATTTATAATCCTAGATAAAGCTGCAAGTGCACAGGCAAGCGCAGTATTACTTAGGGGTCAATCCATAGAGACTAGAGATGATACACTACGAATCTATGTGATGCAAATTAAGCTAAGACAAAATATGATTTTGGTTTTGTGGTTTTATGAATAGCAATTATAAAGCATAGAAAGTAAAAGCAAGGATAAATCAATAAGAGAAAAGCGTTAGGCATTAGACAATTCGCAGAGACTCATGAAACACATAAAGATATCGGGTTTTCAAAGATCGTTCTAGAACTCAAATCACTAATGTAAAATTATACCACTGTCGTGGATCAAACTTCTATGTCTTCTTCCCTAATAGACTCAACTATCGTATGGTTATTACAAGGTGAAGACACGCGTAAAGTGTAAGATTCGATTGTTCATAATACTCAATAACTAACATTTCAAATTATTATGACGCATTACTCACCAAATATTAATTCAGGCAATATAACAAGCTTTTGGAGAGTATATCAACCTAAGATCAGTTCGCGAGATGGCCAAAAAAGCAAACAGCGGTATGATCAAATAGAGGTGAAGAATCCACTAGATAAACCCTAACAAATTTCGATATTCAATTATGCATAAACATGGAATCTTTGAATGCCTAAAACCTAACAAGTAAATTACTCAGACATAATTGAAGTAACAACGAAACAACAAGGATAAACACGAAACATCATAGATAAAATGAATTGAAAGAGTAAGAGGTAAGAAATCTTCTCTATATCAAAGTACAAAGGGAGATCTCCTCCTAGAATCCAAATCCAATGAAAAACAAAGATGAAAACGTGTTTAATGTTTAGAGAAGACATAGGCGGGCTGCCTAGGGCTCCCTAGTGATGCCTCAAGATTCAGACATGGACCAGCTGGATATTTTAGCTCAGGATGGAATGGAACATGGAGTGCAGCTTGAACCAGAGCTTGAAGCCGAGGAGAACTTGGTTGTACCAGTTGGACCTATGACTCGTGCGAGAACTAAAAGGCTTAAGGATGGAGTTGGAGGATTACTTAACTACATGTTTACTCAATTCGATCACTTAGGCTGGAATGGAGAAGATGTATCTCAAACCATTCTGGTTTTGATACAAGCTCAAGAAGATCACTAAAATGGGTATGTGATCATATGTACTCTTTTTCCTTATCTTTGGTTTTGTCCCAATGGGTTTTCCAAAGAAAGGTTTTAATGAGGCAAATGATTCACATCCAAATCACCCATTTGATGATCAAAACTGGGCCAGAATCTTCAGAAAACCTTCCAAGGTGTTAGCCATCAAGTTTAGTCTGTTTCATGTCTATTTGAAGCCCAAAAGAAGCCCAAACCAAGTGCCTAATCTGCAGCCCAAAGAGAGTGACGAAAAAGGGAAGGGAAGTGACTTGAAGAGTCATTTTTGAAGTTCAAACTTAGTCTTTATTATGGTCTTCATAGTTAATGCATTTAGTTCCAAATTTGTCTTGTTTTTAGTTCATTTTCATCTCTTTAAAACCCTTGTAAGATCTGAAAACGTGATCATCTTTTTTTTTTATCAATTTTTCTTGAGAGAATTCTCTTTGTTCTTTGCTAAGAACATTTTCTGTCACTTGGTGCGTAATATCCAAGTAACAACCTCTTCTTTACTGTTCTAGTGCGTCATATCTAGAGGCTTTGAGGAGTGGGAATATCAGCAGACTTACACATCTGTTGTGCGACCCTTCAATCCATCAAATTCACATTTGTTTGCAATCTGCTGCTTGGCGTGAATCCTATCTTCAATACCCGGTTGAGTGATCCTTAATTCAGGGTGTATCAAGTGGTATCAGAGCTACTCAATCCGATATTTTCATTTCTAAAATCATCTTCTCATCTTTTCACCATTCCTTTTTCTTCTTTCTTACTGAATTCGAGCTATTCTTTACCCCATAGTGATCACTTCACTACTTTAAAAAAAAAAAAAAGAGAAACCAGAAGTTTGAATCACAACTGAGGAGAAATCCAGGTGAGGTGGTGGAAGAGAAAACCTGCTAGCCGAGGGGAAAACCGGCCTTAGACAGTTAAAACGGATCCCTCAAAACCCTTCATCTTCTACAATTCCTTTTCCCTTGTTACTTGGAAATTCCATTGAGTTTGATTGGGATTTGTCTTTCTTAGAACCTTGGGAAGGAAGTCTCTTGAGTGACCACAAAACTTTGAGAGAAACACTTGAGAGGGTGAGATTAAACACTTGAGAGAGTGAGATCTTTTCTACTAATCCGTTTGTTTAAGTGTTTTCAGGGAAACCATGGAGTCTAGTGGTGATGAAAGACAAGGGGCTGGATTATCTAAACTCCAGATGAGAGCTTTAAAAGACCAAATGACTAATCTTATGAATGCAGGTTTGGAACAGATGCACCAAAGGATTGATGAGATCCAAGCTAGCCAGCAAAACCAGCCTAGAGAAGCTCCAAGGAGAAACCGGCCTAGGAGAAATGATCGGTCAGATGATGAGATTGATGAGGAGTACTTGTATGAGGATGACAGATCTATCAACAGACCAAGGAGACAAAACCGAGAACGAGGTGATGTTAATCCTTTTGCTGCTAGGAGAAATGAAAGAAATGATGATCTAGGAAATCCTAAGCTTAAAATTCTCACTTTCTATGGTAAAAATGATCCAGATGCTTATCTTGAATGGGAAAGAAAAATTGAGCTTATCTTTGATTGTCAGAATTTTTCAGAGCTTAAGAAAGTAAGGTTGGCTGCCACTGAGTTCTCTGGTTACGCTATTAACTGGTTTGATCAAGTTGTGACTCTTAGAAGGAGATCAGGTGGAAGGCCAATAGCAACTTGGGATGAGCTCACAACACTTATGAGAAAGAGATTTATACTGGTCCATTACCACAGAGAGCTTCACCAAAAGCTCAGGCGTTTGCTCCAAGGCACTAAGTCCGTAGAAGACTATTTCCAGGAAATGGAAACTCTCATGATTAAGGCGGATGTAGATGAGACCTTGGAAGTTACAATGGCTCGATTCTTAGCCGGTCTCAACGGAGACATTCAGGACCGCATGGAACTTCAGGAATATGAGAGTTTGGAAGAAATGCTCCACAAGGCAATTCTGATTGAGCAGCAGTCCAAGAGGAGGGGATTCTCAAAGCCCACATTTACTCCTAAGCCAACCTTTGCTCCAAAACCAAACTACCAAGACAAAGGTAAGTCCCCAACTCAGTCAAATACTGATTTTAAGACTAATGCCCCTGCTCGTTTTGACAAAGGAAAGGCAGTGGAGACCAAAACCCGAGCTAGAGACATCAGATGTTTTAAGTGTCAAGGACTTGGACATTACGCTAATAATTGTCCGAATCAGAAGGTGATGATTCTTTTGGACAATGGTGAGGTAGAGTCCGAAGAAGAGACCAAAGAACTTCAGAAGCAGATTGAAGAGCTACTTGACAAGGGATACATTTGGGAAAGTCTTAGTCCGTGTGCCGTACCAGTGCTACTCGTTCCAAAGAAAGATGGGACATGGCGCATGTGTGTGGACTGCCGTGCCATAAATAACATTACGGTAAAAGATAGGCATCCCATCGTTAGGCTAGATGACATGTTAGATGAGTTGCATTGTTCATCTGTTTTCTCTAAGATTGATCTGAAAAGTGGCTATCACCAAATTCGCATGAAAGAAGGTGATGAGTGGAAGACTGCATTCAAAACAAAGCTAGGTTTGTATGAATGGCTTGTTATGCCTTTTGGTTTAACAAATGCACCTAGTACCTTTATGTGTTAAGGTCTTTGATTAACCTAGTACCTTTATGTGTTAAGGTCTTTATGTGTTAGGTACGTCTCATGAATCATGTGTTAAGGTCTTTCATTGGTCATTTTGTGGTTGTTTATTTTGATGACATTTTGATTTACAGCAGATCCTATGAAGAGCATGAACAGCACTTGAAATCTGTGTTAAAGGTCCTTAGGAAAGAAAGGTTGTTTGCTAACTTTAAAAAGTGCTCTTTTGGAACGGATCATGTGGTTTTTCAAGGATTTGTTGTAGGTGCAGATGGAGTCCAGGTTGGTGAGGAAAAGATCAAAGCTATTCGTGATTGGCCCAGCCCTAAGACCATTGGAGAGGTCAGAAGTTTCCATGGCCTTGCCGGATTCTACAGAAGGTTTATGCCAAACTTCAACACTATAGCAGCTCCTCTTACGGAGGTAATCAAGAAGAGTGTTGGTTTTAAATGGGAGCAAGCCCAAGAGGAAGCCTTTCAAACACTCAAAGCTAAGTTGATCCAAGCACCTTTACTTTCTCTTCCTGATTTCTCTAAGACTTTTGAAATTGAATGCGATGCTTCAGGAGTTGGTATTGGTGCTGTGTTAATGCAGGAAATGAAGCCCATTGCTTATTTTAGTGAGAAACTTGGAGGCGCCACGCTCAACTATCCAACATATGACAAGGAACTTTATGCTTTGGTGAGAGCTCTTCAAACGTGGCAGCATTACTTGTGGTCCAAGGAGTTTGTGACTCATACTGACCATCAGTCCCTAAAGCATCTTAAGGGGCAAAACAAGCTAAACAAAAGGCATGCTCGCTGGGTTGAGTTTATTGAACCACAAGTCAAAACAGCAACCCCACGGTTTGTATTCAGCTCTACCTATACCCTCTCATCCGTGGGTAGACATTAGCATGGACTTTGTCTTAGGCTTGCCTAGATCTAGAGCTGGTAGAGATTCTATCTTTGTGATGGTTGATAGGTTCTCTAAAATGGCACATTTCATCCCTTGCCATAAAACTAATGATGCTGTGCATGTTGCTGATCTTTTCTTTAGAGAAATTGTTAGGTTGCACGGAATGCCCAGAACCATAGTCTCAGATAGGGATACAAAGTTTCTTAGCTATTTTTGGAAGACATTGTGGTCTAAGCTAGGAACTAGGCTGTTGTTTTCTACGACATGTCACCCCCAGACAGACGGTCAAACAGAGGTTGTAAACCGCACATTGTCAGCCTTACTTAGGTCACTAATCAAAAAGAACCTTAGGACTTGGGAAGAAAACTTGCCACATGTAGAATTTGCGTATAATCATTCAGTGCATTCCGCAACTAAGTTTTCTCCTTTTGAGGTGGTTTATGGTTTTAACCCTATGTCTCCACTTGATCTTCTTCCTTTGCCTGTGAGTGAAAGGGTAAGTACAGATGGCGCAAAGAGAGCGGAGTCCATTAGGAAGTTGCATGAGAAGGTCCGGAGCAACATGGAGGTTAAGCCCAAGATCTATGAAAAGAAGGCAAACCAGAAAAGAAGCAGAGTTGTGTTCAATGAAGATCATCTTGTTTGGGTGCATCAAAGGAAGGAACGGTTCCCAGAAGAGAGGAAGACTAAGCTTCTGCCGCGTATTGATGGTCCATTTCCAATCATCCGGAAAATCAGTGACAATGCATATCAACTTGATTTGCAAGGTAAGTATAATGTCTCTTCTACTTTTAATGTTTCTGATCTCTCTTCTTTTGTGGCAGATGTTCCAGATTCGTCGACGAATCCTTTTCAAGAGGAGGGGAATGATACGCCTCAAGATTCAGACATGGACCAGCTGGATGTTTTAGCTCAGGATGGAATGGAACATGGAGTGCAGCTTGAACCAGAGCTTGAAGCCGAGGAGAACTTGGTTGTACCAGTTGGACCTATGACTCGTGCGAGAGCTAAAAAGCTTAAGGATGGAGTTGGAGGATTACTTAACTACATGTTTACTCAATCCGATCACTTAGGCTGGAATGGAGAAGATGTATCTCAAACCATTCTGGTTTTGATACAAGCTCAAGAAGATCACTAAAATGGGTATATGATCATATGTACTCTTTTTCCTTATCTTTGGTTTTGTCCCAATGGGTTGTCCAAAGAAAGGTTTTAATGAGGCAAATGATTCACATCCAAATCACCCATTTGATGATCAAAACCGGGCCAGAATCTTCAGAAAACCTTCCGAGGTGTTAGCCATCAAGTTCAGTCTGTTTCATGTCTATTTGAAGCCCAAAAGAAGCCCAAACCAAGTTCCTAATCTGCAGCCCAAAGAGAGTGACGAAAAAGGGAAGGGAAGTGACTTGAAGAGTCATTTTTGAAGTTCAAACTTAGTCTTTATTATGGTCTTCATAGTTAATGCATTTAATTCCAAATTTGCCTTGTTTTTAGTTCATTTTCATCTCTTTAAAACCCTTGTCAGATCTGAAAACGTGATTATCTTTTTTTTTTATCAATTTTTCTTGAGAGAATTCTCTTTGTTCTTTGCTAAAAACATTTTCTGTCACCTGGTGCGTAATATCCAAGTAATAACCTCTTCTTTGCTGTTCTAGTGCGTCATATCTAGAGGCTTTGAGGAGTGAGAATATCAGCAGACTTACACATCTGTTTTGCGACCCTTTAATCCATCAAATTCACATTTGTTTGCAATCTGCTGCTTGGCGTGAATCCTATCTTCAATACCCGGTTGAGTGATCCTTAATTCAGGGCGTATCACCTAGTCGTGCCCTCTTGCTGCTTATTGATTCTTAATCTCCTAAAGAGGCTAAAAAACAAGTATATATATATAGGTATAGGGTCTTATAGGGTTCACTTTAGGGCAAAACGATCTTTTAGGTCGAAACTGCTCCAATATTGAGCCAAGCAACGGTCGGGTTTACAGGCCGGTGTTGGAGTCTTCTTTGGGGCTTCATGAGTGCTGGTAACGTTCTGGAACATCGGTCCACGAGCTGGTCCGGTGCTAGACTCGTTTCTGCACTTCCTTCATCTGTGAGGTAATTTGACATTTCTTCAGTACTTTGGGTGTATCTTCCTGTTCACAGCTCCAAATGATATGATTCAAACTCCATTGTGAAGTTAACTCAAAGATCTATCTACCCACTAAACTGATTTTATCCTTCGTTTACGCTAAACTTCTGGCGTGTATGTTTTGTCCAACTTAGTAGAATGTGATATCTTGTGGAATCTTTGTCTTGGACGGTGTCTTTGGCTTGTGAATGTTGCTGTAGCTTGGTTTAATCCTATTTTGGTCCTTTTAGCTCCTTTTTCCTTGATTTCCCTATTAAGACTCTAAAATTACAAATACGAGGAAAACTACCTCTTTTGGCCGAAAAGCTTATTAAAGTGCATAGAAAACATAATAAAATAGATAGTAAAAGTGGTAAAATATGGAACATATCAACTCCCCCAGACTTAAACCTTGCTTGTCCTCAAGCAAAATTATAACGCCCGTGAACCAAAAATATGATTTTTGGGCTGTGCGTCGATCGACTCAGTATGTGTCGATCGACACAGCATTTCGACTTGTGAGAAATTGCGATTTTGGGTGTTGCGTCGATTGACACAAGCTGAAATTGAACTGACAGGTTCGGTTTTTGATTGTTCGGTTTGGCGTTGGTTAGCGGAAGTCCTAGGGTTTGACTATATAAGTCGAGGGGCCGCATTTTGGTTACGTTTTTAGCAGAAATCATAGAGTTTATGTGTTCTTGAGAGGATTGAGAGGAATCAAAAGTTTATTGTTGAATTCTTCGCATTCTCGATCCTAGAAGCTCGATATTCTGATTTGAGAGGCTGTTGGGTCGTGTCTGATCCATGTTCGTGTGAGGAGGAAGGGGATTTTCGGTTTCTAGGATTTCCAGCCTCTGTGTTCTTCGCGTTCTTCGCGGTTTTTCCATTCTTTTCCTTCGAGAGCCAAAGTGAGTGCGTGACCATGACTTATCTATGTAAAGAAATTGATATGATGCGTTTGATTGTTGTTATTGGTTGGATTTCGTGTGGTTTTGGTGAGTTTTCATGCAGGAGATCGATGAGTTGTGTTCCGGAATCGATTCGTGAGACGATAGCTTCGATTCCTGGAAATCTGCATCGTGCGTCGATCGACCCAGTTGCTCTGTGTCGATCGAGACAATGTGTATTGATCGACACCGAGGTTGAGTGTCGATCGACACAGGGTGGTTTGTGTCGATCGACGCATGGCCTGTTGCGTGAACTTGCGTTGATTGTTTGTGCTTTTACATTGTTGGTTGCTCATCCTGGTATTGTATCGATTGTTTATGCCTGTGTGTATAGCCAAGTAGATGGGATGACCATCTCACTGAGTATTTGTGATAATACTCACGCATCTCGTTATTTTATGTAATGCAGGTAAAGAAAAAATGTGATCGTGGAATCAAGGCGAGGAAGAGGAGATGATCTAGTGTCTCGGTTCCTTGCTGTCATTGCATTCATGTGTTCGAAATGCTAAGTTGATGGTTTTTTATGTTGGAATTTGAATTGGAATTGTTATCGAATTCATTGATTCTGGAATTGAGATGTTTGGTTAGTTGGTTCAGTAAAGTATAGGATTTATTGAATTGTTTGATTTGTTTAATTGTTTATTGTTTTCCGCTGGTTTGATGTGATTGAGAATTTAGCATATTGAGAGTTAGTATTTATGGAATACTAATTCGATGCTATATATATATATATGTATATATATATATATATATATATATATATATATATATATATATATATATATATATATAAATGGGTCTGATTGTTTCAGTTTGGTATCAAGCCCTTATGGTTGTAGGGCGGGTGCACTTGATTGACTGATTATGGGAGTTAGTCGATTGATTGTTGTGTGGGTTTGGAGTCCTAGATCATCTTCTCCGATCCTTCAAAGAGATTCCACGGTAAGTGTTCTGCTGGACAGTGCAGTGAGCGATGACTAGAGGTGGAGGTCGTGGCGGTCGTGGAGGCCGTGGTGGTCGCGGAGGGCGCGGGCGTGGGCAGGGACAATTGAGTGAGTCTGTTGCCGCGAGTGCGGCCTAGAGTTCCGCGGAGGAGCAGTTGCCGGCTTCGCAGACAGTTCAAGAGGGAACCGTGAGTGTAGCTACTATGAGTACCAGTGTTAGGACTGATCGAGATGATCATCTGGCGGGCTTGCTGCAGTTGATCTTGGAGCGGTTACCGGGAGGGGTGCCAGCTTAGGGTCAGGCTCCGGGAGTGCAGCCGGGTGTGGCTGGTATTCAGCTGGAAGTGGCTAGTGTGCAGCCAAGGGCTGAGGTTGCTGAGGAGCTTCCATCCTATTTCAGGATGATGGAGCAGATGCAAAGGATTGGCACGAGATTTTTCTCGGGTGGTGCTAGGCCTGAGGAGGCCGATGAGTGGCGGATGAGGCTGGAGCATAACTTTCGCTCTATCAGGTGTCCAGAGGGATATCGGGTGGACCTGGCAGTGCATTATATAGGTGGTGATGCGCATCTCTGGTGGAGAGGTGTTGTAGCTAGGAGAGCTCCGGTGGAGTTGGCCTGGGATGACTTTTTGGCTGAGTTCAATCCCAAGTTCTTCCCGCAGGAGGCGGTGGATTGGCTTGAGTTCAGATTTTTGGAGCTGACTTAGGGAGACCGATCAGTTCGAGAGTTTGATGCGGAGTTCAGCAGATTCCTGGTTCATGCTAGGAGAGACATGGAGGGCGAGCAAGCCTAGATTAAGAGGTTCTTGATGTAGGAAATGATATGGAAGTAAAGAGAATAGTGAGAATAGAGAGAATAACATAGAAAAAGTATGTATTTTTCTTAGTTCTGATTTTTACAAGATATACATATATATATATGAGAAGAAGATATAATCTAGCTGTTGGGAATAAAGTAAAAACGTGCATGAAGGAGAGATAAGGTTGAATGCTTCTTCTATGCTGCATGAAGGAGAGAGAAACTGCTCCAATAAAGGTGGGCAGCAGATTAACTCTGGTTGGATGACTGTGGATAATGTTGCCTCATTAAAAACTTTACTATGAAAAAACCTATGGGAAAAATCATAGATAAGGGAAAAAGAGTGCAACGGTCACATTCCAACATTCCCCCTCAAGCTTGGCTGGTGAAGATCAACTAGACCAAGCTTGCCTTGAATGATGTTGCACAACTTTGAATTTGCCGCCTTAGTGAAGATGTCCGCAAGTTGATCTGAACTTTTTGTGTAAGTTGGTGATATGATTCCAAGTTCCACTTTCTCACGGATGTGATGGCAATCGACTTTAATGTGCCTGGTGCGTTCATGAAAGACATAATTAGATGCAATGTGAATGGCAGCTTGATTGTCACAATGCATGATGATAGGTTGAGGAGTCTTTATCCCGAGATCCAGAAGAAGAGCCTTAAGCCAAATCAGTTCGTCTGTTGTATTTGCCATAGACCGATATTCAGCTTTTGCGCTAGACCTTGAAACCACCTTTTGCTTTTTACTCTTCCAAGTGACAAGGTTTCCACCAACAAACGTGCAATAGCCTGATGTTGATTTCCTGTCAATCCTGTCTCCAGCCCAATCAGCATCACAATAACCAACAATCTCTGTATGGTCGTTTTTCTGCATCCATATCCCTTTGCTCGGAGTCTCCTTTATGTACTTGAGGATCCTTTCCACCATATTCCAGTGATGAACAGTTGGAGATTGCATGTGTTGACTGACCTGGTTCACAGCAAAACATAAATCAGAACGAGTGATAGTAAGATAAATGAGCTTACCCACAATTATTTGGTGTTGTCCAATGTTATTGTATGGTTCCCCCTCAGGTTCCCCCTTACGACTATCCTTGTAACTCTCTTCAATAGGAGTTTTTGCTGGTTTAGCTCCTAGCTTTCTTGTTTCACTAAGGAGATCAAGTGTGTACTTTCTTTGGGATAAAAACAGTCCTTCCAAAGAACGGCAAACTTCTATGCCAAGAAAGTACTTTAGTTCACCCAAATCTTTAATTTCAAAAGCAGTTTTAAGAAAAGATTTTGTATTTTGAATTCCTTCCTTATCACTACCCGAAATAATAATATCATCAACATAAATGAGAACAACAACAATACATGTTTCCCCCTGAATTGTGAAAAGCGAATGATTAGCTTCTGACCTTTTAAATCCACGACCAAGGAGAGTCTTACTCAGCTTGTGATACCAAGCACGTGGAGATTGCTTTAGACCATAGATAGCCTTTTTCAGTTTGAACACTTTGCCTTCTTCTACTTCAATACCAGGAGGTGGTAACATATAAAATTCTTCTTCAAGTTATCCTTGAAGGAATGCGTTCTTGACATCCATCTACCATAGATCCCAAGAAAGGTTAGTGGCTAGAGAAAGAACAACACGTACCGTATGAAGTTTTGCAACAGGAGCAAATGTGTCTTTATAGTCTTCTCCATATGTTTGAGTGAACCCTTTTGCAACCAACCAAGCTTTATGTCTCTCTATGTCTCCATTGCTATGGTATTTAATTGTGAACACCCATTTGGATCCAACTGGTTTCTTGCCCTTAGGAAGATCCATGACATCCCAAGTGTCATTCTTTATCATGGCTCCATGCTCCTCATCTACAGCCCCTTTCCAAACCTTACTGGTTTTTACTTCCTCATAAGTCTTTGGCACAGTTTCCTGGTTAATTTTGCTAAGAAAAGCCTGATGATCAGTAGGAAGGTGAGAAAGAGAACAATAAGCTTGAATAGAATGAGAAATAGCAGAGTTGTTATAATAAACCCGGGTATTGATCCAGTTGGATGGATCGTTCTTAATTCTGGTGCTTTTGCGAAGAGGAGGAGGAGAATCATCCTCATGAATAGCTATTTCGAAATTAGAATCTTATGATGATGTAGTTGTTTCTTCATGGTCAGAAACGATAGCTTCAGAATCTTCAACGACTTGATCAGATTCTTCTTCATGTGCTACTTCTTCATTTTCTTCTTGGTTATAGCTAGCTTCACCAGTTTCTTTGTTTTCGTCAGCATCTGAAGAATTTGGAACTTCTTCATCAGTAGGAACGTTATAATTTTGAGTGTCTTCATGATTTGGTTCTGTTCCTACACCTTCTCCATCAGATTGAGAGTGCGTGCCATCTTCGTTGTTGTGATTTGGTAGGTTGAGATTCTCTAGCATAAACTTAAGGCTTGAAGCAAGATCTGATCCGGAAGAAGTCAAGTCTTTTAGCTTGCTCCAGTCTTTTTCTTCATAAAAGCTTTTCTCCTCTACAAACTTGACATCACGAGATACATAAATCCTTTTGGTTTCGGGATGGTAGCATTTGTAGCCTTTTTGAGTTGATGAATATCCAATGAATATGCATTTGGTACTCTTAGGCTGAAGCTTGTTCCTCTGATCATCTGGAACATGAACATAGCAAACACAACCAAAAACCTTTAGAAAATCCACAGTAGGTTTAATTTTGTTTAGTACCTCATATGGAGAAATGTCCTTAAGACATTTGGTTGGAAGTCTATTGATAAGATAGCAGCCTGTCATAACAGCATCACCCCAAAAATGCAAAAATGTTTGGGAACATTTTTGTGGAACATCATTGTTCTTGCAACTTCCATGAGGTGACGGTTTTTACGCTCTGCCACACCATTCTGTTGAGGCGTATAAGGACAGGTGGTTTGATGAACAATGCCATTCTTGGAGTAAACGCCTTGAACTCATTGCTTGTGTATTCACCGTCATTATCAGTCTGCAAGGTTTTAATCTTAGCATTGAACTGAGTTGAGACATAGCTATGGAAATTAGAAAAAGCTTGATATGATCGTGACAAGCTCAGAGGAGGAAGAGCCGGAGATAGATAGAAGGATCACTCGTTCCCGAGCTAGAGAGATGGCTAAGGAAGCTCACGCTTGCATTGCAGCAGAAGACATCAATCAATTGGAGGTTAAAGATTACATCTTCAACATCTCTATCTTGAAGACCGAAGAACCCGGTAACAATCACTAGGTAACTTAAGTGATGGTTCTGTACTCTTTTCCTTGGTGAGGATTTTGGTAGGAAGGAGGTTCTTCTCCAAGTTTTTTAACGAGGCAGAATCATTGCTACGTCGAGTTACTTAGGGGTTGCTGCCAATGGGAGATAATGTGCAAGTCATATCGATTATGCACTAGTCTAGTAGAGGCGCACCATTTAGGTCCATTTGGAAGGGACGCCTCGTTGTTTTATTTTTAGTTTAAACATCTTGTAGTTTTATTTAAGACTTCATGTTGTTTTGGGCGTGTGCCCTAGGGTTTCTTTTGTCGAGACTATAAGTATTTGGTACATGTCTCTTTTGTAGGCAGTTTTGGAATTTTTAACGTAATAGAAAACAGCAAGTGTTGTTCTTCATTCCTTGACTCAAAGTGTTATTCTCTTTGAATCCGATCCTCTTACAAGTTTATGCTTACAAGAAGATCTTCTATCAATCACGCCATCATCTGCCACCATTCGAATCAACCATCCTCCCATCGAAATCCATCTCCATTCCTACACAATCGCTGCTGCCACTTCGAATCATCATCATCACGTCTTCATCTCTTTCATATTCACATCACCACAGCCTTTCCTTTGGAGTTGATCACCTAGGAACGCATCACGTGGTATCAGAGCCAACTCTGAACCAAAGGCTGAGAAATCTCTAACCCTAAAACGCCATCCTTGTGTTGCTTTCTTTGTTTCCGATTTTTTTGTTTGTTTGCATAGGAATCCTAGGCGATTTGGGAATTGTTTTGCTACTGATTTCGTTGCATTAAACCTAGGCTATTTGGGAATTTTGTTTCTGATTTTTTCGATGGCATATAAAACCTAGGTGAATGGGGTTTTCTTTTGTTGCTTGCTGAAATCATTTGTTTGTGCTCAATTTTCGAATCTGTTTTATTGCTTCATCATATCTAATTGTTGTTGCTGGAAATTAGCACTTGTTTAGCGTGGATTATTCTTGTAAAATCTGCAAATCTTTCGTACATGTTTTGAATTTTGTCAATTGACTTTGCTAGAACAAGTTACTGCGAGTTTTTGTAACTTGTTTCAGGTACCATGGAGCTTTCGGCTGAGTCCATGGCAGCTCTCAACAAAGCCATGACTGAACAAATCAAGGCATCCAATGAAGCCATTACAACGCAGCTCTCACAGCAGATTGATCAGCTCAACAACAAGTTTGAAACCCAGATTAGTGATCTTTTGAAAGAGCTTAGTGCGAGTGGAGAAGAGTCTTCACAGACACCCACCCCTTCGGAAGCTATACGCATCACTAAGGGTAAAGGACACATAGGAGCATCTGCCCGAAGGTCTAGGCGCGATACAACACCTCCTGAAGGTCGACCTAAAGCTAAGACTAACCAAAGTCAGATTGGGGGTAGAGAGACTATGTTTAATCAGAGGAAGCGAGATGGTTCCAGAGTTGAAAGGCATCAAGAACGTCAGCACCGCAGAGAGGAATACATAGCTGGGCATCGAGTCTTCATGGAAACCGAACCAGAGTACTATGAGGAGGAAGAAGCTTCTGATCATAGCAGAGGAACTGTGAGAAGAGATCGAGGCCGAGGACATGGACGAGATTATGATCCTCTACGCCAGCAGCTGAGTCATATCAGAATCCAGTATCCTCCTTTCCATGGAACTAATGATCCCGAAGCTTATCTAGATTGGGAAAGGAAGATGGAGTCTAACTTTCTGGTCCAAGGTACTTACGAGCTCAACAAGGTGAAGATTGCAGTTTCAGAATTCCATGGGTATGCCCTTCTATGGTGGGAGCAGTTGGGGATCACCAGAAATCGCCTTAGAGAACCTCCCATTACTACTTGGGATCAGCTTGTTATGCAGCTGAGGAAGAGGTTCGTTCCAGCCCATCATCAGCCCGAGATACTCAACAAGCTTAGGCGCCTCATCCAAGGTACAAAGTCTGTTAGAGATTATTATCAGGAATTGGAAACTTTGCTCATTCGTGCAGATTTAAGAGAAGGAGAAGAGATGGTTATGTCAAGATTTCTTGGAGGACTTAACCGAGAAATTCAAGACAAGGTAGAACTTCAGGATTCCGCAGATATACAAGAGATGGTGCATAAGGCGGAATTGGTTGAATCTCAAGTCAAGAGGCAAATCATCAAGTCTACTTTCACGCCTAGTGTGCCTAAGCCTAAGGAGAGCAACAAACCAGCTTATTCCAGAGACATCAAACCGGCTTCTACTGGGGTTAAAGAAGAAGCTAAATCCGAGTTCAAACCAAGAAGTGGTAACTCCAACAGCAACGTAAGGTGCTTTAAATGTCAAGGAATGGGACATTACTCTCGAGACTGCCCAAACAAGAAGATGTTTCTGTTACAAGAGGGAGGGGAGATAGTTCCTCAAGAGGAATCAGAGGCCGAATTTGAGCTAGAAGAAGAGGAAGAAGCTGCTGCCGTGGGTGAGATGCTGGTTGCAAGAAGAACTTTGAGCGTTCAGAACCAACCTGAAGAGAAGTGTCAGCGCGAGAACCTGTTTCATACACACTGCTTCATCAAAGAGAAAGTTTGTAGTCTGATCATAGAAGGTGGAAGCTGTACTAATGCTGCAAGTGAAGAGATGGTTAAGAAGCTCCACCTCAAGACTATCCCTCATCCAAGACCGTATAAGCTTCAGTGGCTGAATGAAAGTGGAGCCTTGACCGTATCTCAACAAGTGATGGTTTCTTTATCTATTGGGAAGTATGAAGATGAGGTTCTATGTGATGTTATTCCCATGGGTTCTAGTCATGTGCTGCTGGGTAGGCCGTGGCAATCAGATCGCAGGGTTATCCATGACGGCTACACCAACAAGCATTCCTTTGAGTTTAGAGGCCGCAAATTACCCTACTGCCACTTACTCCTAGCGAGATTTACCAAGATCAGGTTCAGATGAAGCTCAAGGAGAAGGAGAAAGTCGCCAACAGCCTCTACATAAACCACAGTGAATTTTCTAAACTCTTTGATCCCGAAATGACTACTTTCATGTTTGTGTACAAGGAACCCTTGTTAGTACTAACCCCTCACAGGAGCTTCCTAGTGCTATGACTGAGATTTTGCAGGAATACAGGGACATATTTCCAGAAGAGATTCCACCAGGCTTACCTCCAATCCGCGGAATAGAACATCAGATTGATTTGGTACCAGGATCTTCATTGCCTAATAGACCAGCGTATTGAACCAACCCTGTAGAGACTAAGGAGCTGCATGAAACAAGTGGAAGAGCTGATGAGTAAAGGACATATCCGAGAGAGCTTGAGTCCTTGCGTAGTGCCGGTTCTGTTAGTTCCTAAGAAAGATGGGTCTTGGAGGATGTGTGTAGACTGTCGAGCTATCAACAACATCACTGTGAAGTATAGGCATCCGATTCCAAGACTAGATGATATGCTGGATGAGCTGTGTGGATCAACAATCTTTTCCAAGATAGACTTGAAGAGTGGGTATCATCAGATCAGAATGAAAGAAGGAGATGAGTGGAAGACAGCGTTCAAGACAAAGCAAGGAGTCTACGAGTGGCTAGTCATGCCGTTTGGCCTCACCAATGCTCCTAGCACCTTCATGAGATTAATGAACCATGCCATGAGACAGTTCATTGGAGTATTTGTGGTAGTCTACTTTGATGATATCCTCATCTACAGTAAAGGTTTGGAGGAACATCTGGACCATATCAGATCGGTTCTAGATGTTCTTCGCGCTCAATCTCTGTTTGCTAATTTCTCTAAGTGTTCTTTTTGTACTAACGAAATTGTCTTTTTAGGCTTTGTAGTAAGTGCAGAAGGAGTTAAAGTAGATGAAGAGAAGATAAAGGCTATCAAGGAGTGGCCGACCCCTAAGAATGTGGGAGAAGTCCGGAGCTTTCATGGCCTAGCAGGATTCTACAGACGTTTTGTTCGTGATTTCAGCTCCATAGCCGCGCCCTTGACAGAAGTCATCAAGAAAGATGTGGGGCTCAAGTGGGGAGACGCCCAAGAGCAGGCTTTTACAGCCCTTAAAGAGAAGCTTATCAATTCTCCTCTTTTAGTACTTCCTGATTTTCTTAAGACTTTTGAGATTGAATGTGATGCTTCTGGAATAGGTATTGGAGCAGTGCTAATGCAGGATAAGAAGCCCGTAGCATACTTCAGTGAGAAGCTAGGAGGATCTACTCTGAACTACCCGACTTATGACAAGGAGCTATATGCATTGGTTCGAGCTCTCCAGACGTGGCAACATTACCTATGGCCTAAGGAATTCGTCATTCATACTGATCACGAGTCGTTGAAACACCTCAAGGGTCAACAGAAGCTTAATAAAAGACATGGGCGGTGGATGGAGTTCATTGACACATTCCCATACATAGTTAAGTATAAGAAAGGTAAGGATAATGTGGTCGCAGACGCATTATCCCGGAGGTACACTCTTATCTCTACTTTAGCGTCAAAGTTGATTGGATTTGAACATATTATAGATCTTTATGAATTTGATACTGATTTTTCTGAGAGCTATGCCAAATGTCATAAGTTTGCCTGTGAGAAGTTTTATAGGCAGGATGGATACTTGTTCTTCAGTAACCGGTTATGCATACCTCGCGGATCCATCCGAGAACTACTGGTTCGAGAAGCTCATGGAGGCGGGTTAGCTGGACATTTTGGCGTAACAAAGACTCTCCTTGGACTACAAGATCACTTCTACTGGCCAAACATGAAGAAAGACGTTGAGAAGGTCTGTTCTAGATGTGCTGTATGTAAGATGGCTAAGAGTAAAGTTCAACCTCATGGTTTGTATACTCCTCTGCCTATCCCTTCTCAACCTTGGACCAATATTTCTATGGATTTTGTACTTGGCTTACCTCGAACCAGAAATGGTAGAGATTCTATTTTTGTAGTTGTTGACAGGTTTAGCAAGATGGCTCACTTCATAGCTAGCCACAAGACAGATGATGCCGTGAGTGTAGCTAACTTGTTTTTCAGGGAAGTAGTGAGACTGCATGGAATGCCACAGGTTATCGTTTCAGATCGAGACACGAAGTTCTTAGGACATTTTTGGCGAACGCTTTGGGCTAAGCTAGGAACCAAGCTCTCATTTTCAACTACATGTCACCCTCAGACCGATGGACAGACCGAGGTGGTGAATAGAACGTTGTCCACACTTCTAAGGACTTTGGTGAAAAGTAACCTCAAGACATGGGAAGAGTGTCTGCCTCATGTCGAGTTTGCTTACAATCACGCTAAGCATTCTGCTACTCTCTTTTCTCCTTTTGAAATTGTATATGGGTTTAATCCACAATCACCTCTAGACTTGATCCCTTTGCCTTTAAGTGGAAAATGCAGTTTGAATGGCAAGGAAAAAGCTGAACAGGTCCGGAGAATACATGCTAAGGCTAAGGAGAACATCGAGAAGAAGACAAAGCAGTATGAGAAGCACGCCAACAAAGGAAGAAAGGAGCTAATTTTTGAAGAAGGAGATCTGGTGTGGATCCATCTGAGGAAGGAGCGATTTCCAGCTGAACGAAAGAACAAGCTAATGCCAAGGGTTGATGGACCATTCGCGATCATCAAAAGGATTAACAACAATGCCTACCAGATTGATCTTCAAGGTAAGTATAACATTTCTGATGCTTTCAATGTTTCTGACTTGCTCCCTTATGTCGCAGATTCAGATTTGAGGACAAATCCTTTTCAAGAGGGAGAGGATGATATGATCGTGACAAGCTCAGAGGAGGAAGAGCCGGAGATAGATGGAAGGATCACTCGTTCCCGAGCTAGAGAGATGGCTAAGGAAGCTCACGCTTGCATTGCAGCAGAAGACATCAATCAATTGGAGGTTAAAGATTACATCTTCAACATCTCTATCTTGAAGACTGAAGAACCCGGTAACAATCACTAGGTAACTTAAGTGATGGTTCTGTACTCTTTTCCTTGGTGAGGATTTTGGTAGGAAGGAGGTTCTTCTCCAAGGTTTTTAACGAGGCAGAATCATTGCTACGTCGAGTTACTTAGGGGTTGCTGCCAATGGGAGATAATGTGCAAGTCATATCGATTATGCACTAGTCTAGTAGAGGCGCACCATTTAGGTCCATTTGGAAGGGACGCCTCGTTGTTTTATTTTCAGTTTAAACATCTTGTAGTTTTATTTAAGACTTCATGTTGTTTTGGGCGTGTGCCCTAGGGTTTCTTTTGTCGAGACTATAAGTACTTGGTACATGTCTCTTTTGTAGGCAGTTTTGGAATTTTTAACGTAATAGAAAACAGCAAGTGTTGTTCTTCATTCCTTGACTCAAAGTGTTATTCTCTTTGAATCCGATCCTCTTACAAGTTTATGCTTACAAGAAGATCTTCTATCAATCACGCCATCATCTGCCACCATTCGAATCAACCATCCTCCCATCGAAATCCATCTCCATTCCTACACAATCGCTGCTGCCACTTCGAATCATCATCATCACGTCTTCATCTCTTTCATATTCACATCACCACAGCCTTTCCTTTGGAGTTGATCACCTAGGAACGCATCAAAGCTTCAAATACACGGCCTTTAGAAGGTAATAGAGTTAGCCATGTGTACTTGGATTTTTCATCAATAAAAGTAACGAAGTATTTGCATTGATCTCTTGTTGCACAAGGAGTAGTCCACATATCAAAATGAATAAGATCAAAGCAATTTTCATAAATAGTAGAAGAGTTTGGAAAAACTGATTTGCAATGCTTTCCTAGGATAAAAGCTTCACACATATCATTCTCAAGAGAGACACTAGGAAGTAAAATCTTAAGAGCTTGATTGTGAGGATGTCCAAGTCTAGCATGCTACACTGAATTATTAGCAAAGCAAGAAACAGAAACAGGATTGAGATCTTCAAGAACGTAAAGACCATTCTTTGTTGATCCTTCTCCAATAGTTTTCCCTGTCTTAATATCCTGAAAACAAAGATCATTAGGACTAAAATTAGCTAAAAAATCTAGATCTTTAGTTGCTCTTTGAACAGACAAAATATTAGAAGTAAATTCAGGCATATAGAAAGCTTTAGAATCCTTGTTAAACAGTTTCAGGTTTCCTATGCCTTTGACAGGCACATTCTGGCCATTTGCAATAATAACATTTCTATTTGCAGGTTTAATGTTATCTATGAGAACAGCATCACTAACCATATGATGAGATGCACCAGAATCAACAATAACATGCTTATGATATTTAAGAGTATGTAAGGCAGTACCAGATTCTTTTAGAGAAGCAATGCTTTTGATGAGAGACTCAAGATCAGACTTCCTGATCACGTCGTCTTGAGTAGTAGAAGCAGACAATGCCTTTCCAACATCTCTCACCTTTCATGGCTTCAGATGTGGATGAAGAACCCAACACTTCTCCTTTATGTGGCCTTTCCTTTTGCAATGCTCACAGTAAAACTTG
Source organism: Arabis hirsuta (assembly GCA_964056655.1). Taxonomy (NCBI): domain Eukaryota; kingdom Viridiplantae; phylum Streptophyta; class Magnoliopsida; order Brassicales; family Brassicaceae; genus Arabis; species Arabis hirsuta. The sequence goes on along the minus strand of OZ053302.1, from coordinate 20,012,359 downwards.
TTAAAAGAATCCTTTTGATAGGAGCCTTTGTTTGCTAGGCCTAATTCACTTTTCTGACTAAACAAACAACTTGAGCCTTCTTTATTCTGAATCTGCATACATACTTCATTAAGGCTGGGAAGTCTTTCAGCTCTGAGAATGTGACGAATCAACCCATTGAATGAGTTATTAAGAGTAGAAAGAAGTCCAAAGACTTGATCTTGTTCGCGCCTTTCATTGAGAATCACCGGATCTGTTGTTGGAGGACGCAAGGTCTCCAATTCTGCCCATAATGCTCTATATTCACCAAAGTGTTGAGTGAACGATTTCTCCTCTTGTAGGAGAGAATTCAACGTCTTTTTAACTTCAAAGATGCGACTGAGATTTGTAACGTATCCATAAAACCCTTTTAGAGTATCCCAAAGTTCCTTTGCTGTTTCAGAATACGAATAGGCAGCAAGGATTGAATGCTCAAGGGAGCTTTGGAGAATAGAAAGCACCATCTGGTCTTCCTGAAACCATTTAGAATCTTCAAGGTTTGTGGTTTTGAGGCTGGACGTTTGACTTTCTTTAGAAGCATCTTTAGTAGCATCTGTCACACCTTTGTCCTTGCCTTGGTCTTCAGTAGACACGTTTTGGATGCCAGTAATATGATTCCATAGACCCCGACTGCAGAGAGCAGTTCTGGTGGTTCTGGACCAAAGTAAATAGTTATCTCCTTTGAGAATAACATGAAGAGTGATTTGTTTTGAGTTTTCCATACCCAGATTTGTAGAAACAAAGAATAAAACGGAATTTGAAGAATAGAAACGAGATTAATGGATCTTAATGCTCTGATACCATGTAGAAAATTATTCGGAAGTAAAGAGAATAGTGAGAATAGAGAGAATAACACAGAAAAAGTCTGTATTTTTCTTAGTTCTGATCTTTACAAGATATACATATATATATGAGAAGATGATATAATCTAGCTGTTGGGAATAAAGTAAAAACGTGCATGAAGGAGAGAGAAGGTTGAATGCTTCTTCTATGCTGCATGAAGGAGAGAGAAACTGCTCCAATAAAGGTGGACGACAGATGAACTCTGATTGGATGACTGTGGATAATGTTGCCTCATTAAAAACCTTACTATGAAAAAATCTATGGGAAAAATCATAGATAAGGGAAAAAGAGTGCAATGGTCACATTCCAAGACTTGAGAGGAGTTCAAATTGATTTGAGGACTCGGTGTCGAGCGAGCAAGTTCACCACGAGGGCGGAGCTGGTTGAGACTGCTGCATCGATTGAAGATGATCTCAGGGAGCAGGCTGTGGTTATTAGTCCGTTTGTTCAGCAGAAGAGATCGCAGCAGCATACGAGGGTGACCAAGGGCTGCGAGCCTGTGCAAGGACAAAAGAGGAAGTGGGAGAACACTTCTGTGTTAAACCGAATCAGTAAGGTTATGGTTAGCTTTGTACAACCCGTCGTACAGACAATACGGACCGTACAGTACACAAGTGCAAGTACTATCATACAAGGTACAAGGTACAAGGTATGATGTGATCATGGACCTGTTTGCGGAACAAGGATTAGGAAGCAAGGAGCAAGGAAATGATTTGTTCGTGCCATCAGGTCCTATGACTCGTTCCAGGACAAGGAGACTTAATGAAGCTGTTGGAAACATTCTCATGTTGTTTTGGAAGCAAGAGGAAGGTCTGGGTAGAAGCTTGATCAACCGTGATACTCTCATATCCATTCAAGCCACCTCAACCTCAAACTGATCATCATTTAGGCAAGTGTTACTTGTGGGTGCTCGTTTTCCCTTGATTGGTTTTGTCCCACTAGGTTTTCCAATCAAGGTTTTTAGCGAGACCTCTTGTTTCACTTCACATCTCTTAGATGATGATCTTGGCAGTGTCTTTCTCTCTTTTAGACCGGCTAAATATCCATCTTATGTTATATTATAGACTATGGTTTTATTTCTCTCTTTAAAAACGCTTTGGACTTGTTGTTTCCAAGGGAGCGTGTCTCTTTAATACTTTTGGAAGTTGAAAAGCTTGGGTTCTGTCCAAGTCTTTTCTATATAAGTCTGTTTAAGTCTTCTAATGGAAATAACCTATCTTTTCTCTTAAACAAAAACCTTTGTTCTCTGTTTGCTTGTGTGCAAGCTTGAGTGATCTGTTGGTGTGTAATATCCAACGTCTAAGGGTGATTAAATCGGTGTGTCATATCCGATCTGGTTGCCTAGGAGTATCAAGAGACTTTTCATCCCTCTTGTGTCACCATTCGATTCACAAGCCTTGATAAACTTGAGTCTCTGATTCGTTTATGCAAGGATCTATCCAGTTCCATCCAGAGAAGCATCCTAGGAGTTCATTAAGTGGTATCAGAGCTACTCTGGAAGGGGAGTTTTCGTTTTCCTTTTGTTGTTACATTTTTAACTTTTCATCTTCCATCATGTTCATCATCTATTCACCCTTTCACCAAACATATCTTGTTATTCAAAGTCGTATTCTGCTAGTTATCATTGTTTGAATTATGGAGTTGCATTTAGAACTGTTCTGCGAAAATTGTCTGTTCGTCTTCTGTATTGCTCGAATTTTCTAAAATCGCCTGTGACTTGTTTTGATGTTTCGTTAATTGATTCTAGTTCTAGGATGAGTTAACTTAATTTTAAAAATTGGAATCATGATTTTCGGAGTTGATTTGAATTTTGAATTGAATTTTAAGTGCATCGCTGTCTGTTTCGTGATATTCAAGTTTCCTTTGAAACCGTGTTCTGTTCTTTGGTTAATTTTGTTTCATTGGAACAATTTACTTGTTGAAGTTGTTTGATTAAATCAGGTACAGATGGGGAATGAATCAGAAGGGGAAGCTGAGCTAGTCAGACAGAATAAACTACTCCGAGATCAGATGACTACACAACTAAATCAACAAATGATTGCAACTATGAAAGAACTGATGAAAGCTAGCATAACCGAACTCCGAGCAGAAATGCGAGCTGAAATAAGACAAGCTACTGGTCAAGGGCAAAGCAAAGGGAAAGGAATAGAAGGTCAAAACCAAGATCGACAGGATCCAACAGAGCCAAGAAGTAATCACCAACATTCAACACAACATGAACATGCTGGATTGCAAGAAACCGAAATCTACTATGAACGCAACCGCTCTTCATCTTCTTCTAAGGACAGTAGAAGGAGAAATCGTCGTGATCATGAAGGAAGAAGGTCCCAACGTGATGAGTTTTCTGGACCAAAACTCAAGATACCTCCCTTCTATGGTAAGACAGACCCTGATGCATATTTAGAGTGGGAAAAGAAGATTGAACTTGTCTTCAATTGTCAGCATTACAATCAAGAGCAGAGAATTCAGTATGCTGCAACCGAATTCTATGATTATGCATTGAGCTGGTGGGATCAGCTCGTAACAACTAGAAGACGTTACCAAGAAAATCCGGTTGATTCATGGTTTGAACTGAAAACTCTTATGCGTAAGAGATTCTTGCCCACTCATTATCACCGTGAATTGCACCAGAAGCTAAGGAGGCTATCACAAGGATTCCGATCAGTAGAAGAATATTATCAAGAAATGGAGCTACTCATGCTTAGAGCTGAAATAACAGAAGATCGTGAGGCTACTATGGCAAGGTTTCTTGGTGGACTTAACCGTGAGATTCAAGACAAGGTTGAGATGCAGCATTATGAAGATATTGAAGAGATACTACATAAAGCTATCTTGGTGGAGCAACAGATCAAACGCAAAAGCCATTCTCGTTCTAGTTATAACTCGGCCAAGTTCCATGGTTCTAAAGAAGAGAAAACAAGCTACCAAAAGGAGATTAAACCCTACCCAAAGGAAGAGACTCGGCCAGCTAACACCTACCAGAAAGACAGCAAGGAGAAAGGCAAGGCTGTGGTTTCTAGTGCTCGTTCCAGAGATTTGAAATGTTTTAAGTGCCAAGGAAGAGGACATTATGCGAATGAGTGTACCAACAAGCGTGTTATGATTCTTCTTGACAGTGGGGAGTATGAGTCTGCAGATTATGAGTCGGGGCAGGAGGACGAGTCTAGTACAGAGGAAGAACTGATTGAAAAACCGATTCAAGGCAAGCTTTTAGTCGCAAGACGAACCCTTAACTTGCAAGCAAGGCAGAAGAACTAGAACAGCGAGAGAACCTCTTCTATACCAGATGTCTTATCCAAGGCAAAGTGTGCAGCCTCATTATTGATGGAGGCAGTTGCGTGAACGTTGCTAGTGAGGCCTTGGTGAAGAAACTTGGACTAAAAATGTTGAAGCATCCTGCACCTTATCCTTTGCAATGGCTGAACAAAGAAGGTGAGATGAGGGTTTCTAATCAGGTGATGGTTCCTTTTGCTATTGGGAGATATGAGGACGAGGTCTTGTGTTACGTCCTTCCTATGGAAGTTGGACACATTCTTCTTGGCCGACCATGGCAATCTGATCGTCGAGTAATCCATGATGGTTTCGCCAACAAGCATTCGTTTGATTACAAAGGAAAGAAAATGGTTCTTTTGCCCTTGACACCAAAGGAGGTTCAACAAGACCAACTTCAGCTTCAGCAAAAGACAAAAACTGCACCTAAATCGACCCGTAACAAGCAGCATAATTTCTATGCCAACACAGGTGATATCAAAAGGGCTCTCTATTCCCAACAAACTGTTTATTTACTTATTCTTAAAGAAACACTCATGAGTAGGACTGATCAAACACCGGAGTATCCGAGCGAGATTGTTTCTCTTTTGCAGGAATATCCAAATGTGTTTCCTGAAAAGTGTCTAAATGGACTTCCACCGATTAGAGGAATTGAACATCAAATAGACTTTGTTCCCGGTGCAACTCTTCCAAACCGTCCTGCATATAGAACCAATCCCGTGGAGTCTAAAGAACTACAGAGGCAAGTCGAGGAGCTGCTAGAGAAAGGTCATATCCGTGAGAGCATGAGTCCATGCGCAGTGCCTGTGCTCCTTGTGCCCAAAAAAGACGGCAGCTGGCGCATGTGTGTTGATTGTAGAGCAATCAACAACATAACAGTGAAGTATCGACACCCTATTCCTAGATTAGATGACATGCTAGATGAATTACATGGTTCTTGCATCTTTTCTAAGATAGATTTAAAAAGTGGATACCATCAAATTAGAATGAAAGAAGGAGATGAATGGAAAACTGCATTTAAAACTAAGCACGGTTTATATGAATGGCTTGTTATGCCTTTCGGTTTGACAAATGCACCTAGTACATTCATGAGATTAATGAATCATATCCTTAGGTCTTTCATTGGTATCTTTGTGGTGGTGTATTTCGATGACATATTAGTATATAGCAAGAGTTTTTCTGATCATATAAATCATCTTAGGGCTGTTCTTGATGTTTTAAGAAAAGAAACTCTGTATGCTAATCTTAAGAAATGCACATTTGGAACAGATAATTTGGTCTTTTTAGGCTTTGTGGTGAGTCCAGATGGCGTTCAGGTCGATCAAGAGAAGGTCAAAGCGATCAAAGAATGGCCAAGACCAACAACCGCGAGTGAAGTGAGGAGCTTCCATGGACTTGCGGGTTTCTACCGACGATTTGTGAAAGATTTCAGTACTATTGCAGCGCCCCTAACTGAAGTAATCAAGAAGGAAGTTGGATTCAAGTGGGAAGAAGCACAAGAAACCGCATTTCAGTGCCTTAAAGAGAAGCTTACTCATTCCCCTCTTCTTACTCTTCCTGATTTTGCTAAAACATTTGAAATCGAATGTGATGCCTCTGGTGTTGGTATAGGTGCTGTCCTAATGCAGGAGAAAAGACCAATAGCATATTTCAGTGAGAAGCTTGGAGGAGCTACTCTCAACTATGCAACTTATGACAAAGAACTGTATGCTTTGGTCCGAGCCTTGCAAACATGGCAACACTACCTGTGGCCTAAAGAGTTTGTCATTCATACCGACCACGAGTCTCTTAAGTACCTGAAGGGCCAGAATAGCTGAGTAAGAGACATGCCAGATGGGTTGAATTTATAGAAACTTTCCCTTACGTTATCAAATACAAACAAGGTAAGGAAAACATCATGGCTGATGCGCTATCCCGACGGTATGTTCTCTTAAACACTCTTGATGCTAAATTGCTAGGTTTTGAACAAATTAAAGACTTATATGAGACTGATCCTGACTTTAAAGATGCGTATAGGTCTTGTGAAAAGTTTGCTGCAGGGCATTATTTCAGGCAAAACGGTTTTCTATTCTATGATAATAGACTTTGTGTGCCTAATTGCTCTTTGAGAGATTTGTTTGTCAGGGAATCCCATGGAGGCAGTCTTATGGGTCATTTTGGCATTGCTAAAACTCTTAAGGTCTTGACAGATCATTTCTTTTGGCCTCGAATGAAACGTGATGTGGAGAGAATCTGTGGAAGATGTGAAACTTGCAAACAAGCCAAATCAAAGGTTCAATCCCATGGTTTGTATACCCCTCTTCCTATTCCGTATCACCCTTGGAATGATCTATCTATGGATTTCATTGTTGGATTGCCTAGGACTAGAACCGGAAGGGACTCAATTTTTGTGGTTGTTGATAGATTTTCTAAGATGGCACATTTCATAGCTTGTCATAAAACTGATGATGCATCGCATGTAGCTGATTTGTTCTTTAGAGAAATTGTGCGTTTGCATGGTATGCCTAAGACTATAGTTTCAGACCGTGATTCTAAATTTCTTAGTTAGTTTTGGAAGACTCTTTGGTCTAAGCTAGGCACTAAACTGTTGTTTTCTACTACATGCCATCCACAAGCTGACGGACAAACTGAAGTTGTCAATAGAACCTTAGGAGCATTGTTACGTGCATTCATTAAAAAGAATTTGAAATCTTGGGAAGATTACTTGCCTCATTGTGAATTTGCATACAATCATGCTGTGCATTCTGCTTCAAAGTTTTCACCATTTGAAATTGTTTATGGGTTCAATCCCAACTCTCCTTTGGATCTAATGCCTTTACCTGAGTGTGAAAGAATTGGTCTTGATGGCAAGAAGAAAGCCGAGATGGTGCAGCAGATTCATAAGCAAGCTAGACGTAACATTGAGGAGAAAACCAAGCAGTATGTCAAGCAAGCAAATAAAGGGCGTCGTGAGATGATCTTTAAGGAGGGTGACCAAGTTTGGATTCACCTAAGGAAGGAGCGATTTCCCGAGGAAAGAAAGTCTAAGCTCATGCCAAGGATTGATGGCCCTTTCGAGGTCATCAAGAAGATCAGCAACAACGCCTACAAGATCGATTTGCAAGGTAAGTATGATATAAGTAATAGCTTTAATGTTACTGACCTAATTCCTTTTGATGCAGATGAACCAGATTTGAGGACAAATCCTTTTCAAGACGGAGGGGATGATGTGATCATGGACCTGTTTGCGGAACAAGATTAGGAAGCAAGGAGCAAGGAAATGATTTGTTCGTGCCATCAGGTCCTATGACTCGTTCCAGGACAAGGAGCCTTAATGAAGCTGTTGGAAACATTCTCATGTTGTTTTGGAAGCAAGAGGAAGGTCTGGGTAGAAGCTTGATCAACCGTGATACTCTCATATCCATTCAAGCCACCTCAACCTCAAACTGATTATCATTTAGGCAAGTGTTACTTGTGGGTGCTCTTTTTCCCTTGATTGGTTTTGTCCCACTGGGTTTTCCAATCAAGGTTTTTAGCGAGACCTCTTGTTTCACTTCACATCTCTTAGATGATGATCTTGGCAGTGTCTTTCTCTCTTTTAGACCGGCTAAATATCCATCTTATGTTATATTATAGACTATGGTTTTATTTCTCTCTTTAAAAACGTTTTGGACTTGTTGTTTCCAAGGGAACGTGTCTCTTTAATACTTTTGGAAGTTGAAAAGCTTGGGTTCTGTCCAAGTCTTTTCTATATAAGTCTGTTTAAGTCTTCTAATGGAAATAACCTATCTTTTCTCTTAAACAAAAACCTTTGTTCTCTGTTTGCTTGTGTGCAAGCTTGAGTGATCTGTTGGTGTGTAATATCCAACGTCTAAGGGTGATTAAATCGGTGTGTCATATCCGATCTGGTTGCCTAGGAGTATCAAGAGACTTTTCATCCCTCTTGTGTCACCATTCGATTCACAAGCCTTGATAAACTTGAGTCTCTGATTCGTTTATGCAAGGATCTATCCAGTTCCATCCAGAGAAGCATCCTAGGAGTTCATTAAGGTACAAGAAGGTAAACAAGTACAAGACACAATCTGATCAAATTGTGGTCAAATTCATCTACCAACCTTTGGGACCACAACAAGTGGTCACTACACAACAAATCCTCTTACACACACAGTTGGGACCACACATGGATGGCTGAGATCGCATTCAGCTTGAACAGAAGGAGCGTATGGAGCATGGACGGCCATGATCACATGACTGTTAAACTGGATCAGTAAGGTTATGGTTGGCTTTGTATAACCCGTCGTACGGACAGTACAGACCGTACAGTACACAAGTACAAGGTACTATCGTACAAGGTACAAGAAGGTACACAAGTACAAGACACAATCTGATCAGATTGTGGTCCAATTCATCTACCAACCTTTGGGACCACAACAAGTGTTCACTACACAACAAATCCTCTTACACACACAGTTGGGACCACACATGGACGGCTGAGATCGCATTCAGCTTGAACAGAAGGAGCGTATGGAGCACGGACGGCCATGATCACATGACCGTTATATATAGACCAGAACTGGTCTGATTTTCAATGTATATATATATGTGCAACCTTGTAATGATGTTAATCAATTGATTCAATCAGTTCGTACACTCTCTTAGTCTCTCATTCTCTCTATTCTCTCTAAATCTCTTTTAAACTCTCTTAAACATTCCGCATATTCTAACATGGTATCAGAGCATATGGTCTTGTAATATGTTGGTTTAAACCTTGTTTTTCTCTTTTAAACACTTTCTCTTCTGGTTGCTTCCTGTTTTTCGTTGCAAACCAGAACACATTCATATCATTTCTGGGTGAAATTGAGCTGTTCTTGTGAAGAATGGAAGGGAACAAGATGGTTTCGCTACCTGTTGTGCTCAAGGGAGCAGAAAACTACTTGCTTTGGGCGATAACTGTCAAAGCTGTGTTGTGTGGAAGAAAGCTATGGAGTCATGTTGAGAATGTTGGAATGATGTGCGGCAGTAGCTACTGATGCGGCAGCCGCTGCACCAATGCGGTAACCTCTCAAGTGTTAAACTACGAATTAGTAGAGTAATGAAGCTAATAAGGATTAGTGAACTGATTGTACACTAAAAAGATCAAATTCACATCAAGAGAAGACAAGAAGATCAGAATTACGTAAAAGAGGAGACAAAGGCATTAATGACACAAAAGGAACGTTGGGACTTACCTAAAATAGAAGAATCACATGTTCAGCTCTAGGAGAACGTTAGGAGTAGTCATTATCATCATTTATTGTGTATTTTGACTTTATCTTGCTGCATCTCTATATAACATGTAATATGCATCAGAATAAACCTAAGGAGAATCATTCTCTCTTCCCATTCTCTTCTCTTGTCATCTGAATTCTCTACATAAATCTGTTCCTCTCATTCTTAAATCATATTTTCCATATAATTCTAATATGGTATCAGAGCCATTGGTTCAAATCTGAAAGAATAGAGAGATTAGAGAGTTTAAGAGAGATTAGAGAGTTTAAGGGAACATATTTCCATTCATTCAAGCTAACATACAAGAACTACAAGCTGATATTTATAGACACTTATATCAGCTGAATAACGGTCATAACATCCTAACCCTTCATTCATAAGAACAAATCATGGCCATTGATGAGAGAACACGCTCCACCATTCAAAATCTCCAACAGTTCACTTGTGGTCCTTCTTTTGTGCTGATAGAGACTCCTTGTGGTCCTAACACACTTGTGAAAGCGACAGTTTGGTCTCTTCTTCCTAAGCATTACGTGATGCTTAATACAATAGCCCACAAAGTCCCACTTGTTATTTGAATCATCGTGATCAGTCGCATGATCTGATATTCATGTTAATACACAAAGTTAGAGGCCGCCGCAGCTACCACCTTCTGGCTTTGTAACCCACTTCATGTCAACACTCCCCCTCAAACTTGACCATAGGGATAGGTCAAGTTTGGACAGCCATGAAGCATTCCCTCATTAAAACCTTAGCTTGGAAAAACCACTTGGGATAAAAACCAAGCCAAGGAAAAAGAGTAGAAAACCTCATGGCTAAGAGGACTAGTGTGATGAGAGATCCACGAGTCCAAGCTTGGGATGTATGAACTCGCAAACCTTAGTACTTGCGGCTTTGGTGAAAATGTCTGCCAATTGGTCTTCACTTCTTGTGTAGCAAGGGAGAATGACTTGTTGTTCCACGGCTTGTCTAACCTTGTGACAGTCCACTTCTATATGCTTGGTCCATTCATGGAATACACTGTTGGATGCTATATGAATGGCCACCTGGTTATCACAGTGCATGATGATGGGGGAGGTTGTTTCTATGCCCAAGTCTCTCAGTAGTCCCTTGATCCATATGAGTTCACTAGTAAGCTTTCTCATAGCTCGGTATTCTGCCTCGGCACCTGAACACGATACAACCTTCTGCTTCTTGCTCTTCCAAGTTACTAGATTCCCTCCAATGAAGGTACAATAACCAGTTGTTGATGTCCTATCCACTCTATCACCAGCCCAATCAGCGTCACAATACCCCACAATCTCTGTGCTACTGTTGCAACCCATCCATATTCCTTGCCCTGGCGTTTCCCTTAGATATCTCAAGATCCTTTCTGATATGATCATGGGAAGCAACATGGAAATTATGATGGGGTCGAGAAATCAGCAGCTGAATCGGAGCTCAATCCAACTAGATGCACATTTCGAATCTGACCAGAAAAGACATATGCTCACTGTTCGAAGTGTATCTTCCTAACAGCGACAATTCAACACATGAAACAACTTGCGTAATATTCTCAGCTTATTCACGGAACACCTCGAAGAAGAATCAGATCAATTGGAGCTCAAATGAAGAAGTTATTCAAGTTGCAAGTCAGGTGATTTCCTGTAAACGCGATTCAGATCCATGCGCGTTAAATGACGAATTCCGACCGGACCAGAATGAGTTAAGCTACAAATCAAATTGATCTGCAATCTTGATCCATTAGAGAAGCCCATGAAGTTGGTTTCGGCCCAAAAGCAATCAAACAAGATCAGATTTCGTCCAAGTTCAAAGAAGCATTTATTGAAGTGTTGTTCTCTCTCTTACATGCAATTGAAAGTTCAATTTCTATTCTCGAGATGCTCTGCATGTTGAGCCATGTTTGTGAACGTTTTATGATGTAATTTCCTCTATATAATGAGGCTGATTTCATGAATAAAAGTTAAGCCTTTGATAAATATTTTTGGAAACTTTTGAGAGTGATTCTCATTTTTCTTTCAATGGTGTGTAATATCCATTGAGCAACTTGGCTTGTCTTGGTGTGTCATATCCAAGGAGTCATCGATCCGTCTCGGTGCGTCATATCCGAGGGATCAACCGGTAAATCAAGAGTCTTCCGCAACTCTTGTGCGACCATTCGTTCCACATCCTTTGATCTTTGAGACTTTACGGTTTCTCAAATGCAAAGTCTATCTCCTTACCGACTTTCGAGTGCCTATCCTTGGGAGGATATCATCATTTGGTATCAGAGCAACAGTCTTGAGTTCGGTATTCGTTTTCCATCGTTTTCTCATCTTTTCATCTTCTAAAAAAAAATAATAAAAAAAAATAAAAAAAAATAAAAAAATTGCATTGTGTCTATTCTTTAAACAAGCAAGATTTGAGGGCAAATCTTTTCTCAAGAGGAGAAGTATGATATAATCATGGGAAGCAACATGGAAATTATGATGGGGTCGAGAAATCAGCAGCTGAATCGGAGCTCAATCCAACTAGATGCACATTTCGAATCTGACCAGAAAAGACATATGCTCACTGTTCGAAGTATATCTTCCTAACAGCGACAAGTCAACACATGAAACAACTTGCGTAATATTCTCAGCTTATTCACGGAACACCTTAAAGAAGAATCGGATCAATTGGAGCTCAAATGAAGAAGTTATTCAAGTTACAAGTCAGGTGATTTCCTGTAAACGCGATTCAGATCCATGCGCGTTAAATGATGAATTCCGACCGGACCAGAATGAGTTAAGCTACAAATCAAATTGATCTGCAATCTTGATCCATTAGAGAAGCCCATGAAGTTGGTTTTGGCCCAATAGCAATCAAACAAGATCAGATTTCGTCCAAGTTCAAAGAAGCATTTATTGAAGTGTTGTTCTCTCTCTTACATGATTGAAAGTTCAATTTCTATTCTCGAGATACTCTGCATGTTGAGCCATATTTATGAACGTTTTATGATGTAATTTCCTTTATATAATGAGGTTGATTTCATGAATAAAAGTTAAGCCTTTGATAAATATTTTTGGAAACTTTTGAGAGTGATTCTCATTTTTCTTTCAATGGTGTGTAATATCCATTGAGCAACTTGGCTCGTCTTGGTGTGTCATATCCAAGGAGTCATCGATCCGTCTCGGTGCGTCATATCCGAGGGATCAACCGGTAAATCAAGAGTCTTCCGCAACTCTTGTGCGACCATTCGTTCCACATCCTTTGATCTTTGAGACTTTACGGTTTCTCAAATGCAAAGTCTATCTCCTTACCGACTTTCGAGTGCCTATCCTTGGAAGGATCTCATCATTTGGTATCAGAGCAACAGTCTTGAGTTCGGTATTCGCTTTCCATCGTTTTCTCATCTTTTCATCTTCTAAAAAAAAATAATAAAAAAAAATAAAAAAAAATAAAATAAAATTGCATTGTGTCTACTCTTTAAACAAGCAAGATTTGAGGGCAATTCTTTTCTCAAGAGGAGAAGTATGATATGATCATGGGAAGCAACATGGAAATTATGATGGGGTCGAGAAATCAGCAGCTGAATCGGAGCTCAATCCAACTAGATGCACATTTCGAATCTGACCGGAAAAGACATATGCTCACTTTTCGAAGTGTATCTTCCTAACAGCGACAAGTCAACACATGAAACAACTTGCGTAATATTCTCAGCTTATTCACGGAACACCTCGAAGAAGAATCAGATCAATTGGAGCTCAAATGAAGAAGTTATTCAAGTTGCAAGTCAGGTGATTTCCTGTAAACGCGATTCAGATCCATGCGCGTTAAATGACAAATTCCGACCGGACCAGAATGAGTTAAGCTACAAATCAAATTGATCTGCAATCTTGATCCATTAGAGAAGCCCATGAAGTTGGTTTCGGCCCAAAAGCAATCAAACAAGATCAGATTTCGTCCAAGTTCAAAGAAGCATTTATTGAAGTGTTGTTTTCTCTCTTACATGCAATTGAAAGTTCAATTTCTATTCTCGAGATGCTCTGCATGTTGAGCCATGTTTATGAACGTTTTATGATGTAATTTCCTCTATATAATGAGGCTGATTTCATGAATAAAAGTTAAGCCTTTGATAAATATTTTTGGAAACTTTTGAGAGTGATTCTCATTTTTCTTTCAATGGTGAGTAATATCTATTGAGCAACTTGGCTCGTCTTGGTGTGTCATATCCAAGGAGTCATCGATCCGTCTCGGTGCGTCATATCCGAGGGATCAACCGGTAAATCAAGAGTCTTCCGCAACTCTTGTGCGACCATTCGTTCCACATCCTTTGATCTTTGAGACTTTACGGTTTCTCAAATGCAAAGTCTGTCTCCTTACCGACTTTAGAGTGCCTATCCTTGGGAGGATCTCATCACTTTCCACCATATTCCAGTAATGTATCTTGGGAATTTGCATATGCTGGCTGACTTGGTTGACCGCAAAACACACGTCTGGTCAGGTAATGGTGAGATAGATAAGCTTCCCAACCAATCTTCTGTAGTGAGTGACATCTTCATATGTACTACCTTTGGGATAGAAACAGCCCCTCTTTAGATCGGCATATCTCAATCCCTAGAAAATACTTTAACTCACCCAAGTCTTTGATATCAAAATTTGATTTAGGAAAGGTTTTAGTTAAGATGATACCTTCCTTGTCACTTCATGTGATGATGATATCATCCACATACACTAAGATGACCACAATGCCTTGTTTACTTGTAAGAGTAAAGAGAGTATGATCTGCTTCAGACTTAATGAATCCTCTTCCAATTGAGTGTTGTGCGTAGTTTATGATACCAGGCCCTTGGTGATTGTTTCAAGCCATAGATCGCCTTCTTCAGTCTAAGTACATTTCCTGGTTTGACTAGGTGTTCCAGGCCAGGAGGTGGTCGCATATATACTTCATCTTCCAATTCTCCTTGTAGGAAAGCATTCTTCACATCCATCTGCCAGAGATCCCATTCCAAGTTGACGGCAAGTGATAGGACAATCCTTGTGGTATGTAGCTTGGCAACTGGAGCAAATGTCTCAAGGTAGTTTTCCCCATATGTCTGAGTGAACCCCCTTGCCACTAGCCTTGTCTTGTATCTCTCCACCTTTCCATTAGCTAGATACTTGATCGTGAAAACCCATCTACTTGTTACTGCCTTCTTGCCTTTGGGAAGCTCAGCCTCATACCATGTATCATTGATGATCATTGCATTAGTTTCATCCCCAACAGATTCTCTCCACTCTTCATGCTTCATAGCTTCTTCATATGAGCTTGGGATGTACTCCTGATCCAAAGCTCCAATGAACGCCTGATGTTCTTGAGGATACTGAGCTAGAGAGCACACTGCTTGTATTGGATGAAAAACTGCTTGAGCATTGAAGTAGACCCTCGTATTGATCCAATTGGAGGCAGGTTGTTTGATTCTGGTACTCCTTCTCAACGTTTGTCCCTGACCTTCTTCTTCAATTAGTGTTGTGTCATTACTATCCATGGGCTGATCTTCATTCACCACTACGTTTTCTACCTCATTCGGTGCATTACTATCCATGGGTTGATCTTCATTCACCACTACGTTTTCCACCTCATTCGGTGCATTACTATCCATGGGCTGATGCTCATCTTGATCATGAGACCCTAAACCTTCTTGTTCCACCTCTTGAGTAGGTTGAGATTGATTCCCCCTTCAGGATCAAGATGAGGTTGAGGAGGAACCGTGACCACATCATCCTCGGACTGCTCACCCATTTCAGCATTCGGTGCATTTGGTGGAGTCGGATCACCATACCCATTAGGCTCATTAGCAGCCCTTTCTTGAGGTACATAGATGCCAAGGCTTTCCATTACCCTTTGTAAGCTGTTTGCTCTATCCTAGGTTGATTGGGATAAATCCTTTAGCTCATCCCAACTCTTCTTATCATAATACCCTCTTGATTCAACAAACCGCACATCCCTAGATGTTGTTTGAATGCATTGCTAGTGTATTCCCCTCCATTATCTGATCGAAAAATCTTTATCTTGGCATTGTAGTGGTTAGTGATATAGTTCTGGAAATTGATAAAAGCTTCTAACACCCTATCTTTTGATTGTAGCAAAGTAATCAAGTGTATTTCAATTTCTCATCTATGAATGTCACAAAGTATTTGTTTTGTTCTCTAGACGCACAAGGGGCTGTCCACACATCAGAATGAACCAAATCAAAGCATTTGTTATAGATAGTGATTGATTTAGGGAATACAGCCTTGCAATATTTTCCTAGAATACACGCTTCACAATCATCTTTAAACGAAATACTAGGCAACATGATGTTTAAGGCACGAGAATGAGGATGACCTAGTCTAGCATGCCATATTTCACTTGTATTGAAATCAGAACTAGAATTTAAAGCATAAGATAAGTCAGAATCAAGCTTGGTGTCTTCAAGTAAGTACAAGTCTCCCTTGCTCACACCTTTGCCAAGCAATCTACTTGTTTCAATATCCTGAAAGTAGACATCAGTAGGCGTGAAGGTAACATTGCATTTCAAGTCATTAGTTGTTCGTTTAACTTATAACAGATTGGAAGTGAAATTAGGCATATACGATGCTTTTGATTCTTTGTTAAACAACCTAAGATCACCTATTCCTCTAATTGGTACTCTTTCTCCATTAGCTATCATGACATTTCCTAGAGCAGGGACGATATTGCTAATCAAATTCAGATCACTAATCATATGATGGCTAGCCCCTGAATCTATAATAAGTGGTTTTGTTAATTTCAAGTCAGTGCAAGCATTTAGAGAGATACCAAAGTTGTTACCGGAGTTTTCCTTGAGGGCTTTGATGAGAGCATCAAGATCAGATCGCTTGATGGTTTCATCTTGAGTTGTCCTCGAGGTAGAGACGTTGCTGGGCGTTGCTTTCCCTTCACTAGCCAGATTGGATACACCCATGGTCATTGGAGTGTATGATTCACTCACTTCACCCGAGAAGTGTGCCCTTGCCTCATTCCTAAACTTTTGAGGTTTGAGATGAGGATGGAGTATCCAGCACTTGTCCTTGCCATGCCCCTTTTTCTTGCAATGATCACAAACCCATATCTTCTTGTCATCAGGTTTGTAGAATCCCTTGTTTGCAACTCCTTCGGCTTGGTTTTGCCAGCACAAGCTCCTGTTTGCTTCCAAACAGCCCTACTGATCCTTGCTCCTTCTGGATTTGAGCACACACGTCATCTAAGGTTGGTAGCTTCTCTGCCCTCAACATATGCTTGATCAGGTCATTGTAGGCCGGATTTAGAGTTAGGAGTAAGGCAAAGACCTTATCCTCCTCACGCCTATCATTCAACACAGTTGGATCGAGAGTACATGGCCTTAGCATCTCCAACTCTGCCCACAAGGCCCTGAACTTGCCAAAATGCTGGTTGAAGTTGGTGTCTTCTTGACAGAGACTGCTGACAGCTCTCTTGACTTCAAACACTCTGCTCAAGTTTGAAACGTTGCCATACACCTTTTTCAGTGTATCCCACAACTCCTTGGAAGTTTCGCAGTAGGAGTAAGCTTCCAATATTGATGTCTCAAGGCTGCTTTGAATATTGGACAACACCATGAGATCCTCCTGATCCCACTTGTTCTCGCCAGCCAACACCACTTCTGTACCATCCTCTCCTAGGTTGGTTTTGTTTGTAGGTTTGTCATCTGTTACATAGCACCAGAGGCCTCTTCCCCCTAGAGCTGTCTTGACCAGCCTTGACCACAAGAGGTAATTAGGTCCCTTGAGAGTAACTGGAATCATTACCTTTGGGTTTTCCATGTGAGAATCACCAAGAGAGAGTCACACACGCAGAATGGAATTAAATTTGAGCAGATTTGAGTAGAATGAATGGAGAATCAGAGTATAAGATTGCGGAAGTGATATGAAGATTATGTGGAGGTTAGAAGGTCTCAAGAGCAGTACGCTCTGATACCATGAAAGAATAGAGAGTTTAGAGAGTTTAAGAGAGATTAGAGAGTTTAAGGGAACATATTTCCATTCATTCAAACTAAGAACATACAAGAACTATAAGCTGATATTTATAGAAACTTATATCAGCTGAATAACGGTCATAACATCCTAACCCTTCACTCATAAGAACAAATCATGGCCATTGATGAGAGAACACGCTCCACCATTCAAAATCCCCAACAGTTCACTTGTGGTCCTCCTTTTGTGCTGATATTGACTCCTTGTGGTCCTAACACACTTGTGAAAGCGACAGTTTGGTCTCTTCTTCCTAAGTATCACATGATGCTTAATACAACAGCCCACAAAGTACCACTTGTTAAGATTTACGAAAATGATAGTATAGAGATTGAAGGTTAGATGAAGATTAGAGAGAAATAGAGAGAAGACATCTTATAGCTTAATGAGTTTTCATGAAATTGATTCATGAAACAAAGAGATTACATCAGATTATATAGAGGTGTACAGCTCACTAATATGACCGTTTAAAGATAAGAGAGATGATAAGCTTGTTGACTACTTTTGACTTTCCTTTGCTTTTGATTGATGACTCACTCCCTTCTTTGTTGTTGAATGAACCAAGACATAATCTGGTCTATAAACGTAACGGATACTTTACAGATAATTCCCGCCACGTTTTAAACCTCATTTGAACCGAGTCTCAGCCTTCTTGTGGCTTCCTTTCTCTCGATCACATGTCGTGTCGCGGTACACGTATCTAACCCGATCATAAGTTAATCCGCGGGACAGTTTCCATCCGAATACCAAACATACTAGTGAGTCCCTTTATTTTATCACTCATCATATTGTGACCCTTACGTGAATGTGTCCCAACATGATAAGATGATATCCATTGATCAATACTCCCCCTCAAGCTCAAACTAATGGAACATGAGTATGAGCTTGGAAACCCGTGAGCATCACCTCGTTGAAAACCTCAAGCATAGAAAACCACGTGGGACAAAACTATGCAAGAGGGAAAAAGAGTATGATGTCCACGGATAGGAGACATGAGATCAAGGTTGTTCAAGGTTCACAAGTCCAAGTTTGCTAAAGATGTGATCGCAAACCTTAAGACTTGTGGCCTTGGTGGTAGATATCCGCCAAATGGTCATCGCTTCTCGTAAAGCACAGAATAGTAAACCCTTGGTCGATCTTCTCCCGAACCTTGTGACAATCAACCTCGATATGCTTGGTCCGCCTGTCGAAAACCGAGTTGGATGCAATGTGAATCGCGGCTTGGTTGTCACAATGCATCATCATAGGTGTAGCTTGCTCGATGCCTAAACACTTGAGTAGTCCCTTGAGCCATACCAATTCGTTGGTGAGCTTCTTCATGGCCCGATACTCTGCTTCCGCACTTGAATCCGAAACCACCTTTTGCTTCTTGCTTTTCTAAGTCACTAGATTACCTCCAACAAACGTACAATACCCGGTTGTCGATTTCCGATCAATCCTATCTCCGACCCAATCCGCATCACAATACCCAACAATCTCGGTATTGTTGTTCCTTCCCATCCAAATGCCTTGACCAATGCTTCCTTTCAAGTACCGAAGTATTATATCAACCATGCTCCAATGATAAACCGTAGGCTCCTTCATGTGTTGGCTGACTTGATTCACCGCAAAACGCAAATCTGGCCGTGTTAGTGTCAAGTAGATAAGCTTGCCCATAAGTCTCCGGTATTTTGCAACATCCCCAAATGGTGCATCTCCTTCAAGAGGTGTCTTGGCCGCTTTAGCATCCAATGTACTTGTCTCATCCAACAAATCAAGTGTGTACTTCCTTTGAGATAAAAATAAGCCTTCCGAAAATCGGCAAATCTCAATCCCAAGGAAGTACTTAAGCTCTCCAAGATCTTTAATGTCAAAAACATATTTAAGAAAGGATTTAGTTTCTTGGATACCTCCCTTGTCATCACCGGTGATGATCAAGTCATCGACGTAGATGAGAACGACTACTAGCCCTTATGGTCCGTGTAACGTGAAGAGGGTATGATCCGATTGTGACTTCTTGTAACCTCTACCCATAAGGACAAATCTCAACTTCTGATACCAAGCTCGAGGAGATTGCTTCAAACCGTAGATAGCTTTCCTTAACCGAAGAACCTTTCCCGGTGCAATGGTGGCTTCATGTAGACTTCTTCTTCGAGCTCACCTTGAAGAAACACATTCTTGACATCCATTTGCCAAAGATCCCAATCACGGTTTGTAGCAACGGAAAGGACAACCCGAACGGTATAGAGCTTAGCCACGGGTGCAAAAGTATCCGTGTAATCAACTCTATATGTTTGAGTGAATCCGCGAGCCACAAGCCGAGCTTTGTACCGCTCAATCTCTCCGGTGCTTAGGTGCTTGATGGTGAATACCCACTTGGAGCTAACTGCTTTCTTCCCGGGTGAAAGGTCCGCTTCATCCCATATGTGAGTTCGGATCATAGCTCCTACTTCATCATCCACTGCATTACTCCATTCTTTGCTTTCCATCGCTTCCTCATAAGACTTTGGTATTTGATCTTCCAAAGTCTTACCGAGAAACGCTTGAAAATCCAATGGCAAAACGGCAAGTGAACATGTGGCTTGAATCGGATGAGCCACGGCGTTGCAATTGTAGTAGACTCTCTTGTCTTTCCATGTAGAGGGATCACTCCTTGGTCTTATACTTCTTCTAAGAACCGGTTGAGGTGTTGGCTCGGGAGGCGCTTGAATCGGTTGAGTGGGCTTCTGCCTTGTGCTCTGGCGAAGGTTCTGTTGCGTCGGATGCTTCGGATCAGTTGGTACGTTGTGTTGTACCGATGATGGAGCTTGCGGTACTTCCATGTCAGGTTGTGAAGAGGGTGTGGCAGGCACTTGAACTGATGAGGCAGGTTGCGGTGACGGTGTGGCAGGCTGCGGTGACGGTGTGGCAGGCTGCGGTGACGGTGCGGCAGACTCGGCAGCAGCAGATTCTGATGCAGCAAGCTGCGGTGATTGCGGTACCGCATCCGTATCTCCATCATACTCCCCCTCACTGTCAACTTTTGGCTCCTCTTGAGGCTGTCCCTCATTGCCTTCCATAGGTGGAGTATGTGGTGAAAAATTTGGTTGAGTGGTGACCGAAGGTGATCCATTCCCAAGGTGGTCCAATAGGAACTGAAGACTCGCGTTCCGGTCAAATGAGGTAGCTAAGTCCTTCAAGCTTTCCCAATCTTTCTCGTTGTAGTAACCTTGTTCTTCAAGGAATTTCACATCCCGAGAGACGTAGGTCTGATTGTTGCTTGGATCAAAGCATTTGTACCCCTTTTGCGTTGTAGAATACCCAAGGAATATGCACTTGATACTCTTTGGTTCAAGCTTGGTCCTTAGCTCTCCGGGAACTAAAACAAAACAAACACAACCAAAAACCTTTAGGTGTTCAAGAAATGGTTTGTTTTTGTTAAGTACCTCAAATGGAGAAATGTCCCCTAAGACTTGAGTCGGTGTTCGGTTGATAAAGTAACATGCCATCATAACCGCATCTCCCCAATATCTTTTAGGAACGTTGTGATGAAACATCATCGATCTTGACACCTCCATGAGATGTCGATTCTTCCTCTCGGCCACTCCATTTTGTTGCGGATTGTATGGGCAGCTCGTTTGATGCAAAATCCCATGCTTTGCGAAATGCTCCTTGAGTCTATGGCTTGTATATTCCCCACCATTATCTGTTCTAAATACTTTAATATTGGCATTGTAATGGTTAGTGATGTAATTTTGAAAATTAAGAAATGCATCAAACACCCTATCTTTAGATGGAAGTAAAGTGACCCATGTATATTTAGATTTCTCATCTATGAATGTCACGAAATACTTGTTTTTATCTCTAGATAAACATGGTGATGTCCAAACATCCGAATGAACCAAATCAAAGCAATTTTCATAAACAGTAGATGATTTAGGGAAAACGGATTTACAATGTTTACCGAGAATACAAGCTTCACAATTCTCTAAAGAAACATTCGGTAACATGATTCTAAGAGCATGAGAATGAGGATGACCTATTCTAGCATGCCACAATTTATTCGAAGTTGTATCTAAACGAGAGCTAAAATGTGAACGATGTGAAGTGGTCGGTGCAAAATTCTCTAAAATGTAGAGATCATCTTTAGTTCCCCCCTTCTCCGATCACTTTACCGGAATCAATATCCTGAAAAAATACCTCATTAGGACCAAATATTGCATAACAATTAAGGTCATTCGTGGTTCTTTTAACGGACAGCAAGTTAGAGGTGAACTTAGGCATATATAGAGCTTTAGATTCTTTATCAAATAGCCGTAAATTGCCTATCCCTTTAATGGGTACACTATCTCCATTAGCAATTAACACATTTCCTCTAGCCGGTTCTATATTGTTAAGTAGATTCGAATTGCTAATCATATGGTGTGAAGCACCCGAATCAACAATTAGAGAGCTACTAGGTCTATGCGTAAGTAAGCTATAAGGAGTTTGAGTCATGAGATTGATACCGGATTCCTTGAGTGTTTCCTTTAGTGTGGCAATTGACTTGACGAGAGCTTCAAAGTCCGCTTTCCTCACGTACCCTTCTTGTGCTCCATCCTCTCCTAGCCTAGATGAACCGACTTGATCCTCATTGGCTTGAGTGACATTGGCCCGAGGCATTCTTGGACCGTTGAGAAAGCTCGGCTTGAGATGAGGGTGAAGTATCCAACATTGCTCCTTTGTATGCCCCTTCTTCTTGCAATGCTCACATAGCTTGTTCTTTCTTTCATCGGACCCTTTGTAGACCCCTTTGTTAGCCATGGGTAGCTCCCCTTTTCCTCCAAATAGACCGAGAGACCCTTGCTCACGTTGGATTTGAGCACAAACGTCATCAAGGCTCGGTAACTTCTCTGCCCTTAGAATGTGCTTGATAAGGTCATTAAAGGCTGGGTTTAGTGTGAGTAGGAGGCCAAAGACCTTATCTTGCTCCTTCCTTTCATTGATGACATCCATATCCATAGAGCTTGGTCTAAGCATCTAAAGCTCTGCCCACAATGATCGAAACTTCCCAAAGTGTTTTGTGAACTCCAAGTTCTCTTGGCTCAATTCGTTGATCGCCTTTTCACTTCAAACACTCTTCTGAGATTAGATGTATTTCCATAGACATTCTTGAGTGTACTCCACAAGTCAGCAGCATTCTCACAGTAGGAATAAGCCTTTAGAAGTGGAGTATCGAGAGAGCTTTGAAGGATAGCTAGGACTGTCTGGTCCTCTTGATACCACTTGGCCTTTGCCGCAAGTTTCACATCGATTTCATCCTCATCATCACTACTTGAGTACTCCTCAAACTGCTTGGAACCATCAATATACCCCCAAAGGCATCTACCACAAAGAGCAGTCTTAGTTGTTCTAGCCCAAAGTAAATAGTTTCCACCTTTCAAAACCACTGGTATTACAAGAGCCTTAGAGTTTTCCATACTTCCAGCAATAAAGCACCTTCCTTTCTAGCTTAGATGAACTAAAACCCCTTAAAGACTAAACCTTTTCTCCTCAAACAGGTTGAATCAAACACAACAGATGGAAAAAGATAACCTTTGAACCCGAGAGATGACAACCAACTGATATCCGAGAGTATAAGCTATGGTGAGAAGAACTGGAGCTTTTGTGATGCAGAAGCCAAGCTGAATCTTCAAAGAACACGAACAGGAGATGAACGCAAGCTAATCCCTTGAAGAACACAACCAGAATCCTTGTGGAACCGAGAAAAACTCAATGGAACAGTAACCGGAATTTTAAAGTAGATTAAAGTGAGATTAAGAAGAGATTTAAGAATAATAATGAGTCTAGATAGGATCTACCTCTGATACCATGTTAAGATTTACGGAAATGATAGTATAGAGATTGAAGGTTAGATGAAGATTAGAGAAAAATAGAGAGAAGACATCTTATAGCTTAATGAGTTCTCATGAAATTGATTCATGAAATAAAGAGATTACATCAGATTATATAGAGGTGTACAGCTCACTAATATGACCGTTTAAAGATAAGAGAGATGCTAAGCTTGTTGACTACTTTTGACTGTCCTTTGCTTTTGATTGATGACTCACTCCCTTCTTTGTTGTTGAATGAACCAAGACATAATCTGGTCTATAAACGTAGCGGATACTTTAGATATAATTCCCGCCACGTTTTAAACCTCATTTGAACCGTGTCTCAGCCTTCCCGCGTCTTCCTTTCTCTCGATCACATGTCGTGTCGCGGTACACGTATCTAACCCGATCATAAGTTAATCCGCGGGACAGTTTCCATCCGAATACCAAACATACTCGTGAGTCCCTTTATTTTATCACTCATCATATTGTGACCCTTACGTGAATGTGTCCCAACATGATAAGATGATATCCATTGATCAATACCACTTGTTTATTTGAATCATAGTGATCAGTCCCATGATATGATATTCATGTTAATACACAAAGGTAGAGGCTGCCACAGCTACCACCTTCTAGCCTTGTAACCCACTTCATGTCAACAATGTTCAGCTCTAGGAGAACGTTAGGAATAGTCATTATCATCGTTTATTGTGTATTTTGACTTTATCTTGCTGCATCTCTATATAACATGTAATCTGCATCAGAATAAACCTAAGGAGAATCATTCTCTCTTCCCATTCTCTTCTCTTGTCATCCGAATTCTCTAAAATCTGTTCCTCTCATTCTTAAATCATATTTCCGCATAATTCTAACATGGTATCAGAGCTATTGGTTCAAATCTTGGTCTAATTACTCTAAATCTCTTGTTCTTTCATTCTATTCTTGTTCGAAATCTGCATTCAATGATTTAAATCTCTTGTTCTGCTACTGTCCCAAATCTCCATTCATTCTCTACACACTCTAATCACGTTCATCCACACTCTGTCCCTTCCATTCATATTCTGATCAGTTTTTGAGTAGAAAAACTCATGGAAAACCAAGGAAAAGTTGTTGACCCTGTTACCCTAAAGTGGGTAAACTATTTGTTAACGGCCTTGTGCAGCCATGGGCTTTGGAGTCATGTCTCAAAAGGCGAACCACCAAAGGAAGAGGTCAAGAAGGATGCAGATGACATGGAGATGATGGTGGATGTTGAAGAATCACCTTGGTTCCAAGAAGACCAAATGGTGTTAGCAATCATCCAAAACTCACTTGAAGTATCACTCCTTGAAACTTATTCTTATTGTGAAACGGTCAATTTATAAGATCTATTGTTAACTGACAGTTAGAAAATGTAAAACGGTTTTTGAATATCTGGTCAATGTTTTCAATCATTTTAGGCTCGATCTTTCATCATTTCTGGTAATTATTGATTAAGTCGTACAGATCGGAGTCTGAACTGTGAGAAATTGTATTAGATCGCGTGTTTTGGAGAAATACAGTTAAACTTTTCAAATCCTCAAAACGGTTTCTCTTGCTTGGTCTTTACGTTTTGTCGAATGTTTTACTTGTGAAGTTTCTGGAATTATTTCAGGAACCATGGTGAGTCCAGATGAAGAAGAAACAAGCAACGGTCCTAACAAACTACTCATAGAAGCGATAACGGCTCAAATGACAAAGTTGATGGTTGAACGTTTTGAAGCTTTTGCTCTCAAAACGAATTCAGAGCCAAATCAAGCGAATCGAAGGGAAAACATTAGTAATCCGTCTGATTAAGAGGCTGCACGTAGTTACTACAATCAATCCTCTTCTCACAGTAGCCGTAGGAGACCAAGACGTAACAGAGAAGAAAGACATCTTCAAAGGGACAATCTGGCCGGTTTGAAGTTAAGGATTCCTCCATTTCATGGAACGAATGATCCGGATGTGTATCTAGATTGGGAAAAGAAGATCGAATTAGTGTTCAACTGCCAAGAATACACAGAAGCGAATAGAGTGAAAGTGGCAGCAACAGAATTCTATGATTATGCACTATCGTGGTGGGATCAACTTGTTACGGCTAGAAGAAGGATTGGAGATTATCCTATTGATACTTGGAGTCAAATGAAGATTCTAATGAGGAAACGATTTGTACCAAGCCATTATCATAGAGAGCTTCATCACAGATTGAGGAACTTGGTACAAGGAAACAGAACCATAGAGGAATATTACAAAGAGTTGGAAACTCTCATGCTACGGGCTGATATAAGAGAAGATAAGGAGGCTACTTTGTCAAGGTTTCTAGGAGGACTTAACAGAGATATTCAGGATCAGTTGGAGGTTCAACAATATGAGGAACTAGAAGAGCTACTGCACAAGGCTGTTATGTTCGAAAAACAACTCAAAAGGAAGGGTTTTAAGACTACTTTCATTCCAGGAAGGTCTAGTTATCAACGAGGGGACAAGACTGGATTTCAGAAGGAGTATAAGCCTTTTACTAAGCCTAAAGTGGAAATTCAAGATACTTAAGGAAAGGGTAAACAGGTTTTACGAGCTAGAGATCTTAAGTTTTACAAATGTCATGGTTTGGGACATTATGCTAGTGAGTGTTCCAACAAAAGAGTTATTGTGCTTAGGGATAATGGGGAGATTGAATCCGAAAATGAGCAGCAGGATGAAAGTTCGTTTTCAAAGGATTATGAAGCCGCACCATCTGGAAATTTACTAGTTACCATGAGGAATTTGAGTGTTATGAGCAAATCAGAAGAACAAGAGCAAAGGGAGAATCTTTTTCACTCTAGATGCATAGTTAAGGACAAACTATGTAGTCTGATCATTGATGGAGGAAGTTGCACTAATGTTGCAAGTGAAACTATGGTCAAGAAGGTTGGACTTGAGGAATTAAAGCATCCAAGACCACACAAGCTACAATGGTTAGATGATAGTAAAGAGATGGCGGTGAAAACTCAAGTTAAGGTTCCTTTATCTATTGGAAAGTATGAGGACGAAATCCTATGTGATGTGTTGCCTATGGAAGCTAGTCACATTCTGTTGGGAAGACCATGGCAATCAGATAGGAGAGTTACTCACGATGGGTTCACCAATCGCCATTCTTTTGAATTCAAAGGGAGGAAAACCGTTCTGATTCCAATGGCTCCTCATGAAGTATACCAAGATCAGTTGAGCATGAAAAAGAAAGTGGTTGAAGCATATAAACCATCCAATCTCATGATCAACGAGAGTAAGAAAAAGGGAAGTAATTTACAAAAGCCTAGCTTACTCTTTGTGTTTAAAGAAACTCTTACTTGTACAACTAACCATGTACCGGCCTTGCGGAGTAAGATTGAGTTTCTTTTACAGGATTTCAAAGATGTATTTCCAGAGGACAATCCGGAGGGATTACCACCTATTAGAGGCATGGAACATCAGATTGATTTCATGCCCGGAGCTGCTTTACCAAACAGACCAGCATATAGGACCAATCCTATGGAGACAAAGGAGTTAGAAAAGCAAGTTAACGAGCTCATGGAGAAAGGACACATCCGTGAAAGCATGAGTCCATGTGCCGTACCTGTTTTGCTAGTGCCTAAGAAGGATGGTAGTTGGAGAATGTGTGTTGATTGCCGAGCCATCAACAACATAACAGTGAAGTATCGCCACCCTATACCTAGATTAGATGATATGCTTGATGAATTGCACGGTTCTAGCATCTATTCTAAGGTTGATTTAAAAAGTGGATATCATCAAATTAGGATGAAGGAGGGTGACAAATGGAAAACTGCATTTAAAACTAAACATGGGTTATATGAATGGTTAGTAATGCCATTTGGATTAACGAATGCACTTAGTACATTCATGAGGCTAATGAATCATGTTCTTAGAGCTTATATAGGAAAATTTGTTGTAGTATACTTTGATGACATTCTGATCTACAGCAAGAATTTAGAAGAGCATGTTAACCACCTTAGGTTGATTCTAGAAGTACTTAGAAAGGAAGAGCTCTATGCTAATTTTAAGAAATGCACTTTTTGTACGGATAACCTTGTGTTTCTAGGTTTTGTAGTAAGTGCAGGTGGAATCAAGGTGGATGAGGAGAAGATAAAGGCGATCAAAGACTGGCCAAGTCCGAAATCAGTAAGTGAAGTAAGGAGTTTTCATGGACTTGCTGGTTTCTATAGACGCTTTGTCAAGGATTTTAGCACCTTGGCTGCTCCACTCACTGAGATTATCAAAAAGGACAGGGATTTAAATGGGAACAAGCACAGGAAGAAGCATTCCAATGCCTTAAAGAGAAGCTTACTCATGCTCCTGTTTTATCTCTTCCTGATTTTACTAAAGCTTTTGAAATTGAGTATGATGCTTCAGGTGTAGGAATTGGAGCTGTTCTAATGCAAGATAAAAAGCAATTGCCTTTTTCAGTGAGAAGCTTGGAGGAACTACCTTGAATTATCATACTTATGATAAAGAGCTATATGCCTTGGTGAGAGGATTGCAAACTTGGCAACATTACCTCTGGCCAAAGGAGTTTGTAATTCACACAGATCATGAGTCCTTAAAGCACCTTAAAGGACAACAAAAGCTCAACAAGAGACATGCTAGGTGGGTCGAATTCATTGAAACCTTTCTGTATGTCATCAAATACAAAAAAGGTAAAGACAATGTAGTTGCCGATGCATTGTCACGAAGGTACATTTTACTTACATCCCTTGATGCTAAATTACTTGGTTTCGAACAACTTAAAAATCTTTATGCAAATGATTCTGATTTTGGAAAAATTTACTCATCTTGTGAGAAATTTGCATTCGGGAAGTATTATAGGCATGAAGGATTCCTGTTTTATGATAACCATTTGTGTGTTCCTAATTCTTCTTTGAGAGACTTGTTTGTTAAAGAAGCACACGGTGGAGGATTAATGAGACATTTTGGAGTTGCCAAAACTCTTAACGTCATGCAGGATCACTTCTACTGGCCGCAAATGAAAAGAGATGTTGAAAAATGTTGTGAAAAGTGTACAACATGCAAACAAGCCAAAGCCAAATCTCAACCCTACGGTTTGTATACATCTTTACCTATTCCTTTGCATCCATGGCATGACATTTCTATGGACTTCGTTGTAGGATTGCCTAGGACTAAAACAGGTAAGGACTCCATATTTGTGGTTGTTGATAGGTTTTCTAAAATGGCTCATTTCATTCCATGCCATAAGACTGATGATGCCATAAATGTTGCTTGTTTATTCTTTAAAGAGGTTGTACGTTTGCATGGCATGCCTAAGTCCATAGTTTCTGATCGTGACACTAAGTTCCTTAGCTATTTCTGGAAAACATTATGGACTAAGTTAGGAACTAAGTTGTTATTCTCTACTACCTGCCACCCACAAACTGATGGGCAAACCGAAGTAGTTAATAGGACTTTGTCTACGCTTTTGAGAGCCTTGATTAAAAAGAACCTTAAAACTTGGGAAGAATGTTTGCCTCATGTAGAATTTGCATATAATCATGCTATACATTCTGCTTCTAAGTTTTCGCCATTTCAAATTGTTTATGGGTTCAATCCCATATGTCCTTTGGATTTAATGCATTTACCTTTGAGTGAAGGAGCTAGCATGGATGGACAAAAGAAAGCAGAATTGGTGAAACAGATTCATGAGAAGGCGAGGCTCAACATTGAAGCAAAGACAAGGCAATACGTCAAACATGCTAATAAGGGCAGAAAGGAATTGGTCTTTGAAGAAGGAGACTTGGTCTGGATTTATCTTAGAAAAGAACGTTTTCCTAATGAAAGGAAATCTAAGCTAATGCCGAGGATTGATGGACCATTCAAAGTGCTCAAGAAGATCAACAACAACGCAAATCAACTGGATTTGCAAGGTAAGTATAATATTAGTAATAGCTTTAATGTTACTGATCTTGTGCCTTTTCTTGCAGAAGAAACAGATTTGAGGTCAAA
This sequence comes from Arabis hirsuta, assembly GCA_964056655.1. Taxonomy (NCBI): domain Eukaryota; kingdom Viridiplantae; phylum Streptophyta; class Magnoliopsida; order Brassicales; family Brassicaceae; genus Arabis; species Arabis hirsuta. The sequence goes on along the minus strand of OZ053302.1, from coordinate 19,983,212 downwards.
TCTTTCTCAAGAGGGAGGGGATGATGTGATCATGGAGCAGCAAGAACCTGAGGATCCGCTTGAAGCCGAGGAGGACATGGGTAATGGAGCTAAGGAGCAGCTTGTACCCAAGGAAGCAAAGGATCCCTTACATGTTTCCCATGGTCCAATGATGAGGTCAAAGACAAAACGCCTTAACCAAGCTATTAGCACGCTCCTACGTCAAGAAAAAGGCAACCTTAAACTCGATAGTTGTACAACTACTCTGGTTGTGATTCAAGTCGTTTAAGGGTTGACAATGGGAGGTGTGGGGCTTGTACTCTTTTTTCTTTGGTCTGGTTTTTCCCATTGGGTTTTCTAGACAAGGTTTTTAATGAGGCAAGTTCACATACTTATACATTTGCCCCATTGTTAACAATGTCATTGAAGAAGAAGAAATCACGAGTTTATCTTCTTATCTTTGGGTCTGATTTCTTAAAAATAATTAGTCCTTCTTCATTTAATTGGTCAACACGTTTTTATGCATTTAATTCAAGTCATGCATGTAAAGAGAAGTCTTGACCTGTTTTCCAAGGCTTTCTCTTCTATTTAAACTCTAATTTTCGTTCTAATAAGATCATCAAACATTTTCTTATCAAAATCTCTTTCTGAATTTTGTTTGATCTGTTAAACCGGATCAGTAAGGTTACGGTTGGCTTTGTACAACCCGTCGAACGGACAGTACGGACTGTACCGTACGCAAGTACAAGGTACAATGGTACACACAAGTACAAGGTACAATCTGATCAGATTGTATTCCAATCCATCCACCAACCTTTAGGACCACAACAAGTTGTTCACCAACCTTATGGGACCACAACAAGTTGATCACTACCCAACAAACTCTCTTACACACGTTGGGACCACATGGATGGCTGAGATCATCTCAGTTTGAACAGAAGGAGCATTTAGGGCAATGGACGGCCATGATCTTATGACCGTTGTATATAGCTCGTTTCTGTTCTGATTTTACATGTATATATATATGTACAACCTCGTAATAATGTTAATTAATTGATTCAATCAGTTCATACACTCACATTCTCTCTATTCTCTCTAAATCTCTCTTAAACATTCCGCATATTCTAACATGATCATTTCTTGAAAACTGTTTCGGTGAATCCAAACAGAAATCAAGTTTCGATAGTCTAAGTGTCTCTCACAACACTTAGAAGTATCATTCGCTTCATACCAGATCCAATCGTTCATCATTTCATTCATCATCACGTTCAGAAGTTCATAATTCCGCAATCATCATCATCCGCATCCATTCAACCTCACAAAGTGATCAAAGGAAAACAGATTCTACCCAGAATCATATTAACAGCTAAAATGTGAACGATGTGAAGTGATTGGAGCAAAATTCTCTAAAATGTAGAGATCATCTTTAGTTCCCCCTTCTCCGATCACTTTACCGGAGTCAATATCCTGAAAAAATACCTCATTAGGACCAAAGATTGCATAACAATAAAGGTCATTCGTTGTTCTTTTAACGGACAGCAAGTTAGAGGTGAACTTAGGCATATATAGAGCTTTAGATTCTTTATCAAATAGCTTCAAATTGCCTATCCCTTTAATGGGTACTCTATCTCCATTAGCAATTAACACATTTTCTCTAGCTGGTTCTATATTGTTAAGTAAATTCGAATTGCTAATCATATGGTGTAAAGCACCCGAATCAACAATTAGAGAGCTAGTAGGTCTATGTGTAAGTAAGCTGTAAGGAGTTTGAGTTATGAGATTGCTACCAGACTCTTTGAATGTTTCCTTTAGTGTGGCAATCGACTTGACAAGAGCTTCCAAGTCCGCTTTCCTCACGTACCCTCCTTGAGCTCCATCCTCGCTTAGCCTAGATGAACCGGCTTGACCATGATTCTCATTGGCTTGAGTAACATTGGCTCTTGGATTTCTTGGACCGGTGAGATGGCTTGGTTTGAGGTAGGGGTGAAGTATCCAACATTGTTCCTTTGTGTGCCCCTTCTTCTTGCAATGCTCACATATCTTGCCTTTCCTTTCATCGGACCCTTTGTAAACACCCTTGTTAGCCATAGGCAACTCCCCCTTGCCTCCAAACAAACCGAGAGACCCTTGCTCTCTTTGGATTTGCGCACACACATCATTAAGGCTAGGAAGCTTCTCCGCACGTAGAATGTGCTTGGTGAGATCATTGAAGGCTGGATTGAGAGTAAGAAGAAGACCAAAGACCTTGTCTTGTTCCCTCCTTTCGTTGATCACATCCATATCCATAGAGTTTGGCCTAAGCATCTCAAGTTCTGCCCACAATGATCGAAATTTACCAAAATGCTTTGTAAACTCCAAGTTTTCTTGGCTTAACTCATTGATAGCCTTCTTTACTTCAAACACCCTAGTGAGATTAGATGTGTTTCCATACACATTCTTAAGTGTAGTCCAAAGGTCAGCAGCCGTGTCACAGTAAGAATAGGCTTCTAGAAGAGGAGTTTCAAGAGAGTTTTGTAGAATGGCCAACACCATTTGATCCTCTTGAAACCATTTAGCCTTAACATCAAGCTTCTCATCGATTGTATCTTCATCATCACTGCTAGAATACTCCTCAAACACCTTTGAACCATCGACAAATCCCCATAAACCTCTACCACAAAGTGCTGTCTTTGTTGTTCTAGCCCAAAGAAGATAGTTTCGTCCTTTCAACATCACCGGAATTGCTAAAGCCTTAGAGTTTTCCATGTTATCAATGATAAAGTTCCTTCCTTTCTATTGTAAGCTAAAAGTAGAGCTATAGAGTGTAGAGCACGAGCAGGTGAAGAACAGTAAAACAATGGAACAGTAACCGAGTTTTGAAAACAAAAGATTAAGACGAGATTAAGGAGAAATTTATGAAGAATCAAGAGATTAAACAAGGATCACGCTCTGATACCATGATAATATTTGCGGAGATTATAAGAAATAGATTGAAGATTAGATAGAGATTAGAAAGAAATGAGGAGAAACATTTTTATTAATGAAGAGGTGTGATGCAATTCAGCTTGAACCAGTAGTTAACGGAGTGCAAAGTGAGTGGAATCAACTCACTGATTCGGATGAGGATACAACTGAGTTGGACCAGCCAAGTGACTACGAAAGGGAACCGGATGAGCTTTTTACTCAAGGCGTTTTGGACCAGGCTGGAGAAGGGGAAATTAGGACCGAAACTTTTGCAACCAAAGACCCATTCCGTTTGTCTAAGGGGCCAATTACTCGGTCCCAAACCAGGAGATTGAATCAAGCCATAATCAGATTGGTTTTCACTAAACCAAGCCCTGATGAAGATCAGAATCATACCAAGCTTTTTAATTATTCAGTCTTTGGTCTTAATTAGTTTTTTTTCTTTCTTTTCGATTTCTACAAATTTAAAGTCTTAAGTTATGTTTTCAAAGAGTCAAAAACGTGTTCTATGTTCTACTTAAACTCTGTTTCGTTTTTAATAAAGATCATTCACTCTTTTGATCAAAATCTATTTTCTAAAACTGTGAATCCTTTGTTCAGCCTTTGAACATCGATTGCTTAGGAGTTAAACCTCTGCAATCTGCCTATTGATCACGTCTGAGTGGTGACCTGCTCGATCATAGGCCATCGAACAAGTGTTTGATCTTCCCATCGATCTGCACTGAAGAGTCACAACCATTCCTTCCTTCTTCCACAATCCATTCAATCTGAACCCGTTTTGCAACAAGGCAACGTAGCAAATCATTGAATTCCCAGTCAAAATCAGTAGCAGATCAGCCCTAATCACCCTCAAGATCATCCAAAGGGATCGAAACCTACATAGGGTTTCATTAAGTGGTATCAGTTTAAACTTGTCCCACCTTTATGCATTTCGTGGTGCCTATAAAAAGCTTGTAATACAACTGAAATAAGATAAGGAGAAAGTTTCTCTCTTCCAAATCTCTTAAACTCTCTACACTCTTTGAATCTCTAAACATAATCTCAACATTCTTTCTATCTTAATTCCGCATATTCTTACATTTTTCATAGTAAGATTTTTAATGAGGCAACATTATCCACAGTCATCCAATCAGAGTTAATCTGCTGTCCACATTTATTGGAGCAGTTTCTCTCTCCTTCATGCAGCATAGAAGAAGCATTCAACCTTCTCTCTCCTTCATGCACGTTTTTACTTTATTCCCAACAGCTAGATTATATCTTCTTCTCATATATATATGTATATCTTGTAAAGATCAGAACTAAGAAAAATACAGACCTTTTCTGTGTTATTCTCTCTATTCTCACTATTCTCTTTACTTCCTTATCATTTTCTACATGGTATCAGAGCCTTAAGATCTATTAATCTTGTTTCTATTCTTCAAATTCCGTTTTATTCTTTGTTTCTATAAATCTGGGTATGGAAAACTCAAAACAAATTACTCTTCCTGTTATTCTCAAAGGAGATAACTATTTACTTTGGTTCAGAACCACCAGAACTGCTCTCTGCAGTCGGGGTCTATGGAATCATATTACTGGCATCCAAAACGTGTCTACTGAAGACCAAGGCAAGGACAAAGGTGTGACAGATGCTGCTAAAGATGCTTCTAAAAAAACTCAAACGTCCAGCCTTAAAACCACAAACCTTGAAGATTCTAAATGGTTTCAGGAAGACCAGATGGTGCTTTATATTCTCCAAAGCTCCCTTGAGCATTCAATCCTTGCTGCCTATTCGTATTCTGAAACAGCAAAGGAACTTTGGGATACTCTAAAAGGGGTCTATGGAAACGTTACAAATCTCAGTCGCATCTTTGAAGTTAAAAAGACGTTGAATTCTCTCCAACAAGAGGAGAAATCGTTCACTAAACACTTTGGTGAATATAGAGCACTATGGGCAGAATTGGAGACCTTGCGTCCTCCAACCACAGATCCGGTGATTCTGAATGAAAGGCGCAAACAAGATCAAGTCTTTGGACTTCGTACTACTCTTAATGACTCACTCAATGGGTTGATTCGTCACATTCTCAGATCTGAAAGACTTCCCAGCCTTAATGAAGTATGTATGCAGATTCAGAAGGAAGAAGGCCTAGCAAACAAAGGCTCCTATCAAAAGAATTCTTTTAACAAGTTTTACTGTGAGCATTGCAAAAGGAAAGGCCACACAAAGGAGACGACGTGATCAGGAAGTCTGATCTTGAGTCTCTCATCAAAAGCATTACCTCTCTAAAAGAATCTGGTACTGCCTTACATACTCTTAAATATCATAAGCATGTTATTGTTGATTCTGGTGCATCTCATCATATGATTAGTGATGCTGTGCTCATAGATAACATTAAACCTGCAAATGGAAATGTTATTATTGCAAATGACCCGAATGTGCCTGTCAAAGGCATAGGAAACCTGAACTGTTTAACAAAGATTCTAAAGCTTTCTATATGCCTGAATTTACTTCTAATCTTATGTCTGGTCAAAGAGCAACTAAAGATCTAGATTGTTTAGTTATTTTTAGTCCTAATGATCTTTGTTTTCAGGATATTAAGACAGAGAACACTATTGGCGAAGGATCAACAAAGAATGGTCTTTACGTTCTTGAAGATCTCAATCCTGTTTCTGTTTATGGCTTTGCTAATAATTCAGTGTGGCATGCTAGACTTGGACATCCTCACAATCAAGCTCTTAAGATTTTACTTCCTAGTATCTCTTTCGAGAATGATAAGTGTGAAGCTTGTATCCTAGGAAAGCATTGCAAATCAGTTTTTTCCAAACTCTTCTACTATTTATGAAAATTGCTTTGATCTTATTCTTTCTGATGTGTGGACTGCTCCTTGTGCAACAAGAGATCAATGCAAATATTTTGTTACTTTTATTGATGAAAAATCCAAGTACACATGGCTAACTCTATTACCTTCTAAAGGCCGTGTTTTTGAAGCTTTTTCTAATTTCCATAGCTATGTCTCAACTCAGTTCAATGCTAAGATTAAAACCTTGCGGACTGATAATGGAGGTGAAAACACAAGCAATGAGTTCAAGGCGTTTATCTCCAAGAATGGCATTGTTCATCAAACCACCTGTCCTTATACGGCTCAACAGAATGGTGTGGCAGAGCGTAAAAACAGTCACCTCATGGAAGTTGCAAGAAGAATGATGTTCCACAAAAATGTTCCCAAACATTTTTGGGGTGATGCTGTTTTGACAGCCTGCTATCTTATCAATAGACTTCCAACCAAATGTCTTAAGGACATTTCTCCATATGAGGTACTAAACAAAATTAAACCTACTGTGGATTTTCTAAAGGTTTTTGGTTGTGTTTGCTATGTTCATGTTCCAGATGATCAGAGGAACAAGCTTCAGCCTAAGAGTACCAAATGCATATTCATTGGATATTCATCAACTCAAAAAGGCTACAAATGCTACCATCCCGAAACCAAAAGGATTTATGTATCTCGTGATGTCAAGTTTGTAGAGGAGAAAAGCTTTTATGAAGAAAAAGACTGGAGCAAGCTAAACGACTTGACTTCTTCCGGATCAAATCTTGTTTCAAGCCATAAGTTTATGCTAGAGAATCTCAACCTACCAAATCACAACAACGAAGATGTCACGCACTCTTAATCTGATGGAGAAGGTGTAAGAACATAACCAAATCATGAAGACACTCAAAATGATAACGTTCCTATTAATGAAGAAGTTCCAAATTCTTCAGAACCTGACGAAAACAAAGAAACTGGTGAGCTAGCTATAACCAAGAAGAAAATGAAGAAGTAGCACATGAAGAAGAATCTGATCAAGTCGTTGAAGATTCTGAAGCTATCGTTTCTGACCATGAAGAAACAACTACATCATCATAAGATTCTAATTTCGAAATAGCTATTCATGAGGATGATTCTCCTCCTCCTCTTCGCAAAAGCACCAGAATTAAGAACGATCCATCCAACTGGATCAATACCCGGGTTTATTATAACAACTCTGCTATTTCTCATCCTATTCAAGCTTATTGTTCTCTAGCTCACCTTCCTACTGATCATCAGGCTTTTCTTAGCAAAATTAACCAGGAAACTGTGCCAAAGACTTATGAGGAAGCAAAAACCAGTAAGGTTTGGACAGGGGCTGTAGATGAGGAGCATGGAGCCATGATAAAGAATGACACTTGGGATGTCGTGGATCTTCCTAAGGGCAAGAAACCAGTTGGATCCAAATGGGTGTTCACAATTAAATACCACAGCAATGGAGACATAGGGAGACATAAAGCTCGGTTGGTTGCAAAAGGGTTCACTCAAACATATGGAGAAGACTATAAAGACACATTTGCTCCTGCTGCAAAACTTCATACGGTACGTGTTGTTCTTTCTCTAGTCACTAACCTTTCTTGGGATCTATGGCAGATGGATGTCAAGAACGCATTTCTTCAAGGAGAACTTGAAGAAGAAGTTTCTATGTTACCACCTCCTGGTATTGAAGTAGAAGAAGGCAAAGTGTTCAAACTGAAAAAGGCTATCTATGGTCTAAAGCAATCTCCACGTGCTTGGTATCACAAGCTGAGTAAGACTCTCCTTGCTCGTGGATTTAAAAGGTCAGAAGCTGATCATTCGCTTTTCACAATTCAGGGGGAAACAGGTATTGTTGTTGTTCTCATTTATGTTGATGATATTATTATTTCGGGTAGTGATAAGGAAGGAATTCAAAATACAAAATCCTTTCTTAAAACTGCTTTTGAAATTAAAGATTTGGGTGAACTAAAGTACTTTCTTGGCACAGAAGTTTGTAGTTCTTCGGAAGGACTGTTTTTATCCCAAAGAAAGTACACACTTGATCTCCTTAGTGAAACAGGAAAGCTAGGAGCTAAACCAGCAAAAACTCCTATTGAAGAGAGTTACAAGGATAGTCGTAAGGGGGAACCTGAGGAGGAACCATACAATAACATTGGACAATACCAAAGAATTGTGGGTAAGCACATTTATCTTACTATCACTCGTCCTGATTTATGTTTTGCTGTGAACCAGGTCAGTCAATGAAAGATTATATGCGGAATTTAGAAATAAAGTATGGAGAATGAAGATTAGAGATGAAGAGAAATGAAACAAGATTAAGGGGAATCTATTTCTTATTAGATTGATGATAAGATGAGTGCATACATCAGATATTTATACTAGAGAAAGATGCTACAATGATGCCATAAAGATGCCATTAAAAGATGCCTTGTACATTTGTCCTTGGATGAGTCATTTGTCCTCCTCCACTTTGTGCTTTATGTCGACATGATGAACAAGGTGCACATAATGGCTGGATGCATAACTGCTGGATAAGGTACCACATGTACGGTGAGGTACAATGAGGTATGGAACCGTACCATGTACGGTAGTTGTACCATTGTACGGCTGACCGTACAGAAAGTACAAATGGTACAGTTTCTCCTCTTGATCAATACTCCCCCTCAAGCTTGACCGTATGAACATAGGCTAAGCTTGGAAACCCGTGAAGCATCACCTCATTAAAAACCTTAAGCATAGAAAACCACGTGGGACAAAACTATGCAAAAGGGAAAAAGAGTGTGATGTCAACGGATAGAGGCCTTGAGATCAAGGGCGTATAAGGTTCACAAGTCTGAGTTTGCCATAGATGTGATTGCAAAATTTGAGACTTGTGGCCTTAGTGAAGATGTCCGCCAATTGGTCTTCACTTCTCGTAAAGCACGGAAGGGTTACTCCTTGCTCGATCTTCTCCCGAACCTTGTGACAATCGACCTCGATGTGTTTAGTCCTTTCATGAAACACCGAGTTGGATGCAATGTGGATCGCGGCTTGCTTGTCACAATGCATAGTCATTGGTGTAGCTTGTTCAATGCCTAAACACTTGAGTAGTCCTTTGAGCCATACGAGTTCGTTGGTAAGCTTTTTCATAGCCCGATACTCGGCTTCCGCGCTTCAACATGACACAACCTTTTGCTTCTTGGTCTTCCAAGTCACCAAATTGCCTCCAATGAACGTGCAATAGCCGGTTATAGATCTCCTATCAATCCTATCTCCAGCCCAATCCGCATCGCAATATCCCACAATTTCGGTGTTGTTGTTCTTTCCCATCCAAATTCCTTGGCCGACACTCCCTTTTAGATATCTAAGGATCCGTTCCACCATGCTCCAATGATAGATCTGGTCTTGTGAGTGTTAGATATATCAACTTCCCAACAATTCTCCGATGTCTTGCAACATCTTTATACGGCTCATCTCCTTCCTCCCCCTTTTGACTGACTTTGTAGCCTTCCTCAAGCGGTGTCTTGGCCGGTTTAGGATCCACTGTCCCTGTCTCATTCAACAAATCAAGTGTGTACTTCCTTTGAGAGAGAGAGGCCTTCCGGAAGTCGGCAAATCTCAATCCCAAGGAAGTACTTAAGCTCTCCAAATCTTTAATATCAAAAACAGTTTTAAGGAAAGATTTAGTATCGCGAATACCTTACTTGTTGTCTCCGGTGATGATTAAATCATCAACATAGATGAGAACCACAATGATACCTTGTGGTCCGTGAAGGGTGAAGAGGGTATGATCCGATTCCGACTTCTTGAAGCCTCTTTCTTTAAGTATGGAGCTCAACTTATAGTACCATGCCCGGGGAGATTGTTTAAGCCCATAGATAGCTTTTAGTAGTCTAAGAACCTTCCCGGGTGCAATTATGTGTTCAAGGCCGGGAGGTGGAGTCATGTAGACTTCTTCTTCAAGCTCCCCTTGTAGAAAGGCATTCTTGACGTCCATTTGCCATAAGTCCCAATCAAGATTGGGGGCTATAGAGAGAACCACCCGAACTGTGTGAAGCTTCGCTACGGGAGCAAACGTGTCCGTGTAGTCCTCGCCATAAGTTTGGGTGAATCCACGGGCCACTAGGCGAGCTTTGTAGCGTTCTATTTCTCCATTACTCAAGTGTTTAATGGTAAACACCCATTTGGAGCTAACCGCCTTCTTTCCTGGAGGAAGGTCCGCTTTATCCCAAGTGTGAGTCCGAATCATAGCTCCTACCTCATCATCAACTGCATCCTTCCACTCCTTGGTTTCCATTGCTTTCTTATAGGATTGCGGAATACAATCTTTCTCAATCATACCAAGAAAAGCTTGAAACTCCATTGGCAAAAAGGCAAGAGAACACATGGCTTGAATCGGATGAGCCTCGGCATGACAATTGAAGTAGACTCTCTTATCTCTCCATGTAGATGGATCACTCTTTGGTCTTGTGCTTCGTCGAAGAGTAGGTTGAATCGGAGGATTGATAGACTCTTGATCGGTCGTAGAAGGAGCACTTTGAGTAGTTGGTGGAATCGGTTGAATTGGCTCTTGATCGGAAGTGGGTTCATGCTCTTCTCCATGAGCATCTTCTTGTGCTTCAGCTTCTTCATGAACACTTTCTTCAACACTTTCCTCTTTCTCCACTGGTTGGTAACACGTTCCGTGAAGTTGCCTCCGGAGGTAGACCATTGGTTGGTGGAGTTGGTGCATTATTGGTAGGTGCCCTTGGTGATGGATAGGTTTCGAGTTGGTTTAACAAGAATTGTAGACTTGTTGTTCGGTCCGATGATGAGGCTAGGTCTTTCAAGTTTTCCTAATCCTTCTTCTCATAGTAACCGTGATCTTCAAGGAACTTCACATCACGAGATACGTGTGTCCGATTGTTGATGGGATCATAGCATTTGTAGCCCTTTTGTATTGTTGAACATCCGAGGAACATGCACTTGGTGCTCCTTGCATCCAGCTTATTCCTCAATTCTCCGGGCACTAATACAAAACAAACACACCCAAAAACTCTTAGATGTCCAAGTGATGGTTTGGTTTTGTTGAGTACCTCAAATGGTGAGATGTCCTCAAGAACTTGAGTTGGTGTTCGGTTGATAAGGTAGCATGCCATCATCACCGCATCACCCCAAAATCTCTTAGGGGCGTCGGTATGAAACATCATTGATCTTGATACTTCCATTAGGTGCCGATTCTTCCTCTCGGCTACCCCATTTTGTTGTGGGGGTGTATGGACAGCTCGTTTGGTGCATTATGCCATGCTTTGAGAGGTGTTCTTTGAATCGATGACTTGTATACTCTCCTCCATTATCTGTTCTAAACACTTTAATCTTGGCATTGAAATGGTTAGTGATGTAGTTTTGAAAGTTAAGGAATGCATCAAACACCCTATGTTTAGATGGAAGAAGTGTAACCCATGTGTATTTTGATTTCTCATCTTTGAAAGTTACGAAATACTTGTTATTATCTCTAGATAGGCAAGGTGCTGTCCAAACATCCGAATGAACCAAATCAAACCAATTCTCATAAAGTGTAGACGATTTAGGAAAAACGGATTTGCAATGTTTACCAAGAATACAAGCCTCACAACTAGAGTTATCAAAGGAAACATTTGGTAACATAAGCTTAAGTGCACGATAATGAGGGTGTCCTAATCTAGCATGCCACATTTTATTTGATGAAACGTCTAAACATGACTTGAAAGTATTCGGTGAAGTATCTTCTATCACATAGAGTTCATCCTTAGTACCACCTTCTCCAATCACTCTACCACTTTCAATATCCTGAAAATAAACGTCATTAGGCCCAAATATAGCATAGTAATTAAGGTCCTTAATAGCCCTTTTAACCGATAACAAATTTGATGTGAACTTAGGCATGTAAAGTGCTTTAGAATCCTTATCAAATAGTCTTAAATTTCCGGTTCCATCTATGGGTACTCTATCACCATTTGCTATTATCACACTACCCTTAGCCAGTTCGATATTGTTGAGTAAGGTTGCATTACTAATCATATGGTGTGAAGCACCCGAATCAACAATTAAGGAACTACTCGGTCTATGGGTGAAGAACGTTTTACCGGATTCTTTTAGTGAGGCAATGGATTTGATGATCGCCTCTAAGTCTGATTTCCTTACATAGTCTCTGTATGCCATCTCTTCTCCTTGCTTTGATGAACCGGCTTGACCTTGTTCATCCTTGGCTTGAGTGATGTTGGCTCTCGGATTCCTAGCAGCATTGTGATTGTTTGGCTTGAGATGCGGATGGAGAATCCAACATTGTTCCTTGGTATGTCCCTTCCTCTTGCAATGCTCGCACACCTTGGTCTTCCTTTCTTCAAACTTGTAGACACCTTTGTTGGCTGTTGGAAGCTCCCCCTTACCGCCGAACTAGCCAAGTGATCCTTGTTCTCTTTGAATTTGGGAGCATACTTCATCAAGGCTTGGTAGCTTTTCTGCCCTCAAGATGTGCTTGATGAGATCATTGAAAGGTGGATTCAAGGTAAGTAGAAGGCCAAAGACCTTATCGTGTTCCCTCCTTTCATTGATGATGTCAACATCCATAGAGTTTGGCCTAAGCATCTCAAGTTCTGCCCAAAGTGACCGATATTGGTTTACACGATTTAAGCTCTATGGGTGATGGTTTACACATATTTAAGTTGTTCTTAAGAACATTTGTGCTTTGTGTAAACTCTATTAGTGCCTTTTTACTATTCTAGATATTTGTTAAATCTAATTGTATGTATAAACACTTGCTTGAAGACACATGGAACTTTAATGAGAATAATTTCTCTCTTATCCTCTCTCTCTCTCTAACCACGAAAATATCCATCTCTCTCTCTTGTTCTTGATCAAGATCTCTTTATTCTCTTCTAAATCTAACATGGTATCAGAGCAATAAGCTATTAAAGACCTACTTCTGCAAATCTCTCTGTTTTTTTTCCCTCTGTTCTTGTTCTGTTTTCACCCTGTGTCTTCTGCAACAAACCATCAATGGAGAATCATAAACAAATGACTTTACCTGTTGTTCTCAAAGGAGAAAACTATTTGCTGTGGTCAAGAACCACACGAACTGTTCTGAAGAGCCGTGGGTTGTGGGAGCATGTTGATGACTCTCTAAAGGTGTCCCTGGACAAAGGCAAAACCACAGCTGGTGAAGAAGGTGTGGAGCCTTCAAGTAAAGCTGGATCTGTTGGATCTTCAAGTGTAGCCCGATCTGAGCAGGATGATCCCAAGTGGATTCAAGAGGATCAGCTTGTTCTAGCTGTTCTTCAGAGTTCTTTGGAGCCATCTATCCTTGCAGCTTACTCATATGCTGAAACTGCAAAGGAGTTGTGGGACACTCTCTTGGGTGTTTATGGTAATACCTCAAATCTGAGAAGGATTTTTGAGGTGAAAAAGGCATTGAATGAACTCCAACAAGAAGGGAAGCCACTCAAGAGGTTATTTGGTGAATTCAGAAACTTATGGGCTGAGCTGGAGATGCTAAGGCCACCCATCATAGATTTGAGTGTGATAATGGAGAGGAGAGAGCAGGATCAGGTGTTTGGTCTACTTCTCACTCTCAATGGATCATTCTCTGGTTTGATTCATCACATCTTAAGGTATGAAAAGCTGCCTACCTTAAATGAAGTCTGTATGATGATTCAAAAAGAAGAAGGATCAAAGAGTCTCTTTCAAGGGACAAGTGAGACGGCTTATATGAGTCAAGGAGCTTATCAACAAACAGATAGAAGAACTAGCTGGGTGTGTGAACACTGCAAGAAAGCAGGTCATACCAAGGAGAAGTATTGGGTTCTCCATCCACAATTGAGGTTGTGTGAACACTGCAAGAGAGCAGGTCATATCAAGGAGAAGTGTTGGGTTCTTCATCCTCATTTGAAAGAGAAAACCTCGGGGCAGATGTCTAGAGGGCGTGCAGGAGTTGCTAATGCTAGTGGTGATGATATGGTGAGGAAATCAGACCTAGATGCTCTTATCAAGAGCATTACCAAACTGACTGAATCTGGTAAGAGCTTTCTTTCCTCTAAACCTTCTAAACCCATTATAGTAGACTCTGGTGCTTCTCATCACATGATTAGTGATCCATGTTAAACCGGATCAGTAAGGTTACGGTTTATTGATCATGACGTGATGATCATCATGACTTGATGATCACGTTAATTCTGAACGGTTCAGAATGTTGAATAAACATTCTAGAAGCTGCTGTGCAAGTTATGGAATCAAGAAATAGCTGTTAGGATTCAAATAAAGCTGTTGGAGACAAAAAGGGAGGCTGCACGTTTTTACAAGAAGGAGTGCACATACCTTGAGCCTTGTGAGACATTGAGCTGTGTGTGAGTGTCTTGGGGAGTGTGATATCAGTTTAAACTTGTCTCACCTTTATGCATTTCGTGGTTCCTATATATTTGTCTTGTAACAACTGATTTTAAGTAATGAGAACTGATTCTTCTCTTCTCTCATTCACATTCTCCATTCTGTTCTAATTCTCCATTTCGATACTTCAATCTATTTCTATTCTCTACATTCCGCAATTCTCACATGGTATCAGAGCTTGTAGTCTTGAATCTGTCTGTTTAAACTATTTCCTTTCTCTTTTAAACACGTTTTTTTCTCTTGTTGCTTTCTGTTCATTGCAAACCAGAACAGATTTCTACCATTTCTGGGTGAAATTGAGCTGTTCTAGTTAAGAATGGAAGGGAATAAGATGATTTCACTACCTGTTGTGCTCAAGGGAGCAGAAAACTATTTGCTTTGGGCGAGAACTGCCAAAGCTGTGTTGTGTGGAAGGAAGCTATGGAGTCATGTTGAGAACTCCAAGGCGCCAACTGTTAAGAACAAAGAAGGAAAGGAGGTTCCATCTGATTCTGAGGCGTGGTTTCAAGAGGATGAGGTGGTACTCTCCACTCTTCAAGGTTCCTTGTCCACCTCTGTACTTGAGGCTTATTCTTACTGTGAAGGAGCTAATGAACTGTGGGACACATTAAAGAATGTGTTTGGAAATGTCTCCAACCTCACCAGGGTGTTTGAGGTTAAACGAGCCATCAACAACCTTTCACAAGGTGATTTGGGGTTCAATGATTTCTTTGGGAAGTTCAGAAGCTTGTGGGCCGAGCTGGAAATGCTAAGACCAGCCACACTTGAAGCTTCCATTCTGAATGAGAGGAGAGAACAAGATAAAGTCTTTGCCCTTCTCATGGTGTTGAATCCAGTGTTTAATGACCTCATCAAGCACTTGCTAAGGGCTGAGAAGCTACCAAGCTTGGATGAAGTATGTGCTCAAATTCAGAAGGAACAAGGCTCATTGGGCTTATTTGGGAGTAAAGGCAGCGAACTGGTCATGGCTAACAAAGGCGAATTGATGGCTGCAAACAAAGGCGCTTATGGGGCAGAAGAAAGAGAGGTGTGGATCTGTGAGCATTGCAAGAAGAAGGGACATCTCAAGAGCAAATGCTGGATACTATATGATATGACCGTGGCTAGCAAGGAAACAGAAGCTGCAGAGGAACCGGAGATAGTGGGACGGATCACTCGCTCAAGAGCTAAGGAGATGGCCAAGGAAGCTCATTCACTCATAGCTGAAGGGTCATTCAATCTACCGAGGATCCAAGTCTTCAACATATTCACCTTGAAGACTTCACCCGGTAATGACAACTAAATAACTTAGGTGTGCAGTCTGTACTCTTTTTCCCATGTTGAGTTTTGTCCCATTGGGTTTTATCATCATGGTTTTTAACGAGGCAGATGAATCACTACGTCGAGTTATTTAGGAGTCATTACTAATGGGTGATAAGGTACAAGTCACTATGGCTTAGTACTTAGTTATTTTAGAGGTACACCAATTAGGAACCGTAAGGTTGGGACGCCTCGCTGTTTTTAATTAAAGTTCAAACGCTTTGTTGTTTATTTTCAAACGCTGTGTTGTTTGGGTTTCATGTCTCTAGGGTTGATTATAAAACCCATGTGACGCCATCTTAGGTTGTTTTAGCGAAGAACTTTTATGCCAGCAGCAATATCGATTTTCTTCTCTCACTTTGATTCTTGAATGCGTTCTTTGAATCTGAGTTTCAATACACGTTGTGATTCTGAAACTCTTCTATCTGTTCTAATCCACCTTTTCACCTAAATAACTATCCGTAATAATCATTCTCTTCACCTCTCATTCACACCACCATCACAGCCACAATATCATCACGTCTCATCATCATCACCATTCGCTGTTCATTGCTCCATTGTCGCATCTGTTCATCACCCTAATCACATTCGAATTCACCTCCATTCCTTACCATCGTTGCTGTCAAATTCGGACCAGCATCATCACGCCTTCATCCTCCATATTCGCTTCACTTTCAGCCTTTCTTCGGGGTTGATCACATGGGATTACATCAAGTGGTATCAGAGCCAACTCTGTGCCAAAGGCTGAGCAATTCTAAACCCTAATCTCGTTTTATTTGTTATTTTCGATTTTGTTTGTTTGGTTTTGTTTCGATTCCTAGTTGTTTTAGGAATTAGTTTCGAAATTCCTTGTAGCAATAGGATTCTGTTTTATGGTGATTTCTAGTTGAATTAGGACTGATTTTTCTGTTAGGAGTTCTACTAGTTTTTAGGATTAGAGATCACGTTTTTAGAGCCTTCTTTGTGTTGTTAGTTGTTGATGCACTTATATTGTTATAGTTTTACCTGTGCTATTTCTCCTTATAAGGACTTGTTACTGTGAGTTATTTAAATTATTTCAGGTACAATGGAGCTGTCTGCAGAAGCTATGGAAGCTTTAAATCAAGCCATGCTCCAGCAGATCAAAGAATCAAATCAGCTAATGTCTACTCAATTCCAGCAACAGATGGAGCAGCTCAATAACAAATTTGAGAAGCAAATCAAGGATATTGCGCAAGCATCTAGTGCTACAGACCCAGAATCATCAGAACCGCCTAGTCCTAATGAAGCTATACGCCGCGCCAAGGGTAAAGCACACGTGGGAGCATCCTCTAAGCAGCCACGAACTAGAACAGCAAGATCACCTCTGGGAGGTAGCAAAACCGTGTTCAATCAGAGGAGAAACACAGAAAATACAGAAAGAGAGCATCATCGGACTGGTAGAGCACCTACACGTCCACACCGTCGAGCTGAACAAGTAGCTGGGCATCGTGTGTATATGGAATCAGATTTTGACTACTCAGAAGAAGATGAAGCTTCAAGTCACAGCCTAGAGACATTAAGAAGAGACAGAAACAGAGGCAATGGCAGAGACTATGATCCTTTGAGGAAGCAGCTGAATAATCTCAAGATTCAGTATCCAACTTTTCATGGTACCAATGACCCAGAGACTTATCTAGACTGGGAAAGGAAGATGGAATCAAACTTTCAGGTTCAAGGTACTTATGAGCTGAACAAGGTGAAGATAGCCATCTCAGAATTCAATGGTTATGCATTGTTGTGGTGGGAACAGTTGGGACTCACTAGACAGCGACAGAGAGAGCCTGCCATTACTACTTGGGATCAGCTAGTCACACAGATGAGGAAGAAGTTCGTTCCTGCACACTACCAGAGAGAGACTCTCAGCAAGCTTAGGCGTCTTATACAAGGCACTAAGTCAGTAAGAGATTACTATCAGGAGCTGGAAACTTTAATGATCAGAGCTGACTTGGGAGAAGGTGAAATCATGGTGATGTCAAGGTTTCTTGGGGGATTGAACAGAGAGATTCAAGACAAGGTAGAGCTACTGAATTATGAAGATGTACAAGAGATGGTACACAAAGCAGAGTTGATTGAATCGCAGCTCAAGAGAAAGAATGTGAGGCCTACTTTTACTTCTAACATCCCAAAACCAAGAGAATTCAGCAAGCCAGCCTATACCAAAGACGCCAAACCAGCTACAGCTACTGTCAAAGAAGAGGTTAAGATCGAATTCAGACCCAAGAGTGGAACTTCTATAAGCCACATCAGGTGCTTTAAATGCCAAGGAATGGGGCATTACTCCAGGGACTGTCCTAATAAGAAGATGTTTCTGCTACAAGAGGGGGGAGAGATTGTGCCTCAAGACAGTTCAGAGAGTGAACCAGAATCAGAGTTAGGAGATGGAGATGAAGCAGCAGCAATGGGAGAGATGTTAGTGGCACGCAGAACATTAAGTGTTCAAATTCATCCAGATGATAGAGGACAACGTGAGAATCTCTTTCACACCAGATGTGTAGTTCAAGACAAGGTCTGTACCTTGATTGTTGATGGTGGTAGCTGTACCAATGCTGCTAGTGAAGAGATGGTAAAGAAGCTTAATCTCCAGACCACTTCACATCCTAGGCCATATCAGTTACAGTGGCTGAACAACAAGGGAGCTCTAACTGTGTCTCAGCAAGTAGTAGTTAAGCTAGCGATTGGGAGATATGAAGATGAATTGCTGTGTGATGTGATTCCAATGAAGTCAAGTCACATCCTATTGGGCAGGCCATGGCAGTTCGATAGAAGAGTCTTTCATGATGGCTATACAAACAAGCAATCCTTTGAGTTCAAGGGACGCAAGATCACTCTTCTGCCACTCACGCCGAGCGAAATATACCAAGATCAGCTTCATATGAATCGTAAAGATACAGAGAAAGTGTCTAACAGCCTGTACATCAATCACAGCGAATTCAGCAAGATATTTGATCCAGAGATGACAACATTCATGTTTGTGTACAGAGAGACACTCACCAGCACTAAACCAGCAGCAGAGCTTCCACATGAGATGATAGAGATCATCGAAGAGTATAAGGATGTTTTTCCCGAAGAGATACCTCCAGGGTTACCTCCAATACGTGGAATAGAACACCAAATCGATTTGGTTCCAGGATCAGCTCTACCAAACAGACCAGCTTACAGGACCAATCCTGTAGAGACAAAGGAATTACAGAAACAAGTAGAAGAGCTGATGAGCAAGGGACATATCAGAGAGAGTTTAAGTCCATGTGCAGTACCGGTGTTGCTAGTTCCAAAGAAAGATGGGTCATGGAGGATGTGCGTTGACTGCAGAGCCATTAACAATATCACAGTGAAGTACAGACATCCTATTCCAAGGCTTGATGATATGCTGGATGAGTTATGTGGATCAGCAATCTTCTCGAAAATCGATTTGAAGAGTGGGTATCATCAGATCAGAATGAAGGAAGGGGATGAGTGGAAAACTGCTTTCAAGACCAAGCAAGGGCTGTACGAATGGCTAGTCATGCCGTTTGGCCTCACCAATGCTCCCAGCACCTTCATGCGCTTAATGAACCATGCTCTTAGACCCTTCATAGGCGTCTTCGTGGTAGTCTACTTCGATGATATCCTCATTTACAGCAAAGGTCTGGAAGAACACTTAGAACACATCCGCCAAGTTCTAAATGTTCTTCGTTCTCAATCCCTGTTTGCAAATTATTCTAAGTGTTCATTCTGTACTACTGAGGTTATCTTTCTAGGTTTTATTGTTAGTGCAGAAGGAGTTAGAGTTGACGATGAGAAGATCAAGGCGATAAAGGAATGGCCTGCACCTAAAAACGTGGCAGAAGTCAGGAGCTTTCATGGCTTAGCAGGATTTTACAGGAGATTCGTTCAAGACTTCAGCACCATAGCAGCGCCATTAACAGAAGTTATCAAGAAGGACGTTGGATTTAGATGGGGAGAAGCACAAGAGATGGCGTTCACAGCCTTAAAAGAGAAGCTTATCAAAGCCCCTATCTTAGTACTTCCTGATTTCATGAAAACTTTTGAGATTGAATGTGATGCCTCCGGAGTGGGTATAGGTGCTGTTTTGATGCAGGATAGGAAACCAGTTGCTTACTTCAGTGAGAAGCTAGGAGGATCGACTTTAAACTATCCTACCTATGACAAGGAGCTGTATGCATTGGTCCGAGCTCTTCAAACGTGGCAGCACTACTTATGGCCCAAAGAATTCGTCATCCACACAGATCATGAGTCTTTGAAGCATCTTAAAGGCCAACAGAAACTCAACAAGAGACACGCTAGGTGGATGGAGTTCATAGAAACTTTCCCATACATCGTTAAGTACAAGAAAGGTAAGGATAATGTAGTCGCAGATGCATTATCCAGAAGGTACACTCTTGTTTCTACTTTGGCTTCTAAACTAGACGGTTTTGAACATATAGTAGATCTCTATGAAACTGACATTGATTTTGCTGAGAGCTATGGTAAATGCCATAAGTTTGCATTTGAAAAATATTATAGGCAGGATGGATATCTGTTTTATAACAATCGCTTGTGCATACCACGAGGCTCCATAAGAGAACTACTAGTTAGAGAAGCTCATGGAGGTGGACTAGCTGGACATTTTGGAGTATCAAAGACTCTACGTGGACTGCAAGATCACTTCTACTGGCCTCACATGAAGTCAGACGTGGAGAAGGTTTGTTCTAGGTGTGCTATTTGTAAAATGGCAAAGGGTAAAGTACAGCCTAACGGTTTGTACATCCCTCTCCCTATTCCGTCTCAACCCTGGACTCATATATCTATGGACTTTGTACTTGGCTTACCTCGAACCAGGAATGGTAGAGATTCTATCTTTGTTGTGGTTGACAGGTTTAGCAAGATGGCTCACTTCATCGCTAGTCACAAGACAGATGATGCTGTTAGTGTAGCTAATTTATTTTTCAGGGAAGTGGTACGTCTGCATGGTATGCCTCAAGTGATCGTTTCAGACAGAGATACAAAGTTCTTAGGACATTTCTGGAGAACGTTATGGGCTAAACTAGGGACCAAGCTGTCATTCTCAACCACATGTCACCCACAAACAGATGGGCAAACCGAAGTGGTGAACAGGACGCTATCTACACTCCTTAGGACTTTAGTGAAAAGCAACATCAAGTCATGGGAAGAGTGTCTACCACACGTAGAGTTTGCTTACAATCACGCTAAGCATTCTGCTACTCTATTCTCTCCTTTTGAAATCGTTTATGGCTTTAATCCACAATCACCTCTAGACTTGATCCCTTTACCTTTAAGTGTGAAGTGTAGCTTTGATGGCAAAGAAAAGGCTGAACAGGTCAGGAAGATACACGCTAAAGCTAAGGAGAATATAGAGAAGAAGACTAACCAGTACGAGAAGCACGCGAACAAGGGCAGAAAGGAGCTAGTGTTCGAGGAAGGAGACTTGGTGTGGATTCATCTACGCAAGGATAGGTTCCCAGAAGAACGGAAGAGCAAGCTGAAGCCACGAGTAGACGGACCATTTGAAATCATCAAGAAAATCAACAACAACGCCTATCAGATTGATCTCCAAGGTAAGTATAACATATCTCCATCGTTCAACGTTTCTGACTTGCTTCCTTATATTGCAGATTCAGATTTGAGGACAAATCCTTTTGAAGAGGGGGAGGATGATATGACCGTGGCTAGCAAGGAAACAGAAGCTGCAGAGGAACCGGAGATAGTGGGACGGATCACTCGCTCAAGAGCTAAGGAGATGGCCAAGGAAGCTCATTCACTCATAGCTGAAGGGTCATTCAATCTACCGAGGATCCAAGTCTTCAACATATTCACCTTGAAGACTTCACCCGGTAATGACAACTAAATAACTTAGGTGTGCAGTCTGTACTCTTTTTCCCATGTTGAGTTTTGTCCCATTGGGTTTTATCATCATGGTTTTTAACGAGGCAGATGAATCACTACGTCGAGTTATTTAGGAGTCATTACTAATGGGTGATAAGGTACAAGTCACTATGGCTTAGTACTTAGTTATTTTAGAGGTACACCAATTAGGAACCGTAAGGTTGGGACGCCTCGCTGTTTTTAATTAAAGTTCAAACGCTTTGTTGTTTATTTTCAAACGCTGTGTTGTTTGGGTTTCATGTCTCTAGGGTTGATTATAAAACCCATGTGACGCCATCTTAGGTTGTTTTAGCGAAGAACTTTTATGCCAGCAGCAATATCGATTTTCTTCTCTCACTTTGATTCTTGAATGCGTTCTTTGAATCTGAGTTTCAATACACGTTGTGATTCTGAAACTCTTCTATCTGTTCTAATCCACCTTTTCACCTAAATAACTATCCGTAATAATCATTCTCTTCACCTCTCATTCACACCACCATCACAGCCACAATATCATCACGTCTCATCATCATCACCATTCGCTGTTCATTGCTCCATTGTCGCATCTGTTCATCACCCTAATCACATTCGAATTCACCTCCATTCCTTACCATCGTTGCTGTCAAATTCGGACCAGCATCATCACGCCTTCATCCTCCATATTCGCTTCACTTTCAGCCTTTCTTCGGGGTTGATCACATGGGATTACATCACTATACCCTCATCTCAAGCCTAATCATGGGAGAGACCAAAGGAAACCGAGAGCCAATGCAGCTACAAGCTCACACGAAGCTGCTGGGTCATCAATTCAGCCTAATGACAGTGAAGGAGCAGCCATGAGAGCTTCAGCCGAGTATGTGAAGAAATCCGACCTTGACATCCTCATCAAAGCCCTTAAAGAATCTGGTAACCCAATACAAGCCTTTAGTCTTAATGCATTGCATAAACATGATCTAAGAAGTGTTGCTAATCATGTTTTAAGTGATAAACCTCTAATCGTTGATTCTGGTGCAAGCCATCATATGATTAGTGATGCTAAGTTGATGAGTAACATTAAACCGGCTTTAGAGAACGTAATTATTGCAAATGGTGAAAAGGTTAAGATTGAAGGAATTGGGAACCTTAAGTTATTCAATAAGGAATCTAAGGCCTTTTATATGCCATCCTTCACATCCAATCTACTGTCCATTAAGAAAGCCACTTCTGATTTGAATTGTTATGCCATATTCAGTCCTAATGAAGTTTTCTTTCAGGATATTGAGTCAAGTAAGCTCCTTGGGCAAGGAACAACTAAGAATGGTCTCTATGTTCTTGAAGACACTAAACCATCACCTTTATCTAATGCTTTTGTGTTTACTTCTGCTCTTGATAATAATGCATTGTGGCATGCTAGATTAGGCCATCCTCATCATAGAGCTTTAAGTTTGATGTTACCAAATGTTAAGTTTGAGAATAATGCTTGTGAAGCTTGTATTTTGGGTAAACATTGCAAAACTGTTTTTCCCAAATCTTCTACTATTTATGAGAAATGTTTTGATCTAATTCATTCTGATGTGTGGACCTCTCCTTGCATGTCTAGAGAAAATCATAAGTATTTTGTTACTTTCATTGATGAAAAATCAAAATACACTTGGATTACATTATTGCCCTCAAAGGATAGAGTCTTAGAGGCGTTTATTAACTTTCAAAACTATGTGACTAACCACTATAATGCTAAGATCAAAGTTTTGAGATCAGATAATGGAGGGGAGTACACTAGTCAAGCATTCAAACAACATTTGAACAAATACGGCATTGTGCATCAAACAAGCTGTCCCTATACCCCTCAACAGAATGGGGTTGCTGAACGGAAGAACAGGCACCTCATGGAAGTAGCCCGGTCCTTGATGTTCCACATGAACGTGCCTAAGAGATTTTGGGGGGATGCCGTGGTCACGGCCTGTTATTTGATTAACAGGCTGCCCACTAAAGTCCTTCAAGATGTCTCTCCATTTGAGGTATTAAATCTATCCAAACCTTCAATTGATTACCTAAAAGTGTTTGGTTGTGTTTGCTTTGTTTTAATACCAGGAGAACAAAGGAACAAACTCGATGAAAAGAGCACAAAAGGCATGTTCATTGGCTACTCTATCAATCAAAAGGGTTATAAGTGCTACATTCCAGAGACAAGAAGAGTTCTGGTTTCTAGAGATGTCAAGTTCATTGAGACAAGGGGGTTTTTATGAAGAAAGGAATTGGGAGAACTTGAAAGACTTATCTCATTCAACCTCTGATCGGGCCGTCACTCTTCGAACCCTCTTGGAGACCTTGCGAGGAGGAAACATGCCAGCCGCATCTCCTTCCCCAACGGCTACTCAAGAACAAATGGGAGCAGAAACCCAAGATGAAGAGGTGGAATCCGAGGCTGAAACTGACACGGAAGTGCACAATGAAGAAATGGGAGAAGGGAACATGGAAGACGTTTACAACATCTCTCCACAGCAACCTGGATCGGATTCTCATGTACTGCCGCAGCCGCATCAGTCGCCGCTTAGTCCGCGGCAGCCGCAGCCCAGTCCTCAGCAACTACATCCTCTTCCGAGCCAACATGATCTCCAGCCTCAATCTGAGCTGGAACAACCTGTTGCTCCCCAAATCAGTGAGCCAGTCCTTCGAAGAAGCCACAGGATAAGGCAGCCCACATCAAATTGGATCAACACGAGGGTGTATTACAACAACCAGGCTGTTGCTCATCCAATGCAGGCGGTTTGTTCACTAGCTCACGTTCCGGAGGAGTATCAAGTCTTCATTGGAGTTCTGGACAAAGAGGAGATTCCAAAAACGTACGAGGAGGCAACGGAGCTCAAGGTTTGGCGTGATGCAGTTGGTGATGAGAAACAAGCAATGGAAAGAAACCACACTTGGGATGAGGCTGATCTCCCAAGGAAGAAGAAGACAGTGAGTTCCAAATGGGTCTTTACTATCAAATACTATAGCAATGGGGAGATAGAACGGCACAAGGCAAGGCTGGTGGCTAGGGGTTTCACTCAAACGTATGGTGAAGACTATAGAGAAACCTTTGCTCCGGTGGCTAAGCTTCACACCATCAGAGTTGTGTTATCCCTTGCTACGAATTTGGAATGGGAGCTATGGCAGATGGATGTGAAGAATGCATTCCTTCAAGGGGAGTTAGAAGAAGAGGTCTACATGACTCCCCCACCAGGCGTGTTTGTTACCCCGGGCAAAGTGTTGAAGTTGAGGAAAGCAATTTATGGTCTGAAACAGTCACCTAGGGCATGGTACCGAAAGTTGAGCATAACTCTCTTGGACCGCGGATTTAGAAGATCAGAGGCTGATCACACTCTCTTCACCCTTCAAAGCCAAACAGGTATTATAGTCATTCTCATATATGTGGATGATATAATCATCTCTGGGAATGACAAGGTTGGTATTCAAGAAACTAAAGATTACTTAAAATCAGTCTTTGATATCAAAGACCTTGGGGAACTAAGGTACTTCCTTGGGATTGAAGTGTGCAGATCAAAGGAAGGTCTCTTCCTTTCCCAAAGGAAGTACATTCGTGATCTTGTGAATGAAACAGGTTTGATGGATGCAAAACCAGCAAGAACACCATTGGAGGATGCATATAAAGCTAACCAACAGGGGGAGAATGAAGATAGCCTCTTTGAGGATGCAAAGCTCTACCGGCGCTTGGTTGGTAAGCTTATATACCTTACAATAACTCGTCCCGACTTGTGTTTTGCTGTGAACCAGGCGAGCCAACATATGCAAGCTCCAAGACTGTCTCATTGGAAGATGGTGAACCGGATTCTAAGATACATCAAGGGAACTTCGGAACAAGGAATCTGGATGGGTTGCAATGGAAGCTCAGGGATAGTGGGTTATTGCGATGCTGATTGGGCTGGTGATAGAGTAGATAGAAGATCTACTACAGGCTATTGCACGTTCATTGGTGGTAACTTAGTTACATGGAAGAGCAAGAAGCAAAAGGTGGTGGCCTGTTCGAGTGCTGAAGCTGAATATAGAGCAATGAGAAGACTTACAACTGAACTGATGTGGTTGAAGATGCTCCTCACGGATTTGGGCATAGAAACCTCAAAACCAATCACCATGCACTGTGACAATCAATCCGCAATCCACATTGCGTCAAACCAAGTGTTCCATGAAAGGACAAAGCATATAGAGGTGGACTGCCACAAGGTTAGAGAGCAAATGGAGTTAGGAGTGATTCTTCCTTGCTACACAAGAAGCTCGGATCAGTTGGCGGATATATTCACCAAGGCAACAAGCTTGAAGACTTGTGAGTTTATATGTGAGAAGATGGGTCTCATAAGTCTTCCAAGCTCAGAATCCTCTAAGTAAAGAGCTTACACTCTTTTTCCCTAAGTGCGGTTTTGTCCCATTGGGTTTTCCACACATAGGTTTTTAATGAGGTAAGCTTCTTAACTTCCAAGCTAAGTCTCAAGCTTCCTTATGACTTAGCTTGAGGGGGAGTGTTAAACCGGATCAGTAAGGTTACGGTTTATTGATCATGACGTGATGATCATCATGACTTGATGATCACGTTAATTCTGAACGGTTCAGAATGTTGAATAAACATTCTAGAAGCTGCTGTGCAAGTTATGGAATCAAGAAATAGCTGTTAGGATTCAAATAAAGCTGTTGGAGACAAAAAGGGAGGCTGCACGTTTTTACAAGAAGGAGTGCACATACCTTGAGCCTTGTGAGACATTGAGCTGTGTGTGAGTGTCTTGGGGAGTGTGATATCAGTTTAAACTTGTCTCACCTTTATGCATTTCGTGGTTCCTATATATATGTCTTGTAACAACTGATTTTAAGTAATGAGAACTGATTCTTCTCTTCTCTCATTCACATTCTCCATTCTGTTCTAATTCTCCATTTCGATACTTCAATCTATTTCTATTCTCTACATTCCGCAATTCTCACAATCCAGAGCTCCTCTCCAATGTTAAACCTCATCTTGGAAAGGTAACTATAGCAAATGGGGAGGATGTGTTGATTAGAGGAATTGGAAACTTAGAGCTGTTTAAGACGAATACAGATGCTCTTTATATGCCTGAGTTTGCTTCTAACTTGTTATCAGTTCAGAAAGCCACTAAGGACCTTGATTGCTTGGCTGTGTTTAGTCCTGATGATGTATGGTTTCAGGATAACAAGTCTGGAAAGACCATTGGATCAGGTTGCGCAAAGGATGGTCTCTATGTTTTGGACAAGCAACCAATTGGAATAGCTCACTCAGCAATGAGCACTAGTAGTACCAGTTCTGTTTGGCATGCACGCTTGGACATCCTCACTTGAAGGTTCTAAAGCTTGCTTTGCCAAATCTGAATCTTGTAGATCACGTTTGTGAAGCTTGTATCTTAGGGAAGCATTGTAGAACTGTTTATCAAGACTCATCAACTGTTTATAATGAGTGCTTTGATCTAGTTCACTCTGATGTATGGACAGCTCCCTGTACTTCTAAAGATCAATATAAGTATTTTGTTTCCTTCATTGATGAGAAATCTAAGCACACATGGGTGACACTTCTCTCATCAAAG
This sequence comes from Arabis hirsuta, assembly GCA_964056655.1. NCBI lineage: Eukaryota > Viridiplantae > Streptophyta > Magnoliopsida > Brassicales > Brassicaceae > Arabis > Arabis hirsuta. Next base: position 19,956,367 of record OZ053302.1, on the reverse strand, counting down.
AGTAATGTTTTAGAAGCATTCTCCAAGTTCTACAACTATGTGATGACTCAGTTTGGAGTTAAGATTAAGACTCTAAGAAGTGATAATGGTGGTGAGTACATAAGCAGCAAGTTTAAGGAGTTTGTGAGCAATCATGGCATAGTTCATCAAACATCCTGTGCGTATACTCCTCAGCAGAATGGAGTAGCAGAAAGGAAAAATAGACATCTAATGGAGGTAGCAAGAACCATGATGTTTGAGAGGAATGTTCCTAAAAGGTATTGGGGGGGGATGCAGTGATGACTGCTTGCTATCTCATTAACAGGCTACCCACCAAGAACCTTGAGAATGCTTCTCCATATGAGGTATTGCATAAGGCAAAACCTGTCATTGATCACTTGAGAGTGTTTAGCTGTGTGTGTTATGTATTTGTTCCAGAAGCTCAAAGGAACAAGTTGGAGCCTAAGAGTGTCAAGTGTATGTTTATTGGGTATTCACCTACTCAAAAGGGTTACAAATGCTACAACATTGACACCAAGAGAATGTATGTATCGAGAGAAGTCAAGTTTGATGAAGAGAAGGGCTTCTTTGGTGATGAAAATTGGGATGAGCTGAAAGATCTTGCCTCCTCCAACGACAGAGCTGCCATCTTGAAGAGTATACTTGATGGTCTTACTACTCTAGCTGGTCCATCAATGCCACCAACTAGCAGTGCAGAGAGACATCAAGAAGCTCCAGTAGTTGATGAAGGTGGTGAAACAAGCTCAGATGATAGCAGCAACCAAAGTGAAAGTGAAGCTTCATCAGAGAAATTGGATTCGCCGATGGACAGTGACCAAGGGGATAATGTTGTTTCATATTCTCTAGGAGATGTGGTAGCTGAAGGAGCTGAAGAGACAGAAACAGAAGAGACTGAGGTGGTTCAGCCTCTAAGAAGAAGTGAGAGGGTGAAGTTTGGGCCTGAAATTTGGAAGAACACAAGAGTTTATTACAACAATGAGGCTGTTGCTCATCCTATACAAGCAGTGTGTTCTCTTGCCTTCTTGCCATCTGATCATCAAGCATTTCTTGGCAAGATTGAGCAGAACCAGATTCCTAGTAGCTATGCGGAGGCAAGGATAAAAAAGAATGGGTAGATGCTATTGGTGATGAAAGAAGTGCTATGGAGCGGACTCATACATGGGATGTGGAGGAGCTCCCAAAAGGAAAGAGAGCAGTGAGTTCCAAATGGGTATTCACCATCAAGTATAAGAGTGATGGGGATATAGAGAGGTACAAAGCTCGGCTAGTAGCAAGAGGATTTACTCAAACATATGGTGAGAACTTCACTGATACGTTTGCTCCAGTAGCTAAGCTTCATACAATTAGAGTGGTCCTCTCATTAGCTACAAATCTTTCATGGGATCTATGGCAAATGGATGTGAGGAATGCATTTCTTCAAGGAGAACTCAAAGAAGAGGTGTATATGACTCCACCACCTGGTCTTGAAGATATTTTGAATCAGGGAAGGTCCTAAGGCTGAGAAAAGCAATATATGGTCTGAAACAGTCACCAAGGGCTTGGTACCACAAATTGAGCTCTACTCTCATACAGTATGGGTTTAAGAAATCTCATTCTGATAATACCCTGTTTTCTCTCCAAAGCTCTAGAGGGATTGTTGTGGTACTAGTTTATGTGGATGATATCATTATTTCAGGTGATGACAAGGAAGGTATTCAAAACACCAAGGCCTTTCTCAAATCTGCCTTTGATATTAAGGATCTTGGAGAGATGAAATACTTTCTAGGGATTGAAGTGTGTAGATCACCAGAGGGTCTCTTCTTATCTCAAAGAAAGTATACTCTTGATCTTTTGAGTGAAACGGGTAAGCTTGGAGCAAAACCAGCCAAGACTCCACTTGAAGATGGTTACAAGGTTAACCGAAAGGGGGAGAAAACTGATGAGGCTTTCAAGGATGTTGGCTTGTACAGAAGAATTGTTGGGAAGCTGATTTATCTCACTCTTACAAAACCAGATCTCTGTTTTGCTATGAATCAAGTGAGCCAGCATATGCAAGCTCCAACCGTGTATCACTGGAGTATGGTGGAGCGAATCTTGAGGTATCTTAAAGGGACCTCTAATCAAGGTATTTGGATGGGGAAGAATGATAATACAGAGATTGTAGGCTACTGTGATGCTGATTGGGCTGGTGACAGAACAGATAGAAAGTCTACCACTGGTTATTGCACTTTCATTGGAGGAAACTTGGTTACTTGGAAGACAAAGAAGCAGAAGGTGGTTTCTTGTTCAAGTGCAGAAGCTGAGTATAGAGCCATGAGGAAGCTTACAAATGAGTTGACTTGGCTCAAAGCGCTGCTCAAAGAACTGGGAATAGAACAATTTGGTCCAATCACTATGTATTGTGACAATCAATCAGCAATACACATTGCAAACAACCCTGTGTTTCATGAGAGGACAAAACATGTTGAGATTGATTGTTACAAGGTCCGTGAGAAGATTGAAGATGGTACAACGTTACCTTGCTACACAAGAAGTGAGGATCAGTTGGCAGATATCTTCACCAAGGCTGCAAGTCTCAAGGTTTGCACCTCTATCTACAGCAGACTTGGTCTTGTGAATCTTACTCAGCCTAACTCATGAACATCATACTCTTTTTCCTTGACATAGTTTTCTCCCAAGTGGTTTTTCTATGTTAAGGTTTTAATGAGGTGATGCTTCATTGGTTTCCAAGCTTAGCCTTTGGTTCTCGTTGGCTAAGCTTGAGGGGGAGTATTGGTTTACACGATTTAAGCTCTATGGGTGATGGTTTACACATATTTAAGTTGTTCTTAAGAACATTTGTGCTTTGTGTAAACTCTATTAGTGCCTTTTTACTATTCTAGATATTTGTTAAATCTAATTGTATGTATAAACACTTGCTTGAAGACACATGGAACTTTAATGAGAATAATTTCTCTCTTATCCTCTCTCTCTCTAACCACGAAAATATCCATCTCTCTCTCTTGTTCTTGATCAAGATATCTTTATTCTCTTCTAAATCTAACACTCTTTACGTCCGTATCATTCTCTACATGGTATCAGAGCATTAAGATCCATTAGTCTCGTTTCTATTCTTCAAATTCCGTTTTATTCTTTGTTTCTACAAATCTGGTTATGGAAAACTCAAAACAAATCACTCTTCATGTTATTCTCAAAGGAGATAACTATTTACTTTGGTCCAGAACCACCAAAACTGCTCTCTGCAGTCGGGGTCTATGGAATCATATTACTGGCATCCAAAACGTGTTTACTGAAGACCAAGGCAAGGGCAAAAGTGTGACAGATGCTGCTAAAGATGCTTCTAAAGAAACTCAAACATCCAGCCTCAAAACCACAAACATTGTAGATTTTAAATGGTTTCAGGAAGACCAGATGGTGCTTTATATTCTCCAAAGCTCCCTTGAGCATTCAATCCTTGCTGCCTATTCATATTCTGAGACAGCAAAGGAACTTTGGGATACTCTAAAAGGGGTCTATGGAAACGTTACAAATCTCAGTCGCATCTTTGAAGTTAAAAAGACGTTGAATTCTCTCCATCAAGAGGAGAAATCATTCACTCAACACTTTGGTGAATATAGAGCACTATGGGCAGAATTGGAGACCTTGCGTCCTCCAACAACAGATCCGGTGATTCTCAATGAAAGGCGCGAACAAGATCAAGTCTTTGGACTTCTTTCTACTCTTAATAACTCATTCAATGGGTTGATTCGTCACATTCTCAGATCTGAAAGACTTCCCAGCCTTAATGAAGTATGTATGCAGATTCAGAAGGAAGAAGGCTCAAGTGGTTTGTTTAGTCAGAAAAGTGAATTAGGCCTAGCAAACAAAGGCTCCTATCAAAAGAATTCTTTTAACAAGTTTTACTGTAAGCCTTGCAAAAGGAAAGGCCACACAAAGGAGAAGTGTTGGGTTCTTCATCCACATCTGAAGCCAGCAAAGGTGGGAGATGTTGGAAAGGCATTGTCTGCTTCTACTACTCAAGACGACGTGATCAGGAAGTCTGATCTTGAGTCTCTTCAAAAGCATTGCCTCTCTAAAAGAATCTGGTACTGCCTTACATACTCTTAAATATCATAAGCATGTTATTGTTGATTCTGGTGCATCTCATCATATGATTAGTGATGCTATGCTCATAGATAACATTAAACCTGCAAATGAAAATGTTATTATTCCAAATGGCCAGAATGTGAGGCATAGGGAACCTGAAACTGTTTAACAAGGATTCTAAAGCTTTATATATGCTTGAATTTACTTCTAATATTTTGTCTGTTCAAAGAGCAACTAAAGATCTAGATTGTTTAGCTATTTTTAGTCCTAATAATATTTGTTTTCAGGATATTAAGACAGGGAAAACTATTGGAGAAGGATCAACAAAGAATGGTCTTTACGTTCTTGAAGATCTCAACCCTGTTTTTGTTTCTGGCTTTGCTAATAATTCAGTGTGGCATGCTAGACTTGGACATCCTCACAATCAAGCTCTTAAGATTTTACTTCCTAGTGTCTCTTTTGAGAATGATAAGTGTAAAGCTTGTATCCTAGGAAAGCATTGCAAATTAGTTTTTCCAAACTCTTCTACTATTTATGAAAATTGCTTTGATCTTATTCATTCTGATGTGTGGACTGCTCCTTGTGCAACAAGAGATCAATGCAAATATTTTGTTACTTTTATTGATGAAAAATCCAAGTACACATGGCTAACTCTATTACCTTCGAAAGGCCGTGTTTTTGAAGCTTTTTCTAATTTCCATATCTATGTCTCAACTCACTTCAATGCTAAGATTAAAACCTTGTGGGCTGATAATGGCAGTGAATACACAAGCAATGAGTTCAAGGCGTTTATCTCCAAGAAAGGCATTGTTCATCAAACCAATTGTCCTTATACGCCTCAACAGAATGGTGTGGCAGAGCGTAAAAACCGTCACCTCATGGAAGTTGCAAGAACAATGATGTTCCACAAAAATGTTCCCAAACATTTTTGGGGTGATACTGTTATGACAGCCTGCTATCTTATCAATAGACTTCCAACCAATGTCTTAAGTGTTAGTTTAAGCGGAATTTAGAGAAGAGTATTAAAGAATAAGATAAGATTAAGTGAATAAGATTAGAGAGAATGGAGAGAAACTCATTATTGTATTAAGTTCTCATTCTATTAAAAATCAATAAAGAGAGAGTATAACACGTTTTTATAGAGAAGATAAGGTGCAAGCTGTCATTTGATGAGTCATGTCCTTTCTTCAAAGATGCTGAAATGCTTTTCAAAGATGCTCCCAAATGAACCTGGACACGTTTTGGTGTTTACCACATAACGGTCGGCTTCTTTTAAATCTTCCCGCCAGTTTAAAGCCTCTACCGAAGGCAACATTCCTTCCCGCGGGTCATTTTGTTTGACCGCTTATCATGTCGTGACACTTATGAAAGTATGTCCCGACATGATAACCAATCTCCCATTGATCAATACTCCCCCTCAAGCTCAACCTAATGGGACATAAGGATGAGCTTGGAAACCCGTGAGCATCACCTCGTTAAAAACCTCAAGCATAGAAAACCACGTGGGACAAAACTATGCAAGAGGGAAAAAGAGTATGATGTCCACGGATAGGAGTCATGAGATCAAGGTTGTTCAAGGTTCACAAGTCCAAGTTTGCTAAAGATGTTAGTGCAAACCTTAAGACTTGTGGCCTTGGTGAAGATATCCGCCAATTGGTCTTTGCTTCTTGTAAAACATGGAAGTGTGTATCCTTGCTCGATCTTCTCTCGAACCTTGTGACAATCAAACTCGATGTGCCTGGTCCGCTCGTGAAAACCGAGTTGGATGCAATGTGTATCGCGGCTTGGTTGTCACAATGCATCGTCATCGGTGTAGCTTGCTCGATGCCTAAACACTTGAGTAAACCCTTGAGCCCGATACTACGCTTCCGCGCTTGAATCCGAAACAACCTTTTACTTCTTGCTTTTCCAAGTCACTAGGTTGCCTCCCATAAACGTACAATAACCTGTAGTTGATTTCCGATCAACTCTATCTCCGGCCCAATCCGCATCACAATACCCAACAATTTCGGTGTTGTCATTCTTTCCCATCCAAATGCCTTGACCAATGCTTCCTTTCAAGTAACGAAGTATCCTCTCCACCATGCTCCAATGGTAAACCGTAGGTTCCTTCATATGTTGGCTCGCTTGATTCACCGCAAAACACAAGTCCGGTCTCGTTAGTGTCAAGTAGATTAGCTTGCCCACGAGTCTCGGGTAACGCGCAACATCTTCAAACGGTGCATCTTCTTCCTCCCCCTTTCGGTTGACATTGTAGCCATTTTTAAGTGGTGTCTTAGCCTCCTTAGCATCTGCCAAACCTGCCTCATTCAACAAATCAAGTGTGTACTTCCGTTGAGATAGAAATAAGCCTTCCGGAAGTCGGCAAATCTCAATCCCAAGGAAGTACTTAAGCTCTCCAAGATCTTTAATATCAAAAACAGATTTAAGGAAAGATTTAGTGTCTTGGATACCTCCCTTGTCATCGCCGGTGATGATCAAGTCATCGACATAGATGAGAACAACTATAAGCCCTTGCGGTCCATGTAAGGTGAAGAGAGTGTGATCCGATTGTGACTTCTTGAAACCTCTTCCCATAAGCACAAAGCTCAACTTGTGATACCAAGCACGAGGAGATTGTTTCAAACCGTAGATTGCTTTCTGTAACCTAAGCACCTTTCCCGGTGCAATTGTGCTCTCAAGACCGGCAGGTGGCTTCATGTAGACTTCTTCTTGAAGTTCATCTTGAAGGAAAGCATTCTTGACATCCATTTGCCAAAGATCCCAATCCCGGTTTGTAGCCACGGAGAGAACCACCCGAACCGTATTGAGCTTAGCAACGGGTGCAAACGTGTCGTTGTAGTCTTCTCCATATGTTTGCGTAAACCCTCTAGCAACAAGTCTAGCTTTGTAGCGTTCGATCTGCCCAGTGCTTAGATGTTTAATGGTGAATACCCACTTGGAGCTAACTACCTGTTAAACCGGATCAGTAAGGTTATGGTTTATTGATCATGACGTGATGATCATCATGACTTGATGATGGAGTTAATTCTGAACGGTTCAGAATGTTGAATAAACATTCTAGAAGCTGCTGTGCAAGTTATGGAATCAAGAAATAGCTGTTAGGATTCAAATAAAGCTGTTGGAGACAAAAAGGGAGGCTGCACGTTTTTACAAGAAGGAGTGCACATACCTTGAGCCTTGTGAGACATTGAGCTGTGTTTGAGTGTCTTGGGGAGTGTGATATCAGTTTAAACTTGTCCCACCTTTATGCATTTCGTGGTTCCTATATATATGTCTTGTAACAACTGATTTTAAGTAATGAGAACTGATTCTTCTCTTCTCTCATTCACATTCTCCATTCTGTTCTAATTCTCCATTTCGATACTTCAATCTATTTCTATTCTCTACATTCCGCAATTCTCACATGGTATCAGAGCTTGTAGTCTTGAATCTGTCTGTTTAAACTATTTCCTTTCTCTTTTAAACACGTTTTTTTTCTCTTGTTGCTTTCTGTTCATTGCAAACCAGAACAGATTTCTACCATTTCTGGGTGAAATTGAGCTGTTCTAGTTAAGAATGGAAGGGAATAAGATGATTTCACTACCTGTTGTGCTCAAGGGAGCAGAAAACTATTTGCTTTGGGCGAGAACTGCCAAAGCTGTGTTGTGTGGAAGGAAGCTATGGAGTCATGTTGAGAACTCCAAGGCGCCAACTGTTAAGAACAAAGAAGGAAAGGAGGTTCCATCTGATTCTGAGGCGTGGTTTCAAGAGGATCAGGTGGTACTCTCCACTCTTCAAGGTTCCTTGTCCACCTCTGTACTTGAGGCTTATTCTTACTGTGAAGGAGCTAATGAACTGTGGGACACATTAAAGAATGTGTTTGGAAATGTCTCCAACCTCACCAGGGTGTTCGAGGTTAAACGAGCCATCAACAACCTTTCACAAGGTGATTTGGGGTTCAATGATTTCTTTGGGAAGTTCAGAAGCTTGTGGGCCGAGCTGGAAATGCTAAGACCAGCCACACTTGAAGCTTCCATTCTGAATGAGAGGAGAGAACAAGATAAAGTCTTTGCCCTTCTCATGGTGTTGAATCCAGTGTTTAATGACCTCATCAAGCACTTGCTAAGGGCTGAGAAGCTACCAAGCTTGGATGAAGTATGTGCTCAAATTCAGAAGGAACAAGGCTCATTGGGCTTATTTGGGAGTAAAGGCAGCGAACTGGTCATGGCTAACAAAGGCGAATTGATGGCTGCAAACAAAGGCGCTTATGGGGCAGAAGAAAGAGAGGTGTGGATCTGTGAGCATTGCAAGAAGAAGGGACATCTCAAGAGCAAATGCTGGATACTATACCCTCATCTCAAGCCTAATCATGGGAGAGACCAAAGGAAACCGAGAGCCAATGCAGCTACAAGCTCACACGAAGCTGCTGGGTCATCAATTCAGCCTAATAACAGTGAAGGAGCAGCCATGAGAGCTTCAGCCGAGTATGTGAAGAAATCCGACCTTGACATCCTCATCAAAGCCCTTAAAGAATCTGGTAACCCAATACAAGCCTTTAGTCTTAATGCATTGCATAAACATGATCTAAGAAGTGTTGCTAATCATGTTTTAAGTGATAAACCTCTAATCGTTGATTCTGGTGCAAGCCATCATATGATTAGTGATGCTAAATTGATGAGTAACATTAAACCGGCTTTAGGGAACGTAATTATTGCAAATGGTGAAAAGGTTAAGATTGAAGGAATTGGGAACCTTAAGTTATTCAATAAGGAATCTAAGGCCTTTTATATGCCATCCTTCACATCCAATCTACTGTCCATTAAGAAAGCCACTTCTGATTTGAATTGTTATGCCATATTCAGTCCTAATGAAGTTTTCTTTCAGGATATTGAGTCAAGTAAGCTCCTTGGGCAAGGAACAACTAAGAATGGTCTCTATGTTCTTGAAGACACTAAACCATCACCTTTATCTAATGCTTTTGTGTTTACTTCTGCTCTTGATAATAATGCATTGTGGCATGCTAGATTAGGCCATCCTCATCATAGAGCTTTAAGTTTGATGTTACCAAATGTTAAGTTTGAGAATAATGCTTGTGAAGCTTGTATTTTGGGTAAACATTGCAAAACTGTTTTTCCCAAATCTTCTACTATTTATGAGAAATGTTTTGATCTAATTCATTCTGATGTGTGGACCTCTCCTTGCATGTCTAGAGAAAATCATAAGTATTTTGTTACTTTCATTGATGAAAAATCAAAATACACTTGGATTACATTATTGCCCTCAAAGGATAGAGTCTTAGAGGCGTTTATTAACTTTCAAAACTATGTGACTAACCACTATAATGCTAAGATCAAAGTTTTGAGATCAGATAATGGAGGGGAGTACACTAGTCAAGCATTCAAACAACATTTGAACAAATACGGCATTGTGCATCAAACAAGCTGTCCCTATACCCCTCAACAGAATGGGGTTGCTGAACGGAAGAACAGGCACCTCATGGAAGTAGCCCGGTCCTTGATGTTCCACATGAACGTGCCTAAGAGATTTTGGGGGGATGCCGTGGTCACGGCCTGTTATTTGATTAACAGGCTGCCCACTAAAGTCCTTCAAGATGTCTCTCCATTTGAGGTATTAAATCTATCCAAACCTTCAATTGATTACCTAAAAGTGTTTGGTTGTGTTTGCTTTGTTTTAATACCAGGAGAACAAAGGAACAAACTCGATGAAAAGAGCACAAAAGGCATGTTCATTGGCTACTCTATCAATCAAAAGGGTTATAAGTGCTACATTCCAGAGACAAGAAGAGTTCTGGTTTCTAGAGATGTCAAGTTCATTGAGACAAGGGGGTTTTATGAAGAAAGGAATTGGGAGAACTTGAAAGACTTATCTCATTCAACCTCTGATCGGGTCGTCACTCTTCGAACCCTCTTGGAGACCTTGCGAGGAGGAAACATGCCAGCCGCATCTCCTTCCCCAACGGCTACTCAAGAACAAATGGGAGCAGAAACCCAAGATGAAGAGGTGGAATCCGAGGCTGAAACTGACACGGAAGTGCACAATGAAGAAATGGGAGAAGGGAACATGGAAGACGTTTACAACATCTCTCCACAGCAACCTGGATCGGATTCTCATGTACTGCCGCAGCTGCATCAGTCGCCGCTTAGTCCGCGGCAGCCGCAGCCCAGTCCTCAGCAACTACATCCTCTTCCGAGCCAACATGATCTCCAGCCTCAATCTGAGCTGGAACAACCTGTTGCTCCCCAAATCAGTGAGCCAGTCCTTCGAAGAAGCCACAGGATAAGGCAGCCCGCATCAAATTGGATCAACACGAGGGTGTATTACAACAACCAGGCTGTTGCTCATCCAATGCAGGCGGTTTGTTCACTAGCTCACGTTCCGGAGGAGTATCAAGTCTTCATTGGAGTTCTGGACAAAGAGGAGATTCCAAAAACGTACGAGGAGGCAACGGAGCTCAAGGTTTGGCGTGATGCAGTTGGTGATGAGAAACAAGCAATGGAAAGAAACCACACTTGGGATGAGGCTGATCTCCCAAGGAAGAAGAAGACAGTGAGTTCCAAATGGGTCTTTACTATCAAATACCATAGCAATGGGGAGATAGAACGGCACAAGGCAAGGCTGGTGGCTAGGGGTTTCACTCAAACGTATGGTGAAGACTATAGAGAAACTTTTGCTCCGGTGGCTAAGCTTCACACCATCAGAGTTGTGTTATCCCTTGCTACGAATTTGGAATGGGAGCTATGGCAGATGGATGTGAAGAATGCATTCCTTCAAGGGGAGTTAGAAGAAGAGGTCTACATGACTCCCCCACCAGGCGTGTTTGTTACCCCGGGCAAAGTGTTGAAGTTGAGGAAAGCAATTTACGGTCTGAAACAGTCACCTAGGGCATGGTACCGAAAGTTGAGCATAACTCTCTTGGACCGCGGATTTAGAAGATCAGAGGCTGATCACACTCTCTTCACCCTTCAAAGCCAAACAGGTATTATAGTCATTCTCATATATGTGGATGATATAATCATCTCTGGGAATGACAAGGTTGGTATTCAAGATACTAAAGATTACTTAAAATCAGTCTTTGATATCAAAGACCTTGGGGAACTAAGGTACTTCCTTGGGATTGAAGTGTGCAAATCAAAGGAAGGTCTCTTCCTTTCCCAAAGGAAGTACATTCGTGATCTTGTGAATGAAACAGGTTTGATGGATGCAAAACCAGCAAGAACACCAATGGAGGATGCATATAAAGCTAACCAACAGGGGGAGAATGAAGATAGCCTCTTTGAGGATGCAAAGCTCTACCGGCGCTTGGTTGGTAAGCTTATATACCTTACAATAACTCGTCCCGACTTGTGTTTTGCTGTGAACCAGGCGAGCCAACATATGCAAGCTCCAAGACTGTCTCATTGGAAGATGGTGAACCGGATTCTAAGATACATCAAGGGAACTTCGGAACAAGGAATCTGGATGGGTTGCAATGGAAGCTCAGGGATAGTGGGTTATTGCGATGCTGATTGGGCTGGTGATAGAGTAGATAGAAGATCTACTACAGGCTATTGCACGTTCATTGGTGGTAACTTAGTTACATGGAAGAGCAAGAAGCAAAAGGTGGTGGCCTGTTCGAGTGCTGAAGCTGAATATAGAGCAATGAGAAGACTTACAACTGAACTGATGTGGTTGAAGATGCTCCTCACGGATTTGGGCATAGAAACCTCAGAACCAATCACCATGCACTGTGACAATCAATCCGCAATCCACATTGCGTCAAACCAAGTGTTCCATGAAAGGACAAAGCATATAGAGGTGGACTGCCACAAGGTTAGAGAGCAAATGGAGTTAGGAGTGATTCTTCCTTGCTACACAAGAAGCTCGGATCAGTTGGCGGATATATTCACCAAGGCAACAAGCTTGAAGACTTGTGAGTTTATATGTGAGAAGATGGGTCTCATAAGTCTTCCAAGCTCAGAATCCTCTAAGTAAAGAGCTTACACTCTTTTTCCCTAAGTGCGGTTTTGTCCCATTGGGTCTTCCACACTTAGGTTTTTAATGAGGTAAGTTTCTTAACTTCCAAGCTAAGTCTCAAGCTTCCTTATGACTTAGCTTGAGGGGGAGTGTTAAACCGGGTCAGTAAGGTTATGGTTTATTGATCATGACGTGATGATCATCATGACTTGATGATGGAGTTAATTCTGAACGGTTCAGAATGTTGAATAAACATTCTAGAAGCTGCTGTGCAAGTTATGGAATCAAGAAATAGCTGTTAGGATTCAAATAAAGCTGTTGGAGACAAAAAGGGAGGCTGCACGTTTTTACAAGAAGGAGTGCACATACCTTGAGCCTTGTGAGACATTGAGCTGTGTTTGAGTGTCTTGGGGAGTGTGATATCAGTTTAAACTTGTCCCACCTTTATGCATTTCGTGGTTCCTATATATATGTCTTGTAACAACTGATTTTAAGTAATGAGAACTGATTCTTCTCTTCTCTCATTCACATTCTCCATTCTGTTCTAATTCTCCATTTCGATACTTCAATCTATTTCTATTCTCTACATTCCGCAATTCTCACACTACCTTCTTCCCGGGTGGAAGATCCGCTTCATCCCAAGTATGAGTCCTAATCATAGCTCCTACTTCATCATCAACCGCATCACTCCATTCCTTGTTCTCCATTGCTTCCTCATAAGACTTTGGTATTTGATCTTCCAAAATCTTACCAATGAATGCTTGAAAATCCGACGGCAAAATGGCAAGCGAACAAGTTGCTTAAATTGGATGAGCTACAGCATTGCAATTGTAGTAGACTCTCTTTTCTTTCCACGTAGAAGGATCACTCCTTGGTCTTTTACTTCTTCGAAGAACCGGTTGAGGTTGCGGATCACTAGAAGCTTGTTGCGGGTCACTAGAAGCTTGAGCGGTCGTGGATCTTGTGCTTCGGTGAGGATGCGGCGCCGTGCCTTTGGGCTGCTGTCGTGCCGTGCCTTTGGGTTGTGGTACCGAGACCTCTCTTTGCAGTGCTGATGCGTCAGGTTGCGGTTCCTCTACTTCAGGTTGCGGTAACGTGTTGTGAAACTGCGGTACCGAGAGAACTGGTTGCGGTCCCAAGCTGGATGAGTGCGGTACTGAAGAAGGAGATTGCGGTACCGAATCTGAAGGTTGCGGCAACTTATTTGCCTCGGACATTGACTGCATCTCCGGTTCCGGTACAGATGCAGTTTTGATGCAATTCAGCTTGAACCAGTAGCTAACGGAGTGCAAAGTGAGTGGAATCAACTCACTGATTTGGATGAGGATACAAATGAGTTGGACCAGCCAAGTGACTACGAAAGGGAACCGGATGAGCTGTTTACTCAAGGCGTTTTGGACCAGGCTGGAGAAGGGGAAATTAGGACCGAAACTTTTGCAACCAAAGACCCATTCCGTTTGTCTAAGGGGCCAATTACTCGGTCCCAAACCAGGAGATTGAATCAAGCCATAATCAGATTGGTTTTCACTAAACCAAGCCCTGATGAAGATCAGAATCATACCAAGCTTTTTAATTATTCAGTCTTTGGTCTTAATTAGTTTCCTTCCTGTCTTTTCGTTTTCTACACATTTAAAGTCTTAAGTTATGTTTTCAAAGAGTCAAAAACGTGTTCTATGTTCTACTTAAACTCTGTTTTCGTTTTTAATAAAGATCATTCACTCTTTTGATCAAAATCTATGAATCCTTTGTTCAGCCTTTGAACATCGATTGCTTAGGAGTTAAAACCTCTGCAATTTGCCTATTGATCACGTCTGAGTGGTGACCTGCTCGATCATAGGCCATCGAACAAGTGTTTGATCTTCCCATCGATCTGCACTGAAGAATCACAACCATTCCTTCCTTCTTCCACAATCCATCCAATCTGATTCCGTTTTGCAACAAGGCAACGAAACCAATCATTGAGTTCCAAGTCAAAATCAGAAGCAGATCAGCCCTAATCACCCTCAAGATCATTCAAAGGGATCGAAACCTACATAGGGTTACATTAAGTGGTATCAGAGCCAGGTTGAGGGCTTTTGAACTAGGGTTTGTTTTCAATTCTTCTCTTCTGTTTTGGGAACCTTATTTTCGATCAATTCTCTACTATCTTTTCTACCTATCTATTGTACTGCAAAAGGGCCATCCAGTTGTTTAAAAATCGTGACCAAAGTGTCAAAAGGCTGAGGAGAAAACCGGCCAGGCTGAGGAGAAAACCGGCCAGACTGAGGAGAAATCCAGTCTCTGGTGGAAAAAGCTTTTGCAACCAAAAAAAAAAAAAAATAAAAAAAAAATAAAATCTTCAATCTACCTATCTTATTCTTCTCTCTTTGGGGTGGGGGTTTTGTCTCTCAAAGTTTGATCTTTGTTCTTTTGCTGGGCTGTTGGAATTCATAGAAAACAGAAAACAACACCAAAAATCAGTGAGAAACACTTGAGTGATTGTGAGGCTTCGGCTATACTAACCCTAATTGTTAATTTCGTGTTGATTTCAAACAGAAAACCATGGCGGGTGATGGCAGTGATCGTGAAGAGCATCCGACTATTAACCTTAACAAACTTCAGATGGAGGCTATGATCAAACAAATCACTGATAACTTGCGAATTGAAAAGGAACGTACTGATTCTTTCTTTGGTAATACCTCGCAGGCTAGAAGAGATGCAAGGAATAAGAGGAGAGGCAAGAGAATTGTCATAGAAGGAACCGAGAACGATGATTCATCATCTGGTAGGAGTTCTGATGAAGTTAAATCAAAAGAGACAGCCTCTCAAACCAGAACCAACACACACCGAATGACTAGATATAGAACAGATGATAGTCTTGGCAATCTTAAGCTACGAATCCCAGCTTTCACGGGCAGAAACGATCCAGATGCTTATTTGGATTGGGAGAAGAAGATGGAGCTTGTATTTGATTGTCAAAACTATGCTGAACCTAAGAAGGTGAGATTGGCTGTAACCGAATTCAGTGGATATGCTTTGCATTGGTGGAATCAGATTGTTACTTCAAGGAGGAAAGCAGAAGAACCACAAGTGGCTTCATGGTTTGAACTCAAAACTATCATGAAGAAACGTTTTGTCCCTAACCATTACAACCGAGAAGTCCATCAGAAACTCAGGAGACTAATTCAAGGAGGTAAAAGTGTTGAAGATTACTATCAGGAGATGGAAATTCTTATGATGAAAGTTGGGGTTGATGAGGATTCAGAGGCAACCATGGCTCGTTTTCAAGCTGGTTTGAACCGTGATATACAAGATAGGCTGGAGATGCAAGAGTATGAGGACATCTACGAGCTTCTTCACAAAGCCAATCTCATTGAGCAGCAGCTAAAGAGAAAGACTACATCCAAGGGGACTTATGGCCGCAACTTCCAGTCAAGAAATACCAAAGAGGACAAGGTCTTTGTCAAACCAAAGGAGGAAACAAAACCATATCAGCGTGATGACAAGGGTAAAACACCAGCTACTCGTTCTAGAGATGTCAGATGCTTCAAGTGTCAAGGTTTTGGACACTATGCCAACGAATGTACCAACAAGAAGGTAATGATCCTTTTGGACAGTGGCGAGTTGGTATCAGAAGAGGAAAAGGGTGAAAAGTCCGATGAGGAAGCTATAGATTACCCTGTTCGTGGAGAACTACTTGTCACAAGGAGATCATTGCAAGTTCAATCCCAACCAGAAGATCATGATCAAAGGGAGAATCTCTTCCACACTCGTTGTACTGTCTATGATAAGGTTTGTAGTTTGATTATAGATGGTGGAAGCTGTACTAATGTTGCAAGTGAATTTCTTGTAGAAAAGCTCGGATTGAAGACTGGAAAGCATCCGAAACCGTATATACTTCAATGGTTGAATGAAGAGGGCGAGTTGAAGGTCACTGACCAAGTAATGATTCCCATAACCATTGGGAGATACCAAGATGAGATCGTGTGTGATGTACTGCCTATGGATTCAAGTCACATTCTGTTAGGAAGGCCTTGGCAGTATGACAAGAAAGCAATCCATGATGGCTTCACTAACCGTCATTCATTCACACACAGAGATAAGAAGATTGTCTTAGCACCTTTATCACGTCAGGAGGTCCATCACGATCAGGTTCAACTCAAGCTAAGAAGGAAAGAGATAAAGGACAAAGCACAACTACCTGATGGAAAGGAGCCTAAAGGTATTCTTCTTACTGCCAAATCAAGTGATATGAGGAAGGCAACACATCTGGAACAATCTATGCTCTTGTTTATCTTTAAGGGAGCGCTAATGTCTTCTTTTAATGTTGCACCGGAGCTGCCGAGTGGTTTTGAGTTCATTTTGCAGGAATACCATGATGTATTTCCAGAAGAAAGTCCAGCGGGATTACCTCCTCTCAGAGGGATTGAGCATCAAATAGACTTAGTTCCAGGCGCTTCTCTTCCAAACAGGCCAGCGTACCGAACTAATCCTGAAGAGACCAAGGAGTTACAAAGGCAGGTTGATGAATTGATGGAGAAGGGACACATTAGAGAGAGCATGAGTCCTTGTGCAGTGCCTGTGCTATTGGTGCCTAAGAAGGATGGAAGCTGGCGCATGTGTGTGGACTGCCGTGCTATCAACAACATCACTGTAAAGTATAGACATCCTATTCCTAGACTTGATGATATGCTCGATGAGTTACATGGTTCATGTGTGTTCTCTAAGATAGATTTGAAAAGTGGTTATCATTAGATTAGGATGAAAGAAGGAGATGAGTGGAAAACTGCCTTTAAAACCAAACATGGATTGTGTGAATGGCTTGTTATGCCATTTGGCCTCACCAACGCACCTAGTACTTTTATGAGGTTAATGAACCATGTTTTAAGAGCATTCATTGGTCATTTTGTGGTAGTATACTTTGATGATATATTGATTTACAGTAGGAGCTTGAATGAACATGTTCAACATTTGAAATCCGTTCTTGAAGTGCTTAGGAAAGAATTCTTGTTTGCTAATTTTAAGAAATGTACTTTTGGGGCAGATCACCTTGTGTTTTTAGGCTTTGTTGTGACAGCACAGGGAATCAAAGTAGATGAAGAGAAGGTGAGAGCAATTCGAGATTGGCCAACTCCTACAAACGTGAGTGAAGTAAGGAGTTTCCATGGCTTAGCTGGTTTCTATAGGCGATTTGTGAGAGACTTCAGCACATTAGCAGCTCCTCTTACTGAAGTTATCAAGAAGAATGTGGGATTTCAATGGGGGAAAGAACAAGAAGAAGCTTTCCAAACTTTGAAAGGGAAGTTAACTAATGCTCCTTTGTTAGTACTTCCTGATTTCTCTAAGACTTTTGAGATTGAGTGTGATGCTTCTGGTGTAGGTATTGGAGCCGTTCTGATGCAAGAGAGAAGACCAATTGCTTATTTTAATGAGAAGTTGGGCGGTGCAATGCTAAACTATCCTACATACGACAAAGAACTCTACGCATTGATCAGGGCCCTAGAGACTTGGCAACACTATCTTTGGCCAAAAGAGTTTGTGATACACACTGATCACGAGTCTCTCAAACACTTGAAAGGACAGCACAAACTCAACAAAAGGCACGCCAGATGGGTAGCATTTCTTGAAACCTTTCCTTATGTGATTTACTATAAGCAAGGTAAGGAAAACATTGTTGTTGATGCTTTGTCTAGGAGGTATTCTTTGTTTTCATCCATGGAAACTAAACTGTTAGGATTTGAGCAGATTAAGTCATATTATGTTGATGATCCTGATTTTGGAGATGTTTACAAGGAAAGTGAGAAGCATACTCGTGGAGATTACTACCAAACTGATGGGTTTCTATTCTTTAAGAACCGTCTTTGTCTTCCTAAGTGTTCTTTGAGGGAAATGTATGTTAGGGAAGCTCATGGTGGTGGATTAATGGGGCACTTTGGAATCGCAAAAACATACAACATTTTGAAAGAGCATTTCTACTGGCCAAACATGAAGAAAGACGTAGAAAAGATTTGTAAGAGGTGTGTAACCTGCGTTCAAGCCAAAGCCACAGCTCGTCCACAAGGTTTATACACTCCTCTCCCTGTTCCTAATGCACCATGGGTAGATATATCAATGGATTTTGTGCTTGGTTTGCCTAGGACTAGAAAAGGACGTGATTCAATCTTTGTGGTGGTAGATAGGTTCTCAAAAATGGCTCACTTCGTACATGGACATCAAACTGATAATGCTGTTATAATTGCTGAATTGTTCTTTAGGGAAGTGGTACGTTTGCATGGAATGCCTAGAACCATTGTGTCTGATAGGGATTCTAAGTTTCTAAGTCATTTTTGGAAAACTTTGTGGTCTAAGTTAGGAACTAAGCTAATGTTCTCTACTACTTGTCACCCACAAACTGATGGACAAACTGAAGTTGTCAATAGATCACTCTCCACTTTGTTGCGAACTGTTGTTAAAAAGAATATTAAGTCTTGGGAGGATTGTTTACCACATGTTGAGTTTGCATACAACCATTCTGTGCATAGAGCAACTAAGTTTTCTCCTTTCCAGATTGTGTATGGGTTTAATCCTTTAACTCCTTTAGATCTGTTACCTTTGCCTTTCAATGAACAAGCTAACCTTGATGGCCAAGCAAAGGCCGAGTTTGTTGTGTCTTTGCATCAACAGGTAAAGAAGAACATAGAAGAACGAACTAAGGAGTATGAAAAACATGCCAACAAGGGCAGACGTGAGCTGGTTTTGGAACCAGGAGATTTGGTGTGGGTTCATTTGAGGAAGGAACGATTTCCAGCTGAAAGAAAATCAAAACTCATGCCGAGGACAGATGGGCCATTCCGAGTTCTTAAACGGATCAATAACAATGCTTATCAGATTGATCTTCAAGATAAATATACTGTGAGTTCTACTTTCAATGTTGCTGACTTGATCCCTTATTGTGCAGATGATTCGGATTTGAGGTCAAATCCTTTCAAAGGAGGAGGGGATGATGCAATTCAGCTTGAACCAGTAGCAAACGGAGTGCAAAGTGAGTGGAATCAACTCACTGATTTGGATGAGGATACAAATGAGTTGGACCAGCCAAGTGACTACGAAAGGGAACCGGATGAGCTGTTTACTCAAGGCGTTTTGGACCAGGCTGGAGAAGGGGAAATTAGGACCGAAACTTTTGCAACCAAAGTGATGCAACCGGACTTGATATAGGAGCTGATTTGGACGAGTTGGATGAGAGTGAGGATAGCGATGGAGCTGCTCAGCCCAAACAAGTTTCTGGCCAATTGCCTAAGGATGTTCTTCCTTTCTCAGCCCATTCCAATCCAGATCAAGACCCATTCTATTTGTCTAAAGGCCCAATTACCAGATCACAAACCAGGAGATTGAGGAAATCGATTGCTGCTTTGGTTTACACTGAACCAGAACCGAATTCAATGGAAGATCAAGACCAAAACCGAGTCAAACTCTACAATTACTCAGTCTTTGGTCTTGCCTAGTTTTCTACAGTTTTCTTTTTCGTAAAACAGCAAGTCTGTTGGTCTCCTTTCTAAAAAAACGTTTGGATTTGTTTCAGTTAAAGCATTCACCTTTTTTTTGCAAAAAAATATCTCCAAAACCTTGTGAATCCTTTGTTCATCATATGAACATTGATTGCTGAAGAGTTCATTCTCTAATTGCAAACTGTTCGTGATCGAAATCAGAGTTTATTCTCTTGATCACAAACACATCTATACAAGTTGTGATCAGTTCATAGATCATCACTGAAGAACACTAATCATCACGACGTCCAGCCCCCTGTTCCATCATCATCAGTCATCAATCGATCATTATCATCAACAGAATAGATCCACTCTTCATCCAAATCCTTTGATCCGCCTTCAAAGAATCAGGGACAATCTGAATCTCCTCATCAGGGGTTCATCAAGTGGTATCAGAGCAGATTGAAGGCTCGGGATCTAGGGTTTGTTTCAAAACTGTTCGAATTCTCTCTTTCTTTTGGGAAACACGTTTTGAGTTTTCTATTTCTATAAATCTGTCCAAATTCTCTTTTCTGTCTATCTGTTTGTATCTGCAAGAGGGCCATCCAGCTTTAAAAAAAAAAAAATCATAGAGAAATCATAGAAAGTCGAGGAGAAATCCGACTTAGGCTGAGGAGAAAACCGGCCTGGCTGAGGAGAAATCCAGCCCTGGTGGTAAAACCTCTTGCAAAACAAAGTCTCTTAAACTGTCTATCTTCTTCTGTTTTGGGATTGGGGTTTGTTCTCTGGAAGCTTGATCTCTGTTTGTTGCTGAGCTACTGGATTCACAAGAAAAATCACAAAAAAACACTTGAGAGAAACACTTGTGAGTTGAGAGGCTTCGGCTTTTGGTTTGTACTAACTTATTCTTTGTTTAGTTTCTTGAACAGAAAGCCATGTCAGATAGGAACAAGGAGCAAGAGGAATCTGCACCTATTAACTTTAATCAATTGCAGATGGAAGCAATGATGGCTGAGATCGTGAAAAGAATGAAGGCCAATGATCTTATTAACGACAATACTAATGCTATCTTTGGACAGACCTCGCAGGCAAGAAGAGTTGCAAGGAGTAAGAGGAGAGGCAAGAGGATTGATACAGGAGAGACTGAGAACGATGACACATCCTCTGGAAGAGATACTGAAGAAGTAAGCTCAGTAAGGACAGCGGCTCAGGCCAGACCCACTACTAACCAAGCACAGAGAGACAGACCTGATGATAGTCTTGGTAACCTCAAGCTAAGAGTACCAACTTTTAGTGGCAAGAATGATCCTGACACTTACTTGGAGTGGGAAAAGAAGATGGAGCTTGTTTTTGATTGTCAAAACTTTTCTGAAACAAAGAAAGTAAAGCTAGCTGTGACTGAATTTGGAGGCTATGCACTTCATTGGTGGGATCAGGTTGTCACTACCAGACGTAGAACAGGAGAACCTCAAGTGGCTTCTTGGTTTGAGCTCAAAACAATCATGAAGAAGAGGTTTGTTCCTAGCCACTACAACAGAGAAGTCCATCAGAAACTAAGGAGACTTACACAAGGCAGCAGAAGTGTTGAAGACTACTATCAAGAGATGGAGATCCTCATGATCAAGGCTGCGGTTGATGAAGTTCCTGATGCAACAATGGCTCGTTTTCAGGCTGGTCTTAACAGGGACATCCAGGACCGTTTGGAAATGCAGGACTATGAAGACATCTATGAGCTTCTTCACAAGGCTATTCTTATTGAACAGCAGCTGAAGAGAAAGAATACTACAAAGGGATCCTACGGCAACAACTTCAGATCATCTAACATCAAGGACAACAAGATCTTTGTCAAGCCAAAAGAAGAATCAAAAAGCTACCAGCATGATGATAAGGGCAAGGCACCAGCAGTAAGAGCAAGAGATGTGAAGTGCTTCAAGTGCCATGGATTTGGACACTATGCTAATGAGTGTACCAACAAGAAGGTGATGATCCTCTTGGATAGTGGCGAGCTGGTTTCTGAAGAAGAAAAGGCTGATGCATCAGAAGAAGAAGCTATAGACTACCCAGTTCATGGAGAGCTTCTGGTTACAAGGAGATCACTAAAAGTCCAGACCAAACCAGAAGAAAATGATCAAAGGGAGAATCTCTTTCATACTAGATGCACTGTTTATGATAAAGTTTGTAGTTTGATTATAGATGGTGGGAGCTGTACTAACGTTGCTAGTGAATCTCTTGTAGGTAAGCTGGGATTAATGACTGGAAAACATCCTAAACCATATCTGCTTCAATGGCTTAATGAAGATGGCGAGTTGAAAGTCACAGAACAAGTAATGGTGCCTATAACCATTGGGAGATATCAAGATGAGATTGTTTGTGATGTTCTGCCAATGGATTCAAGCCATATCTTGCTGGGAAGGCCTTGGCAGTTCGACAAGAAAGCCATTCATGATGGGTTCACAAACCGCCATTCATTCATCCACCGAGATAAGAAGATTGTTCTTGCACCGTTGTCACCACAGGAGGTTCATGCTGACCAAATCCAACTCAAACACAAGCGGCAGGAAGCTAAAGACAAGGAAAAACCAACTGATGGAAAGAAAAGCAAGGAGGTACATCCCATGGCCAAAAACAGTGAGGTTAAGAAAGCTATGTACCTTCAACAGCCTATGCTTTTGTTTGTCTTTAAGGGTGCACTAATGACTTCTTCTGACTTGGAACCGGTGCTACCGAGTGAGTTTGAGTTTATTTTCCAGGAATATGCTGATATCTTTCCAGAAGAAAGCCCCAACGGTCTGCCACCAATCAGAGGAATTGAACACCAAATAGATTTGGTTCCTGGAGCTTCTCTGCCTAATCGACCCGCATATAGGACTAATCCTGAAGAGACTAAGGAACTCCAAAGGCAAGTGGACGAGTTAATGGAGAAAGGACACATCAGAGAGAGCATGAGTCCTTGTGCAGTGCCTGTACTCTTGGTGCCAAAGAAAGATGGAAGTTGGCGCATGTGTGTTGACTGCCGAGCTATCAATAATATCACGGTAAAGTACAGACATCCTATCCCTAGACTTGACGATATGTTGGATGAATTGCATGGGTCCTGTGTATTCTCTAAGATAGATTTGAAAAGTGGTTATCATCAGATTAGGATGAAAGAGGGAGATGAGTGGAAAACTGCATTTAAAACCAAACATGGATTGTATGAATGGCTTGTTATGCCATTTGGTCTAACAAATGCACCCAGTACATTCATGAGATTGATGAACCACGTCCTAAGAGCATTCATAGGTCATTTTGTTGTAGTTTATTTTGATGATATTTTGATTTACAGCAAGAGTTTGAATGAGCATATTAGTCATCTGAAATCTGTTCTTGAAGTGCTTAGGAAAGAGTCACTTTTTGCTAATTTTAAGAAGTGTACTTTTGGAGCAGATCACCTTGTGTTTTTAGGCTTTGTTGTTACAGCTCAAGGAATCAAGGTGGACGAGGAAAAGATCAAAGCAATTCGAGATTGGCCAAGTCCCCAAAACGTTAGTGAAGTAAGAAGCTTTCATGGATTGGCTGGTTTCTACAGAAGATTTGTAAAAGATTTCAGCACCATTGCAGCACCTCTTACTGAAGTTATCAAGAAGAATGTGGGTTTCCAGTGGGGAAAGGCACAAGAGGAGGCTTTCCAAAACCTAAAAGGGAAGTTGACTAATGCCCCTTTACTAGTTCTTCCTGATTTTACCAAGACCTTTGAGATTGAGTGTGATGCTTCTGGTGTAGGAATTGGAGCAGTGCTGATGCAGGAGAAGAGGCCAATCGCCTATTTCAGTGAGAAACTTGGGGGAGCTATGCTGAATTATCCTACCTATGACAAGGAGCTCTATGCCTTGATCAAAGCTCTTGAGACCTGGCAGCACTATCTCTGGCCAAAGGAGTTCGTGATACACACTGATCATGAGTCACTCAAATGTGAGAATTGCGGAATGTAGAGAATAGAAATAGATTGAAGTATCGAAATGGAGAATTAGAACAGAATGGAGAATGTGAATGAGAGAAGAGAAGAATCAGTTCTCATTACTTAAAATCAGTTGTTACAAGACATATATATAGGAACCACGAAATGCATAAAGGTGGGACAAGTTTAAACTGATATCACACTCCCCAAGACACTCAAACACAGCTCAATGTCTCACAAGGCTCAAGGTATGTGCACTCCTTCTTGTAAAAACGTGCAGCCTCCCTTTTTTGTCTCCAACAGCTTTATTTGAATCCTAACAGCTATTTCTTGATTCCATAACTTGCACAGCAGCTTCTAGAATGTTTATTCAACATTCTGAACCGTTCAGAATTAACTCCATCATCAAGTCATGATGATCATCACGTCATGATCAATAAACCATAACCTTACTGATCCGGTTTAACACTCCCCCTCAAGCTAAGGAAGCTTGAGACTTAGCTTGGAAGTTAAGAAACTTACCTCATTAAAAACCTAAGTGTGGAAAACCCAATGGGACAAAACCGCACTTAGGGAAAAAGAGTGTAAGCTCTTTACTTAGAGGATTCTGAGCTTGGAAGACTTATGAGACCCATCTTCTCACATATAAACTCACAAGTCTTCAAGCTTGTTGCCTTGGTGAATATATCCGCCAACTGATCCGAGCTTCTTGTGTAGCAAGGAAGAATCACTCCTAACTCCATTTGCTCTCTAACCTTGTGGCAGTCCACCTCTATATGCTTTGTCCTTTCATGGAACACTTGGTTTGACGCAATGTGGATTGCGGATTGATTGTCACAGTGCATGGTGATTGGTTCTGAGGTTTCTATGCCCAAATCCGTGAGGAGCATCTTCAACCACATCAGTTCAGTTGTAAGTCTTCTCATTGCTCTATATTCAGCTTCAGCACTCGAACAGGCCACCACCTTTTGCTTCTTGCTCTTCCATGTAACTAAGTTACCACCAATGAACGTGCAATAGCCTGTAGTAGATCTTCTATCTACTCTATCACCAGCCCAATCAGCATCGCAATAACCCACTATCCCTGAGCTTCCATTGCAACCCATCCAGATTCCTTGTTCCGAAGTTCCCTTGATGTATCTTAGAATCCGGTTCACCATCTTCCAATGAGACAGTCTTGGAGCTTGCATATGTTGGCTCGCCTGGTTCACAGCAAAACACAAGTCGGGACGAGTTATTGTAAGGTATATAAGCTTACCAACCAAGCGCCGGTAGAGCTTTGCATCCTCAAAGAGGCTATCTTCATTCTCCCCCTGTTGGTTAGCTTTATATGCATCCTCCATTGGTGTTCTTGCTGGTTTTGCATCCATCAAACCTGTTTCATTCACAAGATCACGAATGTACTTCCTTTGGGAAAGGAAGAGACCTTCCTTTGATTTGCACACTTCAATCCCAAGGAAGTACCTTAGTTCCCCAAGGTCTTTGATATCAAAGACTGATTTTAAGTAATCTTTAGTATCTTGAATACCAACCTTGTCATTCCCAGAGATGATTATATCATCCACATATATGAGAATGACTATAATACCTGTTTGGCTTTGAAGGGTGAAGAGAGTGTGATCAGCCTCTGATCTTCTAAATCCGCGGTCCAAGAGAGTTATGCTCAACTTTCGGTACCATGCCCTAGGTGACTGTTTCAGACCGTAAATTGCTTTCCTCAACTTCAACACTTTGCCCGGGGTAACAAACACGCCTGGTGGGGGAGTCATGTAGACCTCTTCTTCTAACTCCCCTTGAAGGAATGCATTCTTCACATCCATCTGCCATAGCTCCCATTCCAAATTCGTAGCAAGGGATAACACAACTCTGATGGTGTGAAGCTTAGCCACCGGAGCAAAAGTTTCTCTATAGTCTTCACCATACGTTTGAGTGAAACCCCTAGCCACCAGCCTTGCCTTGTGCCGTTCTATCTCCCCATTGCTATGGTATTTGATAGTAAAGACCCATTTGGAACTCACTGTCTTCTTCTTCCTTGGGAGATCAGCCTCATCCCAAGTGTGGTTTCTTTCCATTGCTTGTTTCTCATCACCAACTGCATCACGCCAAACCTTGAGCTCCGTTGCCTCCTCGTACGTTTTTGGAATCTCCTCTTTGTCCAGAACTCCAATGAAGACTTGATACTCCTCCGGAACGTGAGCTAGTGAACAAACCGCCTGCATTGGATGAGCAACAGCCTGGTTGTTGTAATACACCCTCGTGTTGATCCAATTTGATGCGGGCTGCCTTATCCTGTGGCTTCTTCGAAGGACTGGCTCACTGATTTGGGGAGCAACAGGTTGTTCCAGCTCAGATTGAGGCTGGAGATCATGTTGGCTCGGAAGAGGATGTAGTTGCTGAGGACTGGGCTGCGGCTACCGCGGACTAAGCGGCGACTGATGCAGCTGCGGCAGTACATGAGAATCCGATCCAGGTTGCTGTGGAGAGATGTTGTAAACGTCTTCCATGTTCCCTTCTCCCATTTCTTCATTGTGCACTTCCGTGTCAGTTTCAGCCTCGGATTCCACCTCTTCATCTTGGGTTTCTGCTCCCATTTGTTCTTGAGTAGCCGTTGGGGAAGGAGATGCGGCTGGCATGTTTCCTCCTCGCAAGGTCTCCAAGAGGGTTCGAAGAGTGACGACCCGATCAGAGGTTGAATGAGATAAGTCTTTCAAGTTCTCCCAATTCCTTTCTTCATAAAACCCCCTTGTCTCAATGAACTTGACATCTCTAGAAACCAGAACTCTTCTTGTCTCTGGAATGTAGCACTTATAACCCTTTTGATTGATAGAGTAGCCAATGAACATGCCTTTTGTGCTCTTTTCATCGAGTTTGTTCCTTTGTTCTCCTGGTATTAAAACAAAGCAAACACAACCAAACACTTTTAGGTAATCAATTGAAGGTTTGGATAGATTTAATACCTCAAATGGAGAGACATCTTGAAGGACTTTAGTGGGCAGCCTGTTAATCAAATAACAGGCCGTGACCACGGCATCCCCCCAAAATCTCTTAGGCACGTTCATGTGGAACATCAAGGACCGGGCTACTTCCATGAGGTGCCTGTTCTTCCGTTCAGCAACCCCATTCTGTTGAGGGGTATAGGGACAGCTTGTTTGATGCACAATGCCGTATTTGTTCAAATGTTGTTTGAATGCTTGACTAGTGTACTCCCCTCCATTATCTGATCTCAAAACTTTGATCTTAGCATTATAGTGGTTAGTCACATAGTTTTGAAAGTTAATAAACGCCTCTAAGACTCTATCCTTTGAGGGCAATAATGTAATCCAAGTGTATTTTGATTTTTCATCAATGAAAGTAACAAAATACTTATGATTTTCTCTAGACATGCAAGGAGAGGTCCACACATCAGAATGAATTAGATCAAAACATTTCTCATAAATAGTAGAAGATTTGGGAAAAACAGTTTTGCAATGTTTACCCAAAATACAAGCTTCACAAGCATTATTCTCAAACTTAACATTTGGTAACATCAAACTTAAAGCTCTATGATGAGGATGGCCTAATCTAGCATGCCACAATGCATTATTATCAAGAGCAGAAGTAAACACAAAAGCATTAGATAAAGGTGATGGTTTAGTGTCTTCAAGAACATAGAGACCATTCTTAGTTGTTCCTTGCCCAAGGAGCTTACTTGACTCAATATCCTGAAAGAAAACTTCATTAGGACTGAATATGGCATAACAATTCAAATCAGAAGTGGCTTTCTTAATGGACAGTAGATTGGATGTGAAGGATGGCATATAAAAGGCCTTAGATTCCTTATTGAATAACTTAAGGTTCCCAATTCCTTCAATCTTAACCTTTTCACCATTTGCAATAATTACGTTCCCTAAAGCCGGTTTAATGTTACTCATCAATTTAGCATCACTAATCATATGATGGCTTGCACCAGAATCAACGATTAGAGGTTTATCACTTAAAACATGATTAGCAACACTTCTTAGATCATGTTTATGCAATGCATTAAGACTAAAGGCTTGTATTGGGTTACCAGATTCTTTAAGGGCTTTGATGAGGATGTCAAGGTCGGATTTCTTCACATACTCGGCTGAAGCTCTCATGGCTGCTCCTTCACTGTTATTAGGCTGAATTGATGACCCAGCAGCTTCGTGTGAGCTTGTAGCTGCATTGGCTCTCGGTTTCCTTTGGTCTCTCCCATGATTAGGCTTGAGATGAGGGTATAGTATCCAGCATTTGCTCTTGAGATGTCCCTTCTTCTTGCAATGCTCACAGATCCACACCTCTCTTTCTTCTGCCCCATAAGCGCCTTTGTTTGCAGCCATCAATTCGCCTTTGTTAGCCATGACCAGTTCGCTGCCTTTACTCCCAAATAAGCCCAATGAGCCTTGTTCCTTCTGAATTTGAGCACATACTTCATCCAAGCTTGGTAGCTTCTCAGCCCTTAGCAAGTGCTTGATGAGGTCATTAAACACTGGATTCAACACCATGAGAAGGGCAAAGACTTTATCTTGTTCTCTCCTCTCATTCAGAATGGAAGCTTCAAGTGTGGCTGGTCTTAGCATTTCCAGCTCGGCCCACAAGCTTCTGAACTTCCCAAAGAAATCATTGAACCCCAAATCACCTTGTGAAAGGTTGTTGATGGCTCGTTTAACCTCGAACACCCTGGTGAGGTTGGAGACATTTCCAAACACATTCTTTAATGTGTCCCACAGTTCATTAGCTCCTTCACAGTAAGAATAAGCCTCAAGTACAGAGGTGGACAAGGAACCTTGAAGAGTGGAGAGTACCACCTGATCCTCTTGAAACCACGCCTCAGAATCAGATGGAACCTCCTTTCCTTCTTTGTTCTTAACAGTTGGCGCCTTGGAGTTCTCAACATGACTCCATAGCTTCCTTCCACACAACACAGCTTTGGCAGTTCTCGCCCAAAGCAAATAGTTTTCTGCTCCCTTGAGCACAACAGGTAGTGAAATCATCTTATTCCCTTCCATTCTTAACTAGAACAGCTCAATTTCACCCAGAAATGGTAGAAATCTGTTCTGGTTTGCAATGAACAGAAAGCAACAAGAGAAAAAAAACGTGTTTAAAAGAGAAAGGAAATAGTTTAAACAGACAGATTCAAGACTACAAGCTCTGATACCATGTGAGAATTGCGGAATGTAGAGAATAGAAATAGATTGAAGTATCGAAATGGAGAATTAGAACAGAATGGAGAATGTGAATGAGAGAAGAGAAGAATCAGTTCTCATTACTTAAAATCAGTTGTTACAAGACATATATATAGGAACCACGAAATGCATAAAGGTGGGACAAGTTTAAACTGATATCACACTCCCCAAGACACTCAAACACAGCTCAATGTCTCACAAGGCTCAAGGTATGTGCACTCCTTCTTGTAAAAACGTGCAGCCTCCCTTTTTGTCTCCAACAGCTTTATTTGAATCCTAACAGCTATTTCTTGATTCCATAACTTGCACAGCAGCTTCTAGAATGTTTATTCAACATTCTGAACCGTTCAGAATTAACTCCATCATCAAGTCATGATGATCATCACGTCATGATCAATAAACCATAACCTTACTGATCCGGTTTAACATCAAACACCTCAAGGGCCAACACAAGCTGAACAAGAGACACGCCAAGTGGGTTGAATTTCTTGAAACGTTTCCTTATGTTATCCACTACAAACAAGGTAAGGAAAATGTTGTTGCTGATGCACTGTCTAGAAGGTATACCTTGCTTACTTCCATGGAAACTAAGTTGTTAGGTTTTGATCAAGTAAAAACCTATTATGCTGATGATCCTGATTTCAAAGAACATTTTAAGAACAGTGAGATGCACACTAGTGGCAAATACTACCAATCTGATGGGTTTTTATTCTTTGAAAATCGATTGTGTTTGCCTAAGTGTTCTTTGAGAGAGTTGTATATCAGGGAATCACATGGAGGAGGTTTGATGGGGCACTTTGGCGTAGCCAAAACTCTCAGTATTCTAAAAGAGCATTTCTTCTGGCCAAGCATGAAGAAGGACGTGGAGAAACATTGCAGCAGATGCATTGTTTGCACTCAGGCCAAAGCCAAGAACCGACCCCAAGGTTTGTATACTCCTCTTCCAATACCTAAAGCCCCTTGGGTTGATCTTTCTATGGACTTTGTGCTTGGGTTGCCTAGGACTAGGAGAGGTAGGGATTCTATCTTTGTCGTTGTTGACAGGTTCTCTAAAATGGCTCATTTCATTGCTTGCAATAAGACTGATAGTGCTGTAAATGTTGCTGATCTATTCTTTAGGGAAGTGGTACGTTTGCATGGAATGCCTAGAACCATTGTATCTGATAGAGATACTAAATTCCTTAGTTATTTCTGGAAAACTCTCTGGTCTAGACTAGGAACTAAGCTCTTGTTTTCTACTACTTGTCACCCACAAACTGATGGGCAAACTGAAGTAGTTAATAGGACCTTGTCTACTCTTTTGCGCATTATGGTTAAGAAAAGCATTAAGTCTTGGGAGGATTGCTTGCCTCATGTCGAGTTTGCTTATAACCATTCAGTTCATAGGACTACAAGGTACTCTCCTTTTCAGATTGTGTATGGGTTTAGTCCTTTGACTCCTCTGGATTTGTTACCTTTGCCTATCAATGAGCAGACTAACCTTGATGGACAGGCCAAGGCCGAGTTTACTATTTCTTTGCATGAACAGGTTAAGAAGAACATAGAAGCAAGGACTAAAGAGTATGAGAAATATGCCAACAAGAAGAGGCGTGAGTTGATACTAGAACCAGGAGACTTGGTATCAATTTACTTAAGGAAAGACAGATTTCCTAATGAGAGAAAGTCCAAACTTTTGCCAAGGACAGATGGGCCATTCAAAGTTCTAGAGCGCATTAACAACAACGCTTATAAGATAGATCTTCAAGGTAAGTATTCTGTTAGTTCAACCTTCAATGTTGCTGACTTGATCCCATTTTGTGCAGATGAATCGGATTTGAGGTCAAATCCTTTTAAAGAAGGAGGGGATGATGCAACCGGACTTGATATAGGAGCTGATTTGGACGAGTTGGATGAGAGTGAGGATAGCGATGGAGCTGCTCAGCCCAAACAAGTTTCTGGCCAATTGCCTAAGGATGTTCTTCCTTTCTCAGCCCATTCCAATCCAGATCAAGACCCATTCTATTTGTCTAAAGGCCCAATTACCAGATCACAAACCAGGAGATTGAGGAAATCGATTGCTGCTTTGGTTTACACTGAACCAGAACCGAATTCAATGGAAGATCAAGACCAAAACCGAGTCAAACTCTACAATTACTCAGTCTTTGGTCTTGCCTAGTTTTCTACAGTTTTCTTTTTCGTAAAACAGCAAGTCTGTTGGTCTCCTTTCTAAAAAAACGTTTGGATTTGTTTCAGTTAAAGCATTCACCTTTTTTTTGCAAAAAAATATCTCCAAAACCTTGTGAATCCTTTGTTCATCATATGAACATTGATTGCTGAAGAGTTCATTCTCTAATTGCAAACTGTTCGTGATCGAAATCAGAGTTCATTCTCTTGATCACAAACACATCTATACAAGTTGTGATCAGTTCATAGATCATCACTGAAGAACACTAATCATCACGACGTCCAGCCCCCTGTTCCATCATCATCAGTCATCAATCGATCATTATCATCAACAGAATAGATCCACTCTTCATCCAAATCCTTTGATCCGCCTTCAAAGAATCAGGGACAATCTGAATCTCCTCATCAGGGGTTCATCACAAAGACCCATTCTGTTTGTCTAAGGGGCCAATTACTCGGTCCCAAACCAGGAGATTGAATCAAGCCATAATCAGATTGGTTTTCACTAAACCAAGCCCTGATGAAGATCAGAATCATACCAAGCTTTTTAATTATTCAGTCTTTGGTCTTAATTAGTTTTCTTCCTGTCTTTTCGTTTTCTACACATTTAAAGTCTTAAGTTATGTTTTCAAAGAGTCAAAAACGTGTTCTATGTTCTACTTAAACTCTGTTTTCGTTTTTAATAAAGATCATTCACTCTTTTGATCAAAATCTATGAATCCTTTGTTCAGCCTTTGAACATCGATTGCTTAGGAGTTAAAACCTCTGCAAATTGCCTATTGATCACGTCTGAGTGGTGACCTGCTCGATCATAGGCCATCGAACAAGTGTTTGATCTTCCCATCGATCTGCACTGAAAAGTCACAACCATTCCTTCCTTCTTCCACAATCCATCCAATCTGATTTCGTTTTGCAACAAGGCATCGAAGCATATCATTGAGTTCCAAGTCAAAATCAGAAGCAGATCAGCCCTAATCACCCTCAAGATCATTCAAAGGGATCGAAACATACATAGGGTTTCATTAAGTTTCAATGTCATTCTCCCCCTCAATGTTAACTTCCCCATCCTCATTTGTGCCATGCGGTTGCTCTTCATGATTCGAGGAGGATAATGTATCATTGGTAAGTCCGGAGACGTAGAAGGAACCGAAGGCTTGCATTTTGATCATAAGGGGTAACAAGATCCTTCAAACTCTCCCAATCTCTTTCTCCGTAGTATCCCTGTTCCTCAAGGAACTTCATATCACGGGACACGTAGATTCGGTTGTTGATAGGATCAAAACACTTGTACCCCTTTTGCGTTGTAGAATACCCAAGGAACATACACTTGATACTCTTCGGCTCAAGCTTGTTCCTAAGTGATGAGATCCTCCCAAGGATAGGTACTCTAAAGTCGGTAAGGAGATAGACTTTGCATCTGAGAAACCGTAAAGTCTCAAAGATCAAAGGATGTGGAACGAATGGTCACACAAGAGTTGCGGAAGACTCTTGATTTACCGGTTGATCCCTCGGATATAACGCACCGAGACGGATCGATGACTCCTGATGAGGACATCAACCAGTCATGTGCACCAGCTGAACCGGATGGAGTGGAGATCATTCCTCAAGTTCCCAGTGGTCCTTTGACACGCCAGAGGGCTAGGGCAATTGGTCATAAGTTCAGCCAATTAGTGGAGCATGTGTTTGATCAAGAACCGGAAGGCTTGTCCATAAACCGTGAAAACAAAGGAGAGGAGCCACTTGCAGACGAGCCTTGTAAGCTTCTCAACATTAAGACATCAACTTCTGGTGTCTTTACTATCACCTTAGAGTAAAGACACACAAAGTCATGCTAGAGAATTGTACTCTTTTTCCTACCTTCGGTTTTGTCCCATTGGGTTTTCCGAAGGGGGTTTTAATGAGGCAACACCTCTAGTGTGCAGACCAGGACTTGTTCTCTACTTCACAAGTCCTTGGAATAATCAGAAGTTGCAGCCTCTACAAGAAGACCAACACGCCACCTTCTTTCTATACTTAGCATTATTTTGTTCTTTTTTGGTTTAAAACTACTTGTTGTTTTGTTTCAGTTTTAAACTTTCTGTTGTTCCATTTAGAACTACTTGTTGTTTTAATTTTAGGGCTAATGTTCTGAGGCTAAGGTCATTATAAAAGCCTTAGCCACCCCTTTAATGAAGAGGACACGTTTTTATGAACAACCCTAGTTAAATTCTCAGCGTAGTAATTTCAGAACTCTTCTTACTTGAATCGCCTTCAAGGCTAGGAGAACTTTGGTGTATCACAAGTCTTATCATCCCTTGTGTGGTCCAATTCACTTTCCCCATCTCCGTGTTCTGGCTAGGAGAGTTTCTCACCTTACTTGCACACAACACAACCCACGATTACAGATCTTCCTTGCTCACCAAGGCTTGTATCATCTTTGGTATCAGAGCTGAAGGATCTACCATCGAAGGGAGTGTCTAAACCTATCCCTTTCATTATTTGCTTGCAATTTCGTTTTGTCAATAAAAAAAAAAAAATTACATTCCTTGTAGAATCTGATTTGGTGCGAAAGAGAAGAGGAAACTCGATCAATCTCACCCTATTCCTTATTTGTGTTTTATTCTCTTTTGCAAGGTACGATATGTCTGATGATTCTGAGCAAGGGGATGCCAACAATGCAGTGATTCAGATGCTAGCAGCCATCAATGGTCAACTCACTAACCTAGCGGCTAGGTTAGACCGGTTGGAGCAACCTCTGCCTGAAGCTAGACAAGGAGAAACTCGTGGTTTTGAAGGGCAACCAGGCCAACCACCACCTTATCACGCTCCACCACCACCACCTTATCACGCTCCACCACCACCACCACCTCCACCACCGCCTCAACAAGCGCCTGACGTGAAGCTAAACCCTCCAATGTTTGCTGGAAGAGTAGATCCAGAGGCTTATCTCGATTGGGAGAGAAGAATGGAGCATATTTTTGAGTACCACCGATATGCTGACCCAAGGAGAGTAGCTCTAGCTACAGCCCAACTCACCGATCATGCTCTTACTTGGTGGGACAGAGAAGTGTCTGAGAGGAGAAGGAATCGGTATGGGATGATAGTAACTTGGGAAGAGCTCAAATATGTTATGAGACGACGCTATGTGCCACCACATTTCCACCGTGACTTGCAAAAACGTTTTAGGCGTCTGACCCAAGGAAACAAGAGTGTGGAGGAATATTATGAGGAGTTCGAACACTTGAGAAACCGGCTGGAAGTAGAGGACTCTCCAGAGAGTCTCATGGCACAATTCGTGGACGGATTGCAAGAAAGAGTTGCTAGGAAGGTAGAGAGACAGACCTATCATGACCTTGGAGAGTTGTTGCATCTTGCAATTCAGATTGAGCAACAAAACAAGCGCAAAGCAACAAACAGTGCACGGCCTAAAGCAATCTGGAACCCCACATCCAAGCCAACCGAGAGGAGCAGTGGAGCACAAGGAAACAACCGGTTCAAGGGCAAAGCAAGCGACTTCACCAAACCACCCAAAGCCGGCCCTAGTGCATCCCACAATATCACGCAAGGCAATCAACCTCAAAGGAGCCATGATATCCTATGTTTCAAGTGCAGCGGAAGAGGACACATGGCTAGAGAATGTCCTAATCAGCGAACCATGATCCTCACACCGGCTAGAGATTACGAATCTCAAGATGAAGGAGAGGACGAACCAATCAAGCCTGATGACAATGAGGACATAGAGTACCCAGACTCTGGAGAGCTCCTTATGATTAGGCGAGTCCTTAATACAATGGCAGGTCCTGAAGAGGTTGCCCAAAGAGAAAACATCTTCCATACTCGGTGCACCATTCAGGGGAAGGTATGTTCTCTCATCATTGATGGAGGATCTTGTACTAATATTGCTAGTACTTATATGGTAGATAAACTTGGTCTAGAGAGAACTAAACACCCTCATCCTTACAAGTTGAGGTGGCTCAATGACACGGCTGAATTGCACATATCCGATCAAGTAAAGGTTTCATTCAGCATAGGCCGATACAATGACCAAGTGATATGTGACGTGGTCCCAATGCAAGCTGGCCATCTCTTATTGGGACGCCCATGGCAGTTTGATAGGGAAACCACACACAATGGGCGGACTAATCTCTACTCTTTTGTGTATGAAAAGCGCAGGTACAACTTAGCACCACTATCACCTCAACAAGTGAGAGAGATGCAAACGAAATTGGCCAAGGAGGGGAGCAAACGAAAGGAGAACTTCCTTGTTAACTCTAGTGATATCCGCAAGGCCATTGGTAAGCATGGTAATGATGTTATTCTACTGATGTTTAAAGAGCTTTTGAGTGCAGATAAGGCAGAGATCAAGCTACCATCAGAGGTGAATGCATTGCTGGAAGCATATGCTGATGTATTTCCTGAAGAGCTACCGCCTGGATTACCTCCTGTAAGAGGGATAGAGCACAACATTGACTTCATTCCAGGAGCACCACTACCAAATAGGGCCGCATATAGAGTCAATCCTGAGGAAGCCAAGGAGCTTGAATGCCAGATCAGAGAATTGATGGCTCAAGGATACGTGAGAGAGAGCCTCAACCCATGTGCAGTTCCAGTTCTACTTGTGCCAAAGAAGGATGGAAGCTGGAGGATGTGTGTAGACTGTCGAGCTATCAACAACATCACTATCAAGTATAGGCATCCCATCCCCAGATTAGATGACATGCTTGATG
Source organism: Arabis hirsuta (assembly GCA_964056655.1). NCBI lineage: Eukaryota > Viridiplantae > Streptophyta > Magnoliopsida > Brassicales > Brassicaceae > Arabis > Arabis hirsuta. The sequence goes on along the minus strand of OZ053302.1, from coordinate 19,920,909 downwards.
AGCTCAGTGGCGCCACCATTTTCTCAAAAATTGATCTAAAGAGCGGCTACCATCAAGTCAGAATGCGTGAGGGAGATGAATGGAAAACCGCATTCAAGACCAAGCAGGGGCTATATGAGTGGCCCATTTGGGTTGTCCAACGCTCCAAGCACCTTTATGCGTCTAATGAACCATGTTCTTAGACCATACATCAGTAAGTTTGTAGTTGTGTACTTTGATGATATACTTATCTACAGCTCTTCTTATTCTGACCATGTGGCACATCTTGAGTTAGTAATACAGACAGTTCAGAAGGAGAAGTTGTATGCTAATTTCAAGAAGTGCACATTCTGCACTAACAAAGTTGTTTTCCTAGGTTTTGTTGTGAGTGCACAGGGATTACAGGTTGATGAAGACAAGATTAAGGCTATCAAGGAATGGCCCACGCCAACAAGCATCAGTTTAGTTCGGAGCTTCCATGGACTAGCTAGCTTCTATCGCCGTTTTGTTAGAGACTTCAGCAGCATTGCAGCCCCTCTGACCTCTGTGATTAAAAAGAACCAAGAGTTTAAGTGGGGAGAAGATCAAGAGCAAGCTTTTCAACTTCTGAAAGAGAGACTAACACACGCCCCTGTACTATCATTGCCAGACTTCAACAAAACATTTGAGGTGGAGTGTGACGCATCATGCATTGGAATAGGAGCAGTGTTAACACAAGGAGGGAGGCCCGTGGCATACTTTAGTGAGAAGCTAAGTGGAGCATCATTGAACTATCCCACTTATGACAAGGAACTTTATGCCTTGGTGCGAGCGATGGAAACATGGCAACATTACTTGCTTGCTAGGAAATGCGTTATTCATACAGACCATCAGACCTTGCAACATCTCAAAGGACAAACCAAATTAAAAAGAAGGCATGCACGGTGGCTGGAATTCATTGAAACATTCCCATATGTTATCAAGTACAAGAAAGGAAAGGAGAATGTTGTAGCTGATGCATTATCAAGGAGATACAGCCTCATTTCAATCATGGAGTCTAAAGTGCTAGGGTTCGAATTGATCAAGGAACTGTATGCAGGATATGAGGATTTTAAGGAAAGTTACAAAGAGCATGGAAAAGGCCCCTACAACAAGTTCTTCTTATTTGATGGATTTCTGTTCAAAGAGAAGAGACTTTGCATACCAAGAGGATCCATCCGAGACTTACTCTTAAGGGAAGCACATGGAGGGGGACTAATGGGTCACTTTGGTGTTGACAAGACGCTGAGCATGCTGAAAAAGCACTTCTATTGGCCTCATCAAAAGAGAGACGTTGAAGCTCATTGTGCTCGGTGCTTGGTTTGCAAAAGAGCCAAATCCAAGTCTCACCCACATGGTTTGTATATGCCTCTCCCTATTCCTACTACTCCTTGGACTGACATATCTATGGACTTTGTGCTAGGCTTGCCTAAGATAAACCACAAAGACTCCATCTTTGTTGTAGTAGATAGGTTCTCTAAGATGGCACACTTCATACCTTGTGCTAAGACAAATGATGCTACTCAAACCGCCAACTTGTTCTTCAAAGAAGTAGTGAGACTTCATGGAATCCCAAGAACAATAGTGTCAGACCGAGACACAAAGTTTCTGAGCCACTTCTGGAGAGCATTATGGAAGAAACTAGGAACCAAGCTTGTGTTCTCCACGATATGCTACCCTCAAACTGATGGGCAAACTGAGGTGGTTAATAGGACATTATCAACATTGTTGCGAGCCACCATTGGAAGGAACTTGAAAACATGGTTGGAATGCATACTTTTTGTGGAATTCGCTTACAATAGAGCTACACATTCAGCAACGAAACTGTCTCCATTCGAAGTTAATTATGGTTTCAATCCACATTCGCCCCTGGACCTTACACCCTTGCCACCAGCCGAGATGGTAAGCCTAGAAGGGGAGGCTAAAGCGGAGTTCATCAAAAAGCTACATCAGAAAGCTAAGGAGAACATAGAAAAGAGAACAGAAGCGTATGCAAGGCAAGCGAACAAGGGGAGGAAGCACGTTAGCTTCAATGAGGGGGATTGGGTCTGGTTACACATGAGAGCAGAAAGGTTCCCACAGAAGAGAAAGAATAAACTTGCCCCACGTGGAGATGGACCATTCAAAGTCTTGAAGAAAATCAATAACAATGCCTGCCAATTGGAGCTTCCAGGTGAGTTTAATGTATCCTCTACCTTCAATGTTGCTGATTTGGAACTTTTCGATGCAGGAGATGATCCAGTTTTGAGGACAAAACCTTCTGAAGAGGGAGGGAATGATGAGGACATCAACCAGTCATGTGCACCAGCTGAACCGGATGGAGTGGAGATCATTCCTCAAGTTCCCAGTGGTCCTTTGACACGCCAGAGGGCTAGGGCAATTGGTCATAAGTTCAGCCAATTAGTGGAGCATGTGTTTGATCAAGAACCGGAAGGCTTGTCCATAAACCGTGAAAACAAAGGAGAGGAGCCACTTGCAGACGAGCCTTGTAAGCTTCTCAACATTAAGACATCAACTTCTGGTGTCTTTACTATCACCTTAGAGTAAAGACACACAAAGTCATGCTAGAGAATTGTACTCTTTTTCCTACCTTCGGTTTTGTCCCATTGGGTTTTCCGAAGGGGGTTTTAATGAGGCAACACCTCTAGTGTGCAGACCAGGACTTGTTCTCTACTTCACAAGTCCTTGGAATAATCAGAAGTTGCAGCCTCTACAAGAAGACCAACACGCCACCTTCTTTCTATACTTAGCATTATTTTGTTCTTTTTTGGTTTAAAACTACTTGTTGTTTTGTTTCAGTTTTAAACTTTCTGTTGTTCCATTTAGAACTACTTGTTGTTTTAATTTTAGGGCTAATGTTCTGAGGCTAAGGTCATTATAAAAGCCTTAGCCACCCCCTTTAATGAAGAGGACACGTTTTTATGAACAACCCTAGTTAAATTCTCAGCGTAGTAATTTCAGAACTCTTCTTACTTGAATCGCCTTCAAGGCTAGGAGAACTTTGGTGTATCACAAGTCTTATCATCCCTTGTGTGGTCCAATTCACTTTCCCCATCTCCGTGTTCTGGCTAGGAGAGTTTCTCACCTTACTTGCACACAACACAACCCACGATTACAGATCTTCCTTGCTCACCAAGGCTTGTATCAACTCCTTGGATATGACACACCAAGACGAGCCAAGTTGCTCAATGGATATTACACACCATTGAAAGAAAAACGAGAATCACTCTCAAAAGTTTCCAAATTTTTTTATCAAAGGTTTTAACTTTTATTCATGAAATCAGCCTCATTATATAGAGGAAATTACATCATAAAACGTTCATAAACATTGCTCAACATGCAGAGCATCTCGAGAATAGAAATTAAACTCTCAATTGCATGTAAGAGAGAGAGAAACACTTCAATAAATGCTTCTTTGAACTTGGACGAAATCTGATCTTGTTTGATTGCTTTTGGGCCGAAACCAACTTCTTGGGCTTCTCTAATGGATCAAGATTGTAGATCAATTTGATTTGTACCTTAACTCATTCTGGTCCGGTCGGAATTAGTCATTCAACGCGCATGGGTCTGAATCGCGTTTACAGGAAATCACCTGACTTGTAACTTGAATAACTTCTTCATTTGAGCTCCGATTGATCTGATTCTTCTTAGAGATGTTCCGTGAATGAGCTGAGAATATTACGCAAGTTGTTTCATGTGTTTAGGAAGATACACTTCGAAAAGTGAGAATATGTCCTTTCTGGCCAGATTCAAAATGTGCATCTAGTTGGATTGAGCTTCGATTCAGCTGCTGATTTCTCGACCCCAGTCATAATTTCCATGTTGCTTCCCATGATCATATCACTAAGCTCTCCGGGAACTAAGACAATACAAACACAACCAAAAACCTTTAGATGTTCAAAAAATGGCTTAGTTTTGTTAAGTACCTCAAACAGAGAGATGTCCTCTAAGACTTGAGTCGGTGTTCAGTTGATAAGATAGCATGCTAATGTAACCTCATCTCCCCAATATCTCTTTGGGACGTTGTGGTGAAACATCATTGATCTTGACACCTCCATAAGGTGTCGATTCTTCCTCTCAGCGACTCCATTTTGTTGTGGATTATACGGACAACTTGTTTGATGCATAATCCCATGTTTTGCGAAATGCTCCTTAAGTTTATGACTTGTATATTCCCCACCATTATCTATTCTAAATACTTTGATCTTGGCATTGTAATGGTTAGTGATGTAATTATGAAAGTTAAGAAATGCATCAAACACCCTATCTTTAGATGGAAGTAAAGTGACTGATGAACCCCTGATGAGGAGATTCAGATTGTCCCTGATTCTTTGAAGGCGGATCAAAGGATTTGGATGAAGAGTGGATCTATTCTGTTGATGATAATGATCGATTGATGACTGATGATGATGGAACAGGGGGCTGGACGTCGTGATGATTAGTGTTCTTCAGTGATGATCTATGAACTGATCACAACTTGTATAGATGTGTTTGTGATCAAGAGAATGAACTCTGATTTCGATCACGAACAGTTTGCAATTAGAGAATGAACTCTTCAGCAATCAATGTTCATATGATGAACAAAGGATTCACAAGGTTTTGGAGATATTTTTTTGCAAAAAAAAGGTGAATGCTTTAACTGAAACAAATCCAAACGTTTTTTTAGAAAGGAGACCAACAGACTTGCTGTTTTACGAAAAAGAAAACTGTAGAAAACTAGGCAAGACCAAAGACTGAGTAATTGTAGAGTTTGACTCGGTTTTGGTCTTGATCTTCCATTGAATTCGGTTCTGGTTCAGTGTAAACCAAAGCAGCAATCGATTTCCTCAATCTCCTGGTTTGTGATCTGGTAATTGGGCCTTTAGACAAATAGAATGGGTCTTGATCTGGATTGGAATGGGCTGAGAAAGGAAGAACATCCTTAGGCAATTGGCCAGAAACTTGTTTGGGCTGAGCAGCTCCATCGCTATCCTCACTCTCATCCAACTCGTCCAAATCAGCTCCTATATCAAGTCCGGTTGCATCATCCCCTCCTTCTTTAAAAGGATTTGACCTCAAATCCGATTCATCTGCACAAAATGGGATCAAGTCAGCAACATTGAAGGTTGAACTAACAGAATACTTACCTTGAAGATCTATCTTATAAGCGTTGTTGTTAATGCGCTCTAGAACTTTGAATGGCCCATCTGTCCTTGGCAAAAGTTTGGACTTTCTCTCATTAGGAAATCTGTCTTTCCTTAAGTAAATTGATACCAAGTCTCCTGGTTCTAGTATCAACTCACGCCTCTTCTTGTTGGCATATTTCTCATACTCTTTAGTCCTTGCTTCTATGTTCTTCTTAACCTGTTCATGCAAAGAAATAGTAAACTCGGCCTTGGCCTGTCCATCAAGGTTAGTCTGCTCATTGATAGGCAAAGGTAACAAATCCAGAGGAGTCAAAGGACTAAACCCATACACAATCTGAAAAGGAGAGTACCTTGTAGTCCTATGAACTGAATGGTTATAAGCAAACTCGACATGAGGCAAGCAATCCTCCCAAGACTTAATGTTTTTCTTAACCATAATGCGCAAAAGAGTAGACAAGGTCCTATTAACTACTTCAGTTTGCCCATCAGTTTGTGGGTGACAAGTAGTAGAAAACAAGAGCTTAGTTCCTAGTCTAGACCAGAGAGTTTTCCAGAAATAACTAAGGAATTTAGTATCTCTATCAGATACAATGGTTCTAGGCATTCCATGCAAACGTACCACTTCCCTAAAGAATAGATCAGCAACATTTACAGCACTATCAGTCTTATTGCAAGCAATGAAATGAGCCATTTTAGAGAACCTGTCAACAACGACAAAGATAGAATCCCTACCTCTCCTAGTCCTAGGCAACCCAAGCACAAAGTCCATAGAAAGATCAACCCAAGGGGCTTTAGGTATTGGAAGAGGAGTATACAAACCTTGGGGTCGGTTCTTGGCTTTGGCCTGAGTGCAAACAATGCATCTGCTGCAATGTTTCTCCACGTCCTTCTTCATCCTTGGCCAGAAGAAATGCTCTTTTAGAATACTGAGAGTTTTGGCTACGCCAAAGTGCCCCATCAAACCTCCTCCATGTGATTCCCTGATATACAACTCTCTCAAAGAACACTTAGGCAAACACAATCGATTTTCAAAGAATAAAAACCCATCAGATTGGTAGTATTTGCCACTAGTGTGCATCTCACTGTTCTTAAAATGTTCTTTGAAATCAGGATCATCAACATAATAGGTTTTTACTTGATCAAAACCTAACAACTTAGTTTCCATGGAAGTAAGCAAGGTATACCTTCTAGACAGTGCATCAGCAACAACATTTTCTTTACCTTGTTTGTAGTGGATAACATAAGGAAACGTTTCAAGAAATTCAACCCACTTGGCGTGTCTCTTGTTCAGCTTGTGTTGGCCCTTGAGGTGTTTGAGTGACTCATGATCAGTGTGTATCACGAACTCCTTTGGCCAGAGATAGTGCTGCCAGGTCTCAAGAGCTTTGATCAAGGCATAGAGCTCCTTGTCATAGGTAGGATAATTCAGCATAGCTCCCCCAAGTTTCTCACTGAAATAGGCGATTGGCCTCTTCTCCTGCATCAGCACTGCTCCAATTCCTACACCAGAAGCATCACACTCAATCTCAAAGGTCTTGGTAAAATCAGGAAGAACTAGTAAAGGGGCATTAGTCAACTTCCCTTTTAGGTTTTGGAAAGCCTCCTCTTGTGCCTTTCCCCACTGGAAACCCACATTCTTCTTGATAACTTCAGTAAGAGGTGCTGCAATGGTGCTGAAATCTTTTACAAATCTTCTGTAGAAACCAGCCAATCCATGAAAGCTTCTTACTTCACTAACGTTTTGGGGACTTGGCCAATCTCGAATTGCTTTGATCTTTTCCTCGTCCACCTTGATTCCTTGAGCTGTAACAACAAAGCCTAAAAACACAAGGTGATCTGCTCCAAAAGTACACTTCTTAAAATTAGCAAAAAGTGACTCTTTCCTAAGCACTTCAAGAACAGATTTCAGATGACTAATATGCTCATTCAAACTCTTGCTGTAAATCAAAATATCATCAAAATAAACTACAACAAAATGACCTATGAATGCTCTTAGGACGTGGTTCATCAATCTCATGAATGTACTGGGTGCATTTGTTAGACCAAATGGCATAACAAGCCATTCATACAATCCATGTTTGGTTTTAAATGCAGTTTTCCACTCATCTCCCTCTTTCATCCTAATCTGATGATAACCACTTTTCAAATCTATCTTAGAGAATACACAGGACCCATGCAATTCATCCAACATATCGTCAAGTCTAGGGATAGGATGTCTGTACTTTACCGTGATATTATTGATAGCTCGGCAGTCAACACACATGCGCCAACTTCCATCTTTCTTTGGCACCAAGAGTACAGGCACTGCACAAGGACTCATGCTCTCTCTGATGTGTCCTTTCTCCATTAACTCGTCCACTTGCCTTTGGAGTTCCTTAGTCTCTTCAGGATTAGTCCTATATGCGGGTCGATTAGGCAGAGAAGCTCCAGGAACCAAATCTATTTGGTGTTCAATTCCTCTGATTGGTGGCAGACCGTTGGGGCTTTCTTCTGGAAAGATATCAGCATATTCCTGGAAAATAAACTCAAACTCACTCGGTAGCACCGGTTCCAAGTCAGAAGAAGTCATTAGTGCACCCTTAAAGACAAACAAAAGCATAGGCTGTTGAAGGTACATAGCTTTCTTAACCTCACTGTTTTTGGCCATGGGATGTACCTCCTTGCTTTTCTTTCCATCAGTTGGTTTTTCCTTGTCTTTAGCTTCCTGCCGCTTGTGTTTGAGTTGGATTTGGTCAGCATGAACCTCCTGTGGTGACAACGGTGCAAGAACAATCTTCTTATCTCGGTGGATGAATGAATGGCGGTTTGTGAACCCATCATGAATGGCTTTCTTGTCGAACTGCCAAGGCCTTCCCAGCAAGATATGGCTTGAATCCATTGGCAGAACATCACAAACAATCTCATCTTGATATCTCCCAATGGTTATAGGCACCATTACTTGTTCTGTGACTTTCAACTCGCCATCTTCATTAAGCCATTGAAGCAGATATGGTTTAGGATGTTTTCCAGTCATTAATCCCAGCTTACCTACAAGAGATTCACTAGCAACGTTAGTACAGCTCCCACCATCTATAATCAAACTACAAACTTTATCATAAACAGTGCATCTAGTATGAAAGAGATTCTCCCTTTGATCATTTTCTTCTGGTTTGGTCTGGACTTTTAGTGATCTCCTTGTAACCAGAAGCTCTCCATGAACTGGGTAGTCTATAACTTCTTCTTCTGATGCATCAGCCTTTTCTTCTTCAGAAACCAGCTCGCCACTATCCAAGAGGATCATCACCTTCTTGTTGGTACACTCATTAGCATAGTGTCCAAATCCATGGCACTTGAAGCACTTCACATCTCTTGCTCTTACTGCTGGTGCCTTGCCCTTATCATCATGCTGGTAGCTTTTTGATTCTTCTTTTGGCTTGACAAAGATCTTGTTGTCCTTGATGTTAGATGATCTGAAGTTGTTGCCGTAGGATCCCTTTGTAGTATTCTTTCTCTTCAGCTGCTGTTCAATAAGAATAGCCTTGTGAAGAAGCTCATAGATGTCTTCATAGTCCTGCATTTCCAAACGGTCCTGGATGTCCCTGTTAAGACCAGCCTGAAAACGAGCCATTGTTGCATCAGGAACTTCATCAACCGCAGCCTTGATCATGAGGATCTCCATCTCTTGATAGTAGTCTTCAACACTTCTGCTGCCTTGTGTAAGTCTCCTTAGTTTCTGATGGACTTCTCTGTTGTAGTGGCTAGGAACAAACCTCTTCTTCATGATTGTTTTGAGCTCAAACCAAGAAGCCACTTGAGGTTCTCCTGTTCTACGTCTGGTAGTGACAACCTGATCCCACCAATGAAGTGCATAGCCTCCAAATTCAGTCACAGCTAGCTTTACTTTCTTTGTTTCAGAAAAGTTTTGACAATCAAAAACAAGCTCCATCTTCTTTTCCCACTCCAAGTAAGTGTCAGGATCATTCTTGCCACTGAAAGTTGGTACTCTTAGCTTGAGGTTACCAAGACTATCATCAGGTCTGTCTCTCTGTGCTTGGTTAGTAGTGGGTCTGGCCTGAGCCGCTGTCCTTACTGAGCTTACTTCTTCAGTATCTCTTCCAGAGGATGTGTCATCGTTCTCAGTCTCTCCTGTATCAATCCTCTTGCCTCTCCTCTTACTCCTTGCAACTCTTCTTGCCTGCGAGGTCTGTCCAAAGATAGCATTAGTATTGTCGTTAATAAGATCATTGGCCTTCATTCTTTTCACGATCTCAGCCATCATTGCTTCCATCTGCAATTGATTAAAGTTAATAGGTGCAGATTCCTCTTGCTCCTTGTTCCTATCTGACATGGCTTTCTGTTCAAGAAACTAAACAAAGAATAAGTTAGTACAAACCAAAAGCCGAAGCCTCTCAACTCACAAGTGTTTCTCTCAAGTGTTTTTTTGTGATTTTTCTTGTGAATCCAGTAGCTCAGCAACAAACAGAGATCAAGCTTCCAGAGAACAAACCCCAATCCCAAAACAGAAGAAGATAGACAGTTTAAGAGACTTTGTTTTGCAAGAGGTTTTACCACCAGGGCTGGATTTCTCCTCAGCCAGGCCGGTTTTCTCCTCAGCCTAAGTCGGATTTCTCCTCGACTTTCTATGATTTCTCTATGATTTTTTTTTTTTTTAAAGCTGGATGGCCCTCTTGCAGATACAAACAGATAGACAGAAAAGAGAATTTGGACAGATTTATAGAAATAGAAAACTCAAAACGTGTTTCCCAAAAGAAAGAGAGAATTCGAACAGTTTTGAAACAAACCCTAGATCCCGAGCCTTCAATCTGCTCTGATACCATTTGATGAACCCCTGATGAGGAGATTCAGATTGTCCCTGATTCTTTGAAGGCGGATCAAAGGATTTGGATGAAGAGTGGATCTATTCTGTTGATGATAATGATCGATTGATGACTGATGATGATGGAACAGGGGGCTGGACGTCGTGATGATTAGTGTTCTTCAGTGATGATCTATGAACTGATCACAACTTGTATAGATGTGTTTGTGATCAAGAGAATGAACTCTGATTTCGATCACGAACAGTTTGCAATTAGAGAATGAACTCTTCAGCAATCAATGTTCATATGATGAACAAAGGATTCACAAGGTTTTGGAGATATTTTTTTGCAAAAAAAAGGTGAATGCTTTAACTGAAACAAATCCAAACGTTTTTTTAGAAAGGAGACCAACAGACTTGCTGTTTTACGAAAAAGAAAACTGTAGAAAACTAGGCAAGACCAAAGACTGAGTAATTGTAGAGTTTGACTCGGTTTTGGTCTTGATCTTCCATTGAATTCGGTTCTGGTTCAGTGTAAACCAAAGCAGCAATCGATTTCCTCAATCTCCTGGTTTGTGATCTGGTAATTGGGCCTTTAGACAAATAGAATGGGTCTTGATCTGGATTGGAATGGGCTGAGAAAGGAAGAACATCCTTAGGCAATTGGCCAGAAACTTGTTTGGGCTGAGCAGCTCCATCGCTATCCTCACTCTCATCCAACTCGTCCAAATCAGCTCCTATATCAAGTCCGGTTGCATCAGTGACCCATGTATATTTTGATTTCTCATCTATAAATGTCACGAAATACTTGTTTTTATCTCTAGATAGGCATGGTGATGTCCAAACATCCGAATGAACCAAATCAAAGCAGTTTTCATAAACAGTAGATGATTTAGGGAAAACGGCTTTATAATGTTTACCGAGAATACAAGCTTCACAACTAGAGTAATCAAAAGAAACATTCGGTACATGAGTTTAAGAGCACGAGAATGAGGATGGCCTATTCTAGCATGCCACAATTTATTCGAAGTTGCATCTAAACAAGAGCTAAAATGTGAACTATATGAAGTGGTCGGTGCAAAGTTCTCTAGAACGTGGAGATCATCTTTAGTTCCCCCTTCTCCGATCACTTTACCGGAGTCAATATCCTGAAAAAAATACCTAATTAGGACTAAATATTGCATAACAATTAAGGTCATTCGTGTTTCTTTTAACGGATTGCAAATTAGATGTGAACTTAGGCATATAAAGAGCTTTAGATTTTCTATCAAATAGCTTCAAATTGCCTATCCCTTTAATGGGCACTCTGTCTCCATTAGCAATTAGCACATTTCCTCTAGCTGGTTCTATATTCTCTAGCAAATTCGGATTACTAACCATATGGTGTGAAGCACCCGAATCAACAATTAGAGAGCTAGAAGGCCTATGTGTAAGTAAGCTATAAGGAGTTTGAGTTATGAGATTGATACCGGATGATGTAATCCCACGTGATCAACCCCGAAGAAAGGCTGAAAGTGAAGCGAATATGGAGGATGAAGGCATGATGATGCTGGTCCGAATTTGACAGCAACGATGGAAAGGAATGGAGGTGAATTCGAATGTGATTAGGGTGATGAACAGATGTGACAATGGAGCAATGATCAGCGAATGGTGATGATGATGAGACGTGATGATATTGTGGCTGTGATGGTGGCGTGAATGAGAGGTGAAGAGAATGATTATTACGGATAGTTGTTTAGGTGAAAAGGTGGATTAGAACAGATAGAAGAGTTTCAGAATCACAACGTGTATCGAAACTCAGATTCAAAGAACGCATTCAAGAATCAAAGTGAGAGAAGAAAATCGATATTGCTGCTGGCATAAAAGTTCTTCGCTAAAAACAACCTAAGATGGCGTCACATGGGTTTTATAATCAACCCTAGAGACATGAAACCCAAACAACACAGCGTTTGAAAATAAACAACAAAGCGTTTGAAATTTAATTAAAAACAGCGAGGCGTCCCAACCTTAAGGTTCCTAATTGGTGCACCTCTAAAATAACTAAGTACTAAGCCATAGTGACTTGTACCTTATCACCCAATGGCAACGACTTCTAAGTAACTCGACATAGTGATTCATTTGCCTCATTAAAAACCATGCTGAGAAAACCCAGTGGGACAAAACTCAACATGGGAAAAAGAGTACAGACTCCTCACCTTAAGTTACTTAGTCATCATTACCGGGTGGAGTCTTCAACGTGGAGATATTAAAGACTTAAATCTTCGGTAAGCTAAGTGATCCTTCTGCTATGAGTGAATGAGCCTCCTTGTCCATCTCCTTAGCTCTGGAACGAGTGATCCTTCCAACTATCTCTGGTTCCTCCTCAGCTACTGGTTCCTCAGCTTCCTTGCTTTCCATGATCATATCATCCCCTCCCTCTTGAAAAGGATTTGTCCTCAAATCTGTATCTGCAATATAGGGAAGCAAGTCAGAAACATTGAACGATGGAGATATGTTATACTTACCTTGTAGATCAATCTGATAAGCGTTGTTGTTGATCCTCTTGATGACTTCAAATGGTCCATCTACTCGTGGCATCAGCTTGCTCTTCCTCTCTTCTGGGAATCGATCCTTTCGCAAGTGGATCCACACCAAGTCTCCTTCCTCGAAGATTAGCTCCTTTCTGCCCTTGTTTGCTTGTTTCTCATACTGCTTAGTTTTCTTCTCTATATTCTCCTTGGCCTTAGCGTGTATCTTTCTCACCTGTTCAGCTTTCTCTTTGCCATCTAAACTACATTTCACACTTAAAGGCAAAGGGATCAAGTCTAGAGGTGATTGTGGATTAAAACCATAAACGATTTCAAAAGGAGAAAAGAGAGTTGCAGAATGCTTAGCGTGATTGTAGGCAAACTCCACGTGTGGTAGGCACTCTTCCCAAGACTTGATATTACTCTTCACCAACGCCCTGAGAAGTGTAGACAAGGTTCTGTTCACCACCTCTGTTTGTCCGTCAGTTTGAGGATGATAGCTAGTTGAGAACGCCAGCTTGGTTCCTAGTTTAGCCCATAAAGTTCTCCAGAAATGTCCTAGAAACTTTGAATCCCTGTCTGAAACTATCACTTGAGGCATGCCATGTAGACGTACTACTTCCCTGAAAAACAAGTTAGCTACACTAACAGCATCATCTGTCTTGTGACTAGCAATGAAGTGAGCCATCTTGCTAAACCTGTCAACAACCACAAAAATAGAATCTCTACCATTCCTGGTTCGAGGTAAGCCAAGCACAAAATCCATAGAGATATGAGTCCAAGGTTCAGAAGGGATAGGGAGAGGAGTATACAAACCGTGAAGCTGTACTTTACTCTTTGCCATTTTGCAAACAGCACACCTAGAACAAACCTTCTCAACGTCTGACTTCATGTTAGGCCAATAGAAGTGATCTTGCAGTCCAGATAGAGTCTTTGCTACTCCAAAATGTCCAGCTAGTCCACCTCCATGAGCTTCTCTAACGAGCAGTTCCCTAATAGATCCGCGTGGGATGCATAATCGATGGTTGTAGAACAAATATCCATCCTGCCTAAAATATTTATCAAAAGCAAACTTATGGCACTTGCCATAGCTCTCAGCAAAATCGATGTCAGTATCATAAAGATCTATGATATGCTCAAATCCATTTAATGTTGAAGTTAAGGTAGAAACAAGAGTGTACCTTCTTGATATGATCATGGAAAGCAAGGAAGCTGAGGAACCAGTAGCTGAGGAGGAACCAGAGATAGTTGGAAGGATCACTCGTTCCAGAGCTAAGGAGATGGCCAAGGAGGCTCATTCACTCATAGCAGAAGGATCACTTAGCTTACCGAAGATTCAAGTCTTTAATATCTCCACGTTGAAGACTCCACCCGGTAATGATGACTAAGTAACTTAAGGTGAGGAGTCTGTACTCTTTTTCCCATGTTGAGTTTTGTCCCACTGGGTTTTCTCAGCATGGTTTTTAATGAGGCAAATGAATCACTATGTCGAGTTACTTAGAAGTCGTTGCCATTGGGTGATAAGGTACAAGTCACTATGGCTTAGTACTTAGTTATTTTAGAGGTGCACCAATTAGGAACCTTAAGGTTGGGACACCTCGCTGTTTTTAATTAAATTTCAAACGCTTTGTTGTTTATTTTCAAACGCTGTGTTGTTTGGGTTTCATGTCTCTAGGGTTGATTATAAAACCCATGTGATGCCATCTTAGGTTGTTTTTAGCGAAGAACTTTTATGCCAGCAGCAATATCGATTTTCTTCTCTCACTTTGATTCTTGAATGCGTTCTTTGAATCTGAGTTTCGATACACGTTGTGATTCTGAAACTCTTCTATCTGTTCTAATCCACCTTTTCACCTAAACAACTATCCGTAATAATCATTCTCTTCACCTCTCATTCACGCCACCATCACAGCCACAATATCATCACGTCTCATCATCATCACCATTCGCTGTTCATTGCTCCATTGTCGCATCTGTTCATCACCCTAATCACATTCGAATTCACCTCCATTCCTTACCATCGTTGCTGTCAAATTCGGACCAACATCATCACGCCTTCATCCTCCATATTCGCTTCACTTTCAGCCTTTCTTCGGGGTTGATCACGTGGGGTTACATCAAGTGGTATCAGAGCCAACTCTGAACCAAAGGCTGAGAATTCCTCTAACCCTAAAACGCCATCTCCATATTGTTTTAGTTTCCGATTTTGTTTGCATACGCTAGGCGATTTCTTTGCTGATTTTGCTTCAATTTCGTTTGCTTTCCAAAACCTAGTCGAATTTGGACTTTTGTTACTTGCTGGAAATTGAATTTGGATTTCCTTTGCATAGAAACCCTAGGCGAATTGGTATTGTTTTGTTGCTTGGTGTTAATTGTTTTAGACTTCTAGGATTTCTCTTATTTGTGAATTCGTGAGTTTGTTAGGATACGTTATAGTTCTTTAAATTTCGTTGCTGCCTTGTGTTATTTTCTTCAATTCTGTGATTGATCATTGTTGAATTAGATCATGTTTCGGTTTTGTGATTTCGCTTAGAACAAATTACTGCGAGTTCCTTTATTGTTTCAGGAACCATGGAGCTTTCGGCTGAGTCCATGGCAGCTCTCAACAAAGCCATGACTGAACAAATCAAGGCATCAAATGAGGCTGTTACAACGCAACTCAACCAGCAGATAGAGCAGCTCACCAACAAGTTTGAGAGTCGTTTCAAGGATCTCCTAAAAGAGGCTAGTGCTACAGATCCAGACTCTTCAGAACCGCCTAGTCCTAATGAAGCTATCCGTCTCGCCAAGGGTAAATCACATGTAGGATCACCTTCTAAGCGACCACGTACCAGAACCGCTAGATCACCCACTGGAGGTAGAGAAACCGTGTTTAATCGGAGGAAACAAGATGGTTCTAGAGTTGAGAGGCATCGAGCACGTCAACATCGCAGAGAGGAAA
The DNA here is from genome assembly GCA_964056655.1 of Arabis hirsuta. Lineage (NCBI taxonomy): Eukaryota > Viridiplantae > Streptophyta > Magnoliopsida > Brassicales > Brassicaceae > Arabis > Arabis hirsuta. Next base: position 19,905,543 of record OZ053302.1, on the reverse strand, counting down.
ACATTGCTGGGCACCGAGTCTTCACTGGAAACTCAGAGCTAGAATACTCTGAGGAGGAAGAAGCTTCTCATGATAGCCGAGGAACGGTAAGAAGAGACAGAAACAGAGGCAATGGCAGAGACTATGATCCTTTGAGACAGCAGTTTAACCATATCAAGATTCAGTATCCCTCTTTTCATGGCACCAATGATCCAGAGGTTTATCTAGACTGGGAAAGGAAGATGGAGTCTAATTTTCTAGTCCAAGGAACTTATGAGCTTAATAAGGTAAAGATAGCCATCTCTGAATTCAGTGGCTATGCACTATTGTGGTGGGAACAACTGGGAATTACTAGGCAGCGACATAGAGAACCTCCTGTTACTACTTGGGATCAGCTTGTCACGCAGATGAGAAAGAGGTTTGTCCCTGCACATTATCAGCGAGAGACTCTTAACAAGCTTAGGCGTCTTATTCAAGGCACGAGGTCAGTTAGAGACTACTACCAGGAGCTGGAAACTTTGATGATCAGGGCTGATTTGAGTGAAAGTGAGGACATGGTAATGTCTAGATTCCTTGGGGGCTTAAACAGAGAGATTCAGGATAAAGTGGAGCTGCAGAATTATGAAGATGTTCAAGAAATGGTACATAAGGCAGAGTTGATTGAATCGCAGATCAAGAGGAGGATTGGTAGATCAACCTTCACTCCTAACACTCCAAAACCAAGAGAGCTCAGCCAACCGACCTATACCAAGGACACCAAACCAGCGACAGTCAAAGAAGAGGTTAAGGTCGAATTTAAACCAAGAAGTGGGGCTTCTACTAGTCAGGTCAGGTGTTTTAAGTGTCAAGGAATGGGGCACTACTCCAGGGACTGTCCTAATAAGAAGATGTTTCTGCTTCAAGAAGGAGGAGAGATTGTACCTCAGGATAGTTCCGAAAGCGAAACTGATTTTGATCTAGAAGAAGCAGAAGAGCCAGCAGCCATTGGAGAAATGTTAGTAGCACGCAGGACTTTGAGTGTTCAGATTCATCCAGATGATAGAGAACAGCGTGAGAATCTCTTCCACACTAGATGTGTAGTTCAGGGTAAAGTATGCACATTGATTGTAGATGGAGGTAGCTGTACCAATGCTGCTAGTGAAGAGATGGTAACGAAGCTCAATCTTAAGACTATTCCACATCCTAGGCCATACCAGCTACAGTGGTTGAACAACAAAGGAGCTCTAACCGTTTCGCAGCAAGTGTTAGTCAAGTTAGCGATTGGGAAGTATGAAGATGAGTTGCTCTGTGATGTGATTCCTATGAAGTCTAGTCACATGTTATTGGGCAGACCATGGCAGTTTGACAGAAAGGTTCTTCATGATGGCTACACAAACAAGCAGTCCTTTGAGGGGCGCAAGGTCACTCTTCTGCCACTTACCCCAGCTGAAATCTATAAGGATCAACTTCATATGAACCGCAAGGATAAAGAGCAAGTGTCCAACAGCCTCTACATCAATCACAGTGAATTTTCTAAACTCTTTGATCCTGAAATGACGACATTTATGTTTGTATACAAGGAATCCCTTGTTAGTACTAACTCTTCACAGGAGCTTCCTAGTGCTATGAGTGAGATTTTGCAGGAATACGAGGATGTTTTTCCAGGAGAGATACCTCCAGGATTACCTCCAATCCGTGGAATTGAGCACCAGATAGACTTGGTACCAGGATCCGCTCTACCGAACAGACCAGCTTACAGAACCAATCCTGTAGAGACAAAAGAACCTCAGAAGCAAGTAGAAGAGCTGATGAACAAAGGACATATCAGAGAGAGTTTAAGTCCATGCGCAGTACCAGTCTTGTTAGTCCCTAAGAAAGATGGATCATGGAGGATGTGTGTAGACTGCAGAGCAATCAACAACATAACCGTGAAGTACAGACATCCTATTCCAAGGCTTGATGACATGTTAGATGAGTTGTGTGGATCAACAATCTTCTCCAAGATCGATTTAAAGAGTGGATACCATCAGATTAGAATGAAGGAAGGGGATGAGTGGAAAACTGCTTTCAAGACCAAGCAAGGGCTGTATGAATGGTTAGTTATGCCGTTTGGTCTCACCAATGCTCCCAGCACCTTCATGCGCTTAATGAACCATGCCTTACGACCGTTCATAGGAGTCTTCGTGGTAGTCTACTTCGACGACATACTCATCTACAGCAAAGGTTTGGGAGAGCATTTAGAACACATCCGCAGAGTTCTAGATGTTCTTCGCTCTCAATCTCTCTTTGCTAATTTATCTAAATGTTCATTCTGCACTAATGAGATTGTCTTTTTAGGCTTTGTTGTAAGTGCAGAAGGAGTTAAAGTAGATGAAGAGAAGATAAAGGCTATCAAGGAGTGGCCAACCCCTAAGAATGTGGGAGAAGTCAGGAGTTTTCATGGCCTAGCAGGATTCTACAGACGTTTTGTTCGTGATTTCAGCTCCATAGCCGCGCCCTTGACAGAAGTCATCAAGAAAGATGTGGGGTTCAAGTGGGGAGACGCCCAAGAGCAGGCTTTTACAGCCCTTAAAGAGAAGCTTATCAACTCCCCTCTTTTAGTACTTCCTGATTTTATGAAAACCTTTGAGATTGAATGTGATGCCTCCGGAGTAGGTATAGGAGCAGTTTTGATGCAGGATAGGAAACCGGTGGCTTACTTCAGTGAGAAGCTGGGAGGATCAACCATCAACTATCCCACCTATGACAAGGAGCTATATGCATTGGTTCGAGCTCTCCAAACATGGCAGCATTACTTGTGGCCCAAAGAGTTCGTCATTCACACTGACCATGAGTCTCTAAAGCACCTTAAAGGCCAACAGAAGCTCAACAAGAGACATGCCAGGTGGATGGAGTTCATTGAGACGTTTCCATACATTGTTAAGTACAAGAAAGGTAAGGATAATGTAGTCGCAGATGCATTATCCAGAAGGTACACTCTCTACCTTAACTTCAACATTAAATGGATTTGAGCATATCATAGATCTTTATGATACTGACATCGATTTTGCTGAGAGCTATGGCAAGTGCCATAAGTTTGCTTTTGATAAATATTTTAGGCAGGATGGATATTTGTTCTACAACCATCGATTATGCATCCCACGCGGATCTATTAGGGAACTGCTCGTTAGAGAAGCTCATGGAGGTGGACTAGCTGGACATTTTGGAGTAGCAAAGACTCTATCTGGACTGAAAGATCACTTCTATTGGCCTAACATGAAGTCAGACGTTGAGAAGGTTTGTTCTAGGTGTGTTGTTTGCAAAATGGCAAAGAGTAAAGTACAGCCTCACGGTTTGTATACTCCTCTCCCTATCCCTTCTCAACCTTGGACTCATATCTCTATGGATTTTGTGCTTGGCTTACCTCGAACCAGGAATGGTAGAGATTCTATTTTTGTGGTTGTTGACAGGTTTAGCAAGATGGCTCACTTCATTGCTAGTCACAAGACAGATGATGCTGTTAGTGTAGCTAACTTGTTTTTCAGGGAAGTAGTACGTCTACATGGCATGCCTCAAGTGATAGTTTCAGACAGGGATTCAAAGTTTCTAGGACATTTCTGGAGAACTTTATGGGCTAAACTAGGAACCAAGCTGGCGTTCTCAACTAGCTGTCATCCTCAAACTGACGGACAAACAGAGGTGGTGAACAGAACCTTGTCTACACTTCTCAGGGCGTTGGTGCAGAGTAATATCAAGTCTTGGGAAGAGTGCCTACCACACGTGGAGTTTGCCTACAATCACGCTAAGCATTCTGCAACTCTCTTTTCTCCTTTTGAAATCGTTTATGGTTTTAATCCACAATCACCTCTAGACTTGATCCCTTTGCCTTTAAGTGTGAAATGTAGTTTAGATGGCAAAGAGAAAGCTGAACAGGTGAGAAAGATACACGCTAAGGCTAAGGAGAATATAGAGAAGAAAACTAAGCAGTATGAGAAACAAGCAAACAAGGGCAGAAAGGAGCTAATCTTCGAGGAAGGAGACTTGGTGTGGATCCACTTGCGAAAGGATCGATTCCCAGAAGAGAGGAAGAGCAAGCTGATGCCACGAGTAGATGGACCATTTGAAGTCATCAAGAGGATCAACAACAACGCTTATCAGATTGATCTACAAGGTAAGTATAACATATCTCCATCGTTCAATGTTTCTGACTTGCTTCCCTATATTGCAGATACAGATTTGAGAACAAATCCTTTTCAAGAGGGAGGGGATGATATGATCATGGAAAGCAAGGAAGCTGAGGAACCAGTAGCTGAGGAGGAACCAGAGATAGTTGGAAGGATCACTCGTTCCAGAGCTAAGGAGATGGCCAAGGAGGCTCATTCACTCATAGCAGAAGGATCACTTAGCTTACCGAAGATTCAAGTCTTTAATATCTCCACGTTGAAGACTCCACCCGGTAATGATGACTAAGTAACTTAAGGTGAGGAGTCTGTACTCTTTTTCCCATGTTGAGTTTTGTCCCACTGGGTTTTCTCAGCATGGTTTTTAATGAGGCAAATGAATCACTATGTCGAGTTACTTAGAAGTCGTTGCCATTGGGTGATAAGGTACAAGTCACTATGGCTTAGTACTTAGTTATTTTAGAGGTGCACCAATTAGGAACCTTAAGGTTGGGACGCCTCGCTGTTTTTAATTAAATTTCAAACGCTTTGTTGTTTATTTTCAAACGCTGTGTTGTTTGGGTTTCATGTCTCTAGGGTTGATTATGAAACCCATGTGACGCCATCTTAGGTTGTTTTTAGCGAAGAACTTTTATGCCAGCAGCAATATCGATTTTCTTCTCTCACTTTGATTCTTGAATGCGTTCTTTGAATCTGAGTTTCGATACACGTTGTGATTCTGAAACTCTTCTATCTGTTCTAATCCACCTTTTCACCTAAACAACTATCCGTAATAATCATTCTCTTCACCTCTCATTCACGCCACCATCACAGCCACAATATCATCACGTCTCATCATCATCACCATTCGCTGTTCATTGCTCCATTGTCGCATCTGTTCATCACCCTAATCATATTCGAATTCACCTCCATTCCTTACCATCGTTGCTGTCAAATTCGGACCAGCATCATCACGCCTTCATCCTCCATATTCACTTCACTTTCAGCCTTTCTTCGGGGTTGATCACGTGGGGTTACATCACTTCTGGATAATGCATCTGCGACTACATTATCCTTACCTTTCTTGTACTTAACAATGTATGGAAACGTCTCAATGAACTCCATCCACCTGGCATGTCTCTTGTTGAGCTTCTGTTGGCCTTTAAGGTGCTTTAGAGACTCATGGTCAGTGTGAATGATGAACTCTTTGGGCCACAAGTAATGCTGCCATGTTTGGAGAGCTCGAACCAATGCGTATAGCTCCTTGTCATAGGTGGGATAGTTGATGGTTGATCCTCCCAGCTTCTCACTGAAGTAAGCCACCGGTTTCCTATCCTGCATCAAAACAGCTCCTATACCTACTCCGGAGGCATCACATTCAATCTCAAAGGTTTTCATAAAATCAGGAAGTACTAAAAGAGGGGAGTTGATAAGCTTCTCTTTAAGGGCTGTAAAAGCCTGCTCTTGGGCGTCTCCCCACTTGAACCCCACATCTTTCTTGATGACTTCTGTCAAGGGCGCGGCTATGGAGCTGAAATCACGAACAAAACGTCTGTAGAATCCTGCTAGGCCATGAAAACTCCTGACTTCTCCCACATTCTTAGGGGTTGGCCACTCCTTGATAGCCTTTATCTTCTCTTCATCTACTTTAACTCCTTCTGCACTTACAACAAAGCCTAAAAAGACAATCTCATTAGTGCAGAATGAACATTTAGATAAATTAGCAAAGAGAGATTGAGAGCGAAGAACATCTAGAACTCTGCGGATGTGTTCTAAATGCTCTCCCAAACCTTTGCTGTAGATGAGTATGTCGTCGAAGTAGACTACCACGAAGACTCCTATGAACGGTTGTAAGGCATGGTTCATTAAGTGCATGAAGGTGCTGGGAGCATTGGTGAGACCAAACGGCATAACTAACCATTCATACAGCCCTTGCTTGGTCTTGAAAGCAGTTTTCCACTCATCCCCTTCCTTCATTCTAATCTGATGGTATCCACTCTTTAAATCGATCTTGGAGAAGATTGTTGATCCACACAACTCATCTAACATGTCATCAAGCCTTGGAATAGGATGTCTGTACTTCACGGTTATGTTGTTGATTGCTCTGCAGTCTACACACATCCTCCATGATCCATCTTTCTTAGGGACTAACAAGACTGGTACTGCGCATGGACTTAAACTCTCTCTGATATGTCCTTTGTTCATCAGCTCTTCTGCTTGCTTCTGAAGTTCTTTTGTCTCTACAGGATTGGTTCTGTAAGCTGGTCTGTTCGGTAGAGCGGATCCTGGTACCAAGTCTATCTGGTGCTCAATTCCACGGATTGGAGGTAATCCTGGAGGTATCTCTCCTGGAAAAACATCCTCGTATTTATGCAAAATCTCACTCATAGCACTAGCAAGCTCCTGTGAAGAGTTAGTACTAACAAGGGATTCCTTGTATACAAACATAAATGTCGTCATTTCAGGATCAAAGAGTTTAGAAAATTCACTGTGATTGATGTAGAGGCTGTTGGACACTTGCTCTTTATCCTTGCGGTTCATATGAAGTTGATCCTTATAGATCTCGGCTGGGGTAAGTGGCAGAAGAGTGACCTTGCGCCCCTTAAACTCAAAGGACTGCTTGTTTGTGTAGCCATCATGAAGAACCTTTCTGTCAAACTGCCATGGTCTGCCCAATAACATGTGACTAGACTTCATAGGAATCACATCACAGAGCAACTCATCTTCATACTTCCCAATCGCTAACTTGACTAACACTTGCTGCGAAACTGTTAGAGCTCCTTTGTTGTTCAACCACTGTAGCTGGTATGGCCTAGGATGTGGAATAGTCTTAAGATTGAGCTTCGTTACCATCTCTTCACTAGCAGCATTGGTACAACTACCTCCATCTACAATCAATGTGCATACTTTACCCTGAACTACACATCTAGTGTGGAAGAGATTCTCACGCTGTTCTCTATCATCTGGATGAATCTGAACACTCAAAGTCCTGCGTGCTACTAACATTTCTCCAATGGCTGCTGGCTCTTCTTCTTCTTCTAGATCAAAATCAGTTTCGCTTTCGGAACTATCCTGAGGTACAATCTCTCCTCCTTCTTGAAGCAGAAACATCTTCTTATTAGGACAGTCCCTGGAGTAGTGCCCCATTCCTTGACACTTAAAACACCTGACCTGACTAGTAGAAGCCCCACTTCTTGGTTTAAATTCGACCTTAACCTCTTCTTTGACTGTCGCTGGTTTGGTGTCCTTGGTATAGGTCGGTTTGCTGAGCTCTCTTGGTTTTGGAGTGTTAGGAGTGAAGGTTGATCTACCAATCCTCCTCTTGATCTGCGATTCAATCAACTCTGCCTTATGTACCATTTCTTGAACATCTTCATAATTCTGCAGCTCCACTTTATCCTGAATCTCTCTGTTTAAGCCCCCAAGGAATCTAGACATTACCATGTCCTCACTTTCACTCAAATCAGCCCTGATCATCAAAGTTTCCAGCTCCTGGTAGTAGTCTCTAACTGACCTCGTGCCTTGAATAAGACGACTAAGCTTGTTAAGAGTCTCTCGCTGATAATGTGCAGGGACAAACCTCTTTCTCATCTGCGTGACAAGCTGATCCCAAGTAGTAACAGGAGGTTCTCTATGTCGCTGCCTAGTAATTCCCAGTTGTTCCCACCACAATAGTGCATAGCCACTGAATTCAGAGATGGCTATCTTTACCTTATTAAGCTCATAAGTTCCTTGGACTAGAAAATTAGACTCCATCTTCCTTTCCCAGTCTAGATAAACCTCTGGATCATTGGTGCCATGAAAAGAGGGATACTGAATCTTGATATGGTTAAGCTGCTGTCTCAAAGGATCATAGTCTCTGCCATTGCCTCTGTTTCTGTCTCTTCTCACGGTTCCTCGGCTATAATGAGAAGCTTCTTCCTCCTCAGAGTATTCTAGCTCTGAGTTTCCAGTGAAGACTCGGTGTCCAGCAATGTATTCCTCTCTGCGCTGTTGACGTGCTGGATGCCTCTCAACTCTAGAACCATCTTGTCTCCTCTGATTAAACACGGTTTCTCTACCTCCAGTGGGTGATCTAGCGGTTCTGGTACGTGGTCGCTTAGAAGGTGATCCTACATGTGATTTACCCTTGGCGAGACGGATAGCTTCATTAGGACTAGGCAGTTCTGAAGAGTCTGGATCTGTAGCACTAGCCTCTTTTAGGAGATCCTTGAAACGACTCTCAAACTTGTTGGTGAGCTGCTCTATCTGCTGGTTGAGTTGCGTTGTAACAGCCTCATTTGATGCCTTGATTTGTTCAGTCATGGTTTTGTTGAGAGCTGCCATGGACTCAGCCGAAAGCTCCATGGTTCCTGAAACAATAAAGGAACTCGCAGTAATTTGTTCTAAGCGAAATCACAAAACCGAAACATGATCTAATTCAACAATGATCAATCACAGAATTGAAGAAAATAACACAAGGCAGCAACGAAATTTAAAGAACTATAACGTATCCTAACAAACTCACGAATTCACAAACAAGAGAAATCCTAGAAGTCTAAAACAATTAACACCAAGCAACAAAACAATACCAATTCGCCTAGGGTTTCTATGCAAAGGAAATCCAAATTCAATTTCCAGCAAGTAACAAAAGTCCTAATTCGACTAGGTTTTGGAAAGCAAACGAAATTGAAGCAAAATCAGCAAAGCAATCGCCTAGCGTATGCAAACAAAATCGGAAACTAAACAATATGGAGATGGCGTTTTAGGGTTAGAGGAATTCTCAGCCTTTGGTTCAGAGTTGGCTCTGATACCACTTGATGTAATCCCACGTGATCAACCCCGAAGAAAGGCTGAAAGTGAAGCGAATATGGAGGATGAAGGCGTGATGATGCTGGTCCGAATTTGACAGCAACGATGGTAAGGAATGGAGGTGAATTCGAATGTGATTAGGGTGATGAACAGATGCGACAATGGAGCAATGATCAGCGAATGGTGATGATGATGAGACGTGATGATATTGTGGCTGTGATGGTGGCGTGAATGAGAGGTGAAGAGAATGATTATTACGGATAGTTGTTTAGGTGAAAAGGTGGATTAGAACAGATAGAAGAGTTTCAGAATCACAACGTGTATTGAAACTCAGATTCAAAGAACGCATTCAAGAATCAAAGTGAGAGAAGAAAATAGATATTGCTGCTGGCATAAAAGTTCTTCGTTAAAAAAAACCTAAGATGGCGTCACATGGGTTTTATAATCAACCCTAGAGACATGAAACCCAAACAACAAAGCGTTTGAAAATAAACAACAAAGCGTTTGAAATTTAATTAAAAACAGCGAGGCGTCCCAACCTTAAGGTTCCTAATTGGTGCACCTCTAAAATAACTAAGTACTAAGCCACAGTGACTTGTACCTTATCACCCAATGGCAACGACTTCTAAGTAACTCGACATAGTGATTCATTTGCCTCATTAAAAACCATGCTGAGAAAACCCAGTGGGACAAAACTCAACATGGGAAAAAGAGTACAGACTCCCCACCTTAAGTTACTTAGTCATCATTACCGGGTGGAGTCTTCAACGTGGAGATATTAAAGACTTGAATCTTCGGTAAGCTAAGTGATCCTTCTGCTATGAGTGAATGAGCCTCCTTGGCCATCTCTTTAGCTCTGGAACGAGTGATCCTTCCAACTATCTTTGGTTCCTCCTCAGCTACTGGTTCCTCAGCTTCCTTGCTTTCCATGATCATATCACCGGATTCCTTGAACGTGGCAAATGACTTCATGAGAGCTTCCAACTCTGATTTCCTTACGTACTCTCCATTCTCCTCTTGCCTTGAAGAACCGGCCTGTCCCTGATCATCTTTCAGATTAGCTTGAGTGGCGTTGGCTCTTGGAATCCTTGGTCCGTTGAGATGGCTCGGTTTGAGATGTGGGTGGAGAATCCAACATTGCTCCTTTGTGTGTCCCTTCTTCTTGCAATGTTCACACATCTTCCCTTTCCTTTCATCGAATCCCTTGTAGATACTCTTGTTGGTCGTAGGCAGTTCTCCTCTGCCCCCAAGCAAACCGAGAGATCCTTGCTCCCTTTGGATTTGCGCACATACATCATCGAGACTAGGTAGCTTCTCCGCACGTAGTATGTGCTTGGTGAGATCATTGAAGGCTGGATTGAGAGTAAGCAGAAGGCCAAATACCTTGTCTTGTTCCCTCCTTTCGTTGATCACATCCATATCCATAGAGTTTGGCTTAAGCATCTCAAGTTCTGCCCACAATGATCGAAACTTACCAAAGTGCTTTGTAAACTCCAAGTTTTCTTGGCTTAACTCATTGATAGCCTTCTTCACTTCAAACACCCTAGTGAGATTTGATGTGTTTCCATACACGTTCTTAAGTGTGTTCCAAAGTTCAGCTGCTGTCTCACAGTATGAATAGGCTTCTAGAAGAGGAGTTTCAAGAGAATTTTATAGAATGGCCAGCACCATTTGATCCTTTTGAACCCATTTAGCCTTAGCAACAAGTTTCTCATCGATTGTATCTTCATCATCGCTACTAGAATACTCCTCAAACACTTTTGAACCATCAACAAATCCCCATAAACCTCTACCACAAAGAGCTGTTTTTGTTGTTCTAGCCCAAAGAAGATAGCTTCCTCCTTTCAACATAACAGGAATCGCTAAAGCTTTAGATTTCTCCATGTTTCTAACACTAAAGTTCCTTCCTTTCTAGCTAAAAGAACCCAAAACCCCCTAAAGGCAGTTGCTTTCTCCACAAACAGAAGGAATCAACACAAACATATAAAAAAAAAAAGTAACCTTTGAACCCGAGAGGTGAAGACCGATTGGTATCCGAGAGTATAAGCTTTTATTGTTGTGAACTGAAGGTGTTTGAGATGAAGAATCCAAGCTGAATCTTCAAGGAGCACGAACAGAAGATGAACGCAAGCTAACTCCTTTGAAGAACCCAATAGAAACCGAGTGAAGAACAAATAGATTTTAATGAAACAGTAACCCATATTTTAGAAGAGATTAAGAATAACAAGATTAGATAGGATCAAGCTCTGATACCATGTTAGTTTAAGCGGAATTTAGAGAAGAGTATTAAAGATTAAGATAAGATTAAGTGAATAAGATTAGAGAGAATGGAGAGAAACTCATTATTGTATTAAGTTCTCATTCTATTAAAAATCAATAAAGAGAGAGTACAACACGTTTTTATAGAGAAGATAAGGTGCAAGCTGTCATTTGATGAGTCATGTCCTTTCTTCAAAGATGCTAAAATGCTTTTCAAAGATGCTGCTAAAAGACTTGACTTCTTCCGGATTAGATCTTGCTTCAAACCTTAAGTTTATGCTAGAGAATCTCAACCTACCAAATCACAACAATGAAGATGTCACACACTCTCAATCTGATGGAGAAGGTGTAGGAACAGAACCAAATCATGAAGACACTCAAAATGATAACGTTCCTATTGATGACGAAGTTCCAAATTCTCTAGAACCTGACGAAAACAAAGAAACTGGTGAAGCTAGCTATAACCTAGAAGAAAATGAAAAAGTAGCACATGAAGAAGAATCTGATCAAGTCGTTGAAGATTCTGAAGCTATCGTTTCTGACCATGAAGAAACAACTACATCATCATCAGATTCTAATTTCAAAATAGCTATTCATGAGGATGATTCTCCTCCTCCTCTTCGCAAAAGCACCATAATTAAGAACGATCCATCCAACTGTGATACGCCTCAAGATTCAGACATGGACCAGCTGGATGTTTTAGCTCAGGATGGAATGAAACATGGAGTGCAGCTTGAACCAGAGCTTGAAGCCGAGGAGAACTTGGTTGTACCAGTTGGACCTATGACTCGTGCGAGAGCTAAAAGGCTTAAGGATGGAGTTGGAGGATTACTTAACTACATGTTTACTCAATCCGATCACTTAGGCTGGAATGGAGAAGATGTATCTCAAACCATTCTGGTTTTGATACAAGCTCAAGAAGATCACTAAAATGGATATGTGATCATATGTACTCTTTTTCCTTATCTTTGGTTTTGTCCCAATGGGTTTTCCAAAGAAAGGTTTTAATGAGGCAAATGATTCACATCCAAATCACCCATTTGATGATCAAAACCGAGCCAGAATCTTCAGAAAACCTTCCAAGGTGTTAGCCATCAAGTTCAGTCTGTTTCATGTCTATTTGAAGCCCAAAAGAAGCCCAAACCAAGTGCCTAATCTGCAGCCCAAAGAGAGTGACGAAAAAGGGAAGGGAAGTGACTTGAAGAGTCATTTTTGAAGTTCAAACTTAGTATTTATTATGGTCTTCATAGTTAATGCATTTAATTCCAAATTTGCCTTGTTTTTAGTTCATTTTCATCTCTTTAAAACCCTTGTAAGATCTGAAGGGTACAACCACTTGTTCTGTGACTTTGAGTTCTGTCCGATCATCGAGCCATTGCAACTTGTATGGTCTAGGGTGTTTGATCTTCTCAAGCCCTAACCTGTCTACTTGCTAGCTACGTTAGTATATGAACCACCATCTATAACTAAGTTACTTACCTTGTCTTTGATGGTGCATCTATAACCCTAGAGACATGACACCAAAACAACAAGGCGTTCTGTAAATAAAACAACAAGGCATCTGAACTTAAAATAAAACAGCGAGGCGTCCCTTCCAAAATGGACCTAAGTGGTGCGCCCCTAATAAAATACTAGTGCATTCTGAACGGTTCGGAATCACATTATTACCCATTAGCAATGACTTCTAAGTAACTCGACGTAGTGATTCATCTGCCTCATTAAAAACCATGGTGAGAAAACCCATTGGGACAAAACTCAACATGGGAAAAAGAGTACAGACTCCTCACCTTAAGTTACTTAGTCATCATTACCGGGTGGAGTCTTCAACGTGGAGATATTAAAGACTTGAATCTTTGGTAAGCTAAGTGATCCTTCTGCTATGAGTGAATGAGCTTCCTTGGCCATCTCCTTCGCTCTAGAACGAGTGATCCGTCCTACTAGCCTCGGTTCCTTCTCAGCTCCTGGTTCCTCAGTGTCCTAGCTATCCATGATCATATCATCCCCTCCCTCTTGAAAAAGATTTGTCCTCAAATCTGTATCTGCAAGGTAGGGAAGCAAGTCAGAAACATTGAACGATGGAGATATGTTATACTTACCTTGGAGGTCAATCTGGTAGGCATTGTTGTTGATCCTTTTGACGACTTCAAATGGTCCGTCAACTCGTGGCATAAGCTTGCTCTTCCTCTCTTCTCGGAATCGGTCCTTTCGTAAGTGAATCCACACCAAGTCGCCTTCTTCGAAGATTATCTCCTTTCTGCCCTTGTTTGCTTGTTTTTCATACTGCTTAGTCTTTTTCTCTATATTCTCCTTAGCTTTAGCGTGTATCTTCCTCACCTGTTCAGCTTTTTCCTTGCCATCTAAACTACATTTCACACTTAAAGGCAAAGGGATCAAGTCTAGAGGTGATTGTGGATTAAACCCATAAACAATTTCAAAAGGAGAAAAGAGAGTTGCAGAATGCTTAGCGTGATTGTAAGCAAATTCCACGTGTGGTAGACACTCTTCCCATGACTTGATATTACTCTTTACCAACGCTCTGAGAAGTGTAGACAATGTTTTGTTCACCACCTCTGTTTGACCGTCAGTCTGAGGATGACAAGTAGTTGAAAATGCCAGCTTGGTTCCTAGTTTAGGCCATAGGGTTCTCCAGAAGTGTCCTAGAAACTTGGTATCTCTGTCTGAAACTATCACTTGAGGCATGCCATGTAGACGTACTATTTCTCTGAAAAACAAGTTAGCCACAATAACAGCGTCATCCGTCTTGTGACTAGCAATGAAGTGAGCCATCTTGCTAAACCTGTCAACAACCACAAAAATAGAATCTCTACCATTTCTGGTTCGAGGTAAGCCAAGCACAAAATCCATAGAAATATGAGTCCAAGGTTGAGAAGGGATAGGGAGAGGAGTATACAAACCGTGAGGCTGTACTATACTCTTTGCCATTTTGCAAACAGCACACCTAGAACAAACCTTCTCAACGTCTGACTTCATGTTAGGCCAGTAGAAGTGATCTTACAGTCCAAGTAGAGTCTTTGTTACTCCAAAATGTCCAGCCAGTCCACCCCCATGAGCTTCTCTAACTAACAGTTCTCTAATAGACCCGCGTGGTATGCACAATCGGTTGTTGTAGAATAGATATCCATCCTGCCTAAAATACTTTTCAAATGCAAACTTATGGCACTTGCCATAGCTCTCAGCAAAATCGATGTCAGTCTCATAAAGGTCTACGATATGCTCAAATCCATTTAACTTTGAAGTTAAAGTAGAAACAAGAGTGTACCTTCTGGATAATGCATCTGCGACTACATTGTCCTTACCTTTCTTGTACTTAATGATGTAGGGGAACGTCTCAATGAACTCCATCCACCTGGCGTGTCTCTTGTTGAGCTTCTGTTGTCCTTTGAGGTGCTTGAGAGACTCATGATCTGTGTGAATGACGAATTCTTTGGGCCACAAGTAGTGTTGCCACGTTTGAAGAGCTCGAACCAACGCATATAGTTCCTTGTCATAGGTGGGATAGTTGAGGGTTGATCCTCCCAGCTTCTCACTGAAATAAGCCACCGGTTTCCTATCCTGCATCAAAACAGCTCCTATACCTACTCCAGAGGCATCACACTCAATCTCAAAAGTTTTCAAAAAATCAGGAAGTACTAAAAGAGGGGCATTGATAAGCTTCTCTTTAAGGGCAGTAAACGCCTGCTCTTGTGCTTCTTCCCATCTGAAGCCAATGTCCTTCTTGATGACTTCTGTTAATGGTGCTGCAATGGTACTGAAGTCTTGGACAAATCTTCTGTAGAATCCTGCTAACCCATGAAAGCTCCGGACTTCTGCAACGTTTTTAGGTGCAGGCCATTCCTTTATTGCCTTGATCTTCTCGTCATCAACTCTAACTCCTTCTGCGCTAACAACAAAGCCTAGAAAGATAACTTCAGCAACACAGAATGAACATTTAGAGTAATTTGCAAAAAGGGATTGAGAACGAAGAACATCTAGAACTCTGCGGATGTGTTCTAAATGCTCTCCCAAACCTTTGCTGTAGATGAGTATGTCGTCGAAGTAGACTACCACGAAGACTCCTATGAACAGTCTTAAGGCATGGTTCATTAAGCGCATGAAGGTGCTGGGTGCATTGGTGAGACCAAACGGCATGACTAACCATTCATACAGCCCCTGCTTGGTCTTGAAAGCAGTTTTCCACTCATCCCCTTCCTTCATTCTGATCTGATGGTATCCACTCTTTAAATCGATCTTTGAGAAGATTGTTGATCCACACAACTCATCTAGCATGTCATCAAGCCTTGGGATAGGATGTCTGTACTTCACTGTTATGTTATTGATAGCTCTGCAGTCTACACACATCCTCCATGATCCATCTTTCTTAGGGACTAACAAGACTGGTACTGCGCATGGACTTAAGCTTTCTCTGATATGTCCTTTACTCATCAACTCTTCTACTTGTTTCTGAAGTTCCTTTGTCTCTACAGGATTGGTCCTGTAAGCGGGTCTGTTCGGTAGAGCTGATCCTGGTACGAAGTCTATCTGGTGCTCAACTCCACGAATTGGAGGTAACCCTGGAGGTATCTCTTCGGGAAAAACGTCCCTGTATTCCTGCAATATCTCAGTCATAGCACTAGGAAGCTCCTGTGAAGGGTTAGTACTTACAAGGGTTTCCTTGTACACAAACATAAAGGTATTCATTTCAGGGTCAAAGAGTTTAGAAAATTCACTGTGATTGATGTAGAGGCTGTTAGAAACTTTCTCTATTTCCTTGCGGTTCATGTGAAGTTGGTCCTGATAGATTTCACCTGGTGTTAGTGGAAGAAGAGTGACCTTGCGTCCCTTGAACTCAAATGACTGCTTGTTGGTGTAGCCATCATGAATAACCCGTCGGTCAAACTGCCATGGTCTGCCCAATAAAACGTGACTAGACTTCATAGGAATCACATCACATAGCAACTCATCTTCATACTTCCCAATCGCTAACTTGACTAACACTTGCTGCGAAACGGTTAGAGCTCCCTTGTTGTTCAACCACTGTAGCTGGTATGGTCTAGGATGTGAAGTGGTCTTAAGATTGAGCTTCTTTACCATCTCTTCACTAGCAGCATTTGTGCAGCTACCTCCATCTACAATCAACGTGCAGACTTTGCCCTGAACTACACACCGAGTGTGGAAGAGATTCTCACGCTGTCCTCTATCATCTGGATGAATCTGAACACTCAAAGTCCTGCGTGCTACTAACATTTCTCCAATCGCTGCTGGCTCTTCTTCTTCTTCTAGATCAAAATCAGTTTCGCTTTCGGAACTATCCTGAGGTACAATCTCTCCTCCTTCTTGAAGCAGAAACATCTTCTTATTAGGACAGTCCCTGGAGTAGTGCCCCATTCCTTGACACTTAAAACACCTAACCTGACTAGTAGAAGCCCCACTTCTTGGTTTAAATTCGACCTTAACCTCTTCTTTGACTGTCGCTGTTGCTGGTTTGGTGTCCTTGGTATAGGTCGGTTTGCTGAGCTCTCTTGGTTTTGGGGTGTTAGGAGTGAAGGTTGATCTACCAATCCTCCTCTTGATCTGCGATTCAATCAACTCTGCCTTATGTACCATCTCTTGCACATCTTCATAATTCTGCAGCTCCACTTTGTCTTGAATCTCTCTGTTTAATCCCCCAAGGAACCTAGACATTACCATATCTTCACTTTCTCTCAAATCAGCCCTGATCATCAAAGTTTCCAGCTCCTGATAGTAGTCTCTAACTGATTTCGTGCCTTGAATAAGTCGCCTAAGCCTGCTAAGAATCTCACGTTGATGATGGGCTGGAACAAACCTTTTTCTCATCTGCGTGACAAGCTGATCCCAAGTAGTAACAGGAGGTTCTCTATGTCACTGTCTAGTAAGTCCCAGCTGTTCCCACCACAAGAGTGCATAGCCGTTGAACTCAGAGATGGCTATCTTTACCTTATTAAGCTCATAAGTTCCTTGGACCAGAAAATTAGACTCCATCTTCCTTTCCCAGTCTAGATAAACCTCTGGATCATTGGTGCCATGAAAAGGGGGATACTGAATCTTGATATGGTTAAGCTGCTGTCTCAAAGGATCATAGTCTCTGCCATTGCCTCTGTTTCTATCTCTTCTCACGGTTCCTCGGCTATAATGAGAAGCTTCTTCCTCCTCAGAGTATTCTAGCTCTGATATGACCGTGGCTAGCAAGGAAACAGAAGCTGCACAGGAACCGGAGATAGTGGGACGGATCACTCGCTCAAGAGCTAAGGAGATGGCCAAGGAAGCTCATTCACTCATAGCTGAAGGGTCATTCAATCTATCGAGGATCCAAGTCTTCAACATATTCACCTTGAAGACTTCACCCGGTAATGACAACTAAATAACTTAGGTGTGCAGTCTGTACTCTTTTTCCCATGTTGAGTTTTGTCCCATTGGGTTTTATCATCATGGTTTTTAACGAGGCAGATGAATCACTACGTCGAGTTATTTAGGAGTCATTACTAATGGGTGATAAGGTACAAGTCATTATGGCTTAGTACTTAGTTATTTTAGAGGTACACCAATTAGGAACCTTAAGGTTGGGACGCCTCGCTGTTTTTAATTAAATTTCAAACGCTTTGTTGTTTATTTTCAAACGCTTTGTTGTTTGGGTTTCATGTCTTTAGGGTTGATTATAAAACCCATGTGACGCCATCTTAGGTTGTTTTTAGCAAAGAACTTTTATGCCAGCAGCAATATCGATTTTCTTCTCTCACTTTGATTCTTGAATGCGTTCTTTGAATCTGAGTTTCAATACACGTTGTGATTCTGAAACTCTTCTATCTGTTCTAATCCACCTTTTCACCTAAACAACTATCCGTAATAATCATTCTCTTCACCTCTCATTCACGCCACCATCACAGCCACAATATCATCACGTTTCATCATCATCACCATTCGCTGTTCATCGCTCCATTGTCGCATCTGTTCATCACCCTAATCATATTCGAATTCACCTCCATTCCTTACCATCGTTGCTGTCAAATTCGGACCAGCATCATCACGCCTTCATCCTCCATATTCGCGTCACTTTCAGCCTTTCTTCGGGGTTGATCACGTGGGATTACATCAAGTGGTATCAGAGCCAACTCTGAACCAAAGGCTGAGCAATTCTAAACCCTAATCTCGTTTTATTTGTTATTTTCGATTTTGTTTGTTTGGTTTTGTTTCGATTCCTAGTTGTTTTAGGAATTAGTTTCGAAATTCCTTGTAGCAATAGGATTCTGTTTTGTGGTGATTTCTTGTTGAATTAGGACTGATTTTTCTGTTAGGAGTCCTACTGGTTTTTAGGATTAGAGATCACGTTTTTAGAGCCTTCTTTGTGTTGTTAGTTGTTGATGCACTTATATTGTTATAGTTTTAGCTGTGCTATTTCTCCTTATAAGGACTTGTTACTGTAAGTTATTTAAAATATTTCAGGTACAATGGAGCTGTCTGCAGAAGCTATGGAAGCTTTAAATCAAGCCATGCTCCAGCAGATCAAAGAATCAAATCAGCTAATGTCTACTCAATTCCAGCAACAGATGGAGCAGCTCAGTAACAAATTTGAGAAGCAAATCAAGGACATTGCGCAAGCATCTAGTGCTACAGACCCAGAATCATCAGAACCGCCTAGTCCTAATGAAGCTATACGCCGCGCCAAGGGTAAAGCACACGTGGGAGCATCCTCTAAGCAGCCACGAACTAGAACAGCAAGATCACCTCTGGGAGGTAGCAAAACCGTGCACAATCAGAGGAGAAACACAGAAAATACAGAAAGAGAGCATCATCGGACTGGTAGAGCACCTACACGTCCACACCGTCGAGCTGAACAAGTCGCTGGGCATCGTGTGTATATGGAATCAGATTTTGACTACTCAGAAGAAGATGAAGCTTCAGGTCACAGCCTAGAGACATTAAGAAGAGACAGAAACAGAGGCAATGGCAGAGACTATGATCCTTTGAGGAAGCAGCTGAATAATCTCAAGATTCAGTATCCAACTTTTCATGGTACCAATGACCCAGAGACTTATCTAGACTGGGAAAGGAAGATGGAATCAAACTTTCAGGTTCAAGGTACTTATGAGCTGAACAAGGTGAAGATAGCCATCTCAGAATTCAATGGTTATGCATTGTTGTGGTGGGAACAGTTGGGACTCACTAGACAGCGACAGAGAGAGCCTGCCATTACTACTTGGGATCAGCTAGTCACACAGATGAGGAAGAAGTTCGTTCCTGCACACTACCAGAGAGAGACTCTCAGCAAGCTTAGGCGTCTTATACAAGGCACTAAGTCAGTAAGAGATTACTATCAGGAGCTGGAAACTTTAATGATCAGAGCTGACTTGGGAGAAGGTGAAATCATGGTGATGTCAAGGTTTCTTGGGGGATTGAACAGAGAGATTCAAGACAAGGTAGAGCTACTGAATTATGAAGATGTACAAGAGATGGTACACAAAGCAGAGTTGATTGAATCGCAGCTCAAGAGAAAGAATGTGAGGCCTACTTTTACTTCTAACATCCCAAAACCAAGAGAATTCAGCAAGCCAGCCTATACCAAAGACGCCAAACCAGCTACAGCTACTGTCAAAGAAGAGGTTAAGATCGAATTCAGACCCAAGAGTGGAACTTCTACAAGCCACATCAGGTGCTTTAAATGCCAAGGAATGGGGCATTACTCCAGGGACTGCCCTAATAAGAAGATGTTTCTGCTACAAGAGGGGGGAGAGATTGTGCCTCAAGACAGTTCAGAGAGTGAACCAGAATCAGAATTAGGAGATGGAGATGAAGCAGCAGCAATGGGAGAGATGTTAGTGGCACGCAGAACATTAAGTGTTCAAATTCATCCAGATGATAGAGGACAGCGTGAGAATCTCTTTCACACCAGATGTGTAGTTCAAGACAAGGTCTGTACCTTGATTGTTGATGGTGGTAGCTGTACCAATGCTGCTAGTGAAGAGATGGTAAAGAAGCTTAATCTCCAGACCACTTCACATCCTAGGCCATATCAGTTACAGTGGCTGAACAACAAGGGAGCTCTAACTGTGTCTCAGCAAGTAGTAGTTAAGCTAGCGATTGGGAGATATGAAGATGAATTGCTGTGTGATGTGATTCCAATGAAGTCAAGTCACATCCTATTGGGCAGGCCATGGCAGTTCGATAGAAGAGTCTTTCATGATGGCTACACAAACAAGCAATCCTTTGAGTTCAAGGGACGCAAGATCACTCTTCTGCCACTCACACCAAGCGAAATATACCAAGATCAGCTTCATATGAATCGTAAAGATACAGAGAAAGTGTCTAACAGCCTGTACATCAATCACAGCGAATTCAGCAAGATATTTGATCCAGAGATGACAACATTCATGTTTGTGTACAGAGAGACACTCACCAGCACTAAACCAGCAGCAGAGCTTCCACATGAGATGATAGAGATCATCGAAGAGTATAAGGATGTTTTTCCCGAAGAGATACCTCCAGGGTTACCTCCAATACGTGGAATAGAACACCAAATCGATTTGGTTCCAGGATCAGCTCTACCAAACAGACCAGCTTACAGGACCAATCCTGTAGAGACAAAGGAATTACAGAAACAAGTAGAAGAGCTGATGAGCAAGGGACATATCAGAGAGAGTTTAAGTCCATGTGCAGTACCGGTGTTGCTAGTTCCAAAGAAAGATGGGTCATGGAGGATGTGCGTTGACTGCAGAGCTATTAACAATATCACAGTGAAGTACAGACATCCTATTCCAAGGCTTGATGATATGCTGGATGAGTTATGTGGATCAGCAATCTTCTCGAAAATCGATTTGAAGAGTGGGTATCATCAGATCAGAATGAAGGAAGGGGATGAGTGGAAAACTGCTTTCAAGACCAAGCAAGGGCTGTACGAATGGCTAGTCATGCCGTTTGGCCTCACCAATGCTCCCAGCACCTTCATGCGCTTAATGAACCATGCTCTTAGACCCTTCATAGGCGTCTTCGTGGTAGTCTACTTCGATGATATCCTCATTTACAGCAAAGGTCTGGAAGAACACTTAGAACACATCCGCCAAGTTCTAAATGTTCTTCGTTCTCAATCCCTGTTTGCAAATTATTCTAAGTGTTCATTCTGTACTACTGAGGTTATCTTTCTAGGTTTTATTGTTAGTGCAGAAGGAGTTAGAGTTGACGATGAGAAGATCAAGGCGATAAAGGAATGGCCTGCACCTAAAAACGTGGCAGAAGTCAGGAGCTTTCATGGCCTAGCAGGATTTTACAGGAGATTCGTTCAAGACTTCAGCACCATAGCAGCGCCATTAACAGAAGTTATCAAGAAGGACGTTGGATTTAGATGGGGAGAAGCACAAGAGAAGGCGTTCACAGCCTTAAAAGAGAAGCTTATCAAAGCCCCTATCTTAGTACTTCCTGATTTCATGAAAACTTTTGAGATTGAATGTGATGCCTCCGGAGTGGGTATAGGTGCTGTTTTGATGCAGGATAGGAAACCAGTTGCTTACTTCAGTGAGAAGCTAGGAGGATCGACTTTAAACTATCCTACCTATGACAAGGAGCTGTATGCATTGGTCCGAGCTCTTCAAACGTGGCAGCACTACTTATGGCCCAAAGAATTCGTCATCCACACAGATCATGAGTCTTTGAAGCATCTTAAAGGCCAACAGAAACTCAACAAGAGACACGCTAGGTGGATGGAGTTCATAGAAACTTTCCCATACATCGTTAAGTACAAGAAAGGTAAGGATAATGTAGTCGCAGATGCATTATCCAGAAGGTACACTCTTGTTTCTACTTTGGCTTCTAAACTAGACGGTTTTGAACATATAGTAGATCTCTATGAAACTGACATTGATTTTGCTGAGAGCTATGGTAAATGCCATAAGTTTGCATTTGAAAAATATTATAGGCAGGATGGATATCTGTTTTATAACAATCGCTTGTGCATACCACGAGGCTCCATAAGAGAACTACTAGTTAGAGAAGCTCATGGAGGTGGACTAGCTGGACATTTTGGAGTATCAAAGACTCTACGTGGACTGCAAGATCACTTCTACTGGCCTCACATGAAGTCAGACGTGGAGAAGGTTTGTTCTAGGTGTACTATTTGTAAAATGGCAAAGGGTAAAGTACAGCCTAACGGTTTGTACATCCCTCTCCCTATTCCGTCTCAACCCTGGACTCATATATCTATGGACTTTGTACTTGGCTTACCTCGAACCAGGAATGGTAGAGATTCTATCTTTGTTGTGGTTGACAGGTTTAGCAAGATGGCTCACTTCATCGCTAGTCACAAGACAGATGATGCTGTTAGTGTAGCTAATTTATTTTTCAGGGAAGTGGTACGTCTGCATGGTATGCCTCAAGTGATCGTTTCAGACAGAGATACAAAGTTCTTAGGACATTTCTGGAGAACGTTATGGGCTAAACTAGGGACCAAGCTGTCATTCTCAACCACATGTCACCCACAAACAGATGGGCAAACCGAAGTGGTGAACAGGACGCTATCTACACTCCTTAGGACTTTAGTGAAAAGCAACATCAAGTCATGGGAAGAGTGTCTACCACACGTAGAGTTTGCTTACAATCACGCTAAGCATTCTGCTACTCTATTCTCTCCTTTTGAAATCGTTTATGGCTTTAATCCACAATCACCTCTAGACTTGATCCCTTTACCTTTAAGTGTGAAGTGTAGCTTTGATGGCAAAGAAAAGGCTGAACAGGTCAGGAAGATACACGCTAAAGCTAAGGAGAATATAGAGAAGAAGACTAAGCAGTACGAGAAGCACGCGAACAAGGGCAGAAAGGAGCTAGTGTTCGAGGAAGGAGACTTGGTGTGGATTCATCTACGCAAGGATAGGTTCCCAGAAGAACGGAAGAGCAAGCTGAAGCCACGAGTAGACGGACCATTTGAAATCATCAAGAAAATCAACAACAACGCCTATCAGATTGATCTCCAAGGTAAGTATAACATATCTCCATCGTTCAACGTTTCTGACTTGCTTCCTTATATTGCAGATTCAGATTTGAGGACAAATCCTTTTGAAGAGGGGGAGGATGATATGACCGTGGCTAGCAAGGAAACAGAAGCTGCAGAGGAACCGGAGATAGTGGGACGGATCACTCGCTCAAGAGCTAAGGAGATGGCCAAGGAAGCTCATTCACTCATAGCTGAAGGGTCATTCAATCTACCGAGGATCCAAGTCTTCAACATATTCACCTTGAAGACTTCACCCGGTAATGACAACTAAATAACTTAGGTGTGCAGTCTGTACTCTTTTTCCCATGTTGAGTTTTGTCCCATTGGGTTTTATCATCATGGTTTTTAACGAGGCAGATGAATCACTACGTCGAGTTATTTAGGAGTCATTACTAATGGGTGATAAGGTACAAGTCATTATGGCTTAGTACTTAGTTATTTTAGAGGTACACCAATTAGGAACCTTAAGGTTGGGACGCCTCGCTGTTTTTAATTAAATTTCAAACGCTTTGTTGTTTATTTTCAAACGCTTTGTTGTTTGGGTTTCATGTCTTTAGGGTTGATTATAAAACCCATGTGACGCCATCTTAGGTTGTTTTTAGCAAAGAACTTTTATGCCAGCAGCAATATCGATTTTCTTCTCTCACTTTGATTCTTGAATGCGTTCTTTGAATCTGAGTTTCAATACACGTTGTGATTCTGAAACTCTTCTATCTGTTCTAATCCACCTTTTCACCTAAACAACTATCCGTAATAATCATTCTCTTCACCTCTCATTCACGCCACCATCACAGCCACAATATCATCACGTTTCATCATCATCACCATTCGCTGTTCATCGCTCCATTGTCGCATCTGTTCATCACCCTAATCATATTCGAATTCACCTCCATTCCTTACCATCGTTGCTGTCAAATTCGGACCAGCATCATCACGCCTTCATCCTCCATATTCGCGTCACTTTCAGCCTTTCTTCGGGGTTGATCACGTGGGATTACATCAAGCTCTGAGTTTCCAGTGAAGACTCGGTGCCCAGCAATGTATTCCTCTCTGCGCTGTTGACGTGCTGGATGCCTCTCAACTCTAGAACCATCTTGTTTCCTCTGATTAAACACGGTTTCTCTACCTCCAGTGGGTGATCTAACGGTTCTGGTACGTGGTTGCTTAGAAGGTGATCCTACATGTGATTTACCCTTGGCGAGACGGATAGCTTCATTAGGACTAGGCGGTTCTGAAGAGTCTGGATCTGTAGCACTAGCCTCTTTTAGGAGATCCTTGAAACGACTCTCAAACTTGTTGGTGAGCTGTTCTATCTGCTGATTGATTTGTGTTGTAACAGCCTCATTTGATGCCTTGATTTGTTCAGTCATGGCTTTGTTGAGAGCTGCCATGGACTCAGCCGAAAGCTCCATGGTTCCTGAAACAATAAAGGAACTCGCAGTAATTTGTTCTAAGCGAAATCACAAAACCAAAACATGATCTAATTCAACAATGATCAATCACAGAAACTGCAGTAAACTAGACACAAAAAAAAACAGCAATGATCAATCACGGAATTGAAGAAAATAACACAAGGCAGCAACGAAATTTAAAGAACTATAACGTATCCTAACAAACTCACGAATTCAGCAACGAAAATTTAAAGAACTATAACGTATCCTAACAAACTCACGAATTCACAAACAAGAGAAATCCTAGAAGTCTAAAACGATTAACACCAAGCAACAAAACAATACCAATTCGCCTAAGGTTTCTATGCAAAAGAAATCCAAATTCAATTTCCAGCAAGTAACAAAAATCCTAATTCGACTAGGTTTTGGAAAGCAAACGAATTTGAAGCAAAATCAGCAAAGAAATCGCCTAGCGTATGCAAACAAAATCGGAAACTAAAACAATATGGAGATGGCATTTTAAGGTTAGAGGAATTCTCAGCCTTTGGTTCATAGTTGGCTCTGATACCACTTGATATAATCCCACGTGATCAACCCCGAAGGAAAGGCTGAAGTGATGCGACTATGGATGATGATGGCGCGATGATGATGATTCGAATTTGGGCTGCAACGATGGATGAGGATGGCGCTGTATTTGAATGTGAGGATGGTGATGATCGGCGTGAATGAAGATGATGGTGGTGGCGTGATGAAACTGAGATGATGGTGATTGTTCGAATAGAAATTGAGATGATTAGGCGGGTTAGAACAATAGAAGAGTTTCAGATTCACAAGTGTATTGAAACTCGGATTCAAGAACGCATTCAAGGAATCAAAGTGAGGGAAGAAAATTCGATATTGCTGTTTGCTTAAAAGTTCTTCGCTAAAGAAACAAAGAAAGCGTCGCTGGGTTTTATAAATCAACCCTAGAGACATGACACCAAAACAACAAGGCGTTCTGTAAATAAAACAACAAGGCATCTGAACTTAAAATAAAACAGCGAGGCGTCCCTTCCAAAATGGACCTAAGTGGTGCGCCCCTAATAAAATACTAGTGCATTCTGAACGGTTCGGAATCACATTATTACCCATTAGCAATGACTTCTAAGTAACTCGACGTAGTGATTCATCTGCCTCATTAAAAACCATGGTGAGAAAACCCATTGGGACAAAACTCAACATGGGAAAAAGAGTACAGACTCCTCACCTTAAGTTACTTAGTCATCATTACCGGGTGGAGTCTTCAACGTGGAGATATTAAAGACTTGAATCTTTGGTAAGCTAAGTGATCCTTCTGCTATGAGTGGATGAGCTTCCTTGGCCATCTCCTTCGCTCTAGAACGAGTGATCCGTCCTACTAGCTCCGGTTCCTTCTCAGCTCCTGGTTCCTCAGCGTCCTTGCTATCCATGATCATATCAGTCATCTAGTTCTTCTTCATGCTCGTCTTGTGATTCGTAATCTCCATTTAGAGATAGGATCATTACCCTTCTATTTGGGCATTCTCTTGTTATGTGCCCCTTTTCCTAACATTTGAAACAAGTTATGTCACGAGCTCTTTGTGATTCAGCATACTTACCTTGCTCTAAACGTGCGGTCTTTTGTGGCTCATTGTGCTTGCTCTTGAACCGGGAGTCAATCTCCACCGCTTTACCTTTGTCTACTGGTTTGGAGCTACTTGCTGCCCATGGTTGAGATGGCCTGTTGCGATTAGAGAGGGTTGTTTTGCGCTTGATCTGCTGCTCCACTTGAACAGCTAGATGCAACAGCTCGTGTAAACCACAATATTAAGCTCTCTCTACCTTTCTTGCAATTCTTTCTTGCAAACCGTCTATGAACTGAGCCATTAAAGCTTCCTCGGATTCTTCTAACTCCAGTGAGTTCATTAGCTTCTCAAACTCCTCAAAGTACTCATCTACGCTTCTGGTTCCCTGAGACAACTTACGAAAACGTTTTTGTAAGTCTCTATGATAATGTTCAGGCACATACCTTAACCTTAGGAGGTACTTCATGTCAGTCCATGTGGTTACTGGTCCAAAACGTTGCCTCCTTCTCTCAGCGATGTTTCGGTCCCACCACGCCAATGCATTGTCCGTGAGTTGTGCTGCTGCAAAAGCCACTTTCTTGCGCTCTCCATAGCCATAGCACTCGAATATGTGTTCAAGACGTCTCTCCCAATCCATATAGGCCTCCGGGTCAGATTTTCCTGCAAAAGTAGGTGGAGTTAGTTTAATGTCGTAGTTCTGTTCACGTGGTTCTACCTCTCGCTGTTCACGCTCTCTAGGTCGATTTCCCCTTATAGGATCATATCTCCTTTGGTTTTGGCGTCTTAATGGTTCATGGAGAAGATCTTCTTCTGCCTCGGACATCACCAGAATTCTCTTATTCTCGTTGGTTGTTGCGCTGCACATTCCTCCTTGCTTGTTGACGTCCTTGCTCAATATTGGGTCCTCTTGGTTGAGGCTGTTTAAGCGATCAATTCTGTCTCCAAAACCTCGCAGCTCAGCTCTCATTTCCGTGAGCATTTATAACAAGGCAGCTTGTGGGTCAAGGTTATTTTCATTGTTGTTTGTCTCTCCAGCCATGATGAGTGTTCCTCTTGTCCTTAGAAACTCAACAGAAACAACAAATGATTAAAAGCACGAGCGTAATGCAAGTGTAAATCAAAACAGTTCTCATAATCAAGAATCAATAAGAATGAAACTTAAACCAATATGAAACTTAAACAAACTGAAACAAAAATGCAGAAACAATATGAACTCTTTAGAGTTTTTTTATTTTATTTTTAAGACAAAAACAGAAATAAGCAAAACATAAACAATCAAACTAAGCAAACAGAAGGAACTTTTTATGGGATTTTCGTTTATAAAACAATTGAAACAGCAACAGAAACAAACTACTAAGCAAATACAAACGATTTTTATGGTTTTTCTTTTAAGAACAAACTGAAACAGAAAGCAAAACACAAAAACTAAAGGATAGAATGATATAACCTGATGTAGGAACGTTTTAAAGCTCTGATACCATAGGGGATGGTGGTTCCTCTGCATGCCGAGCTTGACAGACTGTGTGTCCCGAGAGTGGGAAGGGCATGGAGCATACCTAGCCTAACGGACGATGGGTCCTGAAGGTGGAAGAGGTATGATACACCTAGAGCTCAAAGGGTGACAACCCTGAGAGTGGGAGGTGTATATGTATGTCTGAACGTGATTCGTAAGTATAAGACTAGATGGGAGCCTCAGGGATCGGTGAATGATCTCAGGGATCAGTGGATGATCTCAGGTGGTGCTGGCCAGGTTTGGTCAGATAGAGGACTTGAGATGTCCACAAATAGAGGACTTGAGATCAAGAGAGTGTAAGGTTCACAAATCCAAGCTTGCCATAGATGTGATCGCAAACTTTGAGACTTGTGGCCTTAGTAAAGATATCCGCCAATTGGTCTTCACTTCTTGTAAAACACGGAAGAGTTACTCCTTGCTCGATCTTCTCCCGAACCTTGTGACAATCGACCTCGATGTGTTTGGTCCTTTCGTGAAATAACGAGTTGGATGCAATGTGAATTGCGGCTTGGTTATCGCAATGCATAGTGATCGATGTGGCTTGTTCGATGCCTAGACATTTGAGAAGTCCTTTGAGGCATACGAGTTCGTTGGTGAGCTTCTTCATAGCCCGATACTCGGCTTCAGCGCTTGAACATGACACAACCTTTTGCTTCTTGGTCTTCCAAGTCACCAAATTGCCTCCAATAAACGAGCAATAGCCGGTTGTAGATCTTCTATCAATCCTATCTCCAGCCCAATCCGCATCTCAATATCCCAGAATTTCAGTGTTGTTGTTCTTTCCCATCCAGATTCCTTGGCCAACACTCCCCTTTAGATATTTAAGGATCCGTTCCACCATGCTCCAATGATATACCATAGGCGCCTTCATGGGTTGACTTACTTGATTCACCGCAAAGCGTAGATCCGGTCCTGTAACTAAACCAGATGGAATTAAGCTATGAAACGACTTATTCTAAATTCTTGAGCCATCGGAGAACCACAGGAAATTGTTTTTAGGCCAATATCGGTGCAGGACTGAAAGTTATTGATTTTGTAAACTGGACATTCCTCAGCTTGCCTTATTTCTAACCTCACGAGTTTGAGAGACTCCAAACGTATACTTGGCACCCAGCAGACTCTCTGATGATTCTAGAATCTCCCTACAACATCCTAAGGTGCACCAAAATGCATTGGATCATGCGTATCCAATTGTATCTTTAATTGGGTAAATCGAAGCCGTTTATGGAAAGTATGCAGACCGACCGGTTCAATTTCTTACAGACCCGAGTATGGCAACCAGGAGAGTTTCTTAGACACTTAGAGGAGTCTACAAATATCTTACCATGCTCCAAAAACCATAGGATCAGGCGGATCCTCATGTATGTATACTTTCCTTTTTCGGTTACGATCACACTTGGAGGAATAACTCTCCAACGGCTCTATTGCATAATCTGCTGCATTTTAAATCACTTCTATGAAGACAAGAATGTTCCAGAAAAGCTAAGCTATCCCCTCAAACCTACCAGATACAAAGGAGACCTCACTTTCCATATCCTTGGCCGATTTCATCAAAAATGGTCCAACTGCTACTTTTCATTAATTTCTGCATGATTTCTTTCTTCTTTATGCTTTAAACTATTGTGTAAGAGCTCTGTATAAAGCTCAGCTCGACCCTATGTACAATTCACCTTTCAATCAATTTAATCAAAGTATTTTGCTTTCTTTCAAAGTGTTTCTTTGCAAAGAGTGTTATTTTCTTTAAATTTAAGTGTGCGATTCACATAGCTCTATAGAGCTGCGGGATTAGTTTGTTTGTGCGATTCAAACAATCTATTTTGTTCACCGATTGAGAGAGTCAATCAAACCATCACTTATCATAAATATCATCTCTACCTTCTTTCCATCTTCCGTGAGTTATTAAGCTTGGAATCTATCATGTAGGGACCTCATTAGTGGGCTGTTTTGAGTCTCACGTGTTGTTTGATTTTGGACTTTATAAGCCAACCATTGCATCGTTTGTGAAGGTAAGATCGTAGTTTTCTTGATTTGCGGAAATAGTTCTCACAAAGTTATTAGTCAACCTTTGCATCGTTTGTGAAGGTAAGATCGGAATTTAGAGATAAAGTATGGAAAATGAAGATTAGAGATTGAAGAGAAATGAAACAAGATTAAGATAAATCCATCTCTTATTAGATTGATTATGAAGTAAACTGATTACAATGATTATATAGAGGAGAAAACAGCTCCTATATGACCATTTAGAGATAAGGTTAAAGGATAAGCTCATTGACTACTTTTCACTCCTTTTGTCCTTTGTCCTTGTAGATAAGATGCCATTTGAACTTGTCCTTGATAGATAATGCTGATGGCGTGAAGATAAGGTTGCCACCAGGTTGCATAACGGCTAGTTTGATGATGTGTACGATCATGTACGACCATGTACAGAACCGTACCGTCCGTACAAAAGCTAGCCAAAATGCTCTCATTGATCAATACTCCCCCTCAAACTTAACCTTATGGAACATAAGCTAAGCTTGGAAACCCGTGAAGCATCACCTCTTTAAAAACCTTAAGCAAAGAAAACCTCATTGGACAAAACTATGCAAAAGGGAAAAAGAGTGTGATGTCCACAGATAGAGGACTTGAGATCAAGAGAGTGTAAGGTTCACAAGTCCAACCTTGCCATAGATGTGATCGCAAACTTTGAGACTTGTGGCCTTAATGAAGATATCCGCAAATTGGTCTTCACTTCGTGTAAAACACGGAAGAGTTACGTCTTGCTCGATCTTCTCCCGAACCTTGTGACAATCGACCTCGATGTGTTTGGTCCTTTCGTGAAACACCGAGTTGGATGCAATGTGAATTGCGGCTTGGTTATCGCAATGTATAGTGATCGATGTGGCTTGTTCGATGCCTAGACATTTGAGAAGTCCTTTGAGCCATACGAGTTCGTTGGTGAGCTTCTTCATAGCCTGGGACTCGGCTTCTGCCCTTGAACATGACACAACCTTTTACTTCTTGGTCTTCCAAGTCACCAAATTACCTCCAATAAACGTAATAGCCGGTTGTAGATCTTCTATCAATCCTATCTCCAGCCCAATCCGCATCGCAATATCCCACAATTTCGGTGTTGTTGTTCTTTCCCATCCAAATTCCTTGGCCGACACTCCTCTTTAGATATCTAAGGATCCATTCCACCAAGCTCCAATGATATACCGTAGGCACCTTCATGTGTTGACTTACTTGATTCACCGCAAAACATAGATCCGGTCTTGTGAGTGTTAAATTCATCCTGGTTCGACGAGAATCCTCCAATAAGTGATTGCATGTCTAGATCGAGAAAGTACGAGATCGCCCGATTTGCAGACGGAATGACTCCATATAAACTCTGATTGAGATGTTTCCACTTCAAGGTATGATCTAGATGAGTTGAGAATGTTTCCAAGTGGTCTCATGCCTTGAATCTTCTTGGTTGAGCTGAACTCATCCAAAAATGGACATAGGTCTGTATCAGCTTTATTAAACATGTAGTCTGGAATTGCCCTGTTTGTAAATTCGATTATGGTTTGGTCTGAGCTCCTACTGACCCGGTTCCACATCTTGGTGTGATAAGGACATCGAACCAAACAATAAACCAGACAAAGATAAACCAAGCATACCCAAGGTTATAGATGCACCAATGACACGTTACAAGACCAGAAGGCTTAGAGAAGGATTCAACATGGCAATAGAGACTCTTTTAAACAACACGGAGCTTGGAGAATCGTTCAAAACTGATCAAGAAGTCAACAACCTTCAAGAGAGCTTATATGCGTCCGAATTAGACATAATTGAGGATTTTGAACGTTTGAGCCTCAAGGAATGATGCGATCCTAGGTGATCAACTCCAAAGGAAAGGCTGTAATGATGCGAATATGAAAGAGATGAAGACGTGATGATGATGATTTGAAGAGGCAGCGGCGATTGTGTAGGAATGGAGATGGATTTCGATGGGATGATGGCTGATACGAATGGTGGCTGATGGTGGCGTGATTGAGATGGAATGATGATATCGTTGGATTCTCAAACAGAATGTGGTATTAAGTTTGAGAGATAGAAGAATCTCTTGAAATCAAAGTAGTTGTAAGAGATTCGAATTTCAGAGTTTATTGTTCTCAGAAATCAAAAGAGCGAAGAACACATAGAAAGGTTTTGGCATATAATTCTTCACTAAAAAGGCTGATCACGATCCCATGGGTTATATATACCCCAAGAGAAATCGCCCCAAACCTAAAAGAAAACAACAAGGAGTTTGACAGAAAACTACAAGAAGTTTAATTTGAATTAAAATAAAACAGCGAGGCGTTCCTTCCAAATGGACCTAAGTGGTGCGCCTCTACTAAACTACTAGTGCATTCTGAACGGTTCAGACTTGCACATTATTACCCATTAGCAACAACTCCTAAGTAACTCGACGTAGCAATGATTTCTGCCTCGTTAAAAACCTTGGGGAAGAACCTCCTTCCTACCAAAATCCTCACCAAGGAAAAGAGTACAAAATCATCACCTAAGTTACTTAGTCATTGTTACCGGGTTCTTCGTTCTTCAAGATAGAGATGTTGAAGATGTGAGCTTCAGCCTCCAGTTGATTGCTGTCCTCTGAGGCAAGAAGGGCGTGAGCTTCCTTAGCCATCTCCCTAGCTCTGGAACGAGTGATCCTTCCAGCTACCTCCGGCCCTTCCTCCTCTGAGCTTGTCACGATCATACCATCCTCTCCCTCTTGAAAAGGATTTGTCCTCAAATCTGAATCTGCGACATAAGGGAGCAAGTCAGAAACATTGAAAGCATCAGAAATGTTATACTTACCTTGAAGATCAATCTGGTAGGCGTTGTTGTTGATCCTTTTGATGATCGCGAATGGTCCATCAACCCTTGGCATTAGCTTGTTCTTTCGTTCAGCTGGAAATCGCTTCTTCCTCAGATGGATTCACACCAGATCTCCTTCTTCAAAAATCAGCTCCTTTCTTCCTTTGTTGGCGTGCTTCTCATACTGCTTTGTCTTCTTCTCGATGTTTTCCACTTAAAGGCAAAGGGATCAAGTCTAGAGGTGATTGTGGATTAAACCCATATACAATTTCAAAAGGAGAAACGAGAGTAGCAGAATGGTTAGCGTGATTGTAAGCAAACTCGATATGAGGCAGACACTCTTCCCATGTCTTGAGGTTACTTTTCACCAAAGTCCTTAGAAGTGTGGACAACGTTCTATTCACCACCTCGGTTTGTCCATCGGTCTGAGGGTGACATGTAGTTGAGAATCAGAGCTTGGTTCCTAGCTTAGCCCAAAGCGTTCGCCAAAAATGTCTTAAGAACTTCGTGTCTCGATCTGAAACGATAACCTGTGGCATTCCATGCAGTCTTACTACTTCCCTGAAAAACAAGTTAGCTACACTCACGGCATCATCTATCTTGTGGCTAGCTATGAAGTGAGCCATCTTGCTAAACCTGTCAACAACTACAAAAATAGAATCTCTACCATTTCTGGTTCGAGGTAAGCCAAGTATAAAATCCATAGAAATATTGGTCCAAGGTTGAGAAGGGATAGGCAGAGGAGTATACAAACCGTGAGGTTGAACTTTACTCTTAGCCATCTTACATACAACACATCTAGAACAGACCTTCTCAACGTCTTTCTTCATGTTTGGCCAGTAGAAGTGATCTTGTAGTCCAAGGAGAGTCTTTGTTACGCCAAAATGCCCAGCTAACCCGCCTCCATGAGCTTCTCGAACCTGTAGTTCTCGGATGGATCCGCGAGGTATGCATAACCGGTTACTGAAGAACAAGTATCCATCCTGCCTATAAAACTTCTCACAGGCAAACCTATGACATTTGGCATAGCTCTCAGAAAAGTCAGTATCAGATTCATAAAGATCTATAATATGTTCAAATCCAATCAACTTTGACGCTAAAGTAGAGATAAGAGTGTACCTCCGGGATAATGCGTCTGCAACCACATTATCCTTACCTTTCTTGTACTTAACTATGTATGGAAATGTCTCAATGAACTCCATCCACCGCCCATATCTTTTATTAAGCTTCTGTTGACCCTTGAGGTGCTTCAACGACTCGTGATCGGTATGAATGACGAATTCCTTAGGCCATAGGTAATGCTGCCACGTCTAGAGAGCTCGAACCAATGCATATAGCTCTTTGTCATAAGTCGGGTAGTTCAGAGTAGATCCCCCTAGCTTCTCACTGAAGTATGCTATGGGCTTCTTGTCCTGCATTAGCACTGCTCCAATACCTATTCCAGAAGCATCACATGCAATCTCAAAAGTCTTAAGAAAATCAGGAAGTACTAAAAGAGGAGAATTGATAAGCTTCTCTTTAAGGGCTGTAAAAGCCTACTCTTGGGCGTCTCCCCACTTGAACCCCACGTCTGTCAAGGGCGCGGCTATGGAGCTGAAATCACGAACAAAACGTCTGAAGAATCCTGCTAGGCCATGAAAGCTCCGGACTTCTCCCACATTCTTAGGGGTCGGCCACTCCTTGATAGCCTTGATCTTCTCTTCATCTACTTTAACTCCTTCTGCACTTACTACAAAGCCTAAGAAGACAATTTCGTTAGTACAAAAAGAATACTTAGAGAAATTAGCAAAAAGAGATTGAGCGCGAAGAACATCTAGAACCGATCTGATATGGTCCAGATGTTCCTCCAAACCTGTACTGTAGATGAGGATATCATCGAAGTAGACTACCACAAATACTCCAAGGAACTGTCTCAGGGCATGGTTCATTAATCTCATGAAGGTGCTAGGAGCATTGGTGAGGCCAAACGGCATGACTAGCCACTCGTAGAGTCCTTGCTTTGTCTTGAACGCTGTCTTCCATTCGTCTCCTTCTTTCATTCGGATCTGATGATACCCACTCTTCAAGTCTATCTTGGAAAAGATTGTTGATCCACACAACTCATCCAGCATATCATCTAGTCTTGGAATCGGATGCCTATACTTCACAGTGATGTTGTTGATAGCTCAACAGTCTACACACATCCTCCAAGACCCATCTTTCTTAGGAACTAACAGAACCGGCACTGCGCAAGGAGTCAAGCTCTCTCGGATATGTCCTTTACTCATCAGCTCTTCCACTTGTTTCTGCAGCTCCTTAGTCTCTACAGGGTTGGTTCGATACGCTGGTCTATTAGGCAATGCAGATCCTGGTACCAAATCAATCTGATGTTCTATTCCGCGGATTGGAGGTAAGCCTGGTGGAATCTCTTCTGGAAATATGTCCCTGTATTCCTGCAAAATCTCAGTCATAGCACTAGGAAGCTCCTGTGAGGGGTTAGTACTAACAAGGGTTTCCTTGTACACAAACATGAAAGTAGTCATTTCAGGATCAAAGAGTTTAGAAAATTCACTGCGGTTTATGTAGAGGCTGTTGGCGACTTTCTCCTTCTCCTTGAGCTTCATCTGAACCTGATCTTGGTAAATCTCGCTAGGAGTAAGTGGCAGGAGGGTAATCTTGCGGCCTCTAAACTCAAAGGAATGCTTGTTGGTGTAGCCGTCATGGATAACCCTGCGATCTGATTGCCACGGTCTACCCAGCAGCACATGACTAGAACCCATGGGAATAACATCACATAGAACCACATCTTCATACTCCCCAATAGATAAAGAAACCATAACCTGCTGAGATACGGTCAAGGCTCCACTTTCGTTCAGCCATTGAAGCTTATACGGTCTTGGATGAGATATAGTCTTGAGCTGGAGCTTCTTAACCATCTCTTCACTTGCAGCATTAGTACAGCTTCCACCATCTATGATCAGACTACAAACTTTCTCTTTGATGAAGCAGCGTGTATGAAACAGGTTCTCTCGCTGACACTTCTCTTCAGGTTGGTTCTGAATGCTCAAAGTTCTTCTTGCAACCAACATCTCACCCACGGCAGCAGCTTCTTCCTCTTCCTCTAGCTCAAATTCGGCCTCTGATTCCTCTTGAGGAACTATCTCTCCTCCCTCTTGTAACAGAAACATCTTCTTGTTTGGGCATCTCGAGAGTAATGTCCCATTCCTTGACATTTAAAGCACCTTACGTTGCTGTTGGAGTTACCACTTCTTGGTTTGAACTCGGATTTAGCTTCTTCTTTAACCCCAGTATAAGCCGGTTTGATGTCTCTGGAGTAAGCTGGTTTGTTGCTCTCCTTAGGCTTAGGCACACTAGGCGTGAATGTAGACTTGATGATTCGCCTCTTGACTTGAGATTCAACCAATTCAGCCTTATGCACCATCTCTTGTATATCTGCGAAATCCTGAAGTTCTACCTTGTCTTGAATTTCTCGGTTAAGTCCGCCAAGAAATCTTGAGATAACCATCTCTTCTCATTCTCTTAAGTCTGCACGAATGAGCAAAGTTTCCAATTCCTGATAATAATCTCTAACAGACTTTGTACCTTGGATGAGGCGCCTAAGCTTGTTGAGTATCTCGCGCTGATGATGGGCTGGAACGAACCTCTTCCTCAACTGCATAACAAGCTGATCCCAAGTAGTAATGGGAGGTTCTCTGAGGCGGTTTCTGGTGATTTCCAGCTGCT
Organism: Arabis hirsuta; assembly: GCA_964056655.1. Lineage (NCBI taxonomy): Eukaryota > Viridiplantae > Streptophyta > Magnoliopsida > Brassicales > Brassicaceae > Arabis > Arabis hirsuta. The sequence continues at coordinate 19,869,367 of OZ053302.1, read as the reverse complement.
CCCACCATAGAAGTGCATACCCATGGAATTCTGAAACTGCAATCTTCACCTTGTTGAGCTCGTAAGTACCTTGGACCAGAAAGTTAGACTCCATCTTCCTTTCCCAATCTAGATAAACTTCGGGATCATTAGTTCCATGGAAAGGAGGATACTGGATTCTGATATGACTCAACTGCTGGCGTAGAGGATCATAATCTCGTCCATGTCCTCGGCCTCAATCTCTTCTCACAGTTTCTCTGCTATGATCAGAAGCTTCTTCCTCCTCATAGTACTCTGGTTCGGTTTCCATGAAGACTCGATGCCCAGCTATGTATTCCTCTCTGCGGTGCTGACGTTCTTGATGCCTTTCAACTCTGGAACCATCTCGTTTCCTCTGATTAAACATAGTCTCTCTGCCCCCAATCTGACTTTGGTTAGTCTTAGCTTTAGGTCTGCCTTCAGGAGGTGTTGTATCGTGCCTAGACCTTCGGGCAGATGCTCCTACGTGCCCTTTACCCTTAGTGATGCGTATAGCTTCAGAAGGGGTGGGAGTTTGTGAAGACTCTTCTCCACTCGCGCTAAGCTCTTTCAAAAGATCACTAATCTGGGTTTCAAACTTGTTGTTGAGCTGATCAATCTGCTGTGAGAGCTGCGTTGTAATGGCTTCATTGGATGCCTTGATTTGTTCAGCCATTGCTTTGTTGAGAGCTGCCATGGCCTCAGCCAAAAGCTCCATGGTACCTGAAACAATTTACAAAAACTCGCAGTAACTTGTTCTAGCAAAATTTAAGGACAAGATGCAAGACATGAACGACGCTAAACAAATGCCAATTTCCAGCAACAACAAAACGATTTTAAAAGCAAACAACACAGATTCGCAATTAAGAACAAATAAGATAACGAAACAGACCTAAGAACAACGATACAATGGCAAACTAATGACACATCAATCTAATGAAGCAAGGAAACAATTAGACCAATGACACAACAACGAAACAGCACGGAGACAATGAAACTAAAGCAATTAGAACGTGTTCTAGCTAAAATCCAGAACCTATAATCAATCACGAAACTGCAATGAATTAAACACAAAAACAGCAAGATCAAAACAAGGCAGCAACGAGAAAAATTGACAAAAAAACTAGAACTTAGCCCTAACAAAAAAATCTCGACACAAACTTAGAATCCTAGCAGAACTACAACGAAGAACAACTAGCAGCAGGAAACCTAGACAAGAGATCTAACAAATTCCAAACAAAACAAAAGAAACCTCAAGCTAAACAAAAGCCACGACACAAATCAACAGATTCGACACACTTAACCTAGGTTTTTAGAAAAGAAATTGCAGAAGTAAAGAGATTAGGGTTAGGGTTTTTTTTTTTTTTTTGCTCAGCCTTTTGGTTCAGAGTTGGCTCTGATACCACGTGATGCGATCCTAGGTGATCAACTCCAAAGGAAAGGCTGTAATGATGCGAATATGAAAGAGATGAAGACGTGATGATGATGATTCGAAGAGGCAGCGGCGATTGTGTAGGAATGGAGATGGATTTCGATGGGATGATGGCTGATACGAATGGTGGCTGATGGTGGCGTGATTGAGATGGAATGATGATATCGTTGGATTCTCAAACAGAATGTGGTATTAAGTTTGAGAGATAGAAGAATCTCTTGAAATCAAAGTAGTTGTAAGAGATTCGAATTTCAGAGTTTATTGTTCTCAGAAATCAAAAGAGCGAAGAACACATAGAAAGGTTTTGGCATATAATTCTTCACTAAAAAGGCTGATCACGATCCCATGGGTTATATATACCCCAAGAGAAATCGCCCCAAACCTAAAAGAAAACAACAAGGAGTTTGACAGAAAACTACAAGAAGTTTAATTTGAATTAAAATAAAACAGCGAGGCGTCCCTTCCAAATGGACCTAAGTGGTGCGCCTCTACTAAACTACTAGTGCATTCTAAACGGTTCAGACTTGCACATTATTACCCATTAGCAACAACTCCTAAGTAACTCGACGTAGCAATGATTTCTGCCTCGTTAAAAACCTTGGGGAAGAACCTCCTTCCTATCAAAATCCTCACCAAGGAAAAGAGTACAAAATCATCACCTAAGTTACCTAGTCACTGTTACCGGGTTCTTCGTTCTTCAAGATAGAGATGTTGAAGATGTGAGCTTCAGCCTCCAGTTGATTGCTGTCCTCTGCGGCAATGAGGGCGTGAGCTTCCTTAGCCATCTCCCTAGCTCTGGAACGAGTGATCCTTCCAGCTACCTCCGGCCCTTCCTTCTCTGAGCTTGTCACGATCATACCATCCTCTCCCTCTTGAAAAGGATTTGTCCTCAAATCTGAATCTGCGACATAAGGGAGCAAGTCAGAAACATTGAAAGCATCAGAAATGTTATACTTACCTTGAAGATCCATCTGGTAGGCGTTGTTGTTGATCCTTTTGATGATCGCGAATGGTCCATCAACCCTTGACATTAGCTTGTTCTTTCGTTCAGCTGGAAATCGCTCCTTCCTCAGATTGATCCACACCAGATCTCCTTCTTCAAAAATCAGCTCCTTTCTTCCTTTGTTGGCGTGCTTCTCATACTGCTTTGTCTTCTTCTCGATGTTCTCCTTAGCCTTAGCATGTATTCTCCGGACCTGTTCAGCTTTTTCGTTGCCATTCAAACTGCATTTTCCACTTAAAGGCAAAGGGATCAAGTCTAGAGGTGATTGTGGATTAAACCCATATACAATTTCAAAATGAGAAAAGAGAGTAGCAGAATGCTTAGCGTGATTGTAAGCAAACTCGACATGAGGCAGACACTCTTCCCATGTCTTGAGGTTACTTTTCACCAAAGTCCTTAGAAGTGTGGACAACGTTCTATTCACCACCTCGGTCTGTCCATCGCTCTGAGGGTGACATGTAGTTGAGAATGAGAGCTTGGTTCCTAGCTTAGCCCAAAGCGTTCGCAAAAAATGTCCTAAGAACTTCGTGTCTCGATCTGAAACGATAACCTGTGGCATTCCATGCAGTCTTACTACTTCCCTGAAAAACAAGTTAGCTACACTCACGGCATCATCTGTCTTGTGGCTAGCTATGAAGTGAGCCATCTTGCTAAACCTGTCAACAACTACAAAAATAGAATCTCTACCATTTCTGGTTCGAGGTAAGCCAAGTATAAAATCCATAGAAATATTGGTCCAAGGTTGAGAAGGGATAGGCAGAGGAGTATACAAACCGTGAGGTTGAACTTTACTCTTAGCCATCTTACATACAACACATCTAGAACAGACCTTCTCAACGTCTTTCTTCATGTTTGGCCAGTAGAAGTGATCTTGTAGTCCAAGGAGAGTCTTTGTTACGCCAAAATGTCCAGCTAACCTGTGGCATTTCATGCTTTTTAGTATGCTTAGTTTCTGCTTCTGGTTGAGAAGAGGAATTGTTAGAGATACTAGAGTTCTGCCATTGGTAGGGCAGAGTGTGATGGGTAAAGGTACTAGAGTTGCTAGAGGTATTGGCCGGGGAGGCAAAGGTGGGTGTGGTGGGCGTAGGCGCGGGCAGGGCCTTGTGAGTGAGTCTGCTGCCGCGTGTGTGGCCCAGGAGACCACGCAGGAGCAGGTGGCGGATTCGCAGACGTATCAGGAGGGATCCGTGAGTGTGGCCACTGCGTGTACCAGTGTGAGGGCTGGTGGGACTAGTGAGAGTTCTGGGGTGGCCACTGCGTGCACCAGTGTGAGGGCTGGTGGGACTAGTGAGGATCCCGGTGTGGTTGGCGGTGCGGCGGGCCCAAGTGGGGGTGTTATCGTAGGTGTCGGCCAGGATCGAGATGATAGTCTGGCGAGTCTGCTACAATTGATCTTGGAGCGGTTACCGGGAGGGGTGCCGGCTCAGAGTTAGGCTCCGGGGGTTTAGCCTGGTGTGGCTGGTGTGCAGCCGGGTATGGCTGGGTGCAGCCGGAAGTGGCGGCTGTGGAGGAGCTCCCATCCTATCTTAAGATGATGGAGCAGATGTAGAGGATTAGCACGAGAGTTTTCTCGAGAGTTGCTAAGCCTGAGGGGCCGATGAGCGGCGGATGAGTGTGAAGCGTAACTTCGACTCTTTGAGGTATCCGGAGGGATTCCGAGTGCAGGCAGTGATGGCATGGGTGGATTTTTGGTTGGGTTTAATGCCAAGTATTTCTGCAAGAGGCGGCATCGACTTGTGTTTAGTTTTTGGAGTTGACTCAGGGCGACCGATCAGTGAGGGAATTCAATGCGGAGTTCTGTCGACTCCTGGTTCATGCGAATGGAGGCATGGAGGGCGAGTAGGCCGAGGTGGAGAGGTTCTTGAGAGAACTTTGAGCTGATTTGAGGACTTGCTGTAGAGCGAGTAAGTTTGCCACGAGGGCGGAGCTGGCTGAGATTGCTGCGACGGTTGAAGAGGACCTGAGAGAGCATGTGGTGGTGGTTAATCCTCCTATCCAGCAGAGAATGTCACAGTAGCAGGTAGATTCGAGCAAGGGCGGTAAGCCTGTGCAAGGACAGAAGAGGAAGTGGGAGAACACTTTGGAACTGAGTCAGAGGGTTCAGGGTGGTCTGAGATGCTTTGGGTGTGGGAGCATAGATCACAGGTTGGCGAGCTGTCCTAGGATGGACGAGTCTCGGGATAGTACGTTAGGGTTCTTAGGCACATGAGAATTACGCATGGACCTTAGTAGTGGGCGGGTGTGAGTCCCACGGTTGTTGATTCTGGAGCAACGAATTGCTACATTACTCCGGAGTGTACAGATGGCAGCGGGATCCAGAGTGATTCTAGGGAGACGTCGGGAGTAGTTAGAGGGGCTGGTGGGAAGTCGTTGGCTACTTTTAGGCGGGCTCGTGGAGTGAATGCTCTGGTGGCGGCGAGTTGATGCCCGCAGATCCGATTATCAGTCCGGTGGAGTTGTATGATGTCATCTTGGGGATGGATTGGCTGGATCTGTATAGGGTCCATCTTGTTTGTTATCGGGGACTTAGTTGAGTAAGTGTAGTTTCTGGTAACGAGAGATGGGTTGTGTCTTGATGCAGCAGAGGAAGGTAATTGCATATGCTTCGCGGCGGTTGAGGAAGCATGAGTGCAACTACCCTACTCATGAATTGGAGTTGGCTGCGGTGATCTTCGCCTTGAAGACTTGGCGATCTTATCTTTATGGCGGGAAGGTCCAAGTATTCACGGACCATAAGAGTCTGAAGTATTTCTTCACTCAGCCAGAGCTGAACCAGAGATAGAGGTGCTGGATGGAGTTGGTAGCAGATTATGATCTGGAGATTGGGTACTATCCGGGTAAGGCTAATCTGGTGGCTGATGCTTTGAGTCGGAAGCGAGTTGCTTCGGCTCAGGAGCGGGGATTTGGAAGAGTTAGCGAGTGAGCTTAGTACATTGAGGTTGTGCGTGATCTCACGGGAGCCGTCGGGGTTGAGGCAGCTAACCAGGAAGATGTGTTGAGCAAGGTTGGGAAGCTCAGGAGAAGGATCAGGGATTGATTGATGCTTCTCGGGTTGCAGGTTCAGAGTATCATGTCTCGGTGAATAGGACGATACTAGTGAACGGACGGGTTTGTGTAGCCAGGAATGAGAGTCTCGGGCAAGAGATATTGAGAGGGGCTCGTTTGAGCATGTTAACGATTCATCCGGGAGCGACCAAGATGTACAGAATCTGAAGAGGTATTATTTTTGGGTTGGGATGAAGACGGATGTGTGTGCTGGATTATGGTGGTCTTTGGGCAGATCATCTGAACCTGGTAGAGTTTGCGTATAACAACAGCTATCAGGCGGGTATCGGGTTGGCTCCATGTGAGGCATTGTATGGGAGGCCGTGTAGGACACCACTATGCTGGACTCAAGTGGGGGAGAGGAGCATGTTTGGTGCGAGGTTCGTTCAGGAGGAGGGTCAAGGTTCTGCGCCGGAGGAGGATACCGTGGGTGAGAGTCGTGTGGGACTGTGACGGTATTGAGGAGGAGACTTAGGAACCAGAGGCGATGATGAAGACTAAGTTCTCGAAATGGTTCGAGAAGCAAGCAGAGGCTTGAGGAGTCTTTCATTTCGTTGGTTTCAGTCTTTTGGTTTGGATGTAGCATGTGGCTACAGTTGCTGTATTTTCGTTTTGTTGTAACGATATACATTTTGTGTTTAATAAGATGGGATTTCTTATTATTTGTGTTTCATAAGATGTGAGTTCTTATGAGGGGTTTTTAGGATGTGGAGTTCCTATGTCATGACAGAGTGTCATGAGGTTTGGACTATGAGATGTGAGTTCTTATAGTAGATGACCGGTGAGGGTCATGTGTGTTGTGTTGTCTGGCAGCATGGACGTTCTATGGGAGTTAGAGCTAGTCCATGGCTAGAGATCCTAGGGGCGGCGATCCTATGGGTAGTTAGGTTTCGTCCGTTCGCTAGGAGAGCTGGCTGGAAAGTAGAAGTCTTAGGTGGAATCGAGACTGGTCTATTTTCTAGAGGAGTCGGGAAGCAGTCCTTAGGTGGGATCGAGGTTTGTTTGTCTCGGGACTCTAGCTGGCTGGAAAGTAGAAAGTCTTAGGTGGAATCGAGACTGGTCTATTTTCTAGAGGAGTCGGGAAGCAGGCCTTAGGTGGGATTGAGGTTTGTCTGTCTCGGGACTCTGAGCTGAGGAATAGAGATCCTAGGTGGGATCGGGATCTGTCTATTTCCTAAGGGAGTCTAGAAAGAAGGTTCTGCAGGACTTGTCTTTTCCAAGGACTCTAGATGACTCGCTGAGGGGTCATATATGATATTCCGCTGAGGGAATGTCATGAGAGCCACGTGAAGGAATTCGAGTCAATAGGTACTGATAGCCATGTTACAGAAGATGCCGGCATACCTGAGGGAACATGATTCTCTCTAGGGAACCAGTACGGTTTCCTGTATATATATATATATCTCGAGAGACAGATGAGATCTCTCTAGGGGACAATTGGTGTCTCCTGCTCGCAGAGCGTTTGATGGACTGTGTGTTCCGAGGATGTGCCAGCGGGGAGCAGACCAGCCTGACGGGTGGCCGCCCGGAGGGTGATTGGATGTTATACACTTGACCTCAGGGTGACGACCTTGAGGGTGCTGGGTGTGTATATATATATATATATACATATACATTGAGTGCGGGCAAGACGTTCTGTAATGTGACTATGTGTTGAGACTTGATGAGCTTTGGGGATCGCTGAGGATCTCAGGTGGTATCGGCCGGGTAGGGCCAGGAGTGTGTTTTGATGGATCTAGTCTATGGCTGTTGTTTGTGTCTGGAACCTCGTTCAGACGACTCTAGAACTTATGTAGCGTCTTGGTCGTGCATGTTCTTGTTTGATTGTTGCACGATCAATTGGTTCTTTCGCCGGGTCTACGGTTGGTCGGACATGTTCTTGTTTGATTGTTGAACGATCAATTGGGCAGGCCTGGTCGGGACTATAAACGGTGCATTTCGGTGTGTTTCGGGGAACATTGGTCGGGTTTCTGGGCGTAAGTGACGGTTTTGGCAGGGGTCAGGTATGTGTAACTTGTGATTCGAGGACGAATCCTTGTTAGTGGGAGAGAATTGTAATGCCCGTGAACCAAAAATGGGATTTTTGGTTGTGTGTCGATTGACACGTGTGTTTAATTCACGAAGGAATCTGTTTGCTGGAGCTGTGTCGCGCGACACAAGAGGTTTGTGTTAAGCGACACATGCTTAAATTGGACCGTGTGGTTTTGATTTTTGATCGGGTTTGGTTTGGGTTGGTTTAGGGAACCTAGGGTTCCGTATTTAAGCAGAGAAAAGCATTTTCTCTTGGGGTTGGCCGAAAATTTGATCAGAGAAAGAGTTTTAGAGAGTTTTGTGAGAGAAGTGTTTTTCTTGAGAGAGAAACAGTTCTGCTCGGGTTTTTGGAGGAGATGATTGGCGGGGAAGATCGGATTGGATCAGAGTGCAACTTTGAGGGTAAGTTCTACTATCTTTGCTCTTGATGTGGGTGAAAACCGCGTGCCTTTTGGATGAGTATTCGCTGAGTTATGGCCGTTTGAATGTGTGAGGTTGGTGCTGTTACGAGTCTGCAATCAGTCTTCCTCGAGGGAGGATTCCCGTCGAACCAGATAGAATCAGGAGACGATTGAGATGTATTTGGAAAGCTCTTTCTGTCTAGTTTTTGTATTAGGTTTCAGATCTACATTTGGAGGGAATCTCCGTTCTCTGTGTTCGTTTGATTTCAGGGTATTGTTTCTGAAATCTCTGTTTTTCCAGTTTCGATTAGCAAGATTGCGGGCTGTTTTCCCGTCGATTTGTTTGGAGTTAGGAGACGTTCTATACACCGTTGTGAATCTCTTGGTGTCTAGTTTCCAGATCAGGTTTCAGACCTTGATTTGGTAAAGGGAGTCGCGAGTTATTCCCTTCTGTTCGGGTCATGTCGGGAGTGCCTTGTTTCCTCGTTTCAATCCATTTGCAAAGGTGAGTGCGTGACCATAGGCTCTCGGATTAGGATTGTGTGGAATACGATTGATTGTGGCTTGTTTTTACTGTGTTTGGTGATTGAATTGTGCAGGATCGTGATCTGAGTCCTTGAGATTGAGCCATGAGAGGATAGGTTCAATCTTAGGGTTCTGCAGGTCTGTGTCGATCGACACCTAGAGGTTGTGTCGATCGACACAGTTGATAGTCGAGTGTCGATCGACACCTAGAGGCAGTGTCGATCGACACAGAAGCTGCTGTCCTGTTCATGTTGTTTGTTATTTGCTATGCTTGCTGTTTGATAACCCTAGTATTGTATGCATTCTTTCTCTGAGTAATTGGCCTGTAGATGGGAGGACCGTCTCACTGGGTATTTATGATAATACTCACGCATCTCTTTTAACCATGTGATGCAGGTAAAGACAAAGTGTGATCGTGGAATCAGGGCGGGGACGGGATGATGGATCTAGTGGCTCGTCGTTGTGTGTTTTAATTGAATTGCTAGGTTGATAGTAATTCAGATTAGAATGGGTTAGGTTGTTGGAATATTGGTTGACTGTTTTGAATGATTGGTTAAATTGATAATGGAATTGTTTGGTTTGAAGGTTTAAATTGATTTCCGCTGGTTATTTGTTGACTTGTGAAATTGATTGGATTATTGAGGATTATTATTTATGGGAATGATAATCTGATTCAATGTTAAAAAAAAAAAAAACAGGTCGGGTTGTTTCATACTCAGTCATAGCATAGATACAATACCAGGGTTATCAAACAACACGCAAAACACAACGATCAATACGTCAAACTGACGGCAATCAGAAATGCATCTGGGTCGCTCAACACAAACACCGTGTGTCGCTCGACACGGAGCCCAGAAAACACAGAAAACCAGAATCGATCATATCCTCCCATGGATTGATTCCAGACGCGTTTTCATCGATCTCCTACACAAAATTCAACATCCAAACACGAATACAACCAGGAACAACAGCAATCAATCATATTCCATCATATCCTAATCCGAGGGTCTATGGTCGCGCACTCACCTTGATTTCGGAATCGATTATCTCATCAACCACAGCTCCGAAACAGAATCGGAAAACTGTTCTGAAAACTAGACAGAGAGAAAACTAGATCGTCTTCTGCGTCCCTAAGATTCAACGGGAAAACAGCCCGCAATCTCGCTAATCGGAACTGGAAAAACAGAGATTTCAGAAACGACACCCTGTAATCGAAAGAACACAGAGAACGAAGATTACCTCCAAAACAGGATCAGAACCCTGATCTAGAAACTAGACAGTGAGGTCTTTCAACGGCATATAGATCGTCTCCTGATTCTTTTTTGTTCGACGGGAATCGTGATACGCCTCAAGATTCAGACATGGACCAGCTGGATGTTTTAGCTCAGGATGGAATGGAACATGGAGTGCAGCTTGAACCAGAGCTTGAAGCCGAGGAGAACTTGGTTGTACCAGTTGGACCTATAACAAGTGCGAGAGCTAAAAGGCATAAGGATGGAATTGGAGGATTACTTAACTACATGTTTACTCAATCCGATCACTTAGGCTGGAATGGAGAAGATGTATCTCAAACCATTCTGGTTTTGATACAAGCTCAAGAAGATCACTAAAATGGGTATGTGATCATATGTACTCTTTTTCCTTATCTTTGGTTTTGTCCCAATGGGTTTTCCAAAGAAAGGTTTTAATGAGGCAAATGATTCACATCCAAATCACCCATTTGATGATCAAAACCGGGCCAGAATCTTCAGAAAACCTTCCAAGGTGTTAGCCATCAAGTTCAGTCTGTTTCATGTCTATTTGAAGCCCAAAAGAAGCCCAAACCAAGTGCTTAATCTACAGCCCAAAGAGAGTGATGATAAAGGGAAGGGAAGTGACTTGAATAGTCATTTTTGAAGTTCAAACTTAGTCTTTATTATGGTCTTCATAGTTAATGCATTTAATTCCAAATTTGGCTTGTTTTTAGTTCATTTTCATGTCTTTAAAACCCTTGTAAGATCTGAAAACGTGATCATCTTTTTTTTTTTATCAATTTTTCTTGAGAGAATTCTCTTTGTTCTTTGCAAGAACATTTTCTGTCACTTGGTGCGTAATATCCAAGTAACAACCTCTTCTTTGCTGTTCTAGTGCGTCATATCTAGAGGCTTTGAGGAGTGGGAATATCAGCAGGCTTACACATCTATTGTGCGACCCTTCAATCCATCAAATTCACCTTTGTTTGCAATCTGCTGCTTGGCGTGAATCCTATCTTCAATACCCGGTTGAGTGATCCTTAATTCAGGGCGTATCAAGTGGTATCAGAGACATTCAATCCGGTATTTTCATTTCTGAAATCATCTTCTCATCTTTTCACCATTCCTTTTTCTTCTTTCTTACTGAATCCGGGCTGTTCTTTACCCCATAGTGATCACTTCACTACTTTAAAAAAAAAAAAGAAGAGAAACCAGAAGTTTGAATCACAACTGAGGAAAAATCCAGGTGGGGTGGTGGAAGAGAAAACATGCTGGCCGAGGAGAAAACCGGTCTTAGACAGTTAAAACGGATCCCTCAAAACCCTTCATCTTCTACAATTCCTTTTCCCTTGTTACTTGGAAATTCCATTGAGTTTGATTGGGATTTGTCTTTCTTAGAACCTTGGGAAGGAAGTCTCTTGAGTGACCACAAAACTTTGAGAGAAACACTTGAGAGGGTGAGATTAAACACTTGAGAGAGTGAGATCTTTTCTACTAATCCGTTTGTTTAATTGTTTTCAGAGAAACCATGGAGTCTAGTGATGATGAAAGACAAGGGGCTGGATTATCTAAACTCCAGATGAGAGCTTTAAAAGACCAAATGACTAATCTTATGAATGCAGGTTTGGAACAGATGCACCAGAGGATTGATGAGATCCAAGCTAGCCAGCAAAACAGCCTAGAGAAGCTCCAAGGAGAAACTGGCCTAGGAGAAATGATCGGTCAGGTGATGAGATTGATGAGGAGTACTTGTATGAGGATGACAGATTTATCAACAGACCAAGGAGGCAAAACCGAGAACGAGGTGATGTTAATCCTTTTGCTGCTAGGAGAAATGAAAGAAATGATGATCTAGGAAATCTTAAGCTTAAAATTCCCACTTTCTATGGTAAAAATGATCCAGATGCTTATCTTGAATGGGAAAGAAAAATTGAGCTTATCTTTGATTGTCAGAATTTTTCAGAGCTTAAGAAAGTAAGGTTGGCTGCCACTGAGTTCTCTGGTTACGCTATTAAGTGGTTTGATCAAGTTATGACTCTTAGAAGGAGATAAGGTGGAAGGCCAATAACAACTTGGGATGAGCTCACAACACTTATGAGAAAGAGATTTGTACCAGTCCATTACCACAAAGAGCTTCACCAAAAGCTCAGGCGTTTGCTCCAAGGCACTAAGTCCGTAGAAGACTATTTCCAGGAAATGGAAACTCTCATGATTAAGGCGGATGTAGATGAGACCTTGGAAGCTACAATGGCTCGATTCTTAGTCGGTCTCAACGGAGACATTCAGGACCGCATGAAACTTCAGGAATATGAGAGTTTGGAGGAAATGCTCCACAAGGCAATTCTGATTGAGCAGCAGTCCAAGAGGAGGGGATTCTCAAAGCCCACATTTACTCCTAAGCCAACCTTTGCTCCAAAACCAAACTACCAAGACAAAGGTAAGTCCCCAACTCAGTCAAATACTGATTTTAAGACTAATGCTCCTGCTCGTTTTGACAAAGAAAAGGCAGTGGAGACCAAAACCCGAGCTAGAGACATTAGATGTTTTAAGTGTCAAGGACTTGGACATTACGCTAATAATTGTCCGAATCAGAAGGTGATGATTCTCTTGGACAATGGTGAGGTAGAGTCCGAAGAAGAGACAGAAGAAAAGGAGGATCTCGGTCCTATCTTTGATGAGGAGGAAGAGGAGTTTGAATACCCAACTCAAGGCAACCTTCTAGTCACAAGAAGATCCCTAAGTGTCCAGCCAAAACCAGATGAACGAGAACAAAGGGAGAACCTTTTTCACTCTAGATGTTTTGTTAATGATAAAGTGTGTTCTCTTATTATTGATGGTGGCAGCTGTACTAACGTCGCTAGCAACACTCTTGTCAAGAAGTTGGGCTTGGAGACCTCATCCTCGTCCTTTTAAGTTGGAGTGGCTTAATGAATCCGGTGAACAGCATGTAAAGGAGCAAGTCACGGTTCCTATAAAGATTGGGAGATATGAAGATCAGATTCTGTGCAATGAATCCGGTGAACAGCATGTGAAGGAGCATGTTGCTAGCCATATCTTGCTTGGTCGACCGTGGCAGTTTGACAAGAGAGCCATTCATGACGGCTACACCAACAGACATTCCTTTGAACACCAAGGAAAGAAGATCACTTTGGTGCCTTTGTCCCCTTTAGAAGTGCATCAAGACCAGATTCAGCTAAAAAAGAACCGGGAAGCATCAAAGACGACTGATGAGCCAAAGGTGAACCCAAAGAATTCTAACTTCTTGGTCAAGCAAAGTCAGGTAAGGAAATCCTTGTTTTCCCAACAGCCTTTTCTTTTGCTTGTTTACAAAGAATCACTAATGGCATCTTCTAACATTGCACCGGAGCTTCCGAGTGGTCTTAAAGAAGTCTTGCAGGAATTTTCAGATGTTTTTCCTGAGGAGAATCCAAAGGGATTGCCACCGGTTCGAGGCATAGAACATCAAATCGATTTTGTTCCAGGCGCCTCTCTGCCCAACCGACCAGCTTACCGAACCAATCCCATGGAGACCAAAGAACTTCAGAAGCAGATTGATGAGCTACTTGACAAGGGATACATTCGGGAAAGCCTTAGTCCGTGTACCGTACCAGTGCTACTCGTTCCAAAGAAAGATGGGACATGGCGCATGTGTGTGGACTGCCGTGCCATAAACAACATTACAGTAAAATATAGGCCTCCCATCCCTAGGCTAGATGACATGTTAGATGAGTTGCATGGTTCATCTGTTTTCTCTAAGACTGATCTGAAAAGTGGCTATCACCAAATTCGCATGAAAGAAGGTGATGAGTGGAAGACTGCATCAAAACAAAGCTAGGTTTGTATGAATGGCTTGTTATGCATTTTGGTTTAACAAATGCACCTAGTACCTTTATGCGTCTCATGAATCATGTGTTAAGGTCTTTCATTGGTCATTTTGTGGTTGTTTATTTTGATGACATTTTGATTTACAGCAGATCCTATGAAGAGCATGAACAGCACTTGAAATCTGTGTTAGAGGTCCTTAGGAAAGAAAGGTTGTTTGGTAACTTTAAAAAGTGCTCTTTTGGAACGGATCATGTGGTTTTTCTAAGATTTGTTGTAGGTGCAGATGGAGTCCAGGTTGATGAGAAAAAGATCAAAGCCATCCGTGATTGGCCTAGCCCTAAGACCATTGGAGAGGTCAGAAGTTTCCATGGCCTTGCCGGATTCTACAGAAGGTTTGTGCCAAACTTCAGCACTATAGCAGCTCCTCTCACGGAGGTAATCAAGAAGAGTGTTGGTTTTAAATGGGAGCAAGCCCAGGAGGAAGCCTTTCAAACACTCAAAGCTAAGTTGATCCAAACACCTTTACTTTCTCTTCCTGATTTCTCTAAGACTTTTGAAATTGAATGCGATGCTTCAGGAGTTGGTATTGGTGCTATGTTAATGCAGGAAATGAAGCCCATTGCTTATTTTAGTGAGAAACTTGGAGGCGGCACGCTCAACTATCCAACATATGACAAGGAACTTTATGCTTTGGTGAGAGCTCTTCAAACGTGGCAGCATTACTTGTGGCCCAAGGAGTTTGTGATTCATAGTGACCATCAGTCCCTAAAGCATCTTAAGGGGTAAAACAAGCTAAACAAAAGGCATGCTCGCTGGGTTGAGTTTATTGAAACTTTTCCCTATGTCATCCGCTACAAGCAAGGTAAGGAAAACGTGGTAGCTGATGCTCTATCACCCAGGTATGTGCTTCTCTCTGCTCTTGAAACTAAGTTGCTTGGATTTGAATTCATTAAAGACTTGTATGCAACTGATGCGAATTTCAAAGAAGTGTTTAGGAAGTGTTCCAAGGCTGCTTATGGGAAGTATTACCTTGTCTCTGGGTTTTTGTTCTTTGATAACCGTTTATGTGTTCCCCAATGTTCTTTGAGGGAGTTGTTTCTCAGGGAAGCCCACGGTGGTGGTCTTATGGGACATTTCGGAGTTAAGAAGACCCACAAGGTGTTGTATGAACACTTTTTCTGGCCAAGCATGATGAAAGATGTGGAGAGGATATGCAGCAGGTGTGTTATGTGCAAGCAAGCCAAATCAAAACAGCAATCCCATGGTTTGTATTCAGCTCTACCTTACCCTTTCATCCGTGGGTAGACATTAGCATGGACTTTGTCTTAGGCTTGCCTAGATCTAGAGCTGGTAGAGATTCTATCTTTGTGGTGGTTGATAGGTTCTCTAAAATGGCACATTTCATCCCTTGCCATAAAACTGATGATGTTGTGCATGTTGCTGATCTTTTCTTTAGAGAAATTGTTAGGTTGCACGGAATGCCCAGAACCATAGTCTCAGATAGGGATACAAAGTTTCTTAGCTATTTTTGGAAAACATTGTGGTCTAAGCTAGGAACTAGGCTGTTGTTTTCTACGACATGTCACCCCCAGACAGACGGTCAAACAGAGGTTGTAAACCGCACATTGTCAGCCTTACTTAGGTCAATAATCAAAAAGAACCTTAGGACTTGGGAAGAAAACTTGCCACATGTTGAATTTGCGTATAATCATTCAGTGCATTCCGCAACTAAGTTTTCTCCTTTTGAGGTGGTTTATGGTTTCAACCCTATGTCTCCACTTGATATTCTTCCTTTGCCTGTGAGTGAAAGGGTTAGTACAGATGGCGCAAAGAGAGCGGAGTACATTAGGAAGTTGCATGAGAAGGTCCGGAGCAACATTGAGGCTAAGACCAAGATCTATGAAAAGAAGGCAAACTAGAAAAGAAGCAAAGTTGTGTTCAATGAAGGAGATCTTGTTTGGGTGCATCTAAGGAAGGAACGGTTCCCAGAAGAGAGGAAGACTAAGCTTATGCCGCGTATTGATGGTCCATTTCCAATAATCCGGAAAATCAGTGACAATGCATATCAACTTTATTGATCAAGAGGAGAAACCGTACCATTTGTACCTTTTGTATGGTTTACCGTACAATGGTACAACTACCGTACATGGTATGGTTCCGTACCTCATTGTACCTCATCGTACATGATGTACCTTGTCCAGCCGTTATGTATCAAGCCACTATCTGATCCTTGTTCATCATGTCGACATAAAGCACAAAAGGGATGAGGACAAATGACTCATCAAAAGACGATTGTACAAGGCATCTTTATGGCATCATTATAGCATCTTTTCTAGTATATATATCTGATGTATGCATTCATTTTAATGTGTATGATCTGATGAGAACACCTTAATCAATAAAACATTTTCTCCTCAATTCTCTAAACTTTATCTAATCTTCAATCTCTTACTTATAATTTTCGCAAATCTTATCATGGTATCAGAGCATGATCCTTGTTTAATCTCTTAATTCTTCATAAATTTCTTCTTAATCTCTTCTTAATCTCTCTTCCACACTCGGTTACTATTCCATTGCTTCACTATTCATCAAAGACTCTACTCGAGTTCATCTGCTCGTGCTCATCTGCTCGTGCTCTGCCCCATAGCTCTACTCTCTGTTTACAGTAAGGGCACCTCTCAACAACCTACTCTGTTTCTGTTCGGATTCCTTGGAAAAGATTCAGTCTTTAGTTGTGTTTTTAGTTCATCTAAGCTAGAAAGGAAGGAACTTTATCATTGATAACATGGAAAACTCTAAGGCTTTAGCAATCCCAGTGATTTTGAAAGGAGGAAACTATCTTCTTTGGGCTAGAACAACAAAGACAGCACTTTGTGGTAGAGGTTTATGGGGATTTGTCGATGGTTCAAAGGTGTATGAGGAGTATTCTAGCAGTGATGATGAAGATACAATCGATGAGAAGCTTGATGCTAAGGCTAAATGGTTTCAAGAGGACCAAATGGTGTTGGCCATTCTATAAAATTCTCTTGAAACTCCTCTTCTAGAAGCCTATTCATACTGTGAGACAGCAGATGAACTTTGGAACACACTTAAGAACGTGTATGGAAACACATCAAATCTCACTAGGGTGTTTGAAGTGAAGAAGGCTATCAATGAGTTAAGCCAAGAAAACTTGGAGTTTACAAAGCACTTTGGTAAGTTTCGATCATTGTGGGCAGAACTTGAGATGCTTAGGCCAAACTCTATGGATATGGATGTGATCAACGAAAGGAGGGAACAAGACAAGGTCTTTGGTCTTCTTCTTACTCTCAATCCAGTCTTCAATGATCTTACCAAGCACATTCTACGTTCGAAGAAGCTTCCTAGCCTTGATGATGTGTGTGCGCAAATCCAAAGAGAGCAAGGGTCTCTCGGTTTGTTTGGAGGAAAGGGGGAGTTGCCTATGGCTAACAAGGGTGTTTACAAAGGGTCCGATGAAAGGAAAGGCAAGATATGTGAGCATTGCAAGAAGAAGGGGCACACAAAGGAACAATGTTGGATACTTCACCCCCATCTCAAACCAAGTCATCTCACCGGTCCAAGAAATCCAAGAGCCAATGTCACTCAAGCCAATGAGGATCATGGTCAAGCCGGTTCATCTAGGCTAAGCGAGGATGGAGCTCAAGGAGGGTACGTGAGAAAAGCAGACTTGGATGCTATTATCAAGTCGATTGCCACACTAAAGGAAACACTCAAAGAATCCGGTAGCAATCTTATAACTCAAACTCCTTATAGTCTACTTACACATAGACCTACTAGCTCACTAATTGTTGATTCGGGTGCTTCACACCATATGATTAGCAATTCGAATTTACTTAACAATATAGAACCGGCTAGAGGAAATGTGTTAATTGCTAATGGAGATAGAGTTCCCAATAAAGGGATAGGCAATTTGAAGCTATTTGATAAAGAATCTAAAGCTCTATATATGCCTAAGTTCACCTCTAACTTGCTGTCCGTTAAAAGAACCACGAATGATCTTAATTGTTATGCAATCTTTGGTCCTAATGAGGTATTTTTTCAGGATATTGACTCCGGTAAAGTGATCGGAGAAGGGGGAACTAAAGATGATCTCTACGTTTTAGAGAATTTTGCACCGATCACTTCACATCGTTCACATTTTAGCTCTCGTTTAGATGCAACTTCGAATAAATTGTGGCATGCTAGAATAGGTCATCCTCATTCTCGTGCTCTAAAAATCATGTTACCGAATCTTTCTTTTGATTACTCTAGTTGTGAAGCGTGTATTCTCGGTAAATATTGTAAAACAGTTTTTCTTAAATCTTCTACATTTATGAAAATTGCTTTGATTTGGTTCATTTGGATGTTTGGACGTCACCATGCCTATCTAGAGATAAAAACAAGTATTTCGTGACATTTATAGATGAAACATCAAAATACACATGGGTCACTTTGCTTCCATCTAAAGATAGGGTGTTTGATGCATTTATCAACTTTCAAAATTACATCACTAACCATTACAATGCCAAGATTAAAGTGTTTAGAACAGATAATGGTGGGGAATATACAAGTCATAGACTCAAGGAACATCGTGCAAAGCATGGAATTTTGCATCAAACGAGCTGCCCATACAATCCACAACAAAATGGAGTGGCCGAGAGGAAGAACCGACATCTCATGGAGGTGTCTAGATCGATTATGTTTCATCACAATGTTCCTAAAAGATATTGGGGAGATGCGGTTATGATGGCGTGTTATCTCATCAATCGAACGCCGACTCAAGTCTTGGAGGACACTTCTCCATTTGAGGTACATAACAAAACTAAGCCATCTCTTGAGCATCTAAAGGTGTTTGGTTGTGTTTGTTTTGTTTTAGTTCCAGGAGAACTAAGGAACAAGCTTGAACCAAAGAGCGTCAAGTGCATATTTCTTGGGTACTCTACCACGCAAAAGGGGTACAAGTGTTTTGATCCGACAAACAACCAAACCTATGTATCTCGTGATGTGAAGTTCTTTGAGGAACAAGGGTACTACGGGGAAAAGGATTGGGAGAGTCTAAAGGATCTTGCAACATCTCCCGATCGGAATGCAAGTCTCCAATTCCTCCTTGATCATCTCGGGAATGGATCACCAATGGCTAATGAGCATTCAAACTCCTCTCCTCAAGTTCAAGCTACAGATGTAGGTGAGGAACAACCTCAAACTACACAAGAGGAGAAAGAAGCAAGTAGTGAGGGGGAGAGTGACAATGAGGTATCGGTATAGCAATTCCCTACACCTGTCACATCGGAACCAACCTTATCCGAGGCTGCCACGTCAGGACCACAATCACCCGAGCCTACTGTGACTGTACCGCAACCATTCCCATCGTTGCCACAACCTGAAACTTTGGTACCACAACCTCAACAATTGGAACCGCAAATAGAGGTCCCGGTCCAGCAGCCGAAAGACATGGTACCGCAACCCCAACCGGTCCTTAGAAGGAGTACAAGACTAAGAAGTGATCCGTCTACTTGGAAAAACAAGAGAGTCTACTTCAATTGCAATGCCGTAGCTCATCCAACTAATCAAATTACAAACCAAAGACATAGTTAAATCAACGACATGGTAAAAACCAGCCACAACAAAAGAAACATAAGTAAAAGCACAAGTACACCGTTATCTTCCTCCTACCATGTTCAATATCATCTGCATAAGAAATCCGAATAACAAACCTCCAGGTTTAATATCCTCTGCAAAAGAAGAAAACATCTACAACAAAAGAAACAGAAGCAAAAGCAAAAGCACATTATTATCCTCTATAAAAAAATCAAGACCTAAAACATAAACAATAAAGAATAAAGAATGTGATCGCGCAAAGAAAACAAGAAATAAGAGCATGATGTGTTTTACCTGAAAACGTCTATGATTTATGATAACATGCAATATATGCGATGAGATTTAAAGGAATTGATTAGGCTGATGAGAATTTTTCATAGCATGCAAACCTATCAAATAAAGTCCTAGCAAACTAATCAACCTAACTTATGATCCAATTGCAGCAAGCATAGAGTTCGAACACAAGAAAGAATAGGATTTAGAGTACTAAACCATGGAGTATTTTCGTTAAGCTAAAGCGTAAATAAAAGTTGGATTGTTTGTACTAAGCTATAGCAATATGTAATGATAAAACGAGGGAGCAAGATTGAGATTAAATGCACTGATAAGGAGAGTATTGAGCAACGGGTTAGCAACTAATAATGGGACAATAAATCATGGCTAATAAAGTTAAGGGTCTTGAGTTGAAGGTTCAGTTTACAAGCATGGAACAAGGAATCAAACTAGTCCACTTTCTGATACAAGCCTTGGTGAACCAGGAAGATCTGTAATCGTGGGTTGTGTTGTGTGCAAGTAAGGTGAGAAACTCTCCTAGCCAGAACACGGAGATGGGGAAGTGAATTGGACCACACAAGGGATGATAAGACTTGTGATTCACCAAAGTTCTCCTAGCCTTGAAGGCGATTCAAGTAAGAAGAGTTCTGAAATTACTACGCTAAGAATTTAACTAGGGTTTGTTCATAAAAACGTGTCTGTCTCATTAAAGGGGTGGCTAAGGCTTTTATAATGACCTTAGCCTCAGAACATTAGCCCTAAAATTAAAACAACAAGTAGTTCTAAATGGAACAACAGAAAGTTTAAAACTAAAACAAAACAACAAGTAGTTTTAAACCAAAAAGAACAAAATAATGCTAAGTATAGAAAGAAGATGGCGTGTTGGTCTTCTTGTAGAGGCTGCAACTTCTGATTATTCCAGGGACTTGTGAAGTAGAGAACAAGTCCTGGTTTGCACACTAGAGGTGTTGCCTCATTAAAACCCCCTTCGGAAAACCCAATGGGACAAAACCGAAGGTAGGAAAAAGAGTACAATTCTCTAGCATGACTTTGTGTGTCTTTACTCTAAGGTGATAGTAAAGACACCAGAAGTTGATGTCTTAATGTTGAGAAGCTTACAAGGCTCGTCTACAAGTGGCTCCTCTCCTTTGTTTTCACGGTTTATGGATAAGCCTTCCGGTTCTTGATCAAACACATGCTCCACTAATTGGCTGAACTTATGACCAATTGCCCTAGCCCTCTGGCGTGTCAAAGGACCACTGGGAACTTGAGGAATGATCTCCACTCCATCCGGTTCAGCTGGTGCACTTGACTGGTTGATGTCCTCATCATTCCCTCCCTCTTCAGAAGGTTTTGTCCTCAAAACTGGATCATCTCCTGAATCGAAAAGTTCTAAATCAGCAACATTGAAGGTAGAGGATACATTAAACTCACCTGGAAGCTCCAATTGGTAGGCATTGTCATTGTTTTTCTTCAAGACTTTGAATGGTCCATCTCCACGTGGGGCAAGTTTATTCTTCCTCTTCTGTGGGAACCTTTCTGCTCTCATGTGTAACCAGACCCAATCCCCCTCATTGAAGCTAACGTGCTTCCTCCCCTTGTTCGCTTGCCTTGCATACGCTTCTGTTCTCTTTTCTATGTTCTCCTTAGCTTTCTGATGTAGCTTTTTGATGAACTCCGCTTTAGCCTCCCCTTCTAGGCTTACCATCTC
Organism: Arabis hirsuta; assembly: GCA_964056655.1. Lineage (NCBI taxonomy): Eukaryota > Viridiplantae > Streptophyta > Magnoliopsida > Brassicales > Brassicaceae > Arabis > Arabis hirsuta. The sequence continues at coordinate 19,848,294 of OZ053302.1, read as the reverse complement.
GGCTGGTGGCAAGGGTGTAAGGTCCAGGGGCGAATGTGGATTGAAACCATAATTAACTTCGAATGGAGACAGTTTCGTTGCTGAATGTGTAGCTCTATTGTAAGCGAATTCCACAAAAAGTATGCATTCCAACCATGTTTTCAAGTTCCTTCCAATGGTGGCTCGCAACAATGTTGATAATGTCCTATTAACCACCTCAGTTTGCCCATCAGTTTGAGGGTGGCATATCGTGGAGAACACAAGCTTGGTTCCTAGTTTCTTCCATAATGCTCTCCAGAAGTGGCTCAGAAACTTTGTGTCTCGGTCTGACACTATTGTTATTGGGATTCCATGAAGTCTCACTACTTCTTTGAAGAACAAGTCGGCGGTTTGAGTAGCATCATTTGTCTTAGCACAAGGTATGAAGTATGCCATCTTAGAGAACCTGTCTACTACAACAAAGATGGAGTCTTTGTGGTTTATCTTAGGCAAGCCTAGCACAAAGTCCATAGATATGTCAGTCCAAGGAGTAGTAGGAATAGGAGAAGCATATACAAACCGTGTGGGTGAGACTTGGATTTGGCTCTTTTGCAAACCAAGCACCGAGCACAATGAGCTTCAACGTCTCTCTTTTGATGAGGCCAATAGAAGTGCTCTTTCAGCATGCTTAGTGTCTTTTCAACACCAAAGTGACCCATTAGTCCCCCTCCATGTGCTTCCCTTAAGAGTAAGTCTCGGATGGATCCTCTTGGTATGCAAAGTCTTTTCTCTTTGAACAGAAATCCATCAAATAAGAAGAACTTGTTGTAGGGGCCTTTTCCATGCTCTTTGTAACTTTCCTTAAAATCCTCATCTCCTGCATACAGTTCCTTGATCAATTCGAACCCTAGCACTTTAGACTCCATGATTGAAATGAGGCTGTATCTCCTTGACAATGCATCAGCTACAACATTCTCCTTTCCTTTCTTGTACTTGATAACATATGGGAATGTTTCAATGAATTCCAGCCACCGTGCATGCCTTCTTTTTAATTTGGTTTGTCCTTTGAGATGTTGCAAGGTCTGATGGTCTGTATGAATAACGCATTCCCTAGCAAGCAAGTAATGCTGCCATGTTTCCATCGCTCGCACCAAGGCATAAAGTTCCTTGTCATAAGTGGGATAGTTCAATGATGCTCCACTTAGCTTCTCACTAAAGTATGCCACGGGCCTCCCTCCTTGTGTTAACACTGCTCCTATTCCAATGCCTGATGCGTCACACTCCACCTCAAATGTTTTGTTGAAGTCTGGCAATGATAGTACAGGGGCGTGTGTTAGTCTCTCTTTCAGAAGTTGAAAAGCTTGCTCTTGATCTTCACCCCACTTAAACTCTTGGTTCTTTTTAATCACAGAGGTCAGAGGGGCTGCAATGCTACTGAAGTCTCTAACAAAACGGCGATAGAAGCTAGCTAGTCCATGGAAGCTCCAAACTAAACTGATGCTTGTTGGCGTGGGCCATTCCTTGATAGCCTTAATCTTGTCTTCATCAACCTGTAATCCCTGTGCACTCACAACAAAACCTAGGAACACAACTTTGTTAGTGCAGAATGTGCACTTCTTGAAATCAGCATACAACTTCTCCTTCTGAAGTGTCTGTATTACTAACTCAAGATGTGCCACATGGTCATAATAAGAAGAGCTGTAGATAAGTATATCATCAAAGTACACAACTACAAACTTACTGATGTATGGTCTAAGAACATGGTTCATTAGACGCATAAAGGTGCTTGGAGCGTTGGACAACCCAAATGGCATGACCAGCCACTCATATGGCCCCTGCTTGGTCTTGAATGCGGTTTTCCATTCATCTCCCTCACGCATTCTGACTTGATGGTAGCCGCTCTTTAGATCATTTTTTGAGAAAATGGTGGCGCCACTAAGCTCATCAAGCATGTCATCTAATCTGGGGATGGGATGCCTATACTTGATAGTGATGTTGTTGATAGCTCGACAGTCTACACACATCCTCCAGCTTCCATCCTTCTTTGGCACAAGTAGAACTGGAACTGCACATGGGCTGAGGCTCTCTCTCACGTATCCTTGAGCCATCAATTCTCTGATCTGGCGTTCAAGCTCCTTGGCTTCCTCAGGATTGACTCTAAATGCGGCCCTATTTGGTAGTGGTGCTCCTGGAATGAAGTCAATGTTGTGCTCTATCCCTCTTACAGGAGGTAATCCAGGCGGTAGCTCTTTAGGAAACACATCAGCATATGCTTCCAACAATGCATTCACCTCTGATGGTAGCTTGATCTCTGCCTTATCTGGACTCAAAAGCTCTTTAAACATCAGTAGAATAACATCATTACCATGCTTACCAATGGCCTTGCGGATATCACTAGAGTTAACAAGGAAGTTCTCCTTTCGTTTGCTCCCCTCCTTGGCCAATTTCGTTTGCATCTCTCTCACTTGTTGAGGTGATAGTGGTGCTAAGTTGTACCTGCGCTTTTCATACACAAAAGAGTAGAGAATAGTCCGCCCATTGTGTGTGGTTTCCCTATCAAACTGCCATGGGCGTCCCAATAAGAGATGGCCAGCTTGCATTGGGACCACGTCACATATCGCTTAGTCATTGTATCGGCCTATGCTGAATGAAACCTTTACTTGATCGGATATGTGCAATTCAGCCGTGTCATTGAGCCACCTCAACTTGTAAGGATGAGGGTGTTTAGTTCTCTCTAGACCAAGTTTATCTACCATATAAGTACTAGCAACATTAGTACAAGATCCTCCATCAATGATGAGAGAACATACCTTCCCCTGAATGGTGCACCGAGTATGGAAGATGTTTTCTCTTTGGGCAACCTCTTCAGGACCTGCCATTGTATTAAGGACTCGCCTAATCATAAGGAGCTCTCCAGAGTCTGGGTACTCTATGTCCTCATTGTCATCAGGCTTGATTGGTTCGTCCTCTCCTTCATCTTGAGATTCGTAATCTCTAGCCGGTGTGAGGATCATGGTTCGCTGATTAGGACATTCTCTAGCCATGTGTCCTCTTCCGCTGCACTTGAAACATAGGATATCATGGCTCCTTTGAGGTTGATTGCCTTGCGTGATATTGTGGGATGCACTAGGGCCGGCTTTGGGTGTTTTGGTGAAGTCGCTTGCTTTGCCCTTGAACCGGTTGTCTCCTTGTGCTCCACTGCTCCTCTCGGTTGGCTTGAATGCGGGGTTCCAGATTGCTTTCGACCGTGCACTGCTTGTTGCTTTGCGCTTGTTTTGTTGCTCAATCTGAATTGCAAGATGCAACAACTCTCCAAGGTCATGATAGGTCTGTCTCTCTACCTTCCTAGCAACTCTTTCTTGCAATCCGTCCACGAATTGTGCCATGAGACTCTCTGGAGAGTCCTCTACTTCCAGCCGGTTTCTCAAGTGTTCAAACTCCTCATAATATTCCTCTACACTCTTGTTTCCTTGGGTCAGATGCCTAAAACGTTTTTGTAAGTCACGGTGGAAATGTGGTGCCACATAGCGTCGTCTCATAACATATTTGAGCTCTTCCCAAGTTACTATCATCCCATACCGATTCCTTCTCCTCTCAGACACTTCTCTGTCCCACCAAGTAAGAGCATGATCGGTGAATTGGGCTGTAGCTAGAGCTACTCTCCTTGGGTCAGCATATCGATAGTACTCAAAAATATGCTCCATTCTTCTCTCCCAATCGAGATAAGCCTCTGGATCTACTCTTCCAGCAAACATTGGAGGGTTTAGCTTCACGTCAGGCGCTTGTTGAGGCGGTGGTGGTGGCGGAGCGCGATAAGGTGGTGGTTGGCCTGTTTGCCCTTCAAAACCACGAGTTTTTCCTTGTCTAGCTTCAGGCAGAGGTTGCTCCAACCGGTCTAACCTAGCCGCTAGGTTAGTGAGTTGACCATTGATGGCTGCTAGCATCTGAATCATTGCATTGTTGGCATCCCCTTGCTCAGAATCATCAGACATATCGTACCTTGCAAAAGAGAATAAAACACAAATAAGGAATAGGGTGAGATTGATCGAGTTTCCACTTCTCTTTCGCACCAAATCAGATTCTGCAAGGAATGTAATTTTTTTTTTTATTCTAGTTCAATCAACAATTACTAGGGTGTCTAACAAGCTATCTAAGGATGATAAACAATCCACAACAACTCGAATCACAAACCCTAACAAGAAATAAAATTCGCAAACACAAACCCTAACTAGATCATTTCTCTTTTTTTTTTTTTGATTGACAAAACGAAATTGCAAGCAAATAATGATTAGACACTCCCTTCGATGGTAGATCCTTCAGCTCTGATACCAAAGATGATACAAGCCTTGGTGAACCAGGAAGATCTGTAATCGTGGGTTGTGTTGTGTGCAAGTAAGGTGAGAAACTCTCCTAGCCAGAACACGGAGATAGGGAAGTGAATTGGACCACACAAGGGATGATAAGAATTGTGATACACAAAAGTTCTCCTAGCCTTGAAGGCGATTCAAGTAAGAAGAGTTCTGAAATTACTACGCTAAGAATTTAACTAGGGTTTGTTCATAAAAACGTGTCTGTCTCATTAAAGGGGTGGCTAAGGCTTTTATAATGACCTTAGCCTCAGAACATTAGCCCTAAAATTAAAACAACAAGTAGTTCTAAATGGAACAACAGAAAGTTTAAAACTAAAACAAAACAACAAGTAGTTTTAAACCAAAAAGAACAAAATAATGCTAAGTATAGAAAGAAGATGGCGTGTTGGTCTTCTTGTAGAGGCTGCAACTTCTGATTATTCCAGGGACTTGTGAAGTAGAGAACAAGTCCTGGTTTGCACACTAGAGGTGTTGCCTCATTAAAACCACCTTCGGAAAACCCAATGGGACAAAACCGAAGGTAGGAAAAAGAGTACAATTCTCTAGCATGACTTTGTGTGTCTTTACTCTAAGGTGATAGTAAAGACACCAGAAGTTGATGTCTTAATGTTGAGAAGCTTACAAGGCTCGTCTGTAAGTGGCTCCTCTCCTTTGTTTTCACGGTTGATGCAACCGGACTTGATATAGGAGCTGATTTGGACGAGTTGGATGAGAGTGAGGATAGCGATGGAGCTGCTCAGCCCAAACAAGTTTCTGGCCAATTGCCTAAGGATGTTCTTCCTTTCTCAGCCCATTCCAATCCAGATCAAGACCCATTCTATTTGTCTAAAGGCCCAATTACCAGATCACAAACCAGGAGATTGAGGAAATCGATTGCTGCTTTGGTTTACACTGAACCAGAACCGAATTCAATGGAAGATCAAGACCAAAACCGAGTCAAACTCTACAATTACTCAGTCTTTGGTCTTGCCTAGTTTTCTACAGTTTTCTTTTTCGTAAAACAGCAAGTCTGTTGGTCTCCTTTCTAAAAAAACGTTTGGATTTGTTTCAGTTAAAGCATTCACCTTTTTTTTGCAAAAAATATCTCCAAAACCTTGTGAATCCTTTGTTCATCATATGAACATTGATTGCTGAAGAGTTCATTCTCTAATTGCAAACTGTTCGTGATCGAAATCAGAGTTCATTCTCTTGATCACAAACACATCTATACAAGTTGTGATCAGTTCATAGATCATCACTGAAGAACACTAATCATCACGACGTCCAGCCCCCTGTTCCATCATCATCAGTCATCAATCGATCATTATCATCAACAGAATAGATCCACTCTTCATCCAAATCCTTTGATCCGCCTTCAAAGAATCAGGGACAATCTGAATCTTCTCATCAGGGGTTCATCAAGTGGTATCAGAGCAGATTGAAGGCTCGGGATCTAGGGTTTGTTTCAAAACTGTTCGAATTCTCTCTTTCTTTTGGGAAACACGTTTTGAGTTTTCTATTTCTATAAATCTGTCCAAATTCTCTTTTCTGTCTATCTGTTTGTATCTGCAAGAGGGCCATCCAGCTTTAAAAAAAAAAAATCATAGAGAAATCATAGAAAGTCGAGGAGAAATCCGACTTAGGCTGAGGAGAAAACCGGCCTGGCTGAGGAGAAATCCAGCCCTGGTGGTAAAACCTCTTGCAAAACAAAGTCTCTTAAACTGTCTATCTTCTTCTGTTTTGGGATTGGGGTTTGTTCTCTGGAAGCTTGATCTCTGTTTGTTGCTGAGCTACTGGATTCACAAGAAAAATCACAAAAAAACACTTGAGAGAAACACTTGTGAGTTGAGAGGCTTCGGCTTTTGGTTTGTACTAACTTATTCTTTGTTTAGTTTCTTGAACAGAAAGCCATGTCAGATAGGAACAAGGAGCAAGAGGAATCTGCACCTATTAACTTTAATCAATTGCAGATGGAAGCAATGATGGCTGAGATCGTGAAAAGAATGAAGGCCAATGATCTTATTAACGACAATACTAATGCTATCTTTGGACAGACCTCGCAGGCAAGAAGAGTTGCAAGGAGTAAGAGGAGAGGCAAGAGGATTGATACAGGAGAGACTGAGAACGATGACACATCCTCTGGAAGAGATACTGAAGAAGTAAGCTCAGTAAGGACAGCGGCTCAGGCCAGACCCACTACTAACCAAGCACAGAGAGACAGACCTGATGATAGTCTTGGTAACCTCAAGCTAAGAGTACCAACTTTCAGTGGCAAGAATGATCCTGACACTTACTTGGAGTGGGAAAAGAAGATGGAGCTTGTTTTTGATTGTCAAAACTTTTCTGAAACAAAGAAAGTAAAGCTAGCTGTGACTGAATTTGGAGGCTATGCACTTCATTGGTGGGATCAGGTTGTCACTACCAGACGTAGAACAGGAGAACCTCAAGTGGCTTCTTGGTTTGAGCTCAAAACAATCATGAAGAAGAGGTTTGTTCCTAGCCACTACAACAGAGAAGTCCATCAGAAACTAAGGAGACTTACACAAGGCAGCAGAAGTGTTGAAGACTACTATCAAGAGATGGAGATCCTCATGATCAAGGCTGCGGTTGATGAAGTTCCTGATGCAACAATGGCTCGTTTTCAGGCTGGTCTTAACAGGGACATCCAGGACCGTTTGGAAATGCAGGACTATGAAGACATCTATGAGCTTCTTCACAAGGCTATTCTTATTGAACAGCAGCTGAAGAGAAAGAATACTACAAAGGGATCCTACGGCAACAACTTCAGATCATCTAACATCAAGGACAACAAGATCTTTGTCAAGCCAAAAGAAGAATCAAAAAGCTACCAGCATGATGATAAGGGCAAGGCACCAGCAGTAAGAGCAAGAGATGTGAAGTGCTTCAAGTGCCATGGATTTGGACACTATGCTAATGAGTGTACCAACAAGAAGGTGATGATCCTCTTGGATAGTGGCGAGCTGGTTTCTGAAGAAGAAAAGGCTGATGCATCAGAAGAAGAAGCTATAGACTACCCAGTTCATGGAGAGCTTCTGGTTACAAGGAGATCACTAAAAGTCCAGACCAAACCAGAAGAAAATGATCAAAGGGAGAATCTCTTTCATACTAGATGCACTGTTTATGATAAAGTTTGTAGTTTGATTATAGATGGTGGGAGCTGTACTAACGTTGCTAGTGAATCTCTTGTAGGTAAGCTGGGATTAATGACTGGAAAACATCCTAAACCATATCTGCTTCAATGGCTTAATGAAGATGGCGAGTTGAAAGTCACAGAACAAGTAATGGTGCCTATAACCATTGGGAGATATCAAGATGAGATTGTTTGTGATGTTCTGCCAATGGATTCAAGCCATATCTTGCTGGGAAGGCCTTGGCAGTTCGACAAGAAAGCCATTCATGATGGGTTCACAAACCGCCATTCATTCATCCACCGAGATAAGAAGATTGTTCTTGCACCGTTGTCACCACATGAGGTTCATGCTGACCAAATCCAACTCAAACACAAGCGGCAGGAAGCTAAAGACAAGGAAAAACCAACTGATGGAAAGAAAAGCAAGGAGGTACATCCCATGGCCAAAAACAGTGAGGTTAAGAAAGCTATGTACCTTCAACAGCCTATGCTTTTGTTTGTCTTTAAGGGTGCACTAATGACTTCTTCTGACTTGGAACCGGTGCTACCGAGTGAGTTTGAGTTTATTTTCCAGGAATATGCTGATATCTTTCCAGAAGAAAGCCCCAACGATCTGCCACCAATCAGAGGAATTGAACACCAAATAGATTTGGTTCCTGGAGCTTCTCTGCCTAATCGACCCGCATATAGGACTAATCCTGAAGAGACTAAGGAACTCCAAAGGCAAGTGGACGAGTTAATGGAGAAAGGACACATCAGAGAGAGCATGAGTCCTTGTGCAGTGCCTGTACTCTTGGTGCCAAAGAAAGATGGAAGTTGGCGCATGTGTGTTGACTGCCGAGCTATCAATAATATCACGGTAAAGTACAGACATCCTATCCCTAGACTTGACGATATGTTGGATGAATTGCATGGGTCCTGTGTATTCTCTAAGATAGATTTGAAAAGTGGTTATCATCAGATTAGGATGAAAGAGGGAGATGAGTGGAAAACTGCATTTAAAACCAAACATGGATTGTATGAATGGCTTGTTATGCCATTTGGTCTAACAAATGCACCCAGTACATTCATGAGATTGATGAACCACGTCCTAAGAGCATTCATAGGTCATTTTGTTGTAGTTTATTTTGATGATATTTTGATTTACAGCAAGAGTTTGAATGAGCATATTAGTCATCTGAAATCTGTTCTTGAAGTGCTTAGGAAAGAGTCACTTTTTGCTAATTTTAAGAAGTGTACTTTTGGAGCAGATCACCTTGTGTTTTTAGGCTTTGTTGTTACAGCTCAAGGAATCAAGGTGGACGAGGAAAAGATCAAAGCAATTCGAGATTGGCCAAGTCCCCAAAACGTTAGTGAAGTAAGAAGCTTTCATGGATTGGCTGGTTTCTACAGAAGATTTGTAAAAGATTTCAGCACCATTGCAGCACCTCTTACTGAAGTTATCAAGAAGAATGTGGGTTTCCAGTGGGGAAAGGCACAAGAGGAGGCTTTCCAAAACCTAAAAGGGAAGTTGACTAATGCCCCTTTACTAGTTCTTCCTGATTTTACCAAGACCTTTGAGATTGAGTGTGATGCTTCTGGTGTAGGAATTGGAGCAGTGCTGATGCAGGAGAAGAGGCCAATCGCCTATTTCAGTGAGAAACTTGGGGGAGCTATGCTGAATTATCCTACCTATGACAAGGAGCTCTATGCCTTGATCAAAGCTCTTGAGACCTGGCAGCACTATCTCTGGCCAAAGGAGTTCGTGATACACACTGATCATGAGTCACTCAAACACCTCAAGGGCCAACACAAGCTGAACAAGAGACACGCCAAGTGGGTTGAATTTCTTGAAACGTTTCCTTATGTTATCCACTACAAACAAGGTAAGGAAAATGTTGTTGCTGATGCACTGTCTAGAAGGTATACCTTGCTTACTTCCATGGAAACTAAGTTGTTAGGTTTTGATCAAGTAAAAACCTATTATGCTGATGATCCTGATTTCAAAGAACATTTTAAGAACAGTGAGATGCACACTAGTGGCAAATACTACCAATCTGATGGGTTTTTATTCTTTGAAAATCGATTGTGTTTGCCTAAGTGTTCTTTGAGAGAGTTGTATATCAGGGAATCACATGGAGGAGGTTTGATGGGGCACTTTGGCGTAGCCAAAACTCTCAGTATTCTAAAAGAGCATTTCTTCTGGCCAAGCATGAAGAAGGACGTGGAGAAACATTGCAGCAGATGCATTGTTTGCACTCAGGCCAAAGCCAAGAACCGACCCCAAGGTTTGTATACTCCTCTTCCAATACCTAAAGCCCCTTGGGTTGATCTTTCTATGGACTTTGTGCTTGGGTTGCCTAGGACTAGGAGAGGTAGGGATTCTATCTTTGTCGTTGTTGACAGGTTCTCTAAAATGGCTCATTTCATTGCTTGCAATAAGACTGATAGTGCTGTAAATGTTGCTGATCTATTCTTTAGGGAAGTGGTACGTTTGCATGGAATGCCTAGAACCATTGTATCTGATAGAGATACTAAATTCCTTAGTTATTTCTGGAAAACTCTCTGGTCTAGACTAGGAACTAAGCTCTTGTTTTCTACTACTTGTCACCCACAAACTGATGGGCAAACTGAAGTAGTTAATAGGACCTTGTCTACTCTTTTGCGCATTATGGTTAAGAAAAACATTAAGTCTTGGGAGGATTGCTTGCCTCATGTCGAGTTTGCTTATAACCATTCAGTTCATAGGACTACAAGGTACTCTCCTTTTCAGATTGTGTATGGGTTTAGTCCTTTGACTCCTCTGGATTTGTTACCTTTGCCTATCAATGAGCAGACTAACCTTGATGGACAGGCCAAGGCCGAGTTTACTATTTCTTTGCATGAACAGGTTAAGAAGAACATAGAAGCAAGGACTAAAAAGTATGAGAAATATGCCAACAAGAAGAGGCGTGAGTTGATACTAGAACCAGGAGACTTGGTATCAATTTACTTAAGGAAAGACAGATTTCCTAATGAGAGAAAGTCCAAACTTTTGCCAAGGACAGATGGGCCATTCAAAGTTCTAGAGCGCATTAACAACAACGCTTATAAGATAGATCTTCAAGGTAAGTATTCTGTTAGTTCAACCTTCAATGTTGCTGACTTGATCCCATTTTGTGCAGATGAATCGGATTTGAGGTCAAATCCTTTTAAAGAAGGAGGGGATGATGCAACCGGACTTGATATAGGAGCTGATTTGGACGAGTTGGATGAGAGTGAGGATAGCGATGGAGCTGCTCAGCCCAAACAAGTTTCTGGCCAATTGCCTAAGGATGTTCTTCCTTTCTCAGCCCATTCCAATCCAGATCAAGACCCATTCTATTTGTCTAAAGGCCCAATTACCAGATCACAAACCAGGAGATTGAGGAAATCGATTGCTGCTTTGGTTTACACTGAACCAGAACCGAATTCAATGGAAGATCAAGACCAAAACCGAGTCAAACTCTACAATTACTCAGTCTTTGGTCTTGCCTAGTTTTCTACAGTTTTCTTTTTCGTAAAACAGCAAGTCTGTTGGTCTCCTTTCTAAAAAAACGTTTGGATTTGTTTCAGTTAAAGCATTCACCTTTTTTTTGCAAAAAATATCTCCAAAACCTTGTGAATCCTTTGTTCATCATATGAACATTGATTGCTGAAGAGTTCATTCTCTAATTGCAAACTGTTCGTGATCGAAATCAGAGTTCATTCTCTTGATCACAAACACATCTATACAAGTTGTGATCAGTTCATAGATCATCACTGAAGAACACTAATCATCACGACGTCCAGCCCCCTGTTCCATCATCATCAGTCATCAATCGATCATTATCATCAACAGAATAGATCCACTCTTCATCCAAATCCTTTGATCCGCCTTCAAAGAATCAGGGACAATCTGAATCTCCTCATCAGGGGTTCATCAACGGTTTATGGACAAGCCTTCCGGTTCTTGATCAAACACATGCTCCACTAATTGGCTGAACTTATGACCAATTACCCTAGCCCTCTGGCGTGTCAAAGGACCACTGGGAACTTGAGGAATGATCTCCACTCCATCCGGTTCAGCTAGTGCACTTGACTGGTTGATGTGCTCATCAAGAGCAATGTAAGTCCTCTAACCTCTCAAAAGCAGTTGGCACAACTTGTTATAGATGTCACAAAAGAGGTCACTATACTGTACCGTATCCTACTAGACAAGTAGTTACCACTTTGTTCAAAGAACCGGAAAGAGATAATTCTAAGGGAGTTAAAAAGTTTAAATCTGATTTACAATTTTCCAATGCTAGTATGATACACTTGTCTATGCCAAAGGATGTTGATACATGTCATGGCACAAAATAAGAAATAGCAGATCAAGGAGAAGAACCAACCTTATTCACAAATCAAAAGTAAATCTCAAACACCAAGTTATCTAAGTCCATTAAACCGCAACAAGCAAAGGTAAGTCCATTAAATCGCAAATTTGTTTCTAATGATCCAAAGGATTTGATAATGCACTTGCTGTGTTCAAAAGAGCTTGAGAAAGGTTTAGGTGCAACGGAGAAAATATCAGAGCCCCATTCATAAGTTCACACCCGAGGAGAAGCTTATGGAGAAACAAAATGTGAAATAAGAGATTTCACAAAAGATGCTACTTTTTTGCCCAAGAAAGTCAGTAACAATCAATGGAGAGGGGTCATTAATTATTTGCTGATCAAAGAGGAACCACCGGATTCTCAACACCAACAAACTCTACCCGAACCACAACAAAAACAATAGCAAAGGTAATTGTCTAAACACTCAAACAATTCAAGATACTAACTTGACTTCTCTATTTGCAGGTCATACTATTTTGAGGACAAAATTCAGTCAAGGGGGAGGGTATGATGAGGTCATCATACCAGTAGCTGACTGATTTATCTATATATTTGCATTGTCTGTGTACATATTTGCATACGTTTATCCTCTGTTTCGCATCATTCTGCATCATATAGGCACTCTTTAGTTCTAGTTTAGTTTAGATTTGCATCTTAGAGTCTTAGGATAGAGTTTGTACGTATTTCTCTTATTTTACCCTTTTTCAGGTGGTACCGGTGCTTAATTGGAGTTATCTGGCTTAACAGAGCCTTGTGGATTGGATGGAGTACACATGAGAGAATATGCAGAAGTGTTGCTAGGTATGGGAGTAGGCAGAAGAGCAGAGGAGAAGAGATCAGTCATGAATCATCAGGATTCACCGATGAGAAGCACCTGAAATAGTGGAAGGATGGAGTCTCACCAAACCTATTTGAAGTTCGTAACTTGGGTCGAAAATCAGGAGGTCAGTGCCCATAAACCAGTGCATAGATATGCCAGGTTATCCTCCCTCGAAGCGGACTGATCACAGACACGAAACTACAGAAACCTCTCTCGGGAAAAGAATAATAACTCTCAGAATACACATCCGATTTACAAACCGTTTCCTCCTGAATCAAGATTAGAGAGTGGAGAACATACCCTCAAAGTTTCACTCTGATCCGATTCCATCTTCTCAGCCGATCGTCTCTTCCAAAAACCCGAGCAGAATTGATTTTCTCTCAAGGAAATCACTTCTCTCACAATCCTCACATAAACACTCTCTTTCCTCCCTCAACCTCTTCTGATTTCGGCAAAAAGACAAAAGAAAACGCGTTCCTCATGCTTTTATAACGAAACCCGAGGGATTCCTAAACCGGCCCAAATCAGAAACCGAAACCGTTGGTCTGATTTTACCCGTGGATCGACACACATGCCCAAAACAAATCCCCTTTTTGGTTCACGGGCGTTACAATTCTCCCCCACTAACACGGATTCGACCTCGAATCACGCAACACCATCTTACTACGGTCTCCACCACTTGACCTGAATACGGCCAGTATCCTTCGAGATAACACTCGAATCCCCTAACCCGTCCTCCTAAGGCTAACACTCTCGCCTAAAACTCGCCTAGATTCATCCGGAACATCAACGATGCACGCCCCATGGTCCGGATTAGGGCTGCCCGATTGACCGTCCAACAATCAAACAAGAACATGTCCGACCAACCGTTGACCCCGCATTGGACCAAATGATCGTATAACAATCAAACAAGAACATGTACAACCATCGGCGTAACATATGCTACCATGATTGTCCGAACCGAATTCCAAACTCTAGTAATAACCCCAGACTCGACGTCCACAACACAACCCTGGGCCTCAGCCAGCATCACTCGTGATCACACCAGATCCCCGAGTTTTACTAGGCTCACACTAGCCTCATTGCACCGTCTCACCACGGCTGCAATCCTGACCCCACCCGGTCAGCACCACCTGATATCCACTCCTGATCCCCGAAGTTCATCCAATCACGACCACGCTCAGACGCTACTGCTCATATCTCATACTCATAACTCATATACACATACACCACACTCACTCGCAGGATCGTCACCCCTTGAGTTACGTGTGCATGGACCCACTCGTTCCCTGGAGAGAACCACCATCCCTCAAAGTATATGTAAGGACCCCACTCGTCCCCTAGAGAGAACCACCAACTCTCGAGTATATGCAGGAACCCACTCGTCCCCTGGAGAGAACCACTATCCCTCAGTATGCAGGAAACCCACCCGTCTCCTGGAGCAATACTCTGAAACATGCATCATAAGTACATGTCGACCGGAATCGCTTCTGTGGCTACCTCATGACATCCCCCACCCGGAATATCATCGCCTCCGTGACCCCCACTAGGCCACTCGAAACAACCCAACCACCATGGGTGTCCCCACAGAGTCCCTGGAAAAGACAATTCTAACTCACATAAAACCTCTTTTTCCGACTCTCCCTAGGAATAGACAGATTATAACTCGCATAAAGTTTTTCGTTTCTAGCCACTCCTAGAACACGAATTTCATTTCTAGCCACTTCTAGAACATGAACCAGCTTTAAGCCGAATAGAACTTCCCTTCCCAGCCATCACATGACCTACCAATCATCAGACGATCCACTATCACCCAAATCGCATCACACGTCCGTGACACTGGCAACCCCATCACGAAGTCCATGGTAATCATATCCCACTTCCACTCCGGAATGGGTAAACTTTGCAACATACCACTCGGAACCTGATGCTCAGCCTTCACCAGCTGACACATGTTGCACGCTGCAACCCAGCTAGCTACATCCCTCTTCATCCCGACCCAGTGATAATACCGCTTCAGATCACGATACATCTTGGTCGCCCCCGGATGAATAGACAACATACTCGAATGGGCCTCTCTCAGAATCTCCAGCCTCAAATCCTCGTCCTTGGGTACACAAACCCGCCCATTCGCCAGTATCATCCTACTCGCTGAGACCACATACTCTGAACCCGTCGTCTTAGAAGCATCAATCAACCCCTGATCCTTCTCCTGCGCAACCCGAATCCTGCTCAGTAAGTATGCCTGGTTAGTTGCTTCTAACCCCAACGGCTCCTGTGAGATCACGCACAACCTCAATGTACTGAGCTCACTCGCTAACTCCTCTAAATCCCGCTCCTGAGCCGAAGCAACTCGCTTCCGACTCAAAGCATCAGCCACCAGATTAGCCTTACCCGGATGGTACCCAATCTCCAGGTCATAGTCCGTGACTAGCTCCATCCAGCGCCTCTGTCTCTGGTTCAGGTCTGGCTGAGTGAAGAAATACTTCAGGCTCTTGTGGTCTTTGAATACCTGCACCTTCCCGCCGTATAGATAAGACCTCCAAATCCTAAGTGCAAAGATCACTGCAGCCAACCCCAAATCATGGGTAGGGTAGTTGCACTCATGCTTCCTCAACTGCGTCGAAGCATATGCAATAACCTTCCCCTGCTGCATCAGCACACATCCCAGACCAACTCCTGAAGCATCTGTATACACCACATATGGCTCACCCGGCTCGGGTAACACCAACACAGGTGTACTCATCAGCATTTCCTTCAGCTTCCCGAAACTCTCCTCGCAAGCCGAAGACCAAACAAAAGGGACATCCTTCCCTGTCAACCTCGTCATCGGCTGCGCCATACTCGTAAACCCCTTGACGAACCTCCGATAATTACCCGCCAACCCGAGAAAACTCTTGATCTCAGTAGCACTCCTCGGTCTAGGCCAACCTCTGATAGCCTCTATCTTAGCCGGATCCACAGACACTTCGTCTGCAGACACAACGTGGCCAAGAAGCTCATCTCCCTCTACCATAAACTGCACTTACTCAACTTCGCGTACAGCTTCTGCTCCCGCAGCTTCTCCAGAACCAACCTCAGATGCACCTCGTGCTCCCCTGTACTCCTCGAGTATACCAAAATGTCATCTATGAAGATGATCACGAACACATCCAGATACGCCTGGAATACCCCGTTCATCAACCGCATGAACGCTGCTGGGGCATTCGTCAACCCAAACGGCATCACTACAAACTCATAGTGTCCGTACCTCGTCCGAAAGGCCAAGTCAATCTTGGAGAACCAGGTAGCCCCTCACAACTGATCCAACAACTCATCAATGCGTGGCAGAGGGTACATGTTCTTCACGGTGACCCGGTTAAGTCCCCGGTAATCGATGCACAACCGAAAACTCCCATCTTTCTTCTTCACAAACAACACCGGCGCTCCCCACGGTGACACACTCGGCCGGATGAAACCCTTACCCAATAGATCATCCAGCTGCTTCTTTAGCTCTGCCATCTCTGCTGGAGCCATACGGTAAGGTGTCTTGGATATGGGCGTCATCCTGGGTTCCAACTCAATCGTGAATGGATCCGACCGCGACGGTGGCAATCCCAACAGCGACTGAAACACATCCTGGAAATCCCGAACAACCTGAATCTCTCCAACTGCAACCTCTCCAACAGTCTCCGGTATAACTATCGTCGCCAGATACGCCTCAACCCTTCTCGATCAACTGCTCGGCCTGTAACGCTGAAATCACGAGACTCCCAGAAGTCGGTCTCACACCCTGAAACACCAACCTCCCCGTCTCCCGCTCGAACACTAGTCGTCTCAATATCCTAAAAATACACTTCATTAGGACTGAATATGGCTAAGCAATTGAGGTCAGTAGTAGCTTTCTTAACCGATAAGAGATTAGAGGTAAAACTAGGCATGTAGAAGGCTTTAGACTTCTTATCAAATAACCTTAAGTTTCCTACTCCTTCTATTGGAATTTTACTACCATTTGCAATTATAACATTCCCTGTGGCCGGTTCTACATCTGTTATCAAATTGGAATCACTTATCATGTGATGAGAGACTCCAGAATCTACTATCAATGGTTTAAAAGCTTTTAAAGCAAGTAAAGAGTGAATGGGGTTACCGGAGTCTTTAATGGCTTTGATGATGGCCTCGAGGTCTGCCTTTGAGACAAGATCACGTTGAGCAGTCATCAATGCCTTCACTTCTCCTTCAAGCACTTTGGTGGATGTGTCGGCCCTTCCCGGATCACCATTCACCTCATGAGCTGCCACATTCCCTCTTGGGTCCTTCCACTTGTTGTTTGGCTTAAGGTGTGGATGCAACAGCCAACACTTCTCCTTCAAGTGCCCTTTCTTCTTGCAATGTTCGCAAAACCAGACCTTACGATCCTCGCCTCTACTGCCTTGATATGTGCTTTTGTTGGCAGTAACAAGGTCTCCTTTTCGGCCAAACAAACCATGAGTCCCTTGCTCCTTTTGCACTTGAGAGCACATATCATCAAGGGTTGGAAGCTTTTCTGCCCGTAGCAAGTGCCTGATCAAGTCCGAATAGATCGGATTAAGAGTCAACAGAAGTCCAAAGACTTTATCTTGTTCACAACGCTCATTCAACACCTTTGGATCCACTGAGCTTGGCCATAGCATCTCAAGTTCAGCCCATAAGGACCTAAACTTTCCAAAGTGTTCCTTGAACTCCATATCTTCTTGGGCAAGTTCATTGATTGCCTTCTTCACCACAAATATCCTTAGCAAGTTTGATGCATTGCCAAAGACATTTTGGAGTGTTTCCCACAGCTCCTTCGCCGTTTCACAATAAGAATAAGCTTCAAGGAGTGATGCTTCAAGTGAGTTTTGGATGATTGCTCATACCATTTGGTCTTCTTGGAACCAAGGTGATTCTTCAACATCCACCATCATCTCCATGTCATCTGCATGCTTCTTGACCTCTTCCTTTGGTGGTTCGCCTTTTGAGACATGACCCCAAAGCCCACGGCTGCACAAGGCCGTTTTTATAGTCTTTGACCATAACAAATAGTTTACCCCCTTTAGGGTAACAGGGACAACAACTTTTCCTTGGTTTTCCATGAGTTCTTCTACTAAAAAACTGATCAGAATGTGAATAGAGCTGATCTCTTGTAGCTTTCTTTGCGGCTCAAACTAGGGTCTATTATTGTGTCAATTACCATTGGGATACTCCAAATTACCTGCACAAATTGTATAAATTGAGAATACATGTTTTTGGCTTGGAATGAGCTGATTTGAAGATGATATGATCATGTCTTGTTCTAGTCCGTTTAAGTTGAATTCTTTCATGAGTTCTTTTTCTTCAGCTCCCTTGAAGTCAAAATGTATGAGATCTTCAAGTGTTTCCACGTTGTTAGCTGCAGAAGCTTCTTCTTGCTCTATTTGTCCATTCTTGAGCAGCTGGCTTGTTTTCATCATATCTTGAAGTTCTGATGTGATCTCAGAGTGATTCTTGATACTGGACTCCATTGCCTGTCAAGTAAACATGCTTACATTGGTTTGCTCGTGGATTATCTTCCTTGAGGCTCAAATGTTTAAAATCCTCAATTATGTCTAATTCGGACGCATATGAGCTCTCTTAAAGGCTGCTGACTTCTTGATCAGTTTTGAATGATTCTCTAAGCTCCATGTTGTTTAGGAGGGTCTCGACTGCCATGTTGAATCCTTCTCTAAGCCTTCTGGTCTTGGAACGTGTCACTGGTGCATCTCTAACCCTGGGTATGCTTGTTTATCGTTGTCTTGTTTATGGTATGGTTCGATGTCCTCATCAGGGGACTTAACCGAGTCACTGTCAAGAACAGGTATCCTCTTCCACGGATTGATGAGTTGTTGGATCAGTTGTGAGGGACTACTTGGTTCTCCAAGATCGATTTGGCTTCGGGTTACCATCAGATTTCCATTGACGAGGCAGACGTTCGGAAGACTGCTTTCAGGATAAGATATGGGCATTATGAGTTCATGGTTATGTCTTTCGGGTTGACGAATGCGCCACCAGCGTTCATGAGGTTGATGAACAGGGTGTTCCAGGAGTATCTGGATGTGTTTGTGATCATCTTTATCAATGATATTCTGGTGTATTCGAGGAGTCCTGAGGAGGATGAGGTTCATCTGAGGAAGGTTCTGGAGAACCTGCGGGACCAGAAGTTGTATGCTAAGTTGAGTGATATGATCATGGGAAGCAACATGGAAATTATGATGGGGTCGAGAAATCAGCAGCTGAATCGGAGCTCAATCCAACTAGATGCACATTTCGAATCTGACCAGAAAAGACATGCTCACTTTTCGAAGTGTATCTTCCTAACAGCGACAAGTCAACACATGAAACAACTTGTACAATATTCTCAGCTTATTCACGGAACACCTCGAAGAAGAATCAGATGAATTGGAGCTCAAATGAAGAAGTTATTCAAGTTACAAGTCAGGTGATTTTCTGTAAACGCGATTAAGATCCATGCGCGTTAAATGACGAATTCCGACCGGACCAGAATGAGTTAAGTTACAAATCAAATTGATCTGCAATTTTGATCCATTAGAGACGCCCATGAAGTTGGTTTCGGCCCAAAAGCAATCAAACAAGATCAGATTTCGTCCAAGTTCAAAGAAGCATTTATTGAAGTGTTGTTCTCTCTCTTACATGCAATTGAAAGTTCAATTTCTATTCTCGAGATGCTCTGCATGTTGAGCCATGTTTATGAACGTTTTATGATGTAATTTCCTCTATATAATGAGGCTGATTTCATGAATAAAAGTTAAGCCTTTGATAAATATTTTTGGAAACTTTTGAGAGTGATTCTCATTTTTCTTTCAATGGTGTGTAATATCCATTGAGCAACTTGGCTCATCTTGGTGTGTCATATCCAAGGAGTCATCGATCCGTCTCAGTGCGTCATATCCGAGGGATCAACCGGTAAATCAAGAGTCTTCCGCAACTCTTGTGCGACCATTCGTTCCACATCCTTTGATCTTTGAGACTTTACGGTTTCTCAGATACAAAGTCTATCTCCTTACCGACTTTAGAGTGTCTATCCTTGGGAGGATCTCATCATTTGGTATCAGAGCAACACTCTTGAGTTCGGTATTCGCTTTCCATCATTTTCTCATCTTTTCATCTTCTACAAAAAAAAAAAAAAAAAAAATTGCATTGTGTCTACTCTTTAAACAAGCAAGATTTGAGGGCAAATCTTTTCTCAAGAGGAGAAGTATGATATGATCATGGGAAGCAACATGGAAATTATGATGGGGTCGAGAAATCAGCAGCTGAATCGGAGCTCAATCCAACTAGATGCACATTTCGGATCTGACCAGAAAAGACATATGCTCACTGTTCGAAGTGTATCTTCCTAACAGCGACGAGTCAACACATGAAACAACTTGCATAATATTTTCAGCTTATTCACGGAACACCTCGAAGAAGAATCAGATCAATTGGAGCTCAAATGAAGAAGTTATTCAAGTTACAAGTCAGGTGATTTTCTGTAAACGCGATTCAGATCCATGCGCGTTAAATGACGAATTGCGACCGGACCAGAATGAGTTAAGCTACAAATCAAATTGATCTGCAATCTTGATCCATTAGAGAAGCCCATGAAGTTGGTGTCTGCCCAAAAGCAATCAAACAAGATCAGATTTCGTCCAAGTTCAAAGAAGCATTTATTGAACTGTTGTTCTCTCTCTTACATGCAATTGAAAGTTCAATTTCTATTCTCGAGATGCTCTGCATGTTGAGCCATGTTTATGAACGTTTTATGATGTAATTTCCTCTATATAATGAGGCTGATTTCATGAATAAAAGTTAAGCCTTTGATAAATATTTTTGGAAACTTTTGAGAGTGATTCTCATTTTTTTTTCAATGGTGTGTAATATCCATTGAGCAACTTGGCTCATCTTGGTGTGTCATATCCAAGGAGTCATCGATCCGTCTCGGTGCGTCATATCCGAGGGATCAACCGGTAAATCAAGAGTCTTCCGCAACTCTTGTGCGACCATTCGTTCCACATCCTTTGATCTTTGAGACTTTACGGTTTCTCAGATGCAAAGTCTATCTCCTTACCGACTTTAGAGTGCCTATCCTTGGGAGGATCTCATCATTGAGTAAGTGTAGTTTCTGGCAGAGTGAGATGGGTTTTCTCGGTTATGTGGTTTTGGCGGATAGGTTTATGTGGATCCGGCGAAGATTGAGGCTATCAGAAGGTGGCCTAGACCGAGGAATGCCACTGAAATAAGGATTTTTCTCGGTTTGGCGGGTTACTATAGGAGGTTTTTCAAGGGTTTTGCGAGTATGGCGCAGTCGATGACGAAGCTAACAGGGAAAGATGTTCCTTTCGAGTGGTCTTCTGCTTGCGAGGAGAGTTTCGTGAGGCTGAAGGAGATGTTGACGAGTACACCAGTGTTGGCGTTGCCTGTTCCGGGCGAGTCTTACGTGGTGTATATGGATGATTTAGGAGTTGGTCTGTGTTGTGTCCTGATGCAGCAGGGGAAGGTAATTGCATATGCTTCGAGGTAGTTGAAGAAGCACGAGTGCAACTACCCTACTGATATGATCATGGGAAGCAACATGGAAATTATGACTGGGGTCGAGAAATCAGCAGCTGAATCGGAGCTCAATCCAACTAGATGCACATTTCGAATCTGACCAGAAAGGACATATGCTCACTGTTCGAAGTGTATCTTCCTAACCACGACAAGTAAACACATGAAACAACTTGCGTCATATTCTCAGCTCAGTCACGGAACACCTCTAAGAAGAATCAGATCAATCGGAGCTCAAATGAAGAAGTTATTCAAGTTACAAGTCAGGTGATTTCCTGTAAACGCGATTCAGACCCAGGCGCGTTGAATGACGAATTCCGACCGGACCAGAATAATTTAAGGTACAAATCAAATTGATCTACAATCTTGATTCATTAGAGAAGCCCAAGAAGTTAGTTTCGGTCCAAAAGCAATCAAACAAGATCATATTTCGTCCAAGTTCAAAGAAGCATTTATTGAAGTGTTGTTCTCTCTCTTACATGCAATTGAGAGTTCAATTTCTATTCTCGAGATGCTCTGCATGTTGAGTCATGTTTATGAACGTTTTATGATGTAATTTCCTCTATATAATGAGGCTAATTTCATGAATAAAAGTTAAGCCTTTGATAAATATTTTTGGAAACTTTTGAGAGTGATTCTCATTTTTCTTTCAATGGTGTGTAATATCCATTGAGCAACTTGGCTCGTCTTGGTGTGTCATATCCAAGGAGTCATCGATCCGTCTCGGTGCGTCATATCCGAGGGATCAACCGGTAAATCAAGAGTCTTCCGCAACTCTTGTGCGACCATTCGTTCCACATCCTTTGATCTTTGAGACTTTACGGTTTCTCAGATACAAAGTCTATCTCCTTACCGACTTTAGAGTGCCTATCCTTGGGAGGATCTCATCATTTGGTATCAGAGCAACACTCTTGAGTTCGGTATTCGCTTTCCATCATTTTCTCATCTTTTCATCTTCTACAAAAAAAAAAAAAGAAAAAAAAAATTGCATTGTGTCTACTCTTTAAACAAGCAAGATTTGAGGGCAAATCTTTTTTTCAAGAGGAGTATGATATGATCATGGGAAGCAACATGGAAATTATGACTGGGGTCGAGAAATCAGCAGCTGAATCGGAGCTCAATCCAACTAGATGCACATTTCGAATCTGACCAGAAAGGACATATGCTCACTGTTCGAAGTGTATCTTCCTAACCACGACGAGTAAACACATGAAACAACTTGCGTCATATTCTCAGCTCAGTCACGGAACACCTCTAAGAAGAATCAGATCAATCGGAGCTCAAATGAAGAAGTTATTCAAGTTACAAATCAGGTGATTTCCTGTAAACGCGATTCAGACCCAGGCGCGTTGAATGACGAATTCCGACCGGACCAGAATAATTTAAGGTACAAATCAAATTAATCTACAATCTTGATCCATTAGAGAAGCCCAAGAAGTTGGTTTCGGCCCAAAAGCAATCAAACAAGATCATATTTCGTCCAAGTTCAAAGAAGCATTTATTGAAGTGTTGTTCTCTCTCTTACATGCAATTGAGAGTTCAATTTCTATTCTCGAGATGCTCTGCATGTTGAGTCATGTTTATGAACGTTTTATGATGTAATTTCCTCTATATAATGAGGCTAATTTCATGAATAAAAGTTAAGCCTTTGATAAATATTTTTGGAAACTTTTGAGAGTGATTCTCATTTTTCTTTCAATGGTGTGTAATATCCATTGAGCAACTTGGCTCGTCTTGGTGTGTCATATCCAAGGAGTCATCGATCCGTCTCGGTGCGTCATATCCGAGGGATCAACCGGTAAATCAAGAGTCTTCCGCAACTCTTGTGCGACCATTCGTTCCACATCCTTTGATCTTTGAGACTTTACGGTTTCTCAGATACAAAGTCTATCTCCTTACCGACTTTAGAGTGCCTATCCTTGGGAGGATCTCATCACCTACCCATGATTTGGAGTTGGCTGCAGTGATTTTCGCTCTAAAGATTTGGCGATCTTATCTTTATGGTGGAAAGTTTCAAGTGTTTACATATCATAAGAGGCTGAAGTATTTCTTTACGCAGCCAGAGCAGAACTAGAGGCAAGAGGCGTTAGATTGAGTTGGTAGCAGAATATGATCTGGAGATTGGTTACCATCTTGGTAAGGCTAATATGGTTGTGGATGCTTTGAGTTGGAAGAGAGTTACTTCGGCTCAGGAGCAAGATATGGAGGCTTTGGCGAGCAAGATTAGCACGTTGAGGTTGTGTGTTATCTCACAGGAGCCGTTGGGGTTAGAGGCAGCTAAGCAGGCGGATTTGTTGAGTAGGGTTCGAGTAGCTCAAGAGAGGTATCAGGGTCTGATTGATGCTTATGGAGTTGCAGGTTCTGAGTATGTGATCTCGGCGAGCGGGATGATACTTGTGAACGGACGGGTCTGTGTACCTAAAGATGAGGATCTGAGACAGGAGATTCTGAGAGAGGCTCATTCGAGCATGTTGTCTATTCATCCAGGAGCAACTAAGATGTACCGGGATCTGAAACAATATTATCACTGGGTCGAGATGGAGAAGGATGTAGCTAATTGGGTTGCAGCGTGCAACGTGTGTCAGCTAGTGAAGGCTGAGCATTAGGTTCCGAGTGGTTTGCTGCAGAGTTTACCCATTCCGGAGTGGAAGTGAGATATGATTACCATGGATTTCATGGACGGGTTACCGGTTTCGCGGACCTATGATGTTATTTGGGTGATTGTGGACTGTCTGACTAAGTCAGCACATTTTCTTGCCATTAAGAAGACCGATGGAGCGGCAGTATTGGCCAAGAAGTATGTGCGTGAGATAGTGAGGCTGCACGGGGTGCCAACAAGCATTGTGTCAGATAGGGATCCGAGATTTGCTTTTGAGTTTTGATGAGCATTTAAGGCTGAGATTGGCACTAAGGTGCACATGAGTACAGCTTATCATCCACAGACGGATGGGCAGTCTGAGAGGACGATTCAGACATTAGAGGACCTACTGAGGATATGTGTGCCGGATTACGGTGGTCATTGGGCTGATCACTTGAACCTGGTTGAGTTTGCGTATAACAATAGTTACTAGACGAGTATTGGGATGGCTCCGTATGAGGCTTTGTATGGGAGGCCATGTCGTACACCATTATGCTGGACTCAAGTAGGGGAGAGGAGCATGTTTGGTGCAGATTTTGTTCAGGAGACGACGGAGAAGATCCATGTCTTGAAGCTGAACATGAAGGAGGCTCAAGAACGGCAGAAGAGTTACGCTGATAAGAGGTGGAAGGAGCTAGAGAGATCAGGTGTATCTCAAGGCAGCGATGTTGAAGGGTCCTAACAGATCCATTTCAGAGAATAAGCTAAGTCCGATGTTTATTGGTCCGTTCAAAGTTGTGGAGCGGGTGGGACCAGTAGCTTATTGGTTGGAGTTCCCTCAGAGTATGAAGGCATTACATAAGGTCTTCCACGTGTCAATGTTGAGGAAATACCTGCATAAGTCTGAGGAGATGTTGGCTAGGATTCCGGAGGATCTTCAGCCCAACATGACGTTGGCGGTAAGACTTGTGAGAATTCTTGAGAGGAGAGTCAAGGTTCTACGCCGGAAGAAGATACCGTTAGTGAGAGTCGTGTGGGACTGTGACGGTGTTGAGGAGGACACTTGGGAACCCGAGGCGAAGATGAAGATAAGGTTCTCGAAGTGGTTCGAGAAGCAAGTGGTTGCTTGAGTTGTCTTTTCTGGTCTTCAGTTTCGAGATAGCATGTGGCTATTGAAAAAATAGAGAGTTTAGAGAGTTTAAGAGAGATTAGAGAGTTTAAGGGAACATATTTCCATTCATTCAAGCTAAGAACTATAAGCTGATATTTGTAGACACTTATATCAGCTGAATAACGGTCATAACATCCTAACCCTTCATTCATAAGAACAAATCATGGCCATTGATGAGAGAACACGCTCCACCATTCAAAATCCCCAACAGTTCACTTGTGGTCCTCCTTTTGTGCTGATATTGACTCCTTGTGGTCCTAACACACTTGTGAAAGCGACAGTTTGGCCTCTTCTTCCTAAGTATCACGTGATGCTTAATACAACAGCCCACAAAGTCCCACTTATTTATTTGAATCATAGTGATCAGTCCCATGATATGATATTCATGTTAATACACAAAGGTAGAGGTTGCCACAGCTACCACCTTCTAGCATTGTAACCCACTTCATGTCAACACTCCCCCTCAAACTTGACCATAGGGATAGGTCAAGTTTGGACAGCCATGAAGCATTCCCTCATTAAAACCGTAGCTTGGAAAAACCACTTGGGGTAAAAACCAAGCAAAGGAAAAAGAGTAGAACACCTCATGGCTAAGAGGACTAGTGTGATGAGAGATCCACGAGTCCAAGCTTGGGATGTATGAACTCAAAAAACCTTAGTACTTGCGGCTTTGGTGAAAATGTCTGCCAATTGGTCTTCACTTCTTGTGTAGCAAGGGAGAATGACTTGTTGTTCCACGGCTTGTCTAACCTTGTGACAGTCCACTTCTATATGCTTGGTCCGTTCATGGAATACACTGTTGGATGCGATATGAATGGCCGCCTGGTTGTCATAGTGCATGGTGATGGGGGAGGTTGTTTCTATGCCCAAGTCTCTCAGTAGTCCCTTGATCCATATGAGTTCACTAGTAAGCTTCCTCATAGCACAGTATTCTGCCTCGGCACTTGAACATGATACAACCTTCTGCTTCTTGCTCTTCCAAGTGACTAGATTCCCTCCAATGAAGGTACAATAACTAGTTGTTGATCTCCTATCCACCCTATCACCAGCCCAATCAGGGTCAAAATACCCCACAATCTCTGTGCTATTGTTGCAACCCATCCATATTCCTTGCCCTGGTGCTTCCCTTAGATATCTCAAGATCCTTTCCACCATATTCCAGTGATGTATATTGGGAGTTTGCATATGCTGGCTGACTTGGTTGACCGCAAAACACACGTCTGGTCTGGTAATGGTGACATAGATAAGCTTCCCAACCATTCTTCTGTAGTGAGTGACATCTTCATATGGCTTATCTTCAAACTCCCCCTCACGTAACACCTTATAGCCATCTTCAAGTGGAGTCTTGGCTGTTCTTCCTCCAAGCTCACCTATCTCACTCAACAAATCAAGTGTGTACTTCCTTTGGGATAGAAACAGCCCCTCTTTAGATCGGCATATCTCAATCTCTAGAAAGTACTTTAACTCACCCAAGTCTTTGATATCAAACACTGATTTAAGAAAGGTTTTAGTTAAGATGATACCTTCCTTGTCACTTCCTGTGATGATGATATCATCCACATACACTAGGATGACCACAATGCCTTGTTTACTTGTAAGAGTAAAGAGAGTATGATCTGCTTCAGACTTAATGAACCCTCTTCCATTGAGTGTTGTGCATAGTTTATGATACCAGGCCCTTGGTGATTGTTTCAAGCCATAGATCGCCTTCTTCAGTCTAAGTACATTTCCTGGTTTGACGAGGTGTTCCAGGCCAGGAGGTGGTCGCATATATACTTCATCTTCCAATTCTCCTTGTAGGAAAGTATTCTTCACATCCATCTGCCAGAGATCCCATTCCAAGTTGACGGCAAGTGATAGGACAATCCTTATGGTATGTAGCTTGGCAACTGGAGCAAATGTCTCAAGGTAGTTTTCCCTATATGTCTGAGTGAACCCCCTTGCCACTAGCCTTGTCTTGTATCTCTCCACCTTTCCATTAGCTAGATACTTGATCGTGAAAACCCATATACTTGTTGCTGCCTTCTTGCCTTTGGGAAGCTCAGCCTCATACCATGTATCATTGATGATCATTGCATTAGTTTCATCCCCAACAGATTCTCTCCACTCTTCATGCTTCATAGCTTCTTCATATGAGCTTGGGATGTACTCCTGATCCAAAGCTCCAATGAACGCCTGATGTTCTTGAGGATACTGAGCTAGAGAGCACACTGCTTGTATTGGATGAAAAACTGCTTGAGCGTTGAAGTAGACCCTAGTATTGATCCAATTGGAGGCAGGTTGTTTGATTCTGGTACTCCTTCTCAACGTTTGTCCCTGACCTGGTTGTTTGATTCTGGTACTCCTTCTGATGTGATCATGGAGCAGCAAGAACCTGAGGATCCGCTTGAAGCCGAGGAGGACATGGGTAATGGAGCTAAGGAGCAGCTTATACCCGAGGAAGCAAAGGATCCCTTACATGTTTCCCGTGGTCCAATGACGAGGTCAAAGACGAAACGCCTTAACCAAGCTATTAACACGCTCCTACGTCAAGAAAAAGGCAACCTTAAACTCGATACTTGTCCAACTACTCTGGTTGTGATTCAAGTCGTTTAAGGGTTGACAATGGGAGGTGTGTGGCTTGTACTCTTTTTTCCTTGGTCTGGTTTTTCCTATTGGGTTTTCTAGACAAGGTTTTTAATAAGGCAAGTTCACATACTTATACATTTGCCCCATTGTTAACAATGTCGTTGAAGAAGAAGAAACCACGAGTTTATCTTCTTATCTTTGGGTCTGATTTCTTAAAAATAATCAGTCCTTCTTCATTTAATTGGTCAACACGTTTTTATGCATTTAATTCAAGTCATGCATGTAAAGAGAAGTCTTGACCTATTTTCCAAGGCTTTCTCTTCTATTTAAACTCTAATTTTCGTTCTAATAAGGGCATCAAACATTTTCTTATCAAAATCTCTTTCTGAATTTCATTTGATCATCTCTTGAAAACTGTTTCGGTGAATCCAAACAGAAATCAAGTTTCGATAGTCTAAGTGTCTCTCACAACACTTAGAAGTATCATTCGCTTCATACCAGATCGAATCGTTCATCATTTCATTCATCATCACGTTCAGAAGTTCATAATTCCGCAATCATCATCATCCGCATCCATTCAACCTCACAAAGTGATCAAAAGACAAACAGATTCTACCCAGAATCGTATTACCTTCTCAACGTTTGTCCTTGACCTTCTTCTTCAATCAGTGTTGTGTCATTACTATCCATGGGCTGAACTTCATTCACCACTACATTTTCCACATCATTCGGTGCATTACTATCCATGGGCTGATG
The DNA here is from genome assembly GCA_964056655.1 of Arabis hirsuta. Classification (NCBI taxonomy): domain Eukaryota; kingdom Viridiplantae; phylum Streptophyta; class Magnoliopsida; order Brassicales; family Brassicaceae; genus Arabis; species Arabis hirsuta. The sequence continues at coordinate 19,820,026 of OZ053302.1, read as the reverse complement.
CTCATCTTGATCATGAGACTCTAAACCTTCTTGTTCCACCTCTTCAGTAGGTTGAGATTGATTCCCCCCTTCAGGATCAAGATGAGGTTGAGGAGGAACCATGACCACATCATCCTCGGACTGCTCACCCATTTTAGCATTCGGTGGAGCCGGATCACCATACCCATTAGGCTCATTAGCAACCCTTTCTTGAGGTACATAGATGCCAAGGCCTTCCATTACTCTTCGTAAGCTTTTTGCTCTATCCGAGGTTGATTGGGATAAATCCTTTAGCTCATCCCAACTCTTCTTATCATAATACCCTCTTGATTCAACAAACCGCACATCCCTAGAGACTAGAACCTTCCTGGTTTCTGGTACGTAACACTTATATCCCTTTTGGTGAGGTGAGTACCCAATGAACATTGCTCGTGTACTCTTTGGTTCCAGCTTGTTTCTTTGTTCACCTGGAATTAATACAAAGCACAAGCACCCAAATACACGTAAATGATCAATAGAGGGACGGTGTTTGTTAAGTACCTCATGTGGGGATTGATCTTGAAGAACTCTGGTTGGTATTTTGTTAATTAGATAACAGGCTGCCATCACGGCATCTCCCCAAAAGCTCTTGGGCACATTTGTATGGAACATCATGCTCCTTGCAACCTCCATAAGGTGCCTATTCTTTCTCTCAGCCACACCATTTTGTTGTGGAGTGTATGGGCAGCTGGTTTGATGGATCACCCCATGCTTTGCTAGATGTTGTTTGAATGCATTGCTAGTGTATTCCCCTCCATTATCTGATCGAAAAATCTTTATCTTGGCATTGTAGTGGTTAGTGATATAGTTCTGGAAATTGATAAAAGCTTCTAACACCCTATCTTTTGATTGTAGCAAAGTAATCCAAGTGTATTTCGATTTCTCATCTATGAATGTCACAAAGTATTTGTTTTGTTCTCTAGACGCACAAGGGGCTGTCCACACATCAGAATGAACCAAATCAAAGCATTTGTTATAGATAGTGATTGATTTAGGGAATACAGCCTTGCAATGTTTTCCTAGAATACACGCTTCACAATCTTCTTTAAACGAAATACTAGGCAACATGATGTTTAAGGCACGACAATGAGGATGACCTAGTCTAGTATGCCACATTTCACTTGTATTGGAATCAGAACTAGAATTCAAAGCATAAGATTAGTCATAATCAAGCTTGGTGTCTTCAAGTAAGTACAAGTCTCCCTTGCTCACACCTTTGCCAAGCAATCTACTTGTTTCAATATCCTGAAAGTAGAAATCATTAGGCGTGAAGGTAACACTGCATTTCAAGTCATTAGTTGTTCATTTAACTGATAACAGATTGGAAGTGAAATTAGGCATATACAATGCTTTTGATCCTTTGTTAAACAACCTAAGATCACCTATTCCTCTAATTGGTACTCTTTCTCCATTAGCTATCATGACATTTCCTAGAGCAGGGACGATATTGCTAATCAAATTTAGATCACTAATCATATGATGGCTAGCCCCTGAATCTATAATAAGTGGTTTTGTTAATTTCAAGTCAGTGCAAGCATTTAGAGAGATACCAAAGTTGTTACCGGAGTTTTCCTTGAGGGCTTTGATGAGAGCATCAAGATCAAATCGCTTGATGGTTTCATCTTGAGTTGTCCTCAAGGTAGAGACGTTGCTGGGCGTTGCTTTCCCTTCACCAGCCACATTGGATACATGCATGGTCATTGGACTGTATGATTCACTCACTTCACCCGAGAAGTGTGCCCTTGCCTCATTCCTAAACTTTTGAGGTTTGAGATGAGGATGGAGTATCCAGCACTTGTCCTTGCCATGCCCCTTCTTCTTGCAATGATCACAAACCCATATCTTCTTGTCATCAGGTTTGTAGAATCCCTTGTTTGCAACTCCTTCGGCATGGTTTGCCAGCACAAGCTCCTGTTTGCTTCCAAACAGCCCTACTGATCCTTGCTCCTTCTGGATTTGAGCACACACGTCATCTAATGTTGGTAGCTTCTCTGCCCTCAACATATGCTTGATCAGGTCATTGTAGGTCGGATTTAGAGTTAGGAGTAAGGCAAAGACCTTATCCTTCTCGCGTTTATCATTCAACACAATTAGATCGAGAGTACATGGCCTTAGCATCTCCAACTCTGCCCACAAGGCCCTGAACTTGCCAAAATGCTGGTTGAAGTTGGTGTCTTCTTAACAGAGACTGCTGACAGCTCTCTTGACTTCAAACACTCTGCTCAAGTTTGAAACGTTGCCATACACCTTTTTCAGTGTATCCCACAACTCCTTGGAAGTTTCGCAGTAGGAGTAAGCTTCCAATATTGATGTCTCAAGGCTGCTTTGAATATTGGACAACACCATGAGATCCTCCTAATCCCACTTGTTCTCGCCAGCCAACACCACTTCTGTACCATCTGTTACATAGCACCAGAGGCCTCTTCCCCCTAGAGTTGTCTGGACCAGCCTTGATCACAAGAGGTAATTAGGTCCCTTGAGAGTAACTGGAATCATTACCTTTGGGTTTTCCATGTGAGAATCACCAAGAGAGGGTCACACACGCAGAATGGAATTAAATTTGAGCAGATTTGAGTAGAATGAATGGAGAATCAGAGTATAAGATTGCGGAAGTAATATGAAGATTATGTGGAGGTTATAAGGTCTCAAGAGCAGTACGCTCTGATACCATGAAAGAATAGAGAGTTTAGAGAGTTTAAGAGAGATTAGAGAGTTTAAGGGAACATATTTCCATTCATTCAAGCTAAGAACATACAAGAACTATAAGCTGATATTTATAGACACTTATATCAGCTGAATAACGGTCATAACATCCTAACCCTTCATTCATAAGAACAAATCATGGCCATTGATGAGAGAACACGCTCCACCATTCAAAATCCCCAACAGTTCACTTGTGGTCCTCCTTTTGTGCTGATATTGACTCCTTGTGGTCCTAACACACTTGTGAAAGCGACAGTTTCGCCTCTTCTTCCTAAGTATCACGTGATGCTTAATAGAACAGCCCACAAAGTCCCACTTGTTTATTTGAATCATAGTGATTAGTCACATAATATGATATTCATGTTAATACACAAAGGTAGAGGCTGCCACAGCTACCACCTTCTAGCCTTGTAACCCACTACATGTCAACATGGTGAGGAAATGCCTGCATAAGTCTGAGGAGATGTTGGCTAAGATTCCGGAGGATCTTTAGCCCAACATGACGTTGGCGGTAAGACTTGTGAGGATTCTCGAGAGGAGAGTCAAGGTTCTGCGCCGGAAGAAGATACCGTTAGTGAGAGTCGTGTGAGACTGTGACGGTGTTGAGGAGGAGACTTGGGAACCCAAGGCGAAGATGAAGACAAGGTTCTCGAAGTGGTTCGAGAAGCAAGTGGTTGCTTGAGTTATCTTTTCTGGTCTTCAGTTTCGAGATAGCATGTGGCTATGTTTTGTTGATGTATTTTGTTTAGTGTTGTAACGATTTACATTTTTGGAGATTAATAAGATGAGTGGTTCGTTATTAAATGTGTTATATGATGTGAGTTCATATATTTTATGACTGATGAGGTCATGTGTTTATGTGATGGCTAGAAACGGAAGTTCTATGTGAGTTGGAGCTTGTTTATATTCTTGGAGTATCTAGGAGTGGAAGTTCTATGGGAGTTAGGACTTGTCTGTTCTCTAGATGGTGCTGGGAAATAGAGGTTTTATGTGAGTTAGGACCATCTATTTCCTAGGGAGAGTATGGAAAAGAGGTTTTATGTGAGTTAGAACTATCTTTTCCAGGGACTCTGTGGAAACACCCATGGTGGTTGGGTTGTTTCAGGTGGCCTAGTGATTGGTCACGGATGTGATGATATTCCGGGATAGGAAATGTCATGGTGATACCGCAGGAGGTAGGTCTGGTCGACATGTGCTTATCATGCACGTTAGGAATTGATTGCCCAAGGGATGGTGGTTCCCCTCCATATACTTTGAGGGACAGGGATCTCTTCAGGGTGATATAAGACTCGTTGGGAGGCTTATAAGATGCGGAAAAGGATGGAATGATGGGATTACAACGTTGGCTTTCACACTCTCTCGTTCTGATCAGGGGATGGAAATGATAAGACAAGACTTTGTGCAAAGGCTTGAATCGATGTGATGAACAACAAGTTGGCTTTAACGCTTTCCCTTGTTGAACAGATAGATGAATATGGATGAATGGCACCACAGAGATGATGGAAGGATCTCTGGTACTGCAAATACTTGGTCTTGGTGAATCCACACGCAAGGAACTGTTGGAATTTGTGTGATTATGCTTCACACAAATGAAGGATTCATCCTTTGAATGGATTGAATCAGAAAATGCTCAAGTGAGCTTATTGATTAGAAACATATTAAAGAGAGATTAGAAAGAGATTAGACAAAGATAAACAAGAGATTAGAGGTTAATGTGGGTTCAATCCTAATGGATATCACCCTAAATGCATTAACAGCCCTAAATCTACATTGTGCCTAATCTGATTTTGAACTTTAAAGAGAGAGTTTAGGGAAAACGTTTTTCCTCTTCTTTACTGCATTTTTTTTATTATAATGAGCATACATCATATTTATACAAGATAAGATGATATGAATATGCTTAAAAGATGCTGTCAAAGATGCCTTAAAGGAGTCTTGGACTCTCTTGCTTTTGGTGACTCATCCCCTCTTTGTTGACTGAATGAATCAAGCCACTTTTCCAGCCAAGTGCATAACGGCTAGTTTAGAGGTTTGAATTAAACCTTCCCGCCAACATTTGAAGACTCTCGGTCACAAGGCTTCCCGCGGTTTATGTTCCTCGATCATAAAGCTTCCCGCGGGTTACTTTTCTCGTGTCGCAATGTTGCTTCTCTCGAGCCGCAACTTCTTCCCGCGACACCAAGGTTCCGATCACTCGTCGTGTCGCGTGATGCTTCCCGCGACTCGTAGTTTCTCGGTAACATTGTTTACCCGCGGGACAGATTCCTCGGACATCCTCTCGTCTCGCGGGTAGATTCTCTTGGACATCCTCTCGTCCCGCGGGTAGATTGCGGTAGGCATTGGTAGAGTGCGATAAGTTCCTTCCCGCATCATTTCCTTGTCTGCCAAGTCACCCGCCATCTAGTACTCTAAGAGTTGATTATAGGATTATCACTCTTAGGTACTCTCCTTGATTAATACTCCCCCTCAAGTTCATACACAACAAGGTGAAGTGTGAACTTGGAGAAACAAGGAGAGGCCTCATTAAAACCTTAGTAGGGAAAACCCTTTAGGACAAAACCCCACTAAGGAAAAAGAGTACCCCTCAATGTTCTAGGGAAATTCAATCAAGGTCTTCATTGGGCTTCATCCTCGGTCTTCACATGGATCATCCTCGGCCTTGCTCTTCTTCTTCGAGCTTCACCTTCGGCTTCTCCCTTGCTTGCCTCGGCCTTGCCCTCATCTTCAAGCTTCCTCCCTAATAGGAACAAGCAAATTCTAGAATTAGACGGCTGCTAGGTCTAAGAGGAAGAACTGCGTTATTTTATTGATAATCAAAGGTGAAGATTATTACACAGCTGCAGGGGAGCTTTATAAGAACTCATCAGCTAGCCCTAGGGCCGAAAATGCAGAAAAGGAAATACAAAAATAACACAAAACAAAGCAAAACGCAGCAAATAAATTACAAGAAAAAAAAGGAAACAATACTTAAGCAAAATAAGGAAAATAGAGCTGATCTCTTGTAGCTTTCTTTGGTGCTCGAACTGGGGTCTCATGTTGTGTCAATTACCACTAGGACACTCCAAAATACCTACACAAATTGTATAAATTGAGTATACATGTTTTCGGCTTGGAATGAACTGGTTTGAAGCTGATATGGTCATGTATTGTTCTGGTCCGTTTAAGTTGAATTATTTCATGAGTTCTTCTTCTTCAGCTCCCTTGAAGTCGAAATGTATGAGATCTTCAAGTGTGTCCAAGTTGTTAGCTGCTGAAGCTTCTTCTTGCTCCATTTGTCCATTCTTGAGCAGTTGACTTGTTTTCATCATATCTTGAAGTTCCGATGTGATCTCAGTATGATTCTTGATATTATGGACTCCATTACCTATCAAGTAAACATCCTTATATTGGTTTGCTCGCGGATTATCTTCCTTGAGGCTCAAACGTTCAAAATTGTCAGTTATGTCTAATTCGGACGCATATGAGCTCTCTTGAAGGTTGTTGACTTCTTGATCAGTTTTGAACGATTCTCAAAGCTCCATCTTGTTTAAAAGGGTCTCTATTGCCATGTTGAATCCTTCTCTAAGCCTTCTGGTCATGGAACGTGTCATTGGTGCATCTATAACCTTGGGTATGCTTGATTATATGTTATTGTATGGTTCGATGTCCTCATCATTCTCTCCCTCTTCAGAAGGTTTTGTCCTCAAAACGGTATCATCTAAATCAAAAGGAGATAGATCAGCAATATTAAAACTATGTGACATGTTGAACTCACTTGGCAGCTCCAAGCAATAGGCGTTGTCGTTGATCTTCTCTAGCACTTTGAAGGGGCCATCTCCTCTAGGTGTGAGCTTTGAACTTCTCTGGTTTGGGAACCGTTCCTGTCTCATGTGCAGCTACACCCATTCTCCTGGTTCAAAGACTAATTTCTTACGTCCCTTGTCACCCTCTTCTTGTATTCTTCAGTCTTCTTTATTATGTTGTCTCTGACCTTCTCGTGTAGCTTCTTCACGAATTCTCCTTTCTTTAGCCCATTTAGATTGATTTGCTCAGCTTGTTGTATTGGTGAAAGATCCAAAGGCGTCAAAGGATTAAATCCATAAACAACTTCAAAAGGAGACTTCTTAGTAGCCGAGTGGGTAGCATGGTTATAAGCAAACTCAATAAAGGGCAAACAATCTAACCACGTTTTCATATTTCTACCAAGAGTGACTCTAAGTAAAGTAGATAAGATACGGTTTACCACTTTAGTTTGTCCATCCGTTTGAGGATGACACGTCGTAGAGAACAACAGCTTTGTTCCAAGCTTTTTCCACAAGGTTCGCCAAAAGTGACCTAGGAACTTAGGGTCTCGGTCAGAAACAATGGTCCTCGGGAAACCATGTAAACGTACCACCTCTTTGAAGAATAGGTCTGCGACTTGCGTAGCATCATTCGTCTTCTCGCATGGTTTGAAATGGGCCATCTTTGAGAATCGATCCACCACGACAAAGACTGAGTCCTTACTAGAATTCTCTTCGTTTCGTTGGTTGTTGCGCTGCACATTCCTCCTTGCTTGTTGACGTCCTTGCTCAATATTGGGTCCTCTTGGTGGAGGCTGTTCTAAGCGATCAATTCTGTCTCCAAAACCTCGCAGCTCAGCTCTCATTTCCGTGAGCATTTGTAACAAGGCAGCTTGTGGGTCAAGGTTATTTTCATTGTTATTTGTCTCTCTAGCCATGATGAGTGTTCCTCTTGTCCTTGGAAACTCAACAGAGACAACAATTGATTAAAAGCACGAGCGTAATGTAAGTGTAAATCAAAACAGTTCTCACAATCAAGAATCAATAAGAATGAAACTTAAACCAATATGAAACTTAAACAAACTGAAACAAAAATGCAGAAACAATATGAACTCTTTTGGGTTTTTATTTTATTTTATTTTTAAGACAAAAACAGAAATAAGCAAAACAGAAACAATCGAACTAAGCAAACAGAAGGAACTTTTTATGGGATTTTCGTTTATAAAAAAATTGAAACAGCAACAGAAACAAACTACTAAGCAAATACAAACGATTTTTATGGTTTTTCTTTTAAGAACAAACTGAAACAAAAAGCAAAACACAAAAACTAAAGGATAGAATGATATAACCTGATGTAGGAACGTTTTAAAGCTCTGATACCAAATAATTTAAGACTCGTTGGGAGGCTTATAAGATGCGGAAGAGGATGGAATGATGGGATCACAACGTTATTTCACGCTCTCTCGTTCTGATCAGGGGATGGAAATGATAAGACAAGTCTTTGTGCAAAGGCTTGAATCGATGTGGTGAACAACAAGTTGGCTTTAACGCTCTCCCTTGTTGAACATATGGATGAATATGGATCGATGGCACCACAGAGATGATGGAAGGATCTCTGGTACTGCAAATACTTGTTCTTGGTGAATCCACACGCAAGGAACAAGCAAATTCTAGAACTAGGCGGCTGCTAGGTCTAAGAAGGTTGTATCGTGTTCAAGTGCAGAGGCAGGTCTAAGAAGGTTGTATCGTGTTCAAGTGCCGAGGCAGTTCTTCTTCTTATGGATTTAATCCTTTGACGCCTTTGGATCTTTCACCAATACCACAAGCTGAGCAAATCAATCTAAATGGGCTAAAGAAAGGAGAATTTGTGAAGAAACTACACGAGAAGGTCAGAGACAACATAATAAAGAAGACCGAAGAATACAAGAAGAGGGCTGATAAGGGACGTAAGAAATTAGTCTTTGAACCAGGAGAATGGGTGTAGCTGCACATGAGACAGGAACGGTTCCCAAACCAGAGAAGTTCAAAGCTCACACCTAGAGGAGATGGCCCCTTCAAAGTGCTAGAGAAGATCAACGACAACGCCTATTGCTTGGAGCTGCCAAGTGAGTTCAACATGTCACATAGTTTTAATATTGCTGATCTATCTCCTTTTGATTTAGATGATACCGTTTTGAGGACAAAACCTTCTGAAGAGGGAGAGAATGATGAGGACATCGAACCATACAATAACATATAATCAAGCATACCCAAGGTTATAGATGCACCAATGACACGTTCCAAGACCATAAGGCTTAGAGAAGGATTCAACATGGCAATAGAGACCCTTTTAAACAAGATAGAGCTTGGAGAATCGTTCAAAACTGATCAAGAAGTCAACAACCTTCAAGAGAGCTCATATGCATCCGAATTAGACATAACTGACAATTTTGAACGTTTGAGCCTCAAGGAAGATAATCCGCGAGCAAACCAATTGATAGGTAATGGAGTCCAGAATATCAAGAATCACACTGGGATCACATCGGAACTTCAAGATATGATGAAAACAAGTCAACTGCTCAAGAATGGACAAATGGAGCAAGAAGAAGCTTCAGCAGCTAACAACTTGGACACACTTGAAGATCTCATACATTTCGACTTCAAGGGAGCTGAAGAAGAAGAACTCATGAAAGAATTCAACTTAAACGGACCAGAACAATACATGACCATATCAGCTTCAAACCAGTTCATTCCAAGCCGAAAACATGTATACTCAATTTATACAATTTGTGCAGGTATTTTGGAGTGTCCTAGTGGTAATTGACACAGCATGAGACCCCAGTTCGAGCACCAAAGAAAGCTACAAGAGATCAGCTCTATTTTCCTTATTTTGCTTAAGTATTGTTTCCTTTTTTTCTTGTAATTTATTTGCTGCGTTTTGCTTTGTTTTGTGTCGTTTTTGTATTTCCTTTTCTGTATTTTCGGCCCTAGGGCTAGCTGATGAGTTCTTATAAAGCTCCCCTGCAGCTGTGTAATAATCTTCACCTTTGATTATCAATAAAATAACGCAGTTCTTCTTCTTAGACCTAGCAGCCGCCTAGTTCTAGAATTTGCTTGTTCCTTCCTTGCATGTGGATCCACCAAGAACAAGTAGTTGCAGTACCAGAGATCCTTCCATCATCTCTGTGGTGCCATCGATCCATATTCATCCATCTGTTCAACAAGGGAGAGTGTTAAAGCCAATTTGTTGTTCACCACATCGATTCAAGCCTTTGCACAAAGACTTGCCTTATCATTTCCATCCCCTGATCAGAACGAGAGAGCATGAAAGCCAACGTTGTGATCCCATCATTCCACCCTCTTCCGCATCTTATAAGCCTCCCAACGAGTCTTATATCATGGTGAGTCTCTGATGAGTAAACTCTCTGGAACAAGTTGATTTGTTGCTTAACTCCTTCGGGTTGCTTTGGTATACTCCTTGAAAGGCACATGTGTCCTGGTCGGATCCTAGGTGGCTTAAGTGGCATGTTTGATGGAGCTCCGGTTCAGCTACTGGTCTGATGACCTCATCATACCCTCCCCCCCTGCACTGAATTTTGTCCTCAAAATTGTAGGACCTACACAGACATAGATCAAGTTAGCATCTTCAAATAAGTGCGAGTTTAGAAGATTACCTCGGATAAAAGTTGGTGTATTGTTCGGGTGAAGTTGATGATGTGCATCTGGTGGTTCTTCGTTGATTAGCAACGAAGCAATGACTCATCTCGAAGCTTTGTTTCGTTTTCATTGGGTAGCAACGTAGCCTTCCTTGTGAAATCTCCTATTTCACTTTTGGTTTTTCCATCATCTTCTCCTTGGGTGTAAGCTTGTGAGTTGGGTTCTGTTTACTTCTCCATTGTACCTAAACCGTTCTCAAGCTCTTTTGAAAACACCAGGTGCATTATCACATCCTTTGGATATTTAGAAATAATCTGAATCAATTGTTCACTTTCCTTATCTTGATGCGGTTTAATGGCTTTACATGACTTGGTGTTTGGGCTTTGCTCTATGACTAAGGATGGGGGATCTTCTTGAGCTCCTTGCTCGTCGGTACTTCTAGTATCTGTTTTAATGTCTCCTTGTTGGAATGTGACCGTTGCACTCTTTTTCCCTTATTTATGATTTTTCCCATAGGTTTTTTCATAGTAAGGTTTTTAATGAGGCAACATTATCCATAGTCATCCAATCAGAGTTAATCTGCCGCCCACCTTTATTGGAGCAGTTTCTCTCTCCTTCATGCAGCATAGAAGAAGCATTCAACCTTCTCTCTCCTTCATGCACGTTTTTACTTTATTCCCAACAGCTAGATTATATCTTCTTCTCATATATATATGTATATCTTGTAAAGATAAGAACTAAGAAAAATATAGACTTTTTCTGTGTTATTCTCTCTATTCTCACTATTCTTGCATTATACCAGAATTGGAAAATTTTAAATTTAATTTAACTAGATTATCATTTGACTTATGCAAATTCGCTGCATGCTCTAGTGATGTTGATTTTACGATTTGTTTATCAGGACAAGTTGCAGCAAAATGCCCTCTCTTATGACATCTATAACATATTGGTTCAGTTTGTTTTAAAGAGTTAGAAGACTTACCTTGAGGATCTCTACCTTTCGGTTGAAACGAATACTTTGAACTCTTCTTTTGTGCTTCATCTTTTGGTTTCGGAAGTTGTTGAATGTCCTTTGCTAGTACCACTTGTTTAGTTGTTGTCTTTTTCTTTTGAGTGTTAGGAAACACTTTCTTTGGTTCTGGATAACAAGCTTTCTTTGGTTTAGCTTTTGAATAAGACCTTGTTGCTAGAATCCATCTCCTTGGCTTGGGGTTTGAATCGATCTTCATATAGTATTGTTTGTTGGCTTCAGCATCCTTCGCAAACTCTTCATACATGATCTTCTTCATGTCTTCCCAGGAATAGACTGGTTCATCAAAGTCAATTCGCATATAATCTTCCCTTTCCCAATGCCTAAACCCATCCTCTGTGAGAGTTTCTTCCGCATAAGTCGTCTTCTCCTCCTCGGGAATTTGATTTGCTTGTAGCCATTCTTCTAAGTCTTTCTCACATCTTAAATAAGCCTCTGGTCCCTTGGCTATGACCTGAAAAGAAGATGTGATACGGTTCAAAGTCTCCTTCATTATCCGTTGATTCATCACATGGTTCGGCTTGAGTGGTGGAGTTGATGTGCGCTATGTCTGGTTGTTGTTCCTCCTCTTCAAACTCTGATTCATCACCAAAGCTTGCTTCTAATTCAACCTTGTTAGTCCAACGCTCTTCGTCATGCTCGTCCTCCTCTTCTAAACTAATTCTAAGATCAGTTTCTTCATGCCATGTTTCAGCCTCGCTGATACCGTCTTTTTCCCATGAATGTTGGCCGGATATTTCTTCATCCTCTAGTTAATCTCCGTAACTTATTTCAGAATCAGTCTTATCATCCAACGTTTCTTCTATGAAATTTTCATGCCAGGATTCACCTTGGCTGAACCAACCCGACCCATTTCTTTTTTTTTTTAACATTAGATTCGAATTAATGTTCCCATAAACATTAACTCTCAACATCCAATTAACTCAGCAATAATCAAACAGCAAACAGCGAAAATCATAAAAATCCAATTCATTTCAACGATCAATCCAATAACCATTCTCAATTGAAGCAACCAATAATCAATTTCAACTCAACAGTCTAAACCAATCCATAGAACCAACAACCCAACAGTTCTAACAATTCATAACGAACACAAGCAACCGAGTCCCTAGATCATCCTCCTCGTCCTTGCCATGACTCCATGATCACATCTTATCTTTATCTGCATCACATGGTTATAATAGATGCGTGAGTATTACCATAAATACTCAGTGAGACGATCCTCCCATCTACAGGCTATAAACACAGGCATAAGAAGAGATACAATACCAGGATGAGCAATTAGCAAGTGCATAACACAAACAAGTAAACGAGAATCAGTCCAGAAGACTTGCGTTGATCGACGCAACCATTAGGCGTCGATCGATGCACTGCGCTGCGTCGATCGACACGCCACCATGGTGTCGATCGACACGATGCTTAAGTCGATCGACCCAAAGCAATTGCGTCGATCGAGGCAACATCGCAGAATCGAGGAAACAAGCCTATCCTTTCATGGCTTGATTCCTTCCACGATTTATCAATCTCCTGTACGAATCCATCACATAACAACACGAAATCCACACCAAACAACAGCAATCAATCATATTCTATCCAATCTTTACCCAGATAAGCCTATGGTCGTGCAATCACCTGATTTCGGGAAAGAAACTACGAAGAACAAGAAGAACACGAAGAACGGATCCCAAATCAGACTCGACCAGCCTACGATTTCTCCCAGAAACGATCCTCTCACGTTCCAACAGCCTCACAAATCTCAACAACAAGCTTTTGGGATCAAGAACTCCAAGGAAATCAACAATAATCCCTTTTCCTCTCAATCCTCTCAATTCTCTCTGATTTCTCTCTATTCTAATTTTCGGCCAAAAAAACAACAAAACGCGGCCCCACATTTATATACTGAAGCCCTAAGGCTTCCTAAACCGGACTCCAAACTAAACACCACTTGTGTCGATCGACGCAACACTCAAAACCCGATTTCTCATAAGTCGAACAACGTGTGTCGATCGACACACACTGTGTCGATTGACGCACCAACCAAAAATATACCTTTTTGGTTCATGGGCGTTACAATTCTCCCCCAATAACATGGATTCGACCTCGAATCACACAACATCGTCCCTGCTAAGGCTAACCCTCTCGTCTGAAACCGACCAGCTTCACCCGAAAACACACCAGAATGCAACGTTTTCTGGTCCAGACCAGGCCTGCCCGATTGATCGCACAACAACCAAACAAGAACATACCCGACCAACCGTAGACCCAGAGTTGAACCAATTGATCGTGCAACAATCAAACAAGAACATGCACGACCAAGACACTACATAAGTTACTAGGGTCATCTGAACCGAGTTTCCCAACGCAAGTAAAATCCCTAGACTAGACACCAATCACATCAACACTCCTGACCCTACCCGGCCAGCACCACTTGAGATCTTTCTCGATCCCCGAAGCTCATCCAGTCTCATACTCATAATCACATCATAGACGCTATGCTCATACTCATATACATATACACCCCTCACACTCTCAGGGTCGTCACCCTTTGAGTTATCGATGTATAACATACCCCTCCCACCTTCAGGACCACCGTCCATCAGGCTATCGGTATGCTCCATGCCGCTCCCACTATCGGAACACACAGTCTGTCAAGCTATCGGCATGTAGGAGAGCTCACTGTCCCATGAAAAGATCCCTGTCCCTCGAGATATATGTAGGAGAAATCACTATCCCCTAGAGAGAACCTCACTGTCCCCTCGAGTATATGCAGGAAACCTCACTATCCCCTGAAGCACAAACTCTGCAACATGCCTCACAAGCATATGTCGACTAGAATCACTTCTTATGGTCCACATGACATCCCCACCTGGAATATCATCACATCCATGACATCATGACCAATCACTAGGTCATCTGGAACAACCCCATCACTAAGGTGTTCCCTGCCAGAGTCCCTGGAAAAAGATAAGTTCTAACTCGCATAAAACCTCTTTTCCCATACTCCACCTAGGAAATAAACAGGTTCTAACTCACATAAAACCTCTATTTCCCAGCCATCACATAACACATAACCCCACCAGTCATACAATATTAGAACTCACATCTTATAACCATATTTAATAAGAAATATCCATCTTATTAAATCACCAGAAATGTATAATCGTTACAACACCAAACGAAAATACAAACCAAACCATACCCACAAGCTATCTCAAAACTGAAAACCAGAAAAGATAACTCAAGCCACTGCTTGCTTCTCGAACCACTTCGAGAACTTTGCCTTCATCTTCGCTTCTGGTTCCCAAGTCTCCTCCTCGACACTGTCGCAGTGCCACACGACTCGCACCAACAGTATCCTCTTCCGGTGCAGGACCTTGACTCTCCTCTCGAGAATCCTCACAGGTCTCGCCGCGAACGTCATGTTGGGCTGAAGATCCTCCGGAATCCTAGCCAACACCTCCTCAGACTTATGCAGGCACTTCCTCAACATCGACACGTGGAAGACCTTATGAAATGCCTTCATACTTTGAGGTAGCTCCAGCCGACAAGCTACTGGTCCAACCCGCTCCACCACCTTGAACGGACTCATAAACCTCGGACTTAGCTTATTCTCTGAAATGGATCTGTTAGGACCCCTCAACATCGCTGCCTTGAGATACACCTGATCTGCCAGCTCAAACTCTAGCTCTTTCCGTCTCTTATCAGCTTAACTCCTCTACCGATCTTGAGCCTCCTTAATGTTCAGATTCAAGACACGGATCTTCTCCGTCGTCTCCTGAACAAAATCTGCTCCAAACATGCTCTTCTCCCCCACTTGAGTCCAGCATAATGGTGTACGACACGGCCTTCCATACAGAGCCTCGTATGGAGCCATCCTAATACTCGCCTGGTAACTATTATTATACGCAAACTCAACCAGGTCCAAGTGATCTGCCCAACGACCACCGTAATCCAGCACACACATCCTCAGTAAATCTTCAAGAGTCTGAATCATCCTCTCAAACTGCCCATCCGTCTGCAAATGATACGCTATACTCATATGCACCTTAGTGCCCATCTCAGCCTTAAATGCTCCCCGAAACTCAGAAGTAAATCTTGGATCCCTGTCTGACACAATACTTGCTGGCACACCGTGCGGCCTCACAATCTCATGCACATACTTCTTAGCCAAAACTGCCGCTCCATCGGTATTCTTGATGGTAAGAAAATGTGCTGATTTAGTCAGACGATCCACAATCACCCAAATAGCATCATAGGTCCGCGACACCGGCAACCCTGTAACAAAGTCTATGGTAATCATGTCCCACTTCCACTCCGGAATAGGCAAACTCTAGAACAAACCACTCGAAACTTGATACTCAGCCTTCACCAGCTGACACACGTTGCACGCTGCAACCCAGTTAGCCACATCTTTCTTCATCCCGACCCAGTGATAAAACCATTTCAGATCTCAATACATCTTAGTCGCCCCCAGATGAATCGATAAAATGCTCGAATAAGCCTCTCTCAGAATCTCCTGCCTCAGATCCTCATCCTTGGGTACACAAACCCGCCCGTTCACAAGTATCGTTCCATTCGCCGAGACCTCATACTCTGAACCCGTAACCCGAGAAGTATCAACCAAACCCTGATCTTCCTCCAGAGCTATCTGAATCCTGCTCAACAAATCAGCCTAGTTAGCTGCCTCTAACCCCAACGGCTCCTGTGAAATAACACACAATCCCAAGGTGCTAATCTCACTCACCAACTCCTCCATATCACGCTCCTGAGCTGAAGCAATCCTCTTCCGACTCAACGCATCTGCAACCAGATTAGCCTTATCTGGATGGTACCTAATCTCCAGATCATAATCTGCCATCAACTCCATCCAGCGCCTCTCTCTCTGGTTAAGCTCCGGCTGAGTGAAGAAGTACTTCAGACTCTTATGGTCTATGAATACCTGCACCTTCCCGCCATAAAGATAAGATCGCCAAATCTTTAGAGCGAAAATCATCGTAGCCAACTCCAAGTCATGGGTAGGGTAGTTGCACTCATGCTTCCTCAACTGTCTCGAAGCATACGCAATTATCTTCCCCTGCTGCATTAGGACACAACCTAGACCAACACCAGATGCATCCGTATACACCACATAAGGCTAACCCGGATCCGGCAACGCCAATACTGGTGTACTCGTCAACATGTCCTTCAGCTTCCCGAAACTCTCCTCGCAAGCTGAAGACTACACAAAGAGAACATCCTTCCATGTCAGCTTCGTCATCGCCTACGCCATACTCGCAAAACCCTTAACGAATCTCCGATAGTAACCCGCTAAACCAAGAAAACTCCTGATCTCCACGGCATTCCTCAGTCTAGGCCACCCTCTGGTAGCCTCAATCTTAGCCGCATCCGCAGAAACTCCCTCTGTAGACACCACATGGCCAAGAAAACCAATCTCCCGCGGCCATAAACTACACTTGCTCAACTTCGCATACAGCTTCTGCTCCCGCAACTTCTCCAGAACCGCCCTCGGATAAACCTCATGCTCCTCAGGACTCCTCGAATACACCAGAATGTCATCAATGAAGATGATCACAAACTCATCCAGATACTCCTAGAACACCCCGTCTATCAACCTCATGAACGTTGCTGGCGTATTTATCAACCAGAAAGGCATCACCACGAACTTATAATGCCCATACCTCATCCTCGACGACAATCCAGATGAACCCTGTACCGATCTAGCCAATCCATCCCCAGAATGACATCGTACAGCTCCACCGGACTAATAATCAAATCTGCTGGCATCAACTATCCTGCCACCAGAATATCCATGCCCCGAGCCCGCCCGAAAGTAGCCAAAGACTTCCCTCCGGAAACTCTAACTACTCCCGACTGCTCACCGGAATCGCTCTGATACCGCTGCTCTCCGCACACTCCGGAGTAATGAAGCAATTCGTTGCTCCAGAATCGAACAAAACATGGGACTCACATCCGTCCACTACTACTAAGGTCCCTGCACAATTCCCATGTGCCTAAGAACCTTAACATTCTATCCCGAGACTGATCCTTCCTAGGACCGCTCACCAACCTGTGATCCATGCTCCCACACCCGAAATATCCTTGACCACCCTGAACCCTCTAACTCAGTCCCGAAGTGCTTTCTCACTTCCGTTTCTGTCCTTGCGCAGGCCTACCATCCTTGCTCGGACCTACCTCCACTGCTGAATAGGCAGACTAATCACCACCACCTACTCCCTCAGGTTCTCCTCAATCGCTGCAGCAATCTCAAATCAGCTCGATGTCCTCTCAAGAACCTCCTTACCTGGGCCTACTCGCCCCATGCCTCCACCCGCATTAACCAGAAGTCAACCGAAATCTGCGCCGAACTCCCTCACTGACCGGTCACCCAGAGTCAACTCCAAAACCCTCAACTCTAACTGATCCACCGGCTCCTGCGGAAAGAACTTGGCATTAGACTCTACCAAAAAGTCCTTTCAGGCCATCTCTGCCTGCACCTTCTTGGCCATAACACCTCTCCACCAAAGATGCGGCTCACCATCCAGATAATGCATTGCCAGGTCTACTAAGTATAGAGAGGAACTACTCATCCCTTCGAGAGAACTACTCATCTCTCAGTTAAGTACTAGGTAACTACTCATACCCAAGTACAATGCAATACCATCCACTACGGTTTCAACCACCACTATAGATCAACTCACATGATCTCTAAGGTCTGCATCTAGTCCTATGCATATAGCCACGTCTCAAACATTGATTACTCTTATCTCATAACTCATAACCACACCACTCCCAGTCTCAGGATCACATTATTTGAGCTATCAGTGCACCATACCACTCACACTCTCAGAACACACCGTCCATCGAGCTAGCTGCATACAGGGGAAATCCTCATCCCCTCCAGAGAAGTACTCATCTCGTAGTATTACTAAGGGAAATCGTCATCCCTAGTAACACCCATAGGGAAATCCTCATCCCATCTAGAAAAATACTCCTGTCTCAGTATTACTAAGGGAAATCCTCATCCCTCAGTAACACTCAAGGAAATCCTTATCCCTCCTGGAGAAATCCTCTTCTCTAAATGACTTATTCAGGAAAATCCTCATTCTCTAGAGAAATCAATTCTTAACGCCTATAGCATCTCTGACTAGAACTACCTCACTTTGTCTCCAAATTATAAGGAATACGCATCTTCTGCATGTGCTACATCCTCGGCTGCACCCCAGCCCCTCCCGGCTGCACACCAGCCACACCCGGCTGTACCCCCAAAGCCTAACCCCGAACCGGTACCCCACCTGGTAACCGCTCCAGAATCATCTGTAGCAGACTCGCCAGACTATCAACTCGATCCTGGACAACACCTACGGCAGCACCTCACATGGGCCCACCGCACCGCCAGCTACACTGGGATCCTCACTAGTCCCACCAGCCCTCACACATGTACCCACAGATCCCTCCTGAGACGTTTACGAATCAGCTACCTGCTCCTGCGTGGTCTCCTGGGCCACACTCGCGGCAGCAGACTCACTCCCAAGTCCCCGCCCATGCTCACGCCCTCCACGACCACCTCGGCCTCCGCGGCCTATACCTCTAGCAACTCTAGTACCTTTACCCATTTCTCTTCACTAATAGAAGCAAAAACTAAGAATACTAGAAAACAAGAAAGGTCAAACAACACATACCGTGGAATCTCATTGAAGGCTCGGAGAAGATGATCTAGGACTCCAAACCCACCCAATTGACTAACTACTCATAAGGGCTCTGATACCAAACTGAAAAAGCCCACCCGTTTTTTTTTTTTTGACATTGGATTCGAATTAATGTTCCCATAAACATTAACTCTCAACATCCAATTAACTCAGCAATAATCAAACAGCAAATAGCGGAAATCATAAAAATCCAATTCATTTCAACAATCAATCCAATAACCATTCTCAATTGAAACAACCAATAATCAATTTCAACTCAACAGTCTAAACCAATCCATAGAACCAACAACCTAACAGTTCTAACAATTCATAACGAACACAAGCAACCGAGTCCCTAGATTAATTTCCTCGTCCTTGCCATGACTCCACGATCACATCTTATCTTTACCTGCATCACATGGTTATAATAGATGCGTGAGTATTATCATAAATACTCAGTGAGACGGTCCTCCTATCTACAGGCTATACACATGCATAAGAAGAGATACAATACCAGGATGAGCAATCAGCAAGTGCATAACACAAACAAGCAAACGAGAATCAGTCCAGAAGACTTATGTCAATCGTCGTCGTCGATCGATGCACTGCGCTGCTTCGACTGACACGCCACCCTGGTGTCAATCGACACGATGCTTGAGTTGATCGACGCAAAGCAATTGCGACGATCGATGCAACATCGCAGAATCGAGGAAACGAGCCTATCCTCTCATGGCTCGATTCCTTCCACGATTTATCAATCTCCTGTACGAATCCATCACATAAAAATACGAAATCCACACCAAACAACAGTAAACAATCATATTCTATCCAATCTTTACCCAGATAAACCTATGGTCGCGCACTCACCTGATTTTGGGAAATAAACTACGAAGAACTCGAAGAACGCGAAGAATGGATCCCAAATCAGACTCACGTTCCAACAGCCTCACAAATCTCAACAACAAGCTTTTAGGATCAAGAACTCCAAGGAAATCAACAATAATCCCTTTTCCTCTCAATTCTCTCTGATTTCTCTTCTGATTTTTGGCAAAAAAAATAACAAAATGCGGCCCCCTGTTTATATACTGAAGCCCCAGGGCTTCCTAAACAGGACCCCAAACCAAACAATCAGAAACCGAACCTTTCAGTCTGATTTTAACCTGTGTCGATCGACAGACACCACTTGTGTCGATCGACGCAACACTCAAAACCCGACTTCTCATAAGTCGAACAACGTGTGTCGATCGACACACACACTGTGTCGATCGACACACCAACCAAAAATACACCTTTTTGGTTCATGGGCGTTACATTGGCGATTATCCTCTTCTTCAAGGTAACCTTCCAGTTCAGAATGTCCTTCATCACGCTCTGGTTCTTCACCAAAATTTAGTTCTTCATGTTCTGAATCTCCATCGAAATTGGTTGTGAGACTAGCCTCCTCACTCCATGATTCAGCTACACGTCCATCATTTTCATCTAAACTGATTTTGGATTCAGTTTCTTCTTTCCACCAATTCTGGTTTGATTCTTCTTCCCATGAGTTATTCGGTTCTTCACCCCAATCGACCTCAGTTGTATTAAACTCACTCCTTTCATCCTCTTCATCTTCATAATCCATGGATTCGTATTTTGGTTCTACCTTGCAAGAGAAAACAAAGGAAGAATTAAGAAATTGTATTCAATGTAGACAATTAAGGAAAAATTCAATATAAACACAAGAAAGGAAATTTGTATTGGTTTTCAAATTTTTATGGAAACAACAACTTGAAAAATATAAAATAAAGGAAATTGTTTTTTTTTTCTTTTCTGATTTATAAAACGAAATTTCAAATGAAAGAACTAAAATTTTTATTTGGCTTTTAGGAGTTTAGCAAAATAACAAAAACCGGAAGTATAAAGGGAATTGAACAAAGAAACAAATAATTTTTTTTTTCTTTTGAGAAATGAAACTAAACAAAGACTAAACTAATTTTTTTTATTAGTTTATTAATAAACAGAAATAACAAGAGACAATATTTCTGAATTTCGGTTGGTATGAAATGTAACAAAACATAAAATTGAAAGATAGAGGTTGAAGAGATATAACATCCCAGAACCGCGGTAGAGGTTTAGGTAGAAAAACTTAGGAGGTCTCATTGCGGTAGAAATCCTATCGGACCAGGTGATATAAGATTTGAATCACTCCAACTTATGATCACTCTAGGATCAAGAGATTCCAAGCTTATCACTCGGAAGGTGGAATGAAGGTAGCGATGGAGTGTAGAAGCGATTGACTCTCTCAATCAGTGGTGAATCAAGGTTGTTTGAATCACACAAACACTCTCAAATCCGTGAATCTATAGATTAGAAGTGTCTCGCACACTTAGAACCTAAAGACAAAAACAACTCAAAGAGACTCGGTCTTTGAAAGAAAACAAAATGCTTCTTATTAAACTATGATCAAGGGTCCCTTTACAATGAACAATGAACTGAGCTTATATATGCTCAAAAGCAAAGCTAACATAACGTTCTAAAACTTCAAAAAAAAGAAACAAATAAACTAAAGAGATGGTACTTTGATGATATAGCTGTTGAAGGCTTTAATGTTTGGCCAAACAAGGAAAATCGTGGGCTCTTGTATCTTGACAGCTTTGGGATGATTCCATGGCTTGTTAATCTGCTATTAAATCTCGTTATATGCACCAAATCATAATAGAGTCGTTGGTCCTTGTCTTTAAATGCTCTCGACGCCAAATAAAGAAAGTCTTAGGGTATGGATGAGCAAGATTGAATCCACCTGATCTCATGCATTTTGATTGAGCTAATGACGTCTTGTAGAGCTTCTAGCTGATGTAGAAGGTCTCCTGGTCTCCAAAGATACGTTTGCAATCTCCCAAACTCGGAAGGTTCTAAATAAGGCAAGTCGAGAATACTTTGGATTAGAAATTGAATAAATCTTAAACCAAAATCCGTATTGTCATGAATCCAATTCTTCGAGCTTCTATGTTGAATCAAGATTCCATAACAAGTCAGTTTGTAGCTTAAATCGTCCTGATTTGACAGGAATCCTCCAATAAGTGATTGCATTCTAAATCGAGAAAGTACGAGATCACCCGATTTGTAGTCTGAATAACTCCTTTATATAAACTCTGATTGAGATGTTTCCATTTCAAGTATGATCTAGATGAGTTGAGAATGTTTTCCAAGTGGTCTCATGCCTTGAATCTTCTTGGTTGAGCTGGAACTCATCGAACAATGGACATAGGTCTGTATCAGCTTCATTAAATATGTAGTCTGGAATCGCCCTGTTT
Source organism: Arabis hirsuta (assembly GCA_964056655.1). Lineage (NCBI taxonomy): Eukaryota > Viridiplantae > Streptophyta > Magnoliopsida > Brassicales > Brassicaceae > Arabis > Arabis hirsuta. The sequence goes on along the minus strand of OZ053302.1, from coordinate 19,797,900 downwards.
GTAAATTTGATTCTGGTTTGGTTTGAGCTCCTATTGACCCGGTTCCACTTCTTGGTGAGTCTTTGATGAGTCAACTCTCTAAACAAGTTGATTTGTTGCTTAACTCCTTCGGGTTGCTTTGGTATACTCCTTGAAAGGCACATGTGTCCTGGTCGGATCCTAAGTGGCTTAAGTGGCATGTTTGATGGAGCTCCGGTTCAGCTACTGGTCTGATGACCTCATCACTAGGGAATGGTCTAGCGGGCCTTGTTTTACCTATGGATGGCCTAGGGTTTTGATGACGTGGGAAACCCTTGAAGGGAGGGGGAAAGCATGGAGAGAAAGGGGAAAATAATGGGTTTGGCGAGTGTAGTAAGGAGGTAGAGAAAAATAAAAAAAGTGAATATTCTGTAGAGAGATTTTCTGGGGTATCAATAGGGAGATAGGGATCTCATATTTTACACACCAAAATCATTCTCTCCTTCTAGAGCAAAAGAAAAACGCTTAGAAAGAGAGAATCAGGAGGAGTTTGAGAAGGAACTCAACACCCCAACTTTCTAGTATTTTCTATTATCGTTTTCATGGTGTTTTAGTAGTTATGGGGTCAAAGGGTAAAGTAGTGGTTGAGGAATACTCAATCCGGATAAGAGATCCGGACGAGAGCCTCGACAAGAGTAAGGTAGTGGTAGCGTTCCACTCGACTGGGTCGATCTATGAAAAGTCGAATATCCGAATGTTTCTTAAGATATATGTAGATATCTGATCCAATTCGGTAACATTTTAAATTATTTTTTTTATTTAAACATAATAAAATCTATATATTTAGTGAGAATGAGTGGGTTCTAGTACTCTGGGTTGTATATTTATAAAAAAAAAAAACTAATCATACACATTTGTTATTTTATATAAACGGATCGGTTCGGATATCGGTCTTTTTAAATGTGATTTGTTTTGTTTTTAACGGATAATATATTTTAGTATTTATTTTGTTTCAAAATTTTATAAATATTCGAATTTTTTGATTCAGACCAAAATAAATAGTGAATCGAATTGGATTTAACAGATTTCCTAACACTAATAAAAAGGGAAGGGCGAAGAAGAATGTATACTTTTGGGACCCATCGCTACAGCCACGTGAACATGATTTCTTCGCCAGCTCGCACTGTCTCTCCTTGTGGGGCTCCTTCCCCTAAAGTCTTCCATTGCTATCTTTTTTATTCTGCACATAAAAAAATCTGATTTTTTCAACGATTTTTTATTCTTTTTGGTTTAATGTCCACTATCTATGTTTAGAAATACATTTAATTTATCACTAGTACCGTGGTTTAATGTCCACTATATGTTTAGAAATACATTTAATTTATCACTAGTACCGTTGAACGATAGTGATAACTTAACTTGGTTCAGCGTTGTCAATATACTATAAACTAGTGTATTATCCGCGCCCTGCACAAAATAATAATATTAGAAAAAATTTTATAAAAAAAAAAAGAGCAAAAATACTTCGAAAAGCAGTTTAATAATCAAAAGATAACCTAATCAACCAAATACAATTCAAAAAAGAAGAATGTGAGGTTTTATTGCAAAAGAGAAAGTTTGCATCTATTGATGTACCCAGATATTGAAATGAACTATCATTATAAGTTTTACCGGACCAATAATAGTTGGCATTATCAGCTCTTTTTATTTGGGTCAAATAAGATTAAAGCATATAAAAAGTATTCAAAATACTTTGATACTTCGTTCTTTATTCTTGTCATTCTTTCAAGATATTCAATATTCTTTCTCTCATTTGGTAGTGTCATAAAATTTTGTCGCCTCTACTCATTCTTCCAAAAAAATACAAGGAGTGCCCAATATATAGCTCACCTTCTTGATTAAGAAAGACCATTTTTCTCATCTCTTTAACACATGCATCAGAATTATGTGTAGAAACTTTCTCTACATCCCATAAAAAATCTTCCCTGCTCTTCTATACGATCCAAGACTCGATTCCATTGATCTGTCTTGGACTTTTTTGTGATGATTTAAATCTTTTTGATTTTGGGTGCTTGCAGTTTTTCGGAAGTTGCACTTGAGCTGTATCATCTGAACTTTTGACCACAAGCACTGTATCATCGTACATTCGATCTCAAAGTTTGAATAATTACGTGCATGGTTATATACTTATATATACGCCACAAACTTAGCTTACACATTTAATAGTGTTATTAGATTTGTTATTTTAATAAATTTATCCTACGGATTATAATGTATTAACAAAAAAAATCTAACCATAAGTAACGTCATTCTAAAAAAAACAAAGAGCCTAAATTTATCGGCAATCAATCCTTATTATTGTGGATCTTTACAACGTCAATACTCTTCCTTTTTTTTGCTTGTATTTGTGTAACATGTAACTTGGTTTACTCAAAGTTAAATGATTTTATGATTAAGTTGGGTATTTGTTTCTTATTTTTTGCTCATAGTCATATAGTCATACTCTTCTTTTGTTCAGACCACGACAATGTGAATGAGGCTTAGTGATTAACCGATGATAATAACAATCCAGTCGAATAATGAATCCATAATGAATGTTAAAAAGACACTAACTAACATAGATCACAGAGAGAAAAGATCTTACTTGCAATTTTACCAAGCTTTCATATGTTATATGAGCAGCCAACAATTTCTAATAAGCGAAGGAGTTCAACATAAAACACAATTTATGGAAAAAAACAGAGATCAAATTCGAATAGTTAATTTTTTAACCATCAAATTCAAACTTACAATTTTCTAGTTTCCTGTATGATATGATCATGGGAAGTAACATGGAAATTATGATGGGGTCGAGAAATCAGCAGATGAATCGGAGCTCAATCCAACTAGATGCACATTTCGAATCTGACCAGAAAAGACATATGCTCACTGTTCGAAGTGTATCTTCCTAACAGCGACGAGTCAACACATGAAACAACTTGCGTAATATTCTCAGCTTATTCACGGAACACCTCAAAGAAGAATCAGATCAATTGGAGCTCAAATGAAGAAGTTATTCAAGTTGCAAGTCAGCTGATTTCCTGTAAACGCGATTCAGATCCATGCGCGTTAAATGACGAATTCTGACCGGACCAGAATGAGTTAAGCTACAAATCAAATTGATCTGCAATCTTGATCCATTAGAGAAGCCCATGAAGTTGGTTTCGGCCCAAAAGCAATCAAACAAGATCAGATTTTGTCCAAGTTCAAAGAAGCATTTATTGAAGTGTTGTTCTCTCTCTTACATGCAATTGAAAGTTCAATTTCTATTCTCGAGATGCTCTGCATATTGAGCCATATTTATGAACGTTTTATGATGTAATTTCCTCTATATAATGAGGCTGATTTCATGAATAAAAGTTAAGCCTTTGATAAATATTTTTGGAAACTTTTGAGAGTGATTCTCATTTTTCTTTCAATGGTGTGTAATATCCATTGAGCAACTTGGCTCGTCTTAGTGTGTCATATCCAAGGATTCATCGATCCGTCTCGGTGCGTCATATCCGAGGGATCAACCGGTAAATCAAGAGTCTTCCGCAACTCTTGTGCGACCATTCGTTCCACATCCTTTGATCTTTGAGACTTTACGGTTTCTGAGATGCAAAGTCTATCTCCTTACCGACTTTAGAGTGCCTATCCTTGGGAGGATCTCATCATTTGGTATCAGAGCAACACTCTTGAGTTCCGTATTCGCTTTCCATCATTTTCTCATCTTTTCATCTTCTACAAACAAAAAAAAAAAAAATTGCATTGTGTCTATTCTTTAAACAAGCAAGATTTGAGGGCAAATCTTTTCTCAAGAGGAGAAGTATGATATGATCATGGGAAGCAACATGGAAATTATGATGGGGTCGAGAAATCAGCAGCTGAATCGAAGCTCAATCCAACTAGATGCACATTTCGAATCTGACCAAAAAAGGCATATGCTCAATGTTCGAAGTGTATCTTCCTAACAGCGATGAGTCAACACATGAAACAACTTGCGTAATATTCTCAGCTTATTCACAGAACACCTCGAAGAAGAATCAGATCAATTGGAGCTCAAATGAAGAAGTTATTCAAGTTGCAAGTCAGGTGATTTCCTGTAAACGCGATTCAGATCCATGCGCGTTAAATGACGAATTCCGACCGGACCAGAATGAGTTAAGCTACAAATCAAATTGATCTGCAATCTTGATCCATTAGAGAAGCCCCTGAAGTTGGTTTCGGCCCAAAAGCAATCAAACAAGATCAGATTTCGTCCAAGTTCAAAGAAGCATTTATTAAAGTGTTGTTCTCTCTCTTACATGCAATTGAAAGTTCAATTTCTATTCTTGAGATGCTTTGCATGTTGAGCCATGTTTATGAACGTTTTATGATGTAATTTCCTCTATATAATGAGGCTGATTTCATGAATAAAAGTTAAGCCTTTGATAAATATTTTTGGAAACTTTTGAGAGTGATTCTCATTTTTCTTCGTCTTGGTGTGTCATATCCAAGGAGTCATAGATCCGTCTCGGTGCGTCATATCCGAGGGATCAACCGGTAAATCAAGAGTCTTCCGCAACTTTTGTGCGACCATTCGTTCCACATCCTTTGATCTTTGAGACTTTACGGTTTCTCAGATGCAAAGTCTATCTCCTTACCGACTTTAGAGTGCCTATCCTTGGGAGGATCTCATCACTGTACAAATCAAACATAATTAGCATACACATTTCACTTGATGAATAAATAAACCTCTTCACAAACATAACCGAGGGTGAAAGATGATCAACAAATAACAATGGATCAAGATTTTTTGCACAACCTTGTAATGCAAGATGGGATATATGGCCTAGAGTTGTCTCCTCGCTCCTCATCTTTTAGAGCATCACTAAGGCTCTCTTTAGACCATTGCTTTCCATGTGTCTTTTTGGTAGTTTCACAAGCATCTCTGTCCTTTTTTTCATTCTTCTCTTGTATACTCATATTATTTAATCTCAATTTCTCGATTTTTTGATGTTTTATGTGTTCTTTCTCCTTATTCTCTTTTCTATTTAATATACTCTTTCATAATCTCTTAGTCTCTTTCTTCTCAAAAGCTTATTATCCATGCGCGGATATGGATAATGAAAAACAATATTTTAAGATTGTAAGTTCATCCAATCTTTTTTTTCAATTAACAAACACGGTCGCTACCCCAGCCCATATGCCTCGTCTCTTACCGCATCTCCTCTCAACCCTTACCCATCTCCTTCCAACTCTTACTTGCGTTCCGTCCCAAACCTTACCTGTCCTGCCCCAGCCCTTACCCGTCCTGCCCCAGTGCTTACCCGCGTTCCGTCCATGTCCTTACTCGTGCAGTCCCAGCCCTTATCCATCACGATCCAGTCAGTCACGTGATGTCTTGTATACATGTAACATTGCACAAAATATAATTGAACAATCCAACATAATATAATTTTCATATATTTGATTAAGCGAAACCAAAAGATAAAAATCAGTAGAAGAAAATCATAAACCAAACTAACAAAAGAATTGAAAATTTCGATTTGAGAAGTACCAGGTATTATAGAGAGATTATGTTACTTCATCGGAAGTAGATTTTTGTTTCGTGTTAGATGATAAACCCTAAATTGACACAAAACTAAACTTTCCACATATTAGATACAAAAATCTAATCGCATCTCAATCTAGGGTTTATCATATGATTCTTCACCCAATGCATATTTTCCTAGACCTACTATCGATGATAGAACGAAATCATTTTTAGCATCTTAGTTTTTCCTTTGGAACACTCCATGATCGATCCAAAAAGCTTTCTACTTCAAAAATAATATGGTTTTGGGTGAAGTTTTAGCGAATTTCCAAAAATGCTTTAGACTATGTCTAGGCTATTTTATGTTATCAAGTCTTATGTTCAGGAAGAAGGAAATTCCTACAAGAACACAGGTCAATATTTTATTTATATGATGACATTATTTTGAACAGATTTCATATATACTATCATACGACCAAATTATTACAAACCTGAGTCGAATGGATTATCAATTTTACGGTGAATGCCAAGCTAACTTTATACGGAGCCTCCATCAAATTTTCCTTTTACAATTACAAACATTTTTATGTTGTAACCTAAACCTTTGCTATGTCTTACTCGATTATCAATCTATATCCCATTTCAATCTTTAAAACTTGGTTAATTTTTTCACCTTCCATGACACTTGCGTAAGATTTTTATATTTGTGTAAATATGCAAATTTTTGTTATTTTTTTAGTGATGATGATCAAATAAATACACATATTCAATGATTAAATCTTAAACGCATACCTTCCTTGGAACCTTATGTACAAGAGGAGTTTGGTCGAGCAGCGATACTAAACAAAAGCAAAATTGGATAATCACAAAACAAAATGGGTTTAAAGATGAGAGAGGAGTGAGTGTTATAGACCTTGCTAAAGAAGTTGGTTTCAAATTTTTGCCTTTTGGTATCTTGTATTCGAGGCATAGAGAATAAGAGAGGTGATCTTTTTTCATCAAACTTTCTTAATTATCTCTGAATCTGCCAAAAATCAAATCAGTTGAAGTCAAAAGTAAGAAAACAGTTGAAGTCAAAAGTAAAAGGACTGATCAAGAGGAGATATGTAAACGTCAAGAGTTTCCTTTTGACATTCTTTGCGCCAACCAATACATTATTCACTCAACCCATCCGAAAATCCATAATAGGTCTCGAAAAATATCAAAAAAATGTTTTTGTTAACTCTTTCAAGAAGAGAACATAACCTTACTATATTATGAAACGAGCACTAAAGACATTCATTGAAATACCGAGATTAATTTGAGATGAATTGAGAAACTTTTTAGAGAATTAATCTCTGAACCAATATTTGAAATAGATTAATATATGTCTTACATATGTTGAGTCAATCTCCCAATTACATTACTAAGACAACATCGATACAGCCTCTGCTCCATGTGTAAATAACACTAAAAAATAATTAAAAACAGAGTAATTCTAATATATCATAAACTTAGAAGGAAATAATTGTAATCATATGAATTTTTATGACTAAATTGTTTAGATTTATGTGTGTATATAATCGAGAGAACACAATACTACTTGAGGAAGAAATTTTTTTTCTGAAGTTGAAGTCATGGGGTATGACTAAAACCCTTGAAGAAATAAACAAAACCTAATAGCTATTTAATTAGAAACCAAACGTAATAGAATTACAAATTGGAAGTGATATATGATACATAAAAATCAAGGTAAGAAAAAGGAGGTGGAGACATAACTATGGTTCTCTTATCTCTCGATCACTTTCAATGCTTTTTAAATGGTCATAAGCTTTTAATGGCTGAGCATATAGCTTCTCCATGGAACTAAAGTAAGAAATCAAGATTAATTTAAACTTTTGTATTGCACACAAAAAAGATTTCTATTGTTAATGGTGTAAGACTATCAAGACTTACCGGTTGGAGATAATGTGTTCTTAACAAATACGGGTGACTCAATTGTCCCAAGTAATTGACATCTGTATGAAACACAAACAGAACACAACAAATCAGACACAATTACACAAACAAATACACACACAACTCAAGTTTGAGGAAATGAACAATATACCAGCCATTCACGGTGACCTTGAAAACATTCTTGGTTAAGCTTTTTAACGGCGACGACTATCCCGGTTTCAGGTCTAGTCGGACTGAGATTGTCCGGTCACATTGTCCGGTCTAATGTTTCTAGTAGCGAACTTGAACTCATTGAAGGTAAAGCTCTTAGAACAAACGTCGATAAGTTACCAATCATCACCATCATCATCATAGTCCTTAACTCTAGATGATGACTTTGGTATTACAAGGAAGATACATAAAAACCAAAAAGTAATGCATAATCCAAGACCCATTCAAGACACATAAGCAGATTATGTATTTTCGTCCTTGAAAATACATCATCTAATCTTGGAAAGGATTAATTGAACCAAAACAAAGATAAATCAAATTAAGAAAAAAATCACCTACGAATACATCATCACTTTAAAGCCACTTCATCATGCCACAGGCGCTGGTTTTCATCCACGAATTTAAAAAAAAAACACACACACACAAGATCGATTAAACTTTCTGAAACAACCCAAACCGTTTTTTTTAATATTGGATTCGAATTAGCATTTCCATAAATGCTAACTCTCAACAATCCAATCAATTCAATCACATTAAGACAGCGGAACAACAACAGTTAAAACAATAAACCAATCTTTTCAATATCCAATAACCAAGACCAATAGTTCAGACAAGTGCAACAATATCCAATCAATTTCACACTAAACCATTACAATCTAACGACAATCCAACAACCTAGCTATTCTAACACAATAGCTAGCAAACAATCGAACCGCTAGATCATCCTCTCTTCCCGGCCACAATTCTAAGATCACATTTTCTCTTTACCTTAGGAAAAATGGTTATAACACGCGTTTCAAATTTCAGATTAAACCGAACTCGGTGGTTGTGGAAAGCTAAGACTCGGGGCCTTCCAATGATACCTAAATCGTCTTTTGGGTCCTTACAAAATGACAGGAAAACAGCCCGCAAGTTCGTTGTTCGGAACTTGAAACAGGAAATTCCAGTCTCAGAAAACATGAATAACACGTTGACATCTAAAGAACACATAGAACGGAGATTACATCAAAAACAGGATCGAAAACCTGTTCTGAAAACTAGACAGAGAGAGCTTTCCAAAGATAGGCGGATCATCTCCTAAGTCCTTCTGGTTCGACGAGAATCCTCCATTAATGGACTAATCGCAGACCCAAAACTACAGAAATAACTCTTAGTAAAACGACGATAACTCTCTGATTACTAATCCAAATGATAAACCGATTTCGCCCAAAGCTAGATACGAGAGTGGAAAACTTACCCTAAAAGTTTCGCTCCAATCTGATCCGATCATCCTAGCCGTTTGTCTCCCCTTCTAAAATCGGACAGAATTGTTTCTCTCTCAAGAAAGTCACTTCTCTCACAATTCTCTCTAACTTTTCTGATTTTCGGCAAAAAGAGCCACAAAACGCGATCTCCACGCTTATATAATGGAACCCTAGGGTTCCCTAAACCGATCGCCAAACCGAGTGATCAAAAACCGAACCAGACGGTTCAATTTCAACTTGCGTCGATCGACGCACAACACTTGTGTCGATCGACGCAACACCCAGAACCCGATTCCTCGCGAGTCCAAACATGTGTGTCGATCGACACACACACTCTGTGTCGATTGACGCACCACCAAAAGTACACATTTTGAACCGAGGTTCCTATACGCAAGTAAAATCCCTAGACTAGACACCAATCACATCAACACTCCTGACCCTACCCGGTCAGCACCACCTGAGATCCTTCCCGATCCCCGAAACTCATCCAGGCTCATACTCATAATCACATCACAGATGCTATGCTCATACCCATATACATATACACCCCTAACACTCTCAGGGTCGTCACCCTGGAGATCATGGTGTATAACATACCCCTCCCACCTTTAGGACCGCTGTCCATCAGGCTATCGGTATGCTCCATGCCCCTCTCACTCTCGGGACACACAGTCTGTCAAGCTATCGGCATGCAGGAGACCTCACTTGTCCCCTGGAGAGAACCTCACCTGTCCCGTTGAGATATATGCAGGAAACCTCACTTGTTCCCTGGAGAGAACCTCACCTTTCCCCTCAAGTATACCCAGGAAACCTCACTTGTTCTCTGGTGCACCTTCTGTAACGTGCCTCATAAGTACTTGTCGACCAGAATCACTTCTTGTGGTCCTCATGACATCCCCTCACCTGGAATGTCATCACATCCATGACCAATCACTAGGTCATCCGAAACAACCCAACCACCATAGGTGTTTCCACACAGTCCCTGGGAAAGACAGTTCTAACTCACATAAAACCTCTTTTCCAGACTCTCCCTAGAAAATAGACAGATCCTAACTCACATGAGACCTCTATTTCCCAGCACCATCGAGAGAACAGTAAGTCCTAACTCCCATAGAACATCCATTCCTAGATACACCTAGAACATGGACATGCTTTAACTCACATAGAACTTCCATTTCTAGCCCTCATATACACACATGATCCACCAGTCATAAAATATAAGAACTTACATCTTATAAACACATTTAATAAGAAATCCCCATCTTCTTAAATCATCAAAATGTATAATCGTTACACACTCGACAAAAACTACATCAAACATAGCCACATGCTATCACAAACTGAAAACCAGAAAAGAAAGGCAACTCAGGCAACCGCTTGCTTCTCGAACCACTTCGAGAACTTTGCCTTCGTCTTCGCTTCCGGTTCCCAAGTCTCCTCCTCGACACCGTCGCAGTCCCACACGACTCTCACCAACGGTATCTTCTTTCGGCGCAGGACCTTGACTCTCCTCTCGAGAATCCTCACAAGTCTTGCCTCCAACGTCATGTTGGGCTGAAGATCCTCCGGGATCCTAGCCAACACCTCCTCAGACTCATGTAGACACTTCCGCAGCATCGAAACACGGAAGACTTTATGAAAAGCCTTCATTGAAACAATCCAACCCGTTTTTTTTTTAAAGTTCAACATTGGACCCGAATTAACATTTCCATAAATGCTAATCCTCAATATCCAATCAAGACAAACCAATCCAGCGGAATAACAAAACTATTCAATAGTCAATAATTATCAAATAACCAACAGCAATTCAACCATTCCAAGTTCACAATCCAGCAACTTAACAAGTCTAGCAAAAGCATAAAACACTAAATTGAGAAACTAGATCATCTCCTCTTCCTTGCCTTGATTTCACGATCACACTTTCTCTTTACCTGCATCACATGGTTATAAGAGATGCGTGAGTATTATTACAAATACTCAGTGATGCGGTCAGCCCATCTACTTGGCTATACACAAAAGCATAAGCAAAAGATACAATACCAAGATGAACAATCAACACGCATAACACAACAATCACACGAGAAACAGTCAATACGTCAAACTGACGGTAATCAAAATTGTGTGTCGATCTCCTGCACGGAAACTGTCAATAAACACATCCAATAACACAAAATCATCCATATCAACATGAATCAATCATCAAATCATCACACAAACGCATTGGGATCCATTCCTTTACCCAGATAAGCCATGGTCACGCACTCACCTTAGGAAAATAGTTATAACACGCGTTTCAAATTTCAGATTAAACCGAACTCGGTGGCTCTGGAAAGCTAAGAGTCAGGGCTTTCCAATGTTACCTAGATCGTCTTCTGGGTCCTTACAGAATGACGGGAAAACAGCCCACAAGTTTGTTGTTCGGAACTGGAAACAGAAAATTCCAGTCTCAGAAAACATGAACGACACGTTGACATCTAAAGAACACAGAGAACGAAGATTATATCAGAAACAAGATCGAAAACCTGTTCTGAAAACTAGACAGAGAGAGCTTTCCACAAATAGGTGGATCGTCTCCTAAATCCTTCTATTTCAACGAGAATCTTCTCTCGAAATGGACTGATCGCAAACCCAAAACTGCAGATACATCTCTTAGTAAAACGACGATAACTCTCGGAATACTAATCCAAATGACAAACTGATTTCACTCAAAGCTAGCTACAAGAGTGGAGAATTTACCCTAGAAGTTTTCCTCCAATCCGATCCGATCTTCCTAGCCGTTCGTCTCCCCTTCTATAATCAGACAGAACTGTTTTCAAAACAACAATCTCTTCTTCTCTCTCACAACCTACGAAATCCTCTCCTTTTCCTCTCCAAAATCGGCTGCAAAACTTCTCCATGCATTTTTATATCATGCCCTAGGGTTCCCTAAACCGGTTCAATTTCAACTTGCGTCGATCGACGCAAATCACTTGTGTCGATCGACGCAACACCCAGAACCCGACTCCTCGCGAGTCCAACCACGTGTGTCGATCGACATACACACACTGTGTCGATCGCCGTACCAACCAAAAATACAAATTTTGGTTAACGGGCGTTACATTTATACTCTGAGGTAACTCCAACCGATAAGCTACTGGTCCAACCCGTTCCACAACCTTGAACGGACACATAAACCTCGGACTTAGCTTATTCTTTGAAATGGATCTGTTAGGATCCCTCAACATCCTGCCTTGAGATACACCAGATCTCCTAGCTCAAACTCCAGTTCCTTCCTCCTCTTATGAGCATAACTCTTCTGCCGATCCTGAGCCTCCCTCATGTTCAACCTCAAGATACGAATCTTCTCCGTCGTCTCCTGAACAAAATATGTACCAAACATGCTCCTCTCCTCCACTTGAGTCCAGCATAATGGTGTACGACACGGCCTTCCATACAGAGCCTCGTATGGAGCCATTCCAATACTCGCCTAGTAACTATTGTTATATGCAAACTCAACCAGGTTTAAGTTCTGCCCAATGACCACCGTAATTCAGTACACACATCCTCATTAAATCTTCAAGAGTCTGAATCGTCCTCCCAGACTGCCCATCCATCTGCGGATGATATGTTGTACTCATATGCACCTTAATGCCCATCTCAGCTAGAAATGCTCCCCAAAACTCAGAAGCAAATCTTGGATCCCTGTCTGACACAATACTCGCTGGCACACCGTGCAGCCTCACAATCTCAGGCACATACTTCTTATCCAAAACTGCCGCTCCATCGATCTTCTTGATGTCAAGAAAATGTGCTGACTTAGTCAGACGATCCACAATCACCCAAATAGCATCATAGGTCCGCGACACCGGCAACCCTATCATAAAGTCCATGTTAATCATGTCCCACTTCCACTCCGGAATAGGCAAACTCTGCAACAAACCACTCGGAACCTGATACTCAGACTTCACTAGCTGACACACGTTGCAGCTGCAACCCAGTTAGCCACATCCTTCTTCATCCTGACCCATTTATAATACCTTTTCATATCCCGCTACATCTTAGTCGCCTCTGGATGAATCGACAAAATGCACGAATGAGCCTCTCTCAGTATCTCCTGCCTCAGATCTTCATCCTTGGGTACACACACCCGCCCATTCACAAGTATCATCCCATTCGCCGAGACCAGATACTCTGAACCCGCAACCCAAAAAACATCAATCAAACCCTGATCCTTCTCCTGAGCTATCCGGATCCTGCTCAACAAATCAGTCTAATTAGCTACCTCTAACCCCAACGGCTCCTGTGAGATAACACACAACCTCAATGTGCTAATCTCACTCATCAACTCCTCCATATCATGCTCCTGAGCCGAAGCAACCCTCCTCCGACTCAACGCATCTACAACCAGATTAGCCTTGCCCGGATGGTACCCAATCTCCATATCATAATCTGCCACCAACTCCATCCAGCGCCTCTGTCTCTAGTTAAGCTCCGGCTGAGTGAAAAAATACTTTAGACTCTTATGGTCGGTGAACACCTGCACCTTTCCGCTATAAAGATAAGATCGCCAAATCTTTAAAGCAAAAATCACTACAGCCAACTCCAAATCATGGGTAGGGTAGTTGCACTCATGCTTCCTCAACTGCCTCGAAACATACGCAATTACCTTCCCCTGCCGCATCAGAACACAACCCAGACCAACACCAGATGCATCCGTATACACCATGTAAGGCTCGCCCGGATTCGGCAACGCCAACACTGGTCTACTAGTCAACATCTCCTTCAGCTTCCCGAAACTTTCCTCGCAAGCTGAAGACCACACAAAAGGAACATCCTTCCCCGTCAACTTCGTCATCGCCTGCGCCATACTCCCAAAATCCTTGACGAACCTCCGATAATAACCCGCTAAACCGAGAAAATTCCTGATCTCTGTAGCATTCCTCGGTCTAGGCCACCCTCTAATAGCCGCAATCTTAGCCGGATCCACAGAAACTTCCTCTGCAGACACCACATGGCCAAGAAATCCCATCTTACGCTGCCAAAAACTGCACTTGCTCAGCTTAGCATACAGCTTCTACTCTCGCAGCTTCTCCAAAACCTTCCTCAGATGAACCTCATGCTCCTCAAGACTCCTCGAATACACCAAAATATCATCGATAAAGATGATCATAAACTCATCCAAGTGCTCCTAGAACACCCCGTTCATCAACCTCATGAATGCTGCTGGCACATTCGTCAACCCCAAAGGCATCACCACAACTATCTTGGAGAACCAAGTAGCCCCTCGCAACTGATCCAACAACTCATCAATCCGCGGCAGAGGATACCTATTCTTCACAGTGACTCGGTTAAGTCCCCGGTAATCGATGCACAACCAGAAACTCCCATCCTTCTTCACAAACAATACCAGCGCTCCCCACGGTGAACTACTCGGCCGAATGAAACCCTCACCCAACAGATCATCCAGCTGCTTCAACTCTGCCATCTCTGCTGGAGTCATACGGTAAGGTACCTTAGATATCGGAGTCGTCCCATGCTCCAACTCAATCGTGAAAGGATCAGACCGAGACGGCAGTAATCCCTGCAATGACTGAAAAATATCCTGGAAGTCCTGAACAACTCGAATATCATCCACTGCAACCTCTCCAACAGACTTTGGCATCATAATCGTCGCCAAATATGCCTCGCAGCCCTTATCAGTCAGCTGCTCAGCCTGAATCACCGAAATCACGAGACTCCCGGAAGTCGATCTCACCCCCTGATAAACCAGCCTCTCTGCCTCTCGCTCAAACACGACTCGTCCTCGATGACAATCCAAATGGACTCTGTACCGATCTAGCCAGTCCATCCCGAGAATGACATCGTACAACTCCACCGGACTAATGATCAGATCTGCTGGCACCAACTCTCCCGTCACCAGAATCTCCACACCACGAGCCCGCCCGAAAGTAGCCAACGACTTCCCTCTAGCCACTCTAACTACTCCTGGCTGCTCACCGGAATCAATGTGGATCTCGCTGCTCTCCGTACACTCTGGAGTAATGAAGCAATTCGTCGCTCCAGAATCAAATAACACATGAGACTTACACCCGCCTACTACTAAGATCCCTGCACAAACCCCATGTGCCTAAGAAACCCTAATATTCTATCACAGATACACAACTCCAAAACAGACAATTCACCACACCAGAATTTAAAAGTGAAGTTCTGAAATTTACCTGTGATCGGCCTGGCGCTAGAGCCTCCCGCCTTCACCGAAGTGAACACCCGCGGTGCTGCGATCTACCGCAACGGTTGTACATTTGCTGCAATCTGCTGCAACGGTTGCTGCAATCTGCTGCAGCTTAGGGCACTTGGGCTTGATATGCCTTGACTCTCCACAATGGTAGCACACCCGAGGCCTGCTCCTCTTCGACAACTCACCACATGATGATCCGTGCTCCCACATCCGTAGCACCCTAAACCACCCTGACCACTCTGCCCTCTCTGACTCGACCTCGAAGTGCTCTCCCACTTCCTTTTATGTCCTTGTGCAGGCTTACCGCCCTTGCTCGGACCCACCTGCTGCTGCGACCTCCTCTGCTGCTGAAACGGCGGACTAGCCACCACAGCCTGCTCAGCCCTCACATCCTCCTCAATCGCAGCAACGGTCTCAACTAACTCCGCCCTTGTGCCGTACTTACTCGCCCTGCAGGGAGTCCTCAGATCTGGTCGAAGTCCACGCACGAACCTCTTCACCTGGGCCTGTTCCCCCTCCATATCCCTACCGACATGAACCAGAAGCCGACCAAACTCCTCATCAAACTCCCGGATCGACCGGCCACCCTGAGCCAACTCCAAGAATCGTAATTCTAAGCGATCCACCGCCTCCTACGGAAAGTACTTAACGTTGAACTCAGCCAAGAATCCTCCTAGTCCATGCCCGCCTGAGCCCTCATAATCGTCACACCTCACCACCGGAGATGTGCATCACTATCCAGATAGTGAACCGCCAAGTCCACCCGGTATCCCTCTGGACACTTGAGAGATTGGCACCGCCCGAGAAAAACCCAGTGCCAATCCTCTACATCTGCTCCATCATCCTCAGGTAGGATGGAAGCTCCTCCACAGCCGCCACACCTGGCTGCACACCAGCCACACCTGGCTGCACACCAGCCACTCTTGGCTGAACCCCAGCTACTCATGGCTGAACACCAGCCACACCTGGCTGACCACCAGCCACATCTGGCTGACCACCAGCCACACCTGGCTGACCACCAGCCACACCAAGTTGACTTTCAGCCATACCTAGCTGTACACCCGGAGCCTGATCCTGAGCCGGCACCCTACCCAGTAACCGCTCCAGAATCAACTGTAGCAGATCCGCCAGACGATCCTCACGATCCTGGGCAACACCCACGCCAGCACCCCTACTCGGGCCTGCCGCACCGCTGGCCACACTCGGACCCCCACTAGGCTCACCAGCACTCAAACTGACACTCGTAGTGCCTACGCCCACGGACCCCTCCTGAAACATCTGCGAATCTGCCACCTGGTCCCTCGTGGAACCCTAGGCCACACACACTGCACCAGACTCACTCTGAAGTCCCCCCCCCCCGCACCCACGTCCACGACAACCACAGTCTCCACAATCACTAAGGCCTCTATCTCCAGCAACTCTAGCCATCTCTCTCTGCACTACCCACAACAGAAACTCTAGTGCCTCTAACCATTTCTCTTCACTACCGGAAGCAAAAACTAAGCATACTAGAAAGCTAGGAGAAGATGATCGAGGACTCCAAACCCACACAACAATCAATTGACTAACTCACATAATCAATCAATTTAGCACACGCAATTGACTACACAACTTAATCAACTACGTTCTCCCCGTCCTAGAACCATAAGGGCTCTGATACCAAACTGAAACAACCCAACCCGTTTTTTTTTTTTAAATATTGGATTCAAATTAGCATTTCCATAAATGCTAACTCTCAACAATCCAATCAATTCAATCACATTAAGACAGCGGACCAACATCAGTTAAAACAAAAACCAATCATTTCAATATCCAATAACCAAGACTAATAGTTCAGACAAGACTAATAGTCCAATCAATTCCACACTAAACCATTCTAATCTAATGACAATCCAACAACCTAGCCATTCCAACACAATAGCTAGCAAACAATCGAGCCGCTAGATCATCCTCTTCCCGGCCACAATTTCACGATCATATTTTCTCTTTACTTTAGGAAAAATGGTTATAACACGCATTTCAAATTTCAGATTAAACCGAACTCGGTGGCTCTGGAAAGCTAAGACTCTGAGCTTTCCAATCATACCTAGATCGTCTGCTGGGTCCTTACAGAACGACGGAAAAACAGCCCGCAAGTTTGTTGTTCGGAACTGAAAACAGGAAATTCCAGTCTAAAAAAACATGAACGACACATTGACATCAAAAGAACATAGAGAACGGAGATTACATCGAAAACAAGATCGAAAACCTGTTCTGAAAACTAGACAGAGAGAGCTTTCCACAGATAGGTGGATCGTCTCCTAAATCCTTCTAGTTCGACGAGAATCTTCTCTCGAAATAGACTGATCGCACACCCAAAACTGCAAAAACATCTCTTAGTAAAATGACGATAACTCTCGGAATACTAATCCAAATTACAAATCGATTTCTCCCAAATCTAGATACAAGAGTGGAGAACTTACTTTAGAAGTTTCGCTCCAATCCGATCCAATCTTCCGAGCCGTTCTTCTCCCCTTCTAAAATCGGACAGAACGGGTTTTTTCTCAAGAAAGTCACTTCTCTCACAATTCTCTCTAACTATTATGATTTTCGGCCAAAAGAGCCACAAAACACGATCTCCATGCTTATATAATGGAACCCTAGGGTTCCCTAAACCGATCGCCAAACCAAGCGATCAAAAACAGAACCAGACGGGTCAATTTCAACTTGCGTCGATCAACGCACAACACTTGTGTCGATCGACGCAAACCCAGAACCAGACTCCTCGCGAGTCCAAACACGTGTGTCGATCGACACACACACATTGTGTCGATCGACACACCACCAAAAATACACATTTTGGTTCACGGGCGTTACATTTTCAAATTATCACGAACAATAAACGAAGCATTGAGATTATGAAGATAGAAAGATATATAGAGAAAAACAACAAAAACGTCTTGGGATATATTTTTCTCTTTTCCGCTACCAAGATTTGGTGATAAAGCTCTCTGACCTATCGATAAAACATATGGATCACGAGCTCTGCAAAAGTTTCAAGCTCTTTGTAAAGTCCCATCAATAAAAGAACGCCGAATTTAAACCCTAACAACAAATAGAGAAACTTACAGAAAAAGTGTCAATGGCTTGGAAACGGTTTCTTTCCGAGCAAGATTTACATCCGATATTAAACTCTAATGATCCATGCAAAAGAAGAGAAGATGGTGAAAGAAAAACATATGATATACAAAAAAAACATCTAATGATCATCGCCATGGTTTTGGAAGTGGAGAAATATGAGATTAGGGTTTTGCGTGAAGAAAAATATATGCGGCCGATTATGAATGCTTGAGGCCAAAGCCTAAGTAGAGTATTATATATTTATAGATGTTATATGGTTAATGGCCGACCTATATATTGTGATGGGCCATGAAAAAGCTATTGGTCTATACTAAGTTTCGGTAGGATAATTTCGGTAGACCAAGTTTTAAACTCACCATAGAGCCGCCACGTAGGATTTACGATTTCATATTTATAAGTATAGATTACTTTTTCATGCCAACCCCTGTGTTTTGCGGTGTCTAGATAATAATATTAAATATCAAACCGATTATGAATAAGTTTAATTGGAAATTTCAAACAAACAAAAAAAAAGATGGATGTAAACCTTGTAACCAATGTGTTAGTCGTATAGCTAACATAAATGAAGATATATCCTATATATTAATTAAAAAAATATAAATACAAAATATTATATGTGTCGATTAAAGAAGAACTTAAATGTAAGCTCCTTCAATCCAGTGGTTTGACAGAGAGTTCATTAATGCTTCTACACCTACAAGTATGGAGTTCAAATCCCGGAGAATACAAATTATAATAGAGGCAAAATTTACAGGAGATTTTCAACATTGTGCAAGGAGAATCGTCCGGAGTAGTCCTGCATGTCAAGACTAAAATTGTCCGTTGTATAATCATCCGTGTAATTGTTCTCATAATTTATAATAATTCATAAATCTAGACGATTAAAAAAAAAGAGAAGAATTTAAAAAAAAACATTAATTAAATTAAAAACATGTTTAAAATATTAAAACAAAAATACGTTTAGCAAAATGTCCGAAATTATCATGTCATATTATTGAAATCATCGGAAAAATATTAATTTGTTAGCGAGTGTAATTTCGTCAGTTCGATCAAAATTGGATCCGAAAAAAACACGCGGTTCATATTTAACATAGTTCTTGACCCGTAAAAATTATTAATAGTATTTTCGTAATATTATGAGATTTTTCTCGATTCGACATTAAGTTAAATGTTAATGAACGAGTAAAATGGAAATAAGTATATCGAATATGTATCATATAATAGGGTATCTTAGTGTAATAGGCACTTTTGGAAATCTTATATTAAAACCAGTCACTTTACTGTAACAAATTAGAAAAGTGGTCACTTTTTTACACTAATAGAGAGATATGGGTAAAAAGACGAAATTAAGTATCACTAAGTATTGGAAATGATGGTGTACGGAAATGTGTACACCAACATGGTGATGGCATGGTACACTGTCCGGCCACCGGTAAACCATCGTCATCATATACATCGTCCAACCACCGATACACCATTGTGTACACTGTCCAGATATTGATATACCGTTATGTACACCACTATCCACCGGTACACATCATGTACACCAATATACCGGTATACCAATACACTATTGTGTACACTTTGTATAAATCCATAATCTAACAAAAACAAATATAATTTCACATCCCAACAAATATCTAAATTTCCTATACTAACAAAAGTAATAATTTCAAAAAAGTATATGCCTTAGTTTAAAAGCAGTCGACCTTACCTCAAATCAGTGAGTGCTCCTGTCCGACACAACCTCTTATTTTTTTGTTCTGCAATTCTTCAAAAATAAAAGGATTGTCCTACGTAATGTTAAAGCAAAGAAGAATCCATTCTTAAAACCTCTAGTATCTCGGAAAATCAGTCAATTTGGACCCAAACAATTTGCGCGTCGTGCCGTTTTAGATCTGAACTTTTGTCTATGGCTAATTTAAAACTGAACTCCAAATAAATTCAAATCTTTTACTTGAACTAACATGTTTTGTTCCGAATTGTACATTGACCAAAATTTCGTTAGTCAACATTAACGAAATATTGACTAAAACGACACGTGGATTAGCTGGCTCGGTTTTCTTGGCTCAAAATGATGTTGTTTCGTTGTTTTAATAAAACGATGTCATTTTTATTTAGAGAAAACTTGAAATCGAATCCCTAATTCGATAAAATGACGTCGTTTTCATTTGAGGATTTATCGAATTAAGGATTCGATTTCAAGTTTTCTCTAAGCCCATTTACAATGGCCCTGTTGAATAAATTATTCAACTGTTGAATCACCACAATGAGCCTGTTGAATTTTTTGGTAGAAAGACGTGGCATAATCTGTGTTGAATTTATTCAACAGGTTGAAACACAAAAGATTGGGGACCACACATGTGATATGGTATATTGTGAATGGTCTGTATTGTGCACGCGTGAAGCATGCGTGTGGGCGTTCAAAAAAGTCTCCTTCACATGGACATTTGTCCAATTATAACTGGTTGCTAAATTAATATAGATTTTTGTTTGATCTTAACTATTCGAAACCTAATTTTACACTATAGATTTTTTTTTTTTGTATACCAAAATTAATCATTTTTAATACTCTATAAATAGAGACTTGGTTCATTTGATTTGGGCACATACAGAAAAACTCATTTCTACTATAATTTTGTCCAATTATTTTTAAAACTTTCTTTATATATATGAAAAAAATATTTACTTCAAAATTATTTTAATTTAATTTTAATCATTATTAAACTGTAATCATAAAAATATATAAAAACTAAATATATGAAATAAAAATGGTAGGGTAACTAAACTGAGCTACCTAACCTACGTGTCATTTTAGTCAATATTTCGTTTATGTTGACTAACGAATCTTGGTCAAGGTACAATTCGGCACAAAACATGTTACTTTAGGTATAAGATTTGAATTTATTTGGAGTTCAGGTTTATATTATCCATAGCAAAAGTATAGGTCTAAAACGGCACGACGCAAATGGTTTTGGTCCAAACTGGCCGTTTTCCCCTAGTATCTCTATATGTGACATAATTTAGGAATCAAAGTAAAGATAACAAATAAACAAACAATGAAGCACTTTGAATTCCAAAATAGGGCTTTCAAAGTTGATTACCAAATTGAGAAGTTATGAAACTTACCAATCAAGAGCAATGGCCACAACTCCAACCCAAGAGGAACCAATCCATTAGATACTATGGAATTAGCAGAAGATACACATACCCATTTGAGAAACAAACAAGTTTGTCTTAAAATCCTAAAAGATCAAAAATTTAGTAGAACATACACAAATCTTTTACGATGAGAGAGACGGTAGATTTCCCACTGTCATCACGCCGGAAGCAGTCTGATGATGCTATCAATGGCCAGATCCGGTGAATCAACAACCCGAATCCTTCATGACATTGTCTTCCGTCGTAGTTTTCACGAGCATTAAGGAGATTGAATTCGAAATTTCTCGTTGTCATCCCGACGGATCTCGATTCCAACAATTTTGGAAAATTTTCAAGCCACCAATTGCTATTAAAATCAACCACACGATGAGAAAAAGAAGAAACATCGACTGAAAATCAAATCAGAGACGACAACGATGAAGCTTTTTAGATCAATGGTACAATTGTAAAATTTGCCAAAATAAGAGTTATTTGTGAAAGAATATTAGGCCCCATATGAAAGTGATTAGTTTGCTAATTGTAAATAGTAAAGTGCCCATTTATCATATTATACTTTTTAAAATAGACTAGTGGGCAAATTTTCTCTATATAATACCAATGATGAAAAACATTTCTTTTTTTAATCTTTAATTCTCTATGTACTTATAATAAAATACTTAGAGATATGGTCAATATTTTTCCATAAAGTTTGTGTAAAAATTGGATATATGATATACAACATATCCGAGGAAATCAAATTTTTTTAGTTAATTAAATATATTTTGATATTTCAACTAATATGTTAAGATGATTTTTCTAGAATTGTTGAGCAAGTTTCACAAATAATTAATTTTACTAAAAATATCGTTTCTACAAACCCTAAATCGACACCCACCTAGCGACCATCTCTTCACTATATAAGAGATGCAAATTTTTAAAATTCGTCAATTTTTAAAAATGCGAATTTTGCTTGAAAATATGGTATATTTATTACACAGCAAATAAAAAGCATAAAGTTTACGAAATTATTCAAATAATATGATTTTTACAACGCAAACTAATTTGGATATAAGTGAAATTGTTTTGATTCTAATCTAAATGTTTGATTTCATTGATTTGACAATCACCGAAATGTACCAAGCAAGAAAAGTGTAACATATGTTCAATAATCATAATAAAAAATGATTACACACAAATCCATTTACTAGACGCTATGAAAAACTGAAAATGTTTAAACAAAACAATAAACTCATATGAATCTACACCATAATTTAGGTTTGTTAAAAAAACACAATATACCATAAATAATTATATTAATAATAATCTCATGTATATAAAAGGGAAAGATTTCTCAACCTCTAAGACCTGTCACGTAAACTAAAATAATCAGAAAATAATTAACCTATCACACGCTGCCACATTAGTTCAGTTTACACATCTAAAATTTGTTTCAGGCCCAAAACACCTTGAAGTCCACATCAATCCAGGTCCAACTCTTCTTTTCCAGTATGTTGCTTCAATTTTCTTACTTCTACTGAATCCCAACGTCTTCAGCTTCGATATTATTAAAAGTAAAAGCCACATTGATCCATCTTCCCCATGTTTACGTTTTCCTTTACGTACATTCGATAGGTCTTCCGGTCAATCTCTTCTACAAGTAGCGACGACTCGACAAGGAGACACAAATGGTCGTTTCGTAGTTCTCTCAACGTCACGATACTTTTGCAATGTCAGAGAGCAGCAAGAGTATCGTCTTCTTTGAAGCTCCAAATTACCACTGCAAATGCGTCCATGGATCCCGCTAGATCCGCCGCGGTAAATCTAGGTAAGGCTGGAGATGAGAAAATTTATGAGATTGGTTTCTAATTTCTAAAGGAATTAAAGTATATTTCTTTAAATTCCTGTATTTTTTCTCTTCTTTCTTCAGATGAGTAAAGAAATTGAACCGACACAGATGATGCTGCAGTTGGTTGAAATCGCTAAATGTAATCTATTGGTTGTATTAAAGGAAAGCGATCGTTCTCTTCGCAATTTTAAATTAGGTGGTGACTTTTTGGAAGATAAACAAATTCAAGTTGGCTCCTTTCTTTTCCTTACGAGGACAAAGTTTCATTCTTTTTCTTCTTTGTTTTATGAAAGCCAATGAAGAAGTCACTGAACAAACGATGGATGAGTTAATTGACTTGAAGTCATGGTTTGATTTCCTCCCTCTGAGTACAAATGTAAGTGAAAGTCTGATTTTTTTGTTAGCTCTTGTGGGATTTTTATTGTTGTGAAAACTCTAACAAATGCATTTTCTTTATGATGTAAATGCGCTTATGCAGAAGGATAATGGTAATTTTGAAGATGCGGCTAATTGGAAACATAATTCTCTACCATCTGGTATAATTTCTTTTCATATCGTTTGCTTGATCATTAACTAAGAATGTTATTTACCAAAAATCGTTCTAAACTTTTACTTCTCGATTTGCAGGCCAAAAGCATTGATGGCAGTGAACAACCTTCTAGATGGTTAACTACAAAAAAGTTTTAATTTTGTTTTCATGGTTAGTTATCTAATCTTTGTAATCAGAGGATTAATAGTTTTTCACTGTATTTCGAGATAACATGCTCATCTTCATGGCTTCCCATTTTGGAGTTACCGCCCAACAGCTGATGATAAGGTGAATCTTAAGGGACTGCATTTTCATTACTATACTTATCAGTTGTTTCTTATGTGGTTTTTCCTTGGGGTAGTTAGTGCAGGAGAATTGGTATGACTAAAGGAGCTAAAAGCTATGGACTTCTCTTTATTTTTCATGTTGTTAGATTAGAGAATTGTCTCTCCGTATTAGTTTTGGTTGTTTTCACCCTCACAAATTTACAATTTTAAAGGCCATTGCATTTACTTGTAGGTTTGTTATGCGAAACAATTTCCAGCAATTGGCTAAACTAATTTCATACGTCCTCTTCAGAACATGAATGTAAGAGTCGGAAATCATGTTAACATTCCAAAAAACGTTAAGGTGTTTTTCTGCGATGCTTTTAGATCTTATACTTATGATTTTGGTCTAAATTAGTTGTTGTCTCTTGTGCTAATGATATTTGGTGGATTTAGAACCTATAATGTTAGGACAACTTTAAAATCTCAGTATTAAAAGTACTATCTTCATATACCAACGTTTGGAAATGGCCTTTCATGCTAATGCCTTTTACCTTTTCATTTCTCTTATTTGATTCTAATCATTCGAGATTTTAAATTATGTACAGGTTTTATTGTTTGCAAATCACTTGACACGTGATATAAGATTGTGAACAATGTTTTTGAAGGTGGAAGAGCATCAGTGGAGGTCAGACTTATCAAGGAGGAGATAAAGTGTGAGGTGTGATTATGATGAAATATTGAAGTGTGATTAATTGATTTGTTTACTCGAAGTGATATGGTCAATTCTTTTATGGTTGTTGTGTTAATTTAGGAGTCAAGCCATCTGATTTGTCAGGTTGGGTATTAATTAATAGTAGAGACTTTTGAGATTTCGAGTAAGGTTTCACAATGGCTATGATGACTCCAAATCCAGCAACAGTTGAATCCGTTGGATCAATGAGATTGTATGGTATTGGTAGCCCTGTATGAAGACCAAGTAAAAGCGGGACAAACTGGTTTCGTGCCTGATCGAGGCCAAAATCTTTGATGTTGTGGATAAACACGTTGCCAAGAGCAAATCTACACTCATTTGGGCAATGAAAAAAAACTGGAGGGAAGAAGATTTGCGTTCTTCATGTTCACAGAGTAAATTCCTTGCTTCTCGGTAATCTCTCATTTACCTTCTGTTTGTTGCTCAGGGATACATCATTCTCACCATTAGGTTGTTGATGAGGTTATGAATTTTATGACTCTCTACAGGTAAATGTAGAAACTTAGAATACATGAAAATATTGATAACTCTTTTTAGTTGCTTATCTTTTTCTGTTTGCAGATGAACGCATAGGAGGTTCAGTTATGGATTGTGAAGACAGTAACTGTGAAACTGATTGATTGTAAGATGGATCAGATGAACAAAGGTGAAATTGTCACGCGAGTACCAAGACTGATATAGTAAAAGATATAGAACTGAAGAGATATGATTCATTACACAAATGATCGCAATTTGAAATCATCAAATCTTGGGATATTATTTAGACATATCAAATATAATATAAACTGTATGATCCAAAACCCACGCGTAGCGTGGGCAATCTCCTAGTGTATTTAATAGTAGACAAATCAACACAATTAAAAAAAGATAAATAAAAACGAACCTATGTACTAAACGAAATGAAAAATAGAAAACATTTCAACAAAAACAATAAATTTATCTGAAACTCTAGATTTTTGGTCTCTAGAATTTAATACAACATACTCAACTATATCTATTTCCACTAATGACAAAGACAGACCATATAAAATACAATACTTCAGTATCTTAATATATAATACTAAATAGTTGAGGCTCTATGCTACGGATAATTACATATAAAACAAATAATATTTTCGCACAGAGTGCGAGGTAAAATCTAGTTCCAATTAATTCTATATGTCATGGTAAAAATTTCTACATATTCATTAATTTTATAACATGAACTCATAAATAAATGTTAAAAATCTAACTAAAATCTAATAACATAATTTTTTAACGACGAATCATTTACCAGTGTCATTTACTTTATAAAAAATTATAAATACCTATCTGGATACCATATTTGAAAATATGATTAATCATATAATTATTATTTAAAATATAGCTTAACTGTATTCATATTTGATACGATCCTATCCACAAATCGTCACTTAGAAGATTGAGAGATGGATAATCCTTGCTGCAACGAAACCAAGAACTCGAAGACAAGGGGTATGGAATGAATGGCGCCACAAAGGTTGCCAAAAAGTTTTTGGTAAACCTGTTGATCTTTCAGACAAACCAGAAGAGCTCGTGATCTAACTTCCAATTTTTTTATTTATTTGAAAAGATACAGTGATTCTCGTAAGAGTTTACACGAAAATATAAAGGAGAAAAAAGCAAGTTTCGAAACCAACAACCCTAGTGTTGAAACATGCATTAAAACACTTGAAAATAAGCAAATTTAATAAAAGACTAAATTTGAATTCCAAAATGACTCTTCAAGTCATTTCTCTTATCTTTGCCACGAGATTCTTATTATTATTAGGCCTTGATCAAAATCAACAAATGGGTAATGAGAAATGTGAACCACTTGCCTCATTAAAAACCTCTCTTTCGAAAATCCATAGAGATAAAACCAAAAAAGAGGCAAAAAGAGTACAAATGAGTCACATGCCTATTTGTTGATTATCTTGAGCATGTATTGAAACTAATCTAGTTCGAATAACATGTACTCCGTTCTTGCTCAATGATCCAAATGATTCCATATGTGGTTAAGCAATCCTCCAATAGCATGGTTGAAGTTCTTGGTTTTTGAACGAGTCATTGGTCCAACTGGGGCGACCAAAGCATCCTCAGCTAGAAGCTTGTCTTCGGCTACATGATCTTCCTCAGCTCTTTGCTCCAAGTCCTTAATGCTATCCATTCTCACATCAATATTACTCTAATTAAAGTTGACTCTTTGTTATAAACGTACAACTTCTTACAAATAAAATAATCTTACAATTTTTACAGAGAAAAAACGAAAGATTTAATGATATTGGTGAAATTCAAATAGTCATACAAAATAAATTAAAAACAAAAAAAATCATACTTGATTTACACCAAAAATGATTTTTATATACTAACGCGATATTTTTTTTGGTTCTGGTGAACTTAATAACTTTGAAAATTCCATGATTTTACACATATTCGATTTACACCAAAAATGTTTGAATTTAAGTCAAGTGTCATGCAAATTAATTTAGTAAGATAAATTATATTTATTTGTATGGAAGATGTACCATTTGATATTTATAATTTGTAATATCTCTAATATATTAAAACAATTTATGATTTACATTTTTAAAAATCCTAATCCCGTGTTCGACGCGGATAAAAAATCTAGTTGTTATGTTAACCGGATGAGGAAGATTAGTGGTTGTAAGCGAGGCGGGCAAATACAAAGGAAGATAAACTCAGTACTTAGAGCAAGTTTAGGTGAGCACATAAATGCCTCTTTATGCCCAAAAATCTAACTCAAACCAAACCTTAAAACTCTTATGCAACAATCAATTAGTATTGGAGAGAGAGAGTTAGATACAAGGGCACTCGTAAAGGAGGTAGAGGCACATGTAATAAAGTAACCAGATTACAGCTAAAATAATAGTGTGAGGAGAGAAAGCGAGGGGTTAAACGGGAAAGAGTGAAAGTAAAGTGACGTCGGTCTGTCTGCGATAGAGAGTAGGAGTGAAGGCTAAGGGAAAAGGAGGAATGATAAAGAGGGTTACTGTCGTTGCAGTTAAGCTCTCGCCAAATTTTTGATCTTTCTAAGATTCCACTTTTACCGTTTCTTTCATTGTTTCTTTCTCTCTCTCCATCAAAACGTACCACATTTGTCTGCAACTCACCCTTTTCTTCTTCCTGCTTCACTGTCTCTCTCTCTCCGTGGATTCCTCTCAATTCAGGGCTAAAGGAGAGAGTTGATTCCAGATCACTCTTCCTCTCTGATCCAATTGTTCAAATGGAATCCGCGCCGCCGGATGATTGTTCCGTTAAGGTTGCTGTCCACATCAGACCACTTATCGGCGACGAACGCCTTCAGGGTTGTAAAGATTGTGTCACTGTCGTCCCTGGCAAACCGCAGGTACAGTTTCTTCCCAGCTTCCACAATGTCTGGACTTGGCAAGACTTGTTTTACTGTTTTTTTTTTGTCAACTGATCAGCTTCTTTCTCGGAACTGAGATCTAGATCTTGCCACCTTTTGATTCTGTTTGGCAAGATTTTTCTTACGCATGTTTGATTCTGTTTTCAAGACAATTTTAGAATTATGTCATCTTCAATTATTTCCTTAATTAATATGCTCACGAGATCAAAACCTTTTGTCGCTAATTCTCAAGAGTCGTCTTCCGGCACATGAAAACAATAATTTGTCTAAAATTTTCCCTGTCTTGTAAATTGCTCGATATGCGAATTGGCTTCTTCAGCTTTATTGGCAACTTTACCAGAAGAAGATGGCTTGAGTGTGTTTTCTGAACACGATGCAGGTACAGATTGGATCACATTCTTTCACTTTCGACCATGTGTATGGGAGCTCCGGTTCTTCCTCTTCTCAAATGTATGAAGAATGCGCTGCCCCGCTCGTTGATGGCTTATTTCAAGGCTACAATGCTACCGTTCTTGCTTATGGGCAGGTAATCATTAATTGGACTTTCCCAAACCTCTCTTTGGCCTTTGACTTTGTTTCTTATACATCTACCTCGCAGACTGGTTCTGGTAAAACGTACACAATGGGTACTGGCTGCAGAGACAGCAGCCAAACCGGAATCGTCCCTCAAGTTATGAACGCTCTTTTCAGCAAGATGGAGACTCTCAAGGACCAGACTGAGTTTCAGATCCACGTTTCTTTTATTGAGGTTATAATCAACCATCAACCATCACGGTTTCTTTCTTCACTAAATTCTAACCTGCCATTACCGATTTAACTTGCTAGATTCATAAAGAAGAGATCCAAGATTTGCTGGATCCTTGCACTATCAACAAATCAGACACCACTAGCAATGGTCACGTAGGAAAGGTAACACATGTCCCTGGGAAGCCACCGATACAGATACGAGAAACATCCAATGGTGTTATCACATTAGCAGGATCTACAGAAGTCAGCGTCACTACTCTTAAAGAGATGGCTGCTTGCCTTGATCAAGGCTCGGTCAGCAGGGCTACCGGTAGTACTAACATGAACAATCAGTCCAGGTGACGTTTCGTATTATGGTTTTTCAAGTTCTATCTACAACTTAAAACCCCTAACAGGACATTGCAGTCGATAACTTAAATGGGTCATAAAAGTCTCTTTTTCTTCTATCTCATGCAGTCGTTCACATGCCATTTTCACTATCACGGTGGAGCAAATGTGTAAAATCAATACTGAAAACTGTCCTTACAATGGGAGCTTGAAAGAAGAATATCTGTGTGCCAAGTTGCACCTCGTAGACCTTGCTGGTTCTGAACGAGCCAAAAGAACTGGTTCTGACGGTTTGAGATTCAAGGAAGGTAGGTGTTCTTCTGTTTTATACCAGTAAAGGCCTTTTGTTCATTGTGCTGTAATGGAAGTTGATTCTTTTCACCAGGAGTTCACATAAATAAAGGTCTCCTGGCGCTTGGTAATGTCATCAGTGCTCTCGGAGATGAGAAAAAGCGTAAAGACGGTGTCCATGTTCCTTACAGAGACAGTAAACTTACACGGCTTTTGCAGGTATATTTGTTTTCAATTTTATTGATATCACATTGTTCACTGTTTGCTTCTTTAAAAAAAAATTTGCATGTTAATTTCTTAGGATTCCCTTGGGGGCAACAGCAGGACTGTGATGATAGGTAGTAATCTACAGGTTTTCTCATTTATGTTAATTTTCTTCTTTCTTAAAATGTTCTGCTTTAAGCCCTGTCCAATCTGGTTAATTCTCCGTTAATTTCTCTATGCTTGTTATTTGGGTACCAGCTTGCATCAGTCCTGCAGATATTAATGCCGAGGAAACACTTAACACTTTGAAATATGCAAACCGTGCTCGAAACATCCGGAATAAACCTGTTGTAAGCTAATCAGATATGTCAATTGAAGAAACTAATTATTAAGTGAAAGTAGATAACTCTAATTTTCTTTTCTATATATTTTTTTTAATTTTCCAAACAGGTTAACAGAGATCCAGTGTCTAATGAGATGCTAAAAATGCGTCAACAGCTAGAATACTTGCAGGCAGAGCTCTCCTTACGGAGTGGAGGATCCTCATGTGCCGAAGTCCAGGTATGTTGACCATAGTGTCTTGTTTTGCTTGGGAAATTAAGAAAATATTGTGTATTCCGGCATTTTTTTTTCAGGAGTATAAAGGTTAAGAGTGGGTTTGATGATGTAGGTGCTTAAGGAAAGGATCGCTTGGCTTGAAACTGTTAATGAAGATCTTTGCCGCGAACTTCATGAGTACCGCAGCAGATATCCTGGTGTTGAGCATTCTGAAAAAGACTTTAAAGACATACAAGCTGTAGTCTTCTAACTGATACTTTTATATATATATATGTGTGTGTGTGTGTGTGTTGATACCGTGTCTGCGTGCCTCACATATTGAGTGGATAATTTATGCTTGATCTTTGTCATTTTTATGAAATGTTGTATTATTTGGTTGCAGGATGAAGTGGTTGGTTCTGTCAGACATGAAGGGATCAAAAGGAGCTTGCACACTATAGAGACCTCCACATATCCCATGGTTGAAGCCACAATAGGTATAAGAAACGATTCTTCCTTTAGCCTCCAAAAAGTTCAGAAACTTATGTTATTCAAGACTCTTCATTATATGCAGGCGATTCAAGGGAAATAGATGAAGTGGCAAAGGAGTGGGAGCACAAGCTCTTGCAAAATAGTATGGACAAAGAGTTGCATGAACTCAACCGCCGCCTAGAAGAAAAAGAGGTCTCTTTTACTTGTTATTTATGTACTAGAATTTCCTAGGGTTCTTTCTGGCATACAGAGATTTATTCTTGTCCATAACTGCCTGATCCATGTATGGAAACAGTCTGAAATGAAGCTTTTTGATGGCTATGATACGTCTGCCCTAAAGCAACATTTTGGAAAGAAAATTGAGGAGGTGGAAGATGAAAAGAGATCTGTTCAGGTTGAAAATATTTGCATTGGTGATCGGATTTCATTTTTGAAGTTTCATTAAAATAACATGAGTTGTTGAACTGTTTTGTTCTTTCAGGAAGAGAGAAATCGTTTGTTAGCCGAAATTGAGAACCTTGCTTCCGATGGTCAAGCCCAGAAGTTGCAAGATGTGCATGTTCAGAATTTAAAATCGCTTGAAGCACAGATTCTAGACCTTAAGAAAAAGCAAGAGAATCAGGTTCAGCTACTGAAGCAAAAACAAAAAAGTGATGACGCGGCTCGGAGGTTACAGGATGAAATCCAATCCATCAAGGCACAAAAGGTGTAATTATGACACTTTTTAATAAAAAAAACCTTTGGAAATGATCTATCGCGTCCATTATATTTTTAAGGCATGCATATTCATGTAATATCTTCTCTTTAAAAGTGCATTTGTTTGATTTTTTCCTTGGCTTTGTAGGTTCAGCTGCAGCACAGAATGAAACAAGAAGCCGAACAGTTTCGACAGTGGAAAGCCTCCAGGGAGAAGGAACTTTTGCAGGTACCTTTGTATTATCCTTCTATTTTAAGACCTTGCGTTGATATTTTCTTCCACAATAAGTCTTCTCTCCCATTATCTTAGATTATAACTGTACCTTTGAACTTAAAATTTCGCTGTCCAACAGTTACGGAAAGAAGGGAGGAAGAGTGAGTATGAAAGGCACAAACTACAGGCCTTAAACCAGCGCCAGAAAATGGTAAGCACAAGATTATTGCCATGTCGTTTAGAACGTTTGTACCTTGAATAGTTTCCATGATCTCTGAAAGGCCGGAAAAACAATAGTAAAGAAGAATCAGCTATGAACTAATTAAAATTTGCATTCAGGTTCTTCAGAGGAAGACAGAAGAGGCTGCAATGGCTACCAAGAGGTTGAAAGAATTGTTGGAAGCTCGGAAATCTTCTTCACGTGAACACTCAGGTATGATTAATAATGTTTTTGTGTTTGGATAGTTGGTGTTTAGTGGTTTAAATAATGCTAAAATACTTGAACACATATATGGAATCATGTTGCTGATGAATTAGCTGATTGTTGTCAATACATTTTCAAAAATGTAGGAAATTGCATGTAAAGTAGTTGATACATGGAACCAGGTGCATAGATATATTGGGCCCTGCACGAATAAGATGGTGATTTTTTGTGCTGTTGAGATTCTAAATATAACACTATTTATGCAGCTGGTACAAATGGCTTTGGAACAAATGGTCAGGTGCGGATTGATTGACCATGGTCCCTTTTTTCTTTACCCTGTGTAGTTTGTATCATTGAGATTCTTGGGAAATCTAATTCAATTCATACTCTTTTAGACCAACGAGAAGTCGCTGCAGCGTTGGCTTGATCATGAGTTGGAAGTCATGGTGAATGTGCATGAAGTACGTCATGAGTACGAGAAGCAAAGCCACGTGTACGTCACAAATGCATTTGATGTTTGGAATAATTTATCATCAGAAAGACAGTTAAACGATTTTGTGGTTTGTGTTTATGCATTTAATTTTAATTTCAGACGAGCTGCTTTGGCGGAAGAGTTGGCTGTGTTAAGACAAGTTGATGAATTTGCAGTGAAAGGATTAAGTCCTCCAAGAGGAAAGAATGGTTTTGCTAGGTAATTTTTTCATGATTTTTTTTTTTTCTCTAATTTCCCCCCAGTCCTTCGTTACAACTTTTCTTTCAGGGCATCATCGTTGTCACCTAATGCAAGGATGGCCAGAATATCTTCGCTCGAGAACATGCTCGGTATATCTTCCAATTCTCTAGTAGCGATGGCGTCACAACTTTCTGAGGCAGAAGAACGGGAGCGTGCCTTTACAAACCGTGGCCGCTGGAACCAGCTACGATCAATGGGAGAGGCAAAGAATTTACTTCAATATATGTTCAGTGCTCTTGCAGAAATCAGGTGCCTAGAGTTACCAAGTGATAGACCTCCAACATTCAAGAAAATCTATTTCAGCAGTAGTTAGTCTCCAGCCAGAGTTTTCATGTCTTTACTTTGCTTATGCACATGCAGGTGCCAGTTATGGGAGAAGGATGTAGAAATAAAAGAAATGAAAGATCAGTTCAAAGAAATTGTTGGCTTGCTGAGGCAGAGTGAGTTGAGAAGGAAAGATGCAGAAAAGGAGCTAAAATTAAGAGAGCAAGTTGTTGCATCTTCTTTACCTTCATCTCCACTGGTAAGATTATGCCACCTTTCCTATTTCATCCATATTTCAGTTCAGGTTACTTATGATTAGGCAAACAATGCATGAAACATAATATGTTTGTACAGGGAACCCCACCTAGTTCAGCTAAACACTTAGCTGAAGACCTGAGCACACCTTCTCCAATGACTGTGCCAGCTCAGAAACAGCTCAAATTTAGCCCAGGAATTGCTAATGGTAAAGTGAGAGAATCAGCTGCGTTTATTGATACAAACAAGAAGGTTAAATTCATTTTGTTCCTTTTTTTTTTCGTTCTACTTCCTTAGAATTGCAATAGCACAGAAAAAGCTGGGAATACAGGCATCACACATTTAAAGAGTACTATGTGCTTTTTTTGGGTGCAGATGGTACCGATGGGGCAAGCATCAATTAGAAAAATATCAGCCATAGGACAACGTGGTGGGAAACTTTGGAGATGGAAGAGAAGTCACCACCAGTGGATCGTTCAATTCAAATGGAAATGGCAAAAGCCATGGAGACTCTCTGAGTGGATTAGGCACAGTGACGAAACACTCCTCAAGGCAAAACCCCGGCATAAGGCTCTGCCTAATAAGATCATGTGACCAAGTTGCTTGCAACTGGATATATAGTTTGCTAAGAGAATCTTTTGGTGTTCGTGCTCTTTCTACCTGTGAGTGTGAGGCTTTTATGGAAAGGATCATATTACTGGGTACAGGTAATCAATCCTTCCTAGATATTTAAGAAACTTAGACAGGATATCATTTTCTCTTCTAACAAGATCAATTCATGCGCGAGCAGAGATTGGATTTGCTGCCATGTTTCATCTGGGAGGATAACTCTTAAGGTTGTGTGAGATTGGAAACCTCTTTATCTGGCGTGTTTACCGCATTAAGGAGAACCACCAGGACTAGTGGCGGGTGGTGCCGATCGCATGCTGTAGCTAACAGATAGGAGTCAGATTGTTCTTTTCATGTTGATAGAATTGACATCTTATACATCCCTAAAGAATCTCATGGAGGAGATAGACCTCATCTTCAAGTTGCAGATATTTGTATGGAGAAGTTATCACATTGTTTGTTCTTTGGTTTTGTTGTACATGATTTTATGTGAGGCTTTTAGTGTTCAGTTTGTTCAAGTCTCACAAGTTGACGAACACAAATTGCAGCGCATCATATCTTAACACTGAGACATGAAATGAGAGCGGGTGCAGAAAAGATTGAGAGACATGATACACTGTCCTTTCTTCAAGCTTAGCTTTTACCGACATTACAAGTAAGGGCAGGAGGCCCGGCCCGGGGGGCATAGGGGTAATATTTTTTTTCGAAAAATTACATACAAAAAGAGCCTATTTTTTTAGAAACTACATATAATTAGAAAACTACATAGGGGTATAATTTTTTTTTTTTGTAAAAGTAGATTAATTTCATTATTTAATAACCTAATTTTATCATTATAAAATATATGTTGTTTGTTTTAATTTTTTATGCATGTAAAAAAATCATATGTATGGGGAAATATTTTTAATATTTTAAGTGTTATTTTGAAAAATTAATAATTATTAAAATAAATAAATAATATATCGATATCTCTAGTTTTAGTAGCTTGGAGAAGTTGAAAATGGTAAAAAAGGAGCTAGGTTTAGGGTTTACACCCATCAGAAAATGATCGAAATGCCATATCTTTAAGTTTTGGGTTTTTGCATCAATTTCCAAAGATATAGGCTCTAGGGTTGTGGATTTATTGGGATTGGACCAAAACTAAATCTCAAATCCAACAATTTAACAAAAAAGTTAAACCATTCGGTCCAATTCGATTTCCGTATTAAATTTTGATTCACGGGCGTTACAACTCTCCCCCACTAACCTGCATTCGTTCTCGAATCACGCAATACCGTTCACTACGATCTCAGCCACCTGACCTATCCGGCCAGCACCACTCGAGATCAACACTCCTGACCTCTGAGGTCCACATCTAATCCTATGCTTATAGCCACGTTTTAGACATTAATTGCTCCCACTCTGATATAAGACTCAGAATCCACTAAATCTTATTGATCACAAGATGTCAAGAGTTGACAAGCTAGATGGATCGAAGATCGCCACGCAAAGGTGTGAAAGCCTTCGTGATGAGATCACAAGCCTAAGTCTAAGTGATTCCACACAAAGACAGAGAGACTCACACGAAATCAAGAGTGAGGGGATCTACACCAACACTCAAGAACTCGAACGAATGCTAGAGAAGTGAATCCACACAACTCAAAGTAAACAAGAACACAAAAGAACAAACTTTTGTAAGAGATACTAAAACGTTTTTGATTAATTCATTGGTGCCTTTACAATGGACTAAGAATGAGCTTATATAGTGCTCTTACAAATAATCATAAGAACTTAAACAAAGAAACGAAATATATCACATAAATTAGCATAAATGTAAAAGTTGGCAAATAAATGGGGATTGGTGTTTTCCAAGCTAGAAAAGGGGTGAAGCATGACTTGTATCTCGAAATCTTGGTGATAAAACCATGATGATTCTTCCTTCTATAAGCATCCGTGAGCTGCACATCAAAGATATTTGACCATTGGTGAGTTAATGCTTCAGATGGTGCCAAATAAGGCAAATCGGAATTTCCTTTTCTCCTTGTGATCTTCTGGCTGTAAATGAAGGTGAGGACGTCTCTAAGAGTATCTAGTTGATCTAGAGTCTCTCCTTGTTGTAAACATCTTCTTTGCATAGATTCATATAAGGGAAGTTCATTAATTGGTCGGTTTGATGTCTCTTGGGTTGGCTGCCGATTTGGGAACTGATTTGAACAAGGTCTTGGCATGGCTTGGGTTTGTATGAACTCTTTGATGGGTCAATAAAACATGATGGGTTGACTCATAACTGGTCCGGTTATTTTTAGGCTTGTGTGCTTTGTCTTTTGGACCATACTTGCATTCGAGTGAATCTGGGGGTTTAATTTTGATTTCTTTGAACTCCTCTTGATTGTTTCCTTTTTAAGTCACGAAAAAGAGTTCTTCAACACATGGAATACTTCCTTAGCTCCATGGTTCAATGCTGGTTGGATGTCCACATCATACTCTCCTTCTTGACAAGGTTTTCTCCACATCCAACCAAAGATGGCTAGTCAAAATGCTCTTATTCAAACGATCAAGTTGCTAAATTTTGATGAGGCAAAAGCAATATGTGCTAAAATCTTGGATCCATCGGATTCACACTTCGATCACAAGTTTACTACATTGGTTTTGAGGACAAAACGTTGTCAAGAGGGAGAGTATGATGCGGACATCAAACCAGCGCTGAGCCATGGAGCTAAGGAAGTATTCCATGTGCTCGAGAACTCTTTTCCATGCCTAAAAACAAGAAACAATCAAGAGGAGTTCAAAAGGCCTGATAAAGACATATGGACATCTCTTGAAGAATTTCGGCCCAGCCACAAAGAACTAAGCCAAAACCCAACTTGGTCCACACTCTTGACCCATCAAGGATCCAAGAACAGCTCGGCCCTTGTCTAGGCCAGTTTAAATGAGCTCACAAACCGGCAGCTAACCCAAGAGTCATTAAACCGATCAACAGATGGACTTTCCATATTTGGCACTATGAAGATTCGTGTATGGCATACAGGAAAGTTTATAATTCTTCTAGAAGCTCTTGAGAAGTCATTAAAGTGCACCACCAAACATGATATCAAGTGGATCTCTTCACACCTCAACTTTCCTTATTTGGAGTCAATTACGTCAAATCTGGTCCGACGGGTAAATCCTTTTGATTTATTTCGTTTTGAAAGTTTGGAGATGTTACACACCATCAAGAGACCCCCAAGACGTCATTACTTCATACCCAAGTTGTCTAGATACAAAGATCCTCACATTTCTCTCATTTGGCGAAAAATCAAGTAATAAAGGCCATATCAATCAAACCATTGATTGATTGATATTTATTTTGATTTATTACTTTCTTGTTTAAGAATTATGTAGCATTATTACTAGTTGATCACGAGCCTTTATAAAACTTTTATCATTCATCTTTGTAAATCACCCTTGAATTGAATAAAAACCGAGTTTATACTCTTTAAGCTTCTAGCTTCTTTCTCTTTGTTTTGCTAAGTATTTTTGGTGGATTCCATTACTTAGAAAACACCTTGAATCTCTGTCTTTGTGTGGATTCACTAAGGATTTGATTTGCGTTCTTATCACAAAGGCATTCCGCAGCTTTGCGTGGCGAACTTCGATCCATCAAAGCTTGTTAACTCTTGACATCTTGTGAAT
This sequence comes from Arabis hirsuta, assembly GCA_964056655.1. NCBI lineage: Eukaryota > Viridiplantae > Streptophyta > Magnoliopsida > Brassicales > Brassicaceae > Arabis > Arabis hirsuta. Next base: position 19,760,309 of record OZ053302.1, on the reverse strand, counting down.
ATTTTTGGTGTGATTTGAGCTCATATCCACACCACTCACACTCTCAGGAGCACGTCCTTTGAGATATCGGTATATAGGGGAAAACCTCATCTCCTTGAGAGAAATCCTCATCTCTCAATAACATATAGGGGAAATCATCATCCTCTCTAAATGATTGGAGAAATTGGAGAAATTTCTCATCCCCTAGAGCAATCAATTCTTAAACGTTAATAAGCATCTCTAACCAAAACTACATCCCGTGGTCCTAATATGACATTCCACTATCCCGAAATATCATCTCATCCATGACCAATCCTTAGATCAACTCTAATCAACCCAATCATTAAGGGTGTTTCACTAAACTCTTTCAGAAATAGCCAAGTTTTAAATCCTCATAAAATTTCTATTTCTAGACCCTAAAACACACACATAATTCCATGACAACACAAGTCAAACCGTAAGAAATATTCATCTTATGAATCTCAAAATGTAATAATCGTTACATCCCCAAATGAAAATACATAATCCCAAAACCAAATTAGTAACATTGCTAAACTCTGAAACTGATGAGGTCATCGAACCAGTAGCTGAACCAAAGATCCAACAAGGTGACATCTCAAACCGACAAGAAGCCAGCAAAGATATAGGTTCCTTCCAAAGAGCCTACAACACGAACCAGAAGGATATAAGTAACGAAACAACTTGTTCCAAAAACTCAACGCATCAGAGAATGACCTCCAATTAGATTCATCTCAATACGAGTTCATGTGATGGAGATATGGCATTTGCAAATTGGGTGTTTCCAAAAATACCTGAGTTGAACCTATGCGTATTCATTGGAGGATTGCGACTAAACCAGAGGGAACTAAGCTATGAAATGACTTGTTCAATTCTTGAGCCACCAGAGGACCACAATTAATTGGATTCATGATAAGATCGGTTTTGGTTTGGAAATTATCCAATTTCTTAACCAAAGGATCCTCGACGTGCCTTATTTAGAACCTTTTTGTTTTGGAAGACTTCAATCACATGTTTAGCGACTAGGAGAGTATTTACTACAACTAGAGGCTCCTAATGACACCTTAAGCTTCATTCATAGCCATTGGATTAGGTTGATTCAATCTTGCCCACTCATACACCAAGACTTTCCATATCTAGACCTGATAACCTTCAATGCACTACAACAGCTAGATCTTCTTGAACAAATACATAGCATGACTTTTGGGAGATTCTATATGGACCAGAGGCTTCACTCACATGGTTATATGAAGAAGATTTCGAGATATAAAGAGGGGAAAAGATTATATCCTTATTTGGCCAAGCATTGACTTCTAACGGCCAAATATCTATCAAGATGATTTCCTTTTGTTTTAGTCTTTTAATTTCGTGTATTTTGTTTCCTTTCTAGTGTTTATGACCGTTATATCATGTCTAGAGTCGAGCCTATAAAGCTCAAATCATCTGTACTATTTTAAGCACACTTGATCGAATAAAGTTAATAGAAAAACGTTTTGTTCTTCACAAAGTTGTTGAATTATTTGTGTGTTTATTCTTTAGTTCTTTGTGAGTGATTCACCAGGGCTACTGAAACTACATAATAAGTTCTTTGAGTGATTCAAATTAAATTTTTTTGTCCATCGATTGAGCGAGTCGATCTCTATCTTCCATCTCCCAATTGATTTCATTCCACCTTCCGCAAGAAAAGTTTGGAATCTCTCGATCATTGAGTGATATAAAGTTGGAGTGATTCCAATCTTATATCAGAAACTGGGAACCATGAAAACAAGCTCACTCCTCAACCTGCTTCTCAAACCATTTTCTGAACCTTGCCTTCATCTTAGCCTTTGGTTCCCAAGTCTCCTCCTCTACACCATCACAGTCCCACAAGACTCTCATCAACGGTATCTTCTTCTGACGCAGAACCTTGACTCTCCTCTCGAGAATCCTCATAGGACTCACCTCCAAAGTCATGTTGGGCTGAAGATCTGCAGGAATCTTAGCCAACACCTCCTCAGACTTATGGAAACACTTCCTCAGCATCGACACATGGAAGACCTTATGAAATGCCTTTATAATCTGTTGTAACTCTAACCGATATGCAACTGGTCCCACACGTTCGACAATCTTGAACAGACCCATATACCTCGGACTCAGCTTATTCTTTGAAATAGATCTGTTAGGACCCCACAATCTCCCACCTCAAACTCTAACTCCTTCCTCCTCTTATCAGCGTAACTCCTCTTCTGATCCTGAGCCTCCTTCATGCTCAGCTTCAAAACACGGATCTTCTCCGTGGTTTCCTAAACGAAGTCTGCACCATAAATGCTTCACTCTCCCACTTGGGTCCAGCATAAAGGTGTACGACATGGCCTTCCATATAACGCCTCATAAGAAGCCATACCAATACTCGCCTATAGCTATTATTATAGGCAAACTCCACCAAGTTTAAGTGATCCGCCCAATGACCACCCCAATCTAGAACTCACATCCTCAGTAAATCCTCAAGTGTCTAAATCGTCCTCTCAGATTGCCCATCTGTCTGAGGATGATAAGCAGTACTCATATGCACCTTAGTGCCCCTCTCAGCTTGGAAAGCTCTCCAAAAATCCGAAATGAACTTTAAATCCATGTCTGACACAATACTCGTTGGCACTTCGTGCAGCCAAACTATCTCCTTCACATATTTCTTAGCCAAAGCCGATGAAACAACCCGACCCGTTTTTTTTTTAACATTGGATTCGAATTAGCATTCTCATAAATGCTAACTCTCAATAACCCAATCAAACCATCACATCAAACCAGCGGAAACAATCAACTAACCAATAAATAACAACCAATTCAATAACCAACCAAAATCCAGTTATCAATTCCAAAACACAACTCAATATCTAGCCAGTTCAACAATAACAATTTAATCTCAATTCCAGAATCACTATCACCCTAGCAATTCTAACAACACGAACCACGCAACCGAGACACTAGATCGTCTCTTCTTCTTTGCCTTGTTTCCACGATCACATTTTCTCTTTACCTGCATCACATAGTTAAAAGAGATGTGTGAGTATTATCATAAATACCCAGTGAGACGGTCATCCCATCTACTTGGCTATACACAGAGGCATAAGCAAAAGATACAATACCAGGATGAGCAAACAACACGTAAGACACAACGATCAATACGTCAAACTGACGGTAGTAAAAAATGCGTGTCGATCGACACAACCTCCTTGTGTTGATCGACACACAACCCAAAAACACAGAAAACCTAGAATAGAACTTATCCTCTCATGGTCGATTCTAAACGCATTTCCGACGATCTCCTGCACAAAATCCACCAATACAACACGAAATCCAACCACAAACAACAATTAATCGCATCCTATCAATTCATTTACCCAGATAAGCCATGGTCACACACTCACCTCGAATCTGGAAAGAAAAGGATGAAAAGTCTCGAAGAACTCGACTGAATTCAGAGGCTGCACTCCCTGAATCCGAAATCTCGTCTTCCTTCACGAAGAACACGCAGAAGATTCGATTCCCAACCTCACAAACACACTCTAACGAGTTATAAGGATTGATATTACAAGGAATTGAACAATGAATCATGTTTCAACTCAATCCTCACAATTCTCACTACTTTTCTTATGTTTTCGTCCCCTAAAAAGAACAGACAACACAACTCCACGTTTATATACTGGAACCCTAAGATTCCCTAAACCAATCGCCAAACCGAACGATCGAAAAACCAAACCTGTCGGTCCAATTTTAACCTGTGTTGATCGACACAAAGAACCTGTGTTGATCGACACAACGCCCATAACACGACTTCTCATAAGTCCAAAACACGTGTGACGATCGACACACACACCTTGTGTCGAACGACGCACCACCAAAAATCCACTTTTTGGTTCATGGGTGTTACAATTCTCCCTCACTAACACGGATTCAACCTCGAATCCCGCAGTACTATCCACTACGGTAACCCCCCTGACCAAACCCGACCAGCACAACCTAAGATTATCCACTGATCTCTGAGATCATCCACCGATCCCATCTAGTCTCATACTTACGAATCACGTTCGGACATTAATTGCTCATGCATACATATATACCTCCCACTCTCAGGGTCATCACCCTTTGAGCTCTAGGTGTATCATACCTCTCCCACCTTCGGGATCCACCGTTCGTAAGCTAGGTATGCTCCATGCCCCTCCCACTCTCGGGACACACAGTCCGTCAAGCTCGGCATGCAGAGGAACCACCATCCCCTGGAGAGATCCCTGTCCCTCAAAGTATATGCAGGGGAACCACCATCCCCTGGGCAATCAATTCCTAACGTGCATGATAAGCACCTGTCGACTAGACCTACCTCCCGTGGTATCACCATGACATTCCATATCCCAGAATATCATCACATCCGTGACCAATCACTAGGCCACCCGAAGCAACCCAACCACCGTGAGTGTTTCCATAGAGTCTCTGGAAAAGACAGTTCTAACTCACATAAAACCTCTTTTCCAGACTCTCCCTCGGAAATAGACGGTCCTGTAACGCCCGTGAACCAAAAATGTGATTTTTGGGTTGTGCGTCGATCGATGCAGTGTGTGTGTGTCGATCGACACAGTGTTTCGACTTGTGAGAAATCGCGATTTTGGGTGTTGCATCGATCGACACAAGGTGTGTGTCGATCGACACAAGCTTGAATTGAACCGGGTTGGTTCGATTTTGAGCGTCAGTTTGGCGTGTCGGGTTAGGGAAACCCTACGACTTTGGTATAAAAGTCGAGGGTCGCGTTTTTAGCCGAGTTTTTGGTCAAAAACAGAGTTCTAGAGAGTTTGTATGAGGATTGTGAGGAATCGAAGGATTATTGTTGATTTCTTCGTTCTCACGATCCTAAAAGCTCTTGGTTGTGATTGTGCGACTCTGGGAGTAAGTTTTGGTGCTGGTTTTCGCAGAGAAGGAGTAGGATATCAGATTTGTGGATCAGATTCGGAGTGTTCTTCGTGTTCTTTGCGTTCTTCGTGAATTTCATCCTTTTCTTCCCACAATCGAAGTGAGTGCGTGACCATAGGCTTATCTAGGTAAAGGAATTGATAGGATATGTTTGTTTGGGTTGTTTAGTTGGATTTCGTGTTGTATTGGTGAGTTTTGTGCAGGAGATCGATGCGATGCGATCTGGAATCGATCCGTGAGAGTATAGGTTCGATTCTGGGTTCTGCATCGTGCGTCGATCGACACAACGTGCGTCGATCGACACCAGGGTCGTGTGTCGATCAATACCGTCAGTTTGACATATTGTGTGTTATTTATGAGGATTGGATTGGTTGTGTGATGCATTGTTGATTGTTCATCCTGGTATTGTATCTTTTACTTATGCTTGTGTGTATAGCCAAGTAGATGGGATGACCGTTTCACTGGGTATTTATGATAATACTCACGCATCTCTTTTAACCATGTGTTGTAGGTAAAGAGAAAATGTGATCGTGGAATCAAGGCAAGGAAGAAGAGATGATCTAGTATCTTGGTTGCGTGGTTCGTGTTGTTAGAATTGCTAGGGTGATAGTGATTGTGGAATTGAGATTGAATTGTTATTGTTGAACTGGCTAGATATTGAGTTGTGTTTTGGAATTGATAACTGGATTTTGGTTGGTTATTGAATTGGTTGTTATTTATTGGTTAGTTGATTGCTTCCGCTAGTTTGATGTGATTGTTTGATTGGGTTATTGAGAGTTAGCATTTATGGAAATGCTAATTTGAATCCAATGTTAAAAAAAAAAAACGGGTCGGATTGTTTCAGTTTGGTATCAGAGCCCTTATGGTTCTAGGGCGGGAGAACGTAGTTGATTAAATGTGAAGTCAATTGCATGTGCTGAATTAATTGATTATGTGAGTTGGTCAATTGATTGCTGTGTGGGTTTGGAGTCCTAGATCATCTTCTCCAAGCCTTCAATGAGATTTCACGGTATGTGTTGCTTGACCTTTTTATGGCTTTTAGTATGCTTAGTTTTCTACTGTTGGTAGTGCAGTGTGGGATGGCTAGAGGTACTAGAGGCAGAGGTCATGGTGGTCGTGGGGGCCGTGGTAGGCACGGAAGGCGCGGGCATGGGCAGGCGCAGTTGAGTGAGTCTGTTGCCGTGAGTTTGGTCCAGGATTCCACGGAGGCCAGGAGGGAAGCCGGCTTAGGCTCAGGCTCCGGTAGTGCAGCCGGGTGTGGCTGGTGTTCAGCCAGGAGTGGCTGGGGTGCTAGTAGTGGGCTGCGGTGGTTGAGGAGCTTCTGTCTTACCTGAGGATGATGAAGCAGATGTAGAGGATTGGCACTAGGTTTTTCTCGGGAGGTGCCAAACCTGAGGAGATCGATGAGTGGCGGAGGAGATTAGAGCATAATTTCTGATCTCTTAGGTGTCCGGAAGGATATCGGGTGGATCTTATAGTGCATTATCTTGATGGTGATGCGCATCTCTGGTAGAGAGGTGTGGAGGCTAGGAGAGCTCAGGCGTAGATGACTTGGGCAGACTTTTTGGCTGAGTTCAACGCCAAGTTCTTTCCACAAGATGCAGTGGATCGATTGGAGTTGAGGTTCTTGGAGTTGACTCGGGGTAACCGTTCGGTAAGGGAGTTTGACAAGGAGTTTAGTCAGCTTTTGGTACATGCCGGTAGATACATGGAGGGCGAACAGGCCCAAGTGAAGAGGTTCTTGAGAGGATTTCGAGCTGATTTGAGGACTCGCTGTAGAGCGAGTAAGTTCACCATGAGGGCGGAGATGGTTGACACAGCTGCAGCGATCGAGGAAGATTTGAGGGCTGAGCAGGCTGTGGTAGTTAGTCCGCCGGTTTAGCAACAGAGGAAGTCGCAGCAGCAGACGGGTCCGAGCAAGGGTGGCAAGCCTGCGCAAGTACAGAAGCGGAAGTGGGAGAGCACATATGGCTCGAGTCAGGGTAGACAGGGTGGTTCGGGATGTTTCGAGTGTGGGAGTACGGATCACCAGGTGGCAAGCTGTCCGAAAAGGAGAGCCTATGTGTGCTTTCATTGCAGAGAGCCGGGGCATATCAAGCCCCACTGTCCCAAGCTGCAGCAGATGGCGGTGGCGGCAGTGCAGCCGGTGGTACAGATTGCAGCTACACTGCGTGTGTTCACTTCGGTGGAGGTGGGAGGCTCTGGCGCCAAGCCGATCACAGGTAAATTTCAGAACTTAACTTTGTGAATTCTGGTGTTGTGAATTAATGTATGTTTTGGAATTATGAATCTGTGATAGATTATTAGGGTTCTTAGGAACATAGAGTTTTGTGTAGGGACCTTAGTAGTAGGCGGGTATGAGTCTCATGTGTTGTTTGATTCGGGAGCGACGAATTGCTTCATTACTCCGGAGTGTGCGGAGAGCAGCGGGATCCGGAGCGATTTCGGTAAGCAGACGGAAGTAGTTAAGGTTGCTGGAGGCAAGTCTTGGGCTACTTTTGGGCGGGCTCATAGTGTGGATATTCTGGTGGCGGGGGAGTTAATGCCAGCAGATTTGATTATCAGGCCGGTGATATTGTGTGATGTTATTCTGGGGATGGATTAGATGGATCGGTACAGGGTTCATTTGGATTGTCATCAGGGGCGAGTCGTTTTTGAGCGAGAGGCAAGGAGGTTGGTGTATCAGGGAGTGAGACCGACTTCCGGGAGTCTCGTGATTTTGCCGATTCAGGCTGAGCAGTTGATATATCATGGTTTTTACCCATTTTTTACCATGATATAAGTCCTTTTTATAGTCTTTTCGGTATTTTCGAGTATTTTCTAGTGTTTATAGGTTCATTAACGTTTGGAGCATAATGGAAGATTTTGAAGTGTTATGGAGCATCAAGGAAATAAGAGCCAAAGTGATCAAGTCAGAGTCGGATTTCCTGACTTGTGTCGATCGACATAGTCTATGTGTGTCGATCGACACACATGTCTGACGTGAGAAGAAGCAGATTTTCGGAGCTCATGTCGATCGACACGGATGTGTTGTGTCGATCGACACAGACGAGAAGATTGCGATTTATGAAGAAATTCCTCTTTTGCCTAAAAAACCCAGAAGTTTACAGAAAAGCCCGAGACGTTTTGTGAAGTTTATAAATAGTTTTAGCTTAACTTTTGAAGAGATATCTTGTTTTTTAATTAAGACTTGGAGAGAGAGATTTGGAGAGCTTTTAGGGAGACAAATTTGTGCCTTACATCCAGAGATTTCGAACCCTTTTGTATCTTTTACTCTATCTCTTTTATGCAATTTATTTCATTCATGATGTTTTCTCCATCTATGTTTGAGTAGTTTGCTTGTTAGGTTTTGGGGATTCAAGGGGTTGATGAGAAATTGTTAGGATTGAAACTCTGTTAGGATTTATCTACTTGTTCTTCATCTAGATTATTTTAACTATGATTTTAGGATTGATCAACTGAAATTGAAAATCCTATGTGGCTTTAATAGATGCGAAAGTATTATTAACAACCTAACATAATCTTAGATGAGCAAAATTATCCATTCGCAAAGAAATTTGGTTTAATAATTTTGTGAACAATCGAACTTGAACTTAATGCTTGTTTTTATTCACTAAGTTTGCAAAGAAACTTAGAATTTAGGGATTTAGTCATAGATAGTCTCTGTAACGAAAGTTGATTGGTTTTACACTAGTGTTCGAGTTCTAGAACTTCACTTAATCAAATCCTGACAGTCTCTTATCCTCAATTTTGATTCATTCCTAAGAATTACCCATCGTCTAACTCCTTTGTCTTATTGATTACTAGAACCTAAATCGAAATCTGCTTGCTTTACTTTGCTATTTTTACTTAATTCATACATATTTACTTAGCATAATTTGAACTCATTAGTTTTTTGTGTGAACTGATTCTTTGTGGATTTGACCTCTAAGTACTACGACGATCTCTTAATTTGAGGGAGTAGTTCAGGAAAATTTGAGAATATCAGCAGCTGATTGAGAAGGGTGCGACGCGTATTTGGCGACGATTGTGATGCCAAAGGCTGTTGGAGAGGTTGCTGTTAGAGACATTCGGGTTGTTCAGGATATTGAGGATGTTTTTTGGTCATTGCAGGGATTACCACCGTCTCAGTCTGATCCTTTCACGATTGAATTGGAGCCTGGAACGATTCCGATATCCAAGGCGCCTTACCGTATGGCTCTAGCAGAGATGGCAGAGCTGAAGAAGCAGCTGGATGATTTGGTGGGTAAAGGTTTTATCCGACCGGTAGTTCACCGTGGGGAGCGCCGATGTTGTTTGTGAAGAAGAAAGATAGTAGTTTTCGGTTGTGTATTGATTAACGCCGAGTCACTGTGAAGAACATGTATCCTCTTCAGCGGATTGATGAGTTGTTGGATCAGTTGCGAGGGGCTACTTGGTTCTCCAAGATCGATTTGGCTTCGAGTTACCATCAGATTCCCATTGCAAGGCAGACGTTCGGAAGACTTCTTTCAGGACGAGATATGGGCATTATGAGTTCGTGGTAATGTCTTTCGGGTTGACGAATGCGCCAGCAGCGTTCATGAGGTTGATGAACAGGGTGTTCCAGGAGTATTTGGATGAGTTTGTGATCATCTTTATTGATGATATTCTGGTGTCTTTGAGGAGTCATGAGGAGCATGAGATTCATCTGAGGAAGGTTCTAGAGAAGTTGCGGGAGCAGAAGCTGTATGCTAAGCTGAGTAAGTGCAGTTTCTGGCAGCGTGAGATGGGTTTTCTCGGTCATGTGGTTTCGGTGGATGGAGTTTCTGTGGATCCGGCGAAGATTGAGGCTATCAGAGGGTGGCCTAGACCGAGAAATACCACTGAGGTGAGGAGTTTTCTCGGTTTGGCTGGTTACTATAGGAGGTTCGTCAAGGGTTTTGTGAGTATTGCGCAGTCGATGACGAAGCTTACAAGGAAGGATGTTCCTTTCGAGTGGTCTTCAGCTTGCGAGGAGAGTTTCGCGAGGCTGAAGGAGACGTTGATGAGTACACCAGTGTTGGCGTTGCCTGATCCGGTTACTGGTTTTCATGAGCCTCTCTCAGAATCTCCTATCTCATATCCTCATCCTTAGATACATAGACCCGTCCGTTCACAAGTATCATCCCGCTCGCCGAGACCACATACTCAGAACCTGCAACTCCAGAAGCATCAATCAGACCATGATCCCTCTCTTGAGCTGCTCGAACCCTACTCAACAAATCCGCCTGCTTAGCTGCCTTTAACCTCAATGGCTCCTGTGAGATAACACACAACCTCAACGTGCTAATTTCGCTCGCCAAAGCTTCCATACCCCGCTCCCGAGCCGAAGCAACTCTCTTCCAACTCAAAGCATCCGCAACCAGATTACCCTTACCAGGATGGTAACCAATCTCCAAATTAAAATCTGCTACCAACTCCATCCAACACCTCTGCCTTTGGTTCAGCTCTGGCTGCGTAAAGAAATACTTCAGGATCTTATGATCTGTAAACACCTGAACATTTCCGTCATAAAGATAAGATCGCCAAATCTTTAGAGCGAAAATCAATGCAGCCAACTCCAAATCATGGGTAGGGTAGTTGCACTCGTGCTTCCTCAACTGCCTCGAAGCATGTGCAATTACCTTCCCCTGCTGCATCGGGACACAACCCAGACCAACTCCTGAAGCATCCGTATACACCATATAAGGCTCGTCCGGATCAGGCAATGCCAACACTGGTGTACTCATCAACATCTCCTTCAGCCTCGCGAAACTCTCCTCGCAAGCTGAAGACCACTCGAAAGGAACATCCTTCCCTGTCAGCTTTGTCATCGACTGCGCAATACTCACAAAACCCTTGAACCTCCTATAGTAAGCCGCCAAACCGAGAAAACTCTTGACCTCAGTGGCATTTCTCGGTCTAGGCCATCCTCTAAAGCCTCAATCTTCGCCGGATCCACAGAAACTCCATCCGCCGAAACCACATGACCGAGAAAACCCATCTCACGCTGCCAAAAACTGCACTTACTCAGCTTAGGATACAGCTTCTGCTCCCGCAACTTCTCTAGAACCTTCCTTAGATGAATCTCATGCTCCTCATGACTCGAAGACACCAGAATATCATCAATAAATATGATCACAAACTCATCCAAATACTCCGGAACACCTCGTTCATCAACCTCATGAACGCTGTTGGCGCATTCGTCAACCCGAAAGATATCACCACGAATTCATAATGCTCATATCTCGTCCTGAAAGAAGTCTTCCGAATGTCTGCCTCGTCAATGGGAATCTGATGGTAATCCAAAACCAAATTGAACTTGGAGAACCAAGTAGCCCCTCGCAACTGATCCAATAACTCATCAATCCGCTGAAGCGGATACCTGTTCTTCACAGTGACTCGGTTAAGTCCCTGGTAATCATTACACAACCGAAAACTACCATCCTTTTTCTTCACAAACAACACCGGCGCTCCCCACGGTGAACTGCTCGGTCGGATAAAAGCTTTACCCAACAAATTATCCAGCTGCTTCTTCAGCTCTGCCATCTCTGCTAGAGCCATACGGTAAGGTGCCTTGGATATCGGAGTCGTTCTAGGCTCCAATTCAATCGTTAAATGATCAGACCGAGACGGCGGTAATCCCTGCAACGACAGAAAAACATCCTCACTAGCCTGAACAACCGAATGTCTCTAACAGCACCCTCTCCAATAGACTCTAGCATCACAATCGTTGCCAAATATGTCTCGCAGCCCTTCACAATCAGCTGTTCAGCCTGAATCGCCGAAATCACGGGACTCCCGGAAGTCGGTCTCACTCCTTGATACACCAACCTCCCTGCCTCTGGCTCAAACAAGACTCGCCCCCGATGACAATCCAAAGGAACCCTATACCGATCCAGCCAATCCATCCCCAGAATGACATTATACAGTGCTACCGGACTGATAATCAAATCTGCTGGCATCAACTCCCCCGCCACCAGAATATCCACACTACGAGCCCACCCAAAAGTAGCCAAAGACTTGCCTCTAGCAACCTTAACTACTCCTGGCTGCTCACCAGAATCGCTCCAGATCCCACTGCTCTCCGCACATTTCGGAGTAATGAAGCAAATTGTCGCTCCTGAATCAAACAGCACATGAGACTCACACTCGCCTACTACTAAGGTCCCTGCACAAAACTCTATGTGCCTAAGAACCCTAATAATCTATCATATTCACAATTCCAAAACAGACAATAATTCACAACACCAGAATTCACAAAGTCAAGTTCTGAAATTTACCTGTGATCGGCCTGGCGCTAGAGCCTCCCGCCTCCACTGAAGTGAACACACGCGGTGCAGCTGCAATCTGTGCCACCGGCTGTACTACCGCCACCGCCATCTGCTGCAGCTTGGGACAGTGGGGCTTGAAATGCCCTGGCTCTCTGCAATGAAAGTACACCTAGGCACCCCTCTTTGCTCTCTTCTTCAGACACAGCTCTCCACCTGGTGATCCGTACTCCCATACTCGAAACATCCCGAACCACCCTGACTTAACCCATAAATGCTCTCCTACTTCCGCTTCTGTGCTTGCGCAGACTTGCCGCCCTTGCTCGGACCCATCTGCTGCTGCGATTTCCTCTGGTGCTAAACCGGCGGACTAACCACCACAGCCTGCTCAGCCCTCAAATCTTCCTCGATCGCTGCAGTAGTCTCAACCATCTCCGCCCTCGTGGCGAACTTACTCGCTCTACTGCGAGTCCTCAAATCAGCTCGAGGTCCTCTCAAGAACCTCTTCACTTGGGCCTGCTCGCCCTCCATGGCTCTACCGGCATGTACCAAAAGCTGACCAAACTCCTTTTCAAACTCTCGTACCGAACGGTTACCCCGAGTCAACTCTAGGAACCTCAACTCCAATCGATCCACGGCCTCCTGTGGAAAGAACTTGCCGTTGAACTTAGCCAAAAAGTCCGCCCAAGTCATCTCTGCCTGAGCTCTCCTAGCCTCCACACCTCTCCACCAGAGATGCGCATCACCATGAAGATAATGCATTGCTAGATCCACCCGGTGTCCCTCCGGACACCTAGGAGATTAGAAATTACGCTCCAATCTCCTCCGCCACTCATCGGCCTCCTCAGGCTTGGCACCTCCCGAGAAAACCCGGGTGCCAATCCTCTGCATCTGTTCCATCATCCTCAAGTAGGACAAAAGTTCCTCAACCACCGCAACCCTCTGCTGCACCCCAGCCACTCCTGGCTGAACACAAGCCAACCTCAGCTGCACTACCGGAGCTTGAGCCTTAGCCAGCACCCCTCCTGGTAACCGCTCAAGAATCAACTGCAGCAAGCCCGCCAGACGATCATCTCGATCCTGAGCTACACCTGCGGCAGCACCCGCTCCTGGGCCCGCCACACCAGGACCAACACCCGTCCCACCAGTCTTCACACTGGTACTCGCGGTAGCCACATTCATGGATCCTGGGCTAAACTCACGGCAATAGAGTCACTTAATTACGCCTGCCCACACCCGTGCCCTCCGCGCCCACTACGATCCCCACGACCGCCACGACCTCTGTCTCTAGTACCTCTAGCCATCTCACACTACACTACCAACAGTAGAAAAATAAGCATACTAAAAGCCATAAAAAGGTCAAGCAACACATACCGTGGAATCTCATCGAAGGCTTGGAGAAGGTGATCTAGGTTTCCAAACCACATAGCAATCCATTGACCAACTCACATAATTAATTAATTCAGCACACGCAATTGACTTCACACTTAATCAACTACGTTCTCCCGCCCTAGAACCATAAGGGTTTTGATACCAAACCGAAACAACCCGACCAGTTTTTTTTTAACATTAGATTCGAATTAGCATTTCCATAAATGCTAACTCTCAATAACCCAATCAAACCATCACATCAAACTAGCGGAAGCAATCAACTAACCAATAAATAACAACCAATTCAATAACCAACCAAAATCCAGTTATCAATTCCAAAACACAACTCAATATCTAGCCAGTTCAAGAATAACAATTCAATCTCAATTCCAGAATCACTATCACCCTAGCAATTCTAACAACACGAACCACGCAATCGAGACACTAGATCATCTCATCTTCCTTGCCTTGATTCCACGATCACGTTTTCTCTTTACCTGCATCACAAGGTTAAAAGAGATGCGTGACTATTATCATAAATACTTAGTCAGACGGTCATCCTATCTACTAGGCTATACACACATACATAAGCAAAAGATACAATACCAGGATGAGCAAACAACACGCAAGACACAGCAATCAATACGTCAAACTGACGGTAATCAAAAATGCGTGTCGATCGACACACAACCCAGAAACACAGAAAACCCAGAATCGAACATATCCTCTCATGGTCGATTCCGGACGCGTTTCTGCTGATCTCCTGCACAAAATCAACCAATACAACACAAAATCCAACCACAAACAATAATCAATCATATCCTATCAATTCCTTTACCCAGATAAGCCATGGTCACGCACTCACCTCGAATCTGGAAAGAAAAGGATGAAAAGTCGCGAAGAACATGAGGAACTCGACAGAATTCAGAGGCTGCACTCCCTGAATATGAAATCTCCTCTTCCTCCACAAAGAACACGCAGAAGATTCGATTCCCAGCCTCACAAACACACTCTAACGAGTTCTAAGGATCGAGATTATAAGGAATTCAACAATGAATCCTGTTTCAACTCAATCCTCACAATTCTCACTACTTTTCTTTTGTTTTCGGCCCCCAAAAAGAACAGACAACGCAGCTCCACGTTTATATACTGGAACCCTAAATTCCCTAAACCAATCGCCAAACCGAACGATCGAAGAACCGAACATGTCGATCCAATTTTAACTTGTGTCGATTGACACAAAGAACCTGTGTCGATCGACACAACGCCAAGACCACAACTTCTCATAAGTCAAAAACACGTGTGTCGATCAACACACACACCTTGTGTTGATCGACGCACCACCAAAAATCCATTTTTTGGCTCATGGGCGTTACAGCCACTGCTCCATCGGTCTTCCTAATGGCCAGAGAATGTACTGACTTAGCATCAAAATTCTGAGAAACCGACAATCTTACCACGAAATCCATGGTAATCATATCCCACTTCCACTCCAGGATGGGTAAACTCTATAGCAACCCACTCAGAACCTGATGCTCCGCTTTACTAACTGGCACACATTGGAGGCTGCGACCTAGTTAGCGACATCCTTCTTCATCCCGACCCAGTGATAATACCGTTTCAGATCTCGGTACATCTTAGTCGCTACAGGATGAAGAGAAAACACACTCGCATTAGCCTCTCCCATAATCTCATGTCTCAAACATCCGTGAACTAGAATAGTCCCATTAGTAGAGACCTGATACTCAGAACCTACAACCTTAGAAGGATCAATCAACCCATCATCCTTCCCCGAGCTACCCGGAACCTGCTCAGAAGGTCTGCCTAATTAGCTGCCTCAAACACCAATGGTTTCTGTGAAATAGCACATAGCCTCAAGGTACTAATCTCACTCACCAAAGCCTCCACATCCTGCTCCTAAGCCGAAGCAGTCCGCCTCCGACTCAGAGCATCTGCAACCAAATTAGATGGTAAACTATCTTTAGATCATAATCCGCCAACAATTCCAACCATCGCCTCTACCTCAGATTCATCTCTGGCTGAGTAAAGATATGCTTCAAATTCTTATGATCCGTGAACACCTGAACTTTTCCACCAAAAGATAAGACCGCCAAATCTTTAAGGCGAAACCACCGCTGTAATAATCCTGCCTAGAGATCAAAACAGTTACGGGAAAAGATCGGGCCAATACCTAGTTGATGGAAGAAAATTTGTCAAGCAAGACGCGATTTTAAGCACAAGGTGGCCCAAAGTACGACGTGGTGAGAAGCACGAGGTGGCGAGGTGCTTTCAAACTTGATATTTTTACAAAAATATAAAAGTTGTGGAAGCACGACACAGCTGCTCGGGATTGACGTGTAACATCCCAAAACCAGGTGTAGGATTTTTAGGGACTTAGAATAATTTACAGAGGTTTAGAGAATGGTTGTAGGAATGAGTAAATGGTCTTGAGGCAATGGAAACTTATGGACCGGTCCGCGAAAAGATAAACGGGCCTCCTACAATTAAAAAAGGAAAGAAAACCCTAATTTTTCCCTTAATAAAGAAGGGAAAAACGTGGTGAAGAAGGGAGGCTAGTGGGCTTGGCCCGTATAGTAAAGAGGTGGTGAAAAATAAGGAAAGTGAATGTTCTCTAGGAGGATTTTCATGGGGGTATAAATAGAGAAATAGGGAGCTAGGGAGCTCATAGTTTACACACCAAAACCATTCTTCTCATCTAGCCCCGCGGTAGATAAGGTTCACGGTTGAGGTAAGGCGCGATCTGTACCTAATTCTTCCTTTCCTATCATTTATTATTATTGCTTTCCTAGGGTGTTTTAGTAGTATGTGATCATACGCTAGGGTAGTGGTCGAGGTAACTCGATCCGAATAGGAGGCTCGACGAGGGTAGGGATGTAACGCCCGTGAACCAAAAATATGATTTGTAGCCTGTGCGCGATCGACGCAGTGTGTGTGTGTTTCGATTGACACAGTGTTTCGACTTGTGAGAAATCCCGAATTTGGGTGTTGCATTGATCGACACAAGGTGTGTGTGTCGTTCGACACAAGCTAAAATTGAACCGAGTTGGTACGAGTTTGTGCGTCGGTTCGGCTCGATTTAGGGAGAAGCTTAGGGTTTGCCCATAAAAGGGGCAGCCGAGTTGTGTTGCGTTTGAGGTTGTTTTGAGTTCTAGAAAAATTCCAGAGAGTTTGCAATGAGTTTTGAGTGAGGATTTGAGAGAAAAGTAAGAATCATCGTTGATTTCTTCAAGTTCTTGATCCTAAAAGCTCTGGTGTGTGGTTGTGAGGCTCTAGAGATCGTTTCTGGTGGGTTGGACTCGCGATTTGGAGAGGATTCAGATTGGAGATCTGTGTTCTTCATGAAATTCCATCATTTTTCCTTCCAGAATCGAGGTGAGTGGGTGACCATAGGCTTATCTAGGTAAAGGAATAGGTAGAATGCGATTGCATGTGTTTGTTTGGTGGATTTCATGTTGTATTTGGTGGATTTGTTCAGGGAATCGAAGCGATGCGATTAAGAATCGATCCGTGAGAGGATAGGTTCGATTCCTGAGTTCTGCGTCGTGCGTCGATCGACACAATTGTTTTGTGTCGATCGACACAGCGTACATCGATCGACACCAGGGTTGTGTGTTGATCGACACACTGCTACTGCATCGATCGACACATGGTGGTTGTGTCGATCGACGCAAGGTCTGTTTGCTGATTTGTGTTTGACTGTTCATGTTATGCATGGTTGATTGTTCATCATGGTATTGTATCTATTTCTTATGCATGTGTGTATAGCCTGTAGATGGGATGACTGTCTCACTGAGTATTTGTGATAATACTCACGCATCTCTTTTTACCATGTGATGTAGGTAAAGAGAAAATGTGATCGTGGAATCAGGGCGAGGAAGAGAAGATGATCTAGTGTCTCGGTTATGTGTTGTGATGGAATTGTTAGAACTGCTAGGTTGCTAGTTCTATGAATTTGAGTTAGCCTGTTGAATTGCATTGGTTTGTTGAATTGCATTTTTGTTGTGAGATTGTTAATGGTTATGGAATTGAATTGGTTTGATTATGATTTCGCTGGTTTGTTGTTGATTGAGAATTTAGCATGATGAGAGTTAGTATTTATGGGAATGCTAATTCGATGCTATAAAAAAAAATGGATCGGGTTGTTTCAATGGCAGTGGCTGAGTTTCACTCGACTACGGTCGACCACGAGAAGGGTCTCATGGATGACGATGGGCTGCGATACGGGAACGATGAGGGATCGGGTCATGTATCGGCAAGCACCCAGTCTAGTATCGGTAGCACTTGCCTAGTAGAGAGAGAACATCGGTATGGCCTCGGGGTGCCTCGATGAGTGTCTCAATCCAGACTATAGTGATGTCTAGAAAGGGCATCAGTATGGGCTCGCAGTGCCTCGATGACGCCTTGACAAAACGCTAGCACAAGGTAGCATATCACGGTATGGGACGTGCTACGCTACGATAAGGTAGCAAGTCGCGCCACGCGAAGGTACCATCTCGCGCCACGATAAGAGATCGTGCCGCATCACCATTGTATCGTATCTCAGATAGATAGACATTGTGCTGCGTCTCGAGAGGGCCAAATATGGTTCGGTGATGCCTCAACAGCGTCGCGGTGGAGTGTTGGTGTTAGGGGCAATCATGCCCTAACTCGATATAGTATCGAGGAGGGCATGGTGGTAAGGTCTAGAGATGGGCAGCAAGAGTGTATTAGCTGAAACCCAATACATACCCGACACAAGCTGTACCATAGATTCGCAGGACCTTGGTAGAGAGCCCAAGGCGCCTGGGTCCACATTACACGAGACCAGACTGGCAGGCGAAGGCTTGACCAAATGTTGCAGTGGCAGAGCATCCGGTCGGACCGTAGAGGGTCTGACTATGGACTCGTAGGTGAAGGCTGGCAGATAGCTTGATAAGGTCTGGGATCTCGACAAGTTATGTAGACCTATTCACGTTGGACTATTGGTTAGGATACACGCGCTAAGGGTATTCCGGGCGTGGGGTTCGACCTTAGTCTCGAGGAAGCTTGGCATGGTTCTGACCAACGCCGAGGGTGACTCGTTGTTTGGTGATTGCCGGAAAGAGCTCCGTAGAGAGTTTATGCCCCAGAACATATTTCATAAATTTAGGTTTGTTTAGGAATTGAGTCTTGCATTGGCAAAGCTATACCCTTCTCCAGGGAGCTACCTTAGGCCAAATGAGAAGTTAGTCCAGGAAACTGAAAGGTAGAAAGACTAACTGATCATTAAACCTGGGAAATAGAGCTATGGTAGAGCTACCGCTCCAGGAAAGTAAGTTCTACCCGATGGTTCGTTTGTTTGTAGGGATCCGACAGTCTAATAGAGATTGTTGAGAGCCAAGCAGGAAGCTGCTAGGATGACCTAATGGTTATGCTAGTACTACCTTAGTAAACCCGTCGCATGGTTGTGAGTAAGGTCTAGCAAGAGAAGAGTCAGAGAGGTTTGACGAACTCAAGTTAGATGGTTTGCAACCAAGGGGATAGAGGATAGACATGGTATCGCTTGGACTGTCCGCAGTACAAGTTGGTTTCATGAGCTATCCACAATTAATGGATAATCTTATGTGTGAATTTCTGCAGGGACGACTATTGTATGGCCATACATGTATCATGGGTAACGTAATGGGATAGCCATACTTAACTGGGGCAGACCATATGGGGCAAAAGTATTGTTTGAAATGTTTTGGCTATTGCTTGAGAACGTAGAAGAGTGGATTAGATGAAAATGGAGTAGAGAAATGATTGTGAACCTTAGGAGAGTCTAGAGTAGTAATCTGTACGAATTGGTAGGATAGTAGGTTCACAATGCCACTGTTAATAATTGCATAGGGGCGGTTATATGGGAATCCGTCGCCGACTTACTTATGTTTTGCCTGAAAAAGTGGCACGAAGACCTGGCAGTCCTGAGGGGCTGGCACGGGAGGGCAATGATGGTCAGAGTGGTGAAAGTTCACCGACGGGCAACTACGTAGGCCCAAAGCCGAGAGTGTGGGCCCGAGCCCGAGGGAGTGTTTGTGTTGAGATAGTACTATGACGGTGTCTGGTGGGACACCTTCAAACTACTAAGAGATGATAACTAAGAGGTAGCCGGTGGGTTTGCCTAGTTACAAGTGTGAGGTAGGGACTAGCAAGCGGTGGGCTTGTCTGGTTGCTACCGAGTGCTGTGACACATGGTGCTAAGGCATCATGTGGGAGTAATAGTTTTCAAGGGTAGTTAGGTTTTATTTGGTCGTGAGACGGAGAACACCGTCTTATTGGGTATTCAATACTTACCCCCTTACCAGGCCTGCAAGATAGGAAATCCGGTGGTTGGATGGCTCATAGGCGAGCAAGGTAGGAGGATGCGGCAGGATGCGGTAGAGACTTTCCCAAGTCGTGGTAGTTAGAGTTCCATACGTTGTAATTTCACCGCACAATGTAATAAAGAAATCTTTGAGTAATGAGATAACTGACGTGCTTGGGATCAACAAGCGGGACGAATCCGCAAGCACGATAGGTCAGAAGCACAACAAATCTCGTAAGCACGAGGTGTCGTGATCTTATGTGATAAGTCATCAGAAACACGACAAATCCACAAGCACGACAAATTCGCAAGCACGATAAGTCAAAAGCACAAAAAATCTCGCAAGCATGAGGTATCGTGATCTTATGTGATGAGTCATCGGAAGCACAACAAATCCACAAGTACGACAAGTCAGAAGCACGACAAATCCCATAAGCACGAGGTGTCGTGATCTTGTGTGACAAGTCATCAGAAACATGATAAATCCACAAGCACGATAAATCCGTAAGCATGAGGTGTCACGACCATGTGCAACGAGTCATCGGAAAGCACGAACAGACACGCTGACCGTCCTCCTGTGCCTACCTGCTTCCCTAAACCTATAACAATTTGTGGTCTGTTGTCGGGAACCATCCGGTAGTGTTGTGAAGTTTTTATGGTAAGGCGTTACGATCCTAACTTTTCTATCCGACTTAGTTTTGTCTTATGATCTTGAATCCATCTTTCGTGGTTTTGATGATTGGAATTATCAAGATTTAAGCCGAAACTCTGTTCGTTTTAAGGGAATGGAAGATTCGTTAGTTCGTGGAGCAGTTGAGGAACCTAGATCCGGTCTAGAGCCTAAGTCCGAATCTAAGCCCTAATCATTCAGAATAAGATGAGTCTTGGTGATGTTTGTCGTGTGCTAGATGAGTAGAGCACACGTTGCTTGTTTATTGTTATGCTTTATAGTCGTAGAGGTTCGTGCTAGAATTTTAGGAATTTAGTTAAGTGTTTTCTTTGATTGTTGATGCATGATGTTTGATTGTGTGATTGTGTGTTGCATTAGTCATGGGATGATTATATTTGTACTTGCCGCTAACCTTTGTGGATGCAGGATATCAAGAGGAAGCTGATTCGCATGTGATCTAATTAGATACATGCGGGTCTAAGGTAAATTTTTTGTTGTGTGTGAGGTTAGACGTTACAAGTGATCAAGAGGATCATGCAACGTTCTAACAATTGTAAAGAGTGGTTGACACTTCCAGGTATCAGGAGTCACGGAGAAACGGGATTGCAGCCTAGGACCATGACTACCGATTGTAATCCACGGAGGAACGGGATTGCAGCCTAGGGCCGTGGTATTACAGAGTCGGATCACTAGTCTTTTAGCCTTTGTGGTTAGGGCCGTGTGAGGTAAAAAAGAATATGGAAGGAAGAAGTCAATTCGCGGTTTAGGATTTGGTTACACGAGAAAGGACTTCAGTGTGGAAGTGCCTTGTTTATGTTATGTATGATTTATCTTTTCCGCATGTGCATTCTCTGATTGTTTGTCTAATTGCTTGTTAATTGTTATTTTGGGTTTGGGTGGGATATGATTATTGCTTGTTTGGGGAGCCGGGACTCACTGAGCAATTAGTGCTCAAGACTCTATTGGTTTTACAACTAACCAATAGTGGGATTTTATCCGGGGTTGGAGGAGCTTATGAAGGTTGGTGTAGATTGTCTGCTTTTTGTAAAACAAGTCTGTGTTTAATATGTAGTAGTGTACTTTGAGAACCTACGCTCGTGGCCACAACATGTATAAATGGTTTGGTAACTTATTGTAAAACATATGTATAATTATGTATAAAAAGAAGTTTGTTTCAACTTGGGTTGCATATAATACTAGTCCTAGTCTAGGACGAACCAACTATCGCTTATAACTCGGGTTGAAAAGCCTTGGGTTGTGTTTGATAGGAAATATGTGCTTAGATGTCTGATCTAGGGTTCTTAGATGTGTTTCTGGAACCTCGGAACGGATGGCTAAGTGCGCAAATGTAGCATCTTTGGTCTTGTTCTGGGTCTACGGTTGGTTGCGCATGTTCTTGTTTGATTGTTGCGCTGCCAATCGGGTCAATGTTGACCTAATCCGGGTCAGGGGTGTTACAACCGCATCCAACTCAAGATCATGGGTAGGGTAGTTGCCCTCGTGCTTCCTCAACTGCCTCAAAGCATAAGCAATTACCTTACCCTGTTGTATCAACACACAACCCAGCCCAACTCCCGAAGCATTTGTATACACCACATAAGGCTCGCCCGGCTCTGGCAACGCTAAAACTGGTGTACTAGTCAACATCGCCTTTAGGTTCGCGAAACTCTCCTCACAATCCAAAGACCACACAAAAGGAACATCTTTCCATGTCAGCTTGACTGAGCGATACTCGCAAAACCCTTGACGAATCTCCTGTAATAACCTGCCAACCCAAGAAAACTCCTGATCTCTGTGGCATTCCTCGGTCTTGGCCACTCCCTGATTGCATGTATCTTTGCCAGATCCACATATACTCCATCTGCAGAAACAATGTGATCGAGAAAACTCATCTCCCGCTGCCAGAAAACCCACTTGCTCAGCTTAGCAACCATCTTCTTCTGCTCTCGCAGTTTCTCCAGAACTGCCCTCATATGTACCTATGCTCCTCAGGACTCTTCGAATACACCAGAATATCATCTATAAATATGATCACGAATTCATCTAGATACTACTTAAAGCAGCTGGTGCATTAGTCAAACCAAAAGGCATAACCACAAACTCAAAATGCACATATCTAGTCTTGAAAGCTGTCTTCGTGACATATGCCTCATCAATAGGAATCTGATGATATCCCGATGTCATATCAATCTTGGAGAACCAAGTACCTCTTCTCAACTAATCCAACAACTCATCAATCCGCGGTAGGGGATACTTATTTTTCACAGTAATTTGGTTAACTCCCCGGTAATTAATGCATAACCGGAAACTCTCATCCTTCTTCTTCACAAACAACACTGGCGCTCCCCATGGTGAACTACTAGGCCGGATAAATCCCTTACCCAATAGATCCTCCAACTGCTTCTTCAGCTTTGCCAACTCTGCTGGAGTCATCCTATAAGGCGCCTTAGATATCGGAGTCCTCCCTAGCTCCAACTCAATCGTAAAAGGATTAGACCGAGACGGCGGTAATCCCTGCAACGATTGGAAGATATCCTCGAAGTCTTGAACAACTCGAATATCTTCAACTGCAACTTCTCCAACAGTCTCTGGCATCACAATTGTAGCATCCCGGTTTCATGATATATGTGGTGCATGCGGAAAAACTTATATGAATTGATTTGGCTACCTATATCACCAAAGTGTACTTATCTTTTCCGTTACACATCCAGAGAGAACTCCAGACTTAAGCGTGCTTGGGCTGGAGCAATTTAAGGATGGGTGACCTACTGGGAAGTCATTTCCAGTACCGTGTGAGTGAGGACAAAACACGGGGAAAGATAACGTGGTGATTTCCAGGGTCAGTAAACAAGTCTTTCTAGCCTCCCAGATTAACGCACCGACCGTCGGAGAGGGATGGGCCCATGGACCAAGAGTGGGCGTAGAGCCCATTGGGAGATGAAGCTTTCTCCAGAAGGGATGAGGATTTCCCTTGTATGTTAGAAGATGGGGATTTTCCCTGCATACCGATAGATCGACGGTGGTTGGGGCGTTACAAGTGGTATCAGAGCGAACCCTGACGAGTGTGTGAGTTACACTGTCGGGGGTAACGATCCTTGTACGCAACGAGGACGTTACGATCAGTTAGTGGGGGTAATTGTAACATCCCAGTTTCTAAAAATATGTGGCGCATGCGGAGAAGTTTAAGAGAATTGATTTGAATACATATATCATCAAAGTACACTTATCTTTTCCGTCACATATCCAGAGAGAACTCCATATTTAAGCGTGCTTGGGCTGGAACAATTTAAGGATGGGTGACCTACTGGGAAGTCATTTCCAGTACCGTATGAGTGAGGACAAAACACAGGGAAAGATCACGTGGTGAGTTGCAGGGTCAGTAAACAAGTCTTTCTAGCCTCCCGGACTAACGCACCGACCGTCGGACAGGTATGGGCCGATGGGCCGAGAGTGGGCGTGGGACCCATTGGAAGATGAGGATTTCTCCTGAAGGGATGAAGATTTCCCCGGTATGTTATTAAAAGATGAGGATTTCTCTCGAGGGGATGAGGATTTTCCCTATATACCTATAATTCGACTGTGGTCGAGGCGTTACAACATTCGTCGCCAAATACATCTCGCAGCCTTTCTCTATCATCTTCTCAGCCTGCTTAGCCAAGATCACGAGACTCCATAAAGTCGGTCTCACTCCCTGATAAACCAACTTCCCTTCCTCACGCTCTAAAGAAACTCGACCTCGGTGACAATCCAAGTGAACTTTGTACCGATCCAACCAGTCCATACCCAGAATGATATCGTACAGCTCCACTGGGTTAATAATCAAGTCTGCTGGCATCGACTCTCTATCCACCTGAATATCCACACTCCTCACCCGACCATGAATTGCTAACGCCATGGCAACAAAATTTAAACATCGAACCCACCCTTAAAACATTATGATCATGACTCTGGCACCTACTAATGGACCACCATATTTTTTATTTTCTGAATCGGTGACAACCGATTAGAATAGTGCGAAGCTCTAAAATCTAATATTTATAGAAAACTATGCAACTTGAGATGCATAAATCTTTCTCAAGTTTCATGAGTAATTGCTTAAATTGCCTAAACAATTGGTTATTGTTGTCACTTTTCTACAAAAATCGCATAGAAGTTTTCTACAAAAATGGAAGAAAACTTCTATCGTTTTCTAAAATTTAAACAAAAACAAATTAAATGAAACAAAGTATAGAGAGGAAGAAATAACTAATACCATTTGTTTAGGAAGAGATCAAATTCTTTTAGAACTCTTGTGTTTGATGGTTTCCAACAACCTGAAAGAAAAAGCAAAATTCATTAGCAAATATTTTTTGATATGGTTATCAGATTTGAACACCAATTAGGGTTTCGTATGAAACCAATGTAAAAACCAACAAACTTTATATGTAGAAAACCAATATACAAAAAAAAAAAACACGGAAGAAATTGATTAATGAAGAAAAAACTATAAAAAGAGTATGCACACATGATTTTAAAAATTTGACGTGGAATAATATTGAAAATTATTTTATAATATTCGTTTATTCTTTCTATATTAGTTATTTTTTCATCATTCCAAATCTAATAAAGAAAATATTATTTATGTTTGTTTCTAAAACAAAAATCCTATATTGGCATACTTTTAAGCACCAAGGATCTAAATAAGATTTACTCAATCTTGTAACTGATAATAAATATCAAATAATAACAGAATCGGAAATAATTTTTTAAAATTATTTCATATAATTTTTTGTATACCATATTGTGATAACAAATGAAATATATTATGAGAATTTTTGAAAAATGCCACTTTTGAAGTGACACTTTTTAAAAATGCCACTTTTTAAAAATTATTTACTCAATATATCATTTTTTGGGTTAACTATATTGTATTAGGGTTTAAGGCTTATTTGGGGTCAAAACATTTTTTAGGATTTAGAATTTTAAGATTTAGGGTTTAAAAATTATTAATTACTGGTATTTTTGCAAATAGACAACCTGTAGTGGCATTTTTGCAATTATCCCATTATTTTTACCATTTTTTAGGATTTATTATTTTTTATTACAAATTATGAGAATTGTTACAAAAATGATTTTATCATTGACAATTCATTGTGACCCTATTAGATCTACGAAAGACGACAATTTATGTTCCACGCTCATGATCGACATCTTCTACCTTTATTGCATGGAATCACTACGAACGGCTCTAATTGCATAATGCTGGAGATCTCTTGTAAAGTTGCATCCATTAATCCGAATATTTGTTAATAAATCGTATTATTTGGGATTCAAACCCAAGACCTCCGGGTATAGAAGCATTAATTAACCTTTGTTTAAACTATTAGGCTAGATGGACTTCCACCTTAGTTTAAATCACTTTTTTTATCCTTTAGTATATACAAATATTAATTTTTTTTTCTAATTTTTGGACAGGAGATTTTAATATAAAAAAATTCATATTTTTCAAAATCTTAGGCCTGTTTAAAGAAAAAAAAAACCTAAAACATCGACCTTTTAATTTAGAATTTTCGGATTTGTTTTTAGTTTTCTTCTTTAAATCTGGACCTTGTCCCCTTACTATTAAAAGGGAAGTGTAATTCATAAAAAAACTTCTTTGTTTTAATTCTATTTGTTTAAAACTATGATATGGCTTAAAAAATGTCATTCTTAAAAGAATGATGACATGGTTTAAGTTAATTAAGTAGATAATATTTTTTAATTAAATTAATATTGATTTTTAACTAAATGAGTAAAGAACAAAATGATTATTGTCCAATTCACGATTATTGCTCAATTCACGGAAATTTATAAAATATGTTGATAATAAATAATATAAATAGAATATAATTCAAATTTCTATATTTTAGCTAAACATCTATTTTGTTTTGTTAGTATCGTGATTTCTGTAATATAAATATAGGTGAAATATACGTATAAGTTATTTCAAGAAAATAACTAACTTTTTGCACTTGTAACAAAATAGAAGATATATTAAAGGTTTAGTTATTGTAAGAGACATTAAAAAAATATTTAAAACTATCAAAAATATTTGAGGCAATTATAAAAATGCCACTTTTGTGTGCATTTTTGCAATAATGCCACTTAAGAGTGTCCATTTACAAAAATACCATTAATTATAGAATTATAAAGTCTATATCTTAAAATTCTAAACCCTAAAAAATGTTTTGACACCTAAAACCCCCTAAACACTCAAAACTAAACCCTAATAGAACATAATTAACCCAAACATAAATAATATAAAGAAAAAATAATTTTGAAAAAGTGGCATTTTTGTAAAGATATTAAAAGTGTGGCATTTTTGTAAAGTGGCACTTGAAAAGTGGCATTTTTTGAAATTTCTCAAAATATTTTAAGAAAACGGAAATGAAAAGAAATTTAAAAGATTAATAAAAGTTCTAATTATATATAGAGAATGAAAAATATAAACAAATAAATCCCTAGCTACTATGATAAATCCGTAAAATCAAAATATACCTATATACAAATATTAATCACTACTAATCCGGCAAGTTAATCATTAGTTTAGCACATATTAGTTTCTTAGATTTAAAAACTGAAAATATTAGTTTTGTATATCGACAGATATATAATGTTTCAGTTTCACAAGAATCTGGAATCCCTTTACTACTAAAATTAAAGTGTTATTATTTATTTAGCTTAGATAGATGTTTTAATTTAATTGATTTGAAACTTTGAAAAAATATGACATAAATTAAGCCAATTAAATAGATAATAATTGGGGTAATTGCAAAATGCAATTTTTGGTGTGTACATTTGCAATAATGCCATTTAAGGGTATCTATTTGCAAAAATGCAACCAATTATGATTTTTTAAAGTCTAAATCTTAAAATTATAAACCCTAAAAAATGTTTTGATCTCTAAAATCCCTTAAACCCTCAAAACTAAAGAAAATTTTTAAAATATGCCACATGTTGCATGCCACATGTTCCATGTCACTTTACAAAAATACCATATTTTTGTAACTTTTACAAAAATGCCACTTTCCGTTTTTCTTATTTCTAAATTATCCTCTTTCTCTCTCTCCCCCCCCTCGCTCTCCGATTTTCGATCTCTCGCTCTCCGATTTGATCTCTCTCTCTCTCTCTCTGATCTACGATCTCTCTCCTAGATCCGCGGTCTCTCTCTCTCTCCGATCTCCAATCTACGATCTCTCTCTCCGATCTCCAATCTACGATCTCTCTCAGATCTACGATCTCTCTCTATCTCTAATCTGCGATCTCTCCCTCTCAGATCTAATATATCTCTTAGAAAAATATTATCAGAGAAACTCAAAAGCAGAACAAAAGTTAAAAAAAAAAAAGCCTAAATAAAAAATATAAACGACTGTAATTTTTCGAGTTTGGGTTAATTATTGTGCATTTAGGGTATAGATTTTGAGGGGAGGAGAGTTAGGGTTTCATTTACATTATAAAACTTTAAAAAAAAAATTATAAGGTTTTTTAACAATTTATAAGGTTTTTTAACTGTTTATAAGTTTTTTTAATAGTTTATAAGGTTTCTTAACTCTTTTACGAAAGTGTAAAAAATCTGTTATAAAGCTTAAAAAAAATTATAAGGTTTTTTAACAGTTTATAAGTTTTTTTAACTGTTTACGAAAGTGTAAAAAATATTTATAAAGTGTAAAATATATGTTATAAAACTTAAAAAAAAATTATAAAGTTTTAACAGTTTATAAAGTTTTTTAACTGTCTTACGAAAGTGTAAAAAATCTTTATAAAGTGTAAAAAATCTTTATAAAAAACATGAAAACCCTAGATTAGTAAAAAAAATCAGAAACGAAACTAACCAAGAAATAGTCAAAAAACTCAGATCTATAAGCCAAATCGAACAAAAAACCTTAAATTTGTAACCAAATTCGAATCAAAAACTCTGATCAACAACACAAATCAAACAAACCTAGATTTGCAAAAAAAAGAAAGATAAAATCCGGATATAGATCTGAATCTATATGTGAGAGAGAGAGAGAGAGATCTAGATCCGTTTTTGTCTTCTACAACCCCATCACCACCATTGAAAAGTTTGAGAGAGAGGGAGGGAGGGAGATTGATTGATTGTAGATCTAGATCTACTTTTGCACAGAAGAGAGAGAGAAAGAGGGGAAAAAATTAGATTATTTCGTGGAGAAAGAGAAAAGAGGAAGAAGAAAAAGGAAAGAGGAAAGAGATAAGGTTTCTTTTTTTAATGGGTAAAATTGTCCTTTCTAGACAAAGTAGTGGCATTATTGCAAAAGGCACTCTGTGTGTGGCATAATTTCAAAGTGTCAGTCCATATGTGGCACTTTTGTAACTGTCCCAAAACTAAACCTAATACAACATAGTTAACTCAAACATAAATGATATAATGAATTTTGTTTTTTTGAAAAAATGGCATTTTTACAAAATTTTTGAAAATGTGGCATTTTTCAAAAGTGGTATTTTTTTAGAATTTTCCAAAAAAGATTTGCCCTAATCCCGTAATTTATGATGGGCCGAAGATGGCGGGAAATTATAGGAATTATTCACAAAACTTTGGGAAAATGAATCGGAAAAAAAACTCTTGGGAAATAAAATGGGGGTAATTGCAAAAATATCACTTTTGAAGTACCATTTTTCAAAAATGCAACTATAGTTGTTCATTTGCAAAAATGCCACTTATTAAAAAAAAAAAAATTAAACCCTAAATCTTAAAGTTCTAAACCCTAAAAAATGTTATGACCCCAAACAAACCCTAAAGTCCTAAACCCTCAAAATTGAACCCTAATACAACATAGTTTACCCAAACATAAATGATATAATGAATAAATAATTTTGAAAAAGTGGCACTTTTAAAAAGTGATACTTCAAAAATGGTATTTCTAAAAAATTCTCAATAAAATGATGCATCTCATTTAAATTTCGGGACAAGACATGAATGAGATAAGACGAGAGAAGAACGAATAATCATGTCCTCAAGTTATATAATGATTTCAAAAAAGATAAAAATACAAAACAACAAAATTTTACATATTAGAATAATTTGATTTAAATTTAGTTAATTTAAAAATAAATTGATTTATATTTGTTTAAAATTTGCTAACTACATTGATTTGGCAATTCATGTTATCTAAATAACCGATTAAAATTTTTATAATAAAATAAACAATTATTTTAAGTCTTTTTCTGTAATATGATTACTTATTATAAGAAATTCAAAAATATTGGAATAAAATCCAAGTAATTCATTTATGACCTATAGAAAAAATTATGTAGTTTTTAATCGAAATAATTACATACCTAGAAAATAAACAACAAAATGCAGAAGTCTTTCATCGCACCATGTTGAAGGTTCAATGCAGCTTGGATAGCAACCGTTGAAACCTTTCTCTGTATATACATCTATACAATATATGAGATACACTAATGTTATTCTTATCATCTTAGAAATAATAAACATTATATGATTTCCAATATAAACAATATATGTTGCTTAAGACCACCCCCAGATTTAGTTATATAAAATTTTGCTAGATAATAAGTTCATTATGAAAAATAGATTTTTCCAGCCCAGAAGTATCAATAGTAGTTATCTCCAGCCAAGGAATGAATGCATAAAAAAAATATATTGTACATCAAGTTCTTAAAAATATTGTACATATACTTCCCCGGAAGAGAGTTTGAAAGAAAAAATTTATCACCCAAAATATTGTACATCAAGTTCCTAATATTTTTTTTTTTAAATTACTATTGTTTCACAGTCGATATTCTAAAAATATGACCCAAAATAGAAAAAAAATGAAAAAATTAAAGAACTAGATGACTATAAGATAAACATGGTTTTTTTAGAGTCCAATATCTTTCAACCATTAAAAATAATATAAGAAACATATATACAACCCAAATGTTCAACTCAACCGTAGAGTCAAAGAGATTGTGTTTTTCCTTGAAACACATTAAGAATGTTATTAAGCTTACTCAATTAGCTTTTGTTATATTTACCATCAACTAATATTCATTTGAATTTATATTTTAGTCAGATAAAATCATTTTAAAATCTATTTACAAAATATAAGGATCATAAAATTGGATTATAACTATTATAACTTTGATAATTTATTTTCAAATCTATTGTGACAAAAAAAAATTCAAATCTATTTAATAAATGATTTTATTGATGTATTGATGAGGTAATAAGTTTTACCCTAAATAATGCAACCTAAACTATAAGTGCATAGTTAATCAATCGTAGTAGTAAGGGGTCGAACCCACAATAGATTGGTAGGGCTCTAGAGGTTTTCGGGAAAAGATTTGATCTAAGAAAAATACGAGTTTTGATAGTGATGATGTGATCAAACGGATTATCGATAAGAATTCAATGAGAACAAACGTTGGCTCTAAGGGTTCATGGAGCAATTTGTTTTGGTGTTCACGCGAGTAAATCTAGTAAAGCGAGATTCTTAACTCGAATTCACTTAATGATATAGTCAACAAACTTTCGCAAAGAATAATATATCTATCAACCTAATATACCAAAATAATCCACGAAAATAATATAAGGCATGATATTCGACATTTTTTTTTTCAAGACAAGTAGTGTACAAACCAAAAAATTTTTAAAAAGAAATTGTAATCAACTTAGTTCGCAATGTTTTAGTGATTTTATATAGCATTTTTTGTTCGATTTTATATAGCATCTATTCTCTAAGAGTTGAAAAAGATAGTTATCTATTTGTACCTTTTCTGAAAAGATAAAATTTTAAAAAGAAAACTTATGTAAATGGTAATAAAATAATCGACTACATCATTATTATCTTAACTTGATGCATACATACATATTAAATGAGATGAGCACTTATTCAAAGCCATTTAATACTTTACAAAAATAATAGCGGATAAGTTTGGTCCATAGAAGAATAGTGAAATCATAGACTTTGAACTTTTTAAGGCATCTATGGGATTTACTTAATATT
This sequence comes from Arabis hirsuta, assembly GCA_964056655.1. NCBI lineage: Eukaryota > Viridiplantae > Streptophyta > Magnoliopsida > Brassicales > Brassicaceae > Arabis > Arabis hirsuta. Next base: position 19,728,773 of record OZ053302.1, on the reverse strand, counting down.
GCAACTTTGAAATAAACTTTAGTTTTGATCCACCAAAAAAAAAAATAGGTAGAGAGAGAAAATCTCTCTTCCTTCTCTCTACACTTTAGTTCGCCCTAGCGCCGCATCACTTTGTTTTTCCGACTACCTTTATGGTGTCCGCTTGTCAGCACTGTGAGAGGCCTCGACCCGCCTTTTTGCAGTTTATTGCTCTTCATCTGTGGCAATGGCCAAAATTCGGCGAGTCTTTGGCGGTAAGTTCCCTCATCCAGCGGCGTTGCATGGTAGCTTCGTGATCTCTCTGGTTGGGTCTATGGTGGTTCTTGTTGGGTATAGATTCAGATCTTAGTCGACGAGACCTTGCTTCTTCTCCATCGGATCCTACTACTAGCTCCACTAGTTGACGAGGATGCGGATCTGATGCTCGGTGTGGTCTATTGGTGGGTGGCTCTTGGTTGTAGAACCTTCGGATGTCATTCATATGAGGTAGATATGTCTGGAGTCGGCGGAACTGGCCGATTAGTCAAGTTCTATCAGCAGGCAGCCTTTTCTCCCTCATCAGTATGTTTGCTCGTGTCTTGAGGTAAAGATTTATTCTCTCTAGTTTTAGCCAAGTCTGGATAACGGCTAACCCTAATTCTCTAGGAGAACCACGAGCATCTGCCGCACACCAAAGCCCTTGACGCCGGCGATGATGGGGAAAAAGCAGAGACAACCCATGTTCTCTCTCTCTTCTGGTGTTTGGTTCTTGGTTGTGGGAGTGGTTCTCTTTCTGTATTTATAGATCGAGTAGTCTCCCCGGATTTGTTTGTGTTCTTCCTTTAGCTCTAGCACGAGGTGTTGGTGGTTATCTCCCATGCTATGTTTGAACAGATCGAGTGTTGTGTAATTGTTGGCCCGCCTCTCCGCCGTTTATTTCTTAGGCATGAAATTTTTGGGTTAGGTTTATGAATACGATTTCGAAATTCTCGGTCCATTACTGTCAGCCGTGGCCAGGGGTTGTCTCTGCCTTTTCACTGTCATCGCCGGCGTTAAGGGCTTCAGTGTGCGGCGGCTGCTCGTGGTTCTCCTAGAGAATTAGGGTTAGCTGTTATTGGGCTTTAGTGTTTTATGTGGGCTTAGCTTATAAACTTTTCAGATTTTGGTTTAAAAGCCAACCCCATCCAGGGAAATGTATATAGGCTTTTATATAATGATGCATATGTAAAGTCCAAGAAAAACCAAAAAAATTAGTTAATGAAAGTTTCAAAAAAAATATATGTGGATTTAGTCAACACATGTTTATCATCATGGATGAGTGGATTCAGTAATGAAAGAATATAGTGGAAATAAAGCTAGCATCTAAATGTATCATTTTAATTTATAATTTAACATATACCTAATTACATTAATTATTTTACAAAATTATTTAGTACATGAAAAATATATTTAAATCTTTATCTAGCTAATTAAAATAATTTTATATTTCACAACTGCATAATGTTTATGAAAAATGTAACATCTCGGTTTCATGATATATGTGGTGCATGCGGAGAAACTTATAAGAATTGATTTGGCTACATATATCACCAAAGTGCACTTATCTTTTCCGTCACACATCCAGAGAGAACTCCAGAGTTAAGCGTGCTTGTACTGGAGCAATTTAAGGATTGGTGACCTACTGGGAAGTCATTTCCAATACCGTGTGAGTGAGGAGAAAACATGGGGAAAGATCACGTGGTGATTTGCAGAATCAGTAAACAAGTCTTTTTCTAGCCTCCCGGACTAAGGCACCGACCGTTGGACAGGGATGGGCCCACGAACCGAGAGTGGGCATGGGGCCATTGGGAGATGAGGATTTCTCCAGAAGATATGAGGATTTCCCTTGTATGTTAGGGGATGAGGATTTCCCCTGCATACTGATAGCTCGACGGCGATCGGGGCGTTACAACTGGTATCAGAGAGAACCCTGACGAGTGTGTGTCACACTATCGGGGGTAACCATCTTGGTGCGCAACAAAGACTTTGCTATCAGTTAGTGGGGGTGATTGTAACATCTCGGTTTTAGGATATATATGGTGCATGCGGAGAAACTTATATGAATTGATTTGGCTACCTATATCACCAAAGTGCACTTATCTTTTCCGTCACACATCCCAGAGAACTCTATAGTTAAGCGTGCTTGGGCTGGAGCAATTTAAGGATGGATGACCTACTAGGAAGTCATTTCCAGTACCGTGTGAGTGAGGACAAAACATGGGGAAAGATCACGTGGTGATTTGCAGGGTCAGTAAACAAGTCTTTCTAGCCTTCCAAACTAACGCACCGACCGTCGGACAGGGATGGGCCCATGGACCGAGAGTGGGCGTGGGGTCATTAGGAGATGAGAATTTCTCCAGAAGGGATGATGATTTCCCTTATATGTTAGGATGGGTGACCTACTGGAAAGTCATTTCCAATACCGTGTGAGTAAGGACAAAACACAGGGAAAGATTACGTGGTGATTTGCAGGGTCAGTAAACAAGTCTTTCTAGCCTCCCGGACTAACGCACCGACCGTCGAACAGGGATGGGCCCACAGACCGAGAGTGGGATTAGGGCCATTGGGAGATGAGGATTTCTCCAAAAAGGATGAGGATTTTCCTTGTATGTTAGGGAGTGAGGATTTTCCCTGCATACCGATAGCTCGACGGCGGTCCGAGCTTTACAAAAAAATCAAGTGATTAAAAAAATTTAGAAATAAATTTTGGCAGAATGAAATTTAGAACACTTTTTATATCAAATATATTATTACTTAAGTTTATAGTAAAGACCTAACAAACTTTTAAAAGATGTTTTATCCCAAATTTATAAAACAATATACGATATTCCCTTCATAGACTATGACTTTAATATTTTAGGGTTCGAAAAGTCTTGTTCGTGTGATGCGTGTCCTGAACGGAGTTGTCTGTGCTTCCTCTAGTACACGATCTATCTTTGGCGCCTTACTCGTTGCCTTGCGCATTTTTGATCGAACAACTTTCAAATTAGCAGCTGCTCGATCCATCTCAGTTCATATGGCGATCATCTTCTCCTTCTGAGCTCGGATTTTCGCTCTTCCCTCGTCTTCGAACTGAGTTTGTTGTGCCCAGACATTGTTTTCTTCCTCCTTTATCAGATCTTGAACATGTGGGTTCAACGCTCATAACGTTGTCCGTGTTACGCTCCCTGACAGGGTTATCTTCGTTTACGTTGATTACGAATCGGATCCGATTCCGATCTGTGTATCTCTGAGTTCTCTTCGATTGTTACACCCGTGGAACGCAACGAAGGTAATTCTCCACGGGTTCTCGGTGCGTTGAGGGGTGTCAAGAAGTCAAGGGCGGTTAGGCGTAGTTATCCGATTGATCTCCTTACTCGACCTAGGTCTGAACCTCCTGCTTAAGTTTGGCTTGTCGTCACTAGGGTTTCGACCTTATCTTTTATGGATGTGTTCTGCTTGCCGTGCTCCTCCATCTTCTTGAGTAACGCTTCCAGCATCGCTTTCATCTGGGAAAGGGTTTCCGTAATTGCCTTCGCGGTTACTAGTGTTGATGTGTCATTTGCTCCAGATCCATCGCTTCTGGCATCCTTCGGAACGTAGATTGTCCAGCTATCATGATTCGGATTGGTTTTATGGTGGTTTTACGTGTAAGAAATTTTCAGTTTCTCTTAGACGGCGCCAAATTGGGAAGTCGAAACTAGCACAATCAATACTTGTTGAGACTTTTAGAGGGAACTGAACTTCTAGGTCAAAACCACAACAAAGAGATTAAGAGATTCTAACCCTTTCTCAATGATGTACATGAGTATATGCACTAATCTAAGTCGGTCGAGCTAATTCTAAACCAATAAAGCAGAAGATCCTAATTTCCTGAGATTTCCATTTTGCTATCTTGTTTTAGACTTATCTCCCAGAAGATTTAGGAAATCTTCCTAAATCGTCAAGAGTTACTTTCGCCAAAGTCGATCAGCTTCATGGACCCTCGTCTTGAGCTTGCCTTAGGCAAATACTTGTTATTTTAGCCCGAATGTGTTTGTCTTCGACCCAGTCTTCTCCTTTCACACAGTTTGACACAATGTCTTGGGCAGCTCTTCTCTTCGGCAAGACTGTGTCTTCGGCAGCTCTTGTATTTGGCAAGACTATGTCTTCGGTAGGACTGTGCTACCGGCAGGACAGTGTCATTGGCAGAACAATGCCTTCGGCAGAACAGTGCCTTCGGCAAGCCAGGGCCTTCTGCAGAACTGTGCCATCGGCAGGACTGTGCCATCGGTAGGACGGTGCCATCGGCAAGACAATGCCTTCGGCATGACAGTGCCATCGGCAGGACTGTGCCTTTGGCAGCATGTTAACAACACACTCATCTTCAGCATGATTACGTCTTCGTCATCGTGCCGAAGGAAGGTCTATGCTGCAACTATGTCCGAGCCGCATCTCATGCCGAAGGGGAAACTATGCCGCATCCTGAGTGCTGAAGAGAACAACGACGCGTCCCGTGCTGTGTCAAAGGGACTGCGTCCCGTGTCAAAGAGGATCATGTTGGACCGCATCCCATGACGAAAAGGATCGTGTCGTGCCACGTCTTATGCCGAAGAGGATCGTACCGGGACATGACCTGTGCCGGGCTGCGTCCCATGCCAAAGACGATCGTGCTGAAGAGGAAGGTGCCAGGTCGCATCTTGTGCTAAAAGGGAGTACGCCGTGTCATGTCATGTGCTGAAGGGAAGTGTGCATATGTCACTTCGGCCATATTGACAGGTCTCCACGATAATTAATGTAACTTTCTCACTATTGATCCAAATAACTTCAAACTTCTTTAAGAAGATATCTGACTCGATTATCTATCTTGTATCTAAATTTTAGCTTGTTTGGTTTGAAGGTAGAGTCATGCCGATGCCATCTCTTCTGTACTTTGGCCAAATTAACATGTCTTTAGTTAATCTGGTATATCTTGCCAGCCACAACTCCGAATGATATATTCCAACTCCATTGGAAAGTTAACTCAAATATATTTCTCGCGGCTTTGGTTTAACAGCTTCGGCATCTCATCGTCCTAGTGACTTCAGCATGGTGGCATCGGCCAGATTGACACACCTTAGGTGTAACGTCTCCGATCCGCGATAGGATCGGTAAGACGAACCATGGTCGGCAATATGGAATAACTCGATGAGAAATCAAAGGGGAATCCATTCAATGGTCCTAAAAATGGCTAAGTCCAGTTGTGGCAAGGACTTGGCCAAGATAATGAGCTCTAAAGGGGAATTTGAGTTGAAACCAGCTGAACGGCCGAGCTAGGTCAGCTAGACCAGCTGGCGGGTAGCTCGACCAACTGGCGGGTAGCTCGACCAGCTGTAGCTCGACCTAGCGCAAGGCACAACCTTTCGCGAGAAAAATCTATAAATAGGCGGCCTTGGAGCGGATTTCTGCCCACGCTCACTTGGAAAATTTTCCCAGAAAAACCTAAGAAGAGACCGAGAGGAAAGAAAAGATTGGAGTCGTGGCACAAATCAGTGAAGGCCTAGCACGCTTCGGAGTGGGTTGCGGTGACTAGGCAGTTTGTGGAATCAATCGAGAAGTCGAAGGAAGGAAACTTGGCCGTCTAGAGGGATAATCGCCTTCGAACGTGCCGTCTCCAGACCGCGTGGCTAAGGTGAGTGTGGACTGTGGCTCTATGTCCGGATCCGAAACTACCGGTGATTCGGTTAAATCTACGGATTTGGCTAAGTCTTTCTGTGTGATCGACTTGAGCATTTCGGAGATATTTCATGATTTTTACTTAGATTCCTTGCCGCTGGTATTATCATTAGGTTGCTCACTTGGGCGGATCTAGGACTCAGGCTTAAAGGCAACCGTGGTCGACAAGTGACTTAGGGATTCTTTTGGATTCGTTAAGACTCAACCGAACTGGAAGCGGTTAACCTTGGCCTGACCTCGGATTTGTCTAAGTGATTAGACTTGCATAATCTAGGCAGCATGGGCATTCGCATATTAAAACTAGTGTGACGGCAGTCCGCGTCACTAAGCAAACCTTAGGTTACTTATTCCTCACTGTTTCAGGTAAAGATGGGGATCATGGGAATGATTTGGCTTAGACGCGTGAAGACTCATTGCCGGAAAGATGGGTGGTGTTGGTCAGGATAGTGCTAGGATTGAACATTGTAATAGCCTAAGTAGCAAACTGATCAATGTATCGAATCCTATTATTATCTAATAAAGATCTGGATTATTTGCTTGACTCTATGTTTATGTTGACTCTATATAATGTATCCAAGAATTGAACCTCGAAAACGAATTGTTTAAGGAATGGATCCTAAAATGGACTGAAAGGCTCATGTCACTTAGTGATCCGAGTGGGAACAACCACCGCGGACTTAGAGTCCAGGTTTGGGTGTTTCAAGTTAATATCAGAGCATGCTTGCTCATAGGACAAGTAGTGTCGGGCATGGGAACACCACTCATCGGCTACCGAGTCTCGCGCAGAAACTGTTTGTGTTACCTTGCAGGAAAAACAGAAGTTACTATGTTCTAACTAACGTATCTTGCAGATGGGTAAAACAAAGATAGGAAAAAGTAAGAAAAGTAAGGGAGTCGGACCGAGTATGGCTATTCCAGACCTCGTCGGACCTGATACTATTGCAAACACGGGTGGTGGATCCAGAGATCCGGGTCAGAGATAATCGGGAAGAGATGGCCGAGACCTCGATTGTGGCGAGTCCATCGGCCGCGGGTAAAAGAGAATGATGGGACTGGGATTGAGAATCCAGCCGCGGTTCCTTCTGCGGAAGAGATGTGGAAAACACTCCACCAAATGATGACACAGCTGACAGCCATAGCTAAGGCTTTGGAACCGGCAGGGAACCCACGGTCGTTCCACCACAAATCCTATCCACGATTCCAATCGGGGTAAACCCCGTTAGGGAGACTCTAGAAGTTATCGAGATAAGATCCCCGGAACCTAAGACTACTCGAAAAAGGTGGATTATCTGAGCTTGTTGGAACATATCTCAAGGCTCAGAACCAAGAGCTTCAAGGGTAGTGCTGATCCTATTGAGGTGGACGAGTGGCGGTGCAGGCTGGAAAGGAATTTCAGTTCCACTCGTTGCCCGGATGATTACAAAAAGGATATAGCGATCCACTTCCTGGAAGGGGATGCACACAACTGGTGGATTGCGGTCGAGAAACGCAAAGGTGATCGTGTCATCTCGTTCGCAGGATTTTGTTGCCGAGTTCAACAAAAAGTATTTCCCTTCGGAAGCTTGGGACAAGTTGGAGGCCGACTTCCTGGATTTGGTGCAAGGAAGAAGATCGGTTCGAGAGTATGAGGAGGAATTTAATCGCTTAAGGCGATATGTAGGCCGAGAACTTGAAGACGAGTCAGTCCAAGTCCGTCGTCGGTGGCTGAGTTGGTGGAAAGGGCTGCCTTGATCGAAGTGAGTTTGGAGGAGGAGAACCAGCTAAACCATGGGAAGAATCAGTCCCGACCAAGTGGGTCTAGCAAGCTGGTGGAAAAGAAATGGAAATGGGACCAAGTTAATGAAGGTGGTAAGTCATCGGGCAGACGCAATGAGTGTGGTACATGCGGTAGGAGGCACGGTGGTGAGTGTTGGAAGGCAATGGGCGCATGTGGTAGATGCGGCAGTATGGAACATGTATCCCATAACTGTTCCCGAATTGATCCAAGGCCAAAGGTTTATGGTAGTGTTAAATAGACTTGCTACCATTGTGGGAAAGTTGGGCATGTTAAGAGGGACTGCTCGAAGCTGCAAGTCGAAATGCAAGTGGGACAGAAGGGAAACCGCAGAAGAACGGAGCATCCGCCGCAAGCCAAGAGGCAGGTAGAAGCACCGCACATTTATGAGTTATCTAAGGAAGTTGGCGAAGCCGGCAACTTCACCTCGATCACTGGTATGTTACTTAACCCAATCGTTCCAATTTGGCATGTAGTATTGCATCATGCATAAACGGTTAGGTACTTAGCATTCAAGGTGAATGTATATGGACCTTAGACATTAGTGGTGTTGCGACACAAGCAATGTTTGATACGGGTGCATCACATAGTTTTGTGAGCCCCGATATGATCGAAAAGGGGATGTTCCAAATGGAACCAAAGAGTCCTCATGGCATAGTGAATGCGGCCGGTGGTCAGGTCATGCATTCTTTGGGCACGGTCCGAGATATTCCAGTGAGTATTGCAGGCCTAACCATGCTGGTCGATCTAGTGATTATCCAACTTAAGAATCACGAGGTGATCTTGGGCATGGATTGGCTCGGTAAGTACAAGGCAACACTGGATTGCCATCGTGGAAGAGTGCGGTTTAAAAAGGAAGGAAAACATGTTGAATTCCAAGGGATATGATCCATTTCAGGGAGCTTAGTGGTCTCAACAATCCAGGCAGAACGGATGCTTGAGAAAGGATGCGAGGCATACTTAGCCACTATCTCCACGACTGAAGTTGGGAAGGGTGTGGAGATAAAAGGGATCCCGGTGGTAAGGGATTTTGCGGATATGTTCCAGTCCTGATCAGGTTTGCCGCATGATCGGCCCGATACATTCACAATTGAACTTGAACCCAGAACGGCTCCACTCTCCAAGGCACCATATCGAATGGCTCCGGCGGAGATGGTCGAGCTTAAGAAGCAACTAGAAGAGTTGCTGGAAAAAGGATTCATCAGGCCGAGTAGCTCACCGTGGGGAGCACCAGTGCTGTTTGTAAAGAAAGGATGTAAACTTTAGGCTTTGCATCGACTACCGGGGACTGAATAGGGTTACGCTGAAGAATAAGTACCCACTACCTCGGATAGATGAGTTACTGGACCAGCTTAAGGGAGCAACATGGTTCTCGAAGATAGACTTGGTTTTGGGTTACCATCAAATCCCGATAGATCCAGTGGATGTTTGGAAGACTGATTCCAGACTAGGTGTGGCCACTATGAGTTTATGGTGATGTCGTTCGGGTTGACTAACGCCCCGACAGCGTTTATGAAAATGATGAATGGGATCTTCCATGATTGTTTAGATGAGTTTGTTATCATATTCATTGATGATATACTTGTCTATTCAAAAGATCGGAGGACGTATTAAGGTCACTTACGAATAGTGATGGAACGGTTAAGGGAACAAAGGCTCTACGCAAAGCTAAGCAAGTTTAGCTTTTGGCAGCGGAGTATTGGGTTCCTTGGGCACATTGTGTCGGACCAAGGCGTCTCGGTGGGTCCAGAAAAGATACGAGCCATCAAGGATTGGCCAAGGCCGAAGAACGCAACCGAGATAAGAAGTTTCCTTGGGTTAGTCGGGTACTATAGGCGATTCGTTAATGGGTTTGTGAGTCTGGCCCAAGCAATGACTCGGCTAACGGGGAAGGATGTGAAATTCGCATGGTCAGAGGACTGTGAGAAGAGTTTCTCCGGGTTGAAAGACATGCTAATGAGCGCACCAGTCCTGGCCCTACTAGAACCCGACGAGTCCTATACGGTGTATACAGATGCATCGATAACAGGATTAGGGTGTGTTATGATGCAGCAAGGCAAGGTGATTGCGTATGGTTCCCGGCAATTACGGAAACACGAAGAGAATTATCCAAATCATGATCTGGAAATGGCAGCGGTGGTGTTTGCACTTAAGATCTGGCGATCATACTTATATGGGGCTAGGGTGCTGATATTCACCGACCATAATAGTTTAAAATACCTCTTCACACAGCCGGAATTGAACCTAAGGTAGCGAAGGTGGATGGAATTTGTCGTTGACTATGACTTGGATATTGCTTACCACCTGGGAAAGGCAAATTTGGTCGCGGATGCCTTAAGTAAAAGGCGGTCGAGGCAGCAGCGGGGAAAGACGCGGAAATGTTGGTTCATATGATCGGTACGCTGCATCTTAATGCCTTGTCTCAAGATCTAGAGCCTTTAGGCTTGGGTGCGGCAGATCAAGTGGATTTGTTAACCCGAATTCGGATTGCTCAAGAGCAAGATGAGAATCTGCATAAGGTGGTGCAAAACGACAAGACCGAGTACCAGACTTCGAACAATGGAACGATCGTGGTCAATGGACGGGTCAGCGTGCCGAATGACAAAGGTCTCAAGGAAGAAATACTTAGAGAAGCACACCAATCTAAGTTTGCGATCCACCCGGGGCTCACTAAAATGTACCGCGACCTGAAAACGTACTATCATTGGGTCGGCATGAAGAGAGACGTTGCTGAGTGGTTTCAAAATGTCAAACATATTAGTTGGTCAAGGCAGAGCACCAAGTCCCGAGTGGATTGTTGCATAACCTGCCTATCCTAGAATGGAAGTGGGATCATGTTACGATGGATTTCGTAACTAAGTTACCAAGGACAATGAATAAGAAAGATGCAGCTGGGTAGTGGTGGACAGACTGACAAATCAGCACACTTCATCACGATCAAGAAAACTGATGGGGCTGACAACAACCCGATCCGTATTTATTTTTTTAAACAATTAACATTGGACTCGAATTAGCATTCTCATAAATACTAACTCTCAACGTCCAATCAACATCAACATTCACTCAACAACAACCAGCGGAAATAAACTCAATTAAACCAACAAATCATTCCACAAATCCCATAATTCATTGAATAAACATAACCAATTCAACTCGATTCATAAATCAACTTATCAATTCTAAGTTCACAACCAGAACCAACAATTTAACAGTTCTAACAATAACATATAGCCAATCAACCGAGACACTAGATCATCTCCTCTTCCTCACCCTGATTCCACGATCACATTTTTCTCTTTACCTGCATCACTTAGCAAAAAAAGATGTCTGAGTATTATCACAAATACTCAGTGAGACGATTATCTCATCTACAGGCTATACACAGAGGCATAAGAAAGAGATACAATACCAGGATGAACAATCAATAATACATACACGAAACAATCAGACGCGAATCAGCAGAAAGACCCTGCATAAAACTCAACAATACAACACGAATCCAACCAAACAAACACAAACAACGCATTCTATCCAATTCTTCACCCAAATAAGCCTATGGTCACGCACTCACCTTAGCCTATCAATTACCTCATACCTTAACCTTTGGCAACGCTCCTCTGACTTCTGGGTCTTAGCCTGATGAACACTCGGAATCATGATCGGAAATATGATATGGAGTCATAAGACCGAGACCTTTACAACGCTATATAGATCGCCTCCTAATTCCTTCTGGTTCGACAGAAAAACTCCCACGAAGTGGACTGATTGCAGATCTAATTCTGCAATAATCTCTCTCGGAAAAACAACCATAACTCTCATAATACTAATCCAATTAACAAACCGATTTCACCCAAAACTAGATATGAGAGTGGAGAACTTACCCTAGAAGTTTCACTCCAATCTGACCTAATTAGTCTGTCCTTTCCTCTATTATTCAAGAACGGCCACAACAGTCATCATCTCTTTTATATACACAGCGGTTCATCTCCTTCTCCTTTTCTCTCTTCTTTCAATTTCTCAACCTTTTCACGTTATCTCTGCACAAAACAGTGGCTGTTCCCTTTTAAACACGAGCCCTAGGTTCTTTTAACCCAAATCAGCCAAACCGGCGATTAAATCGAACCAACCACTTCAAATCAACCTTCCAAAATTCTCAATTTTAGTTCACATGCGTTACAATTCTCTCCCACTAACCAAGATTCATCCTCAAATCTCGCGAGACCGTTCACTACGGTCTCAACCACCTGGCTCACTCAACCAACAACACTCGAGATCAACATCTCGAAACATAAAACACCATCTCACTAAGGTTAACACTCCCCTCCAAAACCCGATCAGATTCGCCCGAAAACATCAACAATGCGACGTTCCCTGATCTGGATGAGGTCTGCCCGATTGATCGCGCAACAATCAAACAAGAACATGCACAACCAACAGTAGACCCAGAATTGGATCAATCAATCGCGCAACAATCAAACAAGAACATGCACGACCAAAGACGCTACATCTGTTACCAGGGCCTTTTGAACCGAGGTTCCAAATGCAATATCAACCCTAGACTTGACGCCCACATACACAGCCCTATCAACACTCCTGACTCACCCGGCCAACACCACCTAAGATTACTCTCGATCCCCGAGGCTCATCTAGTCTCATACTTACGACCACGCTCAGACGCTACTGCTCATAACTCTTACTCATAACTCATACACATATACACCATACCTACTCGCAGGATCGTCACCCCTTGAGCTACGGTATGCAGGGAACCCGCTATCCCCTGGAGAGACCCACTATCCCTCAAAGTACATGTAGGGAACCCACCGTCCCCCAGAGAGAACCACCATCTCTCGAGTATATGCAGAGAACCCACTATCCCCTGGAGACACCCACTATCCCTCAAGTATGCAGGAAACCCACCATCCCCTGGAGGAATACTCTGCAACGTGCATCATAAGCACATGTCGACCAACAATCGCCTCCGTGGTTCACCATGACATTCCCTCACCCGAAATATCATCATATCTGTGACCCCTCACTAGGCCACCCGAAACAACCCAACCACCGTGGGTGTTTCCCAGAGTCCCTGGAAAAGATAGTTCTAACTCACATAAAACTTATTTTCCAGAATCCCCCTAGGAAATAGACGGATCCTAACTCACATAAGACCTCTATTTCCTAGCGTCATCTAGAGAACGGACAAATTCTAACTCTCATAAAACTATCATTCCTAGATACTCCTAGAATATTGGACAAGCTCTAACTCACATAGAACTTCCATTTCTAGCCATCACATTCACACATGACCCCACTAGTCATGAAACATAAGAACCCACATCTTATAACACATTTAATAAGGAACCACTAATCTTATTAAATCTCCAAAATGTAAGTCGTTACAACACTAAACGAAATACATAACAAAATATAGCAACAAGCTATCACGAAACTAGAAACCATAAAAGAAAGACAACTCAAGCCACCACTTGGTTCTCGAACCACTTCGAGAACTTTATCTTCATCTTAGCTTCCGGTACCTGAGTCTCCTCCTCGACACTGTCACAGTCCCACACGACTCTCACCAACAGTATCCTCTTCCGGCGCATAACCTTGACTCTCCTCTCGAGAATCCTCACAGGCCTCGCCTCCAACGTCATGTTGGCCTGAAGATCCTTCCGAATCCTAGCCAACACCTCCTCAGACTCATGTAGACACTTTTGCAGCATCAAAACATGGAAGACCTTATGAAAGGCCTTCATACTCTGAGGTAACTCCAACCGATAAGCTACTGGTCCAACCCGTTCGACAACCTTGAACGGACCCATAAACCTCGGACTTAGCTTATTCTCCAAAATGGATCTGTTAGGACCCCTCAACTTCGCTGCTTTAAGATACACCAGATCTCCCAGCTCAAACTCCAGCTCTTTCCTCTTCTTATCGGCATAACTCTTCTACCGATCCTGAGCCTCCTTCATGTTCAGCCTCAAAACACGGATCTTCTCCGTCGTCTCCTGAACAAAATCTGTACCAAACATGCTCCTCAGCATAATGGTGTCCGACATGGCCTCCCATACAGAGCCTCATATGGAATCATCCCAATACTCGCCTAATAGTTGTTGTTATAAGCAAGCTCTACCAGGTTCAGATGATCCGCCCAATGACCACCATAATCCGGCACACACATCCTCAGCAAATCCTCCAGTGTCTAAATCATCCTCTCAGACTACCTATCCGTCTGAGGATGATACGCCGTACTCATATGCATCTTAGTGCCCACCTCTGCCTGAAATGCCCTCTAGAACTCGGAAGTAAACCTCGGATCCCTGTCTGATACAATACTCCCTGACACCCTGTGCAGCCTCACAATCTCGCGCACATACTTCTTGGCCAACACTGCCGCTCCATCGGTCTTCTTGATGGCAAGAAAATGTGCTGACTTGGTCAGACGATCCACAATCACCCAAATAGCATCACAGGTCCGCGACACCGACAACCCTGTCACAAAATACATGGTAATCATGTCCCATTTCCACTCCGGAATAGGCAACTTTGCAACAAACCACTCGGAACCTGATGCTCAGCCTTCACTAGCTGACACACGTTGCATACTGCAACCCAGTTAGCCACATCCTTTTTCATCCCGATCCAGTGATAATACCGTTTCAGATCCCGGTACATCTTAGTCACTCCTGGATGAACAGGCAATATGCCCGGATGAGCCTCTCTCAGAATCTCTTGTCGCAGATCCTTATCCTTGGGTACAAAGACCCACCCATTCACAAGTAGCATCCCGCTCGCCGAGACCTGATACTCAGAACCAACCACCCTATAAGCATCAACCAAAACATGATCCTTCTCCTGAGCTGCTCGAATTCTGCTAAGCAAATCTACCTGATTACTTGCCTCTAATCCCAACGGCTCCTTTGAGATAACACACAACCTCAAGGTGCTAATCTCTCATCAGATCCTCCATATCCCGCTCCTGAGCCGAAGTAACCCTCTTCCCACTCAATGCATTCTATACACCACATAAGGTTCGCCTGAATCAGGCAACGTAACACTGGTGTACTCGTCAACATCTCCTTCAGCTTCCCGAAACTCTCCTCGTAAGCTGAAGACCACACACAAAAGAAACATCCTTCCCTATCCATTTCGTCATCGACTGCGCCATACTCGCAAATCCCTTGACGAAACTCCTGTAATAACCCGCCAAACCGAGAAAACTCCTAATCTTAGTGGCATTCCTCGGTCTAGGCCACCATCTGATAGCCTCAATCCTCACCGTATCCATGGACACTCCATCTGCATAAACCACATGACCAAGAAAACCCATCTCTCGCTGCCAAAAACTGCACTTGCTCAACTTTGAATACAGCTTCGGTTCCCGCAACTTCTCCAGAACCTTCCTCGATCAGCTGCTCAACTTGAATCGCTAAAATCACGAGACTCCCGGAAGTCGGTCTCACTCCCTGATACACCAACCTCCCCGACTCTCACTTGAACACAACTCATCCCGATGACAATCCAGATGCACCCTGTACCGATCCAGCCAATCCATCCCTAGAATAACATCATACAACTCCACCGGACTGATAATCAAATCTGCTGGCATTAACTCTCCTGCCCCCTGAATATCCACACCTCGAGCCTGCCCGAAGTAGCCAAAGACTACCCTCTAGCAACCTTAGCTACTCCCAGCTGCTCACCGGAATCGCTCCGGATTCCACTGCTCTCCGCACACTCCGGAATAATGAAACAATTCGTCGCTCCAGAATCAACTAAAACATGGGACTCACAAACGCCCATCAACAAGGTCCCTGCACAAATCCCATGTGATTAACAACCCTAATGTTCTATCACATAACGTATCTGAGTATCCCAAGCATCTTCTTTCTTAGGACAGCTCGCCAATCCGTGATTCATGCTTCCACACCTGAAGCATCTCCGACCACTCTAACTTGACCCTGAAGTGCTCTCCCACTTAATCTTCTATTCTTGCGCAGGCTTGCTGCCCTTCCTCAGACCCTCCTGCTGCTGCGACCTCATCTGCTGAATAAGTGGACTATCCACCACAGCCTACTTCCTCAGGTCCTCCTCGATCGCTGCAACAGTCTTGACCAACCCCGCCCTCATGGCGAACTTGCTCGCTCTACCGCGAGTCGTCAAAACATCTCAAAGTCCTCTCAAGAACCTCTTCACTTGGGCCAACTCGCCCTCCATGCCACTACCCACATGCACCAGAAGTCTGCTAAACCCAGCATAGAACTCCTGAACCGACCGGTCACCTTGAATCAACTCCCAAAAACCTTGACTCCAACCGATCCACCGCCCTTTGCGGAAGGACTTTGCGTTAAACTCTGCCAAAAAGTCATCCCAGGCCATCTCCTCCTGCACTCTCTTGGCCACCACACCTCTCCACCAAAGATGTGCATCACCATCAAGGTAATGAACTGCCAGATCACCCGGTATCCCTCTGGACACCCAAGAGATCGGAAATTACGCTCTAATCTCCTCCGCCACTCATCGGCCTCCTCAGTCTTGGCACCGCTCGAGAAAAACCCAGTACCAATCCTCTGCATCTGCTCCATCATCCTCAGGTAGGATAGAAGCTCCTCAACAACCACAGCCCTCTACTGCACACCAGCCACTCCCGGCTGAACACCAGCCACACCCGGCTGCACGCCAGCCATACCCGGCTGCACTCCCGGAGCCTGTCCCTGAGCTGGCATCCCTCTTGGTAACCGCTCCAAGATCAACTATAGCAAACTCGTCAGACGATCATCTCGGTCCTGGGCTAACCCCGCGATAGCACCCGCCGCAACACTAGTCATACCGGGACCCTCACTAGTTCCACCTGTCCTCACACTAGCACTCACACTAGCCAAACCCACGGACCTCTCCTGAAACGTCTGCGAATCTGTCACCTGCTCCCTCGTGGAACCCTGGGCCACACACACGGCAGTAGACTCACTCACAAGTCCCTGCCCGCACACACGTCCACGACCACCACGGCCTCCACAATTACTACGGCTTCTATCTCTAGCAACTCTAGTCATCTCTCTTTGCACTATCCACAGCAGAAACTCTAGTACCTCTAACCATTTCTCTTCACTACCAGAAGCAGAAACTAAAAATACTAGAAAGCTAGAAAAGTCAAACAACACTTACTGTGGAATTTCATTGAAGGCTCGAAGAAGATGATCTAGGACTCCAAACCCACACAACAATTGATTAACTACTCATAATCGATCAATAAACAATTCACGCAATAATTGACTAATTCACATAATTAATTACGTTGTCCGGTCTTAAAACCGTAAGGGCTCTGATACCAAACTTAAACAACCCGACCCTTTTTTTTTAACAATTAACATTGGACTCGAATTAGCATTCTCATAAATACTAACTATCAACGTCCAATCAACATCAACATTCAATCAACAACAACCAGCGGAAAAAAACTCAATTAAACCAACAAATCATTCCACAAATCCCATAATTCATTGAATCAACATAACCAATTCAACTCGATTCATAAATCAACTTATCAATTCTAAGTTCACAATCAGAACCAACAACTTAACAGTTCTAACAATAACATAAAGCTAATCAACCGAGACACTAGACCATCTCCTCTTCCTCGCTCTGATTCCACGATCACATTTTTCTCTTTACCTGCACCACATGGCAAAAAGAGATGCGTGAATATTATCACAAATACAGACGGTCATCCCATCTATAGGCTATACATAAGAAAGAGATACAATACCAGGATGAACAATCAACAATACATACACGAAACAATCAGACGCGAATCAGCAGACAGACCCTGCGTAAAAACTCAACAATACAACACGAATCCAACCAAACAAACACAAACAACGCATTCCATCCAATTCTTCACCCATATAAGCCTATGGTCATGCACTCACCTTAGCCTATCAATTGCCTCATACCTCAACCTCTGGCAACGCTCCTCTGACTTCTAGGCCTTATCCTGATGAACACTCAGAATCATGATCGGAAATATGATCTGGAATCGTGAGACCAAGACCTTTCCAAAGCTATATAGATCACCTCCTACTTCCTTCTGGTTCGACAGGAAAACTCCCACGAAGTGGAGTGATTGCAGATCCAATTCTGCACGAATCTCTCTCGGAAAAACAACCATAACTCTCAGAATACTAATCCAATTAACAAACCGATTTCGCCCAAAGCTAGATATGAGAGTGGAGAACTTACCCTAGAAGTTTCACTCCAATCCGACCTAATTAGCTTATCATTTCCTCTATTCTTCAAGAACGGCCAGAACAGTCAACATCTTCTTTATAGACACGGCGGTTCATCTCCTTCTCCTTTTCTCTCCTCTTCCAATTTCTCAGCCTTTTCACGTTATCTCTGCACAAAACAAAGGCTGCTCCCTTTTAAACATGAGCCCTAGGGTTCTCTTAACCCAAACCAGCCAAACCGGCGATTAAATCGAACCAACCGGTTTAAATCAACCTTCCAAAATTCTCAATTTTGGTTCACGGGCGTTACAAATCGGACCAGGCATAGTGGAAGAAACCAATGATCAAGCTTCTAAGGGTTAAGATAAAGGAAGCACAAGATAGGCAGAAAAGCTACGAGGACAAACGTCGGAAAAACCTCGAATTTGCTGTGGATGATCTAGTCTACTTGAAGGCAATCACGTTCAAAGGAAGGGCAAGGACCTCACGTAGAGGGAAATTGGATCCAAGGTATTTTGGGCCGTTTAAGATTGTGGAAAGAGTCAGGGCAGTCGCTTACAAGTTGGACTTACCGGCTGCGATGGTTGCTTTCCATAACGTCTTCCATGTATCACAACTAAGAAAGTGTTTGACGGAGGACGTGGTGATGCCTGAGTTGCCTTCGGATCTAGAGGAAAATCTCACCATAGAGGCAAGGCCCGTTTGAATCATCAATCGAATGGAAAAGGCAACAAGGAGAAAAGTAATTCAAATGATCAAGGTTATTTGGAATTGCAATGAAACGAAAGATTCAACATGGGAAACCGAGGCCAAAATGAAGCCGGATTTTCCTAAGTGGTTTGCGGAATAACTTGTTATGGATTCAGATTCAAGGACGAATCCACTTCAAGTGGGGGAGACTTGTAACGTCTTCGAT
Source organism: Arabis hirsuta (assembly GCA_964056655.1). Classification (NCBI taxonomy): domain Eukaryota; kingdom Viridiplantae; phylum Streptophyta; class Magnoliopsida; order Brassicales; family Brassicaceae; genus Arabis; species Arabis hirsuta. The sequence continues at coordinate 19,710,184 of OZ053302.1, read as the reverse complement.
CCGCGATAGGATCGGCAAGACGGACCATGGTCGGCAATGTGGAATAACTCAATGATAAATCAAAGGGGAATCCATTCCATGGTCCTAAAAATGGCTAAGTCCAGTTGTGGCAAGGACTTGGCTAAGATAATGAGCTCTAAAGGGGAATTTGAGCTGACACTAGCTGAACGGTCGAGCTAGGTCAGCTCGACCAGCTGACAGGTAGCTCGACCTAGCTAGAATGAGTGATCGGTAGTTGAGGCAGTTGGGTGGTGCCTCTGGGTACCGCACGTGTCCAGCATGTGGAAACGATTACGGGTGGTTAGGCGGTTATTGGCGAATGGTTACAACTGCCCAAGGCACAACCGTTCGCGAGAAAAATCTATAAATAGGCGGCCTTGGAGCGGATTTCTACCCGTTCACTTGGGAAATTTTCCCAGAAAAACCTAAGAAAAGACCGAGAGGAAAGAAAAGATTGGAGTTGCGGCACGAATCAGTGAAGGTCTAGCATGCTTCAGAGTGGGTTACGGTGACTAGGCAGTTTGTGGAATCGATCGAGAAGTCGAAAGAAGGAAGCTTGGTCGTGTAGAGGAAGAATCGCCTTCGAAAGCGCCTTCTCCAGACCGCGTGGCTAAGGTGAGTGTAGACCGTGGCTCTATGTCCGGATCCAAAACTACCCGTGATTGAGTTAAGTCTACGGATTTGGCTAAGTCTTTCTGTGTGATCGAATTGAGCATTTCGAGGATATTTTATGATTTCTACTTAGATTCCTTGCCGATTGTATTATCGTTAGGTTACTCACTTGGACGGATCTAGGACCCGGGCCTAAATGCAACCGTGGTCAACGAGTGACTTAGGGATTCTTATGGATCTGCTAAGACTTGGCCGAATGATATATCATGGTTTTTACCTATTTTTGACCATGATATAAGTCCATTTTATAGAATCTTTGTGGTATTTTTCGAGTCTTTTGGAATCGTGATAGGTTAAGGGACGATTGGAGCATAATGGGAGCTTTTGGAGCATTTTAGAGCATCAAGGAAAGAAAAGTCGAAGCGGTCAACTCGGAGTCAAGTTTTGGAGCTTGCGTCGACCGACGTAACGCATCGGCGTCGATCGACGCTCTTATGTCCGAGACGAAGAGAAATTGAGCTATGAGTTTGCGTCGACCGACGCAGATTTCTAGCATCGATCGACGCACATGCATATTGAAGAATTCCCTCTTTTGCCCAAAAAGCCCAGAAGTTTGCAGAAGAAGCCCAATCCGATTTTAAGACTCTATATATAGTTTTTCTTTAGGTTTTCATGGGGGATGTTGTTTTCTATTGAGACAATTGTTTTACTCTTTTCTATTGGTAATGTTTTCATCATCTATGTCTGAGTAGATTCTTTGTTAGGTTTTGGGGATTCAAGGGATTGATGAGAAATTGCTAGGATTGATTACTGTTGGGATTTATCTTCTTGTTCTTCATCTAGATTGCTTTAACTCTGATTTTAGGGTTGATCAACTGAAATTGGAAACCCTAGGTTGCTTTAATAGATGCGAAAGTATTATTAACAACCTGACCTAATCTTAAATGAGCAAAATTATCTATTCGCAAAGAAATTTGGCTTAGTAATTTTGTGAACAATCGAACTTGAACTTAATGCGTGTCTTTATTCACTAAGTTTGCAAAGAAATTTGGAATTTAGGGATTTAGTCATAGATAATCTCTGCAACGAAAGTTGATTGGTTTTACACTTGTGTTTGAGTTCTAGAACTGTACTTAATAAAATCCTAACAGTCTTTTATCCTTGATTTCGATTCATTCCTGAGAATTATCCATAACCTAACTCTTTTGCCTCATTGATTTCAAGAACCTAAATCATCATCTGCTTACTTGTTTTGCTATTTTATTTCATTCGCACATTGTTACTTAGCCTAATTCGAATTCATCAGCCTTTTGTGTGAACCGATTCCCTGTGGATTCGACCCCTAAGTACTACAACGATCTCTTAATTTGAGAGAGTAGCTCAGGGTAAATTTGAGCATATCAAATTTTGGCGCCGTTGCCGGGGAATTGATTTCACCAAACGATTTTTGATATTAGAGTTTTGTCTAAGTTATAATTTTTGTTTACTTACTTTCGTTTTCTTTTGTTTTTGTGTGTTTCAGGTGCATGCCTAATCACCAGACCATAAGCAACAAAAATCAAGAGTTAGTGGAGCTAACCGAGCAGCGAAAAAGGCATCTAAGATGGTCAATCCTTTAGTTCTGATCAGAGGTGAAATGGGGTTCTTCAGGATTTAGAGGGTCAGAGGTACAATGCTCAGGGTCAGAAGTTAGACGAGCATGGAGTTGTGATTGTGGAGCAGCCTGAGCAACATAATCTGCAGCGCCAAGAGCCAGCAGCAACTGCTGGGCGTGGCCGTACTCTGGGAGAGTACAACAGGCCTGACAAGTTCTATGCTAACAGGGCTGCCATTCGCCCTCTAGCTTTCCAGAGGAACGATTTCGAGCTAAAGCCTACATACTTTGCTCTTGTGACTCTGCACCCTTTCCATGGTCTTCCATCCGAGCACCCCATGGATCACATAGAGAGGTTCGAGGACTTGGCATCTAGCATCAAGGCCAATGGTGTCTCAAGCGACTACCTCTACTACAAGCTTTTCCCCTATTCACTTAGTGGAGAAGCAGCCTACTGGCTGAAGCAGTTAGAGCCGGGCTCACTGACCACTTGGGAGGACACAAAGAATGATTTCCTCAACAACTTCTTTGATGAGGCAAGGTCCGAAGATCTGAGGACAAAAATCTCTATGTTCAAACAAGAACCGACTGAAGCATTCAAGGCTACTTGGGTGCGATTCAAAGCCTATCAGAGGGATTGTCCACATCACGGCTTTAGTGATGTTCAGTTACTGGGTATCTTCTTTAGAGGAGTCGACTGGCGCTATCAGATGGCGTTGGATGCTGCATATAATGGGAACTTCAACACTCGATACCCAGAAGATGCACTTGTGCTTATCGAGAACTTGGCTTCTAGCAATGTACCAAGAATGCGGACTTCGAGAGGAAGAAGCTGGGAGGCAACATGGATGGAAGCCAGATTGCTGAGGTAAAGGCCAAGATTGACTCTGTGCATAACTTTCTGGTGGGGAAGAAGTTAGTTCAGTTTGCTCAAGAGGTGGAAACTTTCTGTCCAAGAAAAGAGCAGGATGAAGAAAACGTCAACTACATCAGTGAGAATGGTTTTCAGGGTCAGAGGTTTGGTAATTAGCAGGGTAACAGAGGCTTCAATGGAAACCAGAGAAGCACGTTCACTGGGAATTTGGGTTCACCTAGATACGCTCCTAAGCCGCAGTTTCAGACGACTGAGTATCAGAAGCCTTTCCAGAGCAACTACACTAGGAACTATGGTTCATCTTCTTACCAGGAACCTCCTGCTAAATCAGTGGATAGCGAGATGAAGTCTATGCTAGAGCAAATCTTGGAGGGTCAATAGAAGATGACTGTTAACTTTAACGGGAAGATGGATGCCATGTACACTGATTCAATGGGAAAATCGAGCAGCTAAACATTCATGTGAAGAAGTTGGATCAAAAGTAGCTCAAACGGCGGAGTCGGTAAAGAGACAAGAGGGTTTTTTTCCTAGCAAGACTAACACAAACCCAAGACTACATGTCAATGCGAGCACTTTGGGGAGTAAGAAAGAGGTGTTTCGAGCTTGTGCGAAGGGTCTAGAAGAGGACGAGATCGTGGACCTTGAAGAAATCTCAAACTTGGAGATTACAGAATCTGCGTCGACCGACACGTCAGGTATGTGTCGATCGACACACCCCTTAGAAATCGTGAATACGAAATCTGCTGGAGCTGCGTCGATCGACGCAAATGACCTGTGTCGATCGACGCACGTCAACAATCTCGGTAAGGGTGTCTACGCAATCGAACTTGCGTCGACCAAGCTCGACACACAGCTCGACGCAGGATCGACATATCTACATCGATCGACGCAACCTACTAGTGTCGATCGACGCGAGACCCAGGAGAGGCCAATTTCGTTGCAGACTTCGGTTAATGCAGAGGAAAAGGTCTACAAGCCTAGCGTACCACACCCATTAGCTATGCGAGCCAAAGCACCAGAGGAGAAAGGGAGGCATGCTCAACCACCGCTGAGGAAAGTTAAAAAAATTGATGATCCAGGGATGTTCGTTGTTCCTTGCTCAATCAGCGGTGTGAAATTACATAATTCTCTCTGTGACACTGGAGCTAATGTAAATGTTATGTCCGAGACTATGGCAAAAAGGCTAGGGATTCTAGATCTACAACCTTTGAGGTTGTCCATCTTGCTTGCTGACGGTTCCCCTACCACTTCGAAAGGGTTCATTCCTGACTTGTTGCTTCAAGTAGGAGATTGTCTTGTTCCTGCCGATTTCCACGTTATGGAGTCGAAAAAGGGTAGCAATAAACCATTGGTTCTGGGAGCAGCTTTCCTTGCAACGGTGGGAGCGTTTGTGGATTTTCCCAATCAATGAATCTCCTTCACCAAGATCGACAAGAATGTCTTCTATCCTTCAGTTCTTGTCATAGAGAGTTCTTGTATGACCGTTACCAATGGAGGAAAGCCGAGTTTAGACCCTAGAAGTGATACGAAGAAGATCCCACGTGCCCCACCTTCAACTCCTATCTCTCCGCGATCTGATGGAATCACCAAACCAACAAAGTCCAAGCGCAAAAAGACCTCAAAACCTTTCTCCAAGTTCAGAATCATCATCCCTTTGGAGTTATGGGAGAAAGGAGAGGAGGTTGTCCAAGAGATGCTGGAAAACACTATGAAGCTCCTTCCTGGTGTTGTTCCTTGTAAGTCTGCAAAGGCGAACCATACAACGGATAAGGGAAACATAAGACCCCTCAAAGATCCACCAAAGGCCTGAGTCCTGACACAGTCAAGCTAAAGACTGAAAACAAGCGCTTGGTGGGAGGCAACCCACTGGTAAGTTTACTTATTTTTGTTTTATGTTTTATTTTTATCTTTTCTTTACCAACTTCAGCTTGAATAACACTGGGGACAGTGTTGTTTAAGTCTGGGGGAGGTAGTTGCTAACTTGGTGTTTGTTTTTTAGAGTCAGTCAAAACGTTTTATTGAGTCAAAATAGTCAGTTGGAAACTATGACCCTTCTCTTGGTTTAGTGGATTGTCTCTTTCAGTTGTGTGACAATTCTTCTAGGATCAATTTCAGAGTCAGACTTATGGGAAATCCTAAGGCTGGCTGGTTAACTGGAAACGTCTGTTACTTCCAGTATAATCCGCCAAGTATAATCCGTCTGGAAATGTCTTCTTTGTGATTGGTGTTCATAGGGCTTGACTCCTCATTCATACCTGATAAGTGCAACCTCTGTTGATAGTAATGGTACTCTCCTCCCTCTATAATTTATTTCATTTATAAAAAAAAAAAAAAAATGGTTGGGGTGATATGATAGTTCTTGAGTACAAGATGAGGAAATAAAATTCCAGTGAGTCAGTACTCAAGGGGTGATCACCCAGAACTCAAAAGCAGCAGTCTGAGTTCCTTAGAACGGATGTAGAGGACGAGCGATCTCCTGACCATGTCTCCTCACAAGGAACAACATTAGTGAAAGCACTGCTTTTGAGTCTCAAACATTAATAAAAGAAAAAAAAAGATAGAAAATCAAATAATTCTAGAGAGAGAAAGAGTACCAAGTGTTGTCTGGTTCACTATCATGGTATAGTATGGGAATGAGTCTAGAAGGTCTTTGGCATTGAGATCATTGAAACCCAGCAATGAAGACTAGCGGATTATGCTGTGAAGTTGTGGATGAATTCGGGAGGCTGCGAATGTCTGTGGAGAAGTACATGGTGGTCTGACTTTGGGATTGGTTCTGCATTATGTGGATTACTGGTTGAAGGGGTCGGTCCGGTGATCCAAGGGAAGGTAAGTTTCTGCGTTTTCAAACCTCTTTCACATTTTTAGTTGATGTTTTGCTTGAGGGCAAGCAAAGGCTAAGTCTGGGGGAGTTGATATATCATGGTTTTTACCTATTTTTGACCATGATATAAGTCCAATTTATAGAATCTTTGTGGTATTTTTCGAGTCTTTTGGAATCGTGATAGGTTAAGGGACGATTGGAGCATAATGGGAGCTTTTGGAGCATTTTGAAGCATCAAGGAAAGAAAAGCCGAAGCGATCAACTCGGAGTCAAGTTTTGGAGCTTGCGTCAACCGACGCAACGCATCGGCGTCGATCGACGCTCTTATGTCCGACACAAAGAGAAATTGAGCTATGAGTTTGCGTCGACCGACGCAGATTTCTAGCATCGATCGACGCACATGCATATTGAAGAATGCCCAAAAAGCCCAGAAGTTTGCAGAAGAAGCCCAATCTGATTTTAAGACTCTATATATAGTTTTTCTTTAGGTTTTCATGGGGGATGTTGTTTTCTATTGAGACAATTGTTTTACTCTTTTCTATTGATAATGTTTTCATCATCTATGTCTGAGTAGATTCCTTGTTAGGTTTTGGGGATTCAAGGGATTGATGAGAAATTGCTAGGATTGATTACTGTTGGGATTTATCTTCTTGTTCTTCATCTAGATTACTTTAACTCTGATTTTAGGATTGATCAACTGAAATTGGAAACCCTAGGTTGCTGATATGCTCAAATTTAACCCTAAGCTACTCTCTCAAATTAAGAGATCCTCGTAGTACTTAGGGATCGAATCCACAGGGAAAAGAATTACACAATCAATCTAAGTATTCGAAATATGCTAAGCTAAGTAATATAAATGTAATGCGAGAATCAAAACAAAACAAGCAAAAGATGGCGATAAGTTCTTGTTATCAATGAGACAAAAAGCTAGACGATGGGTAATTCTTCGGGTATGAATCAAAATCAAGGATAAACTACTGTCAGGGTTTGATTAGGCACCGTTCTAGAACTCAAACACGAAGGTAAAGCCAATCAACTTCCGTTGCAGAGACTATCTATGACTAGAAACCTAAATTCCAAATTCCTTTGCAAACCTAGAGAATCAAGTCAAGCATTAACATTCAAGTTCAATTGTTCACAAAATCCCTAAGCCAAATTCCTTTGCGAATAGGTGATTTTGCTCATCTAAGATTAGTTCCAGTTGATAATAACACTTCCGCGTCTATTAAACAACCTAAGATCTAGATTCTAGGTGTACAGGCTAGATCTAGCGTTGAAAACAATCTAGATGAAGAACCAGAAGATAAACCCTAACAGATTTTCAATCCTAACAATTTCTCATCAAAACCCTAGAATTCCCCACAACCTAACAAACAAACTACTCAGACATAGATGATGAAATCATAATGAAATAATAAGATTGCATAAAAGATAGAGTTAGAGATACAAAAAAAGGGGTTTGAAAACCCTGTAGAAATCTCCCTCAAAGCTCTCTCTCTCTCAAAGTCTAAGTTAAAAACAAGCTCCCTCCCATCAAAAACTAAGGGAAAACTATATATAATGTGTAAAAATCGGATTGGGCTTTTTCTGTAAACTTCTGGGCTTTTTGGGCAAAAAAAAAGAAATTCTTCAGTCTTGACATCTTCTAGCCAGACCGACATGTCTTCACTAAAACCTTCATAACTTTCGATCGCACCGTTGGAATTGCCTCAAATTTCTTTCAAATGAAAGCTAACTCGCTGCTCTAGCTTGTGTCAAAATATCAGCTCGATCCGTCGGTGAGAAGGGTTTCAACGAGTGCCAAACTTCTGACTGTTTGGAACTGTTCTTCTCGTCAAACACGTGTCGATCGACAGAGGTTGGTCATGTCGATCGACATAGACCTCTCTGGAATTTCTACTTGTGTCGGGAAGCCTCGTGTCGATCGACAGGAGTAGGTAGTGTCGATCGACACGAGCTCATCTGCTCGATTCCGACTTGATCTCTTCAGCTCCTCTTTCCTCGATGATTCAAAACATTCCAAAAGCTTCCATTAAGCTCCAATCAATCTTCAACCTACAAAGACTCTAAAAGACTCGAGAAACACCAAAAGACTCTATAAAAAGGACTTATATCATGGTTGAAAATGGGTAAAAACCATGATATATCAGTTGCTTTAATAGATGCTAAAGTATTATTAACAACTTGACCTAATCTTAAATGAGCAAAATTATCTATTCGCAAAGAAATTTGGCTTAGTAATTTTGTGAACAATCGAACTTGAACTTAATGCTTGTCTTTATTCACTAAGTTTGCAAAGAAATTTGGAATTTAGGGATTTAGTCATAGATAATCTCTGCAACGAAAGTTGATTGGTTTTACACTTGTGTTTGAGTTCTAGAACTGTACTTAATAAAATCCTAACAGTCTTTTATCCTTGATTTCGATTCATTCCTGAGAATTATCCATAACCTAACTCTTTTGCCTCATTGATTTCAAGAACCTAAATCATCATCTGCTTACTTGTTTTGCTATTTTATTTCATTCACACATTGTTACTTAGCCTAATTCGAATTCATCAGTCTTTTGTGTGAACTGATTTTCTGTGGATTCGACCCCTAAGTACTACAACGATCTCTTAATTTGAGAGAGTAGCTCAGGGTAAATTTGAGCATATCACCGAACTGGAAGCGGTTAACCTTGGCCGGATCTCGGATTAGTCTAAGTGATTAGACTTGCATAATCTAGGCAACATGGGTATTCGCATATTAAAACTAGCGTGACGGCAGTCCGCGTCACTAAGCAAACTTTGGTTACTTATTCCTCTATGTTTCAGGTAAAGATGGGGATCGTGGGAATGATTTGGCTTAGACGCGTGAAGACTCGTTGCCGGAAAGATGGGTGGTGTTGGTCCGGATAGTGCTAGGATTGAACATTGTAATAGCCTAGCCTAAGTAGCAAACTGATCAATGTATCGAATCCTATTATTATCTAATAAAGATCCGGATTATTTGCTTGACTATAACTTTATGTTGACTTTATATAATGAATCTCAGAATTGAACCTCGAAAATGAATTTTTTAAGGAATGGACCCTAAAATGGACCCTAAAATGGACTGAAAGGCTCGTGTCACTTAGTAATAGTGGGAACTACCACCGCAGACTTAGAGACCGGGTTGGGGTGTTTCACCTAGTAAATTTTGTGTATCTTGCCAACCACAATTCCAATGGCATGATTCCAAGTCCATTGGAAATCTAACTCAAATATCTTGCTCGGATGATGACTTTGGCATAATGGCTTCGGCAGCCCTTTGGCCTGGCGACTTCGGCATAGTTTTTCTTTTGCGGAAAGTCTTCTTTTTCTTACTTAGTCGCTTTTAACCATTGTTCCTAGGAGAAGAAAATCCGACCCCGACAATTGATAACTGATTTGATGATTTATTTGACTGGTTTGGTTAACTAATTTGATGGTTTATTTGAATGGTTTGGTTTCTTATTATCATGGGTTCATGTGTTTAGGAGGGTTCTACTAGTGGGTGTCCAAGTCAGCTAGAAGCATCTTAAAGTCAAATATTAGCAGGAGAGTAGAAGGAGAGTAGAAGAAGAATAGAGTAAAAGGAGAGATATGTTTGAAGTCACATCATTCTAAGAAGATAGGCAATCATGTTCTTCTTTGTAAGAAACATGTTTTTTGTGTCTTTCTTAGAATATTAGACAATCATGTTCTTCTTTGTAAGAAACATGTTTCAATCTCTTTTGTCTTTTTTTTTTGTTTTGATATCTTTAACTCTCGTCTCTTTTGGCGTCATTGCAATCTAAGTACTCTTGTTTAATAACAATATTTGTTTTGGTTCTAGTTTAATTCCATCAGATACAATGTTTTCAATATGGATTTACTTAAATCACAATAGGAAACCATAATGTTCTACTTATCAAACCCTTAAACCACAAAGGTCTCATACCAAATACCACATAACCCATACATAATCAATTTAAACTCTCTGCCATAATATGTTTAATCTCTTGTTCAAGTCGCATCACTTTGGAAGACACATTATCTATCTCATCAAACGCAGCCTCGTCAACTCACTTAAAGACATGATTATCTTTCACAAGCTAGACAACATCATACAAAGCATTGTATAAGCAAACATTGTGTAAGGTTCAGACATTGTAGCTCATCAATTTGACAGAGAAAAACAGCATTAAGAATCAAAATTACCTTCTCCTTTGCAGCATAACTACAACGATAGTATCGCCTACACGAATTATAGTCAGTTTTCGAAATATTCTCCACGATTTGTTGCCCACACCAACACTTACTCGGGACACCACAAACTTGCCCACTTAGTCTGGGACTTGAGAGGTTCCTCTCGAAGCTACAAACAAGTTGGTGAAGTTTCTCATGACTCCAACCTTCGGTTATTCTTCCTTTGCTTCAATTTCAAAATTTAGGGTTCGTATTTGAGAAAATTTAGGGAAAATCGATATTCAAAAGTTAACTTTAAATCTGGGTCGGTCGGGTTTTATTACAGGTTTGAATTTTTTTATTGAAAATTTTTAATTCGATTTAGGGTCGATTATATACATTTTTTATTTCAAAACACAATTTTAATCACAATTCGAATAGTGAACGCTATTTTTCAAATCTGTGTGGTGGATCAATTTAACTTTGGTTCTGTGTAGCTTTGTAAAGTTAACTTTGCGATTGTGTTGGATTATACAGAGGTCCAAAGTCTATGTGGCTGAAGTAAGAATCAAAACTGGGGGGGGGGGGGGTTTATAGACCGACCATCCTTAGAAAATTAATAACTTCTAAGTGTAAATCGGTGTTGGCCTCTGATGAGTCAAGATTACATACCAAGTCGTTTCATAGCTTAATTCCCTCTTGTTTAATCGGAAGCCTCCAATAAATGCATGTAGCTCCAAAACCGGTAAGTTTGAAGTCATCCAACTTGAAAACTGAATATCTCCTTACTTGAGCTAATACTTGATTGATTCCACTTTGAGGCGTTCACTAGCTGAGCTAAGAATTTAGTCCAAGTGGTTTCATGACCTGAATCGTTGTGGTTAAGCTGGAATTCATCAAACAGTGGCCATAGGTATGCATCGGCTATAGTAGTAGGATAGTCTGGAATCACCCAGTTTGTAAATTATATTTTGGATTGGTCTGAACTAATATGAATCCAATTCCACTTTGCCTTGAGTCTCTGATGAGTTAAGTTTCTAGAATAATTCGTTTTGTTGTTTAACTCCTTTTGGCTCGTTTAATATGCTCCATGAAAGACATACATGTTTTTGCTAGATCCTATATGACTTGAGCAGTCAGTTTGATACTGTTCTAGTTCAATTAATGGTCTGATGAACTCTCACAAACACTAACCTCGAATACGCCGCGCTCTGAATCAAAACCGAAGACCGAGTGAAGCCCCATCTCCTACTTGAACTTGAGCCTCTTCCACAACCAACCACCAGACTCGCTTCGCCAAAGCCAGAGATCTACTCTTCCATTCTTCTCCACCACTGAGATCGTGAAGGCAACCATTAGAATATAGATGTAAACTACCGAAAACGAGAACACTAATCGGAACCCTTTACCGTAGCGACAGCTGCCAGAGAAGCTCTTTAACTCTAGATCTGTTTTCGGTTTCTCTCTAGCTTTTTTTTTTTAGCTCTTACTTTACTCATAGAATGACAATTCCATTTTATCAATTTAAAGTAAAAAAAAATTAATTAATTAATTTTAGTTTGGACTTTGGGATGATCACAATGTTTGCGTTACTGCGGGACAAGATGCTGTTAAAACCAGGACAGACGTACACGACTGGGTTTTCAAAATCAGAAGAAAATAAAGCTCTGGACGACGAACTTGGAATAATAGCCAATTAACCACAAGACAGCGTTCCCATCGTCTGCTCATATGGCTACGTGTGGCCTCTGGACGTCGCCGTCTTTTTCTCCCCGCCGGCGGTTCTGTAGCTTTTCTTGCAGTCGCCGATCTCTCTCTCCGGTGTTCAGATTCGGTAAAGAGCGTATCTCACGAAGAGTCTCCTGCAGGTATGAGGAGAAGGAGAGGGATCGGCCTCAATCTTCGGGAATTCAGGTCTACGGCGAGATCGAGAGGTAAGCCCACTTCGGGTGGATACTAGTTTCTTCATCTTTGAGCTCACTGTGTCAAATCTCAGGTTACTGACGGAGACTGTCAAACAATCTCAAAGTAGTTCCGCTGGATCCTCTGACTGGTCAGAAGTCGAGGTGTGTATTGTGTAAATCTAATTCAAAATAATTTAGTTTCGGAAATTGCTCTCAACAATTCTCACTCTGCTGCTAGGGAGCATGGGTGATCAAACCGAGAAACTCGAAACCAAAAATGGTTGTTCATTTCATTGGTGGTATATTTGTTGGTGCAGCTCCCCAGCTTACCTATCGATTGTTTCTTGAGAGATTAGCAGAGAAGTAAGTATGTGAAACGATACTTTTTATCATCTTACAGGGTCGTATTTTTCCTTTCTTGAGGCACTTTGCTTACTTAAATTAGCTATGTATCTTGATTCTGTTCTATAGACAATTTCATAAGATAAAAGAGCAAACAATAAAGAGTGAAACTTGCAGTTGAATCTGGCCTTTCCAACTGTTGGTTGTTTCATGAATTTATGATCAGGTTGTGCTGTTTTGTGCATAAAATCATTCACCCCATCTCTTGTGCAGGGATGTCTTGGTTATCGCCACGCCCTATGCTAGTGGCTTTGACCACTTCCTTATTGCAGATGAAGTACAATTTAAGTTTGATAGATGCTGCCGATATCTACAAGAAACAGTGAGCATCTCGTAGTTATCCTGTAGAAACAAGAAATCTCTTGTTTCTTTGCTCCAAAAAAATAATAATCGGTGTTCAGAAATAGGACCGTAAGAATTGAATACTTGTGTCTTTTCTCTAAACAGGTGCATGATCTTCCATCTTTTGGGATCGGTCATTCACTGGGATCCGTCATTCACCTTCTAATTGGTAACTCGGTTTCAATGGTTGTGAATGTATAAAACTAACTAACTCAGCCTATTTACCTTTTATTGAGTTGGTTCACTAGTGCTTCAGGATCAAGGTATGCTGTGCAGCGAAGTGGGAATGTTTTTATGGCATTCAACAACAAGGTAAAGGGGTTTATCTCTCTTACCAAAGCGACACTTGTTTTTGTTGGAAAGATATTGTGTATCCCAATCCAGTGATTAAGTCAGCAAAACCTGTAAAGGTGATATCTTTTCGGAACCCCTAATTTTACAGGAAGCAAGCTTAGCTATTCCTTTGTTCTCCCCAGTTCTTGTCCCGATGGCTCAAAGGCTTGGACCACTGTTATCACAGGTAGCAACATCCCCAACTGTCCGCCTTGGGGTGAGGTTCTGATTCCTTTGCGTTGCTTTTTAAGATGTGCATCTCTTCCCAGTTGATAGTCTAATTTATTCTCTTTTTTGGTGATAATCAATTTGTCTGCTAACCCAAAAAGTTCTGTCATGAAAGCACCAACTCCTCACTCATTGTTCCCTCCTTTTGTTTTAAAATTGCAGTAAATGCTTCTTTTAATATTTCACTCATTTAAGTCGTTACGTTACGCTTTTTACTTTGTCCATCTTCTTCTTTCATTCTTTGTTGATGGTGTTCTCAAATAACTGACAAAAAATAAACTATTTGCAGGCAGAGATGACCCGAAAGCAATTAGAAACTCTTAGTCCTCCCATCATGAAGCAAATTCTACCATTATTGGAACAGCTCCCTCCCTTGTACATGGACTTGGTAAAGGGAAGAGAAGATTTTATTCCAAAACCAGAAGAAACAAGACGCCTTGTAGGTGTCAGTTATTCGACTTATGTTTCATCATGGACCCTTTTCTCGTCTTAATCACCATCTATCACACTAATCAAGAATCTTGCTAATAATGTTCAGATAAGATCTTACTATGGAATCTCTAGGAATCTGTTGATAAAGTTTGAGGATGATTCAATAGATGAAACAACAATCCTAGCTCAGGTGCTTGGCGTGGAATCATCAATAACCTCAAAGCTAGACATGTCTATCCGTACACTGCCAGGGGATCACGGCCTCCCTCTGCAACAGGTACTGAGTTCCCTTTAATGCAACTTATTTTGCAACAGATATGTGAGCCATCACTATGAACAAGAGAATTTGGAGTGTTCAATCTAAAATAACCAAATCATACCAATATGATCTTAAAAACTGAAACAAGTCTTAATTCGGTTAATGTGGTTTTTATTTTTCAGAAATCTGAAATACAGACCAAATCCGAACTGCTCCTATAAAGGAAAACTCAAACTGAAACGAAAAAATTAATATAGATTTGACTAAATAGCGTAGCCAAACAGAAACATCACAAAAGCGGTCAATAGTAGTTTTCGTTTCACTTTAGTTGCATTTTTGTAAAACTGAAACTAGAAAAACCTGAAAATTCAAATCGAACACAGATTGAACACCCCTAGTTAGAATCAATTCAGAAACCGTTGTCTTTCCTTGTTTGTGCTCTGTTAGAATTGATAATGTTGAAAGCCATTTGTATTGTTGTCTGAACAGGCTCTTCCGGATGTTCCACCAGCAATGGTAGAAGCGGTGAATAGAGGAAGTGAGTTTTTGGCGAATATTGCTGTTGGGACCCCATGGGAATCTGTGGCTAAAGAGGTTGGAGGTTCACTGGGAAAGGACTCAAAGATCCTTCGTGCTGAAATGTCCAAAGATCTCGCCCTGCTTGTCGATGCTGTTACTTCTTGGATGGATTCAAATATGGGTCCAAAACTTTTGAGACCATAATGTCACTCATGTGTACACAAAACAAAATATCATATAACTCAGGGCGATGCAGTATATTTGATATTATGCAAGCAGATAACAAGAACCTAACGAATGAACAGTAAGAGACTTGTTTATACATAAAACTCCAGTTATCAATTGCTTATACTGTTTTAACTTGTCTGTGGCCACCAGTGCATATTTTGGTACTCTACATCATACAAAGATGGGGCTCCCAACTAGTTGATGCCGTAAAAAAGAGTAAGCACACTTGAAATTATTGGTCTACTGTTCGTGATACAGATACAAGCCGAGACCAAATCGAGCACATGCTCTGCAGAATGCGATTTCCTCAGCTGCAGCAACTGGATCCTCAATTTGGTCATCAGTCGTCGTTACTGTCCCAGTCGATTCACGATGTGCCTGCATTACATGAAATTCAACGGCTGAATATGAAAAAGGGGACTAAAAACTTAGTCATGTAATCAAAGTTACATTCAAAAGTCAAATAAATGCCTTATATCATTAAAATCCAATAAAAGGGATTGCAATGAGGCTGAGGACTCCCAAGGTCACATCATTTTTGGTTTCTAGTCTCTTATAAATACAAAATATTTGTGTATCCTTTTATATCTGACTTTGACCAAGCGAGAAAAAAAGTTAAGAATCCTCTGATCCGTGGAAAGGGTCGTTGCCATTGTAAAAATATCAAAATATACACATACTAGACTCTCAAATCCCAACAAAAATATGAAATGAGATAAGATAGAACTATCTTATCATGTTTACTAACATATTTAGAGGGCGAGAGAGCTAGATATCTTGCATACGTTACCTACCATTCTCAGAGAAAGCTAGCATTAGGAATTATCCTCTAGAATGAGACAATAGAGAGAAGCAAGGTCTAATTTTCCAACAAATCAAGACACGAGCTTAGATATTTTCCAAATAATGTTATAGAAAGTGAGGATCGAGTGAAATCTTGAGGAGCTTACCTCGCCATCAGAGCCACGAATGGTGAGACGATAAACGACCGTGACATTACCATTCTCAGAGAAAATGACGTCTCGAACTTCCCCACACCAACCTGCAGAGAATAAGATAATGGGTTTCAAATTAGTCTGTTTCCACTAATCAGACAGAGAATGCAATCTTCTGTACGAACCGGGAGCGTAGAAGCTGAGCATCCGATTTGCATGGTACCTACGAGTCAGTCGAAAATGAAGTGAAGTCAGATCGAAAAGCAACAACGCTTAAGAAGGGATCCAAAGAAAATAAGAGTACCAGGGGATGAAGCCAGAAGAAGCGGCAGAGGAGCGAGGATCGTGGCTCTTGACAATGTTGTCAGGGATCTTCTTGTTGAGGTCGCGAAGTATCTCGATCAGAGGCCGAGTGATGGACGAGGAGGACGAGAACTTGTCCATAGGCACCACATAGTTCGAATTGGGAACTGCCTTTTTCTTTCCGGCGTCGCCTCCGACTCCATTGGCGCTGCATCTGACGCCCCGCCACACCGTTAACATTTCCTGGCGAATCGCGACGGTTCCGAGGGGGAAGAGCCGGCTGCGCGCATCGGCGGTCGAAGGCGTGGAGTTTGTGAAAGGCTTGGAGCTCTGCATCTGCAAAGCCATATCGTCGCCAAATCTGGGAGCAAGCTCTGACTTGTAGAAGAGGAAAACAAGAAAAGAGTGGACGCAATTTGTCTGCTACTTGACGTGCACTTGGGTAGTAGGTGGGATAGGTGGAAGGATGCCCAAACCAACAACCCCTTGTTTTGATTTACAATAAATCGCCCCAAAACAAAATGATTTACATTTCTCTTTGATATTTGTTAACGATATTTTTATATATAGCTTTTATTTGTTACTAGGAAACAAATCGTAAATCTGAACATTCTTATTTGCAAACAATATATTCATTTAGGTTTGCTGACTATTGTTCTTTTGGCTGGATTTAAAAGTTTTATTTTTTTTTGAAACTTATTGGATTTAAAAGTTAACCCAAACATTTTTCTTTTTTTTGCAGTAATGCTCATTGTGCTTACCTAACAAATATGATATTGTATTCTTTGGTCATTTCATAACTCATAAATCTCATGTCAACGATTATGTTCATCGATTTCATGCTATAATGGTTATTATATCCATGTTGAAAGGATCATTGCGTCATCAACTTGAAAAAAATGCTAATGGCTACATTAACAAGATTATTCATTTCATCACGTATGAATAAAATTGCTCCTCCTTCCATCATTTGTAATCGTATATATACAAAAAAAGTTATAGCCATTTCTTTAGTGAGCAAAAAATCAGTTTATTTTCTTCTTTTTGAGGGGTTCTACAATTAACAATTTTCAAATCGTTGTCTGTCTACAGAAAGTTAACTCTGCTAACGAAACTTAATGACGAATCTTAAACGGCCGAATCAACAAAAATTAAGCATTTTATTTAAAAATCAGCAAAAACTTTGAGTTTTAAATGACATTTCAGAAGTTGGAGTTTTTTTGTCACAATTTGAAAGTTGGAGCTTTTTTCGACATTTTTCAAATAAATTAATACTCGATAAATTAATAAACTTTATAAATAATAAATTATATCAGTCCCGAGTCGAGGCAGTACAAAATCTAACACAATTTGATAAAATAATAAGATAATAAATGTTATAAAATTTCTATATAAATATATGGTCTCAATAATATCATAAATTAATACTTGTTATATAAAATTTTATACATACACATCTAAGGTATATGATTTTCGTGTTTGTTTTAAGGTATATGATTTTCGTGTTTGTTTTTTTCTTAAAACTAATTTTTTTTCTAATTCTATTACTAGAAGTAATAAATACAAAAAAAAGTAAAAAAGATAATTTTTAAAAAATATAGTTTAATATAAAAAAAAATCAAGTCATTTAAAAAAAAGATTATGGGTAATTTCTTTTTCGGTAAATTAATAACTCTATAAATTAATAAAATATCATACTTCCAACATTATTAATTTATAGATTTTTTTACTGTATATGCATAATTATATATAATTATTTTTTTTGATTTTTATAAAGATCATTATTATTTATTTGTTTTGATCTTTATTTTTTTTAAAGATCATTATTGCAAAATAAAATCCTGCGCAGGGCGCAGCTAATTCACTAGTACTATTATTAAAACTATATTTTATATAGGAGTTTCAAGAAAATTATTATTTTATCCAAAATTTATTAATTTTTATAGGAACAATTACAAAAATGCCACTTTTTGTGTGCACATTGCAAAAATGCCATTTCGGGATGTCTATTTACAAAATTGCCACTAATTATAGATTTATAAAGCCTATATCGTAAAATTCTAAACCCTAAAAATGTTTTGATATCTAAAATCCCCTAAACACTCAAAACTAAACTCTAATAAAACATAATTAACCCAAACATAAATAATATAAAAAAAAAATTTTGAAAAATAGTATTTTTGTAAAAATTTTAAAAGTTTGACATTTTTATAAAATAAGACTTAAAAATTGGTTAAGCGAGAGATATTAAGAAGTAAGAAAAGGTTGTTGACGTTGATTCTGTACTGTTGCGGCATCTGTAAGAGAATAGAGAAGAAGAAGAGCGATGGCGTCGTGGAGGGGAAACATATCGAAATGTATGAAAGAGCTCAGGATTCTTTTCTGTCAATCTTCTCCAGCTAGCGCTCCCGCCAGGTTTCTTCCATCATTTTTGTCATTCATCTCTCAGATCGCCGATTCGCACTCCATTTCCGTTAGGTTTTTTTTTTTTTTGGGGATTTTGTTTTCAGAACGTTCGTAGAGAAGAATTACAAAGATTTGAAGTCTCTAAACCCTAAATTGCCCATCCTGATCCGCGAATGCAGTGGGATCCAGCCTCAAATGTGGGCTAGATATGGTAATTGCCTAATCTCCCTTCGACACGAAACTTGACAGCATTTGTAAGGAGAGTTGAAATTATATGTTTATCTTACTGGAAAACATGTTTGTTAGTGTCAAATCAGACATCAGCAATGGAAAATCTGATGAGCTGTGTGTTCTTAAGATAGATTTGACATGGATGTGCCATTGGTAGTCACAGATGTGACGTATGCTTTTGCTTCTACTTTCATTTCTTATGGAAGACTCTCTTGAGTTAACCATTCCATTTCATGTGCACACTCACAACTATGCATATCTTTGTTCTCTTAGTTTACGCATTGGCTGGTTCCTTGATGCATATGTATGGTTTCTGCTATTGTCTCTAGTTCTGTTCTTAATCCTCCTCGCTTTTAAACTCTGTGGTATTGAGATATCAGTGCTTTCAGCAGCTTAAAGTATTCAGATACCTATGTTGAGAGAACTTGATCCTCTTTAATCTGTGTTTTCCCACATCCCATCATATAGTAAAGGAAGAATATTGGAAATCATGTCTCTTCTCCTGCATTTAGACATCAGTGGCCATGCAACTGGTATGTTTAGATGAAAGTGTGAAACTCACGCAAGGAAAAACAAGATGATGCTTTCTCTTTTTGGCCTGTATACTTATGTTTTACACAATAGTCATATGCGTTAAAATTAGTGTTCTCTATTCCACTTAGAAACTTGTGGTTACAAAAGTTTCTGTATCCTTTTAATTCGTGGTTGGCTTGGACACCCTTTTGCAGATATGGGTGTGGAGAGGTGTGTAAACTTGGATGGTATGAGCGAGCCACAGATTCTGAAGGCCCTTGAAGACCTTGCGAAAGCCGGAGGAGCTACAAAGGCCTAAGGTTGTTTGTTTTTGTTTACCTACATGATCCCGAATAAGCTTTTACTGGAAACACTTGAGATTTTTCCTGTCATTCCATTACTTTGTAACTCTGCGTCGTCATAATGCCTTGCGTATTTTAGTCGGTTAACTTGGAATAAATCGAACCATTTCATGTCATTGAAATCATAGCAAGGAGAAGAAGACAAATGATAAATTAAGTGTAGATTCCATTTCTTCATCGCAACATAACTTCATAGACTAGTTAAGGATCAGCTTATCTACAACAAGGTACTTCATACATTCGAATATAAAACAAATTCATACGATATAAAAGTAAAGGCTCTCTTGGCTAATTGCCCAGCACATGCGCAAGCAATGATGTATAGTGTGTGATTCCATTTGTTTTGTATCTCGATATTGCATCAATATCTCAGATAAAGAGTTTTTTTTTTCTTGTATGTGTCTAGATTAATCATTCGGATAGTTTAATCCGAAAGCTCTAAGTTATACCCAAAAATGAAATCACAAATTCTGGGATTCAATTCCTAAAACCGGAAATGTTGGCTCCACACGTCATAAATAGTCATAATATCCGTGCATAGTGTAAAATTAGTATAGTTTTAGTTAAAACATTAATTATAATTATTGCGAGAATTATTAGACGAAATTCGAGAACCGCTTCTGGATATTTATTTTGTTTAGACTTAATGGTAGGTTTAGTACCATGATTTTTGAAATATAATTTTTAAGTTTAGGAATAATGAAATGTGTTTGAAAATTGGATATAAACTAATCGAAATATGCAATATATGAAAATAAACATGTTTGGTAACAAATATAGTCTTGTGTCTTGTATCTTGAGAGCTTGGACAAAAAGGAGTGGTGTCTTGGGACGTACAAGTATATTGAGAGAGTTTTTGGAAGCCTCTGGGTTATGTAAAAAGTCTTCAAGTCGCAGTCCAGTCAAAAAGAAAGAAGACAAAAAGAAAGAAGTCGTTGGGGTATAATGCCTTTCGAGTCCAAATATTGCAAGTCTTGTTGTATGATTGATGAAGATAGGATCCGTTTGATCTTCTGTGTGTTGGATTATAGTATCTCCTGAATCCAAACATAACTCTGCAATTCTGCATAGGCCCATTCATGGAAAGTTCCCAAATCAAACAATTTTCGACATGCTATTTTGTAAACACGTTTGTGGTTTGGTACGAACTGTTCTGGCACCAAACTTGATCTTCTGAGATTATTTGATGGGTCAATATTACATAACATATCGTTTCATAGCTTGAATCCTCGTGGTTTGGTCGGGATCCTCCAAGGAATGTGCGTAGGTCCAAATCAGGTGTGCTTTGGGTTCACCCGATTTGCAAAAGCCATAACTCCATCTAAACCAATATTGGGCTGGTTCCACTTAAAGGTGTTCTATTGATGGCCTGGAAACATAACCCAACATAACCCAACTGGTTTGAGAGTTTAAACCTCGTTGCTTGGATGGAACCCGTTGGACAAGGGACATAAGTCATTATCGGCTAGAATAAACCCGTTTGAAATTTTCCATATTTATAATTTTATTCTGGTCGCGTATGGAATGATATAGACCCAATTATACTTCCACGTGTTTCTCTGTTGAGTTAAGTTATTGGAACAACTTTGTTTGTTGCTTAAATTCTCTTGTTTCATTCGGTAGGCTCCTTGGAAGAAGTAGGCTCCTTGTTTCATTCGGTAGGCTCTTTGTTAAGTGCAAGCCATGGAGAGTTTACTATGTAAAGAAGAAGAAGAAGAAAAGTTTAGAGGCTGACGTGGCAGAATCAGAGTAAGAGTGTAGTTAAGTATTGACGGTTTTTAAAGTACTATGCTTCTATAAATAGACCATCTAATACAGTTAGAGTCTTTTATTAGTGGTATTGTTGGGCAGATTCATTGAATCTGAGTTAGGGCTCGAGTCAGTGCTCATATCGTTGTATCTTTGATAATAATCAAATTCCTCTTTATTGATTATTATCAAAGATACAATGATATGAGCACTGAGTCACAACCCGACTCGAGACTCATATTCAATGAATCTGCCCAACAATACCACTGATAAGAGACTCTAACTATATTAAAGGTCTATTTATAGAAGCATAGTCCCTTTACAAACCGCCAATACTTGACTACACTCTTATTCCGATTCTGCCACGTGATATAAGATTGGAATCACTCCAACTTAAGATCATTCAATGATCAAAGATTCCAAGCTTAATAATTCGCGGAAGATGTAAAGAAGGTAGAGATGTTGTTGATGATAAGTGATAGTTTGATTGACTCTCTCAATCTGTGGTAATTGACTTCTCATATCTATGAACGAACAAGTTATTGAATCACACAAACAACTATATTCGTGGCTTCTAAAGAATAGAAGTGAATCTCACACTTGTATTCAAAAGAAAAAACAATTCTTCAAAGAAACACACTTTGGAAGAAAACGAAAATACATTGATTAAATTGATTGAAATGTGCTTTACAATGAGAACTAAACTGAGCTTATATAGGCTCTATGTTCAACAGTAACAAGGTTTAAAACAATAAAAGAAATCGACATAATTAAAGGTAGAGAGCCGTTAGCATTGATGTAGATATCTTGGCCAAGTAAGGAAACTAAGGTGTGCTTGAGTCTTGATAGCTTGAGAGAGAATGTAGAGTGTCTAGGTACATTTTGGTTGATATGAGAGACCTTCAATTCGTGCCTAAACTTCATAGAATAGAGCTGTTGGAGATTAAGTGTTATCGGGTCTAAATAAGGCAAGTCGGGCTTTGGTATATCATGAATGATCTCGTGCGCTCTGATGCAGTTATGGTCGATTATGGAGATCCTCTGGTTCATGTAGAGTGTCTTTAAGTCGTGGGAAAACCAGAAAGGAAAGAGTTGTTGTAGTGTGAACCCCTTGAATGCCCTTATGTCCGAATAAGGAAAGTCTTGGTGAATGAGTGGCCACGATTGAATCCTCCTGATCCATTGGTTGAGAATGAAGCTTGATATGTTATTTGGAGCCTCTAGTTGTAGTAGAGACTCGCCTGGTCACCAAATATGTGTTTTAAGACTCCTAATCCTTGAAGGTTCCAAGTAAGGCAAGTCGAGGAATGTCAGATTTAGAAAATTTATAACTTTCTCATCTGTACTTGTATTGGTATGAATCCAACTCCCTGAGATTCTATGATGAATCCAACTCCTTCGTTTGAACTCCATTTGATATGATTCTTCTTTGAGATGTTCTGTAATTAAGCTGAGGATATTTTCCAAGTGATTTCAAATGCTGAATCGTTCTGGTTGATCTGATACGCTTCGAAGAATGAACATATGTCCTTATCGGGTCTGATTAGCATTGTGCATCCGGTTTGATTGAGTTTTGGTTTAGCTGATGCTTTGATGACCTCATCATACCCTCCCTCTTGACTGAATTTTGTCCTCAAAATTGTAGGATCTGCATGGAGATAACTCAAGTTAGTATCTCGAATTCTTTGAGGGTCTAGAAGATTACCTTGGGTCATTGTTTGCTCCTTCCTTGCTGGGAGTTGTAAGGATGCATCATGTGGTTCTTCTTTGATCAGTAAGCACGTGATGACTCCTCTTTCATGCTCCTGGTTGGTTGATTCGAGCTGCAATCTCCTTGTGTTGTTTCCGATCTAGTTTGTTCTCCTCGATAAGCTTTTTATCTCCATAAGACTTGGGCTCCACGATACATGTCTCTGCGTCAGGTCTGGTCCCTGTACGTACACTTGCTCTTCTTCAACCACGTGCTTCTCCGTTGCACCTAAACCTTTCTCAATATCTATTGATGAAGACAAGTGTATTATCTAGCATCTGGAAATTTAAAACCAGACTTAACTAGGTTATCATCTTCCTTAAGATCATTCTTTTTCTGTTCTACGGATTTGGGAATTAACAATTGTCTAGTTGGGCATGTAACAACAAAATGACCTCTCTTATGACATCTATAACATGTCGGTTTATTCAAAGTTTTAGAGTTAGAAGACTTACATTGCTCTATTTTTATGTGGGGCTCAAGTGATGGTGTAGAGATCGTCTTTACACTTAGCTTCTGTTGAGGTGGATCTTCTAGGACATTCTTGACCGTAGCTGGTTGATGGGTGTTTGTATTCTCCTTTGGAACATGGTGGGAGACTTTCCTTGGATCAAGACAATAAACTTTCTTTGGCTTAGCCTTTGGATTTGGCCTTGTTGCTAGAATCCATCTCCTTGGGTATAAATCTTTATGATGTACTCCCGATTAACTTCAGCAGCCTCCACAAACTCTTCACGCAATATTTGTTTCATCTATTCCCAAGAAGCATCTGGTACATCATACTCAAGTCGAATATATGCATCTTGTTCCCATTGCCTAAAAGCGTCCTCGGTGAGAGTATCTTCGGCATAAGACGTTTTTTCCTCCTCAGAGATTTGGTTGGCTTGCAGCCAATCCTCCATATCTTTTGCCCGTCTTAAGTAAGCTTATGGTCCTTGGTGATGACCTGCAAAACATATGTGATAGGGTTTGAAATCTACTTCATCCTCCGTTGACTACTCCCATGATTCAGATTGATTAGTGTTGTTGAAGGACTCGACCTCCTCTTCAAACTTTGATTCATCACCAAAGCTATCTCCTGGTTCAGCCTTGTTGTTCCAAGGTTCTTCATCAAATGGATCAGTTTCTACTAAACTGATTTGAGAGTCGGTTTCTTCACACCACGGCCTGTCTTTATCGAATTCTCCTTCATAATTCTCATCGTAGTCTGATGAGTAGTTTTCGTAATTATTTGATGTGGTGTAGGAGATGTAACTCTTGGCGTCATGGTCTGGTGGTTCAGGTTCTTCTTCCTCACGTTCTAGCTCATTTTCATAATTGATTTCAGAATCAGTTTTATCACCCAACGTTTCTTATGTGGAATTTTCATGCCAGGATTCACCTTGGTGATTATCCTTTTCTTCAAATTAACCTTCAGGTTCAGAATGTTCTTCACCAAACTTTAGTTCTTCATGTTCTAACCCATCGAAACCATTTGTGAGACTAGCCTCCTCACACCATGATTCAGCTACACGTCTATCCTCTTCATATAAACTGATTTTGGAATTAGTTTCTTCTTCCCACCAATTCTGGTTTGATTCTTCTTCCCATGAGTTATTTGGTTCTTCACCCCAATCGACCTCATAGGTGTTAACCTCACTCCTTTCATCCTCTTCGTCTTCATAATCCATGGATTCGAGTTTTTGGTTGTATCTTGCAAGAGAAAACAAAGGAGGAACTCATAAATTGTATTCAATGTGGACAAACAAGGAAAAAAAATCAAAATAAAACACAAGAAAGGAAATATGTATTGGTTTTCAGATTTTAATGGAAACAACAACTTAAAAAAATATAAAATAAAGGAAAACAAAATTTATTTTTCTTTTCTGATTTATGAAAACGAAATTTCAAAAGAAAGAACTAAAATTTTTATTTGGTTTTTAGGAGTTTGGCAAAATAACAGAAAAATGGAAGAAAAAAAGGAAATCGAACAAAGAGAATATGTTTTTTTATATGGATTTTTCTTTTAATAAAAATGAAAGAAACAAAACAGAAACAAATTCTTATTTGGTTTTAATTTTTTTTTTAATATAAAACAAGAACAAATGATTTGCAATAAGACGTTTTTATGAGTTTTTTTTTAAAATAAAAACTAAAATAACAATGAAATAAAATACTAAGATGGATAGATATAACCTATGATAGGAGCTTTTGAGCTCTGATACCAAATGATATAAGATTGCAATCACTCCAACTTAAGATCACTCAATGATCAAATATTCCAAGCTTAATAACTCAAGGAAGATTGATGGAAAGAAGGCAGAGATGATGTTGATGATAAGTGATAGTTTGATTGACTCTCCAATCTATGAACGAACAAGTTATTTGAATCACACAAACAACTATATTCGTGGCTTCTAAAGAATAGAAGTAAACCTCACACTTGTATTCAAAAGAAAGAACAATTCTTCAAAGAAACACAATTTGAAAGAAAACGAAAATACTTTGATTAAATTGATTGAAAGTGCTTTACAATGAGACCTAAACTGAGCTTATATAGGCTCTATGTTCAACGGTAACAAGGTTTAAAACAATAAAAGAAATCGACATAATTAAAGGTAGAGAGCCATTAGCATTGATGAAGATATCTTGGTCAAGTAAGGAAACTAAGGTGTGCTTGAGTCTTGATAGCTTGGGGGAGAATGTAGAGTGTCTAGGTACATTCTGGTTGATATATGAGAGACCTTCAATTCATGCCTAAACTTCATAGAATAGAGCCGTTGGAGATTAAGTGCTATCAGGTCTAAATAAGGCAAGTTGGGCTTTGGTATATCATGAATGATCTCGTGTGCTCTGATGCAGTTATGGTTGATTATGGAGATCCTCTGGTTCATGTAGAGTGTCTTTAAGTCATGGGAAAACTAGAAAGGAAAGAGTTGTTGTAGTGTGAACCCCTTGAATGCCCTTATGTCCGAATAAGGAAAGTCTTAGTGAATGAGTAGCCACGATTGAATCCTCCTGATCCAATGGCTGAGAATGAAGCTTGATATGTTATTTGGAGCCTCTAGTTGTAGTAGAGACTCGTCTGGTCGCCAAATATGTGTTTGAAGACTCTTAAACCTTAAAGGTCCAAGTAAGACAAGTCAAGGAATGTCCGGTTTAGAAAATTAATAACTTTCTCATCTGAACTTGTATTGGTATAAATCCAACTCCCTGAGATTCTATGATGAATCAAAATCGTAGAGAAAATTAGTTTGTAGCTTAATTCCTTATGCTCTGGTCTAAATCCTTCACTGAATGCACGGAGGTTCGAATCGGGTAAACCAAAAATAACCCGATTTGTAAATTGAATAACTCCTTTGTTTGAACTCCATTTGATCTAATTCTTCTTTGAGATGCTCTTTCATTGAGCTGCGAATATTTTATTTCAAGCGCTGAATCGTTTTGGTTGATCTGATACGCTTCGAAGAATGAACATATGTCCTTGTCGGGTCTGATTAGCGTTATGCATCCGGTTTGATTGAGCGTTGGTTTAGCTGCTGCTTTGATGACCTCATCACCAAGTGAGCCTCTAAACTCTTCTTCTTCTTCTTTACATAGTAAACTCTCCATGGCTTGCACTTACCATTACCCCCATCAACAAGAAGCAGCTTGTCCTCAAGTGCGAAATTGGGAAACTAATGTTTCAAGTCTATCACGCGCATCCAAGATGTCTCATGGATTGGCAAGTTCTTTCAAACCACTAAGGCTTCAAGATGTCCCTCTGCACCATAACGTGTTTCCAACAAAGCCTGAGGTTCAACCAACAATTCATCCTCAGTGGACACAGAGACAAGCAATGGAGAAATGGTTTGTCCCTGTCCGAAAACAGGCTTAAGTTGAGACACATGAAAGACTGGATGGATCTTAGAGTCCACCGGTAATTGTAAGCGACAAGCAACCTTCCCAACACGAGGTATCACTTTAAAGGGACTATACCAACGTGCAGCTAACTTCTAACACACTCGACGTTGCACATATTGCTGTCTGTATGGTCTTAATTTGAGAAAAACAAAATCACCAATCTCAAGTTCCAACTCTCTCCTATGTTTATCAGCATGATTCTTCATAGCAGCTTGTGCCTTCAAAAGGTGAGCCTTGACATCTTGTAACATTGCATCTCTTGATTTCAGCATATTCTCCAAGTCCGCATTATTAGTAGAACCGTCCTCATACTGCAACAATGTTGGGAATACTCTCCTATAAACCATCTTAAAAAGAGTGCACTGAATGGAGGTGTGGAAAGTATTGGTGTACCATAACTCAGCCCAAGCCAAATACTTTGCCCAAGACTTTGGGTGAGTAGAAGCAAAACACCTAAGATTGGTCTCCAAACACCTATTCAACACTTTTTCTGGCCATCAGATTGGGGATGATAGGCTATCGAAAACTTCAGCTGAGTACTAGAGACTCGAAAACACTCTCTCCAAAAAGAACTCAAAAATATCTTATCTTTATCTAAGATAATGGACTTAGGATATCCATGGAGTCTAATCACCTCTTGCACAAACTTATGAGCCACATCAACTACATTAAACGGATGTCTCATACCTATAAAATGGCATATTTACTTAAACGATCAACTACCATAAGTATGACGTTAAAGCCTTGAGAAATTGGTAAGCCATCAATGAAGTCCAGTGACAATGCCTCCCAAATATGACAAGGCAAAGGAATAGGCTGTAAAAAACCAGCAGAAGCAAGTGTAGAATACTTACGGGTTTGACACACCACACATTCAGCCTTATACTTCTGAACCACTGATCTTAACTTCTTCCAGTGAAACATAGCCTGAATTCTTTTAACTATCTTGAGAACCTCGGAGTGACCCCCCCCCCCCCCCCAAACACACCATTGTGACATTCTTTCAAAATCAAAGGTATAGCTGAATAAGTTGCTGGAATGACCAATCTGTGATGGTAAAACAATGTCCCATCTATTGCAGAATAACCATCCTTGACAGCATTACCAGCGGCCAACTGCGACAACGTGTCTTGAATCCAAGGATCTGTGTCAATGTCTCTATATAGATCATGTAGCTGCAAAGAAGAAGGCACAGTTAAAGCCAACAACAAAGAGTAGAACCACCATCCTAAGGAACAATCCAAGATAACCCATCTGCAGCCGTGTTTTCAGTTCCTATCTTGTACTCTATGTCAAAATCATAACCCAAAATTCTCGTCAGCCACCTTTAATAGTCCAGTGTCACCTCTCTTTGTTCTAACATATATTTCAAGCTCTTTTGATCCGTTCTTTCTACAAACCTCTTGCCTAATAGATAGTGTCGCCATTTTTGAATTGCCATTACTATGGCCATAAATTCTCTTTCATAAACTGGTTTTAATTGCTCTTTCTCCTTTAAATTATAACTGAAATAAGCAATTGGATGCTTGTCCTGCATCAACACAGCTCCTAAACCAAACCTGGAAGCATCTGTCTTTACTACAAATATCTTAGAGAAATCTGGAAAAGCGAGAACAGGAACAAAAATCACGGCCTTCTTCAAATCATCAAAACCATGTTGTGCCAAACCAGTCCATTCAAAATGATTATTCTTGAGCAATTCAGTCAATTGTCTTGCAATCAATCCATAATTTTGCACAAAACGCCTGTAATAGCCTATTAATCCCAAGAATCCTCTAAGCTCCTTAACAGTACGAGGAACAGGCCATTGTTACACAGCTGCCATCTTTGCAAGATCAGTGGCCACACCTTAATTAGAAATGATGTGGCCTAAGTAATCTACCTAAGATTGACCAAAGGAACACTTCTTGTGGTTAGCAAACAATTTCTAAACCCTGAATACTTCCAACACCATTCTCAAATGTTGACTATGCTCTTCCACAGTAGAACTGTAAATGAGTATGTTATCAAAGAAAACAAGCACAAACTTCAAGAATGGTCAAAACAGCTCATTCATAAAAGCGTGAAACATAGCTGATGCATTAGTCAAACCAAAAGGCATCACCAAAAACTCAAAGTGCCCATCATGTGTTCTAAAGGCAGTTTTCTCTTCTTCTTTTTTTTGATAAAAAAAAGGCAGTTTTCTCAATGTCTTTTTCCTTCATATGAATTTGATGGTTACCAGATCGTAAATCCAACTTAGAAAACAACTTGGCACCATGTAATTCATCCAAAAGCTGATCTATCATGGGAATTGGATACTTATGTGGAATAGTAGCTCTATTAAGGGCACGATAGTCAACGCAGAACCTCCAAGACTTGTCTTTCTTGCTACTAACATCTCTTGGACCAACTTCTCCATGGCATCTTTGTGAGCATGAGGATACCGGTAAGGTCTTACGCTAATAGGGCATACACCTATTGCTACTTATTTACCTCACATAACATATATTAGATTTTATTTTTTTCGAAAAAATATATTTATATTTTACAAAAGTTCATAAACTGCTAATCAAAAATAGATAAACCATTAAAAAAAATATATTTTCGAAAGAGAGAAGCGATTAAATTCTGCCTTTGTCCGAATCCTTTTGTTTTTAACATATTTTTCAACTTTGTCCTAATTGTACTTCCAATAAATTCGAACTTTTTTTAATTATGTTTTATGTTTCTTTTGTAAAACTAGTTTCTGTTGCAACGGTCCAAGTTCTGCTGGCCGTGAGGAAGTTTCTTATCTTCATCTTATGCTCTAATATTCTCGAGCATGGAGTAATGATGACTTCACTCCTCCATGAATGGTCATGGATCTCTAAAGCAGGTTGTGGGGTGAAGTGTCCTAAGCTTTGAGGCGATCGGAGATGATTCCTTGTACAAGTGTGGAAGAAAACTGAGTGATTTTTCATGTGATTTGTTCAGCCAAATATTTCAAGTGGATATCGAAGCGAAAGGACTGAATCTAGAGAGATCGTAGTATGGTTTATTGGATTCGATGGTCTGAGGGAGCTCTGTAGCGGCAAATCTGGTCGGCAAAGCTTTTTCTGTTAATCCTCGAATGTACATATGTTATTCTCATGTTAATCGTCAACTCATTTGGTTTAATGGGTCATAACGTCTAGGATTTGTTGTATTATTAGGATTGTTGGACTTTGCTTCCAATTGTATGTTTGCTTTTGTGGGGGTTTTTAATGAAATAACCGGCAAAAAGTAAATATTAGAAACATATTGAAAATAAAATTTTAGATATTTTTGCTAGGATATATATTTATATATATATATATATATTATATATTACCCAACAATTGTTGTTACATATAATAAGATAGATACCAAGAGTTCGTTCTTTATAGCTTTCGACTATCAAAGAATACCACTACATAACTCAGTTATATAGCGTATTCCAAAGATCCTACTTGATCACAAGTCAAATGTTGGAAGTCTGGTCGTGTCCACTCTTAAATTGCTTAGGGATATCTATATATAATTTTTGTAGGTCTATTTTGTGATTGTATTTGGTGGTAATATTTAACTACAATGATTTTTGAACTATTTTATTTTCCACGAAGAGTTTGCCCTAGCCGCTGACATCATCATTGGTTCTGTGACCAGCTCTCGGCGGCTCATCAATCGCAGGCGTCAGTCCTGCTCGTTGAAATTTTCCTTCTATTAGATTTCTTTTGCGGTGTTTATTCAGTTCTTTTTTGGTATATGCTTGAGGTGGAAAGGCTTGATTGGTGGTTGTGGTTCTTAGATCTGGTCAGTTCTGGTTGGGCAAAAAGGTCGTATCAGACATAGAGGATTATCGCGCGACTTGGTTTGCAGTCGCCTGCAATTTCTACTCCACCGATTATGGGCTCCTCATTTGAATCTGGTGAGACTCACTATTTTGGATCAGTGATTTGTCTTACTGAAGCCGTGTGGCTTGATATGCTTTTTTTTTTCCAAGTTCATTAGGTATCTTCGATGCTAGCTTCAGGGTTATCAGTTGTTGTTTGGCTTGTCAATTCGTTGTTGTAGATCGAGGACCAGCCTTGGTTTCTCGGTTTTGGCCCTAGTTCTCTTAATTTTGTAGTGCTCTCTTAGTTCTTATCTGGTTTTGTTGAGTCTCTTCAGCTCTCAAGTATGTATCCATGTGTATGTGTGTTTACTTATTATGTCTTTCGGCGTAGGTTTTTGCTGAGTTTATGGTATCTGATTTGGTATTGAAGTTTGTTCTTAGTCATGCTATAGTTTTAGTACCCCATGTGGTTTCAGAGTTTAGCGATTGGTTGGGTCATATTAGTTGGGTTCACTTTTGGGATGGTTCATCACTGTGGAGGGATCTAATAACCTTTTCTTGTTCTTTTCGGTCGTAGGATTTGGTTTCAAGATGAACTTGTTAAGTTGATCTGTAGTTTTTCTCTTGCGAGAAGCTGGCTAGTCTTAAATCTATAGATGACTATAGTTGATCCTCTTTGGCATTTTTCCGGTTGGAGGTCAAAGTGTAATGCCTGCGAACCAAAATTTGGGAATTTTGGTTGTGCGTCGATCGACATAGGTGTATACGTCGATCGACATAGGTGTGTACGTCGATCAACGCAAGTTGCAAATCAAACCGACAGGTTCAATTTTTAATCGTTCGATTTGCGGTTCGGTTAAAAGAGCCCTAGGGTTCGACTATATAAGTCGAAGGACCGTCTTTGGTCGCATTTTTCACTGGATTTTAAGAGAGAAAAATCAGAGTTTAGAGAGGATTGAGTGAAAAACATGAATCATTGTTGATTTCCTCGTGTTCTTGAACATAAAAGCGTGTTCTAGTGAGTTGTGAGGCTTTAGAATCGAATCAGGAGCGTGTTCTTCGTGAGGAAGAAGGGGAATTCAGTTTCTAGGGAGTGTAGCCTCTGATTTGTCGTGTTCTTATCCACAATTTCATTCTGAAATCAAGGTGAATGTGTGACCATGGCTTATCTAGGTAAAGGGAATGTCATAATACGTTTGATTGAGGTTTGGAATTATGTGATGATGATTGTAACGCCCGTGAACCAAAATTTGTATTTTTGGTTGGTGCGTCGATCGACACAATGTGTGTGTCGATCGACACAGTGTGTGTGTGTGTCAATCGACACACGTGTTTGGACTCGCGAAGAGTCGGGTTCTGGGTGTTGCGTCGATCGACACAAGTGATGTGCGTCGATCGACGCAAGTTGAAATCGAACCGACAAGTTCAGTTTTTGATCGCTTGGTCTGGCGCTCGGTTTAGGGATCCCTAGGGCCTGATATAAAAACGCATGGAGACGTTTTTGCAGCCGATTTTGGAGAGGAAAAGGAGAGGATTTCGTAGGTTGTGAGAGAGAAGAAGAGATTGTTGCTTTGAAAACAGTTCTGTCCGATTTTAGACGGGGAGACGAGCGGCTGAGAAGATCAGATCGGATTGGAGCGAAACTTCTAGGGTAAGTTCTCCACTCTCGTATCTATCTTTGGCAGAAATCAGTTTGTCATTTGGATTAGTATTCCGAGAGTTATCGTCGTTTTACTAAGAGATATTTCTGTAGTTTTTGGTCTGCGATCAGTCCATTTCGAGGGAGGATTCCCGTTGAACCAGAAGGACTTCGGAGACGATCCGCCTATTTGTGAAAAGCTCTCTCTATCTAGTTTTTAGAACAGGTTTCTGATCCTATTTGCGATGTAATCTCCGTTCTCTGTGTTCTTTAGATGTCAACGTATCGTTCATATTTTCTGAGACTGGAATTTCTTGTTTCAGTTCTGAACAACGAACTTGCGGGCTGTTTTGCCGTCGTTCTGTAAGGACCCACAAGATGATCTAGGTATCATTAGAAATCCCAGAGTCTTAGCTTTCCAGAGCCACCGAGTTCGGTTTAATCTGAAATTTGGAACGCGTGTTATAACCGGTTTCCTATGGTGAGTGTGTGACCATGGCTTGTATGGGTAAAGGAATGGATCCCAATGCGTTTGTGTGGATGTTTTCGTATTATTGGATGTGTTTATTTACGGTTTCTATGCAGGAGTTCGACACACAATTTTGATTACCGTCAGTTTGACATATTGACTGTTTCTCGTGTGATTGTTGTGTTATGCGTGTTGATTGTTCATCCTGGTATTGTATCTTTTGCTTATGCCTGTGTGTATAGCCAAGTAGATGGGATGACAGCATCACTAAGTATTTGTGATAATACTCACGCATCTCTTATAACCATGTGATGCAGGTAAAGAGAAAATGTGATCGTGGAATCAAGGCAAGGAAGAGGAGATGATCTAGTGTCTCAATTTGGTGTTTTATGCTTTTGTTAAGTTGCTGGATTGTGAACTTAGAATGGTTGAATTACTGTTGGTTATTTGATAATTATTGACTATTGAATAGTTTTGTTATTTTGCTGGATTGGTTTGTCTTGATTGAATATTGAGGATTAGCATTTATGAGAATGTTAATTCGGGTCCAATGTTGAACTGTTTAAAAAAAAAAAACGAGTTGGGTTATTTCAGTTTGGTAGCAGAGCCCTTATGGTTCTAGAGCGGTAGAACGTAGTTGATTAAGTGAATAGTCAATTGCGTGTGTTGGATTGGTTGATTATGCGAGTTAGTCAATGGATTGTTGTGTGGATTTGGAGTCCTAGATCATCTTCTCCGAGCCTTCAATGAGATTCCACGGTATGTGTTGTTTGACCTTTCTTGTTTTCTAGTATTCTTAGTTTCTGCTTCAGTAGTGAAGAGAAATGGGTAAAGGTACTAGAGTTGCTAGAGGTATAGGCCGAGGAGGCCGAGGTGGTCGTGGATGGCGTGAGCGCGGGCGGGGACTTGGGAGTGAGTCTGCTGCCGCGAGTGTGGCCCAGGAGACCACGCAGGAACAGGTGGCTGATTCGCAGACGTATCAAGAGGGATTTGTGGGTGTTGCCATTACGGGTACCAGTGTGAGGCCTGGTGGGACTAGTGAAGGTCCCGGTGTAGCTGGCGGTGCGGCGGGCCCAGGTGGGGTGCTACCGCAGGTGTTGCCCAGGATCGAGCTGATAGTCTGGCGAGTCTGCTACAGATGATTCTGGAGCGATTACCAGGTGGGGTACCGGTTCGGGCTTAGGCTCCGGGGGTGCAGCCGGATATGGCTGGTGTGCAGCTGGGAGGGGCTGGGGTGCAGCCGAGGGTTGCGGTTGCAGATGAGCTTCCATCTTATCTAGGGAGGATAAAGCATATGCAGAAAATGCGTATTCCTTATAATTTGGAGACTAAGTGAGGTAGTTCTAGTCAGAGATGCTATAGACGTTAAGAATTGATTTCTCTAGGGAATGAGGATTTTTCCGAATAACTCATTTGGAGATGAGGATTTCTCCAAGAGGAATGAAGATTTCCCTGAGTGTTATTGAGGGATGAGGATTTCCCTTAGTAATACTGAGAGAGGAGTATTTTTCTCGATAGGATGAGGATTTTCCTGTGGGTGTTACTGGAGATGAGTATTTCCCTTAGTAATACTACGAGATGAGTACTTCTGTTGAGGGGATGAGGATTTCCCCTATATACTGCTAGCTCGACGGACAGTGTGTTCTAAGAGTGTGACTGGTATGGTGCACTGATAGCTCAAAGGATGTGATCCTAAGAGTGAGAGTGGTGTGGTTATGAGTTATGAGTTAAGAGTAATCAATGTCTAGGACGTGGCTATGTGCATAAGACTAGATGCAGACTTTAGAGATCATGTGAGTTGATCTATAGTGGTGGTTGAGACCGTAGTGGATGGTTTTGCATTGTACTTGGGTATGAGTAGTTACCTAGTACTTAATTGAGAGATGCGTAGTTCTCTCGGAGGGATGAGTAGTTCTTCTCTATACCGAGTAGACCTGGCAGTGCATTATCTGGATGGTGAGGCGCATCTCTGGTGGAGAGGTGTTGTGGCCAGGAAGGTGCAGGCAGAGATGGCCTGAGAGGACTTTTTGGCAGAGTCTAATGCCAAGTTCTTTCCACAGGAGCCGGTGGATCGGTTAGAGTTGAGGCTTTTGGAGTTGGCTTTGGGTGACCGGTCAGTGAGGGAGTTCGATGCAGATTTCAGTTGACTTTTGGTTCATGCGGGTGGAGACATGGGGCGAGTAGGACCAGGTGAGGAGGTTCTTGAGAGGACTTCGAGCTGATTTGAGATTGCTGCGGCGATTGAGGAGAACCGGAGGGAGCATGTGGTGGTGGTTAGTCTGCCTATTCAGCAGTGGAGGTCGCAGCAGCAGGTAGGTCCGAGCAAGAGCGGTAGGCCAGCGCAAGGACAGAAGAAAAAGTGGGAAAGCACTTCGGGATCGAGTCAGAGGGTTCAGGGGTGGTCAGGGATGCTTCGGGTGTGGGAGCATGGATCACAGGTTGGCGAGCGGTCCTAGGAAGGATGAGTCTCGGGATAGAATGTTAAGGTTCTTAGGCACATGGAAATTGTGCAGGGACCTTAGTAGTGGGCGGGTATGAGTCCCATGTTTTGTTCGATTCTGGAGCAACAAATTGCTTCATTACTCCGGAGTGTGCGGAGAGCAGCGGTATCTGGAGCGATTCCGGTGAGCAGTCGGGAGTAGTTAAAGTTTTTGGAGGGAAGTCTTGGCTACTTTCGGGCGGGCTCGGGGTGTGGATATTCTGGTGGCAGGAGAGTTGATGCCAGCAGATTTGATTATTAGTCTGGTGGACCTGTACGATGTTAGTCTGAGGATGGATTGGCTGGATCGGTACATGGTTCATCTGGATTATTGTCGGAGATGAGGTATGTGCATTATGAGTTCGTGGTGATTCTTTTTGGTGCGCCAGCAGCGTTCATGAGGTTGATGAACGAGTGTTCTAGGAGTATCTGGATGAGTTTGTGGTCATCTTCATTGATGATATTCTGGTGTATTCCAGGAGTCCTGAGGAGCATGAGGTTCATCTGAGGGCGGTTTTGGAGAAGCTGCAAGAGCAGAAGTTGTATGCGAAGTTGAGCAAGTGCAGTTTTTGGCAGCAGAAGATGGGTTTTCTTGGCCATGTGGTGTCTGCAGAGGGAGTTTCTGCGATGTGGCTAAGATTGAGGCTACCAGAGGATGGGCTAGACCGATGAATGCCACGGAGATCAGAAGTTTTCTCGGTTTAGTTGGTTATTATCGGAGGTTCGTCAAGGGTTTTGCGAGTATGACGCAGGCGATGAAGAAGTTGACGGGGAAGGATGATCTTTTGTATGGTCTTCAGCTTGCGAGAAGAGTTTCAGGAAGCTGAAAGAGATGCTGACTAGTACACCAGTGTTAGCGTTGCCGCATCTGGGTGAGCCTTACGTGGTGTATACGGATACATCTGGTGTTGGTCTGGGTTATGTCCTGACGCAGCAGGGGAAGGTAATTGCGTATGCTTCGAGGCAGTTGAGGAAACATGAGTGCAACTACCCTACTCATGATTTGGAGTTGGCTGCATTGATTTTTGCTTTAAAGATTTGGTGATCATATCTTTATGGCGGAAAGGTGCAGGTGTTCACAGACCATAAGAGTCTGAAGTATTTCTTCACTCAGCCGGAGTTGAACCAGAGACAGAGGCGTTGGATGGAGTTGGTGGCAGATTATGACCTGGAGATCGGGTACCATCCAGGTAAGGCTAATCTGGTTGCAGATGCGTTGAGTCGGAGGAGGGTTGCTTCGACTCAGGAGCGTGATATGGAGGAGTTGGTGAGCGAGATTAGCACCTTGAAGTTGTGTGTTATCTCACAAGAGCCGTTGGGGTTAGAGACAGCTAACCAGACTGATTTGTTGAGCAGGATCCGGATAACTTAGGAGAAGGATCAGGGTTTGATTGATGCTTCTCGGGTTACGGGTTAAGAGTATCTGGTCTCGGCTAACGGGATGATACTTGTGAACGGGCGGGTTTGTGTACCCAAGGATGAGGATCTGAGGTAGGAGATTCTGAGGGAGGCACATTCGAGCATTTTGTCGATTCATCCGGGGACGACTAAGATGTAACAGGATCTGAAACGGTATTATCACTGGGTCGAGATGAAGAAGGATGTGGCTAACTGGGTTGTAGGGTGCAACGTGTGTCAGCTGGTGAAGGCTGAGCATCAGGTTCTGAGTGGTTTGTTCCAGAGTTTGCCTATTCTGGAGTAGAAGTGGGACATGATTACCATGGATTTTGTGACAGGGTTGCCGGTGTCGCGAACCTATGATGCTATTTAGGTGATTGTGGATTGTCTGACTTAGTCATCACATTTTCTTGCCATCAAGAAGACCGATAGAGCGGCAGTTTTGGCTAAGAAGTATGTGCGTGAGATTGTGAGGCTGTACGGTATGCCAGTGAGTATTGTGTTAGACAGGGATCCGAGATTTGCTTCTGAGTTTTGGGGAGCATTTCAGGCTGAGATGGGCACTAAGGTGCATATGAGTATAGCATATCATCCGCATACGGATGGGCAGTCTGAGAGGATGATTCAGACTCTTGAAGATTTATTGAGGATGCGTGTGGTGGATTACGGTGGTCATTGGGCAGATCACTTGAACCTGGTTGAGTTTGCATATAATAATAGTTACCAGGCGAGTATTGGGATGGCTCCATACGAGGCTCTGTATGGAAGGCCGTGTCGTACACCATTATATTGGACTCAAGTGGGGGAGAGGAGCATGTTTGGTGCAGATTTTGTTCAGGAGACGACGGAGAAGATCCGTGTCTTGAGGTTAAACATGAAGGAGGCTCAGGTCGGAAGAAGAGTTACGCTGATAAGAGGAGGAAGGAGCTGGAGTTTGAGCTGGGAAATCTGGTGTATCTCAAGGCAGCGATGTTGAGGGGTCCTAACAGATCCATTTCAGAGAATAAGCTATGTCCGAGGTTTATGGGTCCGTTCAAGGTTGTGGAACGGGTTGGAGTCATAGGTTGGAGTTACCTCAGAGTATGAAGGCTTTTCATAAAATCTTTCATGTTTCGATGCTGCGGAAGTATCTACATGAGTCTGAGGAGGTGTTGGCTAGGATCTCGGAGGATCTTCAGCCCAACATGACATTGGAGGCGAGACCTGTGAGGATTCTCGAGAGGAGAGTCAAGGTCCTGCGCTGGAAGAGGATACCGTTGGTGAGAGTCGTGTGGGACTGCGACGGTGTCGAGGAGGAGACTTGGGAACCGGAAGCAAAGATGAAGGCAAAGTTCTCGAAGTGGTTCGAGAAGCAAGCGGTTGCTTGAGTTGTCTTTCTTTTCTGGTTTTCAGTTTGTGATAGCATGTGGCTATGTTTTGATGTAGTTTTCGTTTAGTGTGTAACGATTATATATTTTGATAATTTAATAAGATGGGGATTTCTTATTAAATGTGTTTATAAGATGTGAGTTCTTATATTTTATGATTGGTTGATCATGTGTGTATGTGAGGGGTATAAATGGAAGTTCTATGTGAGTTAGCCCTTGTCCATGTTCTAGGTGTATCTAGGAATGGAGATTCTATGGGAGTTAGGACTTGTCTGTTCTCTAGATGGTGCTGGGAAATAGAGGTCTTATGTGAGTTAGTATCTGTCTATTTTCTAAGGTGAGTCTGAAAAAGAGGTTTTATCTGAGTTAGAACTGTCTTTTCTAGGGACACTTTGGAAACACCCATGGTGGTTGGATTGTTCTGGATGACCTAGTGATTGGTCATGGATGTGATGACATTCCCGGTGAGGGGATGTCATGAGGACCATGAGAAGTGATTTTGGTCGATAGGTACTTATGAGGCACGTCGTTACAGAAGGTGCCCCAGGGAACAAGTGAAGTTTCCTCGGTATACTTGAGGGGACATGTGAGGTGCTCTCCAGGGAACAAGTGAGGTTTCCTTCATATATCTCGAGGGGACAAGTGAGGTCTCTGATATATCATGGTTTTTACCGATTTTTGGCCATGATATAAATCCATTTTATAGTCTTTTTGGTATTTTTTTAGTCTTTTCACGTCTTTATAAGTCCCCGTACGTTTTGAGCATAATGGGAGCCTTTGGAGGGTTTTGGAGCATTGTGGAAAGAGTAGCCAAAGTTATGAAGTCAGAGTCGATATTTTCTTCTTGCGTCGATCGACGCAAGCCATTTTGAAATAACCCGACCTGTTTTTTTTTATATATAAATTAGCACCGAATTAGCATCCCATAAATGCTAACCCTCAACATGCTAAAATTCTCAATACAGCAAACATTCAGCGGAAATCAATTATGCAAATAAACTATTAAATAATACTTCATAAATCAATAACCAATCATTCAAACACGAATACAACCAGGAACAACAGCAATCAATCATATTCCATCATATCATAATCCGAGGGTCTATGGTCGCGCATTCACCTTGATTTCGGAATCGATTATCTCATCAACCACAGCTCCGAAACAGAATCGGAAAACTGTTCTGAAAACTAGACAGAGAGATCTACACAACGGTATGTAGATCGTCCTCTGAGTCCCTAAGATTCAATGGGAAAACAGCCCACAATCTCGCTGATCGGAACTGGAAAACAGAGATTTCAGAAACGATATCCTGAAATCGAAAGAATACAGAGAACGGAGATTACTTCTGAAACAGGATCAGAACCCTGATCTAGAAACTAGATAGCGAGTTCTTTCCAACGGCATATGGATCGTCTCCTGATTCTTTCTGGTTCGACAGGAATCCTCCCTCGAAGCGGACAGATCGCAGACACGAAACTACAGAAACCTCTCTCGGGAAAAGAACGATAACTCTCAGAATACACATTCGATTTACAAACCGTTTCCTCCTGAATCAAGATTAGAGAGTGGAGAACTTACACTCAAAGTTTCACTCTGATCCGATTCTATCTTCCCAGCCGATCGTCTCTTCCAAAAATCCGAGCAGAATTGATTTTCTCTCAAGGAAGTCACTTCTCTCACAATCCTCACATAAACACTCTCTTTCCTCTCTCAACCTCTTCTGATTTCGGCGAAAAGAAAAGAGAAAACGCGTTTCCCACGCTTTTATAACAAAAGCCTAGGGTTTCCTAAACCGGCCCAAATCAGAAACTGAAACCGTCGGTCTGATTTTACCCGTGGATCAACACATGCCCAGAAAAAATCCCCTTTTTGGTTCACGGGCGTGACAATTCTCCCCCACTAACACGGATTCGACCTCGAATCACGTAACACCGTCTCACTACGGTCTCCACCACCTGACCCGAACGCGGCCAGTATCCTTCGAGATAACACTCAAATCCCCTAACTCGTCTTGCTAAGGCTAACACTCTCGCCTAAATTCATCCGGAACATCAATGATGCACGCCCCATGGTCCGGATTAGGGCTGCCCGATTGACCGTCCAACAATCAAATAAGAACATGTCCGACCAACCGTTGACCCCGCATTGGACCAAATGATCGTACAACAATCAAAGAAGAACATGTACGACCATCGGCGTAACATATGCTACCAGGATTGTCCGAACCGAATTCCAGACTCCAGTAATAACCCCAGACTCGACGTCCACAACACAACCCTGGGTCTCAGCCAGCACCACTCGTGATCACACCTGATCCCCGAGTTTTACCAGCCTCACACTAGCCTCATTGCACTGTCTCACCACGGCTGCAATCCTGACCCCACCCGGTCAGCACCACCTGAGATCCACTCCCGATCCCCGAAGTTCATCCAATCTCATACTCACGACCACGCTCAGACGCTACTGCTCATATCTCATACTCATAACTCATATACACATACACCACACTCACTCGCAGGATCGTCACCCCTTGAGTTACGTGTGCATGGACCCACTCGTCCCCTGGAGAGAACCACCATCACTCAAAGTATATGTAAGGACCCCACTCGTCCCCTAGAGAGAACCACCAACTCTCGAGTATATGCAGGAACCCATTCGTCCCCTGGAAAGAACCACTATCCCTCAGTATGCAGGAAACCCACCTGTCTCCTGGAGCAATACTCTGAAACATACATCATAAGTACCTGTCGACCGGAATCGCCTCTGTGGCTACCTCATGACATCCCCCACCCGGAATATCATCGCCTCCGTGACCCCCCACTAGGCCACTCGAAACAATCCAACCACCATGGGTGTCCTCACAGAGTCCCTGGAAAAGACAATTCTAACTCATATAAAACCTCTTTTTCTGACTCTCTCTAGGAATAGACAGATTCTAACTCGCATAAAGCTTTCGTTTTTAGCCACTCCTAGAGCACGAAGTTTATTTCTAGCCACTCTTAGAACATGAACAAGCTCATTTCTAGCCACTCCTAGAACATGAACCAGCTTTAAGCCGAATAGAACTTCCATTCCCAGCCATCACATGACCTACCAGTCATCACAACCCATGACTCCACAAGTCCTAACATATAAGAACTCACCTCTTATAAACCACCTTTAATAAGGAATACCCAACTTATTAAATCTAAATATGTAAATCGTTACAACACAAACGAAAAAACATAAAACAACAACTCAGCAGCACGCTGTACAGACTCTGAAAACCAGAAAAGACACTCGAGCCTCCGCTTGCTTCTCGAACCACTTCGGGAACTTCGTCTTCAGACTTGCCTCTGGTTCCCAAGTCTCCTCCTCGACACCATCGCAGTCCCACACGACTCACCAATGGTATCCTCTTACGACGCAGAACCTTGACTCTCCTCTCGAGAATCCTCACAGGTCTCGCGGCCAACGTCATATTGGGCTGAAGATCCTCCGGGATTCTAGCCAACACCTCCTCAGACTCATTCAGAAACTTACGCAGCATCGAAACATGGAAGACTTTGTGGAAAGCCTTCATACTCTGAGGTAACTCCAACCGATAAGCCACTGGTCCGACCCGCTCCACCACTCTGAACGGACCCATAAACCTCGGACTCAGCTTATTCTCCAAAATGGATCTGTTAGGACCCTTCAACATAGCTGCCTTGAGATACACCATATCTCCCAGCTCAAACTCCAGCTCTTTCCGTCTCCTATCGGCATAACTCTTCTGCCGATCCTGAGCCTCCCTCATGTTCAGCCTCAAGACACGGATCTTCTCCGTCGTCTCCTGAAAAAAATCCGCACCAAACATGCTCTTCTCCCCCACTTGAGTCCAGCACAATGGTGTCCTACACGGCCTCCCATACAGAGCCTCATATGGACCCATCCCAATACTCGCCTGATATTAGTTGTTGTACGCAAACTCAACCAGGTTCAGATGATCCGCCCAATGACCACCATAATCTAGCACACACATCCTCAACAGGTCCTCTAAAGTCTGAATAGTCCTCTCCGACTGCCCATCTGTTTGAGGATGATATGATGTGCTCATGTGCACCTTGGTGCCCATCTCTGCCTAAAACGCCCTCCAGAACTCAGACGTAAATCTTGGATCGCTGTCTGACACTATACTCGCTGGCACCCCGTGCAGCCTCACAATCCGCACATACTTCCTGGCCAACACTGCCGCTCCATCAGTCTTCTTGATGGCCAGAAAATGTGCCGACTTGGTCAGACGATCCACTATCACCCAAATCGCATCACACGTCCATAACACTGGCAACCCCGTCACGAAGTCCATGGTAAACATATCCCACTTCCACTCCGAAATGGGTAACCTTTGCAACATACCACTCAGAACCTGATGCTCAGCCTTCACCAGCTGGCACACGTTGCACGCTGCAACCCAGCTAGCTACATCCCTCTTCATCCCGATCCAGTGATAATACCGCTTCAGATCACGATACATCTTGGTCGCCCCCGGATGAATAGACAACATACTCGAATGGGCCTCTCTCAGAATCTCTAGCCTCAAATCCTCGTCCTTGGGTACACAAACCCGCCCATTCGCCAGTATCATCCCACTCGCTGAGACCACATACTCAGAACCCGTCGTCTTAGAAGCATCAATCAACCCCTGATCCTTCTCCTGCGCAACCCAAATCCTGCTCAGTAAGTCTGCCTGGTTAGCTGCCTCTGACCCCAACGGCTCCTGTGAGATCACGCACAACCTCGATGTACTGAGCTCACTCGCTAACTCCTCCAAATCCCGCTCCTGAGCCGAAGCAACTCGCTTCCGACTCAAAGCATCAGCCACCAGATTAGCCTTACCCGGATGGTACCCAATCTCCAGGTCATAGTCCACGACTAGCTCCATCCAGCACCTCTGTCTCTGGTTCAGATCTGGCTGAGTGAAGAAATACTTCAGGCTCTTGTGGTTTGTGAATACCTGCACCTTCCCGCTGTACAGATAAGACCTCCAAATCTTAAGTGCAAACATCACTGCAGCCAACTCCAAATCATGGGTAGAGTAGTTGCACTCATGCGTCCTCAACTGCCTCGAAGCATATGCAATAACATTCCCCTGCTGCATCAGCACACATCCCAGACCAACTCATGAAGCATCTGTATACACCACATGTGGCTCACCCGGCTCGGGTAATGCCAACACAGGTGTGTACTCGTCAGCATCTCCTTCAGCTTCCCGAAACTCTCCTCGCAAGCCGAAGACCAAACAAAAGGGACATCCTTCCCTGTCAACCTCGTCATCGGCTGCGCCATACTCGCAAACCCCTTGACGAACCTCCAGTAATAACCCGTTACCCGAGAAAACTCCTGATCTCAGTAGCACTCCTCGGTCTAGGCCAACCTCTGATAGCCTATATCTTAGCCGGATCCACAGACACTCCGTCTGCAGACACAACATGGCCAAGAAAGCTCATCTCCCTCTGCCAGAAACTGCATTTACTCAACTTCGCGTACAGCTTCTGCTCCCGCAGCTTCTCCAGAACCAACCTCAGATGCACCTCGTGCTCCCCTGGACTCCTCGAGTATACCAAAATGTCATCTATGAAAATGATCACGAACACATCCAGATACGCCTGGAACACCCCGTTCATCAACCGCATGAACGCTGCTGGGGCATTCGTCAACCCAAACGGCATCACTACAAACTCATAGTGTCTATACCTCGTCCGAAAGGCCGTCTTCCTGACGTTCGCCTCATCAATCGGAATCGGAATATGATGGTATCCCGAAGCCAAGTCAATCTTGGAGAATCAGGTAGCCCCTCGCAACTGATCCAGCCACTCATCAATGCGTGGCAGAGGGTACCTGTTCTTCACAGTGACCCAGTTAAGTCCCCGGTAATCGATGCACAACCGGAAACTCCCAACTTTCTTCTTCACAAACAACACCGGCGCTCCCCACGGTGACCCACTCAGCCGGATGAAACCCTTACCCAACAGATCATCCAGCTGCTTCTTCAGCTCTGCC
Organism: Arabis hirsuta; assembly: GCA_964056655.1. Lineage (NCBI taxonomy): Eukaryota > Viridiplantae > Streptophyta > Magnoliopsida > Brassicales > Brassicaceae > Arabis > Arabis hirsuta. The sequence goes on along the minus strand of OZ053302.1, from coordinate 19,666,146 downwards.
ATCTCTACTGGAGCCATACGGTAAGGCGTCTTGGATATGGGCGTCGTCCCGGGTTCTAACTCAATCGTGAATGGATCCGACCGCGATGGTGGCAATCCCAACAACGACTGAAACACATCCTGGAATTCCCGAGCAACCTGAATCTCTCCAACTGCAACCTCTCCAACAGTCTCCGGCATAACTATCGTCGCCAGATACGCCTCACAACCCTTCTCGATCAACTGCTCGGCCTGTAACGCTGAAATCACGAGACTCCCAGAAGTCGGTCTCACACCCTGAAACACCAACCTCCCCGTCTCCCGCTCGAACACTACTCGTCCACGCAGACAGTCTAGATGGACCCTGTACCGATCCAACCAATCCATCCCCAAAATGACATCGTACAGCTCCACCGGACTGATGATCAGGTCTGCTGGCATCGACTCTCCCGCCACCAGCACATCCACACCACGAGCCTGCCCGAAAGTAGCCAACGTCCTACCACCAGCAACCTTGACTACTCCCGGCTGCTCTCCGGATCCCGCTACCCTCCGCACACTCCGGAATAATGAAGTTATTCGTAGCTCCCGAATCGAATAAAGCGTGGGACTCACATCCGCCCACAACTAAGGTCCCTGCGCAATATTCATGTGCCTAAGAACCCTAACGTACTATCCTGAGACTCGTCCATCTTAGGACAGCTCGCCAACCTGTGATCCATGCTCCCACACCCGAAGCATCTCAGACAACCTTCAACCCTCTGACTCGGTTCCAAAGTGCTCTCCCACTTCCTCTTCTGTCCTTGCGCAGGCTTACCGCCCTTGCTCGGATCTACCTGCTACTGTGACATTCTCTGCTGAACAGGAGGATTAACCACCATCACATGCTCTCTCAGGTCCTCCTCAACCGTCGCAGCAATCTCAACCAGCTCCGCCCTCGTGGCGAACTTACTCGCTCTACAGCAAGTCCTCAAATCAGCTCGAAGTTCTCCCAAGAACCTCTCCACCTGGGCCTACTCGCCCTCCATGCCTCCACTCGCATGAACCAGGAGTCGACAGAACTCCGCATCGAACTCCCTCACTGATCGGCCACCTTGAGTCAACTCCAAAAACTCAACTCAAGTCGATGCCACCTCTTTCGGAAATACTTGGCATTAAACCCATCCAAAAATCCACCCATGCCATCACTGCCTGCACTCGGAATCCCTCTGGATACCTCAAAGAGTCGAAGTTACGCTTCACACTCATCCGCCGCTCATCGGCCCCTCAGGCTTAGCACCTCTCGAGAAAACTCTCGTGCTAATCCTCTACATCTGCTCTATCATCCTAAGATAGGATGGGAGCTCCTCCACAGCCGCCACTCCTAGCTACACCCAGCCATACCTGGCTGCACACCCGCTTCACCAGGCTGAACCCCCAGAGCCTAACTCTGAGCCGGCACCCCTCTCGGTAACCGCTCCAAGATCAATTAAAGCAGACTCGCCAGACTATCATCTCGATTCTGGCCGACACCTGCGACAGCACCCCCACCTGGGCTCGCCGCACCGCGAACCACACCGGGACCCTCACTAGTCCCATCAGCCCTCACACTGGTACACGCAGTGGCCACCCCGGAACTCTCACTAGTCCCACCAGCCCTCACACTGGTACACGCAGTGGCTACACTCACGGATCCCTCCTGATACGTCTGCGAATCAGCCACCCTCTCCTGCGTGGTCTCTTGGGCCACACACGCGGCAGCAGACTCACTCACAAGTCCCTGCCCGCACCTACGCCCTCCACACCCACCTTGGCCTTCCCGGCCAATACCTCTAGCAACTCTAGTACCTCTACCCATTTATCTTCACTACCAGAAGCATAAACTAAGAATACTAGAAAGCAAGAAAGGTCAAACACACATACCGTGGAATCTCATTGAAGGCTCGGAGAAGATGATATAGGACTTCAAACCCACACAACAATCAATTGACTAACTCACATAATCAATCAATCAATCAACTCAGCACGCAATTGACTACTCCACATAATCAACTACGTTCTCCTGCCCTAGAACCATAAGGGCTCTGATACCAAACTGAAACAACCCGACCCGTTTTTTTTTTATATATATAAATTAGCACCGAATTAGCATCCCCATAAATGCTAACCCTCAACATGCTAAAATTCTCAATACAGCAAACATTCAGCGGAAATCAATTATCCAAATAAACCATTAAATAATACTTCATAAACCAATAACCAATCATTCAAACACGAATACAACCAGGAACAACAGCAATCAATCATATTCCATCATATCCTAATTCGAGGGTCTATGGTCGCGCACTCACCTTGATTTTGGAATCGATTATCTCATCAACCATAGCTCCGAAACATAATCGAAAAACTGTTCTGAAAACTAGACAGATAGATCTATACAACAGTATGTAGATCCTCCTCTGCGTCCCTAAGAGTCAACGGGAAAACAGCCCGCAATCTCGCTGATCGGAACTGGAAAACAGAGATTTCAGAAACGACACCCTGAAATCGAAAGAACACAGAGAACGGAGAGTACCTCCAAAACAAGAGCAGAACCCTGATCTAGAAACTAGACAGCGAGGTCTTTCCAACGGCATATGGATCGTCTCCTGATTCTTTCTGACTCGACGGGAATCGTCCCACGAAGCGGACAGATCGCAGACACGAAACTACAGAAACCTCTCTTGGGAAAAGAACGATAACTCTCAGAATACACATCCGGTTTACAAACCGTTTCCTCCTGAATCAAGATTAGAAAGTGGAGAAGTTACCCTCAAAGTTTTACTCTGATCCGATTCTATCTTCCCAGCCGATTGTCTCTTCCAAAAACCCGAGCAGAATTGATTTTCTCTCAAGAAAATCACTTCTCTCACAATCCTCACATAAACACTCTCTTTCCTCTCTTAACTTCTTCTGATTTCGGCCAAAAGAAAAGAGAAAATGCGTTCCCCACGCTTTTATAATGAAACCCTAGGGTTTCCTAAACCGGCCTAAATCAGAAACCGAAACCGTCGGTCTGATTTTACCCGTGGATCAACACACATGCCCAAAAAAAATCCCCTTTTTGGTTCACGAGCGTTACAATTTTCCATCGACGGATCGAGCTGAAAATTTGACACACGCTAGAACATTGAGTTAGCTTTCATTTGGAAGACATTTGAGGTCATTCCAACGGTTGAATCGAAAGTTATGCAAGTTTTAATGAGGACATGTCAGTCTGCCCTTAACCATCCAGTTCGCTGGAGAAAAAAGAAATTGCAGTTTTTCCTATTTTGACTTGGTTTTGTCATAGATATTGAACCAAAAACGTGATTAGACCTATTTATTTGAGTTTTTAGCCATTGTTTAGGAGATATCTTGTTTTCTATTGAGACATTTGTTTTACTCTTTTCTATTGATAATGTTTTCATCAGCTATGTCTGAGTAGTTTGCTTGTTAGGTTTTGGGGATTCAAGGGTTTGATGAGAAATTGTTAGGATTGAAACTCTGTTGGGATTTATCTACTTGTTCTTCATCTAGATTGCTTTAACTCTGATTTTAGGATTGATCAACCAAAATTGGAATTCCTAGGTTGCTTTAATAGATGCAAAAGTATTATTAACAACCTGACCTAATATTAGTTTAGCAAAATTATCTATTCGCAAAGAAATTTGGCTTAGTAATTTTGTGAACAATCGAACTTGAATTTATTGCTTGTCTTTATTCACTAAGTTCGTAAAGAAATTTGGAATTTAGGGATTTAGTTATAGATAGTCTCTGCAACGAAAGTTGATTGACTTTACACTAGTGTTCGAGTTCGAGAACTGCACTTAATCAAATCATGACAGTCTTTTATCCCTGATTTCGATTCATTCCTGAGAATTACCCATAACCTAACTTTTTTATCTCATTGATTTCAAGAATCTAAATAATCATCTGCTTACTTGTTTTGCTATTTTATTTTCATTCACACATTGTTGCTTAGCCTAATTCGAATTCATAATCGATTGTGTGATTTGATTCTCTGTGGATACGATCCCTAAGTACTACTACGATCTCTTAATTTGAGAGAGTAGCTCAAGGTAAATTTGAGCATATCAGTCTCCTGCATGCCGATAGCTTAACGGACTGTGTGTCGTGAGAGTGAGAGAGGCATGGAGCATACCGATAGTCTGATGGACGGCGGTCCTGAAGGTGGGAGGGGTATGTTATACACCGTGATCTCTAAGGTGTATATGTATATGGGTATGAGCACATCGTCTGTGATGTGATTATGAGTATGAGACTGGATGAGCTTCGGGGATCGGAAAGGATCTCAGGTGGTGCTGGCCGGGTAGGGTCAGGAGTGTTGATGTGATTATGAATATGAGACTGGATGAGCTTCGGGGATCAGAAAGGATCTCAGGTGGTGCTGGCCGGGTAGGGTCAGGAGTGTTGATGTGATTGGTGTCTAGTCTAGGGATTTTACTTGCGTTTGGGAACCTCGGTTCAGATGACCCTGGTAACTTATGTAGCGTCTTGGTCGTGCATGTTCTTATTTGATTGTTGCATGATCAATTGGTTCAAATCTGGGTCTACGGTTGGTCGGGCATGTTCTTTTTTGATTGTTGTGCAATCAATCAGGCAAGCTTGGTCTGGACCAGAAAACATTGCATTCTAGTGTGTTTTCGGGTGAAGCTAGTCGTGTTTCGGACGGGAGTGTTAGCCTTAGCAGGGACGGTATTGTGTGATTCGAGGTTGAATTTGTGTTAGTGGGGGAGAATTATACCGTCCGTGAACCAAAATGTGTATTTTTGGTTGGCGCGTCGATCGACGCAAGTTGAAATCGAACCGACAAGTTCGGTTCTTGATCCCTTGGTCTGGCGTCCAGTTTAGGGAACCCTAGGGCATGATATAAAAACGCATCAAGATGTTTTTACAGTCGATTTTGGAGAGGAAAAGGAGAGGATTTCATAGGTTATGAGAGAGAAGAAGAGATTGTTGTTTTGAAAACAGTTCTGTCCGATTTTAGAAGAAGAGACGAACGGCTGGGAATATCAGACCGGATTGGAGCGAAACTTCTAGGGTACGTTCTCAACTCTCGTATCTAGCTTTGGGAGAAATCGGTTTGTCATTTGGATCAGTATTCCGTGAGTTATCGTCGTTTTACTACGAGATGTTTATGTAGTTTTTGGTCTGCGATCAGTCTATTTCGAGGGAGGATTCCTGTTGAACCAGAAGGACTTAGGAGACGATCCACCTATCTATGAAAAGTTCTCTCTGTTTAGTTTTCAGAATAGGTTTTCGATCCTGTTTCCGATGTAATCTCCGTTCTTTGTATTCTTTAGATGTCAACGTGTCGTTCATGTTTTCTAAGACTGGAATTTCCTGTTCCAGTTCCGAACGACGAACTTGTGGGCTGTTTTGCCATCATTCTGTAAGGATCTAGAAGATGATCTAGGTATCATTGGAAAGCCCCGAGTCTTAGCTTTCCAGAGCCACCGAGTTCGGTTTAATCTGATATTTGAAACGCGTGTTATAACCATTTTCCTAAGGTGAGTGTGTGACCATGGCTTATTTGGGTAAAAGAATGGATCCCAATGCGTTTGTGTGATGATTTGATGATTGATTCCTGTTGATATGGATGATTTCGTGTTATTGGATGTGTTAGTTGATGGTTTCTGTGCAGGAGATCGACACACAATTTTGATTACCGTCAGTTTGACGTATTGACTGTTTCTCGTGTGATTGTTGCGTTATGTGTGTTGATTGTTCATTCTGGTATTGTATTTTTGCTTATGCATGTGTGTATAGCCAAGTAGATGGGATGACCGCGTCACTGAGTATTTGTGATAATACTCACGCATCTCTTATAACCATGTGATGCAGGTAAAGAGAAAGTGTGATCGTGTAATCAAGACAAGGAAAAAGAGATGATCTAGTGTCTCAATTTGGTGTTTTATGCTTTTGCTAGACTTGTTAAGTTGCTAGATTGTGAACTTGGAATGGTTGAATTGCTGTTGGTTATTTGATAATTATTGACTATTGAATGGTTTTGTTATTCCGCTGGATTAGTTTGTCTTGATTGGATATTGAGGATTAACATATATGAAAATGTTAATTCGGATCCAATGTTGAACTGTTAAAAAAAAAAAAACGGGTTAGGTTGTTTCAATGATTGATTATGTGTTTGGAATGGTTTTTCTTGTCTGTGTTGACATTTTTCGTGCAGGAGATCGATACGATGCATCCTGGAACGAGCCATGAGAGGATAGGCTCGATTCCTTGACTCTGCGTCGTTGCGTCAATCGACACCAGGGTGTCGATCGACGCATGTGCAGTGCATCAATCGACACCAGGGTGGTGTGTCGATCGACGCACAGTCTGGAAGATTGATTCCCCTGTTGATTATTGTGTTGTGCATTGTTGATTGATCGCTTGGTGTTATAGTATTCTTTTATGCCTGTGTGTATAGCCGGTAGATTGGATGACCGTCTCACTGAGTATTTACGATAAACTCACGCATTTCTTTTAACCATGTGATGCAGGTAAAATAAATGTGATCGTGGAATCAAGGCTGTGAAGAGGAGATGGTCTAGAGTCTCATTTGTTTGATGTTGTTGGATTGTTTAGAACCGCTAGGTTGCTGGCTTATTTGGAATTGGTTTATGTTGGTTATTGAATTGAATATTGGATTTATTGAATAATTCGTTTGAATTGGGTTAAGTTGATTTCCGCTAGTTATGATTGGTCTGTTTGTGAATTGATGTGTGACCTGTTGTAAATTAGCCTGTCGAGAGTTAGTATTTATGAAAATACTAATTCGATGCTATATATATAAAAACAAAAACAAAAATGGGTTGGGTTATTTTAGTTTGGTATCAGAGCCCTTACAGTTTTAAGACGGGTGAATTTGTAAATTGATTATGAGGATTTAGTCAATTGTTGTGTGAATTGAATTGATTATGAGAATTAGTCAATTGTTGTGTGAGTTTGGAGTCCTAGTTCATCTTCTTCGAGCCTTCAATGAGATTCCACGGTTAGTGTTTTGTGAATTTGTCAATTTCTAGTATGCTTAGTTTCTGCTGTTGGTAGTGCAGCGAGAGTTGGCGAGAGGTACTAGAGGTAGAGGCCGTGGTGGTCATGGAGGCCGTGGTGGTCGTGGGCGCAGTCGGGGACAGGTTAGTGAGTCCGCCGCCACAAGTGTGGCCTAGAGGGGTCCGTGGGTGTGGCCACTGCGAGTACCAGTCCGCCGCCACAAGTGTGGCGCATGCGGAGGAGCTCCCATGCTATCTTAGAAGGATGGAGGAGATGCAGAGGATTGACACGTGGTTTTTCTCGGGAGGTGCCAAGCCTGAGGAGGCTGATGAGTGGCGGATGAGGCTGGAGCGTAATTTTTGCTTTATCAGGTGTCTAGAGGGATACCGGGTGGATCTGGCGGTGCATTATCTAGATGGTGATGCGCATGTCTGGTGGAGAGGTGTTGTGGCCAGGAGGGTGCAAGCAGAGATGGCCTAGGATGACTTTTTGGTGGAGGTTGTTGATCGATTGGAGTCGAGGTTCCTGGAGTTGGCTCCAGGTGACCGGTCAGTTAGGGAGTTCGACGCGGAGTTCAGTCGGCTTCTAGTTCATGCTGGGAGAGGTATGGAGGGCGAACAATCCCAAGTGAAGAGGTTCTTGAGAGGACTTTGACCGGATTTGAGGACTCGCTGCAGAGTGAGTAAGTTCGCCTCGAGGGCGGAGTTGGTTGCGACAGCTGCAGCGATCGAGGAGGATTTCAGAGAGCAGATTGTGGTGGTTAGTCCGCCTGTTCAGCAGAGGAGATCGCAGCAGCAGGCGGGTCCGAGCAAGGGTGGCAAACCTGCGCAAGGACATAAAAGGAAGTGGGAAGGCACTTGGGGACCGAGTCAGAGAGGTCAGGGTGGTCACGGATGCTTCAGGTGTGGGAGCATAAATCACAAGCTGAACAACTGTCCTAGGAGAGACGAATCTTCGGGATACTCGGGTGTGTTTTCAATGTAGAGAGCCAGGACATATCAAGCCGAAATGTCCCAAGCTGCATCAGATAGCAGTGGTGGCAATACAGCCAGTGGCGCAGATTGTAGCAGCACTGCGTGTGTTCACTTCATGGAGGCGAGTGGGTCAAGCACCAGACCAATCATAGGTAAATTTCAAAACTTGACTTGGTGAATTTTGGTGTTTATGGATTTTGTCTGTTTTGGAATATTTGAGACCTTTAATAGAATATTAGGGTTCTTAGGCATATGGGATTTATAGGGGGACCTTATTAGTGGGCAGGTGTGAGTCCAGTGTTTTGTTTGATTCTGGAGCGACGAATTGCTTCATTACTCCGGAGTACGCGGAGGGCTGCAGTATCCGGAGTGATCCGGTGGGCCGATGGGAGTAGTTAAAGTTGATGAAGGGAAGCTTTTAGCTACTCTTGGTCAGGCTAGAGGCGTGGATATTCAGGTGGCTGGTAAGTCTATGCCAGCGGATCTGATTATTAGTCTAGTAGAGTTATATGATGTCATTCTGGGTTTGGATTGGCTGGATTGGTACAGAGCTCATCTGAAGTTTCATCGGGGACGAGTTGTGTTCGACCGAGAGGTTGGGAGGTTTGTTTATCACGCTGACCAGCTGATCGAGAAGGGATACGAGGTATATTTGGCGACGATTGTGATGCCAGAGACTGTTGGAGAGGTTGTTGTTGGAGATATTTGGGTTATCCAGGAGACATTATTTCTCTTAAGGCCCAGGTTAGCCCCAAAAGGGCTCAGTCAACAGGCGCGTGGATAACGAGAGCTAGGAGCGAGTCAACGGAGCGGTTATCTCAGTCGTAGGAGCGAGATTCGCGGGGAATATGCCGAGATCGTACCCGAGATTCGCGGAACCGCCCTGAGAACGTGGAGCTGGATTGAGAAGCTGAGCTGAGCTATAAATAGAGGAAATCCAAGCAGATTTCGCCAACTTTACACACACACGAGAGCTTAACACTACATTTTTCAGCTTGTAACACGTCTCAGACGAGACCTTATTGTATATTCGATTCATATCAATATATATCTAGCTCCACTCTACTCTTCTTTTAATCATTGAGCTTATAGACATTTCTTAGGACCAAAATTTATCTTTTTGCTAGCATTTGACTAATTAGCATGTTAGTATCTAATTAAGATTTTTAAAACTAATAATAATAATAGTTTTTTTGAAAAAAAATTGAAAACCCGAACGGTTTTACAGTTTCAAACCGAAACCGAACCGAATCAAAATAATTTTAAAATGGTAACCAAACAGATTTATTGATAAAACCGAAACCAAACCGAAACACCTAATTACGGTTCGGTTCGGTTTTTTGTCCACCCCTGTATAAACGATCCTGTTCTAAATATTTGGTCGTTTTTTTCCTCCTGAAAATTCAAATGAGGTGTAATTTAAACAGATATATATTAATATTTTGGAGAAAAAGGTGTACACGATTCGGTGTTGAAATGTACAAATTACTCGGTGCGAACAAAAAGCAATGTAGAATAGAAATGTAAAAAAAAAAAAAAAAAGGACCAAAAAAAAGTCAAAATAAATGGTCAGTGAAGGGTTTGACCGGGCCGGGGAAGTCCATCCATAGTTTCCCACTGCCTTCCCAGATTTAGCACAGATGAATTGCAATTTGCATGCCCTTTTTATTTCACCTCTTTCTCCTTTACTGTATATATATATTTAAGCAAAGCTCAATTTCTTTCATAGACAAAATAAAAGACCTTTTGGGAGCGGAGATTTTCTCTCTGAATTAAAATAGTAACCTCACGGGTGTTGTTATTTGGAGAGATCTGTGTGGGTAAATCAAGTGAGATCATTTTTAGATTGGAAGATGATGAGACGAGGGAATTCAGGTACCGACCATGAACTTGGGATTCTACGAGGAGCTAACTCGGACACCAACTCCGACACGGAAAGCATCGCCAGCGACCGCACGGCCTTCAGCGGTCCGTTGGGGCGTCCCAAACGGACGTCCAAAAAGAACGCGAGATTTGCTGCGGATCTTCCCAAGAGAAGCAACAGCATGAGCGGCGGGGGGCGGGGAGAAGAGGATGAGTACGTGGAGATCACGCTGGACATTAGGGACGACTCGGTGGCCGTTCATAGTGTCCAGCAAGCAGCCGGAGGGGGCGGGGTCCACCAGCTGGAGGATCCTGAGCTCGCACTCCTCACGAAGAGGACGCTCGAGAGCAGCCTCAACAACTCCACTTCCCTTTCCTTCTTTCGCAGCACCTCCTCACGTATCAAGCATGCCTCACGCGAGCTCCGGCGCGTCTTCTCCAGACGCCCTTCCCCTGCCGTACGGCGCTTTGACCGCAGTAGCTCCGCCGCCGTCCACGCTCTTAAAGGCCTCAAGTTCATCGCCACCAAGACTGCCGCCTGGCCCGCCGTAGACCAACGCTTCGAAAAGCTCTCCCTTGACACCAACGGCCTCCTCCTCTCTTCCAAGTTCTGGGAATGCTTAGGTAACTAAATCTACCTTACCGATTGTCTTATCTTATATATACATGTTTCCATGTCTTTCAATTTCTGTTTTGTGTTTTCTTTAGGAATGAACAAGGAATCCAAAGACTTTGCGGACCAGCTCTTCCGAGCTCTGGCTCGCCGGAACAACATCTCCGGCGATGCAATCACCAAGGACCAGCTCAGGCTCTTCTGGGAACAGATATCAGATGAAAGCTTCGACTCCAAACTCCAAGTCTTCTTCGACATGTAAGTTGTTTCTTATCATCGCCTAACCCATAAATATCTATGCTTAAATGGTCATTAAATATTTGGTATTTTGGCATAATAGCACATACATATTTTATTGGGCATAAGAGCATCCTTATCCATCATCTGGAATCATTAAATATAAAATTATTAAAACACACATTCTTTCTTCCTTTTAATCAATTTTATACCTTCTCTTTCATCTTTTTACTCAACTTTTATTAATTTTATACTCTCTTTAGATATAAAATTATTAAAAACACACTTCAAAAGTATCAAAAGTATCCACTATTTGATACTCTCTCTCTAAAAATATCAACTATCTCATCTCTTTACTCAAAATTTATTAATTTTATATTTCAATACACCCCATTATTTCAATCAAAAACACTCTCTTCCTTCCTTTTACTCAAATTTTAATAATTTTATATTCTATGATACCACAAAAGTATCATGGATACTGATGCTCTAATAATATAAATAGTGAAATAGTACTTTGGAAGATGAATTAGCTAATAAATGACGTCATGATGTGGTCAGGGTGGACAAAGATGAGGATGGACGGGTAACAGAAGAAGAGGTGGCTGAGGTGAGAATCCCACACACCATTCAATAATTATCTTTTCCACATATTTTATTGTTCTCAGTTGATTATCTTTGACAAATTTGTCCACGCGCAAATCCCACTGACTTTAACTGCTGACGTTTATTACTCTTACTTCACCAATCCATGTGAACACGACAGTAATGGGTTATGATTAGATAGACTTGTCTTTATTACTTTCGTTAAGGTTATTGATCTTAACAAATTTTTTTGTTGGTAATTAATTGCAGATTATCAGTCTTAGTGCTTCAGCCAACAAGCTCTCCAATATTCAAAAGCAAGCCAAAGAATATGCAGCGTTGATAATGGAAGAGTTGGACCCAGACAATGCTGGGTACATCATGGTACGTATGGTCCACCTTGAACCACTCAATCACTACTGGTATATACAGTAAAATACTAGAAACAACCTGAAAAATCCAAGTTTCTAAAAATTTAAAGCTGTAGAAATTATTGACAAGCCTTGATTTTAACCAAATCAATCAACAAAAAAGCCGACAAGCATAGTTGGGTAGTTAAGACTTAAGAGAGCCAATTAATCATGTAGGCGTTTACTTGGCATATTTCTTAATTAATACTTCTTTTTTTTTAATATAAAAACACTTAAAACTGGTCGGAGAGTCTAGGCGGCATATGGAGGTCCGATATCATTTACTCCTTCCGTATCTATACGATTGAAGCTCGGAAAAAAAATTTGACTCTAAAATATTGATTTTTTACATTTTTTATGTAGTTTTTATGAATTAATAATGATGAATTGTAAATTTCAAACCATATTAATTGATTTTATTAAATAACTATTGGCTAAAAATTATAAAAAAATTGTTTAGCACAAAAAATAATGCATTTATATTTAAAAATTAATATGTTTTTTTAACAGAAAACTCTAGAAATCAATTATTTATAAATAAAAAGAGTATTAATCATTGAAAATGCCTGTGAAAATTGATAAACGAATGATTTTGTTGCATAAATGTTGTATGGTAATATTGGTGAAACAGATCGAAAACTTGGAAATGTTGCTACTACAAGCACCGAACCAGTCGGTGCGGATTGGGGACAGCAGAATACTAAGCCAAATGCTAAGCCAGAAGCTGAAACCGGCAAAAGAGAGCAACCCCGTGGTGAGATGGTCGGAGAAAATCAAATATTTCATACTTGACAACTGGCAGAGACTATGGATCATGATACTATGGCTTGGCATCTGCGGCGGCCTCTTCGCCTACAAATTCATTCAGTACCGGAACAAGGAGGCGTTTGGCGTGATGGGTTATTGTGTTTGTATCGCCAAAGGAGGTGCAGAGACTCTTAAATTCAACATGGCTCTCATATTGCTGCCTGTTTGTCGCAATACTATCACTTGGCTCAGGAACAAGACCAAGCTAGGTGTTGTCGTTCCCTTTGATGATAATCTTAACTTCCACAAGGTCATTGCAAGCGGGATTGGGGTCGGGGTTTTGCTCCACGTGGGTGCGCATTTAACATGTGATTTCCCGCGGCTACTTGCCGCAGATGAGGATACGTATGAGCCCATGATACGTTACTTTGGGGAGCAACCGGAGAGCTACTGGTGGTTCGTGAAGGGAGTGGAAGGATGGACTGGAATTGTGATGGTTGTCCTAATGGCTATAGCATTTACACTCGCTACGCCTTGGTTTCGTCGTAACAAGCTCAACCTACCTAATTTCCTCAAGAAGCTTACCGGTTTTAATGCCTTTTGGTACTCCCACCATTTGTTCATCATTGTCTATGCTCTTCTCATTGTCCATGGTATCAAGCTCTATCTCACCAAGATTTGGTATCAGAAAACGGTATTGTCTTCAAACTAACATGATTGTTTTGTTGTCTATTTTATTTTCTTATTTTTGGGGATAACTAACACTTTGATATTTGCGTGACTTCTTGCAGACATGGATGTATCTCGCAGTACCCATCCTGTTGTATGCATCTGAGAGGTTGATCCGTGCTTTCAGATCAAGCATCAAACCGGTTAAGATGCTGAAGGTCAGAATTTAAACCTTAGAATGGCTTGTGTTAAGAGTAGGAATTAAAATCGAGTTTGCACTGATATTATATACGTAACAACAGGTGGCTGTATACCCTGGGAATGTGTTGGCCCTACACATGACGAAGCCACAAGGTTTCAAATACAAGAGCGGACAGTACATGTTTGTGAATTGCAGAGCCGTCTCTCCCTTCGAATGGCATCCTTTCTCCATCACCTCTGCCCCTGGAGACGATTACCTGAGTGTCCACATCCGCACTCTCGGCGACTGGACACGTAAGCTCAGGACCGTCTTCTCCGAGGTTTGCAAACCTCCCACCGCGGGTAAAAGCGGTCTGCTGCGAGCAGATGGAGGAGACTCTGGGAACCTCGCCTTCCCGAAGATCCTCATTGATGGTCCCTACGGCGCTCCTGCGCAAGACTACAAGAAGTACGACGTGGTTCTCCTCGTGGGTCTAGGCATCGGAGCCACGCCTATGATCAGCATCCTCAAGGACATCATCAACAACATGAAATCTCCCGACCGCGACAGTGACATCGAGAACAACAACAACAGCAACAGCAACGGTAAAGGGTTTCGAACGAGGAAGGCATATTTCTACTGGGTGACTCGGGAACAAGGATCGTTTGAGTGGTTCAAGGGGATTATGGATGAGGTCTCTGAGATGGACGAGGAAGGAGTGATCGAGCTCCACAATTATTGTACGAGCGTGTACGAGGAAGGCGATGCCAGGGTCGCTCTCATTGCCATGCTTCAGTCCCTGCAGCACGCTAAGAACGGTGTTGATGTCGTATCGGGGACACGTGTGAAGTCCCACTTCGCCAAACCCAACTGGAGACAAGTCTACAAGAAAATCGCAGTTCAGTACCCAGGCAAACGAATCGGTAACTACTCTCGACCTGTTATGTCGTATACAACAATTAGGTGTTCGTTTTAAATACATGCTAATATCAACTTACTGCAGGAGTCTTCTACTGTGGGGCACCAGGACTGACAAAGGAACTTAAAAATCTGGCTTTGGATTTCTCTCGCAAGACAACCACCAAGTTTGACTTCCACAAGGAGAATTTCTAAATCATATAATTGGGCTATAATTTAGTAGAAAAATAAAACAAGAAAATGAAGATAGTTTTTTATTTTATATTCTTTGCCTTTTATAAAAACCATATCATATATTATATGAGCTGTATTCTTTCGTTGCTTCTTCCCTAATTTTTTTTGTTTACCTTTACACTACTTAGTTAAATGCGAAACTCAAGTATAAAACTTAAGTATAAAATAGTTGCAGCTTGATGTAATTATGGAGTTAGTTTAGCGTTATTTTGTACTTGTAATCGTCTCTTTTAACCAGTAAAGATAGTTTTGGTCTTGAATTCTCGTTACCTTTTTTTTTTTTGCTAAAATTCTCGTTACTTTTTTGACATTCTTTATTGGGATATCACCACTACATAGGTAGTAATTATTTGTTTATGCTTCCATTTTTGTGGAAGCTGATGAACATTGCATGTCAATTCCATTTTCTATTAATATTGCTGTTTTAGTTACAATACAAAGGTAAAAACAGCGAAAACGTTTTTGAAACTTGAAAAAAACTTTAAAATGTATGAAGTGAAGCAAATGGAGAAAGACGAGATGTAAGAACAGGCTTCTTCATATCTTACGCAACGTCTCCTCATACATATTTATAGAAAAGAATCAGAGAAGTAATCTCTGTTTTTCCTAAATTTTACCCACAATATTGAGTTAGTGATTTTCTCGGGAAACAGTTGCTCTATGGATGCCAAATTTCAATTCATCTCAAGC
The DNA here is from genome assembly GCA_964056655.1 of Arabis hirsuta. Lineage (NCBI taxonomy): Eukaryota > Viridiplantae > Streptophyta > Magnoliopsida > Brassicales > Brassicaceae > Arabis > Arabis hirsuta. Next base: position 19,651,033 of record OZ053302.1, on the reverse strand, counting down.
ATATAATTTCTTAATCATTTATATTTCGCTAGTCGAAATGGTGCCACACTTTATACCCATTAAAAATTTTTGTATTTTTTATTCAACCGCTACATTCATCCTAAAAGTTCGGATAGTAAAAACCCGAATCAACCTAAGGCTAAAAAATACCAAGCTTCATTGTGGACAAATGATAGACTTTGACAACTTTTGTCTTGTAGCAATTTGTCTTCTCCTTCTCACGATTCATTAATTTTACTAAAGTTATTTGTTTCTCTCTTGTACAGGATTAATCTGTTAATGTAGATGTGTGTTTTACGAAGATAAAAGAAAAAACAGAGTATGAATGTAATCAACTTTATTGACTTGATTGTATTACACTCACGATTGTGTTTCAAAGACAAGACTCGATCAATACTTATACAAAACGAAACATTGTGTTTGAGTAGACATGACTCTTTAAAATAAAAAGACACAACTTACAACACGTGACTCTTAACTTAATAACTAACTTATACGAATGTGACTTTGCTTTATACGAGATTTGATTATACTTCAACATAATCGACGGATGAGAGTCCAATACATATATATGTTATAATAGTATGTTTGTTTTATAGTGGTGTATAAACTTAAACGCAAAAACCAAACATAACACAAGAAAAACATCATTTTTGTGTAGCTTGCAAAAATATTTGATTAAAACTGTTTTTGCGTTAACAATACAACTAGTCTTATACGAAATGCAAAAAAATAATACAAATTTGATTGTATCATGAAAATACAGTATGACATTGGAAAGTACATAAGGAATTTTTTTTTTTTTGTTTATTTATAAAAAAAGTATGAGGAAGTTAACCAAGACAACTGTATAAAAATGAGAGAAAGTGTCGTTCTAGAAAAGGACCACTTGTTGTTTTATTAGTATTAGAGATGAGTTTAGTAAACAAGCACTACAAACGGGACCAGACAATTCTTGTTTCAACGCCGTTCGTTTGGCCCCACGCACCAAACCCATTCTCAGATCTCATGCATGTCGAAACGGGACAAAATAATGCTGACCATGTTTTTTAATTTTCTTTTTATTTGTATATTGAAATTTTGTTTTCCCCACTTTTTCTGTTTATAAACTGGTTGCAGTTTCGAACTTTTGGCTCATAATCTCTTCGGTATTCGGATGCAGTATTTGGATATTCTGATTTAAAGAGATTTGAACCCGGTGCACAATAGAACTAACTCCATTGTGTTACCACTAGTACACCACACATTTGGTACAATTTTTTTTCCTATCTTGTATATAGTAATAACTAGATAATTACGTTCGTTTATTCACGTTATTAACCCAAAAACACAAACCATATATTGATGAGGAATTGTACCACAGAGATGAGTGATGTCCTGAGGCGGAGGCAGCTCGAGACCGTAAGAGAGTATGAGAGACGAGAGCAATAGCAATGAAGATAAATATTGCTGCGATTTAGGGTGTTAACGAATTTTCTCTGCGTAGGAGAAGAGAGAAATAAGATTTAAGGTTTGGAAAATATGAGAAAAAGTGGGAAACAAGAAGCAGAATTAATAGAAAGTAATTCAAAAATATAAGCGGAAGCATAAACTCTTTTTTTTTTCCAAACTTTTTACGATATTTTAAAAATTTCGCGCACATTTATTTTAGTTTTGGGAAGAGACATTCGTCGCTATAGCTACACTGAAACACTATACCCCAAATTTCACTTAATACTTTTTAATACTTTCTTTCCAAACTACAATTTCGGAGATTGATTTGATCTTGTTTTATTACCAAGATTTATGATCATTTATCTATATATAATAGCAAACCAAAAAAAATAAATATTTTTGGGGTGTGACGTCTCGGTTTATATATAGTGGTTGTTTTTAAGGGTTGCATCTTTTCGAAAAGTTTTGTCTTTTCGTAAAAAAATCGTTTGGTGGTTATTTCTAAAAGTTACATCTTCTCGATATAACCGTTTTGTCAAAAATTGCGTCTTTCCGGTATAACAGTTTTGTCAAGAGTTGTGTCTTTTCGATATAACCATTTTATAGTTATTTTCAAGGGTTGCGTCTTTTCAAAACAAACCGTTTCGCCTATATATATATATTCCCTCCGTTTCAAAATATAAGTTGTTTTGGAAGTTTTTTTATTTCAAAATATAAGTTGCTTTAACAATCTTTTGTACTTTTAACTTTATTAAATACTGTGTGACCAATAATATTCTGCAGACTCTTTTTTTATATTTAGTAAATTATTTGTATTATAGATATTAAATTATTTTTTTTTAAAGAAAAGTAGTTTCGTAATATTCGCGACTTTAACTAAAACAACTTATATTTTGAAACGGAGGGAGTATATCTTTTCACTTTTTATCCCGTTGAACATTTTGTTAATCATGCCTAATTAAAACATTTCTTTGGAAAACCCATTGGGACAAAATCAAAGATAAGGAAAAATAGTACATATGATCACATACCCATTTTAGTGATCTTCTTGAGTTTGTATCAAAACCAGAATGGTTTGAGATACATCTTCTCCATTCCAGCGTAAGTGATCGGATTGAGTAAACATGTAGTTAAGTAATCCTCCAACTCCATCCTTAAGCCTTTTAGCTCTCCCACGAGTCATAGGTCCAACTGGTACAACCAAGTTCTCCTCGGCTTCAAGCTCTGGTTCAAGCTGCACTCCATGTTCCATTCCATCCTGAGCTAAAACATCCAGCTGGTCCATGTCTGAATCTTGAGGCGTATCATTCCCCTCCTCTTGAAAAAGATTCGTCCACGAATCTGGAACATCTGCCACAAAAGAAGAGAGATCAGAAACATTAAAAGTAGAAGAGACATTATACTTACCTTGCAAATCAAGTTGATATGCATTGTCACTGATTTTCCGGATGATTGGAAATGGACCATCAATACGCGGCATAAGCTTAGTCTTTCTCTCTTCTTGGAACCGTTCCTTCCTTAGATGCACCCAAACAAGATCTCCTTCATTGAACACAACTTTGCTTCTTTTCTGGTTTGCCTTCTTTTCATAGATCTTGGTCTTAGCCTCAATGTTGCTCCGGACCTTCTTATGCAACTTCCTAATGGACTCCGCTCTCTTTGCGCCATTTGTACTAACCCTTTCACTCATAGGCAAAGGAAGAAGATTAAGTGGAGACATAGGGTTGAAACCATAAACCACCTCAAAAGGAGAAAACTTAGTTGCAGAATGCACTGAATGATTATACGCAAATTCTACATGTGGCAAGTTTTCTTCCCAAGTCCTAAGGTTCTTTTTGATTAGTGACCTCAGTAAGGCTGACAATGTGCGGTTTACAACCTCTGTTTGACCGTCTGTCTGGGGGTGACATGTCATAGAAAACAACAGCATAGTTCCTAGCTTAGACCACAATGTCTTCCAAAAATAGCTAAGAAACTTTGTATCCCTATCTGAGACTATGGTTTTGGGCATTCCGTACAACCTAACAATTTCTCTAAAGAAAAGATCAGCAACATGCACAACATCATCAGTTTTATGGCAAGGGATGAAATGTGCCATTTTAGAGAACCTATCAACCATCACAAAGATAGAATCTCTACCAGCTCTAGATCTAGGCAAGCCTAAGACAAAGTCCATGCTAATGTCTACCCACGAATGAGAGGGTATAGGTAGAGCTGAATACAAACCGTGGGGTTGCTGTTTTGACTTGGCTTGCTTGCACACAACACACCTGCTGCATATCCTCTCCACATCTTTCATCATGCTTGGCCAGAAAAAGTGTTCATACAACACCTTGTGGGTCTTCTTAACTCTGAAATGTCCCATAAGACCACCACCGTGGGCTTCCCTGAGAAACAACTCCCTCAAAGAACATTGGGGAACACATAAACGGTTATCAAAGAACAAAAACCCAGACACAAGGTAATACTTCCCATAAGCAGCCTTGGAACACTTCCTAAACACTTCTTTGAAATTCGCATCAGTTGCATACAAGTCTTTAATGAATTCAAATCCAAGAAACTTAGTTTCAAGAGCAGAGAGAAGCACATACCTGCGTGATAGAGCATCAGCTACCACGTTTTTCTTACCTTGCTTGTAGCGGATGACATAGGGAAAAGTTTCAATAAACTCAACCCAGCGAGCATGCCTCTTGTTTAGCTTGTTTTGCCCCTTAAGATGCTTTAGGGACTGATGGTCAGTATGAATCACAAACTCCTTGGGCCACAAGTAATGCTGCCACGTTTGAAGAGCTCTCACCAAAGCATAAAGTTCCTTGTCATATGTTGGATAGTTGAGCGTGGCGCCTCCAAGTTTCTCACTAAAATAAGCAATGGGCTTCATTTTCTTCATTAACACAACACCAATACCAATTCCTGAAGCATCGCATTCAATTTCAAAAGTCTTAGAGAAATCAGGAAGAGAAAGTAAAGGTGCTTGGATCAACTTAGCTTTGAGTGTTTGAAAGGCTTCCTCCTGGGCTTGCTCCCATTTAAAACCAACACTCTTCTTAATTACCTCCGTGAGAGGAGCTGCTATAGTGCTGAAGTTTGGCACAAACCTTCTGTAGAATCCGGCAAGGCCATAGAAACTTCTGACCTCTCCAATGGTCTTAGGGCTGGGCCAATCACGGATGGCTTTGATCTTTTCCTCATCAATCTGGACTCCATCTGCACCTACAACAAATCCTAGAAAAACCACATGATCCGTTCCAAAAGAGCACTTTTTAAAGTTAGCAAACAACCTTTCTTTCCTAAGGACCTCTAACACAGATTTCAAGTGCTGTTCATGCTCTTCATAGGATCTGTTGTAAATCAAAATGTCATCAAAATAAACAACCACAAAATGACCAATGAAAGACCTTAACACATGATTCATGAGACGCATAAAGGTACTAGGTGCATTTGTTAAACCAAAAGGATTCATGAGACGCATAAAGGTACTAGGTGCATTTGTTAAACCAAAAGGCATAACAAGCCATTCATACAAACCTAGCTTTATTTTGAATGCAGTCTTCCACTCATCACCTTTTTTTCATGCGAATTTGGTGATAGCCACTTTTCAGATCAATCTTAGAGAAAACTAATGAACCATGCAACTCATCTAACATGTCATCTAGCCTAGGGATGAGATGCCTATATTTTACCGTAATGTTGTTTATGGCACGGTAATCCACACACATGCGCCATGTCCCATCTTTCTTTGGAACGAGTAGCACTGGTACGGCACACGGACTAAGGCTTTCCCGAATGTATCCCTTGTCAAGTAGCTCTTCAATCTACTTCTGAAGTTCTTTGGTCTCCATGGGATTGGTTCGGTAAGCTGGTCGGTTGGGAAGAGAGGCACCTGGAACAAAATCGATTTGATGTTCTATGCCTCGAACCGGTGGCAATCCCTTTGGATTCTCCTCAGGAAAAACATCTGAAAATTCCTGCAAGACTTATTTAAGACCACTCGGAAGCTCTGGTGCAATGTTAGAAGATGCCATTAGTGATTCTTTGTAAACAAGCAAAAGAAAAGGCTGTTGGAAAAACAAGGATTTCCTTACCTGACTTTGCTTGACCAAGAAGTTAGAATTCTTTGGGTTCACCTTTGGCTCATCAGTCGTCTTTGATGCTTCCCGGTTCTTTTTGAGCTTAATCTGGTCTTGATGCACTTCTAAGGGGGACAAAGGCACCAAAGTGATCTTCTTTCCTTGGTGTTCAAAGGAATGTCTGTTGGTGTAGCCGTCATGAATGGCTCTCTTGTCCAACTACCACGGCCGACCAAATAAGATATAGCTAGCATCCATTGGAAGAACATTGCATAGAATCTGATCTTCATATCTCCCAATCTTTATAGGAACCGTGACTTGCTCCTTCACATGCTGTTCACGGGATTCATTAAGCCACTCCAACTTAAAAGGACGAGGATGAGGTCGCACTTCAAGGCCCAACTTCCTGACAAGAGTGTCGCTAGCAACGTTAGTACAGCTGCCACCATCAATAATAAGAGAACACACCTTATCATTAACAAAACATCTAGAGTGAAAAAGGTTCTCCCTTTGTTCTCGTTCATCTGGTTTTGGCTGGACACTTAGGGATCTTCTTGTGACTAGAAGGTTGCCTTGAGCTGGGTATTCAAACTCCTCTTCCTCCTCATCAAAGATAGGACCGAGATCCTCCTTTTCTTCTGTTTCTTCTTCGGACTCTACCTCACCATTGTCCAAGAGAATCATCACCTTCTGATTCGGACAATTATTAGCGTAATGTCCAAGTCCTTGACACTTAAAACATCTGATGTCTCTAGCTCGGGTTTTGGTCTCCACTGCCTTTCCTTTGTCAAAACGAGAAGAAGCATTAGTCTTAAAATCAGTATTTGACTGAGTTGGGGACTTACCTTTGTCTTTGTAGTTTGGTTTTGGAGCAAAGGTTGGCTTAGGAGTAAAAGTGGGTTTTGAGAATCCCATCCTCTTGGACTGCTGCTCAATCAGAATTGCCTTGTGGAGCATTTCCTCCAAACTCTCATATTCCTGAAGTTCCATGCGATCCTGAATGTCTCGGTTGAGACCAGCTAGGAATCGAGCCATTGTAGCTTCCAAGGTCTCATCTACATCCGCCTTAATCATGAGAGTTTCCATTTCCTGGAAATAGTCTTCTACGGACTTAGTGCCTTGGAGCAAACGCCTGAGCTTTTGGTGAAGCTCTCTGTGGTAATGGACCGGTACAAATTTCTTTCTCATAAATGTTGTGAGCTCATCCCAAGTTGCTATTGGCCTTCCACCTGATCTCCTTCTAAGAGTCACAACTTGATCAAACCAGTTAATAGCGTAACCAGAGAACTCAGTGGCAGCCAACCTTACTTTCTTAAGCTCTGAAAAATTCTGACAATCAAAGATAAGCTCAATTTTTCTTTCCCATTCAAGATAAGCATCTGGATCATTTTTACCATAGAAAGTGGAAATTTTAAGCTTAAGATTTCCTAGATCATCATTTCTTTCATTTCTCCTAGCAGCAAAAGGATTAACATCACCTCGTTCTCGGTTTTATCTCCTTAGTCTGTTGATAGATCTGTCATCCTCATACAAGTACTCCTCATCAATCTCATCATTGGACCGATCATTTCTCCTAGGCCGGTTTCTCCTTGGAGCTTCTCTAGGCTGGTTTTGCTGGCTAGCTTGGATCTCATCAATCCTTTGGTGCATCTGTTCCAAACCTGCATTCATAAGATTAGTCATTTGGTCTTTTAAAACTCTCATCTGGAGTTTAGATATTTCAACCCCTTGTCTTTCATCATCACTAGACTCCATGGTTTCCCTGAAAACACTTAAACAAACGGATTAGTAGAAAAGATCTCACTCTCTCAAGTGTTTAATCTCACCCTCTCAAGTATTTCCCTCAAAGTTTTGTGGTCACTCAAGAGACTTCCTTCCCAAGGTTCTAAGAAAGACAAATCCCAATCAAACTCAATGGAATTTCCAAGTAACAAGGGAAAAGGAATTGTAGAAGATGAAGAGTTTTGAGGGATCCATTTTAACTGTCTAAGGCCGGTTTTCTCCTCGGCCAGCAGGTTTTCTCTTCCACCACCCCACCTGGATTTCTCATCAGTAGTGATTCAAACTTCTGGTTTCTCTTTTTTTTTTTTTTAAAGTAGTGAAGTGATCACTATGGGGCAAAGAACAGCCCGGATTCAATAAGAAAGAAGAAAAAGGAATGGTGAAAAGATGAGAAAATGATTTCAGAAATGAAAATACCGGATTGAGTGGCTCTGATACCACTTGATACGCCCTGAATTAAGGATCACTCAACCGGGTATTGAAGATAGGATTCACGCCAAGCAGCAGATTGCAAACAAAGGTGAATTTCATGGATTGAAGGGTCGCACAACAGATGTGTAAGTATGCTGATATTCCCACTCCTCAAAACCTCTAGATATGACGCACTAGAACAGCAAAGAAGAGGTTGTTACTTGGATATTACGCACCAAGTGACAGAAAATGTTCTTAGCAAAGAACAAAGAGAATTCTCTCAAGAAAAATTGATAAAAAAAAGATGATCACGTTTTCAGATCTTACAAGGGTTTTAAAGAGATGAAAATGAACTAAAAACAAGGCAAATTTGGAATTAAATGCATTAACTATGAAGACCATAATAAAGACTAAGTTTGAACTTCAAAAATGACTCTTCAAGTCACTTCCCTTCCCTTTTTCGTCACTCTCTTTGGGCTGCAGATTAGGCAATTGGTTTGGGCTTCTTTTGGGCTTCAAATAGACATGAAACAGACTGAACTTGATGGCTAACACCTTGGAAGGTTTTCTGAAGATTCTGGCCCGGTTTTGATCATCAAATCGGTGATTTGGATGTGAATCATTTGCCTCATTAAAACCTTTCTTTGGAAAACCCATTGGGAGAAAACCAAAGATAAGAAAAAATAGTACATATGATCACATATCCATTTTAGTGATCTTCTTGAGCTTGTATCAAAACCAGAATGGTTTGAGATACATCTTCTCCATTCCAGCGTAAGTGATCGGATTGAGTAAACATGTAGTTAAGTAATCCTCCAACTCCATCCTTAAGCCATTTAACTCTCGCACGAGTCATAGGTCCAACTGGTACAACCAAGTTCTCCTCGGCTTCAAGCTCTGGTTCAAGCTGCACTCCATGTTCCATTCCATCCTGAGCTAAAACATCCAGCTGGTCCATGTCTGAATCTTGAGGCGTATCAGGGTGGGCAAAATACCCAAACCAAATCGAATCAAACCGAACCGTAGTTAGGTGTTTTGGTTCCGTTTTGGTTTTATCTATAAAAATGTTTGGTTGCTATTTTAAAATTATTTTGGTTTTGGTTTCGGTTTAAAACCGTAAAACCATTTGGATTTTCGAAAATGGTTTTACGGTTTTTTCTAAAAACTTTAGTTTTATAGTTTTGCTAAGATTGGTTAAGTTACTTAGTTATCTAATAAGTAACACATACATTATAAAGTGTCATTTCTAATGAGGTTTTCACTTTTCCCATGTTCTTTCTTTTATTATTTTCTCAATTCACGTTTCTCCCTCTCTTCTTTTGTATTGGTAAAACATCTCTAATCATCTGTTCGTCTTCGTAGTTTCTTTGCATGCTTCAGATTCATATGTTCCATATAATAACATTGGTGTATATATTTACTGTAGATGGTACTGTTTTTTAAATTTTTTTAATGTTGTTTTATTCATGTTTTTTTTTAAAATTTTTGATAATTTTGATTTGATATATTGTTTTCCTTTCTAATATAATAATCCGAAACTAATCCGGACCGAATTAGAAACGGTTTATATATGTTTGAGTTTTTATAAAACCAATAAACTAAAAAACCGAAGAAACCGAACCGTAACCAAACCGAAATACAAACGGTTTTTATATCGTTTGATTTTTTGTAAAACTGATAAACCCAAAAACCTGTAGAAACCAAATCGTAACCGGACCGAAAACCGAAACGTCGACCCCTAGTCTGAGTAAATGAAAACGAATGGACCGAAATATTATTAAGAAAAGGAATAAGCTAGGTTGCAATGAGACCGGTACGGGGACAAGAAATGGAGACGGGCACCGGGACGGAAAACGGCAATACTAAAAATTTATGGATACAGGTACGGTAGGGATACGTCAATAGATATATATATAAAAAATACCTATGAATATATATAAGAAAATTACATCATAAATCTCAATATAAAAGAACACTCAATCAATATAAGAATTAGATTTATTTTGACGTTAACAATAGAGCTTAAATTACAAGAAAAAAATGTATAAGAGATAAAAAAAAAGTCGGAGTACCGTAATTTGAAGAAACAAACCTTGTTGACTTGTAAAGAGTTAAGAATCGAGACTATTTGAAAAAACGAATGTCGATTATATATGAGATGTATAATAAATTTGAAACCCTGTTTCATAATAATTTTTTTAATGTTATACATTTTATTTTCATTTTAAAAAAAATAATTAATATATGTAACAAACAACGGAAACACTAATTTTTAACATAATACGTTTGAGAAACGTCTCTAATTCGAAAGGTTTCGTCCCTAACATGTTAGAGACATCTCGGGGACGTTTCGGTGGTGTCTCCGAGCCGTACCCGTCTCCGGGACGTTTCCGGTACGGGAGACGGCACCAAAACAAAGTACCCGTGCTTCATAGGGAATAAGTGAGATACATAAGCAGAAAAAGAAGAAGAATGCCCAATGATAATATAACAAACCAAAGATCTTTTAAATCGTAGGACCTCGAGGAGGAAAAAAAATGTCTACTCCAAAACAGATCCATCGTTCAACCCAACATGATAAATGAAAACACATTTAGAGATCGTAGTATTTTGATCCTAGAGGATAAGTGGCTTATAAGGACTTAAGATCCACAACACAAATTAAAATATGAACGTTGGTATAGATCATAATATTTTGATCCTAGAGGATAAGGGGTTCATATGGACTTAAGATCCACTACACAAAATATGAACGTTGGTAAAGATCATAATATGAACCTATGACCAACTTGAATATATGGAGATGGGGTTTAGGTGCCTCGGGCTAGCATTTCTTGGTACCTCTTGAAGGACAAGAGTTTTTGAAGCTTCATCTGCTTATGAAACCTGGAAATGAAGAGATCTGCGACATGGTCGATCTCATCTTCTAGCTTGAAGCTGCCTCCTTCTTCTTCCTTGGAGCTCCTCACCAGATCTATCATAGAACTGCCTTGGCCCTCCTCCAAGTCCCCGAACTCCTCCTCTCCTTCGAACAAGGTGTGCCTCAGGTCAGGATACTTGTCGCTTTCCTCCTCATGAACGTCGTAAGCCTCAACTGTGGAGGCCGCGCTACTGTAGAGGATTAAAGCCTTGGTCTTGTCATGGTCGTGGTCTTGGTCTTGATCTGCATGGCCTAGGAGGTTGTGGATCTTGTTGGAAATGGAACGGAACCCGAGCTTCTTTTGTTTCACCAGGGACAACATGAGGAGTCGTGTTTTGAAGGCGCTTGTTTTGTTTTTTATGGCGATAGATTTAGTCTTTGCCACGGAGCTCAACAACGCAACAATCTGTTTCATCAATGCCGTAGCTTTCTTCATTTGTTTTGCTGTAAGCTTTATTTAACGAATTTATGTTAACGGTATTTCTTTTGTGTTGATTATAGATATATATGTGAAAGAGGATGTTGCTTAATCAGCATGGAAAGGACCAGTGTACGTGAGAGCCCTTAGGGGTTTATATAGGAGTGTACTCAAAACCCAAAAGGTACGGTCACGAGTCATGGCTTTATGAGTCTTGTCGTATTGGTTTATTAACGGCTATATGGTTTACTTAATGGCGCAGCAACCTTCTCACAGTTGAACACGTGGGGATAAACCATTTGATGTAGTGGATCACTTACTTTTTCTGTCTACCCTTTATCTCACGTTCCCTTTCATCAAATTGCATCGTGCCTACATTCCACGAACGTATGCATTTGAATTATTTTTTCTTTGGTAAAGAATCTTAAGATACTGGTTCAATATTAATTTGATTGATAATTGTGGCCTAACGGGTTAAAATTTTTCTTCTAAAAAGTAAGAGGCCTACTATTACTTTAGGCTGGTTAGCTTATTATTATCTTTCATTAGAATTCATTCATGTTCGGTACGTCATACAATGAATTTTTTTTTTTTTTTATGTAAAAAACAATACAATGGGTGCATAGATGTGCAAAAGTCGACATGTGGTGGCACAACGGTATTGATCTAGGGTCAAAGTCATCAAAATTCTCTGATTCCAAATTTGATTCTACTATATCTAGTGTAATTTTAGCGAATGGATTACTTGATCATTGGAGCTTTGGATCGAGTGTTTTATCTTTGATAAATTTTACGGCAAAACTCTTTACCAAGAAACTTACTTATCTCTAGAACTAACTAGACGTTTCGACGAATTCCAAATATCCATACTAAATCCAAACAAAATATGCATATATCCATGAACAAGCATTTTCAGATGGTTGTTTTACAAATTACAGAAAATACAGAATAAAGAACTTAGAATTTGTATATCGTATTTACCGACTCGTCCCTAATCATTCATACAATCTTTTATCTTGAAGAAGAGTACAAGATAAATCAGTAATCAATACAAACATATAGTATTAAGTTATGATCGATCTTATATCAGACAAAAAAAAAATAGAGATTAATGGGATTGAGGAATCATGAGAGTGATTTTCATGGGTTGAAACTTAGATGCTCATATTGGGTTACACTTCAACACACCCCTCCCTCTCAAAAAATTAACTAGAGCATGCAAATCGTGTATGCTCAATTTTACTTGGAAGTCTTTATATGCTTTTATCGTCTAAGTGGTTTTTAAACATGCCAGCTAGTTGTGAGTGATGATCAACATGAACTGTTTGAATGACTCCATCTTGTATCTCGTCTTTAACAAAATAACAGTATGTTTTAATTTGTTTTGTCCTCTACTGAAAAACTACATACCTCGCAATGTGGATGACATATTATCATAATATACATTCATTCAAAAGTCGACGTCGTGAACGATGGCTAGATAGATATGAGAAACACAAACTGATGAAAGGAAAGCAAATTATATAACATGAGTGTTGGTAGCGGCGTTGTGGAAACCGCTGGACGCCGGAATCGAAAAATCTCCGGAGCCTTTTATTGTTCGACGGCAAGTATAAAGCGAGAGAGAACTAGGATTTTTTCATTAACCTCATTTAGCTCCTCTTTAAAAATTATCTTTTAATTTCCTTTATATTATTTTTTTCTAAACTGGAAAAAAGAGATGGAAAAGCATGTGACATCAAAAGAAAAAAACATGTGATGGTTTTTTACAAGTTGGAAAGTGTTTGCTCCTTTAGTTTCACATTTCAATGCGCCGCGAAATTTCTTGCTTAAGATATTTTAGTTTTATTAGATTCTTTTGCACTTCTAGCCACAATTTGATCCTTTCACCTTAGACTTTTTTTTTTCTTTCTAAAAATGTGAATATCATTATAAAATGAAGTGAGATTTTACAAGAAGCATAATCTAAATCTGTACAACCTTGGTAAAAAAGAATAAAAAACAAGGTTGCACTCAGTAGAGATCAAGTGTTTATCTTAGCCAAAGAGACATCATATCACAAAAGTGTTTTCTGTGACGTCTTGAAGATATCGTATTACGGATTTCTCGATCTAGAGATTTAAATATAGTCCGTGGCGGGATTGATGTGTTGTTGTGACGCACATTGTTTCTTTGCTTCCACAATTGTGGCTTGGGCTATCAGTTTCCTAAGGAGAGAAGGAGCCCTTGTAGATGTCATCTTTATCCAAGAAAGTAACTCAGACCAGTTCATGAACCTGCGTCATTGAGGTTCAAGCTTTGACAGAGCTAGCCTCCAGACCTATGTACTGTACTCACACTTAAGAAAAAAGTGGTCCCTGGTTTCATCCAGTCTAGAGTAAAGGCAACACAAAGTTGTAATCAACATCCCCTAAGAGGCAAGTCGAGTTCTTGTTGGTAGTCCATTCAAAGTTGCAGTTCACATGGTGAAAGAGTGCTTTGGAACAGATCCCTTGTACCAACCCAATTCAGCCAAAGTCTTAACCTCACTCCTTGTTCTTAGGGTCTCCCAAGTTTTGGAAGTAGATAAGCTTTTCTTGCTGACCCCATCTACGAACCACTCGTAGTGATTGTAATGTCCGTGAACCAAAATATGTATTTTTGGTGGTGCGTCGATCGACACATGTGTTTGGACTCGCGAGGAGTCGGGTTCTAGGTGTTGCGTCGATCAACACAAATGTTGTGCGTCGATCGACGAAAGTTGAAATTGAACCGTCTGGTTCGGTTTTTGATCGCTCAGTTTGGCGATCGGTTTAGGAAATCCTAGGGTTCCATTATATAAGCATGGAGATCGCGTTTTGTGGCTCTTTTGGCCAAAAATCAGAAGAGTTAGAGAGAATTGTGATGGAAGTGACTTTCTTGAGAAAAAAAACAGTTCTGTCTGATTTTAGAAGGGGAGACGAACGGCTGGGAAGATCGGATCGGATTGGAGCGAAACTTCTAGGGTAAGTTTTCCACTCTCGTATCTAGCTTTGGGTGAAATCGGTTTGTCATTTGGGTTAGTATTCCGAGAGTTATCGTCGTTTTACTAAGAGATGTTTCTGCAATTTTGGGTCTGCGATCAGTCCATTTCGAGGGAGGATTCCCATTGAATCAGAAGAATTTAGAAGACGATCCGCCTATATATGGAAAGCTCTCTCTGTCTAGTTTTCAGAACAGGTTTTCGATTCTGTTTCTGATGTAATCTCTGTTCTCTGTGTTCTTTAGATGTCAACGTGTCGTTCATATTTTCTGAGACTGGAATTTCCTGTTTCCAGTTCCGAACAACAAACTTGCGGGCTGTTTGAAAATGTATCAGCTACTACTACAGAGATTAATGTAATACTGGTGTAGAAACAGAACACAACACAAAGGTTTTCTCAAAACACGTTTACTAGTATTGATGACTTGAATACTTACACGTATTGCTTTCACTCAATCCTAGTCTACCTGTTCACGAATCACACTTGATATCGTGAACCTTTCTTTACCCCTTAGCCCTTGATACAAGATTTCTTTTATATTTAAATCCCTTATCCCTTTGCTAAGAATTGCTCTCGTTGTGTTAACCCTTCCCTCGAGTTAACCCCAACCTATATATATTAAACGGCCTGCAAGATTCACTATCTCTTCAAATCTTCATGGGTAGATACATTTTCCTTATCTTCTCCTAAGAATAAGAAAACCTTCAAGTTTGAGTAAATCTTCTCCAAAGATATCTTCCAGCCTTCCTTGAGTACAAGTCACGCCCTTCCTTGCCTGGACCGACTCACTCCAACAGCCCATCACGCTTAAAGCCCACCAGCCTGTTCGCCCTTCTCCTGAAGTTCTCTCATCTGGTGCTGCTACAGGTTCCTGCTACAGCCACTGCATCTTCAATCTCCCCCTTTTTAGCTTTGTGTGTCTCCCAAGTAACTGCAATACAAACTCAACACAAACATAGAGACAACCAGCACCAAGCACAAACAAATTCCAACTCATCCATATGAAATAAACTTGTAAACGTTATTACAAGCATGAACACAAAAACAAATAAAGTACTAGAGTTTGGAATGAGGAGTAAAAAAAAAACAGAACACCAAAAGCAAACTCCCCCATAACTGGAACCGATCTTTAAAACAAAAAAAAAATAGCCCCCATGATCTACTTAGCCACTCTCATCATCACTTTCTCCCCCTGCTTGGGAGCACACAAGTTAAAAACACAATCATTAGTACAAAAGCAGAATGAGAAGAGATCACGGAGACTCACATTGATTGGCTTGGTGCACCTCTTGAACTATCCCAGCCAGCTGATGCAGAACGGAGGTGATCTGGTATAGTGCCTTATTGACAACCCTCTTGCTCGAGTGTCCCTGAGGCACACGATGTGACCAAGGATGGCTTTGACCATTCTGGCTCTCTCTTGGTCTTTTTCTTTGGTGCAGACTGACTTAGAACCAGCTGAGCCCTCTTCTTAGATGATGCTTCCTCTTTGACTATCTCAGCACCCTTGGCCCGAGTACGTAAAGACGTCCTGGTAGCTCCTGTTTCCTTCTTCTCAATCCTGATGTCCATCTGGTAATACGAAGGAAGAACCACAACATCATCCTCACCAGTCACTGCACCACACTGTTCTTGAATCATCCCAGCAATCAGGTGTGGAAATACCAACTTCCTTGCATCAGGCTGCTTATTATCCTCTCTCTCAATCTTTCTTATAGCCATAACTTGCTGAAACACCATTGCTCCAAAATCTACTCGAACCTTTTGAGCCAATTTGTAGAGAAGCAGGGCTCTGTACTGAGTAATGTGTGTCCGATGAGTCGTCGGATACCAGTTGTACCCAGCCAAAATAGCCAACGCAGAAAACTTTGGAGTGAGATGAACCGTAGACAAGGCTGGTGCCTTTTTGTGACGCTTTCTTGTGGTCTTAACAACAGCCTCCTGAGTCTCAGCACCTCTTAGGTACTTGGCAATGAAATCAGGCTCCACTTTGTCAAGTGCTGCAGCCTCTTTCTTCTCTTTGGAACTCAACTCAGACAGATTCATGAACTTGTTGATGCGAGCAGGACTGAACCTCACAATGTGACCTCTGACTAAGACCAGAACTCCCCCCTCAACTAACACGGTATCTCCTAGATTAGCATAAAACTCATTGATTACTTCCCTATCATAACCCGACTTAATTGAGATCGTGGGAGTAAACGAGGCATCAGTAATCACAGAAGTATACTCACAATCCTTTTGGTTCTCAAAATCGACAAGCTTCTCAGCAATAATCCCACGGTTTTTAAACACGAAATACCTCTGATATGCTCCGGCAGAGCAAAAGTTGTCGTTTGAGAACGACAGATCCTCATCAATGGAGTCTGCTCCAGCCGCAGATCCTGCTTCAGCCTCCTCTGAATCACCTGATTCAGAGTCTTCTGGCTCTTTAACCTGTTTCCCTTTCTTCTTTTCCTAGTTCTTCTCCAGTTTCACAGCTTTCAGCTTCTGGGTTGAAGCGTCTTCATCGTCGATGTCATCAACCTCTTTTTCCGATCCACACGCTGAAACGGAGACTTCCTCTGCTTCCGATTCGTCCTTCTCTTCAGATTTCTCACCGGAGACTGGAGACGGAGATATACTCCGGTAGTCTTCCGCAAGCTGCCCGATGAGATCGGTTGATTCGTCGTTGCGAGCACCAGAAGGCGATAACTCCTCGACGCCTAGTTCAGGACCCGGAGTCTTGTAGATGGTCTTCGCCTCATCTTCACTCGACCCGTCGTGTAGCTGAAGTTGATTCGCATCACTCGATGGTAGAATCTTCTTGGATCCCTTCTTCTTGGTAGCTTTTGAGCTCG
This sequence comes from Arabis hirsuta, assembly GCA_964056655.1. NCBI lineage: Eukaryota > Viridiplantae > Streptophyta > Magnoliopsida > Brassicales > Brassicaceae > Arabis > Arabis hirsuta. Next base: position 19,634,156 of record OZ053302.1, on the reverse strand, counting down.
ATTCTTTCACCATAGCAACAGTTAGCCCTCTTCTTTCTCCTTCTCTGATTTTCTAGGGTTTGAAGTAGATGACCTTTTGTTTTCCCCTTTTCTTCTCGCGGCCAAACAAAGGAGATTATTTAACCAAACTAAATTCTCTTGGACTACGACCTTACTAACCTTAGAGGCCCAACACACAGCCTCAGGCCCAAGTTCTTTTTGACACAAAGTCCATTACAATATATGAAGCCCAATTTCTTGGATTTGTCTGAACCAAGGCAGATTCTGAACCAACTCCAGAACACTGCAACATCTCTTCATACTAAAAAACAATCAACACAGCCACATTTATTTTAAGAACAAACTGGGGATTAGACTAATAATGATGGCGCTTGTCATGATTTAAACTGGCTTTTTAAAAAAAAAAACTTTTTGACACAAATTTAATTTACCGTTTTCGAGCAATGTTTCAGAGACTGAACTTCGCCCAGTTCACAGCACATACTCGGCTCGTCCTGATTCAAAACATCTGGTCATCTTTAACTCTAATGAGTAGCTTTCACACTACCATGTCTTTATCTTGTCATGACCAGTTTTCAACCTTTATTCACTCGAGAAAGTTGCTGAAGCATTCAAGGTGTGAAGATTACTTTTCTTGCATCTTTTGGTTTGGTTCACCTCGGCACACCTTCACTTGACTTCTCAGGATATGTCTCTTGGCTTTTCTTCCTTTCAGATTTTATTCTTTCTTTACCGTGAAACCTGTACTGATGTCAAGACCAGACGACATGGTAGGTAGCTCTTTCTTAGTGATGTTTCAGACTCCAAACAAAATTTGAGCCTCATACACACCTTGAACCAGTACCTGTATCAGTTTTGCATACTTCACAAATGATTAAATTCCACAAACACCAATTGAGTTTCTTAAGGTGATAAAACGATTAAAATCCAATGGTTTTGTGAATAAATCAGCCAGTTGTAAATCAGTAACAATATGTTCCACCACTACCTGTTTTTCCTCCACAAGTTCTCGAATGAAGTGGTGTCGAATGTCGATGTGTTTTGTTCTTGAGTGATGCACTGGATTCTTGGAGATGCTTATAGCACTTTTGTTGTCGCAGTGAACCAAGAGTGATCCAGAATCCATCCCATAGTCCGCTGCCATTTGTTTCATTCAGAGAAGTTGGGTGCAACGGCTTCCCAAGGCTATGTACTCTGCTTCAGCTGTGGACAGAGATACAGAGTTCTGCTTCTTGCTCATCCATGAGATCAGATTGTTTTCCAAGAAAAAACAGCCACCACTAGTACTCTTCCGATCATCCATACTCCCAACCCAGTCAGCATCACAGTATCCAACCAGATTCTTATTCGAACCTTTGGAAAACCAAATTCCCAGATTGGTTGTACCTTTGACGTATCTGATGATTCTCTTGACTGCTTCAAGATGTGACTGCTTTGGCTTGGCTTGATGCCGAGCACAGATCCCAACACTCAGGCACAAATCAGGTCTACTTGTAGTAAGATACAATAAGCTGCCGATCATACCTCTGTAAATCTTAACATCCACATCGTTCCCATCACTATCACGAGTCATCTTGACTGTAGTACTCATGGGTGTCCTTGCTTCCTTGTATTGATCCATCTTGAATCTTGTCAACAAATTCTTTGCATAGGTACTTTGAGAGATAAACACACCTTCTTCCGACTGAGTAATTTGGAGACCCAGAAAGTACTTCAGCTCTCCAACCATGCTCATCTCAAATTCCTGAGTTATGCTCTCGATAAACTTATCCACTAGCCGTTGTGACGTGCTTCCGAAGATGATATCATCCACATAGATCTGGACCATCATGATATCCTTCTCCTGATTAAGAATGAATAACGTCTTGTCCACACTGCCTCTTACATATCCTTTTTCCATCAAGAAACTCGTCAGCCTTTCATACCAGGCTCGTGGAGCCTGCTTCAGCCCATACAAAGCTTTCTTCAGTCTGTACATATGACCTGAATTAGCTGGATCCTCAAACCCCTTTGGTTGCTCAACATGGACCTCTTCCTGCAAAAATCCATTTAGAAAGGCACTTTTGACGTCCATCTGATAGACCTTAAAATTCAGAATACATGACATGCCCAAAAAGAATCGAATGGACTCCAATCTTGCTACAGGGGCAAATGTCTCTTCAAAATCCACTCCTTCAATCTGAGAGTAACCTTGTGCAACCAACCTTGCTTTGTTTCGAACCACGACTCCAGTTTCATCGATCTTATTTTTGAAGATCCACTTTGTACCCACGATGTTGAGACCTTCCAGTCGTGGGACTATCTCCCACACATCGTTTCTCTCAAACTGCTCAAGCTTTTGTTCCATTGTAATGATCCAAAATTCGTCTTCGAGAGCTTGTACATGATTTCGTGGCTCAATAACCGACACAAAGCATGCAAACTGTACTACTTCGTGATTTTTCTTCTTCAAGCCCATCATCTCTCGATAATCCTTCTTGACTCCCCTGGTTTTCCTCCCTTCATTCACATCACTGATGAGATCAGATGCTGAATGATTCCGAGGCACAAGAGGTTCTGTAGCTTGCTTTGTCTCAGATTCTTCTTCTGTAACAGATTGGAGTTCTGACTCAGTCTGCTTCTCTGTACCAGGCTGCTCCTCTTTTCTTCCTCCTGATGTATCTTCCAGTTCATTATCCGTATGAACTATTCTATCCTTGTTCTGCCTCGTACCAGCATAGTCGTCAAAGACCACGTTGACTGACTCAACTATCACCCCTGTTCGTTTATTAAGTACTCGGAAAACTGTACTATTTTCTGAATAGCCTAGAAAAACACCATCATCACTTCGAGAACCAAACTTCCCAAGATAATCCTTGTCATTGAGAATGTAACAATTGCATCCAAACACATGAAAGTAGCTGAGATTAGGCTTCTTTCCTTTCCATAGCTCGTAGGGTGTCTTGGTCAGCCCCTTCCGTACATATACTCTGTTGACAATTAGCACGAGGTACTTACTGCTTCTGCCCAGTACTTCAGAGCAATGTTGTTCCCATGTATCATGGCTCTGACCATTTCCTGTAGCGTTCGATTTTTCCTCTCTACTACACCATTTTGCTGTGGTGTCCATGGAGCTGAAAACTGGTGAGCAATACCATGATCTTCACAGAATTCCTTCATATACCCATTCTGGAATTCACCACCATGATCACTCCGTATCTTCTTGATTCCACCACGTTCATTAATCAGTTGTAGAGCCCAAATTCTGAAGCTATCTGCTGCTTCTGATTTTTCACGAAGAAATCTGACCCAAGTGTATCTTGTGTAATCATCCACAAGAACAAACACATATCTTTTCCCAGCAACACTCTCCACTTGCGTAGGCCCCATCAAATCCATGTGCACCAGGTCTAATGCTAACTCAGAATGAATGTCTGACACTTTCTTGTGCTGAACTTTCACTTGCTTACCTTTGCTACATGGTCCACATACAAAGTTTTCTCCTCCTTTAAGCTGAGGTACACCTCTGACCATCTCCTGATTGGTAAGAAAAGTGAGGCTTCTGACATTCATATGACCTAGGCGTCGGTGCCATAGATTCAGATCATCGGTTGCACTGAAGCAGTTGGTGTCCTCTTGCTTCCACATGTAGCAGTTGTTACCTGTTCGAACTCCCTTCAACACAGTCTTCCCAGTGTCGTCAATTGCTTTGCATTCATGTTTTGTGAAGCACACCATCAACCCTTCGTCACACAGTTGACTTACACTGATAAGATTACCAGTTTGGGTAAGCCAGCATCGCAGGTCTGTCTTTTTCCTTGAATGATGCCATGTCCTCCATCACCAAATATTACTTTGCCTTTCCTAATCTTCTTGAAGCTTTTCAGATTACTCAGGGTTCCAGTCATGTGTCGAGAACTGCCACTATCAAAATACCAAGGACCCGTATCTTCCTATTCTTCTGAAACAATTGCCATGTTACATCGAAACCCAACTCCTGAAGCATTGTCTGATCCTCGTCTTGTAACAGGAGACCTCAAATCAGATTTCCTTACCCAAATCTGGTTATGGCTTCCATTCCATGTGAATTTTCCTTCATAGCGAAGACGTTTGACCCTTTCCCAGTACTTGTAGCAATAGGCCCTTATGTGTCCATGTTTCCCACAGAAATAGCATCCAGTCATTTGTTTCGTAATGATTTTAGCTCTTCGTGCTTCAGTATCTTCAGTTTTGTTGGCAGGCTGTGACTGACCACTGGCGGCTACAAACTTGATATTTTTAGATTCTGATCCACCGCTTCCATTGTATTCAAGGCCTCTGTGAATTGCTTCAGTTCTTCCGTAAGACAGAATATTGTCAAGCTGTCTTGTGCCAGCAAACATGCGAATCTTCTTATACTGCGGATCCAGTTGTGACTGAAGCTCGGCAGAAATCTTTTTCTCAGCACGCAGTTTCTTCTCCAGATTAGCTGCTTTGACGGCCAGGTTGAGTTTCTCCTTCAGTAATAACACACTCTCCTGACTCAATTTTTGTTCATCCTGTAGTTCACACTGTAATGATTCAACCCGAGCTTCAAGTAGCTGCTTCTCCTTAACTAGTAGAAGATTCTCCTGTCCCAGTCTGATGAAGGTCTCTCGTACCTCCTTGTAGCTTTCAACAAGCTCATCATCATCAGATTCAGATTCTGACTGTCCACCTTCAGCTTTCACTTCCATGATTCCCACGAACGATACCAAGTTGTTCAGAATTTCTTCATTCTCACTATCAGCTTCAGAATCTTCTTCGGCCATCATCGATCTCTCTCTCCTTTGTTTCTGATTGCCAACACACTCCAACTGAGTATGTCCGACTACCTTACACCCTGAGCACTTCATTTCCCTTCTCTTGAGTATAGGACATTCAAATCTGAAGTGATCATATCCCTTGCATTCGTGACATTGAAGTTCAGCCTTCTTACCTTGCTTGTCTCCTTCAGGAAGGTTTCTACCTGCTCCCATACTTCTTTGACTTTGACCACGCTCCATTTTCATCAGTGCTCGATCAAACCTTCTTACCAACAAACTCATCGGATATCCATCATCTATTTCTTCAGTTTTCTCACACGATGTTAGTGCCAAGTTTTTGGTTTTCCTGGAGTATAATTCAGCATTATCCAGCTCCATCTCATGAGCCTGTAGCATTCCCACAATTTCACCAAAACTCAGTTCCTCAATGTTATGAGATACATTCAGAGCCGATTTGTAGGCCATGAATCGGGGAGGAAGACACCTCAAGAACGTTTTTACCAACTTTTTATCCTTGTATTTCTTTCCCAGGGTAGCAGACTCCTGCGCCAGTGACTTCAACCTTGAACCAAAGTTAGATATAGATTCATGTTCCTCCATCCTCATGTTCTCAAATCGAGAAGCCATCATATCCCTTCTGGAACTTGAAACCTTTGTGGTTCCTTCAAAGTGAGTCTGAAGCAAATCCCATACTTCTTTTGCTGTTTCACATCCTTGAATCAGCTCGAAGGTCTTCTTAGTTACACTGCAGTGTATGGCAGACAAGGCTCTGGCGTTGTACTTAGCTTTCTCCAGCTCTTCTTCCGTCCATGTGTCCTCTGGTTTGGGAGCCCTAAATCCATTATCATCCACTATCATAGGTGCTTCCCACTGTACCAGTACAGATCTCCAAGCCAGTACATCAATACCTCCAATTAGAAACTTCATCCTTAACTTCTAAAAACCGTAGTTTCCCCCATCCAGTATCACCTTCGAACTGTTAACCAATTCATCGTAGCTTTCCATTTTCTCCTAAGGACCTCACCCGTAGTATTACAAACAAGTGCCGCTCTGATACCAAATGAAAATGTATCAGCTACTACTACAGAGATTAATGTAATACTGATGTAGAAACAGAACACAACACAATGGTTTTCTTAAAACACGTTTACTAGTATTGATGACTTGAATACTTACACGTATTGCTTTCACTCAATCCTAGTCTACCCTGTTCACGAATCACACTTGATATCGTGAACCTCTCTTTACCCCTTAGCCCTTGATACAAGATTTTTTTTATATTTAAATCCCTTATCCCTTTGCTAAGAATTGCTCTCGTTGTGTTAACCCTTCCCTCGAGTTAACCCCAACCTATATATACTAAACGGTCTGCGGCTTGCCCTAGCCTTGGCCTCTACTCCATGCAAGATTCACTATCTCTTCAAATCTTCATAGGTAGATACACTTTCCTTATCTTCTCCTAAGAATAAGGAAACCTTCAAGTTTGAGTAAATCTTCTCCAAAGATATCCTCCAGCCTTCCTTGAGTGCAAGTCACGCTCTTCCTTGCCTGGACCGACTCACTCCAACAGCCCATCACGCTTAAAGCCCACCAGCCTGTTCGCCCTTCTCCTGAAGTTCTCTCATCTGGTGCTGCTACAGGTTCCTGCTACAGCCACTGCATCTTCACTGTTTTGCCGTCGTTCTGCAAGGATCCAGAAGACGATCTAGGTATCATTGGAAAGCCCCAAGTCTTAGTTTTCCAGAACCAGCGAGTTCAGTTTAATCTGAAATTTGAAACGCGTGTTATAACCGTTTTCCTAAGGTGAGTACGTGACCATGGCTTATCTGGGTAAAGGAATGGATCCCAATGCGTTTGTGTGATGATTTGATGATTGATTCTTGTTGACATGGATGATTTCGTGTTATTGGATGTGTTTGTTGATGGTTTCTGTGCAGGAGATCGACACACAATTTTGATTACCGTCAGTTTGACGTATTGACTGTTTCTCGTGTGATTGTTGTGTTATGCGTGTTGATTGTTTATACTGGTATTGTATATTTTGCTTATGCCTGTGTGTATAGCCAAGTAGATGGGATGACCGCATCACTGAGTATTTGTGATAATACTCACGCATCTCTTATAATCATGTAATGCAAGTAAAGAGAAAGTGTGATCGTGGAATCAAGGCAAGGAAGAGGAGATGATCTAGTGTCTCAATTTGGTGTTTTATGCTTTTGTTAGACTTGTTAAGTTGCTGGATTGTGAACTTGGAATGGTTTGCTGTTGGTTATTTGATAATTATTGACTATTGAATGGTTTTGTTATTCCGCTGGATTGGTTTGTCTTGATTGGGTATTGAAGATTAGCATTTATGGGAATGTTAATTCGGGTCCAATGTTGAACTGTTTAAAAAAAAAAAGGGTTGTGTTGTTTCAGTGATCAGCTGGCTGGTTGGGCAACGGTATTTGTATTGTAGTGAATTTCACTTTAGACTTTATTATCTTGTCTTGTCATTTATCAACGTTAGTTAAGTATGAATAAGGTCTGAATGGTGTCATCAAATTTAGCGGGATGGGTAAGAAAATTGTGCGGAACGGTACGGAACAAGTGTGGATCATGTGGTTTGCGGAACTAATGCGGTTTGTGTGAGAAACACATGACGGAACAATGTTTGATTGGTGACTAAAACAAGTGCGGTGCAGATATATTGCTTTATTTATCTATTTTGATATTTATATATATATATATATATATATTTTTTTTTAATATGATTATTTTTTAATTTTAATTGTATGTAATAGCTTATGGAATTTCATGATACACATAACATTTTTTAGATTTTTCTTAAAAAAAAAATAAATACTGCACATAACCGCACCTAAATTAGTGCTTTTCAATAACAAGGTGCGATTTTCAATCTTTCTACATGCAAGAGAACCATTTGCGGTACATTATAATTTTATATTATTTAATTTGTTGTTTTTAATTGATGTTTGCAAAACTTCTAGAATGGTGACAACAATTGCGTTTTTGAAAAACGCACTCTTAATCCCTCCTGCATATGCTTCCCAATCAAAGCCTAAATGATTAAATTCAAACCTCATTTTCAATAAGATGTTGAGGTTTATTGGAAAACTTTCACGTTTTCGTATCCAAATTTACTTTCAAGTTATTGCGTTTTATAATAGAATACATAACCGATCTCTACGCAACTAAAATGAAATAAAACGTAATTTTCAACTATTTTCGTATTGTAAGGGAAAATGTTACATCTGCTTTTTCAATTTATGAAGTACTAGAGTTTGCAAAAAAAAAATCAAGACAAATATCATTGGTGGCCAAACATTTGAAAATTTCTCAAACCTAACACATTTCCATTAGTTTTGTGTCCAAGAAATATGATATAAGGATATAATAATATCAATGACTGTATATATCATGGATCCACATATGTATTGTATATATTCTCTCATTAACTCTTCTTGTAATACCCTACCTCATCTCATCGTGTATATATTGATACTCTGATAAATAATACAACACATTTTCTACAATCATCTTTATGGTATCCAAAGCAAACGATCCATAAGACCCAACATAATTTCTTCTCTTACGTCTTCTCTCTCTTTTCGAATCATACCTCTTCTGAAATAACATCACCACCAAATGTCACAGACACTATCACCAAAAATGCTCAAACTCTCTTTACAATAAACATGTCTCATATCTTTAAACTTACTGCGACGAACTACTTGATGTGGAAGCTTCAAGTCCACTCAATTCTCGATGGCTATGACCTTTCTGGTCATGTAGATGGATCCACTGTCACTCCGGCTGCAACTCTCACTACCGGCGACATAATCTTGGTCAATCCGGCATACATGCTATGGAAACGCCAAGACAAACTGATCTTCAGTTCTCTCATTGGCGCTATTTCCCCATCCCTTCAACCAATCGTCTCCCGTGCTACCACTTCCTCTGAAATTTGGAACACTTTGGCTCTCACCTATGCCAGGCCTAGCCGGGGTCACATCCGACAACTAAAGACGCAACTCAAAAATTGGCGCAAGGAAAGCAAAACGATTGATTTTTATCTCCAAGGTATCCCAACTCGTGAGGATCAACTTGCCATGCTTGGTTCTGCAATGGAGCATGAAAGTCAAATTGTTCTCATTCTTGAAGGCCTTCCGGAGGACTATAAAAACGTTATTGATCAAGTCAAAGGTCGAGACACTCCACCAACCATCACGGAACTCCACGAACGTCTTATCAATCATGAGGCACAACTTCTCTCGGCGGCTGTTTCGATAGTCCCTCATGTTCCGGTTACTGCAAATGCGGTCCAACATCGCAACAATTCCAGCAGCTCCAACCACAACAAACAACCCTGTTGCAACAAGAACAACAACACTCAATGGCAACAGTCTTCACCAACAACGTGACAATCCGGAAAACAACAAACCAGATCAGACTCACATGGTCAAAGGTCCTATCTTGGTCGGTGTCAGATTTGCGAGTTCAGGCCATAGCGTCAAACAGTACTCTCGACTTCAGAGTTTACAATTCTCTGTTTTACAACAGCAAAGTCCCTTCACACCATGGCAACCATGAGCCAATCTCGCTATAAATTCCTCTTACGCAGCAAACAACTGGCTCCTCGACAGTGGTGCTACGCATCACATGACTTCAGATCTCAACATCCTATCTCTCCATCAACCTTGCCATGGTTCTAATGATGTCATTATTGCCGATGGTTCATCCATTCCAATAACCCATACTGGTTTCACATCTTTTTCTACCAACTCTCGTGATTTACAATTAAATTAAAGTCTTATATGTGCCGGATATTCATAAGAATCTGTTTGCGGTATATCGGAAATTGCGTTTCGGTGGAATTCATTTCTGCCTCTTTTCAGGTGAAGGATCTCAGAACGGAAACCCTGTTACTCCAAGGAAAAACTAATAATGAGTTGTATGAGTGGCCGATTTTGTCTTCTCAAGCAACAGCCATGTTTCCATCTCCACAGTCCACCGTCACGCTGTCCTCTTGGCACTCCCGCTTAGGCCATCCGTCTTCTTTGATTTGAAACATCGTTGTTTCTTGTTTTTCCCTACATGTTTCAAAAAAAATTCAACGCTTATGTCTTGCTCAGATTGTTTGATCAATAAAAGCCATAAAATTCTATTTTCACACTCTTCTATTACCTCCTGAAAACCGCTGTTCAAGCTCTCAAACACGAAAAATAGAGGAATGCTACGGGGTCTGAATATAATGCTCAAATCAGAAATTAAACGTGGGATTTGGTCCCTCCTCCACCACTACAGGTCACGCGGGTAGGCTGTAAGTGAATTTTCACAAAGAAGTATCATCCAGATTAATCTCTTAATCGATATAAGGCTATACTAGTGGCATAAGGATACAACCAACGATATGTTCTCGATTACGCTAAAACTTTTAGCCCAGTCATCAAGTCAACGACTATTTGTCTTGTGCTTGGACTTGCCGTTGATCGATCTTGACCGATAAAGCAATTAGATTTCAACAACTCCTTCTTGCAGGGCACCTTGACGGATGAGGTTTACATGTCTCAGCCTCGAGGCTTTATCGTTCACTATTGCCTAGATTATGTGTGTCATCTCCATAAAGCAATGTATGGTCTCAAACAAGCCCCGAGGGCATGGTCTATGGAACTCTGGAACTATCTTAGATCGGTTGGTTTTGTGAACTCTGTCTCCGACATTTCACTATTCATTGCAGCAAGGTAAATCTATCCTCTGTATGTTGGTTTATGTCGATGATATCCTTATCACAAGCAATGATCCCAATCTCCTACAACAAACGCTCGAGGTAGTCAAGTTGCCAACTTATATGTTCTGGATCTAAATAAATCACTTGTAAATGTATCTGGTTCCATTAGTCTAAGTACTTCTCTTATCTGTTCAAGTTTTAAAGTAGATTCTCATACTTGGCATAAGAGACTTGGCCATCCGTCTATGACTAAGATAGATTCTTTGTCTCACTTGTTGTATTTACCTAAAGGAAAACATGTAAAATCACTTGATCATTGTTCTGTATGTCATTTATCTAAACAAAAACGTTTACCTTTTACCTCTCTGAATCACATTTATGCAAAACCATTTGAATTAGTCCATATAGATACTTGGGGTACGTTTACCTTTTACCTCTCTGAATCACATTTGTGCAAAACCATTTGAATTAGTCCATATAGATACTTGGGGTCCTTTCTCTGTTCCAACAGTAGATGATTACAAGTATTTATTAACAATTGTTGATGATTTTAGTAGGGCAACATGGGTTTACTTACTTAAACAAAAATCAGATGTCTTACATATCTTTCCTGGTTTCATTGCAATGATTGAGACTCAGTTTAATACTAAAATTTGTTCTGTGAGCTCTGATAATGTGCATGAATTGAAATTTACTGAACTTTATTTAGCTAAATGTATCAAATCTTTTCATTCTTGTCCGGAGACTCCAGAACAAAACTCTATGGTAGAGAGAAAGCACTAGCATTTGTTGAATGTAGCTAGGGCTTTGTTGTTCCAATCTGGTTTGTCTTTAGAGTTTTGAGGGGAGTGTGTGTTAACTACATCATTCTTAATAAATATACTACCCTCTCCAGTTACTAATAACATCTCTCCTTATGAAAGGTTAACCTCTAAGGTTCTAGAATACATTGCTCTTAAAGCCTTTGGTTGCTTATGCTATAGGTCTACTTCTACTCAGTCTAGGAATAAGTTTGAACCTCGAGCTAAGGCGTCTATATTTTTAGGTTACCTTGCAGGTTATAAGGGCTACAAGCTATTAGATATAGAGACCAACTCAGTTTCTATTAGACATGTCATATTCTATGAGGATATTTTTCCCTTTGTATCTTCTAATATCTCAAAAGATACAAAGCTTTTCTTTCCTCATCTTCATTTTCCTGCATCCTCTAATGAGAAATTGCACCATGTGCACTCATCCTCTGATGCTCATCCTCATCCTGATGAGTCATCTTCTTTGTTTCTGTTCCTTCTGAACTTAAATCAACCAGACAACGTAAACCACCTACCCATTTGCAGGACTTTCAATGTTATAATACTACTAATACTCATAGTACTCCTGATCCTATCAAAACAAGTCCATATCCTTTACCAAATTATATTTCTTATTCATATCTATCTGAGCCTTTTTGTGCCTTCATAAATATCATCACAACTACACATATTCCCCAAACCTATTTAGAGGCAAAGAAGGACAAGGTATGGGTTGATGCTGTTGGAAAGGAAATTGGTGCTTTTGTTAGAACAGAAACCTGGAATATTACTAGTTTACCTCCTGGAAAGACTGCAGTTGGTTGTAAGTGGGTCTTTACTATCAAAATTCTCTCTGATGTAGTCACTGAGAGACATAAAGCAAGGTTGGTTGCTAAGGGTTATACCCAGCAAGAAGGGATAGATTTTCTGGATACTTATTCTCATGTAGCTAAAATGGCTACTGTGAAGCTCATTCTTTCTCTAGCTCCAAAGCTGAAATGGTCTTTACATCAATTGGACATTTCTAATGCTTTCTTTAATGGCGTGTTAGATTAAGAGATTTATATGAAGCTTCCCCCAGAGTATGCTGAAATTACAGGGGAAAATGTTGCTCCGGATGCTGTGTGTCTTCTTCACAAGTCAGTTTCTGGCCTGAAACAAGCCTCAAGACAGTGGTTCTTGATGTTTTCTATCACTTTGGCTAAGTTTGGTTTTGAAACTTGTCATGGAGATCACACCCTTTTTGTTAAGGAGGCCATGGTGTGTATTTGGTGGTTGTAGTTTATGTTGATTATATACTCATTGCAAGCACCAGTGATGAAGTTGTTGTTGAATTGAAGTCTCAGCTTAGTTCTGCTTTTCAGTTGAGAGATCTCGGTCCTCCTAAGTTCTTTCTAGGCATTGAGATTGCTAGGTCAGAGGCTGGCATTAGTATTTGTCAACAGAAGTATGTTCTGGACTTGTTAGCTTCCACTGGGTTCTCAGACTGTAAACCCTCTGCTATTCCCATAGACCCTAAGCAGAAACTTGCTCAGGATGATGGAGTTTTGATTGCTGATGTTAAGCAATACATGAGGATTGTTGGTAAACTTCAATACCTTACCATCACTCGTCCAGACATTTCCATTGCAGTTTCCAAATTACCTCAATACTCCTCTGCACCTCGAGATTCTCATTTTCAGGCCATTCACAAAGTCTTGAGATATCTCAAAGGTGCATGTCCGGATACAAGGCGCTCAGTTACTGGCTATGCCATGTATCTTGGCGATTCTCTCATATCCTTGAGGTCCAAGAAGCAAGACATGGTCTCTTTAAGTTCTGCAGAAGCCGAATACCGAGCCATGTGCTTGGCCACTAAAGAGATCATTTGGCTTAGTGGTCTTTTGAAGTCTCTCCGGGTTCCTTTTTCTCCCCCAGCTTATATTTATTGTGACAACACTTCAGCTCTACATATTGCTAGTAATTCCGTGTTCCATGAATGCACAAAGCATTTAGAGCAAGATTGTTATAAGGTTCGTGAAGCGATTGTTAATGGTGTTATCAAAACCATGTTTGTTAGGACGGATAATCAACTTGCTAATGTCTTGATGAAGGCTTTGCATCCTGATCCTTTCCGGGATTACATTGGGATGGGAGTGTTTAATATCTATGCACCACCGTCATCTTGAAGGGGGCTATTAAGCTCATATGTTTATGTACCGGGTTTTGGTTATAGTTTACATTTCGGTTTATCAAGTGTATATAAACCTTGTATATTGTTTTGTGATTAATTGAGAAAAGTATTTCACAAATTCTTCTTTGTTCACAAACGATAACAGAAGATGGACTAATCTTAGTAGATGGGAAGAGAACGAAAACATGGAGAATATGAATCAGAAATTAATGCATAACAGAGGAGATACGAAAGAATTTAGACTATTAAACTGCTTACGTTTGGAACATATGGATAGCTTTAGAGGTCTCAATAGCATCTTGTAATTACTATAGATGGGCAGGGCCGGCTTAAGGGGGGAGGGCAGGTGGTGCAATGCCCATGGGCTCATGAAAAAATGGGGCCCCATAATGAGAAAAAAAAAATTATTATAACATATATCATAAATTTTAAGGATTTCTTCTACAGATCAGTTTCAAAAAAAAAAAATCATCTCCTCCACCAAAAAAAAAGAGAACGCCGACTTCTAAAAAATTTCTACGCACAACTACACAAGTCACAAATTCAATCCAACTATCCAAGGTTTCTATCTTTAATCAAATTTTCAGTTTAAGTTCTTAAGCTATCAAGAAATTTTATATTTTTCTATAACTTTCTGGAAAAGAAAATCAAAACTTTTCGGATTCAAAATCTTGGTTAGTGTTGTGTTGTTGATCTGGATCCGGATTAAGATATATTGTTTTGCTTTCATAAACAGAACTAAGTATGTATTTCTATCCAATTTCAGGTTTACTTTGATATTTTGCCTGGGAGTCACACACAGGATCTGGTAATTTGGAAGTTTTAAATATGATTTCTTCCTAATCCTGGTGTTATTCTTCCTTTGTACTTGATATTTTATCATGACACATTTGTCTGGGTGTCAAAAGAGAAAAAAAGAGAAAAGCAGAATTGTTTGATAAATCACAAAAAGGTGCTTTAGATAGATTTGTGATAAGAAAAGTACCAACTAATGAAAATCCTACCTCTGGTAATCGTTTTGATGATAACATTAACCACGTAAATGAGCATGATAATGTTGAAAGTTTGAATGTTTGTGAAGAACAAAGTTCTTTTATCGATATTTATGATCCTAGGCATTGGGATAACTTTGACAATAAAATGAAAGATGTGTTGATTGAAAGAGGGCCTAAAGAGAAATAAATCTTGTGTTTCCTTTAGATGATAAGTTTTCTAGGTGTTTTTCATACGAGTATTATGAAAAAAGCTCGAAAAAAACCGTTTTCTATGATTAGTTTGTCTTCTTGAAATAAATACTGCTTGCTTCTTCTCTTTTTCCAGATTGAGAAAGCATATGATGTGGTGTATGTTACGGTGTGAAGATGTTCGAGTGTGAAATATTATGGAAAAACAAAAGGTTACAAGAAGAGCTATGAAGGAGGGAGGAAGGGAAAGTCTAGTGAAGAACTCTGTTTTTATTTGTGTTATTTACATCCGTAAGAACAAAAGTTGCAAAGATGCATTGTTGTAGTGTATGATTTGCTTGTGTTTGATAAACATAATTGTTTAATGTATTTGATTATAGCAAAAAAAAAAAAATTGGGTTATGTATTTATGATATTGGAGGAGCCTATTTTTTAATATTGCCCCTAGGACTAGAAAATGTTTGAGTCGGCCCTGTAGATGGGTATAGACTTTCTATGCTAAATTAAATTTATTTGTATAAGTGAAACTTGACTGTTTTTAATTATAAGAATTTTACTTGATTATTTCTAATTATGGGAGTTATACATAGTTGTATGCAAACTATATCAATTGTACACATCTAGTCATAAACTTTCTTGTTTCTAATTATTGAAATTATAATATGAAAAATTTACCTAGAATAACCTATTTTTTAGAAAAAAATAGCTAGAATAACCTTACCATTTTTTTATTGCTGAAATAACCTATTCATGATTTTTCTTCTTTCATAATACCAAAATTATTTTTGGCAGACTCTGCCGAAGTATTTGCAGACTCTGCCGAAACATTGGCAGAGTCTACCAATGTTTCCGCAGAGTCTGCTAATGATTCGGAAGAATCTGTCAATACCTCGGCAGAGTCTACTAATGTTTCGGCAGAATCTACGTATTTTTAGATATTGGCAGAGTCTGCCAATACATCGGTAGAGTCTGCCAATGTTTCGGCAGAATCTACCAATACCTCAGCAAAATTTGAGAAGGACAATTTTGATATTATGTAAGAAAAAAAATCTAGAATAGGTTATTTCAGTAATAAAAAAATAATAAAATTATTCTAGCTATTTAAAAAAAAAAAAAAAATTATTCTAGTTAATCTCCCTAATAATATTTACTTGTGCATGGTTGTAGCTAATTAGAAACGAGTTTAATGATTTGATTTGATATCAATAAAGTTTACAACTTCTTTCGTCACTCTTATATCAGACTTGCTGTTGATATGTCTGCATTCAACTGTAGATGCATCATCTCGTTCGGCTCATAGTGAACGATCTCCACAGACGAAAGAGTATCTATTGGTGGGCCGTTTAGTTCTTCATCATCCACTGACACCAAGTTATCATCAAATGCGTCCTTGTTGCAATCTACAACGGTCTTAGATTCTGCGGTGAGAAGTGACTCGAAGAAGCACTTGTTCTCTGAGACTTTTTTCTCTGGATTAAATTTCACGTCTAGAATAGGAGTTTGGAAATCGACTGAACAAGTAGTAGGTTGAAAACCGAGAACGCTCTTCAAGTCATCATCCACTCCAGGCTCTCCTTCATTGATTAACCTAGAACTTCCACAACCAGTGATTACATTTGGATTCTCAAGCTCGTGAACCAAGCAATCGGGGTTCCCGGGCTCATAACTCAGGTTCTCCCTTTCTATGTAACAATCCGTTTTTGTGCTTGATGTCACCGCCTCTTTATCTAGATCATCCTTTCTGACGCTAGTCACTGTCTTGGCCTCGTCATATCCTCCCAAACTATCACGTAACTTTTCAGAAACTCCATTACCCATTTCTTGAGAATTGTCTTCAGCAAATAGAGTAATTTTCAGCTCTTCCCGTGAACAGATTGGGCTGTCCAACACAGATTGTCGGTCTTTAAACTCCTCTGCTGTAACTTGGCTTTCGTCTGGATGGGTACCAGTCAGAGGTTTCTTTTCCATCTCCATGTCATCTCCATTGGAAAATTCAGGGGCTGTAATTATGAAGGCTTGTCTGTGTTTTCCATCCGTGACTGAAGTTGAAGACAATAACCCAGCAAGTGCAGATGCTAAAGCATCATTTATAGACAGCAAATGTTTTGGATTCTTTTCCGCAGCTCCTCTCCCAAATGACTGGCCAACCTCCTCACTACTGATCTCAGATTCAGCAGAAATCACCTCGTTTCCTGAGGTTGAGTTATTTTCACTCCCCTGTTCTATGAACTTTGTAAAAATATTATCCAGCTTGTTTGGTAGTACAACAGCATAATCTTCACTGTTGTCTATTCTAGAGGAGTCAGGGACAACTGTTAAAGAAGAAGAGGCCAATTGTGGATTGTCCGTGTTTTTGGTCAGTCCATCCAACTCACTGGTTTCAGGCGTTTTATCTGTATCACTGCCCAGAGAATCTGGATTGGGTATTTCTGTTTCCACAAACAATACAGATTCAAGTGATTTCTTGCCTAGCTGTTCAAGTTTTTTCTCTACTAGCTGGAGTCTTGCATCAATACTATTGATAGGTCTCAACATCTGATTTTCAAATCTTGTCAAGATAGTTTCTATCCGGCTTACCTTGTTAACAAGCTGATCCAGGATAGTCTCCACGTTATTGCAAGACGTATCAGGATTGATTTCTGCTAATGATACTCGTGTTGCATCAACATGCCTTGCAAGAGTATCAACTACCACTGGTGAGCTCACTCCTTTGTGATCAGTTTTACAGGATTTTATCTCTTGCTGAATTTCATTCGCAATCTTACCAGAACCATTTGAATTTCCCAAATTTCCTGGAATCATCGTACTGTAGGACTTGTCGGAAACTTGTCCATCGCGTTCCTTTCTGACATCTTTTCCTAGAGACAGCTGCAAAAGAGTTGGCATAAACATGGCCATCAGCGAAATACTGGATGAATTTGCTGCTCCACTTGCTTCGTCCCGCTCTAACTCACTTTGATCAATAGGATCAGCAAATAAATAAATTTCATCAACAAGTGCACATCCTTTATCCTGAAGGGAGAGAAGACGGAGTGTAATGGAGATGCAAGGTTCTGCATCATTGATCTCTGCAGTAGCTTCAAAAAAATCCTGAAATACCAAGGGGAAAAACAAGGAAATGACAAACAGAACAACAAATACACACCAACTCCATCGGCTCCTTATATATCACAGGGTTTTTTCTTGCTTCCATGTGATTTGACTCCCAAAAAGAAACTCGTTACCTGATTTCCTAATTGTGGTATTTGAAGCAGATATTTTTCATTATTCAGCAGAGAATCATCGCCAGCTTTCACTTCAACCCAATCACCTTCGTTAGCCCGTCCACTGCCATTGTCTTTTACCCTCCTCTCGATAGGATCCTTTACCGGTTCCACTTGAGTCATAGAAGGTGAGTCAGTGCGAGGGATCTGAAGCAGTTCCTCTTCGTCTTCTTCTCTCGCTGCAATGCCACATCGAACTGTACACAGGTATTCTCTGTCATTCCCCCGCTTTTGGGTGTAATATACTTCGTAGACCCGTGCAGTACTACGGATATAGACTTGCCTTAATTCATGCTCCTGTGTAAATGTAACTGCAAGCGAGCGAAAACACATTTTACCAAACACCACCACAGATCACCACCAAAACGTACACGATAATTCCCACCAATTTCATAGTATAGCTCTACCGATCTACTTCAATTAGGGGTTAATAAGCGGATCCTGGAAATAACTAAGACAAATTATATCCCAAAACCATACGGAATAAAGAGGGGAAGAAGAAGCACCACCGTACTCGTAATTTCACAAGGCTCGCCATTGGGAAATGGAGGGAGCAGAAGCAGCGGGGACTTGGCCACATGATCGACGGCGGAGGGGATGATTCCGTCGGAAGGAGAAGAGGAGGACTCAAAGGAGATGGAGTCTGTGAGGCCGCCGCCGGCGATTCTCCAGTTCGTAGTAGAACTGAAAACATCCTCGTAGTTGCTCGCATCCATCACTCTTTCACGCTTTGATTCGGGAAGATTTTGGGTTTACATCCATATCATATCATATCATCTTAAATTTTTAATGAAATTATTATATACCTTATTATATAAAGTTTTATGATCATATTTGTAATTAACACGATCAAATTACAAAATTGGAGAGTCACATCAAACTTTCACACATCAAATTTTATTATATGTGTAGATCCAACAACTCACGACCAAGAATTTGATATTAACGAAATAAAATTAAGGCTTAAATAATTGTATGAATCTTAGATAAATAAATATTAAAAATAACGAGATGGATTTTTATTAATATGATTGCAGTATTTAGTTTTAGTTGATTTTCTAAGGTAAAAGTGATTGTGATTGGACTTGACCTCGAACAAGACTCCTTCTCTCTTTATATAGGTGGTCAATCAAGTTCAACCGCTCCTATATTCGCATAGCACGTTCTCCTCACGATCCCGGATTTTCAGCATGCGCTTCGAGATCTCCGGCTTGACTGATTCAACCTGTTATCTGCGAGCTCTTCTTCAGCGTGCAGCTCGCAAATAATTCTGTTAGCTGTTTCATTCAGCCCAATCGCATTGTTCACAGACTGGACTTTTAGCTGGGCATATTGGACTTTATGGTAGTGGGCTTAATACGAGCCCATCACTACATTCCACAAGCTTCATCCCTACTATCCATCGGACCTCGTCCGGTGGGCCGCTTACTACTAATGGACCTCTTTCGAGCTGTATTCGGGGTGCGAAATTCAACACCAACAATATGTATTGAAATTCTTTTGAGAAATTTTTAGATATGCCACTTTTCATAATGTCATTTTGCAAAACTCCGAGATTTTATAAATTTTTGCAAACGTGTTATTTTTTCTTTTCAGTATTCTCAGATTTTTTTTTGATTAATTTAACCTAATTTTTTCAGATTTTGTGGTGGATTTGATAAAAAACATAGATGTGAGTTTTTCTTCTCTCTCTCAACCAGATTTCATCTCTCTCTCTCCTATGAACCAGATCTCGTTGTCGTGAGCTCGGATCTAATTATCTCTGATTTCATCGTTGTTGTTGAATAAAAACATGGATCTGAAATAAGTTTAAAAAAAATGGATCTAGTGGATTTAAGTAGAAGAAGAAGAATCTTAACACAGAAAACACAGACGCAGACACCAAACACATATAAATTTTTGGGTTTGGGTTAACTAATTTATATTTAAAGTATAGCTTTTGGGGATAGGGTTTAGAGTTTAGTATTTTCATTTACAGTATAAAACATTCAAAACATTACAAAACCTTTTAAAATCTTATAAATAATTTAAACAGTCTTACAAAAACATCTAAAAAACATTGTAAACATTATAAATCTTTTAAAAACTTTACAAATGAGATATTAAACAACATTTTAAATTATCTCACAAATCCCTCTAAAAACCTTATAAACTTTTTAAACAGTTTATTAACTGTTTCTACATATTCTTATAAACTGTATAAAAAGTTTATTAGAAACGTCAAAACCCTAGATGTCAGAAGAACATCAAGATCAAAATAAACCCAGATTGAAATCAAACCGAGTTGACAGATTGAAATTTATCCTAAATACAACTCAAATTTATCAATACATTCAACCTAATTGTGGAAGCTGAATTTCGCACTAAGAATTTATATGTGAATTCGGAGAAGAAACTTTGGTCCTAAGAAATATCTATAAACCCTACGGGAAAAGAATAGTAAAGTGGAGTTGGATTTATATTGATATGAATATAATATACAATGAGATCTCGAATGAGACGTATTACAAGCTAAAATGTAGTGATAAGCTCTTGTATGAGTCAAAAGTTGGCGAACTCTACTCATACTCCATGTATTTATACCTCAAATCAGTTCCTCGATCCAACTCCACGGATGTAGGGATGGTTTGCATATCTCGGGCACGTTCTTGACATATTCTCCGCGAATATCACTCCTACGGTTGTGCTAACCTCCATGTTGACTCGTTCTTAGCTCGTCAGCTCTGCTTCCGTTTACTCAACACTCGCAGGCTGACTTAGCACTTGCAGGCTGACTTGGGCTTAATCTCGGATCTTATCCTTTCTCAGTTCTTTTATCTTTTATAAACTGTATTTACTCGGGCTTTTTAGTGGGCCTGATCCGGTGACGAATCCAGGTCCAACACTAATCGAATCAAAAACCTTAGATTTGTAACCAAAATCGAATAAAAAACTCAGATTTGTAAACCAAATTGAATAAAAAAAACTTTAGATTTGTAACCAAAATCGAATCAAAACTCAGATGTGCAACACAAATCAAATAACTATATATGCAACAAAAAATGACGAAATCCGATCTAGAGTTGGATCTATATGAAGAGAGAGAGAGAGAAAAAGCAGATTTTTGTTTTAGAGAGAGGAGAGAGAGATTTTCATATATATCTTGGTGATGCTAGTTGTGAGTTAGATGAGTAGAAAACATGTGCTTGTTTATTGTTATGTTTTATAGCCGTAGAGGTTCATGCTAGAATTTTAGAAATTTGAGAGAAAAAACAGATTTTTGTTTTAGAGAGAGGAGAGAGCGAGAGAGAGATTTTCAGATCTTGGTGATGCTAGTCGTGTGTTAGATGAGTAGAAAACACGTGCTTGTTTATTGTTATGTTTTATAGCCGTAGAGATTCATGCTAGAATTTTAGGAATTTGGCTAAGTGTTTTCTTTGATTGCTTGTGCATAATGTTTGGTTGTGTGATTGCGTGATGCATGACTCATGTGATGATTGTGTTTGCACTTGCCACATGTGGATGCAGGATTTCAAGAGGAAGCTTGATTCGCATGTGGTCTGTGTAGATACAGGCGGGTCAAAGGTAAAGTTTTGCGTTGTGTATGAGGATAGGCATTACAAGAGATCAAGAAGATCATGTAAAGTTCTAAGTTCCTAACAATTGTACAGAGTGGTTGACACTTCCAAGTATCGGGATTCACAAAGAAACGGGATTGCAACCTAGGACCGTGACTAGGCCAATTGTAATCCACGGAGGAACGGAATTACAGCCTAGGGTTCTGGTATCACATTAATCGGATCACTGGTCATTTAGCCTTCCTAGTTAGGGAGTAGTGAGGTAAAATGAACAACGAGTGGAAGTCGTGAATTTGCGGTATAGGGTTTGGTTACTTAACAAGTTACAGTTGCAGGAGATTGAACTATGGTATGGAAGGTCCTTGTATATGTTGTGTTTGATTTATCTTTTCCGCATGTGCATTCTCTAATCATTGCAAGTTACTGTTATTTTGGGTTTGGGTTGGGAAATATTTATTGTATGTTAGAGGGACCTTTGGCTCGCTGGGTACTTAGAGCATCTCCAATGGAGAGTTCTAAAAGAGTATCTAGGAGAGTTTCTCCTTAAAAATAGAAGAAAACAAAAATAGAAAAGTGGTAAGAATCAGTTATATATCTAAAATCCCTTAGAAACTCATTGTTAGGACACATGGTTGTTGATCATTGGCTTAGATTATTGAAAAATCAAATACACAAGCTTTTAAAATGGTAATTAAATAGTTTGTGTGTTATATGATTTTATATTTAATTTTTTATAAATTATCAAATAAAATTACCTATTTATCAAGTTCCATTATACATAAGTTATGATAAATATATATAGATATATTACTTAATATTAACTAACTTTATAAAATAATATGAAATTAGTATTATTGGACACATGACTTTTTCTCAATTACAAATGGCTCTAACTGGTGACCGCTCGAAGAACAATAGGACTGAAGGAAAAAAGGAATGGAAAAGTTGTATGGAAAAAAATAAAAGGAATTATTGTAGAGAGAGAATGGAACAAATTGTCATTGTAAATGGTAACAAAAAAGAATAAATATTTTAAATAATAAAAGGAAAGTTTCTACATAAAAATGCAATCCTTTTGTTCTTTGTCAAATTAGAATGGGAATACTTTTGTTCTATATTCCCTAATACTATTAGGAATGGAAAAAAATGACATGAAATATTTATTACATATAAATGATAAAAAAAAAGTAGTAGGAATGAATATGAATGTTATGTTCCTCCCCATTCCTTACATTCCTAATGGTCACCATTTAGAGCAAAATAATTTAGAACAATAGTTAGATACTTGTATGTTGTTAATTATTTTTAATAAATTTAAAATAAAATAATCTATCTATTAAGTTTTATTATGCATAACTTTAAAGTGTTGATGTTGTGTCGAGTTTTACCACTCAACTAAACTTCCTGCAAGTGCACAGTAATCACGGTTAGTATACATAATGGATCGAATCCAAGAAGACTTCTTAACCACACTTCAAATTGTAATGAATAAAACTAAGTTAGAACAAAATATGAATGTCGTTTTTGTGATTGGAAAAGTAAGCAAGTAATGAATGTAAATAAGATGTAAAATTAATGAGAGAAAAGCGTTAGGACTAGGGTGTTTCGCAGAGAATCATGCAACAATAAAAATCGATTGATTTTAGGGATTTAAGAATTGTGATATGTTTAGAACACAAAACACGAAGGTAAGATCTTCCCACTGTCGTGGCTCGGACCTCTATATTTTAGCACCCTAATAGACTCAACTATCGTATGGTTATTACAAGGTGAAAATATGCGTAAAGTTCAAGTTTGGATAAAGTTCACTAAACTCTTTAACTAACCTTTCAAATTTTTAAGACGCTTAACTCATCAAATACTAGTTCAGGAAATATAACAAGCTTTTGGAGAGTATATAAACCTAAGATCATATCACTAGATGCGCGGTAAAGAAATCATGCATAGAGTATAAGTAAAGATGAAGACTTTTATGTATTCCCTAAACAATCATCAATCAATTATCGAATTATGAAACTCATTGAAAACCCTAAACCCTAACAAGTGAATTAATCGGACATGATGCACGAAAGACGAGAGATAGATGATGACTTCATGATAAATAAACTTGAATTAAAGAGTAAAGATAAAGGATTCTTCTATATATATCGAGATACAAAGCGGATCCACAAAGTGTTCTAAAATCCAAAGCTAATGAAGAACACCAAGAAAACTTGTGGTGGCTGCTGCTTATGATTAAAAATATTCTATTGTTTCGGCATATCCCTAACAAAAGGCTAAAACCGAGTATATATAGGTCTAGGGTCTTCTAGGGTTCACTTTAGGGCAAAACGGTCTTTTACGTCAAAACTTCTCCAAAATCGGTTGCTAATGTCGGTCAAAGAACTTGACCGGTATTGGCTCCAAAGTGCCTTGATTCATGCTGGCATCGGTCTTGAACAAAGGTCCATGAGGCGGCCCGATGTTTGAGTCGATTCTGCACTTGCTTCGTTTCTGAGGCAGCTTGACATATCTTCAGCAATTCTGGTGCATCATCTGATCACAAATCCAATTGAGATGAATCAAAATTCATTATGAATTTAACTCAAAGTCGATTCTGTCCACCAATTTTCATCCAATTCCAAGTCGATTTGGTTTTCCGTTTACTGCTAAACTTCTGTCATACATGTTCTGTCCAACTTGGTAGATAGTTGTATCTTGTGAATTATTTGGTCTTCATGGTGTCTTTGGCTTGTGAAAGTTTTTGTACCTTGATTTACACCTATTTTGGCTCTTTTTGCTTGATTTCCCTGTTAAGACTCTAAAACTACAAATACGAGAAAAACTACATTTAAAAGTATAAAACCGTAGATAAATGCATAGAAAATATAGTAAAATATATAGTTAAAGTGGTAAAATATAGGACATAGAAATTATATACTAATATTATTTTTTACTTGATATTAACTAAAATTAATAAAAAATAATATGAAATTAGTAATATAAAATTACGAATTTGATATGCTTTTACAAAAATATTAATGAAAGATTTTTTAACAACATATATAAAATATTTTTTAAACATATTATTTATATTAGTGAGAAAGCCGTTGAGTTTCTCACCATTAGAGATGAACAATTAACACAAATTTCTTAGATTAAAATATTTTTAAAAAATTAATATTAAACTACTTAGAGACTTTATGGGTTTCTCCTTGTTGCAGATGCTCTTAGTACTCATGATTGCATTTGTTTTGCAGGTAAACCCATAGAAGGAACCACTAGCGGGTGTCCAGAACGATAGGACCACTAAAAGTAGGCTTTTGATGTTTTTTGTAAAGTTGTTTGTAATATGTTTTACGATTCTTTTGGGCTCTAGGTTTTGGCTAAACTTAAACCTTGTAAGATTATTGCAAATAAAAAAATATGATTTTATGAAATAATAGGTGTTAAACGGATATTAGTCTTGTCCAGACTAACACAACTCGTGGTCATGGTACAGGTTGCAAAGCTTTAGACCGCGATCAAGAGGTAAAGGTATCTCAGACAGGTTGATTCGGGAAGCTGGATCCATTCTAATAACCTCTGTCGGCCGGTTTACGGGTATTTATTGTGGCGTTCCGGTCAGTGATGATCTGGGACGTTACAATGGCAGTGACGGTGGTTATGGATGGAAACAAAGACGAAGACAGTAGTTTTGGACAAAAATGGAGACAATGATTGTGAACAAAGACGAAGACGCTAGTTGTGGAAAATGATTGTGGACGAAAACGTGATATTGGTTGTGGATGAAAACGAAGACGGAGACGATTGTTACAGAAACAAAGATGATGGAGGGCAGAGACGAAAACAGTGGTAAACCAAAACAGAGACGATGGTATAACTAGAGACATAATAGTATTTTTAATTTTAAGAAGCATGATAGTCTTTTTTATTACATTAATAATGCATTTTTTTATCGGAATAGTGCATTTTGATAAATGACACATTTTGAATGAAGGGTAATTGGCATCAATAACCATACAGAAAATCTCTATACTATTAAAAGAGAAGTCATTTAGAGTAAATATCCAAAATCCTATCTAATATTACTAAAATTGCCATTGGTTTTAAATTAAAGAAATTCAATTGAAAAGGGTAATTTTGTACATATGTAGTGGCAATTTCAGTAATTTTGGGATCAATTTCAGACATTTTGAAAGGCATTTTCGTTTTTTTTTTTTATGACACATTAATAGCATTTTCGTTATTTTATGAAAGTTTTATAACTGCATAAAAAAAATGATAAAAAAATATAAAAATTTTTAAAAATTCTACCTCCCATTCATCTTTGTTTGATGATATTTCTAATATACAAATTAAATAATCGGATAATTTATATGATAAAAAAACATAGATTTTTTTCTGCATATGTTATGATTCAAATTTTTCAAAAAGACCATAAACTATTTAACATATGAAAAGAGTAATGTTTATCAAAATCCCACATCGGATACGAAAATGAATTTGAATCCAAAGACATAGTATAGAAAGAAACAAAATGATGAACAACGGTAAGAGCAGGAAGCCTAATCTAATGGGCATTCAAAACAAAATATTTGATTCGTTTTAATTTGGTTATTAAGTTTAACTGCATAATTAAATTGAATAATATAAATAATTTTATCAAAAATTTAATTTGATTAAAAAGTAATTCATTTTTTTCCTTCTTTGTATTTTTATTTTATTTAATTCAATAGAAATTTCCTAAATTAATCTTAATAATAAATCTAAACAATAAATGGATATTCAAAGTAAAGATAATCTCATAAAATCTTTAGGATCCGATTTATTATTATTTGTTGAAAAGATGCCTAAAACCCCAATTTAATTCTAAAACATAAACTATTTAACATATGAAAAAAACAAAGTTTGTAAAACCCCAATTTGATTCAAATATTATTGAAATTATCATTGCCTTATAACTAAATTGATTTAATTGAAAATGGTAATTTTGGATAGATGTAATGGCAATTTCAGTAATTTTCAGATCAATTTTGGACTTTTTTTTAACTGGATCCGACTACAGACACGCGGATCCTCTTGATCTGGTTCGCGATCCGACAGATTCATTAATGGCATTTTCGTAATTCATCAAATTTTAATCAATCTCACATTTTAATTGTTTTTTATATATATAGTTACTCCAAAACAAGTAACAACCCCCCAAAATTTGCAAAGTAGTTAATGCAAATCTTTGGTAATGTTAAATTCGGAAGGTATTTAATTATTTAATCTTTTTAAAATATTGAAATCTTTCTCTACAAGTTTATCAAAGATTACAATCAAAGGTATATAAAAAAATCGCTTTCCTTAACAACCCTATAATATATTTTAAAATGTGATTTTTTATAGGAACAAATCTCTATAATATTAAAAGAGAAGTACATATAGTAGAATGTTCAAAATTGATTCAAATATTACTGAAATTGCCATTCCATTATAATTAAATTGATTTAATTGAAAAAGGTAATTTTGGATAGATGCAATGACAATTTAAGTAATTTTCAGATATATTTTGGACATTTTTTTAACTGGATCCGACTGCAGACACGCGGATCCTGTGCGACCCGGTTCAACCCGACTGATTCATTAATGGCAATTTCATAATTTTATGAAATTTTGTTTTTGTCAAAGTAAATCTTTTCAAATACAAAATAAAACTTACGGATCTTGAGGTATAATTTCTTTTGATCCTACACATCACACGTCATTGAATTAATCATAGTTTCCCTATATGTTATCAAAATTAATACACAATCAATTTCTTTTCCTAACAATGCTACGCAAGATATATAATCAAATTTATTATTGCTTAATCATACGATCATAGACATTTAACACAAATATCAACTAAAAATGGCAATCACAATTTTCTATTAACTTTAAAATCTCATAAATATAATTTTTGAATCTTAGGGATTATAAAAATATCAGATATTTTGGATTTTAGGTTAAATTTGATATATTCTTAGTTGTTAGGGATATACTCTTTATTGTTGGTATATATTTATAATCACCGAGATTTACAAAAATCTTTATAAACTAACTTAATCAATTTTAATAGATGATAAAATTATTTTCTAATTAATGAATTAAAAAGTCGGCTCAAATTTTTTATTTGTAGTGAAACTCTAAATCTATGAGAACTATATATAGTGTTTTATTCCTTT
Source organism: Arabis hirsuta (assembly GCA_964056655.1). NCBI lineage: Eukaryota > Viridiplantae > Streptophyta > Magnoliopsida > Brassicales > Brassicaceae > Arabis > Arabis hirsuta. The sequence continues at coordinate 19,606,503 of OZ053302.1, read as the reverse complement.
GGTTGTTTTATTTACCGTTTTTCTGGTTTTTTATTCATTATGTTCTTTGCTTTTTTTCTGTATGCATAATACTTCATTGATGATCAATTCTGACTTTTGAATTTTGTTTTTGTAGATTTTTTCAAACCAGGTTTTTGGTTTACGTGATACGTGCTGTTTGGTTATTGAACAAGGTATATTTGCTAATCAACGTATTCCCTTTCCTATGTTTCCTCTATTTTTTTGTCTAGCAAGTATTTTTGTTTGTCACGCCGTCATCAACTACAACATCTGCCTCTTCAAGACATGATAACAAATCCTCTGAAGATAGTAAATACCAAATCATGTAAATGTCTCTCTCATTTCAATGTGGTAAATTTTTAATTTTTTCCCCATCTTAATTGTTCTTCCCTCTTTTTAATATTTTTGTGGTTTTAACAAAAAGTGTAATAAACTATAGTTGCCAAAGAGATTATAGTTTTTATATGATTCATGACAAAGTTTTTTCAATTTTCAAAAGTAATTTATACCAAAAAAATAAATTAGTTAACAATGCAGATTTAATTTTTTTTTATTTTCGTGTAATATATTTGTATAGAATATCCGTTTCTTTAGAGTTTCTATGTTCAAGCATCCTCTTAAATATATAAATAATATAATTTGTTTAACGAATCCATTTTGTTTTTGTTTGTCAGAATCATGGAATATTGTTAAAATCTTTATTTGGTTTTTTCAGTTTTAAGGGAGGATGAAGATTGTTGAGCAAAATCACCATCAACTTTTCTTCACTCATCATCACCATATTTGGTTTTCATATTCGGCTCTTTTACACCAATTTAAAATGTCGTTAAGTTATAATTATACATGTGATGATATATAGTTAGACGATTAAACTATAATAAGATATTCGACGCTTTATTAGAAAACATTTTTGTTGATTAATTCCAAATTTCAAATTTTTATTATAGTACATTCATAGAAAATTGTTTGGTATATTTTAAATTCTCATATTACATATATCTTAAATTTTTAAATTTGAAAAATTTCCTCATATTACGTACTTTCCAAATTGTTTCAAAATTTAATCAATTTGACATTTTAATGTTTCATATATAGTTAGCCAAAAAGGTAACAAATCCCAATGTTTGGAAGGTAGTTAAATGACAATCTTTGATAATATTAATTTTTGGAAATTATTTAATATTTTTAGAAAAATTAAAAAGATTTGGAAAGTAATTAATGACAATGTTTCATAATATTCTTATAACACACGATCTTGACGTTCAATTGCTTTTGATTTTAAAAATGACCTGCCATTATATTAATCATAATTTCCTTATATATTATAAAAATTATTGCACTATCATTAATTATAGACACTTAACATAATACCAATTAAAAATGGCAAAGATATTTCTATAAATTTTATATCCCATAAATATAATTTCCGAGACTAAATGTTCTATAACAATATTATATATTCCAAAAAATTTTAGTTAATTTTGGTATATTCTTAGTTTTAAAGGATATATATCATATATTGTAAGTATATTTTTATCATCACAAATTCTTTCAATTTTTAAAAATAATTGCTGCCATGAAAATCAATTGGTTAATGATGCGGAGTTAATTTTGATTTTTGTTAATAATATATTTCATTAAAAGAATGTTCTTTTCTTTAGAGTTCCTAAATTGACGTAATTTATTTCTTTTCATTGTTTTTCATGGTTTTTAATCTATTTGTTTTGATGTATATCTATGTCGAATTTCGTTTATGTAGTTATACTCCCGTTCAAATAACTTGTGCTTTTTTTAATTAAATCAGGCAAATTAAATGTAATTTGACATGTATCCTTTTCCGACAAAGGTTATATTTATCTTCTAAATTGTTTGAGAAAGTGAAAGAAAAGAAACAACAATTGCAACAGAAACAACAATTCCAATCCCAATCTCAATTACACCTACAAGATATGCCCTCACGTTTCGGTCCATGATTTTTATTATTCATTTAGAATCTATAATTTGGTTTACTCAAAGATTTCTTAGAAAAGTTGAATTCAAAGTAATAAAATAATTTTGGTTGATAATTTGGTTGATAATCTGATTAAAAGGAAATGCTTTTAATAGTTTAATTATGTGTTTTAATTTGGTTGGATGTAAACTCTGACATAGTTTTAGAAAAAAATGACATGGATATTAATTTTAGACTAATTAAATAAATAATAACCAACCAAAAACAAATCTGGTTTTAATTTTTAAAATCTAAACATTTCGTAATACTACGAGCACAAATCAGGCCGCCCAGTAACCAAATCGCTAGAAATACCGACTATTCAATTTAATTTGCTTTCCTTATTTTTATTATTAGAAAACAAACAAAAAAAGTTAAAAAAACCATCTCTGGATCAACTAAATGAGATATTCTAAACAAATTCCAAACAAAAATTACGAAACTAAAGAAAATTATTTTGGTACAATCGCTAAGATTTAAACTTTTAAATGGATAATTTTCTTAATTAAATAATTATTAATTTTTAACTTAATTAATATAGAAGAAAACACATGATCTGTTAATTGTATCAAAATAAAATAATTCCTCTAATTCGACGTTATGTTAAGATTCGTTTCGAAAATTGTGGAATAAGCTTTTCAAATGATTTATTTCATTAAAAATATAATTTTTAGAAACTCTAAATCGACTCTCTTAGCTAGCCACCATCCACTCAACAAACCATTCATTTTTTTCCTTACTTATGCATTTTAATCATTCACTCAACAAACCACTCAAAATTACAATATAAACAACAAATGTTCCCGCACTATGGGCGGGTGATTCCTAGGTTATTGATTACTCCTTCAGACACAAGATTACCTTTCAAAATACGTCGTAGACAGCTACCTTTATATGTTGCCTTTGCGATAACCATCAACAAAAGTCAAGGACAGTCTCTTAGAGAAGTTGGGTTGTATTTGCCTCAGCCAGTGTTTTCGCATGGTCAGCTATATGTGGCTATTTCTAGAGTGACTTCCAAGAAAGGTTTGAAAATTCTTATTGTAGATAGCGATGGTAAAACTCAGAAGAAGACTATGAATGTTGTTTTCAAAGAAGTTTTCCAAAATATTGACTCGCAATTGTTGTGTGATGAAGGTACGGATATTCATCTATTCAACTTCTTTCAAATTCGTCTCTTACAAGTGCTTCATTTTTTAAATATTTTTGTTTTTTTTTTACAGATTAGTTTCTGAACTTGATTAAAGAGTTTGATCAATCTTCGGCGATGGAGACTCTCAAGTATTATTGTTTTGCGTTTTCGATCAAATCTTCGGAGTTACACCTACAATTTATGTTTTGGTTTTTTTTAGTTATTTTAGATTTGTTTTATTACATAGAGATTCAGTACATTTGCCATATTATAATCCATTCTTATTCCATAAGTAAATACAACAGACATACGTATATGCACAAAACTAAATAATTGATACAACAGACATTCGTACATGCACAAAACTAAATATTATAATTTATGTATACCAATTACAATGATTATTCATCATAAAATTCAATACTTAGCATACTTATTCTCTACCTTCAAACTAAAAAAATTAATCATACTTTTTCAATATAATCGATCCTACTTACAAACTAAAACAATACATATCACATTTTGAACATATTATATAAGACACAATCCGAAATTTTAGCTTACAACATAAAAAACGTATGTTCCCGCACAAAGTGCGGGTCAAAATCTAGTTATATTTAAAATCCTAATCAAATGCCATAAATATAATGGTCATTATTTTGCCATATATAACAATTTTGGTTATTTAGTTGATTATTAATTTTTTTTGTTATTGAGCAAATTGACATGAAATTGAGAAGCAAATGGAGTTAAAAAAAAAAAAAGGCGGGACCCACTTTGTTCGAGCCGCTTCCTCGTTTGTTCCCCTCACGTCAGGCTATGCTCGCAAGTCGCAACACACTTTGTGCTTTATATCGGTCATTCTCTCTCTCTCTCTCAACGTGCTGACCCCAACAGGATCTGGACCCAGATCATACAAACATATCTTATTTCGCTCATTTACTTCAGATCAGCTGTAACTTTAATCCTCTCCTCCGATGTCAAACTTTCAAAGCAATTTCAATCAGAAGATAGATTATGTGTTCAAGGTAGTGTTGATTGGCGATTCTGCGGTCGGGAAATCACAGCTCCTGGCTAGGTTTTCTAGGAACGAATTCAGTATCGAATCCAAGGCGACGATCGGTGTCGAGTTCCAGACCAGGACACTTTCAATCGATAATAAAACCGTCAAAGCTCAGATATGGGACACCGCTGGTCAAGAACGGTATAGTTTTGTCTTTTGGATCGCAAAGACTTTGTTTGAGGAATCGGAAATTAATTCTATTGTATCTGTAATCTCTCTCTCTCTCTCTGATTGCTTTTTAGGTATAGAGCGGTGACGAGTGCATACTACAGAGGCGCAGTAGGGGCAATGCTTGTTTACGACATAACAAAACGACAGTCATTTGATCATGTAGCGAGGTGGTTGGAAGAACTGAGAGGCCACGCAGACAAAAACATCGCCATTATGCTCATAGGCAACAAGACTGACCTCGGCACACTCCGAGCCGTGCCAACCGAGGATGCCAAAGAATTTGCTCAAAGAGAAAACCTCTTCTTCATGGAGACATCAGCCCTTGTTGCCAGTAATGTCGAGCCATCCTTTCTCAAGGTTCTCACTGAGATCTACCGAATTGTCAGCAAAAAGACGCTTGTTGCCAACGACGAAGGAGAGTCTGGTGGGGGCTCTTCGCTCCTCCAAGGAACTAACATTCTTGTTCCTGGACAAGACACTGAATCTAAAGGGAAGGGATGCTGTGGAACATCATAGAATCATTTTCCTTTTCTTGTTGCCTGCATAAATAATGTCTCTACTTTGTATGTAATGATCGAGTTTGAGAGTTGAATGTTATTTACTGAATGAGTTGCGTTTATTCAGGCAAAACTGTTATTTCGATTCATTGAGGCTAACCCTTGTTAGATTGTCAGACTTGTATGCAAGGAGCTCTTTTTCCATTGAAATTGAGTCTGGCAAGTTATTACCAAATACAAAATCTCCGTTGTTAGGGTAGATATTGATGTACTCTCACACGGATGACAAGAAAAATCTACCAACGATCATTGGTGGAATATTACATTTGGGAAATAGACTACTATGTGCAAGTCTGCAAGATATCAAACAATCACGAATTTCTTGGAATTTTGTGATGCTCAAGTGAAAAGTAGAATTATTAATGTAAACGCAAGGGTTCACGTTACGCGTTTATATTTCAAATGAATCGATAAAAAAAATACATGTCCCAAAGGAAGAGGCTTCAGATCTTCAGAATCAGCAGGAAGTAGAATATCTTTGTCGTCCGTGACTGAACAGCATACTTATGAAAATCCCGTTTTCCCTTTCAGATTGATGACAGAAAGCTCTTGTTCAACATACTCTCCTGCGGGTATCGCCGGATAGTTACTCGCCAGTGACGATTCCGCAAAATGTCCCAAAGGTTTCAGCTCAGCATCAGAGGCAATGTGGGCAAACAACTGCAAGGAAGGCATGCACAAATAAATCTTTCAGATAAGCAAAGGGTTGAGTTTTTGGTGGAAAACTTTGAAGGAAATTAGTTAAGACTTACAGTCGAAGATACTCTCCATAGGCTTCGGTTTTGTTCTTTTGCTAATTTGATTGCATCTATAGTCTTGCTCGTGACAACAACTTCATGCATTCCCGCAATGCATTCTCCAGCAGTCAGCCATTCAATCTGGACACATGAGCACCACAATTCTAAATTCTTAGCTAATGAAGTCGAACCTCAAAGAAATAGTCAGCACAGTTTCTTTGGTTACATAATTCAAGATATTAGGCGGTTCATGGATGCTTCATAATACCAAAAAAAATTATTTGTATTGGGTGACAAAATGAATCAACTAACTGTTTTCTTCCCTTACTCTACTCAAGATCAAGTAACAAAACGCATTAACATCTCCATACCTGCTTTCCAGTTTGAATCAAGAGGCAGCCTAGGGGAACTTTAACCGCAACTTTTTCCCCATTCCTTAACCAAATGTATAGACCAGGGAATCTACTTCTTCCATGAATTGTTAGAAAATTGAGGTCATAGTGATATCCTGCAAAGATCGTGCCCTCCTCGTTGTAACAGCTAAGATCACTACCAGTTGGAGCAAGAAGATGGGGACCCTGATATTCAAAAGAAGGATAGTGTTAAAGTTAGGAAATCAGAATTTATGCATGAGCCCGGTTTCCAGTTGACATTCATCCAATACTTAAGCTAAATGAAGCACTGTTCAAGACAGTAAAATAAGGATTTCGGCAAGGGAAAGGCTTGGCTTTGCCGTTGGAGTGAATACTTAAAAAAGTTTTATTAGTTTGCTTTGGTGTGCATATGAGCTTGACGATATGAGCCAGTTCACCCAGTGGTTCTAGGTAGTGAAAGCTCTGTTTGGGTGTTTGTTTATCAATAAAAGGGGGTTTATTCATACCACAAAAGCTACAATAGGTGAAGGAAAAAAAGGGCAGCATTAGAATTGACCTGCTTCATGAGGGATGTAAATGCATCCTTGGGTAAACCAAAGCCGATTGCTGCCATTTCAGCAACAAGCTCCACAGTTGATATCATCTTGTAACCCCATGAGTCCATTATTTCTTTCCATTCTGGAAAACCTTGTGGTATGACAGGCTCTGAGTTGAGCTCCTGAGAATATATATCACTGGTAAGTAACTAATAAGCTACAACTTGTAAAAAAATTTGTATGAAAGATACAATAAATAATACCTTAAAGCGTGTGTTTGATGGGCGAGGACCTGCTCTCCACATGTATCTCCACTTGTGATCTGGTCCCTTAGGAGTGTGTGGTTTGTACTCACTGGGCATTGCCTTCAATTTCTCTTGCATCTCTTCATCAACCAAGCTTCTTGGAACCTCAACTCCCTCCGGTGTCACACCAACCTGTTGGGAGGAAATTCTCAAAATCCAAAAGAGAATCCAAATGACAAAAATCAAAGATGAGGAACCTGATAGTGCAGATTAGGTCTCTGCTGCAATCGCTTGAAATCATCAGGCATTTCGAAGTAATTCTCCATCATATCAATGAATCGATCGTTGTCTTGAACGCTGCATCTCGGATCTTTCACCAGCAGGGCTCCGGTTTCACTGAGGATCCGACTCACCTCTCGGCAAGACTCGAGAAGATGAGTTCCCACTTCACCACCGGAGAATTCTAGGTAACTCGACAGATCGACAACCGGCAACTCCATTACGACAAAAGAGAGGAGAGAAGCGCGTCTCTTTCGAGTTGCTGGGGCATTGAGTAGATTTCACCAAAATGGTTAAGAAAATATTCTTACCTTTAACCAAACAATATTCAAATCCTTCTATAATTTTAATGTCTTTTCTCTATATCCATTTTCGGATGATTATGAAAAAAACCAAATAACAAATTCAAATAATATAATAAAAATATGTATTATTATGAGTCTTCAATCTGGATCGAGTTGAAATACACTACAGAAAATAAAAAAATTGGAGACTATTTTGTATATCAAACAATTTTGTATGCTTCCATTCATCAATTTAAGAGATTGAGGTGCGTTTTTTATCTTGTCAAAAAATTGAAACAGTGGGATTACAAAGGTGAACAAAGTTTAAAATGCGGTGCATTTTTTACAAGCTCCATATGTGGTGCGGTCCGACTGTGGTTTTTATTTGTTTTCGTCAAAAAATTTTTAAAAAATATATATATAGATTAATCTTGTGTGTAAAATACGTGTCTATTAAAAAAAAAATTATTTCAATCATAAAAAATGTTGGAAACAATTGTTTTGCACAGTTTATTTTTTTTTTTCCACCAATCAAACATTGTTTCGTCCCGCTTTTTTTATACAAACCGCACTTGTTCCGCAATCCGCACAAACCGCAGTTGTACTATACCGCATAGCACAATTTTTTTACTCGTACCGCATAATTCAGTGTCACCATTCGAATCCTGAATTTTGAAGTTGACAAAACCAAAAAACTAGATTCCGATGTTGACAAAAAAAAAATTGAATCTGGATTAAAGAATAACGTAACATATTGTTCAATCTAAAAAAGTTCTTATTGCGAGTTCTAGAAATTACAAAATATCCTATTTTATAAACTATTTTCGTATCTATAGGCGATTATATTCCCATCAATCACGCTTTCTATTCATCATACTAATCAATTCTTTTGATTTCGCACGTTATGCAATTTGAATTCTTTTTGACTTCAGTTTGTTCGAATTCTCTCGACCTATCTAAGGGCAATTGAGGGCTCACATCTTCCGTACTCCTAAAGAGACCACATCCGTAGACTGGATTTACTTAATTAATCCGCTTAATTCGCGTATGTTTCAGACCAAACTACGAGTTGAATAAAATCCATTGTTTTTATCCTCAAACTGGCTCTCAGTACGTTCTTATTGGCCAATCCGGATATGACCTACTCTTTCTTCAAATTGGATTTTCGTAATGAAATTCAATGTCAACATGATGTATCCATTTCAACCATTCTTGAACAAGAATATCCCTTCTTAAGTGACAATGGCTTGAGGGATGCAATGTATTACATTTACATCTTTTTTATTTGTTAGCATAATATTTAATAAGATTTTATCTTGTTTATTATTTTATGTTTATATTATCAATTAATCAAATCTTGTAATCTTAAATAAAAATAATTCTCTAAAACATTTGGTTTGTTACCTAATTTTGTTTATCTATGTTGGTTTACAAACCTACCAATTATAAGGTTTTTTTGTCTAACACCTTAACAAGCTAACTAAAACGGTTGAAAATACATAGTTTAAATAAATAGTATTTGATAGAAAGGTGTGAACACTTCGGCAAACTTGTCCGCTTTTGAAAGTTGAGAACGGATCAACAAAACCTCGAAGACGCTAAAAAGCTCCATAATCCTCATGAATTCTTCCAAAAATTGTGAGAATCTGGCTAATCTATTGTGAACACTACCATTGTCTTATGTTGGGCGATAAGTGCTTCTAGCTCTGAATACTCGTGTATACAATGCAATTGTCCAAATAAGTGCTTCTAACTCTAAATGTAACAGGAAAAGACTCTTTTGGAAATTCTTAGCTCTCATGGTGGATCATTATGCATCATCTTGATCGTAAAACTATCCCAGACCTGAAAAGTTATATGTATCCTTCCATGAGCCATTTATATAGCAATTTAGACCTTTATAGTCCAAAATAGTTGTAAGTATGAAACATCTAAAGAATTTTCTAACAATATTCCTGAAAATATTGCTATCCCTGATTTTCAAAATGTACCAAAATATCCAAAGAAAGTGTTGGACTACAACCCTCTTCGGGATACGCCAGAATTGGTGCTCCATGTTTTAGAAAAGGGGAGCCAAAGAAAGATCATGGTGTTGTTGGTATCCTAGAGAGAGCCCAAGTTTGTAAAGCTTGGGGCACACTGTGTATCATTTATTTGTTTCTATATTCTTCATGTTTGATGTAACCGAAATACAAACTCATTAAGGTTTGCCGTATGAAATGTCAAATTTAGTAAACCGAAATATATTTTTCATGTTTGATGTCAAATTTTAGCTTCAAAGTATATATGCTTGTAACGATCGAAAGTGGGGCTTATAGATATATGGAGAGAAAAGTAAGAGTTGTTGCTCTAATCAATATCGTGATTTAACTGTGTATTTCCCGAATTTAGTAAAATGGCGTCTGAAAGAATCTAGTGGGAAAGTACCACTTAAATACATACTCTGAATGAACATAATATTTATAAGATATAAAATTGCATTAATTAGATCCATATTTTACATATTTATCGGTGAGTCTATCAAATGATTGACTTTGAATGAAGGGTAATATCTATTTCCTTTACAATTTGCTAACCTTAGAGAAAAATTTGGTATCAATGGATCATTCCATATAAGTATTCTGTTTAAAATCCAGGGATTTTCCAGAATTATCGTTTAACTAAATTAAATTAATAAAAAAAAAAAATAATAATAAAACATAAAAAACAGCACATCCTTCATCTTCTTTCTCTTTTTTTTTTTTTCATTTCTGTAATCTCTTTCCAATATGGTAACTAGTTATGTACCATGAGATGAAAAAGTATGTTTCATCCACGATTCACTTATATTTCTGAAAATAAATGACGACGTTCAAATTGTGGCAAGACGATTTTGATGACCTTCGCTTTGCTCTACGTCACAATCGTCAAAGAAGTCATTTGCGATGTTAATATCAGCACAAATTTCACAAAAATTGCTATTAGCTTGACCTAATTACCTGACCTGGTGAGACACTAAAGCTCCACCACTCGATGATTTAAATATACTGTGCTTACTTGAATCGAGCCGGTAAATCGAATATAAAATCATTCACAGTGATAATTAGATCCATACGTAAAAGAAAAGAACAAAAAAATCTTGGATTTGATTTTCAAGATTGAATAAGAGAACAAAACGGCTAATTTAACATTGAGCTCAAGAGGTGAGGCATCAAGTAAACAAATCGCATAACCTCATCAAGCAGCATCCGCCATGTTAACAGTATGAAGACAAAGTGCTCTTCAAAATTAGATAATGAACCCAACCTACAAGTTCTCCGAGCTCGGAAGTGAGGGAGATCACAAGACTAGAGAGGTGAAAAGAAGAAGAATATCCACTTTGCAGAGCTTGGATTCAGACCTCTTCCAAATACATAAACGACTCGATTTAAACGGTTCTACACACGTGATTAATCCGAAAATAAACAAGTTAATGAACCAACGATAACCTTACATAAGCTAAGTTATTGATAAAAGAGAGAACATAAGATTAAATATGAAATCGAAATCCTATGACAGTGTGAAAAGTGTTTGACGAGAATCGAGAGATGAAGCGTATCACCATGAAATGTCCGAAGTACGCACATTCAAATAAGCAAGGAATTCTATAAAACCCGAAACTTTGACAAGCAAAGAAGGAAAGTGGCAATAACATCAGCACACGCTTGTTCTACTTTTTCTTCTTTTCTTCTGGCCTTGTAGAATAAGTTAAAAGGTATAACCAAACATTATCCTCATTAACCCCACGCAATATAATCTCAACCATGTCTGATTGATATATCCATTAAGAAGGTTGATCCACGGTTTTCTGATACAGCCAAACAAAAAAAAAAGATAGCTTTGTAATTTTCACTGGGAAGTCCCAGAAGCAGTGCGGCGCTCGCATTCACCTCGTTCTTCTTTACTGAATTCCTCAAGCAGTTCACGCTGTCTCTGCGTTATATTGCTGCCAAAAAAAAAAGAACCATAAAACAAACAAAAATTGCAATGTGGCACCTAACTATTATATCATTTCCAAACACAATCTACTTGGGGCTTTATGGGACTTACATAGGGATGCTGACGTTGAAATGCACATATTGATCCCCAAATCTAGTCGACTTTCTTGCTCTAACACCTGTTTTTTATTGTAAACAAACACATGTGATTTGATAAGTTAACGAACAAGAATCTACTTAACACTAGGTTTCTCAAACTCTGTCCCCAGCTTCCGTATGGATTTGAGGATCTTGCTTTCTCTTGTCTAGCTCTCAATTTCCAGTGCAACGCTAATTATATATCAAGCTAAGAAGATCCTACTCAAATGTTTCTCATCTTTCAGGTATTCTACAACTGAACTAATGGACACAAGCAAAAGAGCTCACCTTTATTTCTTAGCACAACTTTCTGACCGGGTTGGGTTCCAGGGCGGACCTGCAACAAAAGAGTATCCAAGTTAGATTGCTAGAGAAAATCACAGATCAGCCATTGCGTTTAGCTAGCAAACAAAATTCTGATCTGCTTTTTCATAAAGAACAAGAAACTCCGAAGTTCAGAAGCAAAGCATTTATTAAATGCTTCATTGGCTGGCAAATGCTATTTCACGTGGCAAGCATTTTTGGCCGTTGATATAACCAAACTTAATCTTAAAACATGTAAAAAAATGTGCAAAGCTTTCAGAAACCTTCACGACAACATCACCAGTAAGGGTTGGAACTTGAATAGTTCCTCCAAGAATAGCCTGACAAAAGATGAAGAATATACTTAGTTACAAGGAACATTACAATAATGGTAATAGAGCTCATGGATACTGCACTAGATGCCCAAAACAAGTGCTGAAGACAAATGCACCTATGAACTTTTAGAGACAGGATTGAGAAGAGCATGTTGTTTCACCTGGGTAACACTGAGAACTGCATCCACATGAATATCTGATCCATCTCTGCGGAACACAGGATCTTCACGAACCTGAAAAGGAATACATCCGAGTTATTGAGAACGCAATGACATTTCTAACTATGACTGTCCATTAGAAAGTTGCCTTCAGTTAAGTCACCTTAATAGTAACATAAAGATCTCCAGGCTGGTCACCTTCAGGATCAGCCCCACCAACCCTTGCCACCTTTAATATTTCGCTATTGTCAACCCCTGGAAGGTGAAATAAATGTGAACAATTGAAGAGGTTAATGGGATGAAGACTGCACGATTTTTCTATTACCTATAGATATGCAATACAAATTACCTGGATCAATATTGACTTTCACTGACTTCTGTCCTCGAACCACTCTAGCCCCTCTGCAGGATTTGCAAAAACTCTAGGAATACCAACACAAGAAAATTGATGAGCAATGCAATAATTATAGAAGCCTAATTAAGGACCAAACATTTAAGATAAATCTAACAGAAGAGGGTGTGTGTCTTCACGTATATGTAGGCATTCATACACAAATAAACGCTACGCATATGATACAGAAGGTGTAACAATATAATATGTGACATACTGAGAATGTGTGACCAGTTCCACCACACTTCTGGCAAGCTCTTTGGATGCTTAACATACCACTTCTCATTGTTGTCTGAAAAACGTAACTGTAACACTTTAAAACCATAATAAAAACAAAAATTATAATTACAGTGCTCAGGAGTTTTGTAACATTATACTGACCATCCCAGACCCATTACAAGGTTTACATTTTTCACGCTTGGTACCAGGAGGAACACCTTGTCCACCTGAGTGAGAGTGGAAAGAAAACAGCAATAAATAACTTGATATAGAGACAATAACAACATCTAAAATACTTTGATTGCAATAATATATACATACCACAAGTATTACAAGCGACATCGGTTAGAAAAGTCAAAGTTTTGGAGCATCCTTGAACAGCTTCCATGAAAGAAAGATCAAGCAAAACCTTACAACAGTAAAGAAGGAAATAGAGAGAAACGTATTAATCTTGGAGAAGAAAAATGATCTCTGGGAAAATAAGCAAATCGTAATACCTTAACATCATGACCTCCGATATCTCGCCTGAACATGCCGTTGAAGAGCTGATTAACATGTAAAACATTTGAATGTTGATATGTTAGCCATTTCCATTTGAAAGAAAAAATGACTGAAGGCTATCTAAATAGTAAACAATATTCTTTTGAGTGGAACACGATAGATAGAAACCAAGAAAGAAAGGTATTACATTGTCATTGAAGCTCGAAAAGATATCAAATGGGTTAAAGCCTTCACCAAAGCCTGAATCATTTGGAAACCCACCACTAGCATTTTCCTCAAATGCTTCATGCCCAACCTGCAGAGATGACAACAAACTTAGATCACATCAGACGGAGCATCACAAAGACATGCCAGCTTGCTGTAACGGAACCAACAAATATTAAGAGGCCTATGTACCTGGTCATAAAGGTCACGCTTCTCTTTATCTTTCAAAATCTGATCCAAAAAGACCCAAACTAGTTTCAGTGTAAGATTCTAACAGATGATACACCAAAAGATTTCGTCTAAGCTGTCAAACTCACTTCATATGCTTTAGAGACCTCCTGGAACTTCTTCTCAGCTTCTGGGTCATCTTTATTCGTGTCAGGATGGAATTTTTTAGCAAGCTGGAACAAGATACAAACAATAGCATCAATCAATGAGAAACCAGCAGGCCTATGAAAATGAAAAGATTTGATCCAATCCACAAAAAAAAAAAAAAAAAAACTAAACGATGCAAACAGTCAAGCATATTGTCCGTACCCCATAATAAGCCTTCTTGATTTCACCTTCTGGGGCATTCTTGCTCACTCCAAGAAGTTCATAGTAGTCCTTAGAGGAGATAGATGAAGAAGCTGGTATTCAAAATATCAAAAGCTGGTTACAAGATTCAAATACAAAAGAATCTAACAACCGTCAGAAGTAAGGAAACTACCTGTTCCATGAATAGACCTTGTTGAACCAAAATTAGTACTGAAAGCTCCAAGGTTGATCCATTTCCGATCATGCCCTACATTAGATGAGGATGTTAACCCCTTGGCAATACTCAATTTCAATAATAACATAAACAATACACAAATTGCATTTTCCTATAAAGCAATTACCAGCCTTTGAAGCGTAATCAGCAAGGGCTTTGGCAGGATTGCCAACACCCGTATTCAATCTCCTAAAACTCCCACCAGATATTCTCCTCAAATTCTGCAGATTCCCCAAGACACAGAAAATAGTACCAAGTTACCCAATTGAGAGAGAGAGAGACAGAGAGAAAGGGAACCAACCTGATTGCCAAAATCTCGAAGAAGCTTCGACGAGAGACATCGACGAGTCAACAAGCGAAGAACATTTGCGCCATTGGTAGGGACCATTTTCGTGGATCAGCTGAGATTCTATGGAGATTTTCGGGGCAGAGCAGGCAAGTTTAAAACCCTAGCAAAACCCTCCTGTTATGTTGCTTGAGAGAACTGTGTAGAAGACGCAATTTCTGTTGTTCGCCACAGAATCAATATTCCGGGTTTGACCTTTTCTTCAGAACCCGCTCGACCCGGCCCGACGTGATAGATATATGGGTCCACCGGCCCATTAAGAAAAAAAAAAATCAATCGTTTCTTGATGATTCACCTCCTCATCATCCTGATGATTGAACAAAGTTTCACAGTGAAGATGCTTTTGGTTCCCATTCCGAATCATCCAAATTCTTGGACTAAAACTCCAATTCAGGTGTGAATCTTTGTCAGTTGGTCATAGAATGTGCCATTGACATTAGGTATTAGGGTTTCTCTCCATCCAATAAAATGCAAATGCGGTGGTTGTTGGTGGGAAGGGTGAGTTTATCTTGTACTAGTTCCTGGAGCCAAGGGTTTTGTTTCCAATTCCAGCAGAGATGTGGTTTAGTTAACGTGAAGTTGAAATGGGTAAAAGATAAGGAACTGGATGCTGTTGTGGTCCGTGAAAGGCATGTTAGAGCAGTTTCCAATCTTGTTTCGGTTATCTCGTCTTCTCCTGATTATAGACTACCCATCTTCCACCTCTACCCGCACCGTGGCCAGCTCGGTCTGCCTCCACATCTTAAGCTCTCCGCTTTTATCCGGAGATTTCCCAACATTTTCGTAGAGCTTTGCTCTCGGGATCGTGCAGTCCCCTCTTTCGCTTTAACGCCTGAGGCCATAGATCTCCACCGTAAAGAAGCTCAGCTTGACAAAGGGGATGGTCTTGCGAGGCTTTGCAAACTTCTTATGCTTACCCGTCAAAGAGCACTTCCTCTGCACTCCATTGACCATCTCAGATGGGATATGGGTCTGCCATACGATTATCAACGCTCGTTGGTTCCCACCCACCCGGAATTATTCTCTTTGGTAAAGCTGTCCAGCGATCTTGTCGGATTGAAGCTGATGCACTGGGATGAAGGCCTCGCTGTTTCCCGTCTGCAACTGTTCATACATAACAACAATCCTATGGCCTTCCCGGTCAAATTTACAAGGGGGTTTGGGCTCAAGAGGAAGAGCATGGAGTGGCTCCAAGAATGGCAGAGCCTACCTTATACCTCACCTTATGTCGATGCATCCCATTTGGATCCAAGAACTGATTTGTCTGAAAAGAGGAATGTCGGAGTGTTTCATGAACTTCTTCATCTAACAGTTGGGAAAAAGATGGAGAGGAAAAATGTGAGCAATCTTCGTAAACCTTTTGCACTTCCCCAGAAGTTCACCAAAGTATTCGAGCGCCACCCCGGTATATTCTACATTTCTATGAAGTGTGATACACAGACAGTGATCCTCAGAGAAGCATATGATAGGCGGCATCTCCTTGAAAAGCACCCTCTTGTTGAGATCAGGGAAAAACTTGCCAACATGATGAATGAAGGGTTTCTTGACAGAAGCAGGGGACTGTATCAGAAATCTGTAGATGATGATTTTGGGAACAACACTAGTACAAAGATCATTTATCCAGTTTGGTCAGAAGAAGAAGAGTCTGACAGTAATCTGATATCTGGATACGGTTCTGATTATCCCCTAGTTGAAGAACATAAACAGTAATCTTCTACTGCCAGCTCATCAATGAGCCTGTCCTCTTCTTTCCTGTATAAGATGTCGCTAAGGCTTCTCAAATGGTTTGATACTGTTCGTTTTCGAGTGTTCAAGACCTCCCCTACCCGAGCTGCCTTTTCACTGTTGGTTCTTCATCACCGTCGCCTCTGCTTATTGAATTTCCAGACAGCTACGGCCATATAAGGACAGACACTCAGGCAACGCTAGAGGAAAAGATGCGGTATATTCTCTTGCTCCCTTTTAATTGTTTATCTATGTTGCTTTTCCTCTCTTTTAATTGTCTATCGCCTGCGTTGATTGATGCTTGATCTGCAGTATTAGGCTCCCGCATCTGATCCGAATGCTGACTGTAATGAAATAGTATCAGACAAGAATGATTAATAGGGAAGATGTTGGAAGTTAGAGAATGTGGACTGTGCACATCTTAACCTTGGTTTCATTATGTTTTTCGATATAATTGTTTTGCTTTGATTTCAAACCATTTGGAATTGCCTTATTATAATCGTTTAGTCCTTTTAAGTCTCAAAAACTGATGTAAATTATGAGAAAGAATGCATAAGTTGACTTTAATTTTAGTGTCACTAGTACTCTGACCCCGGCGAAATCGCGGGGGAAAACAGTTATTTGTTAAAAAACTATATGCAATGTAAAACATTATGGAAAATATATATTATATACATAAGTATACAATGTAAATGTAAAACATTTTTTTAATTTTTTAATGATAGAAATCAAAAGATGAAAAAGTATATGCAAACACATGACATTACAAATTATTTTTTAGAGTTATGGAAAATTTGTTAAAAATGAAAAGACCAAACAATTGTGAGAATGTGAAGCAACTATATAATGAATTAACAACAATAAACGAGTTTTTCAAAGAAGACACAACTAGATGATTAATTAATACCTATAAAACATTTTTTCGAAAAGAAGCAACCGGATAAGATTCAATAAAAACTATTAAAACATTTTTTTTCAAAAAAAAACGCGACTCTAAAATGTATTAATAACCATAAAATGATTTATTCTTGAAAATACACAACCCTATAGTGCATTATATTTATAAGACGGTTTTTTTGAAAGATGCAACTTTATGATGTATTAATAACCATAAAATATTTTTTTACGAAAAGATGCAACCATATGAAACATAATAATAATAAATCAGCTTTTTGAAAAGATGCAATTTTAGACAGACCAATTTTTTGAAAAGACGCAATCCAAAAATGGATGAATAACCATTAAACGAAATTTCTAGAAAAAATGCAATCCTTAGATGAATTCATAACAACAAAACAAGAAATACGATCTTAGAATGCATTAATAAACATAAAACGGTTTTTCAAAAAAAAGCAACCCTAAGAGAAATTAATAACTAAAAATGAATTTTTCGAAAAGACACTAATAACCATAAACAATTTTTTTCGAGAAGACGAAATCCTAGCATTAATATCCTAGAATGTAAACTATCAAAAAAATTTTTGAGAATATACACCTTTACATAAACCAATTTTTTCTTCGAAAAGACGCAACCCTAAGATGCATTGATAACCATAAAACCAAATTTCTCGAACAAATGCAACCCTATGATGTATTAATAAAGACAAAATGGTTTTTACTAAGAAGACGCAATCAAAATATGTATTAATAACATAAAACGGTTTTTTTAAAAGTCACAGTTCTGAGGGACATTGCTAATCATAAAAAGATCTAAAAGATGCAACCCTTAGAGATTAATAATTTTTTTTTAAAACTCAATCCTAAGAAACACTAACAAAAGTAAAATAATGTTTTTTAAAAGATGCAACCTAAGAGACACTAATAACCATAAAACAGTTTTTTTTTTCAAAAATGCGCAACCCTGAAAGACACTAGTAACCATAAAACATTTTTTCAGGAAAAACACAACCCTAGCATTAATAACAATAAAACGGTTTTTTTTAAGAAACAACCCTAAAATATATTTTCTAGGATTGCTATTATTGATAGACGTGATCCTTCAAAGTATTTTCTAGAATTATTATTTAAATAAAAAAAAATATTATGAGACTCCAAAATAATTTTTGACGTTTTTTAATCACATCATGTTTTGAGTGAATTTTAAATTTAGTAGTCATAAATGAAAAAAATTCAAAGAAACAAATATATAGAGTGAGAAAAACATATATCTATATACCAGTGTTTTTTGAAAGATGCAACCATAGAGATTTAAAACCATAAAACGTTTTTTTTTAAATGGCGTAACCCTAAAAAACACTAATAACCATAAATGGAATATCTTGAAAAAATGCAACCCTAGCATTAACAACCATAAATATAGGTAAAACAGTATTTTCCGAAAAACGTAACCCTTGAATATAACCATTATACTGAAAATACGTAATATTTGGAAATCGATTACTTTTGAAAGGACGCAACCATAAAGCAGTTATATTGAAAATGTGTTGGTTATTGAAAAAACGCAATCTTTGAAAAGAACCATAAAATGATTATTTTCAAAAGAACACAACCATAAAACGATTATCTAGATATTAAATGTAACATTTGGAAATAATTAGAAAACAGTTATATCAAAAATATGCAACCTTTGAAAATAACCATAAAACAGTTTTTTCCTAAATAACACAATCTTAAATAACCATAAAGCGGTTATATAAAAAAAAAACAACTTTTGAAAAAGCGGTTATATAAAAAAAACAACTTTTAGAAATAATTATGAAACGGTTATGTTGAAAAGACTCAATTTTTGAAAATAACCACTAAACTATTTTTTTATAAAGAGATGCAGTTTTGGAAATAACTACAAAGCGGTTATTTTCGAAAGGACACAACCATAAAGCGGTTATTTATATAATAGATGCATCATTTGGAAATAATCATTATAAAGTTATATCAAAAAGACACAACCTTAAATAATTATAAAGCGATTATATCGAAAATACAACTACCGTAAAATTGGTTATATGGAAAAAAGTAACCCTTGGCCCACAAAAAAACGTTTTTCCATCCTCATTCATTTCACGGATCGGAACCATAGCTATTCGTCTTATCAATATAACAATTCATGGATTTTTATGCTATTTAAATTGATTTGAAGAGTTGTAATTCAATGGTAATCATTGGTTATTAAAAACAAAAGCAACTTTTGACATACCTCAAATATTATAAAGCAGTTATTATTAAAAAAAAACGCAACTCTTTGACCAAATAGAACAATTGACAAAATAGTTATATTACGTTAATCAAGGAGATAATAGTAAGCGCCGAATAAAAGGAACCTGAAACGCAAATTTGGTGTGTATAATTGGTTATTTAGTACACCCGGCACGGTAACGGTTTGTTCATATTTTAACCGAAATGTGTTGAGAGTCATGAAGGGAACATGGAACCAAGTATAGTAGTGTGATTCTTCTTCTGCGTTTTGTCTCTTTCATTATGCATGGGAATTCAAGTAAGTATGTCGAGATTATTTTTGAAAAGGTAATAATTATTGTTAAAAAACTTCCAACGTGAACATGAAATTATTTAACTTCAATTTCATCAATTCAAGACAACAAATTTATTTTTATAAAAATATGATCGATGATTAATCAAATCAAATGGATACAAAATCTGAAAACTCTGTAACTATCAATAACTAATAATTAATGAATTAAAAAAATATAAATGGATTAGTTATCGGGATAAAATTCAATTTCTTATAGCAGGAGAACACTTTATTTTGTCGGAGACAAAACCACTTCTTAAAATGGATTGGAATTTATTATTGATCAATTTGAAAATTGAATTAGATTTACAAAAATAGTATGACTACATTTACACATATTTAAGAAAGTAATCAATTTGAAGTCGTAAATAATAAATACTACTACAAGGTAACAAACACTTATAAGACGATACAATTTTAAATTTAGACGTATGAATCATGTCACTAAAAACCGTTTTACCTTCCACACACACTTTTTGGATTGGAACCATTAATTTCATCTAACAAGTAGTAAAATATCAAGATTTGTATGCCATTTTAATCGATTTGTTTGAATTTTAGCATCTTTAATTTTTCTGATACATATAAAGAAGATAGTTGATAACCAAATCGATTGTGGGTGCTTTTTCATCCTTGAATTTTGTACCAATGTTAACGCAACTTCAATATTACGATGTTGACAACCTAAATAAACTGGTTTCAAATATAAAGAATCAATGTTTCTGTAGAGAATTGTTAAATCCAAAAATTCACTACATGCCCCACCCATTTCCAAGAAATATAAATTAGGAAATTTCATTATAGTTATTTGTATTTAAAATTTTCCAAAATACATGCATTGTCTAAAGAAATTCAAAATTCTTTAAACAAATCAAGAATTTTTGGAACTTCATCAATGGTAAAAATATCCATTTTTTTAAATAAATGCAAAATAATAGAATCACGTTTTTTATAACTCTTATGTTTTAAGTGAATTGTAGAATCAATAGCCATGGTAAAGAAAATGTTAAACAGAAGAAAGGTACAACATATATATATACGGAAAACATATTTTCGGAGCTGACACAACATTTATGAATAACCATAATACGGTTTTTTTGGTTAGACACAACTTTTGACAAAATAGTTATAATGAAAAGACGCAACTTTAGACAAAACAGTTATAATGAATAGACGCGACTCTTGACAAAACGGTTTCACGAAATAGCTACCTAATGGTTTATGAAAAGACACAATTTTAGACAGAACAGTTATAATGAATAGATGCGACTCTTGACAAAACGGTTTCACGAAATAACCACCTAACGGTTTTTTAACGAAAAGTCACAACCCAAAAATAATCATTTTTTTTATTGCTATTATATATAGATAACTGGTCAATTAAGCATAAGCATATTAATTTATTTATTTTCAACATCGTAAGGGTTTTTTTTTTAAATGCTTCAAAAGGTTCGATCTTAGTGCTTTATGCAACTCCATTCCATTCCATGGACAGGTGGTGCCGAAGCAAAAGCTCTTGCAGAACCTATTTCAAAAGTCAGTTGCAGAGCTCCAGTTCTCGACGCTACCCAAAACAGAATCCTCGGGTTCCCTCCCGAGTTGTGCTTATAGCGGTTGAGCTAGAGCAAACTGAACTTGTTTGTCAACTGTTGTTGTTTTGGCAGAGCAAGCAGACATGAAGAATTTATAAAATCCGTTCACGTTTCTTAGTTTTTTTTTTTTGGCTTTACCATTTATATAAACGGTAACAATATGCACTGGAAAATATTTTAAATATACTACCGTTACTTTAATTATCAACCAAACTTTATTCTTAAGACCTTTCACTCGAAAAGGTTTATTATACTTTCCCTCCAAAATCATCTTCCTAGAGAGAATCCTACAAGAGCTTGTAGCTGAATGAGAGACAAAAGTAGTTTGTTTCGTAATCCCATTCTTTACTTGAACCGAGAAACAAGCTTGTTTCGTGGTAGTATAATCAGAATCAATTCCTTTCTTCCCCAACTGGATTTCTCTTGTCTAGATGTCTTCCCTTTTAAATCACCCTTGGACCCCAAGAAACCAAGAACCCCATCATGAGACACACCGCCAAACTGGTCGTACATGTGGTTGATGCTCATCATCTTATGCCCAGAGATGGCCAAGGTTCAGCCAGCCCTTTTGTAGAAGTTGATTTCCTTAACCAGTTGAGCAGAACCAGAACCGTTCCTAAAAGCCTTAACCCTGTTTGGAACCAGAAACTCTACTTCGATCACGACCCCACAGTAATAAACCATCACATTGAAGTCTCTGTTTACCACGAAAGAAGACCTGTTCCGGGTAGAAGTTTCCTCGGCCGAGTCAAGATTTCTTGCTCTAACATTGTTTACGAGGCCGACCAAGTGTACCAACGCTTCCCCTTGGAGAAGAAATGGCTTATCTCTTCTATTAAAGGTGAGATTGGCCTCAAACTCTACATTTCATTTTCTGAACAAAACCAAACCTTTCCAACTCTTTTTCCTTGTAAGCCTAGCACCAGCACAACACAAACAGAAGAAGATATTGCTGATTCCGAAACAGAAGATTCTCTCGAGAGATTTTCATCAACAGAGCAAGACGATCTTGTTGATTCTGCCAGCGAGCGCGTGGAAGACAAAAGGAAAAAAGAACAACTTAAAGAAGCAGCAGTTCAAAAACTACATAGACAAGAAATTTTTGCTCGGCCTGCACCAATGCATTCCATTCGCCCGCGGTCTCGTGAAAACCCTCAGGACGCCAACAAACCGCAGTCTCGAGGAGCGAACCCGCCATCATATGCTGACACTGACCCAAATGACTTTAAGGTGAAAGCCATGAACCTCGGCCTTGGAGAGAGATGGCCAAATCCAATTGTGGGAGAAAGATCTACGGGCACTTACGATCTTGTGGAGCAGATGTTTTATCTCTATGTTCGGGTTGTTCGAGCAAAACAACTTTCAACTGGTTTGATCACTGGTGGATGTGATCCTTACGTGGAGGTGAAGCTTGGGAACTACAAGGGAAGAACGAAGAAGTTTGAGAGGAAGACGATCCTTCCTGAATGGAACCAAGTTTTCGCATTCCCAAAAGAACGGATCCAATCATCCGTACTTGAAGTCTTCGTGAAGGACAAGGAAACTCTAGGGAGAGATGATTTTCTTGGAAAGGTTGTGTTTGATCTGAACGAGATCCCAACAAGGGTTCCACCAAACAGCCCTTTAGCTCCGCAGTGGTACCTACTAGAGGATTGGAGAGGAGAAGGCAAAGTAGTACGAGGAGAGATAATGCTTGCTGTATGGATGGGATCTCAAGCCGATGAAGCTTTTCCAGAAGCATGGCACGCCGACTCTGCTTCTGTTCACGGAGAAGGCGTGTTCAACGTCAGATCCAAGGTGTATGTCTCCCCTAAGCTATGGTACTTGAGAGTCAACATTATCGAAGCTCAGGACATGATCCCGAGTGACCGAAACCGCCTTCCTGATGTTTTCGTCAAAGCCAATCTGGGAATGCAAACCCTCAAGACCAGAATATGCCCCATGAAGACCGCAAATCCGCTTTGGAATGAAGATCTTCTCTTTGTGGTCGCTGAACCATTTGAAGAGCAGCTAGTAATCTCAGTCGAAGACCGAGTCCACACGTCGAAAGATGAAGTAATCGGCAAGATCAGCTTGCCGATGAACATCTTCGAGAAGCGGTTGGACCACCGTCCAGTTCCTTCTCGCTGGTTCAATCTTGATAAGTACGGTCACGTTGAGCCAGACTCAAGAAGGAATGAGCTTAAGTTTTCGAGCAGGATTCACCTGCGAATCTGTCTTGAAGGAGGCTACCATGTGATGGATGAGTCAACAATGTACATAAGCGACACAAGACCGACGGCTAGACAGCTGTGGAAGCAGCCGGTGGGAATGTTAGAGATCGGGATTCTCGGAGCAAAAGGGTTGGCCCCGATGAAGCTGAAAGACGGCAGAGGAAGCATAGACGCCTATTGTGTCGCTAAGTACGGGCAAAAATGGGTGAGAACCAGAACCATTCTCGACTCACTCAGTCCGAGATGGAACGAGCAATATACATGGGAAGTCTATGATCCTTGTACTGTCATCACTCTCGGAGTTTTAGACAATGGTCATCTCGGTTCCGGAACTGGCGTTTCTGGAGATGCAAGAATCGGAAAGGTTTGAATTTAGTTATCATATTATCTCAGTAGTCATACGTAGAGATGTTTACGTTTATTTTCTAACTTTTCGGGTTTGAAACAGGTTCGAATCAGGCTGTCAACGCTAGAGGCTCATAAGATTTACACACATTCATTTCCGCTTCTCGTTCTTCAACCGCACGGTCTCAAGAAAACCGGTGATCTTCAAATATCTATCCGTTTGACAACCCTCTCTTTTGCCAATATGATCTACAACTACGGCCACTCTCTGCTCCCCAAAATGCACTACATTTCCCCTTTTACGGTCAGCCAAGTAGAAAGCTTAAGGTACCAAGCCATGAACATTGTTGCAACCCGCCTTGGTCGAGCTGAGCCGCCACTTAGGAAAGAGGTCGTCGAGTACATGTTAGATGTCGACTCTCACCTATGGAGCATGAGAAGAAGCAAAGCTAATTTCTTTAGGATAATGTCGCTTCTCTCGGGTTATTTCTCTGTCGCGAAATGGCTTGAAGATGTCTGCAACTGGCGATATCCACTTACTTCGGTTCTGGTCCATGTCTTGTTCTTCATTTTGGTCATGTACCCTGAAATGATTTTGCCTACCATGTTTCTCTACATGTTTTTCATCGGACTGTGGAACTTCAGGTTCAGACCGCGACACCCTCCTCACATGGATGTGAAGCTTTCATGGGCCGAGGCAGTTGGTCCCGATGAGCTCGATGAAGAGTTTGACACATTCCCAACATCTCGGTCGCAAGACTTGGTGCGGCTGAGGTATGACCGACTCAGAAGTGTGGCAGGTAGGATCCAGACTGTAGTTGGAGACATTGCATCTCAGGGAGAGAGAATTCAGTCACTTATGAGCTGGAGAGATCCCAGGGCTACAAGCCTCTTCATATTGTTCTGCTTGGCTGCATCGGTAGTCTTTTACGCAGTGCCTTTCAAAGTATTAACACTAGTTTGTGGGCTATACTATCTAAGGCACCCTAAGTTTAGAAGCAAGTTACCTTCTGCGCCAAGTAACTTCTTTAAGAGATTGCCTTCTCGCACAGATAGTCTTCTTTGACCTAAACTCTTTCTTGTGGCAAGCTTTACAATAAACATACTAATTTATAAAAATAGCTATTTGGGGTTACTCAATCAAAAAATATATATACTTTGTAAACTTCTTAAATTACGCAATCTATATCAGATGTAAAAACTTGAGTGATATTTCCCAAAAATATTCATCGCATGTAAAAGATATACTTTGTTTTCTTAGTACACATTTAACATTGGTAACTCCTCGTCCTTTGTAATAAGCTGGATGTGCCTGGGTTTTGAGAGATGCGTCTAGTAAAAGTAGGCAAAGTGATGAGAGGGTTGTATTCGCTTCACAAGACTCGGAGTTAATCGGGGCTGTTCTAAGACCATTTTTTGAACTATATCAAGTATTGTTTTGAAAAGATGGGCTTGAGTCATTTGCATTTATTAAACCCTGAAGGAAAAACCGGATGTAATCTAAGTTTGAAGAGGGAGATACATGCGTCAGTGTCAGTAAGGATACTAACTCTAAAAAAAAATATAGTAGAGAGAGATACTGCATTGCTTCCATGAAAAAAACTTCGCTTTTCGTCAGTCTCTGAATTCAACTTCAGAAAGGGTACTTGTGGATGTGATTGACGCCCTGCTTTTGACAATTATCAGACTTCATTTCACATAATAGGGACTAAAAGCCAGGATTATGAGTCATAAGTTTAATGTGACTAACCAAGCCTGCCTGCATCTAATCGCTTCTTGCCTAACTCTCCGTTTTGGATCATCGAGTGCCTTTGCTACCGCTTGTAAAACCTTAAGTGAAATCTTACAATAATGAGATGCATGACTTACACTACATACCAAAAACCTGTGTTTTAACTAACCTCTCTTCTGAAAGGATAAATCCTTCCATGCGGCAATTCCAACAGGGCAACAAGACACTGAACTGCTGTCTCCCTAACAACCTGCATACCATTTAACATGCAAAAATCTCCTAACAAGAATCAATGCCGTTGGAATATACTACTGCAGAGAAAATGATTTGTTACCATTAGATGTGGATATGACGTAAGCTTGACCAGGCATTCGATAATTATATGTGCATTATCACTGGCAGATTCTAGTCCTGCAACCATAAGTAGCAGTTAGTACTTAGCAGGCAGGGAAAAATTAATAACAAATGCCTTTTTGAGACTTAACAACCATTGGATCGACTCAACCATCTGATCATGGTCGTTTATGAGTCTAAAACCCAATAGATCACTACCATATTAGCATTTTGTTAAGTGTTGATGCAAACAATATAAAGTCTTATAAGCACTGTTGATCTTCAGAATGAGATTTTATATAAATCCAAAAAGCTTGTGATTCCAGCATCTAACTTTTTCTTACCTTTAATATCAGTAAGCGTTCCAGATAAAACAAGTAATAGACTGTAAAGCGTTTCTTTATCCACAGAGTCATGGCTTAAGACAGATAAGCCTTCCAGTATCATCGGGTGTAGCTGCACAGACCAAGGTCTTCTAAGAGACTGTTTATAAAGGTATAAAATACAAAGTCTATCTTGAGGCTCACCTTTTTGGTATTGTCCAGTATAACTGCTACTGGAACATTGGATATAACATGCGCGAGAGCAACAAGAAACATTGTTCTGAAACCATGAAAAAAATAGTCAGCTGAGAATCTGGAATTGGTTGTCACAATAAATCATAACTTGCCTATTTATGATTGGTGCTGGAAACTTGGGGCAACAACAAAGAAGCCTTAAAAGTATCATGACTTTATGTGCTAGCTACACCTAACCAAAATAAAACTAGCAATTTTCAAGATGTCATTTCATTCTTCCAAAGAGGGACACTGAAAAGGTTCATCTGAGTGCAGATGCATCCTTTCTAAGAAAATGACATAGAAGGACTGCATAGTGAAGAAAGAGCTAGAAGGCAGCACAGCACAAGAGCATCGAAGATGCTAATGAGCAATATTTCTCCAATGCAAGAGTAGTAGGATATGCTGGTAGAAGCTATTGGATCTAACTGTAATTTCAGGACCAAACTCTGACTACAAAATGCTTGTTTGGTCCACGCAAGTTGACTTAATGGTAATTCAAAACCCACAGGAAATAAAAAGAGTAACTATAAATAGAGTAGTATATGGTTACCTCGAGAGTGGAAACTGGGAATTTTTAATCAAAGACTCCAAAATGGGAACTGTCATAGAGAAAAATCGCTGCTTATAGAGTGGCCGTATAACTGCATGCAATTTTCTGTTCAGACACACTTCTGAATCAGACATAATTATGAAGAATGCATCTGCTGCATGTTTCATGGCAGCAGGATGCAGAACCTTCGTGGGACAGTTAGTGGATTTTAAGCATTCCAGTAGTACCAGAGTTGTTTCATTAACTCTTTTATCACCCCGCATGAGTAAACCTTTCCCAATCCATGCTACTCCTGTGATAGCACGGGTTTGAAGGTCCAGGGAACCACATAAACCTAAACATAACTGTGACAAGTTTGTCTCACTTCCACATAAGATTCCACCAGATCCATCAGAAGAAATCTTTTTTCCAGATGCAAAAGCTGTGTGAAATATTATATCACATACTTCTTCAAAAGAGCAATCGCTTGAAACAATTGTTCCACCAGAACCTGAGCCCAATTTGTTAACCATTGAACCCAAAGCTTGAGCTGCTGGGATATAACCTTTAAGGAGTGATACCAAAAACAGATGTGTAAGTGATTTCACATCTGGAATGGATGCTGAAGGAGATGCAGCTATGATAACTGATGCAAAAAGTGAAAGTATCAGTTCATCCCTAGTGGACAGGTCACGTTGTAGACCCTCTAATGCAACCAATGTCAAAGGAATAGACTCCATAGCTGGAAGCTTGCTTGATGAGATCACATTATAAGCTTTTTGGATTATAATGTTCTGTGAATCTACCAAAGCAATTCCTACAACTTGCCGCATTGTTGCCATTGCTGCCTCAACAAATTCCTGTAGTAGAAGAGCAATTAAATTCAAAACGTCAAGAATAGATGAATCAAATCTATTTTGAAGAGAAACAATGAAAGTTCACCAAACACTTACCCAACCATAGAAATCACAACCAACTCCAGAGGTTTCAATTTGATTCCACATACTCAAAGCGAAATGCACCAAGATTTTATCAAGACCATCTATCTCGGCCACACTATTTGAGCTCAAAACAAAATACCACGAGTCAGAAGAACTGATACAAATTAACATGCAAAAGGGAAAGAAGAATATTGGTCATGGCAGAAAGAAGGTATAGAGAGAAATAATCTCAAATCATTGCATAGATGCACCACAAATGTTTTCAAATTTTTATCTTCCGAACCATAATATATGACAAGTTGTATTATCCAGGGTGGCTCTTTATAAACAACTTGGAGTCGAAATACACAAGCTGGCAAAACAAGTTTATCTACACGATATAAGAAATTCAAGAAAAGTTTGGGTACCGTGGAAGCAATTTATTGGTGAAACACTCCAGGAGCTGAGAGCAATTTTCAATTGACTTGAAGTTTCCATTAACCTGACAAACATTTTCGAATAATAGTTAGATATAAGGAAGAAACCTGTTAAGCTAAAATAGCGAGTTCTTAACATCAAGCTGGAGATAGAAAACTATCAGCTCCAATAAAAATTAAAACTTTATGATCTAAAGTCATGGAGGCAACACATACATAAAATTCAGACAAACTGGAACATAAAGCTTCTTCAAATCCTTGAACCAGTTTCTCCACATACTTTGGCCCAGTGGAGCAGACTTCTGAGGTTGCTTCTAATATCATCGGATATGGAAGACCACAATGACTAGAGCAGGCTAATGAGACTAAATTTTCGACCACTATATTCATGTAGCTCATAGCCTTATCATGCTCATGATACCGATTAATGAATGAGCCAATGCAGACAAGCGCTTTCAATGCCAGTTCCCACAATATTGTTTTGCCACTTTTGGCTGTGATGAATGAAGTTAAGGTCATCAAAATCTTCTCGAATTCTGATCGTGATACTGGAGAAGCATCGCCCGAGAATGTACCCATAGTCAGCAAGCCCTTCACTGGATGATTCAGAAAACATGAATGAGAACAAGTTCAGTATTACATTAGGGTCAGGGAAGAACATTAATACAGTCAGGGCAAGAACATTAATATGGAACATATCTGCGAAGTAAGCACATGCATTTTACCTCCAAGATATACATCCTCAACACAATCATTAGAGCTGCATACTGCAGAAGTGAACACCCGGATCAATGAAACTGAGAAGCTTCTGACTAAAGAGCACCATGATTCCTGCAGGCATCCAGGTGGTGACGAACATTCCTCGAAACCCAGGATATGATCTTTCGATGCTGAAAGAAGTGCAATGCAAAGATAAAGACCTCCATGGTATAATCTGATAGAGACTGTAGAGTTTTCATCATGAACATGAATGCCAGGGGTAGTTTTCTCTGAAATCCCTAGACTATCCATAAGGCGGAAGAAAAAGGTTTCAAATATTATATTGCATGACTGAACCGAAGCCTTGGCAGACACCGACAGTATCTGACTGATAACGAGAACCTCCAGTTTGTTTGTGTCAGGCATTTCTTTATACTGAGAGTGTCTAGAGATTGTATCAACGACGGTGTTTATATCTATATCATCAACAACAAAACTTAGAAACGAGATATCTTGCTTAAGAAGCCTTTGAAGAAGATTAACAGCTTCACTGTGGATCTCATCCCTTTCGATCCCTGGACTAGTGAGGGATTCTAGAGAAAAGGACAAATGTGTCCCAGTGGAAGAAAAAAATGCATCTTTTATAGCGGGCCAAAGACGTCCATAGTGTTTCTTCATTCTGCTTACTCCATATTTTATAGCGCAATCTTCCAGACATTTCAAAGAATCAACCTAGACAAATTAGAGTGAAACAAAAATAACTAAACTCATCCGACATCTGAGTGGTATATAAGCTTAACTGTAGTAGAACCGAAAACTACATGTTAAACAAACCTTTGCAACTGGTAGAGAAGAAGAAAGCTTTTCAAGAAGCAGTGGAATAGCATATGGTTCAAAAAAAGGGGTCGAGGAGAATGCCAGCTGCAAAATCGAATGAAGTACATCTGTGAATTCAACCTAATGTTATACAATTATTTATAAAGGGAATTCATCATAATTCCCCCCACTTTAAACCTACTACTTTTCATCCATGCTCGAAACTGCAAGCTATACCTACAAACTAGATGACTAAACTAAAACTAATATTTCCATCTCCAAACCACCATAGTTTAAAAGAAGGGATTTGCACCCTTGAAGCAATGAGGCAAATAAAAATGAGCTAGACAGGACAAACTTGTCACAGAAGCAAAAATAAGAAGTCAATCAGCATACTTTGCCGAACAGTTTTCACATAAGGGACACGAGATGTAAACTACCTTTTCTGTCAAATCTTGACACAACTTTCTAAGATATAAATAATTTAAAAATAAAAACAAACTCGCATGCAGAGATGATCAACTTGATATTTTAAATTGAGAGACTAAACACTCGAGCCATAATAAGATTGCAAAAACTTTATGCAAATCGATACTCACCAATAGACCCCCTGAAAGGTCTTCTCTATTAACACCAGCTTCATCATCTTTTTTCTGAAAACCCAAAAAGAGCACACCCAAGTAGTTCATCAAATCAAAGAACGAGAAACCCAACTATAAATCACATAATAGAAATGACAGGATTTATACTCACATGCGTAAAATGAAGTGGGAAGTAGCAACCAATAACATCAAAAAGATCAGATGCATTAGAAGCAACTGGACCGGATGAACTGGGGAATAATTGAGCCAAAAGCTCTATTATATGAAAAGCGACCAGTAAGCATTGAGGGTCTTTTTCTCCATCGATGGCTTCGCATGTAGCATATACAAGTATAGTACCCTAGGAATGGTTGTTTAATAAATAGAATTAAGAGAAAATAAGGAAAGGCCTTCAGTAGATCTAATCAGGAAGAAAAACTAAGATGAAGTTGTGTAAGTTTTGTCTGTATAGAGTAATCATGTTAAGAGAAACTAGGATAACCTAAACATGAAGCTTTTGATGAGCAGGGCGCATATATAACGTATTTAAATAATTATTTTCCTTGCCCCCAAGCTGACGTAAGTAGATTCACAAGAAAAACATTCCCCATACACTAGATTAAATTTTCTGTTCTGAACTACGTACGGCAGGTAGAGAGCATTAACATACCAGAGTCATAATAGCTCCAGAGTATTGTTGTAGAAGGCACTCCAGAAGTTCAAAAGCGAGCTGCAAAGTCATGTCATTTAATAATAAGATAATTCAAGTAAACACACACACGAGGTGTCATTCAGTGAACAGAATACTACTAGCAATTGATTCAGACCTTGCGGTCATGCCGTGCTAAAGACTGTACTGACACATTCTCTACGAATGACTTTCCCACAGCTTGTGCATCAATAGCAGTGACCATACCCACTGTGTCTTTCCTCGTCAACAGGGCCAAGCAACCAACAAGTGCCCCACGCACCGTTCTCCAGTCCTCCTGATACAAGTCCATCATCATTTTATTAGTCGATTTTGAAGAAACATGGGAGTGGATTACAGTTGATACAAGTCCAGAAGTACCAGTTTTTGGGTAAAGAATTCAAGGAGAGTATGGACAACTGCATTGTCCAGTGGCTTTGCTTTAAGACAATTGAGGATCTCCGCAAGCAGGAGAATACCTGTTATGAGTGGAGGTTGCGAATGATTGAGAGAAATATGATCATCAAAAGAAGGCAGAGAATGCAAGTACCTCGTGCTCGGACAACATTATCAGTTGTGGTCAGATACATCTCCATCTCTCTGACCTACAATTGGGAATTGTTGAAATTAACAAGACGGGACAACGGAAGATGAAAAGTGAGTGTTTATGTTGAATTACCAATTGGTCGAGAGACAAGAAATCATTGTCCAAAGAAAAAGCAAGCGCTTTCAGACTCTCAGCCTGAAAACAAATAACAAAAAAAGATGCTTGCAATCGATTTCCACAAATTCACAGTGGAGATTAAGTTAAAGAGGATAGAAAAATACCTGCTCAGTAGGAGAACGCGTAACGTCAACAAAAGCTTCGAGATGGAGAGTGAGCTGGTTTCGTTCTGCCATTATCGCACGACGAACTGCCGAGAAAAGAGGACTCCGACGAGAAAAGACCCCACCCGCCCGCCTACAATGTTGAATATCTAGAGCTGTCAAAATGGGCTCAAGTCCACACACCGGGTCTAGCCCATCGAATCCGGACTTAAAAATTGTGTGTTCACGGGTCTAGCAGATCAGACCTTTGATTGGTCTAGCCGAATGCTCTGATTAATATACACATTTTTAAGTAATTAATAAAACTGTGAATAACTAAAAATAAAATTAAATAAATTATTATATCATATTTATTTATATATATTCTAATACATTTCATATACATTAATTGGGAAGTGATTTATGAAAGTTTGCTTACGTGTCATCTCCACAATCAGAGCCGAACAAAAATATGATATGGCTAAACAAAAAGATGACATGGTAAGTTTGTATATTTATGTGCACATCTTTACAAAAATGTCTATTTTTCAAATTTATTTTTTCTTTATATTATTTATGTTTGGGTTAATTATGTTCTATTAGGGTTTAGTTATTAGGATTTAGTTATGAGGGTTTAGGGATCAAAACATTTTTTAGTATTTAGAATTTTAAGATATAGGGTTTAAAAATTTATAATTAGTGGCATTTTTGCAAATGAACACCCCTAAATGGCATTTTTGCAAATGTGCACATAAAAAATGATATTTTTGTAATTTTCCCTAGAAATTTTCTAATATTGAATCCTTAATTTACATATTAAATTCTTAAGTAAATTTACAAAATTTTCGTTTTTTAAAATTAAAATTTTGTTATTTTTTTGTAACAATAAGTTTGAGGACATAAATGTTTTAATAATAAAGATTTACCAAGTTTTTTTCATAAAATATATTTTATCATGTTTTGTGACAAAATATTTCCCAATTTATAAAACCCATGTATATACGATATTCCCAAATTTATAAAACCCATATATATATATACACTTTTTCTATAAAAAAATTAACATAAAAAACATTCGAAAATGAAAATAATATGAGTTATGTAACGCCCGTGAACCAAAAATACGTTGGTTGGTGGTGTGCAGTGTGGCACGCGTTGATTCGCGTTGGTTTGTGCGGGTTGACGCTGTGTCGCGCGACACAAG
Organism: Arabis hirsuta; assembly: GCA_964056655.1. NCBI lineage: Eukaryota > Viridiplantae > Streptophyta > Magnoliopsida > Brassicales > Brassicaceae > Arabis > Arabis hirsuta. The sequence continues at coordinate 19,573,165 of OZ053302.1, read as the reverse complement.
GGGGTGTGTCGCGCGACACAGATCCTTTTTCAGACCAATTGGGTCGGTTTGAGGTGTTCGGTTTGGGACGTCGGTTTAGGGAACCTAGGGGGGCCGATTTTGCAGAGAAAAGGTTGAGAGAGAGAGACAGAGTGTTCTTGAGAGGATTTGAGAAAGATTCAAGGAATTCTTGTGGATTTTTCTTGTTTCTCAATCCAGATTGTTGTTTGAGTGATTGGGAAGGGTTTAGAGCGAGGGGAATCTGTTGTTAGGATCGATTCCAGCCTGTTTTCTTAGTTCTGGGATTCGTTCTTCGCGTTCTTCGTTCGTTCTTCGTTTTCATCTTTTCCTTCCAGAATCAAGGTGAGTGCGCGACCATAGACTCTCAGGAAGTAGTTTATGTGATATGATTGATTGTTATCGTTTTGTTGGATTGTCGTGGTATATGAGATGTTTTGGAAGCAGTTTTCGTGCTCAAGTGGACTGGGAATTGAGTCATGAGAGGATGAGACTCGATTTCAGGTTCAGCGCGCTGTGTCAGTGTCGCGCGACACAGACTGTGTCAACACGCTTTTCTGATTGCCGTCAGTTTGACGTATTGATCGTTGTGTTTGCGTGTTGTTTGATAATCCTGGTATTGTATCTATTCTATTACTGAGTAATTAGTCTGTTGATGGGAGGACCGTCTCACTGGGTATTTATGATAATACTCACGCAACTCTTATAACTATGTGTTGCAGGTAAAGGAAAGATGTGATCGTGGAATCAAGGCCGGGAAGAGAGGATGATCCTAGGGTCTCGATTGTTTGGAATTGCTAGGGTGTTAGTGATTCTGGATTGTGGAACTTGTTAGACTCGATTAAGTTGTTAGCCTGTTGGTTGTTGTGGAATTGAATATTGATAAACGATTTAATTGGTTAATGGAATTGCTTGTGTTAAGTGTTATTTGATCTCCGCTGGTTAATTGTTGATTGTGAGAATTTAGCATGTTGAGAGTTAGCATTTATGGGGATGCTAATTCGATGCTATTAAAAAAAAAAAAAAATGGATCGGGTTGTTTCAAGTTATATATATTTATTAAACGAATATATTTTTTAAAAATAATGTTTTGAATGATTTATAATTTATATAATAAACTTCATATTTTATATCTAAATTTATACACAAGAGAAAAAATCTCAACATGAATAATTTTATAATTTACGTACTATCATAAAATTTAGATTTTGAGGGAAATTATGCTCTATATTACCTAATACACATCTAATTGATTATCTAACATCCAATAAATAAAAATATAGTAACTAACAATATTATGTATTATTTTCCGTTTTTGTCCTTAATGAAAAACAATGAAAATAAAAATATTCTATCATTATCTTTTCTTTTTACGCTTCTTCGTTTAGCACCTCTTCCTCCTCTCTTCTTCTTCTTCTTCTATCGGCTCGGCTCCTCTTCTTCATCTTCTTCTCCTTCTTCCATCGGCTATTCTTCTTCTCTTTACACAAACACCATAATCGATCTCCTCTCTCTCTCTCTCTCAATCACTTTATCTTATCTGATCCATGGATCGAAAATCTCCAGTCATGGATTAAGATTGTATTTCTTCTCCTCTGTTAAACTCCCCATTGTTCCATCTCCTGGTCAAACTGAATCGCCGCTGAAGATCGATATAGTTAACTATGTTCGAAAACCAGGTAACTATATTTTCTGCTAATAGTTAACTATGTATGTTATTCTTTTCCATTATACAAACTATAATAGGTAACTATGTTTATGATATTAGTTAACTATATATGTTACTATTTTTCATTATGCAAACTATAATATGTAACTACATTCGTAACATATAGTTAACTATGTTTGTTTAAATAATAACTATTATAACAACATTTTCATGTAGTCAGCTATGTTATAAAATCCGTAGAGTAGACAGTGTTCTAAAAAAAGTTAATCATGCTTTTAAATTGTAAATATTTTCTGAAAAATAATTAACTATGAGTTTTTTCTGACATAAATTTATTTTGCTTGTAGATATATTTTTTCCAGATAAAGACCAAAGATGCAAGCAAGGAATCACAAAATTTTAGAAGTTTTTTTCATATTTACCTTAATTATATCTGCAAGGGCAATTTCATCATAAATTTATTTTTCTCTACTTACCTAATTATGTTTTTTGACATGTTATTTACTTAATTTTCTCTCCCAAAAGTGATATTCTACTAATAAACCCATTTTTTTTTATTACATATTATCATTAAAAGATCCAAATTTAATATTGATATCTAACAAACAAAAGTTGATCTAACAGCTTTAGTTGCGCTTTATTAATATTTATGCAAATTACTGAAGGATAGTTTACATGAGATCTTCAACGTGGAGCAAGATAGAATCGTCTGATGTAGATCAAGATGAAAAACTTGTTCATCATCGATGTAACAATCTTCATAATTTGTAAATTAGTAATAAAAATTGCATTGTTAAAAAAAACTTTAGTTGAGAAATAAATGATATTTATGTTAAAATTAAAATACAAACTGAAACTAACCCATACATAGTTATCCATACAAAATTGTGTTTTACTTTATATACTATTATTTACAAATATAAATTATTTGGAAAGTGATTTGTGAGAGTTTGTTTAATATTAAAAGATTGAACACAATTAAAAATCTTTTAACTATAATTAATATTTTTTTAATTTATTTTATATTGGAAGAATTGAATAAACTTAATCTGCGTATAAACTTAAACTTAAACTTAAGTTATAACATCATTTTTTATTTAATAATTTTTTATTAAATTATTATTTATTATAATAATATTTAACAAATATTATAACAAATAAACTAATGGTAAATATTAGGATTAGTTTTAATATATATATATATATATATATATATAAAATTATAACATAATTTTTTTATAATCTTTTCAAATTGAAATTATATTTAACTGAATTATTGTTTTATTATGATATTACTTTAAAATAATAGAATCAATAAAATAATGATAAATTTTAACTAAAATAATTAAAAGTTAATATAATTCATTTTTGATCTTTTATAAAAAAATTAGCTATTTAATATTCTTTTTTGAAAATTTTCCACTTTTCAAATGCTATTTTTCAAAAATGCCACATTTTCAAAATTTTTGCAAAAATGCCACTTTTTCAAAAAAAAAATTCATTATATCATTTATTTATGAAAAATTTCAAAAAATGCCACTTTTCAAGTGTCACTTTACAAAAATGCCACACTTCTGAAATCTTTACAAAAATGCCACTTTTTCAAAATTATGTTTTCTTTATATTATTTACGTTTAGGTTAATTATGTTCTATTATGGTTTAGGGGGGTTTAGGGGTGAAACCATTTCTTAGTGTTTATAATTTTAAGATATAGGTTTTAAAAATCTATTATTAGTGGCATTTTTGCAAATGAACACCCCTAAATGGCATTTTTGCAAATGTGCACATAAAAAGTGACATTTTGCAATTTTTTCTTTATTTATGGGTTAACTATGTTGTATTAGGGTTAAGTTTTGAGGGTTTTGGGGTTTTGGGGTCAAAACATTTTGGGGGCAATTACAAAAATACCATTTTTTGTGTGTACATTTGCAAGAATACCACTTAGGGGTGTCTATTTACAAAAATATCACTAATTATAAATTTATAAAGCCTATATCTTAAAATTCTAAACCCGAAAAAATGTTTTGACACCTAAAACCCCCTAAATCCTCAAAACTAAATCCTAATAGAACATAATTAACCCAAACATAAATAATATAAAGAAAAAATAATTTTGAAAAAGTGGCATTTTTATAAAGATTTCAAAAATGTGGCATTTTTGTAAAGTGGCATTTGAAAAGTGGCATTTTTTGAAATTTCTCAAACATTTTTTAGAGTTTCTAATTTTTAGATTTATGCTTTAAAAATCCATAATTAGTGGCATTTTTACAAATGGACACCCCTAACTGGCATTGTTGCAAATGTACACACCAAAAGTGACATTTCTGCAATTGCTCCTCCTTTTTAAATATTTTTTAATAATATTATAGGTCAATGCTCTTTAAAAGCTCTATTTGAGAGCATTGAGGGTAAGAGCATTTGAAAAGCATTAGAAGTTACTAAGTGCTCTATTTAATACTTTTTCAACCAATCAAGTTTTAATAATAAAAAAACATGATACTCATTTAAATGTTGTGCCGATCAAGACCTCAGTCCATAGCAGGTAAAGACGAGTTTAGCAAAATGTGTTATAATTTCTTGTAAGACGATATTTTAAATTGGATTTTCCATTTTTGGGTAATTAATCTTCTTTCTAAAAATATTTCTAAGTAACTTGATTGTTTTTTATGACTTTTTTTGGGACAATTGCAAAAAATCACTTTTGGTGTGCCACTTTTCAAAAATGTCGCAATGGGTTGTTCATTTGCAAAAAATGCTACTAATTATAGATTTTTAAAGCTTAAATCTTAAAACTCTAAACCCTAAAAAATGTTTTACAAACCCTAAACTCTCAAAACTAAACTTTAATACAACATAATTAACTCAACTATAAATAATATAATGAATAAATAATTTTTAAAAAGTGGTATTTTTGCAAAGATTTTGAAACGATGACATTTTAAAATGACATTTTTCAAAATTTCTCATTTTTTCTCTGTCTTTCAATATTGAGAAATTTTTTAAAATACCACTTTTCAAGTGCAACTTTTCAAAAATGGCATATTTTCAAAATCTTTGCAAATATGCCATTTTTTCAAAAAAAAATTCATCATATCATTTATGTTTGTGTTAATATGTTGTATTTGAGTTTAGTTTTTTGAGAGTTTTAGGGGTTTTAGGGGTCAAAACATTTTTGAGGGTTTATAATTTTATGTTTTAGGCTTTAAAAATCTATAATTAGTGGTATTTTTGCAAATAGACACCCTTAAGTGGTATTCTTGCAAATCTACACACTAAAAATGACATTTTTGCAATTGCCCCTTCAATATTTTGTTAGAAATTCAATACAAAGTGATAACAATTAAATTTTATCAAATTCTCCCTAAGGTCTTTCAGTTACTTCAAAGGATTTCTCTTCAAATAGATGATTTATCGTGTCTTGAGATTTATTTATAAATTATGTTATTGATTTTCTTTTTATTTTTTGTGCAAAATTTAATTTAATTTTTTTTTTGTCACGAACGCACTACAACCCTATTCTATCCAAATACAGAAGTATCTGGAAACCAAATAGGGGCCGAAGTGCCAATGTATGAGAATACGATATTTCTTTGACGAGCATACCGGGCCAAGAAGTCAGCCCGTACATTCATCTCCCTTGGACAGTACCGTAGGGTAAAGTCTGGGAAATACGCTCCAAGTTCCGCCAGTTCTTCCAGCTCCGTCTTGAAATGTGGCCACTTGTCTGGTTCTTTTACCATGGTCAACTCTTGGGAATCCATGACGAAAGACGTACAGTATCGTCTTCGCTTCCTGAGACTTGTCATCGCCCATACTAGACTATGGAGTTCAGTATCAAAGGGTGACGTGCTCCGTCGTATGGCTCGAGCCCCTAAGAGATCAATTTCTCCATCGTGCAGCTGAAGTGTCCACCCAATTCCACTTGTGGAATCCTCGTCCTTCCATGATCCATCAATAAAGCAAGTAAAAATGTCATGTGCCGGTATATTCTCAGGACTCTCCCCACTCCTCGACTCCTCCTGTTCTACTGTAGCGTTGGCACTGATCCAGACTACCGCTTCTGTACTGGCCAGATCAAAAATATCCTGTGGCAATCAATCATAATTATGAAACACCTTGTCATTGCGAACTTTCCATAAGTACCAAAGAACCCATGGATATCGTCTGGTACCTTCCTCAACCCCATTCCCAGTGGGCAACCGTGAAAGTAAACAATCCATATTGTTCCATAAATTGTCCGTTGGGAAAACTAACGGAGACTGGGGAAACTGGGCCAGCGCCCAGCATTGACGCGCTAGGAGGCAAGTAAAGAGTACGTGATTAATAGTTTCCTCCTCAGCACCACAACGAGAACATTGCCGGTCCCGTTGGAGATGTCTATGTTCTAGACGTTCATTTACTGCAAGCGCTCCTGAAAGGGACTACCATAAAAAATGTCGAATCTTAGACGTAGTTTTCACCTTCCACACCTTTGCAAAATTTAATTTAATTTAAATTATTATCCATAATTGTCATGTATATTAACAGACCCACATATTACGCGAGTCCCTAATCTCGTACATATACATATATTATGAATGAATTCAACTTCCAAAAATTGACGAATCAAAGCAAACCACGCGAACATTGCTTTAACCTTTTAATACTTCTCATTTTTTTTAAAGAGGTATCAATCGCTCCCCAAAAATGCTATGTCCTGGAAGACAATTATTGGTCCCTCATCGACTGAAACAACCCGACCCATTTTTTTTTTTTTTTTAATAATAGCATCGAATTAGTATTCCCATAAATACTAATCCTCAACATGTTAAATTCTCACAATCACAATTAACCGGCGGAAATCAATTAACCAAGATAATCCAATAACTCAATCAATTTCATAAACCACCCTAAACAATTATTAAATACAATTCAATAACCACCAAATCAATTCCAACTTAACCATTCTAAACCGTTCATCAATTCCAGAATTACTAACACCCTATCAATTCTAACAACATGCATCACGCAACCGAGACACTAGATCATTCTCTCCTCTCGGCCTTGATTCCACGATCACCTCTTTTCTTTACCTGCAACACATGGTTATAAGAGTTGCGTGAGTATTATCATAAATACTCAGTGACGCGGTCATCCTGTCCATAGGCTATATATCCATAGATAAAGAACAAGATAAAATACCAGGGTGAACACACAACAATGCACATGAACAAATAATGAGACTCAGCTCATAACAGTATGTGCCGATCGACACACACTAGGTGTGTCGAGCGACACAGCTCCCAGAGTGTCGATCGACACGCCACCAACGGTGTCGATCGACGCACCCTCTGTCGATCGACACAGAGCAACCGTGTCGATCGACACGAATCCCCAGAAACGAGACTTCGATCAAATCCTCACACAGATCGATCTCGAATCCAGAAACTCGTCCAATCCTGCACAAAACATCAACAAGCACACGAAATTCATTCCCAAATAACAAACAAACGCATTCCATCAGATTCTCAACCTATGGAAGCCTACGTTCACGCACTCACCTCGACAACGGATTGAAACGAGGAAAACAAGGAACACACGGCATGACACGAACAGAAGAGAATAACTCACGACTCTCTTTACCAAATCAAGGTCTGAAACCTGATCTGGAAACTAGACACCAAGAGCTTCGCAACGGTATATAGAACGTCTCTTAACTCCAAACAGATCGACGGAAAAACAGCCTGCAATCTCGCTAATCGAAACTGGAAAAACAGAGATTTCAGAAACAACACTCTGAAATCAAACGAACACAGAGAACGGAGATTACCTCCAAACCAGAATCCGAAACCTAATACAAAAACTAGACAGAGAGAGATTTCCAACGGCGTAAGGATCGTCTCCTGATTCTCTCTGGTTCGATGGGAATCCTCTCTCGAAGTGGACTGATCGCAGACTCGAGACTGCAGAAACCTCACACAATCAAACTGCCATAACTCAGCGAATACACATCCAAAAGGCACGCAGTTTTCGCCTACGGCAAGAGGAAAGATCAGGAAACTTACCCTCAAAGTCTCGCTCAAATCCGATCAAAACTCACCGTCCGTCTGTCCCTCCAAAAACCGCCAGAAATCTCTTCTTCACACAAGAGAAACCCTAACTTCCTCTCAAACTCTCTCAATTCTCAATTCTGAACGAAAAGTGGCTAAAAAAAGATGAGAACGTGTTCTCCACTCTTTTATATACGGAACCCTAGTTCCCTAAACCGGCCCATTAACCAAAACGAACCGAAATCAAAACCCTAAGTCTGATTTCAGCCAGTGTTGATCGACACTCACAAGCCCTGTCGATCGACGCGGACTTCCCTGTCCGATTCTTCGGGAGAACAACAACCCGTGTCGATCGACAGACCTACACAGTGTTGATCGACACCCACCAAAAATCACATTTTTGGTTCACGGGCGTTACATCGATAGTCATCGGTTTCTTTACTGGTAGTTGATAACGACTTCTAGTGATTACTTCCAGGAATCTTTCTTAATGAAAGTGGTTAGCCACTATTAGTGACTACATCCAAGAAGCACCTTCAATGTCACTCGCTAGCCAATACTAACGACTAACCCCATGAAACTCTTTTAATGATAATTGCTAGCGACAACCTTTAAGAAGCTCCCTCAATGCTAGTCGCTAGCCACTATTAACGACTACCTCAAAAAAACTCCCTCAATGGCGGTCGTTAGCCACTACTAGGAAATACCTCCATAATTAATTTGATCACTCATATTTCTAAGGCTTCACACACGACGAAGACAAGATTAGCGATATTGCTTTCTTTAAGAGAAAACTAAGTATTTTACTGATTAGGGTAAAAGTGACTCTACAAAGTTGTGATGGAGCTTTATTAATATCTCAGCAATTCTGACCTTTTAGGGTTGAAACTAAATAAAAAAGGAAAGTACAACCTCGCTCAAACAAAAAAAAATACAAAAAGAATAAAAAAAGAAATCCTACAAATGGAAAAAAAGAACTTGTCAATATCTTATTATATAAAGAAAGATGCGCACGATGAGAAGGCTATACGTAAACAAAATTCTAATTCACCAGATTGTGACAAGTATCTACTATTGATCAGATGATGACATGTGTTAACATTTAAAATTAATTAAAAATAGAAAGCGAACAAAATAGTTGTCAAGTAACTAACCAAATTGTAAGGAAAATATTTTGTCTTATTGTTCAAACTAATTATGATAAAAATAAAATTTCTAATAGTCCATACTAGCTAAATTATAAAAATCTAACAGTTTAAATTAATTATAAAAATAAATTAAGAAAAAATAGATAGATTGTAAACCATAAGAAAGAGTATAGGAAAAAAAAATCAAGTAAAAAAGTTATTATCAACTAGAATTTGGCACGTAAGCAAAATTATAACTCACCAATTCGTGACATGTGTCCAATATTGACCAGATGATAATATGTGTTAAAACTTAAAATTTTGAACAATATTGAACAGATGATGACATGTGTTAAGAACAAGTAAAGTTAAAATTAGAAAACGAACAAAAAATTGTCAAATAACTAACCAAATCGTGACATGTGTCCAATATTGATCAGACGATAACATGTGTTAAAACTTAAAATTTCGAACAATATTGAATAGATGATGACATGTGCTAAGAAAAAGTAAAATTAAAAATAGAAAACGAACAAAAAAATTGTCAAACAACTAACCAAATATTAAAAACTAAAATTTCGAATAATCCCAAATAGATAGGAGAAAAACAATTATAATAGTTTAAACAAATTATAAAATTAAAATAAAGAAAGAAAATAGATAGACTATAAACAACAAAAAAGTAGAGAGGAAGCATAAATTTTAATTAAGAAAAAATATCATTGATAAAACAAAAGAAATTTTATAAATTAAAAAACAAAAAATTAGAAAAATATGAAAATCTCAAATGTTAAATTAATGATTGCTTAGAATAGAGATTTACATATGGTTCTTTATCTTGATTGTTTGACTGCGCACCTTGCATCTGAACTTAGGTAGAATTACATTCCAAAAGTCTGATAAATCAACTGAACTAATCTAGATAAGCTAAGCGCTATAACTTGTGATAGTTGAGTTATAGAGTTTAGTGAACAAATCGAACTTGGACTTACTGCATATTTACTTCATAAGAATTAAACGAAAGTTTAGAGGTTAGCGCATGTTAAAAACAATTATAATAGTTTAAACAAATTATTAAATTAAAATTAGGAAAGAAAATAGATAGACTATAAATAACAAAAAAGTAGAGAGGAAACATAAATTTTAATTAAGACAAAAATATGAATAATAAAAAACAAAAATTATAAATTAAAAAACAAAAAATTAGAAAGATATGGAAATCTCAATGTTAAATTTTATATTCACAAACATACCAAAGAAAAAATCTTATACCTATACTTTTCAATGTAAACAAATAAAATTATATAAAATGAAAATTTATACATTTTATAAAATAATAGTTATATATTTATTGTTAAGATTCAAAAGTGTAAGATCTGACGAGTATAGATCTCTATGAAAAATAAACCGATGACATCAAATATTTTAATTGTTATTAGATTTTATCATATGGTTAATATAAATTCAGCATGTGTAAGAATTTTTTTTTAAGAATATGATTTGAATTCCATTTTTTTTTTGTGTGTCCGCATAATATGAATTAAGACATAAAATTTAATGGTTTAAGACCCATGTTCAAATATTTCAAAATATTTTTGTAATTTAACGGGTTACTAATTTAAATTTAAATTTTAATATGGTAGTTTTTAATGTGTTTACCTGTATTCAACACGGGTCTTAATCTAGTATTCAATAATTCAAGGGTTAATTAGCTTAATATTGGTTTTGGGCAGCATAGTTAGGTAACTAACTTATTCGTAATAAAATGTAGGTATGTAGAAGAGAGAAAGAAACATTGGACGAAAATACCCCTGCAAAAATGGAAAAGAAAATCTCTAAAAATCAATCAAAATATTTACAATTAATCGGTAAAAATCACTAAATTTTTTTTTAAAAATTACTCAAAATATTTTTTTGAAGAAGAGAATCCCTAAAAGCCGCAAAACTTTTCATCTGCATAAAAAAAATCCTCGGTATGTATAGTTGACTATTCAGTTTCTTTTCATGTTGTTATAGTTAGCTACCATTATAACCGAGAATAATGAACTATTTTTTTTCAGATGTCAAAAGGAAATAGTTCACTATGCAAACGTTAGTTAGCTAGCTATTCAAATAATAATATAGTGAAATATAGTACACTATGCAAACGTTAGTTAGCTAGCTATTCAAATAATAATATAGCTTACTATGCAAACGTTAGTTAGGCTATTCAAATAGTAATATAGTTCACTATATAAATACTACAGTAATTAATTTAGTTGTATCTTCTTGGTTACATTTATCAATATCTCTAATCAATATAATTAACTATTATCTCACCATTCACTTTCGTTATTGACTGGTTTGCGAACAAAACGAAACAAACACTTGGGTAAATTAGGATTTTTCATCTTCAGAGAAAATAGTAGTGTGAAGCAAAGAAGAGATGTGAAATCAAAGAAGAGATGTGAAATCAGTAAGAGTATTTTTATTTTTAATGTAAAGTAAAAATAAAGAACCTAGGTAAATAGACAAAGTTAAAAGTGGAACTTTAGGTAGCAAAGACACCTAATTATATTTACCAAGTGTTAGATACCTAATTATGTCTAAAAAGACAAACATATGGCCTAATTTCCCATAATTCAAATGCACACCTTGAAAAATAAAATAAAAATGACTGAGAATTTCTTGCACTCTTCTATAGCAATCTAGTGAGTTTAGAGTCAATGTTCCGCCTTTAAACATGCTTTGAAATTATAAATAATTGAAACAATCCGACCCGTTTTTTTTTTTAATATTGGATTCGAATTAGTATTTCCATAAATGCTAACTCTCAACAATCCAATCAATTCAATCACATTATGACAACAGAACAAAATCTGTTAAAACAATAAACCAATCATTTCAATATCCAATAAGCAAGATCAATAGTTTAGACAAGTGCAACAATATCCAATAAATTCCACACTAAACCATTCCAATCTAACGACAATAGCTAGCAAACAATCGAGCCGCTAGATCATCTTCTCTTCCCGGCCACAATTCCGCGATCACATTTTTTCTTTACCTACATCACATGGCAAAACGAGATGCGTGAGTATTATCACAACTACACAATAAGACGATCATCCCATCTACTTGGTTATACACACAGACATAAGCAAAAGATACAATATCAGGATGAGCAAACAACAATACATGCACGAACAAGCAACATGAATCAGTCGAAAAGACTTGCGTCGATCGACACAACCACTAGGTGTCGATCGATGCACTGAAACTGCGTCGATCGACACACCACCCTAGTGTCGATCGATACATCGCTGCAGATCGTGAGGATCGAGCCTATCCTCTCATGGCTCGAATCCAAAGCGATTCATCGATCTCCTGCACGAATCCATCAACAAAACACACATAATCCAATCCAAACAATAGCAAACAATCATATTCCATCAATTTTTTTATACCACGCATTTCAAATTTAAGATTAAACCGAACTCGGTGGCTCTGGAAAGCTAAGATTCGGGGCTTTCCAATGATAGCTAGATCGTCTTCTGGGTCCTTACAGAATGACGGGAAAACAGCCCGCAAGTTCGTTGTTCGGAACTGGAAACAGAAAATTCCAGTCTCAGAAAACATGAACGACACGTTGACATCTAAAGAACACAGACAACAGAGATTACATCGGCAACAGGATCGAAAACCCGTTCCGAAAACTAGAGAGAGAGAGATTTCCACAGGTAGGTAGATCGTCTCCTAAGTCCTTCTGGTTCGACGAGAATTCTCCCTCGAAATGGACTGATCGCAGACCCCAAACTGCAGAAACATCTCTTAGTAAAACGACGATAACTCTCGAAATTGTACTAATTCAAATGACAAACCGATTTCGCCCAAAGCTAGATACGAGAGTGGAGAACTTACCCTAGAATTTTCGCTCCAATCCGATCCGATCTTCCTAGCCGTTCGTCTCCCCTTCTAAAATCGGAAAGAATTGTTTTCAAAACAACAATCTCTTGTTCTCTCTCACAACCTACGGAATCCTCTCCATTTCCTCTCCAAAATCGGCTGCTAAAACGTCTCCATGCGTTTTAATATCATGCCCTAGGGTCCTCTAAACCGGACGCCAGACCAAGCGATCAAAAACCGAACTTGTCGGTTCGATTTCAACTTGCGTCAATCGACGCAAATCACTTGTGTCGATCGACGCAACACCCAGAACCCGACTCCTCGCGAGTCCAACCACGTGAGTCGATCGACGCACTAACACGAATTCGACCTCGAATCACACAACACCGTCCCTGCTAAGGCTAACACTCCCGTCCGAAACCCGACCAGCTTCTCCCGAAAACACACCAGAATGCAACATTTTTTGGTCCAGACCAGGCCTGCCCGATTGATCGCACAACAATCAAATAAGAACATGTCTGACTAACCGTTGAACCAATTGATCGTGCAACAATCAAACAAGAACATGCACGACCAAGACGTTACATAAGTTACCAAGGTCATCTGAACCGAGGTTCCCAAACGCAATTAAAATCCCTAGACTAGACACCAATTAAATCAACACTCCTGATCCTACCCGGCCAGCACCACATGAGATCCTTCCCGATCCCCGAAACTCATCCAGTCTCATACTCATAATCACATCACAGATGCTATGCTCATACCCATATACATATACACCCCTAACACTCCCAGGGTCGTCACGCTGGAGATCACGGTGTATAACATACCCTTCCCACCTTCAGGATCGCCGTCTATCAGGCTATCGGTATACTCCATGCCCCTTTCACTTTCGGGACACACAGTCCGTCAAGCTATCGGCATGCAAGAGACCTCACTTGTCCCCTGGAGAGAACCTCACCTGTCCCCTCGAGATATATGCATGAAACCTCACTTGTTCCCTGGAGAGAACCTCACCTGTCCCCTCAAGTATATTCAGGAAACCTCACTTGTTCCCTGGGGCACCTTTTGTAACGTGCCTCATAAGTACCTGTCGACCAGAATCACTTCTCGTGGTCCTCATGACATCCTCTCACCTGGAATGTCATCACATCCATGACCAATCACTAGGTCATCCGGAACAACTCAACCACCATGGGTGTTTCCATAGAGTCCCTGGAAAAGACAGTTCTAACTCACAAAAAACCTCTTTTCCAGACTCTCCATAGAAAATAGACAGATCCTAACTCACATAAGACCTCTATTTCCCAGCATCATCTAGAGAACAGACAAGTCCTAACTCCCATAGAACCTCCATTCCTAGATACACCTAGAACATGGACAAGCTCTAACTCACATAGAACTTCCATTTCTAGCCCTCACATACACACATGACCCACCAATCATAAAATATAAGAACTCACATCTTATAAACACATTTAATAAGAAATCTCCATCTTATTAAATCATAAAAATGTATAATCGTTACACACTAAACGAAAACTACATCAAACATAGCCACATGCTATCACAAACTGAAAACCAGAAAAGAAAGACAACTCAAGCAACCACTTGCTTCTCGAACCACTTCGAGAACTTTACCTTCATATTCACTTCCGGTTCCTAAGTCTCCTCCTTGACACCTGTAGGAGTCATATTTCACCCCTGTGAGATCGATATAGCGACGAGATCAACTCTGCAATATCCTGACGAAATCACGACGAATCTACGAAGGCTCAGCCTGAATCTGAGCCCAAAATGACATTAAACCCATCAGCAAAATGGGCTTAATAGAGTAATGGGTCTAAATTAGATCTATTGTTTAATGGGCCAGATCCATTTTATTAGCTGGCCCATTTTAGATGTTTTCACTATATATAGCTCTTCATTCTCACCCAAAACGAGGATCGGAATTCATTAGCAAAAAACTCTTGTAACAGCTTTCTTCACAGCTAATAAAAACTCTCTTGAGATCTTTGTGTTTGCTTGTTTTCCACAGAACTTTGCAAACCCTAAAGAATCGCTTAGATTCTAATTGTGAGATTCGACCGCCACAATTTGGAGCCATCTAAGGGGAAAGTAAAGTTTCTTACTCAACAAGCACCACCACGTTGAGATCGGAAGAGATGACCATCGACGGAAACAACAATCAGCAGCAAATCGGGGTAGACGGATCAGCGGCAAAGGATCTAGAGATAAACGCGAACGTGCCCAAAGACATCGCCAATCCGCAAACAAAAGAGAACGCGCCCGCAGGAGACAACACCGCAGTGGACAAGACTACGGAAAACCCGTTGCAGCTCGCAGCGGAGATCGCGCAGATAAAGGGCATGTTCTCGGAGATCCTGAAAAGGACAACGGAGCAAGACAGCTTTAACAGCACAATGAAGAATCGGATGGATTCTTTAACCGCGGCAAGCCACGGGAAAACAGCGAGGTTTACACCCCACGTCGTGGACCGTATCGCTCCAACAGCACTCAACTTCTCTACACCTTCGGAGGCCCAGCGGCTTCGTCGGCGTCGTCCGATCAACCTCAACACCGAACCGACTCCCGGAAGTGGTGGACGAGACATCAACAAGGGAAAATCTATAGCTGAAGGTTCGGCTTTGGCGAAAGGCCCTATACTACCTGGCGGACCAGCTTCGGCCGGCAAATCAGCACCACAAGGTGGATCGGCATCAGCTAGTAAGCCTGCACCCGCGGTCGATCTCGAAGATGGAGGCGACGAGGACGACTCTGACGATCCCAACAAACCAGGACGAAGAACTGCGAGGCAAACCTATTACCCCGAAGACGAGCAGTACGCCTTCGAGCTCGCCGAGGAGGAAGAACGCCTCCGCTGGGAGAGACAACGGATTATTGAAGAAGAGGAACACCTTCAGTGGGGTAGGCAGCGCACCGCTGAAGCACGAAGAGGATTGTCGCGGGTTCGGCAAGATGAACTGGAAGAGCTGCGTGCCTCCATGCGCCGAACAGACATAGATCTGAAGGAAATGCGCTCTAAGATGCACCGAGCAATCAGCTCGGCGCCAGAAATCGACCGAGTACTGGAGGAAGCACAACGCATACCATTCACAACCCGCATCTCTAAGGCAAGGCTGTCCGACCCAGGAAAAGTCAAGGTGCCGACTTACGAAGGGAAATCCGATCCAACCGACCACATCACCGCCTTCACCATAGCAATGGGGCGTGCCAATTTCAGAGATGAGGAGAAGGACATCGGCCAATGCCATCTGTTTGTGGAACATCTCAAAGGACCGACACTCCAATGGTTCTCCGGGCTCGAAAGCAATTCCATCGACAACTTTGGCCAGCTGTCTGAAGCTTCCTTCAAGCAGTACGCCATATTCATTGAACGGAGAACCCAAGGCGCCGATCTGTGGACAATGACTCAGGGGTCGACCGAGACCCTCCGCAACTTCATCGAACGATTCAAGACCGTCTTGTCAAAAGTTAAAGGCATTGATGACTCGTCCGCCCTCGAAGCTTTGAAGAAGGCGTTTTGGTATGAGTCTGATTTCCGAAAGGAGATAATCGTCAATGAGCCAGCAACCATCCAGGACGTGCTCTATCGTGCCACTAAATTCGCAAGGAATGAGGAGGAGATGAAGCTGTTGGCAGAGAAGTACGGGAAAGCCAAACAGGCGAATACATCTCAAAATCAGAATAACCAAGGCAACAAGAAGAACAACCAGTCTAGCGGGTTCGTCCAACACGAAGGAGGATTCAGAGGAGCCCATAAGTTTCAAGTGGACTAGCCCAGGTACGGTAGAGGAAGGGGGAGAGGCCGTGGAAGAGGTATGATGAGCAATACATGGGTTAGGGGACAGAGCACCTATGACGAGCAAGCTTTCAGCGATCATCACCGATTCCATGGGCACTCCACCGCTAACTGCAGGAATCTCGGCCGCATGCTTGCTGCAAAACTGGCGGCTAGCCAGCTTAAAGGAGAGTTCAGCCTAAAAGACTTCGAGCCAGACGAAAAGGACAAGCCTAACGGCGAGACACCGCAACGAAGAAAGTGTGGAAGTGAAAATCCACCCCCCGGAACCAGAAGGCGTATTGACATGATTATGGGCGGCTCGCGCTACTGTGGTGACACCGTCTAGGCGATAAAGGCTTTCCAGCGACGGGCCGAAGTCAGCGTCAACCTTCAAACTCCTTCGAAATTTCCAAACGACATAATCTCATTCGAAGAGGCCGAGACCGTGGGGATAGACCGACCGAATGACGATCCCCTTGTAATCGAACTCATCATTATTGACTGTGACGTAGCTCGAATCCTTATAGACACGGGGAGTACTGTCGATATTATCTTCAAAAACACCCTAAAGAAGATGAATACTGACTTATCGGATATCAAGCCCTATTCGAAGCCGCTCACTAGCTTCTCTGGAGAAACGACTATGACCTCCGGACTTATCTGACTGCCCGTTCGAGCAGGAGGAATGACCAAGACCATCAAATTCGAAGTAGCTGACCACCCAACGGTTTATAATGCTATTTTAGGCAGGCCTTGGTTGAATCTGATGCGGGCAGTCGCATCAACTTATCATCTGTGTGTGAAGTTTCCTACTCCGAAAGGAATTAAAACGATTTACGGCAGCCAGAAGGAGTCGCGAATATGTTTCTTGACAGAACACAAGATGAGAAAACCTGTTACAGCAGATACTGTTAAGGAGGAGCATAAGAAGATGAAATTGGATAGGGAGCCGGTGAAGGGGCTCTCTAAACTCTTATAGCAATTACAGATAACGGAGGATCGCGCAAAAGAAGTTAGACCGACTTGCGATCCAGTCATCAAGGTCTGTATCGATGAGCGGCACCCTGAAAGATATGTGGAAATCGGGGCCGAACTAAACGAAGAACTCAAGGAGCAACTCGTCGGATTCTTGAAGAAGAACGTGAACACTTTTGCCTGGTCGGCCGAAGACATGCCAAGGATAGATATCGACGTTGCAAGCCACGAATTGAACGTCGACCCAACGTTCAAACCGATTAAACTAAAAAGAAGGAAACTTGGCTCGGAAAGAGCAAAGGCAGTCAATGACGAAGTAGAAAGGTTGCTACGGGTCAGCTCGATCACGGAAATCAAATACCCCGACTGGTTGGCAAACCCGGTAGTGGTAAAGAAGAAAAACGAAAAATGGCGCGTATGTGTAGATTTCACAGATTTAAAAAAAGCTTGTCCGAAAGATAGTTTTCCTCTCCCCCATATTGACCGGCTCGTCGAAGCAACAGCAGGCAACAAGCTGCTATCGTTTAAGGATGCCTTCGCCGGATATAACCAAATTTTCATGAAACCAGAAGACCGCGACAAGACCGCGTTCATCACGGACAGAGGGATATACTGCTACAAGGTAATGCCGTTCGGCCTCAAAAACGCCGGGGCGACATACCAGCGCTTAGTCAATAAGATGTTCGCAAAACAGCTCGGCAGGACCATGGAAGTCTACATTGACGACATGCTAGTGAAGTCGCTGGAAGAAAAAGACCACATAGCTCATTTGGAAGAGTGTTTCGAAAGATTAAACTCTCACAACATGAAACTAAACCCGGAGAAGTGCAGATTAGGCATCGCGTCCGGAGAATTCTTAGGGTACTTAGTGACTCGCCGGGGAATTGAAGCAAATCCAAAGCAGATTGATGCGCTCCTAAACATGGCGTCGCCAAGAACAGAGCGAGAAGTGCAGAGATTAACCGGAAGAGTAGCGGCACTCAACCGATTTATTTCAAGATCAACTGACAAGTGCCTACCGTTTTACGATATTCTGCGAGACAAAAAGGATGAAGTAAAGAATGCTGGAAAAAAGGACACCGAGAAAAAGAAGAAGAAACCTTTCGAGTGGACGGAGAAGTGTGAAGAGGCCTTCCAGCAACTCAAGAAGTACCTGTCAAGCCCTCCGGTGCTCGCCAAACCAGTAGAAGGGGAGCCGCTTTTTCTATACACCGCTGTGTCTGAAACAGCGATCAGTGGGGTCCTAGTCCGAGAAGAGCTGGGCGAGCAGAAGCCAATCTTTTATGTCAGCAAGAGCCTTACCGACGCCGAGACAAGATATCCCCAAGTGGAGAAATTGGCCTTGTCGGTCCTCATGTCGGCAAGGAAGCTGCGGTCATACTTCCAATCCCATTCAATCATTATCCTGAGCACGTTTCCCCTCCGGACCATCTTACACAGCCCCAGCCAGTCGGGACGGCTAACGAAATGGACAATTGAACTTAGCGAATATGACATCGAGTACCGACCACGGACGAGTATCAAATCTCAAGTTCTGGCAGATTTTCTGTTAGAATTACCAGAAGGCAGTCTCAGCAAAGAGAAACCAGTTTTGACTTGGACACTTCATGTCGACGGCTCGTCGTCCAAAAATGGGGCTGGAGTCGGCATACATCTCACATCGCCAACCAAAAAAATATTGGAGCAGTCTTTTCGACTAGGCTTCAAGGCATCCAATAATGAAGCAGAGTACGAGGCTCTGATAGCAGGAATGCGGCTTGCCAAGGGACTAAAAATTGACTCTCTCCACGCATTCTGTGATTCGTAGCTCGTCAT
Source organism: Arabis hirsuta (assembly GCA_964056655.1). Lineage (NCBI taxonomy): Eukaryota > Viridiplantae > Streptophyta > Magnoliopsida > Brassicales > Brassicaceae > Arabis > Arabis hirsuta. Next base: position 19,553,862 of record OZ053302.1, on the reverse strand, counting down.
AAATCAATTCACCGGAGAGTATACTGCAAAGGACGCGCGGATGGAAGCGTATTTGCAAATCGTAAAGGAGCTAGCAGTCGAATTCAAGGAGTTCGTCCTAACAAGGATACCCCGCGGTGAGAACACTTCGGTAGACGCACTGGTGGTGTTAGCATCAACATCTAGCTCCGAGCTAAAACGTGTAATCCCAGTGGAACATACTGAACACTCGAGCATCGGTCCGCCTGGAGCGATAAACGTCGTAACCCGTTCTCAAGCTAAGAAAGCGGCTGAGAAAAGCGACACTCCTAACAAAGCACTTACCGAAGAAATCGACACGCCTAGCGAAGGATCTGACGATGAAATGGAAGATGTTAACCAGTCCATCGAGCCAGAAAACCAAAGTAAAGACCAAGGTCCTGCTACAACACAAGTAGCCGAAACAGGAGACTCGACCCAAGTTTTGGCCTCGGCAGAACAAGATATGACGGATGTCGATAACGAACCCGCCCGACCCGACACGACCTTATCGCGAAGCGAACGATTGCCTAGCAACACGCCTATGGCAGACGACCTAGCCCTGTATGATGAATCTCTCAGAAAAAACCGACCTTCCTTCCGCAACGAGCCCATCATCTTCCGCAGAAGAAACCACCTACCCAATCTTGTTCCTGAAGGTACACAAGCAAAAGAATATGGTTGCGATAGGGGATGGCTTAGTGCGATCCGAGAATACCTAGTCGACGGAGTCGGCCCGGCGGACAAATGGGCAGCTCGCAAACTAAAGGCTCAAGCTGCTCGTTACGTCATACTTGACGGAAATGTCTTCAAATGGGGTTTTTCCGGTCCATTGCTCAACTATGTTGAAGGAAGAGAAGCTCGGAGCGTTATGGAAGAGGTCCATAGCGGATCGTGCAGCAATCACTCTGGTGGAAGAGCTTTAGCTATAAAGATAAAGGGGCACGGTTACTATTGGCCAACGATGGTTAGAGACTGTGCAAAATTCTCGGCTAAGTGCGAGAAATGCCAGCGCCACGCCCCAATAATTCATCAGCCCGCCGAACTACTTTCATCTATCTCTTCGCCTTACCCGTTTATGCGTTGGTCTATGGACATCGTCGGACCTATGCACCCTTCCAAAACGAAGAAGTTCCTACTCGTCTTGACGGACTATTTCTCAAAATGGGTTGAAGCAGGATCATACGCCAGCATTAAGGATGCCCAAGTCGATGGCTTTGTGTGGAGAAATATAATCTGTCGCCATGGTGTCCCTTATGAGATCGTCACTGACAACGGTTCTCAGTTCATTTCGGCTCGATTTGAAGGCTTTTGCGAGAAGTGGAAGATTCGTCTCAGCAAGTCGACACCAAGATACCCGCAAGGAAACGGCCAAGCCGAAGCCATCAACAAGTCGATTGTCAATGGATTGAAGAAAAGACTTGACGAGAAGAAAGGACGCTGGGCCGACGAACTGGAAGGAGTTTTATGGTCTCACCGGACAACGCCACGACGAGCTACAGGCGAAACCCCATTTGCTCTTGTTTATGGAACAGAATGCATAATTCCACCTGAGATACACTTTCCGGGTATCCGCCGCCGTCTCCTCCCACTCCATGAGGGAACTAATCAAGCAATGATGGCTGACAATGGTGATTTAGTGGATTAACTAAGGGATGAAGCGTTGGTCCGCATCCAGAACTACCAGAATGCCACAGCGCGATACTACAACAAGAACGTCCGACCTCGCCCGTTTCACGAAGGAGACTTGGTCCTCCGGAAAGTCTTCCAGAACACAGCCGAGCACAATGCTGGGAAGCTCGGAGCAAATTGGGAAGGACCTTACAAGATAATCAAAGTCATCAAACCAGGAGTGTACGGACTCGCTAGCATGACCGACGTCCCAATACCACGATCATGGAACGCGATGCACTTAAAGAAGTACTATCATTAGAGTACTTCACTTGAACTACGAGGCGGCTTGATCCCTGCAAAGGGTACGTAGGTAACCCATTTTCGGATGGGTACAGCTGCCCCCCCCCTTTTTAAGGGGGGGGAATGGGTACGTATACTCGTATACTCCCCTCTTTGTACAGGGTTCGCCGTATTGAATCAATAAAAAAAAAAAAAGCCAAGTGTTTACTTGCAAACTTATCAAAAACCAAGTGTTTACTTGCAAACTTATCCAAAGCCAAGTGTTTACTTGCAAACTTATAAAAGCCAAGTGCTCACTTGCAAACTCTCAAAAATCAATTATCAGAGGCCAAGTTTTTACTTGCATAGTCATCCAAAGTCTTCTCTGAAAACAGACTTCGACTTCTTGTTAACTCGCCACTGTTGGCCACAGTGACGATCTCTTTACATCCCCAGTGGATAAAAGCGAGCTATATAAATTCGGTGTTCATTGCTGGAGCGGACTTGTTCACGGGAACATATCCGTAAACCAGAATGTTCAACTTAGAAACCCAGCACACAACAAATCGCTGGTCAAAATCTGGTGTTCATTGCTGGAGCGAAGTTGTTCACGGGAGCATATTCGTAAACCAGAGTGTTCATCTCAAAACACACCGCTCGAAACTGTGAAGGATTTTTAACTCATAACAACTACGAAACATTAAGCAAATGGCGTTTTTAGAAAGGTAAACTCTGCCAAAAATCATACTTATATATCATCCCTTTCTAAATAGGGTAAAAATCCAAGATGAATCAAAAACAAAATTCAAAGTCAAAAAATTAAAGAAAGCGCTAAAACAAAAATAACTAAGGCGCGGTCTCCTCAGCCTCATCGACAATCTCGACCGCTTCAGAGTCAGACGAGTCATCGTCGATTGAAAAACCAGAGGAACTTGAACCCGAATCAGCCTCCTTTTCAACGGCATCAGTTTCCAACTCCTCAACTTAAGGACCCCTTCAAGTTCACGCATGTTCCTAGCAAACACCTTGTCTGCTTGTGATAGGTCTGCCTCCTGCTTCTTGAGCGCAACAAGCTCTTCACCGAGATCAGGCGCCTTGTCACTCTGAAGTAACTTTACGAACTCGATGTTACTCCGGACTTCAGCAAGATCAATTATGTTAAACCTCGGCTGGCCATTGATCGCTCTAATCTTCTCCGTAGCACGGACGATCCTCGCCTCATACTTCGCCGCCAGTTCGCACTTCGCTTCTTCAACAGCTCGTTGCACAGCCACATCTTGACGTTTGGCAGCATTATCTAGGCAGGTGGTGAGGTCAGAGATTTCCTTCTGAAGACATTTTCTCTCAGATTCAGACTCTGTGAATGTTCCATCCATCTCGCGACGCCTATCCTTGATTTCTTTCATAGCAGCTTCGAGGGCAGCAACGCGGTCCTCCGCATCCCTTTTCCGCTTCTTTTGATCGTCATAGGCCGCCTGAACATTAGCATGCTGACGAGACAACGAGCGAGCAGTCACCTCATAGTCAATCGCGACCTCATTAAGCGAAGAAAGGAACTGTCAAACAGAGGAACGAATCAAGCAAAACAAGTTAGAAAATCGAAAAGAAGGAAAAAAAAAATCGATATCCCACAAGAGTAGCCGCAAAGTCTTACCGTCATGCAGTCGAGGGCCATGCTCGAGTAGGAACGCTTCTTCGACATCTGCTCTGGCGGGGGAAACTCAGTGCCTTGGAAGACGATCTTGAACAGGTGGGACGCCGCTACCTCGGCACTGCCGAATGATCTCTTCGAACCGCAAGGGAAGGATGAATCTGTTGTCGCGTAATCACGTCGAGGAGATGACGCGCGCCTTGGTCTGCTCGGGTCTTCTCCATCAGCAACATCTTTGCCCCTGTCTTCTCGGGAGCGCTTGCGACTTTCACCAGCGTCATCAGCCCTTCCCTGCGCACCACCATGACGCCTGTACGAAGACTCGCATTGACGATCAGTAAGGACGACAGGATTTCGCTCATATGGTGGACGACGCTGCTTAGTTACAAGGGTTCCAGCAGCGCTTGCTTTTGGGGCTGACACTCTCGCGTTATATCCTCTTCTGGCCTCAGCAGCTCTCCTCTCGCGAGCAGAGAGTTTCTTCACGTTTTCCGACATTCTTGGCAAAGAATTCTATGAAGTAACTCCGAAGCGACAAGCACAAGTTTCTCTAACTCTGCTTAAAGAAAAGTCTTCCTTCCAGCTACACTTCTCAGCAGCGAGCCCTTCGCGAAGAACAAATAAGTCACTCGGCAACTTCTTAATGCGACTCAAAACTGCAAAAACAACAACAAGGAAAAATGGTTAGAATCGCGAACCGAAGGTATAAGCAAGCAAGAAATAGTGATTCTAAAAAACAAAACAAAAAAACATCAAGGAACGCTAAGCTAAACACAATAGCGCAGCAGGTCTGCTAACCGCGAGTTCTCCATCTCTTTCGAAGCATGTCTAAATGATCGCAACCAACAGACGCCTCATTGATTCTCACAAAGAAAAACTTTTCCGACCAAAAACGATCTACGTTGGGAAAGTCTCCGACGACTTGGAAGTCCAGTTTGCCCTTAAAGCAGTAAAGAAGTTTGTCCTTGGAGCTAGTCTTTCTAATCTCCAGAAGACTCAGTAGATGATCAACACTGATTTCGTGGCCACACTCGTAGCTGCGCACAATAATCCCGACCAAGTGACGCATCCCGCTAGGCGTGATCTGAGCAACAGCAAGGTTGATCCTCCACAAAAAGTCAAGAATAGCACTAGGGATCGGAAACCACAAGAAGCACGAGCGAAAGTACGCTTCGTACAGAGTGAAGTAGCCCTCTGGAGGATGATCTGCTCGTGCATCTGAGCGAGGAACAACTAGCTCGACTCCGTCAGGAAAACCAAAGCAAGCAGTGAGGGAATCCAGAGACTTCCGAGTCGACATGGTAGACCCAGGCAGATCAGGTCCTCTCCGCTTTGCTCTCGGCTTTTTGGCAGCCGGACGAACAACAACCTCGTCGTCAACCTCATCAACCACGACTAGAGTGTTGGAGTAAACTGGTCTCGACGAACTACCAGTGTCGGATGCTGGAGAAAGAACCATTCTCCTTCCAGGAAGAAAGGGATCAGCGACCATCTCCCCGGAGTCGTCTAAGTTAGAAATTGCCGCAGTGGTGCCCTTCGCGCGCGAGCCGTCAAGCTGCGAATCCATGGAATCAGAGACCATCATTCTAACTTTACCTCTCCGCTGTGCCAAATGTCAACGATTCGAGTCAGTTTCACTCCACAAAGCCAGCCTTCGCTACCAAGTCGTCGAGTCACCGAGTCAAAAAAAAAAAAATTGACGGTGGCTCCTGCCCATGGTTATGTCCGCCTGATCTCGCCGTCGCCGTCTCCTGCCCATGGTTACGTCTCTCTGTTAACCCGACGCCATCACCAAGAGGTGCGACGGATCTCTCTCTCTCTCGCGGCTAGAGGGGTGACGGCGGATCTCTCTCTCTCTCTCTTGCCGAGAGGCGTGACGAAGAAGAGGAAGGGCTGCGGTGAAGAGTCGCGGCGGACGTGGAAGAAGACGAGATCGGGGGGTTGTAAAACGGCGGCCACGACACAAAAAAAAAAAGAAAAAAAAAAAACCAAAAGAAGAAAAATAACAATAAATAAGGAGGAGCAGATATTAATTTTTTTTACCTTCTGCTGGGGAAAAGTGATTTGGTAGAAAATAGTGTCCTGGTAGCAGGCCTTTTTATACTGGGAAGATTTCCTAAAATCATTAGGTTTTTGTAAAAATTCCTAAAATTTCTCAGCAGGCCTCAAAGCCCATCAACGCATCAAGATCATCAACCTCCTCAGTCTCCTGAGATAATAGAAAAAGAAATAAGTCCAGAAAAACACGCAGACATCAGCTCCACACAGAATAACAAGAACTTCCCGAGTTCGATGACAAGACGTACACGCCTGGCAATTTCGCATTCCAACATATCGATCTCAGACTTCAGAAACTTTTACCTTGGTATCATCATAACTTGATACTACCAAGCTGGGGGGCTAACTGTAGGAGTCATATTTCACCCCTGTGAGATCGATATAGCGACGAGATCAACTCTGCAATATCCTGACGAAATCACGACGAATCTACGAAGGCTTAGCCTGAATCTGGGCCCAAAATGACATTAAACCCATGAGCAAAATGGGCTTAATAGAGTAATGGGCCTAAATTAGATCTATTGTTTAATGGGCCAGATCCATTTTATTAGCTGGCCCATTTTAGATATTTTCACTATATATAGCTCTTCATTCTCACCCAAAACGAGGATCGGAATTCATTAGCAAAAAACTCTTGTAACAGCTTTCTTCACAGCTAATAAAAACTCTCTTGAGATCTTTGTGTTTACTTGTTTTCCACAGAATTTTGCAAACCCTAAAGAATCGCTTAGATTCTAATTGTGAGATTCGACCGCCACAACACCGTCGTAGTCCCACACGACTCTCACCAACGATATCCTCTTCCGGCGCAGGACCTTGACTCTCCTCTCGAGAATCCTCACCGGTCTCACATCCAACGTTATGTTGGGCTGAAGATCCTCCGGGATCCTAGCCAACACCTCTTCAGACTCATGCAGAAACTTCCGAAGTATCGAAACATGGAAGACTTTATGAAAAGCCTTCATACTCTGAGGTAACTCCAACCGATAAGGCACTGGTCCAACCCGTTCCACAACCTTGAACGACCCATAAACCTCAGACTTAGCTTATTCTCTAAAATGGATCTGTTAGGACCCCTCAATATCGCTGCCTTGAGATACACCAGATCTCCCAGCTCAAACTCCAGCTCCTTCCTCCTCTTATCAGCATAACTCTTCTGCCGATCATGAGCCTCCTTCATGTTCAACCTCAAGACACGGATCTTCTCCGTCGTCTCCTGAACAAAATATGCACCAAACATGCTCCTCTCCCCCACTTGAGTCCAGCATAATGGTGTACGATACGGTCTTCCATACAGAGCCTCGTATGGAGTCATCCCAATACTCGCCTAGTAACTATTGTTATACGCAAACTCAACGAGGTTCGAGTGACTTGCCCAATGACCACCGTAATCTAGCACACGCATCCTCAGTAAATCGTCAAGACTCTGAATTGTCCTCTCAGAGTGCCCATCCGTCTGCGGATGATATGATGTACTCATATGCACCTTAGTGCCCATCTCAGCCTGAAATGCTCCCCAAAACTCAAAAGCAAATCTTGGATCCCTATCTGACACAATACTCGCTGGCACACCATGCAGCCTCACAATCTCACACACATACTTCTTAGCCAAAACTGCTGCTCCATCGGTCTTCTTGATGGTAAGAAAATGTGCTGACTTAGTCAGACGATCCACAATCACCCAAATAGCATCATAGGTCCGCGACACCGGCAACCCTATCACAAAGTCCATGGTAATCATGTCTCACTTCCACTCCGAAATAGGCAAATTCTGCAACAAACCACTCGGAACCTGATGCTCAGCCTTCACCAGCTGACACACGATGCATGCTGCAACCCAATTAGCCACATCCTTCTTCATCCCGACCCAGTGATAATACCGCCTCAGATCCCGGTACATCTTAGTCGCCCCCAGATGAATCGATAAAATGATCGAATGAGCCTCTCTCAAAATCTCCTTCCTCTGCTCCTCATCTTTGGGAACACAAACCCGCCCATTCACAAGTATCGTCCCATTCGCCAAGACCTCAACTCTGAACCCGCAACCTTAGAAGCATCAACCAAGCCATGATCCTCTCCTGAACTACTCGAACCCTACTCAGCAAACCCGCCTGATTAGCTGCCTCTAATCCTAACGGCTCCTGTGAAATAACACACAATCCCAAGGTGTTAATCTCGCTCACCAACTCCTCCATATCGCGCTCCTGAGCCGAAGCAACCCTCTTCCGACTCAACGCATCGACAACCAGATTAGCCTTACCCGGATGGTACCCAATCTCCATATCATAATCTGCTACCAACTCCATCTAGCGTTTCTGTCTCTGGTTCAGCTTGGGCTGAGTGAAGAAGTACTTCAGACTCTTATGGTCTGTGAACACCAGCACATTTCCGCCATAAAGATAAGATCGCCAAAAATTTAAAGCGGAAATCATAGCCGCCAACTCCAAGTCGTGAGTAGGGTAGTTGCACTCATGCTTCCTCAACTGCCTCGAAGCATATACAGTTACCTTCCCCTGCTGCATCAGCACATAACCCAGACCAACTCCCGATGCATCAGTATACACCACATAAGGCTCGCCCGGATCAGGCAACGCCAACACTGGTGTACTCGTCAACATGTCCTTCAGCTTTCCGAAACTCTCCTCGCAAGCTGAAGACCACAAAAAGGGAACATCCTTCCCTGTCAGCTTCGTCATCGCCTGCGCCATACTCGCAAAACCCTTAACGAATCTCCGATAGTAACCCGCTAAACCGAGAAAACTCATGATCTACGTGACATTCCTCGGTCTAGGCCACCCTCTGCTAGCTTCAATCTTAGCCGCATCCGTAGAAACTCCCTCTGCAGACACCACATGGCCAAGAAAACCTATCTCCCACTGCCAGAAAATGCACTTACTCAATTTCGCATACAGCTTCTGCTCCCACAACTTCTCCAAAACCGCCCTCAGATGAACCTCATGCTCCTCAAGACTCCTCGAATACACCAGAATATCATCAATGAAGATGATCACAAACTCATCCAGATACTCCTAGAACACCCTGTTCATCAACCTCATGAACGTTGATGGCGCATTTATCAACCCGAAAGGCACTCAACCGATTTATTTCAAGATCAACTGACAAGTGCCTACCGTTTTACGATATTCTGCGAGACAAAAAGGATGAAGTAAAGAATGCTGGAAAAAAGGACACCGAGAAAAAGAAGAAGAAACCTTTCGAGTGGACGGAGAAGTGTGAAGAGGCCTTCCAGCAACTCAAGAAGTACCTGTCAAGCCCTCCGGTGCTCGCCAAACCAGTAGAAGGGGAGCCGCTTTTTCTATACACCGCTGTGTCTGAAACAGCGATCAGTGGGGTCCTAGTCCGAGAAGAGCTGGGCGAGCAGAAGCCAATCTTGTATGTCAGCAAGAGCCTTACCGACGCCGAGACAAGATATCCCCAAGTGGAGAAATTGGCCTTGTCGGTCCTCATGTCGGCAAGGAAGCTGCGGTCATACTTCCAATCCCATTCAATCATTGTCCTGAGCACGTTTCCCCTCCGGACCATCTTACACAGCCCCAGCCAGTCGGGACGGCTAACGAAATGGACAATTGAACTTAGCGAATATGACATCGAGTACCGACCACGGACGAGTATCAAATCTCAAGTTCTGGCAGATTTTCTGTTAGAATTACCAGAAGGCAGTCTCAGCAAAGAGAAACCAGTTTTGACTTGGACACTTCATGTCGACGGCTCGTCGTCCAAAAATGGGGCTGGAGTCGGCATACATATCACATCGCCAACCAAAAAAATATTGGAGCAGTCTTTTCGACTAGGCTTCAAGGCATCCAATAATGAAGCAGAGTACGAGGCTCTGATAGCAGGAATGCGGCTTGCCAAGGGACTAAAAATTGACTCTCTCCACGCATTCTGTGATTCGTAGCTCGTCGTAAATCAATTCACCGGAGAGTATACTGCAAAGGACGCGCGGATGGAAGCGTATTTGCAAATCGTAAAGGAGCTAGCAGTCGAATTCAAGGAGTTCGTCCTAACAAGGATACCCCGCGGTGAGAACACTTCGGTAGACGCACTGGTGGTGTTAGCATCAACATCTAGCTCCGAGCTAAAACGTGTAATCCCAGTGGAACATACTGAACACTCGAGCATCGGTCCGCCTGGAGCGATAAACGTCGTAACCCGTTCTCAAGCTAAGAAAGCGACTGAGAAAAGCGACACTCCTAACAAAGCACTTACCGAAGAAATCGACACGCCTAGCGAAGGATCTGACGATGAAATGGAAGATGTTAACCAGTCCATCGAGCCAGAAAACCAAAGTAAAGACCAAGGTCCTGCTACAACACAAGTAGCCGAAACAGGAGACTCGACCCAAGTTTTGGCCTCGGCAGAACAAGATATGACGGATGTCGATAACGAACCCGCCCGACCCGACACGACCTTATCGCGAAGCGAACGATTGCCTAGCAACACGCCTATGGCAGACGACCTAGCCCTGTATGATGAATCTCTCAGAAAAAACCGACCTTCCTTCCGCAACGAGCCCATCATCTTCCGCAGAAGAAACCACCTACCCAATCTTGTTCCTGAAGGTACACAAGCAAAAGAATATGGTTGCGATAGGGGATGGCTTAGCGCGATCCGAGAATACCTAGTCGACGGAGTCGGCCCGGCGGACAAATGGGCAGCTCGCAAACTAAAGGCTCAAGCTGCTCGTTACGTCATACTTGACGGAAATGTCTTCAAATGGGGTTTTTCCGGTCCATTGCTCAACTATGTTGAAGGAAGAGAAGCTCGGAGCGTTATGGAAGAGGTCCATAGCGGATCGTGCAGCAATCACTCCGGTGGAAGAGCTTTAGCTATAAAGATAAAGGGGCACGGTTACTATTGGCCAACGATGGTTAGAGACTGTGCAAAATTCTCGGCTAAGTGCGAGAAATGCCAGCGCCACGCCCCAATAATTCATCAGCCCGCCGAACTACTTTCATCTATCTCTTCGCCTTACCCGTTTATGCGTTGGTCTATGGACATCGTCGGACCTATGCACCCTTCCAAAACGAAGAAGTTCCTACTCGTCTTGACGGACTATTTCTCAAAATGGGTTGAAGCAGGATCATACGCCAGCATTAAGGATGCCCAAGTCGATGGCTTTGTGTGGAGAAATATAATCTGTCGCCATGGTGTCCCTTATGAGATCGTCACTGACAACGGTTCTCAGTTCATTTCGGCTCGATTTGAAGGCTTTTGCGAGAAGTGGAAGATTCGTCTCAGCAAGTCGACACCAAGATACCCGCAAGGAAACGGCCAAGCCGAAGCCATCAACAAGTCGATTGTCAATGGATTGAAGAAAAGACTTGACGAGAAGAAAGGACGCTGGGCCGACGAACTGGAAGGAGTTTTATGGTCTCACCGGACAACGCCACGACGAGCTACAGGCGAAACCCCATTTGCTCTTGTTTATGGAACAGAATGCATAATTCCACCTGAGATACACTTTCCGGGTATCCGCCGCCGTCTCCTCCCACTCCATGAGGGAACTAATCAAGCAATGATGGCTGACAATGGTGATTTAGTGGATGAACTAAGGGATGAAGCGTTGGTCCGCATCCAGAACTACCAGAATGCCACAGCGCGATACTACAACAAGAACGTCCGACCTCGCCCGTTTCACGAAGGAGACTTGGTCCTCCGGAAAGTCTTCCAGAACACAGCCGAGCACAATGCTGGGAAGCTCGGAGCAAATTGGGAAGGACCTTACAAGATAATCAAAGTCATCAAACCAGGAGTGTACGGACTCGCTAGCATGACCGACGTCCCAATACCACGATCATGGAACGCGATGCACTTAAAGAAGTACTATCATTAGAGTACTTCACTTGAACTACGGGGCGGCTTGATCCCTGCAAAGGGTACGTAGGTAACCCATTTTCGGATGGGTACAGCTGCCCCCCCCCTTTTTAAGGGGGGGGAATGGGTACGTATACTCGTATACTCCCCTCTTTGTACAGGGTTCGCCGTATTGAATCAATAAAAAAAAAAAAAGCCAAGTGTTTACTTGCAAACTTATCAAAAACCAAGTGTTTACTTGCAAACTTATCCAAAGCCAAGTGTTTACTTGCAAACTTATAAAAGCCAAGTGCTCACTTGCAAACTCTCAAAAATCAATTATCAGAGGCCAAGTTTTTACTTGCATAGTCATCCAAAGTCTTCTCTGAAAACAGACTTCGACTTCTTGTTAACTCGCCACTGTTGGCCACAGTGACGATCTCTTTACATCCCCAGTGGATAAAAGCGAGCTATATAAATTCGGTGTTCATTGCTGGAGCGGACTTGTTCACGGGAACATATCCGTAAACCAGAATGTTCAACTTAGAAACCCAGCACACAACAAATCGCTGGTCAAAATCTGGTGTTCATTGCTGGAGCGAAGTTGTTCACGGGAGCATATTCGTAAACCAGAGTGTTCATCTCAAAACACACCGCTCGAAACTGTGAAGGATTTTTAACTCATAACAACTACGAAACATTAAGCAAATGGCGTTTTTAGAAAGGTAAACTCTGCCAAAAATCATACTTATATATCATCCCTTTCTAAATAGGGTAAAAATCCAAGATGAATCAAAAACAAAATTCAAAGTCAAAAAATTAAAGAAAGCGCTAAAACAAAAATAACTAAGGCGCGGTCTCCTCAGCCTCATCGACAATCTCGACCGCTTCAGAGTCAGACGAGTCATCGTCGATTGAAAAACCAGAGGAACTTGAACCCGAATCAGCCTCCTTTTCAACGGCATCAGTTTCCAACTCCTCAACTTAAGGACCCCTTCAAGTTCACGCATGTTCCTAGCAAACACCTTGTCTGCTTGTGATAGGTCTGCCTCCTGCTTCTTGAGCGCAACAAGCTCTTCACCGAGATCAGGCGCCTTGTCACTCTGAAGTAACTTTACGAACTCGATGTTACTCCGGACTTCAGCAAGATCAATTATGTTAAACCTCGGCTGGCCATTGATCGCTCTAATCTTCTCCGTAGCACGGACGATCCTCGCCTCATACTTCGCCGCCAGTTCGCACTTCGCTTCTTCAACAGCTCGTTGCACAGCCACATCTTGACGTTTGGCAGCATTATCTAGGCAGGTGGTGAGGTCAGAGATTTCCTTCTGAAGACATTTTCTCTCAGATTCAGACTCTGTGAATGTTCCATCCATCTCGCGACGCCTATCCTTGATTTCTTTCATAGCAGCTTCGAGGGCAGCAACGCGGTCCTCCGCATCCCTTTTCCGCTTCTTTTGATCGTCATAGGCCGCCTGAACATTAGCATGCTGACGAGACAACGAGCGAGCAGTCACCTCATAGTCAATCGCGACCTCATTAAGCGAAGAAAGGAACTGTCAAACAGAGGAACGAATCAAGCAAAACAAGTTAGAAAATCGAAAAGAAGGAAAAAAAAATCGATATCCCACAAGAGTAGCCGCAAAGTCTTACCGTCATGCAGTCGAGGGCCATGCTCGAGTAGGAACGCTTCTTCGACATCTGCTCTGGCGGGGGAAACTCAGTGCCTTGGAAGACGATCTTGAACAGGTGCGACGCCGCTACCTCGGCACTGCCGAATGATCTCTTCGAACCGCAAGGGAAGGATGAATCTGTTGTCGCGTGATCACGTCGAGGAGATGACGCGCGCCTTGGTCTGCTCGGGTCTTCTCCATCAGCAACATCTTTGCCCCTGTCTTCTCGGGAGCGCTTGCGACTTTCACCAGCGTCATCAGCCCTTCCCTGCGCACCACCATGACGCCTGTACGAAGACTCGCATTGACGATCAGTAAGGACGACAGGATTTCGCTCATATGGTGGACGACGCTGCTTAGTTACAAGGGTTCCAGCAGCGCTTGCTTTTGGGGCTGACACTCTCGCGTTATATCCTCTTCTGGCCTCAGCAGCTCTCCTCTCGCGAGCAGAGAGTTTCTTCACGTTTTCCGACATTCTTGGCAAAGAATTCTATGAAGTAACTCCGAAGCGACAAGCACAAGTTTCTCTAACTCTGCTTAAAGAAAAGTCTTCCTTCCAGCTACACTTCTCAGCAGCGAGCCCTTCGCGAAGAACAAATAAGTCACTCGGCAACTTCTTAATGCGACTCAAAACTGCAAAAACAACAACAAGGAAAAATGGTTAGAATCGCGAACCGAAGGTATAAGCAAGCAAGAAATAGTGATTCTAAAAAACAAAACAAAAAAACATCAAGGAACGCTAAGCTAAACACAATAGCGCAGCAGGTCTGCTAACCGCGAGTTCTCCATCTCTTTCGAAGCATGTCTAAATGATCGCAACCAACAGACGCCTCATTGATTCTCACAAAGAAAAACTTTTCCGACCAAAAACGATCTACGTTGGGAAAGTCTCCGACGACTTGGAAGTCCAGTTTGCCCTTAAAGCAGTAAAGAAGTTTGTCCTTGGAGCTAGTCTTTCTAATCTCCAGAAGACTCAGTAGATGATCAACACTGATTTCGTGGCCACACTCGTAGCTGCGCACAATAATCCCGACCAAGTGACGCATCCCGCTAGGCGTGATCTGAGCAACAGCAAGGTTGATCCTCCACAAAAAGTCAAGAATAGCACTAGGGATCGGAAACCACAAGAAGCACGAGCGAAAGTACGCTTCGTACAGAGTGAAGTAGCCCTCTGGAGGATGATCTGCTCGTGCATCTGAGCGAGGAACAACTAGCTCGACTCCGTCAGGAAAACCAAAGCAAGCAGTGAGGGAATCCAGAGACTTCCGAGTCGACATGGTAGACCCAGGCAGATCAGGTCCTCTCCGCTTTGCTCTCGGCTTTTTGGCAGCCGGACGAACAACAACCTCGTCGTCAACCTCATCAACCACGACTAGAGTGTTGGAGTAAACTGGTCTCGACGAACTACCAGTGTCGGATGCTGGAGAAAGAACCATTCTCCTTCCAGGAAGAAAGGGATCAGCGACCATCTCCCCGGAGTCGTCTAAGTTAGAAATTGCCGCAGTGGTGCCCTTCGCGCGCGAGCCGTCAAGCTGCGAATCCATGGAATCAGAGACCATCATTCTAACTTTACCTCTCCGCTGTGCCAAATGTCAACGATTCGAGTCAGTTTCACTCCACAAAGCCAGCCTTCGCTACCAAGTCGTCGAGTCACCGAGTAAAAAAAAAAAAAATTGACGGTGGCTCCTGCCCATGGTTATGTCCGCCTGATCTCGCCGTCGCCGTCTCCTGCCCATGGTTACGTCTCTCTGTTAACCCGACGCCATCACCAAGAGGTGCGACGGATCTCTCTCTCTCTCGCGGCTAGAGGGGTGACGGCGGATCTCTCTCTCTCTCTCTTGCCGAGAGGCGTGACGAAGAAGAGGAAGGGCTGCGGTGAAGAGTCGCGGCGGACGTGGAAGAAGACGAGATCGGGGGGTTGTAAAACGGCGGCCACGACACAAAAAAAAAAGAAAAAAAAAAAACCAAAAGAAGAAAAATAACAATAAATAAGGAGGAGCAGATATTAATTTTTTTTACCTTCTGCTGGGGAAAAGTGATTTGGTAGAAAATAGTGTCCTGGTAGCAGGCCTTTTTATACTGGGAAGATTTCCTAAAATCATTAGGTTTTTGTAAAAATTCCTAAAATTTCTCAGCAGGCCTCAAAGCCCATCAACGCATCAAGATCATCAACCTCCTCAGTCTCCTGAGATAATAGAAAAAGAAATAAGTCCAGAAAAACACGCAGACATCAGCTCCACACAGAATAACAAGAACTTCCCGAGTTCGATGACAAGACGTACACGCCTGGCAATTTCGCATTCCAACATATCGATCTCAGACTTCAGAAACTTTTACCTTGGTATCATCATAACTTGATACTACCAAGCTGGGGGGCTAACTGTAGGAGTCATATTTCACCCCTGTGAGATCGATATAGCGACGAGATCAACTCTGCAATATCCTGACGAAATCACGACGAATCTACGAAGGCTTAGCCTGAATCTGGGCCCAAAATGACATTAAACCCATGAGCAAAATGGGCTTAATAGAGTAATGGGCCTAAATTAGATCTATTGTTTAATGGGCCAGATCCATTTTATTAGCTGGCCCATTTTAGATATTTTCACTATATATAGCTCTTCATTCTCACCCAAAACGAGGATCGGAATTCATTAGCAAAAAACTCTTGTAACAGCTTTCTTCACAGCTAATAAAAACTCTCTTGAGATCTTTGTGTTTACTTGTTTTCCACAGAATTTTGCAAACCCTAAAGAATCGCTTAGATTCTAATTGTGAGATTCGACCGCCACAACACCGTCGTAGTCCCACACGACTCTCACCAACGATATCCTCTTCCGGCGCAGGACCTTGACTCTCCTCTCGAGAATCCTCACCGGTCTCACATCCAACGTTATGTTGGGCTGAAGATCCTCCGGGATCCTAGCCAACACCTCTTCAGACTCATGCAGAAACTTCCGAAGTATCGAAACATGGAAGACTTTATGAAAAGCCTTCATACTCTGAGGTAACTCCAACCGATAAGGCACTGGTCCAACCCGTTCCACAACCTTGAACGACCCATAAACCTCAGACTTAGCTTATTCTCTAAAATGGATCTGTTAGGACCCCTCAATATCGCTGCCTTGAGATACACCAGATCTCCCAGCTCAAACTCCAGCTCCTTCCTCCTCTTATCAGCATAACTCTTCTGCCGATCATGAGCCTCCTTCATGTTCAACCTCAAGACACGGATCTTCTCCGTCGTCTCCTGAACAAAATATGCACCAAACATGCTCCTCTCCCCCACTTGAGTCCAGCATAATGGTGTACGATACGGTCTTCCATACAGAGCCTCGTATGGAGTCATCCCAATACTCGCCTAGTAACTATTGTTATACGCAAACTCAACGAGGTTCGAGTGACTTGCCCAATGACCACCGTAATCTAGCACACGCATCCTCAGTAAATCGTCAAGACTCTGAATTGTCCTCTCAGAGTGCCCATCCGTCTGCGGATGATATGATGTACTCATATGCACCTTAGTGCCCATCTCAGCCTGAAATGCTCCCCAAAACTCAAAAGCAAATCTTGGATCCCTATCTGACACAATACTCGCTGGCACACCATGCAGCCTCACAATCTCACACACATACTTCTTAGCCAAAACTGCCGCTCCATCGGTCTTCTTGATGGTAAGAAAATGTGCTGACTTAGTCAGACGATCCACAATCACCCAAATAGCATCATAGGTCCGCGACACCGGCAACCCTATCACAAAGTCCATGGTAATCATGTCTCACTTCCACTCCGAAATAGGCAAATTCTGCAACAAACCACTCGGAACCTGATGCTCAGCCTTCACCAGCTGACACACGATGCATGCTGCAACCCAATTAGCCACATCCTTCTTCATCCCGACCCAGTGATAATACCGCCTCAGATCCCGGTACATCTTAGTCGCCCCCAGATGAATCGATAAAATGATCGAATGAGCCTCTCTCAAAATCTCCTTCCTCTGCTCCTCATCTTTGGGAACACAAACCCGCCCATTCACAAGTATCGTCCCATTCGCCAAGACCTCAACTCTGAACCCGCAACCTTAGAAGCATCAACCAAGCCATGATCCTCTCCTGAACTACTCGAACCCTACTCAGCAAACCCGCCTGATTAGCTGCCTCTAATCCTAACGGCTCCTGTGAAATAACACACAATCCCAAGGTGTTAATCTCGCTCACCAACTCCTCCATATCTCGCTCCTGAGCCGAAGCAACCCTCTTCCGACTCAACGCATCGACAACCAGATTAGCCTTACCCGGATGGTACCCAATCTCCATATCATAATCTGCTACCAA
Organism: Arabis hirsuta; assembly: GCA_964056655.1. NCBI lineage: Eukaryota > Viridiplantae > Streptophyta > Magnoliopsida > Brassicales > Brassicaceae > Arabis > Arabis hirsuta. The sequence goes on along the minus strand of OZ053302.1, from coordinate 19,536,439 downwards.
CTCCATCTAGCGTTTCTGTCTCTGGTTCAGCTTGGGCTGAGTGAAGAAGTACTTCAGACTCTTATGGTCTGTGAACACCAGCACATTTCCGCCATAAAGATAAGATCGCCAAAAATTTAAAGCGGAAATCATAGCCGCCAACTCCAAGTCGTGAGTAGGGTAGTTGCACTCATGCTTCCTCAACTGTCTCGAAGCATATACAGTTACCTTCCCCTGCTGCATCAGCACATAACCCAGACCAACTCCCGATGCATCAGTATACACCACATAAGGCTCGCCCGGATCAGGCAACGCCAACACTGGTGTACTCGTCAACATGTCCTTCAGCTTTCCGAAACTCTCCTCGCAAGCTGAAGACCACAAAAAGGGAACATCCTTCCCTGTCAGCTTCGTCATCGCCTGCGCCATACTCGCAAAACCCTTAACGAATCTCCGATAGTAACCCGCTAAACCGAGAAAACTCATGATCTCCGTGACATTCCTCGGTCTAGGCCACCCTCTGCTAGCTTCAATCTTAGCCGCATCCGTAGAAACTCCCTCTGCAGACACCACATGGCCAAGAAAACCTATCTCCCGCTGCCAGAAAATGCACTTACTCAATTTCGCATACAGCTTCTGCTCCCACAACTTCTCCAAAACCGCCCTCAGATGAACCTCATGCTCCTCAAGACTCCTCGAATACACCAGAATATCATCAATGAAGATGATCACAAACTCATCCAGATACTCCTAGAACACCCTGTTCATCAACCTCATGAACGTTGATGGCGCATTTATCAACCCGAAAGGCATCACCACGAACTCATAATGCCCATACCTCATCTCCGACGATAATCCAGATGAACCATGTACTAATCCAGCCAATCTATCCCTAGAATAACATCGTACAGGTCCACCGAACCAATAGTCAAATCTGCTGGCACCAACTCTGCTGCCACCAGAATATCCACGCCCCGAGCCCACCCGAAAGTAGCCAAAGACTTCTCTCCGAAAACTCTAACTATTCCCGACTGCTCACCGGAATCACTCTGAATACCGCTGTTCTCCGCACACTCCGGAGTAATGAAGCAATTCGTTGCTCCAGAATCGAACAAAACATTGGACTCACACCCGCCCACTACTAAGGTCCCTGCACAATTCCCATGTGCGTAAGAACCTTAACATTCTATCCCGAGACTCATCCTTCCGAGGATCGCTTGCCAACTTGTGATCCATGCTCCCACACCCGAAGCATCCCTGGCCACCCTGAACCCTCTGACTCGGTCCCAAAGTGTTTTCCCACTTCCTCTTCTGTCCTTGCGCAGGCCTACCGCCCTTGCTCGGACCTACCTGCTGCTGCGACCTCCACTGCTGAATAGGTAGACTAACCACCACCACCTGCTCCCTCAGGTTCTCCTCAATCGCTGCAGCAATCTCAAATCAGCTCGAAGTCCTCTCAAGAACCTCCTCACCTGGGCCTACTCGCCCCATGCCTCCACCCGCATGAACCAGAAGTCAACTGAAATCTGCGTCGAGCTCCCCCACTGACCGGTCACCTAGAGTCAACTCCAAAAGCATCAACTCTAACTGATCCACTGGCTCCTGCGGAAAGAACTTGGCGTTCAACTCAGCTAAGAAATCCTCCCAGGCCATGCCCGCCTGAGCCATCCTAGTCGTCACACCTCGCCACCAGAGATGTGCATCACCATCCAGATAGTGCACTGCCAAGTCCACCTGGTATCCCTCTGGAAACCTGAGAGATTGGAAATTACGCTCCAATCTGCTGCTCCACAAATCCGACTCCTCAGGCTTGACACCGCCCGAGAAAAACTGGTGCCAATCCTCTGCATCTGTAGGATGAAAGCTCCTCCGCAGCGGCCACACCTGGCTGCACACTAGCCACTCCTGGCTGAACCCCAGCCACTCCTGGCTGAACACCAGCTACAACTAGTTGACCACCAGCCACACCTGGCTGACCTCCAGCCACACCTGGCTGTACACCCGGAGCCCGATCCTGAGTCGGCACCCTACTTGGTAACCGCTCCAGAATCAACTGTAGCATATCTTCCAAACGATCCTCATGATCCTGGGCAACACCAGCGCTGGCACCCCTACCCAGACCCACCGCACCGCTAGCCACACTCGGACCTCACACTAGGCCCACCAGCACTCAAATTGACACTCGCAGTGCCTACGCCCATGGACTCCTGAAGCGTCTGCGACACTACTACATGCTCCTGCATGGTCTCCTGGGCCATACTTGCGTTGGCAGACTCAATCACCAGTCTTTGCCCACGCCCACGTCCACTACCTCGGCCCCCACGACCCCTGCCCCTAGTACCTCTAGCCATCACACACTATACTAACCACAGCAGACTAAGTACATAGAAACAAAAAGATCAAACAAAACATACTGTGGAATCTCATTGAAGGCTCGGAGAAGATGATCTAGGACTCCAAACCCACACAACAATCAATTGACTAACTCACATAATCAATTAATTCAACACGCAATTGACTACTCCACTTAATCAACTACGTTCTCCCGCCCTAGAACCATAAGGGCTCTAATACCAAACTGAAACAACCCAACCCGTTTTTTGTTTTAACATTGGATTCGAATTAGCATTTCCATAAATACTAACTCTCAACAATCCAATCAATTCAATCACATACAACGGAACAAAAGCTGTTAAAACAATAAACCAATCATTTAAATATCCAACAACTAAGATCAATAGTTCAGATAAGTGCAACAATATCCAATCAATTCCACCCTAAACCATTCCAATCTAACAACAATAGCTAGCAAACAATCGAGCCGCTAGATCATCCTCTCTTCCCGGCCACAATTCCACGATCACATTTTCTCTTTACCTACATCACATGGCAAAACGAGATGCGTGAGTAATATCACAAATACTCAGTGAGATGATCATCCTATCTACTTGGTTATACACACAGGCATAAGCAAAAGATACAATACCAGGATGAGCAAACAACAATACATGCACGAACAAACAACATGAATCACTCCAGAAGACTTGCGTCGATCGACACAACCACTAGTTGCGATTGATGCACTGCGACTGCGTCGATCGACACACCACCCTGGTATCGATCGACACGACGCACTTGTGTCGATCGACGCAAAGAAATTGTGTCGATCGACGCATCGCTACAGATTGTGAGGATCGAGCCATAAGAGGATAGGCTCGAATCCAAAGCGATTCATCGATCTCCTGCACGAATCCATCAACAAAAAACACAGAATTCAATCCAAACAATAGCAAACAATCATATTCCATCAATTCCTTTACCCAGATAAACCATGGTCACGCACTCACCTTAGGAAAAATGATTATAACACGCGTTTCAAATTTCAGATTAAACCGAACTCGGTGGCTCTGGAAAGCTAAGATTCGGGGCTTTCCAATGATACATAGATCGTCTTATGATTCCTTACAGAACGATGGGAAAACAGCCCGCAAGTTCGTTGTTCGGAACTGGAAACAGGAAATTCCAGTCTCAGAAAACATGAATGACACGTTGAAACCTAAAGAACACAGAGAATGGAGATTACATCGGAAACAGGATCGAAAACCAGTTCAGAAAACTAGACAGAGAGAGCTTTCCACGGATAGGTGGATCGTCTCCTAAGTCCTTCTGGTTCGACGAGAATCCTCCCTCGAAATAGACTGATCGCATACCCAAAACTGCAGAAACATCTCTTAGTAAAACGACGATAACTCTCGGAATACTAATCCAAATGACAAACCGATTTCGTCCAAAGATAGATACGAGATGGAGAACCTACCCTAGAAGTTTCGCTCCAATTCGATCCGATCTTCCCAGCCATTCGTATCTCTTTCTAAAATCGGACAGAACTGTTTTCAAAGCAACAATATCTTCTTCTCTCTCACAACCTACGAAATCCTCTCCTTTTCCTCTCCAAAATCGGCTGCAAAAACATCTCCATGCGTTTTTATATCATGTCCTAGGGTTCCCTAAACCGGACGTCAGACCAAGAGATCAAGAACCAAACTTGTCGGTTCGATTTCAACTTGCGTCGATCGACGCAAATCACTTGTGTCGATCGACGCAACACCTAAAACCCGACTCCTCGCGAGTCCAACCACGTGTGTCGATCGACATACACATTGTGTCGATCGACGCACCAACCAAAAATACACATTTTGGTTCACGGGCGTTACAATAATGATGCGTCTTTTTTTTTTTTGGTGGTGATAATGATGCGTCTTTGGTTCTTTGTAAAACCGGTAAGAATGATGTTGTTGGTTGAGTATTCAGCTACAAGTAAGCTTTCTCTCACGTGCATGTGGTTGTCTCGACTCGACAATAGTGCTATTCGTTTGTACATCCAGATGGTCCATCTGGATGTAGATGCCAGATGATGTTCGTTTAAGTGCTACTAAACACATAATCCAGATGGAGATGTAGTTGAAAATCTCTTCACAAAAATTGTAAATGTAGATGGTGCATCTAAAAATTGGAAATGTCTAAAATACCCTCATTTAATTCTTATAGATTTTCGTTTTATATATAAAAATCATAGATTTACACCAAAATTTTTCTTCTAAAAATCGTACAATAATGAATTATCATTTCCCCGCCAAAAGCGTAAAACTGTAAAATCACAATTTGACGGAGAAATTGCAGAATATATATTTTTCCTACAAAAAAATATATTTTTTGTCAAAACTGCAAAATCACAGTTACAATTTTCTAGCAAAATCATAAAATTGTATTTTCCATCAAAACTATAAATCACGATTTTGACAGAAAATTGGCGGAATTCCATTTTCCTGCCAAACAAAATTTCCGTCAAAATCGCAAAACCGTAAAAATTTCTTTTTTTGCCCAAATAGTAAATCACTGTTTTGGCGGAAAATCGGACGAAATTATATTTTCTAGCAAACAAAATCCTCAAAACCGTACAAATTTGTTTTTCCGTCAAAACAGTAAATCACGGTTTTGGCGGGAAAACGGACGAAATTATATTTTTCCACCAAAAAATTTTTCTTGTCAAAACCGTAAATTTTTGTTTTTAACCACAATAGTAAATAACGGTTTTGGCGGGAAAACGGATGAAATTATATTTTTCCACCAAAAAAATTCTGTCAAAAACGTAAAATTTTATTTTTCGGCCAAAACAGTAAATCACTGTTTTGGCGGGAAAACAGACGAAATTATATTTTCCCGCAAAAAACATATTTTTCATCAAAACCGAAAAATTGTTAAATTGGATTTTTCCGCCAAAACCTTAAATCACGATTTTGGCGAGAAAATAGCAGAATTGTATTTTTCCGCCAAAAAATAGAGTTTCCCTTTAAAATCGCAAAACTGCGCTATTATATATTTCCATCAAAATCGTTAAATTTGTGTTTTCCCGTCAAAACTCTAAATCAAGATTTTGGTGGAAAAATGGTGGAATTGCATTTTTCCGCCAAAACCGCAAAATTGGAGAATTTGTTTTTTCGCCAAAACCATAAAATTTGGGAATTGTGTTTTTTAAATTTAATAATAAAATTAAAATTCATCTATGTAAAAAATAATACTTTAAAAATTATTTAGTTATAATTGTAATTTAAATAAAAGAATCTCTTTAAAATAAATACATGTCTATTTTAGTCATTTGGATATCAAATACATCTAGATGTAAATGCATTTTGTCATAAACTAACCAAACAAACAAAACTACATCTAGATGGAACATTCAGTTGAAATGTCCAAATGCAGAAACGAACAACAGTCAGATGCTCCATTCAGTTGCTATCATCCCTATGTTCCATTCAGATGTATCATCCAACTACACAAATGAACATCCCCAATGTCTTCCAATCTCAGCATAGTTGGTGGCTTGAGTTGGCTCTATTTTAGTTTTCAAAGAAGATGGATTGTCTTGTGGTCCAATTGGTGTCTATCAAGTAACTCTGTTTTAGTAATTTTTTTTTGAGTTTTTCATGCTCTATGAGTTTTATCAATTGGTGATCAGACTCTCCACCAATTTGTTGAACTCCTGACACAAGTTTCATATTCCTGATATGGCCCTTGGCGCTTACCTCATGGTTGGTTTGTTGATGGGATCCTCCTCGGCTTCGATTATACTATGTATATGCCCTCATCGCCATTTATATACTTAAGCCCTTATCTAAATGGTTCATATATGAATACCAATTAAACCGGTGGAATAAACCACAAACCACGATTGTAGCAATAATCTTTGACTTTTTTTTAGAAACATGAACTAGTTTACAACCATATTTGAATTGATTTCTTTTGTTGAATTACAGGTGCTCCGAATTGATTTATTGACCTGACTTGGATGAAAGTCAACGTTCTCAATTCGTAACTTGGAAAGATCGATCTAATAAGATGATTACCACAATTGCCGAAATAAAATAAAATAAAATTTTTTTATTCGAATACAAAACAATTGCATATTAAACTCAACTCTCCATGGAATGTTGAAAATTGATTCAACTTTCCATGGATGCAACTCAACTATTCACGGAATGAATTACCTCCTCATGGATTTAAACCAACTCCATTTATAAGCTTGATTTTAGTAAAAAGAATACAGTTCTTCGCAAAATAAATTTAGCTTTAAATTGATTTTTTATGCATCATAAGCTAGTTTGGACTATTAGTCTTTCAGTCACTTTTGTATTGGACGCGTTATCAAATTAACTACGTACTCAGTTGAAGGATCAAACCTAAACATAGTCGATTCATGGAAATACTACAGTTCCCTTGCGCAAATTTTTGTAGTTAAAAGAACTAGTGCGTAAATTTGGAATCATAAATGGTTAACGAATTCTAGTTCAGCCTTGCCGAATTTGGGGTTTGTTTTCCAAATCTATAAAACAAAAACATTTTTATTCAAATGAAGGGTTCGCCCTAAGAAGATGCACAACCGCCGTCGTCTTTCTCCCACCAGCCTCTACCACCAGACCGGAGACCTCCATCTCTGAAGCAACTCATCATCGTCCTCTCTCCGTTGGTTCTGAATTTTCGTCGAGAATTTTCGTCGGCCATGGCTTTGATGAAACTTCCTCTCCTCTCGGTGGCTGTTCCTATGTCGGACCCGTCAGATCTACCGAAGATTTGCTCGCCTAGGCCAGATTCGACACCGTCGCTTCCTCTTCAACCTCTGATGTCTCCAGAACCGCCGGATCCACCGGATCCGCCGGACTTACCATCACCGTCTCCATTGTCGTGCGTCATTTCATTAATTCAGAGCTTCTCATTAGTTGTGTCATCGACGACAAACATGTCTCCATCGCTGAATCCCTACATGACTCTCGCTCTAAGGCGTGTCCCTTTTGCCGATTTAGGCATACTGTTACTACGCTCGTTAAAGTCCTTTTCCTCCACATCGAGCCTGGAGAGACCACTTCCCCCTCACTATGTTCTAATACAAACTCCGATTTCTTCCATCACTGCCTTGGCCGAGATCTATGTCATATGGCTCGCCGGAGATGGACTCACCACAACCATAGCCTTCCTCACAGGGTATTATAAACTTATGGGCCTGACCCATTATATTTATCATGTTCCAACATTATCAGCATTTTACTCTACAGGCCCAAACCTATTCCTCCAAGGCCCACAACTGTTGTTAATTCTCTTTGCTCTTATGCCGAGAAGGTAACAGTTTCTCTTGGTTTGGGGTTATGGCACCAAGGGAGCCTTTCATTGCTCAGTCCGTTGAGGTCTATCGCCTCTATTCAAACTTCCTTCATCTCAGGCATGAAGAGACATTTATCACCTTCCTTCCCTCTTGGGAATGGATCACTTCCACCTTCTTCCTTTTATGAGGAAAGAACTCTTTCACCATATCCCCTTTCTTTGAAAGGTGGTATTTGTTCAGTTAGAATACCGAGCATAATTTCCAACATACTCTTCGCCTTGTCTTCTTGTGTAGCGGTCTTCACGGAGCCAGAAGAAGCAACCGGTGTCGCATCAATGCGGTCCGGAGATGAGGATTGGTTTTCAACGTCACAACTTCGAGTGACCAAATTTCAACACTCCGGCTATGCCGTGAATGTCATATCGACGCATTGGAGCTTTGTCTCAAATCCGTTGTCGATCTTCTATGAAGAACTATATTTATCTATTTTAATTTGTTGTATTGTACCAATCAAGGAGAATGATTTCGTCTTCTCACTATGTATCTTCAAATTTTAGTTAATGAAATCATTGTTGTCCAAAAAAAAAAAAAAAAAAATTTCCAAATCTTTTATCGATTTCCATTTCGGGTCGTAACAAGTTTCCTTAATCATCTCGATACGACAAATCGCTCATAATTAGGAGTGCATTAGAGGTGGAGTTAATTTGAATATGTTAATCTACTCGGGTCAAAGCATAAGCTAGTGATGCTTTCGGCTACTGGACTCTCGCCATCTAGGGTGCTAGATCCTAAAATCTAGAAAGAAATAACTTCGAATTTGGTGGTATGCGACATAGTGATAGTTGGTGGGAACTGCTCACTAGTGCGTAAATGGTTCCAAAATTCTTGATGTACTGAGTGTGTTGTTGATCGATGAAAAACTGAGTCGAGTTTGAGCAGGGTGAACTAACGAATTCACATCACTTCACGAGTCTCGAAGATCACTGATTGGTTAACATATAATTCTAGTTCAATCTACGCTGCAGCAAAACTGTTCAATCGAGAAGCGACTAACTTTTTGTGACTGTTGAAACAAGCTAAGAGAGTTGCGCTACACAGTAAAACCTCTATAAATTAATAATGTTGGGATTTTGAAAAGTTATTAATTTAGAAATATATTAATTAATCGATAAATATTAATTTATAGAGATATATCTGTTTTAGGTAAGAATTTTCTTTAACAAAATTCAAATGATATTCTGTTCAAGAATTTAATTAAACTCATTTGTAAAAATAATATGTATTAACTTGAGATTATGATTTATACTTTTTATTATTGTAATAGAATAAATATTACATCATAATATAATATCCATTTAAAATTAAGACACATTATTAGTACAAAATTTAGAAGAAAAAAAACATGGTTATCGTCCTTAATGTTGATGATAAAGTCAGCAATGGTATATTATTATGATACATTTGGAAAAAATTATGTGTACAAAATCAATTATCGTGTCTATAACTTATAATAAGTTTTGGATACCAAAAAAACAATCATAAAAGTTTGTTTGAGATAGTAAGTAGAATAAAAAGTTACATAAACCAAAAATATATATATATATATATATATATATATATATGCATAATTATACATGATTATTAATTTATGATATTATTGGGACCATATTTTTACATGGAAGTTTCAAAAAATTATTATCTTATCATCTTATCAAATTTCTTAAATTTTTACATTGGCCCGACTCGGGACCGGGATAATTTATTAATTTATGGTGATTATCAATTTATCAAGTATTAATTTATAGAGGTTTTACTGGATATTCTTTGTTGATTAGTGGTGGATTTCAGATCCATCAACAGCACTTTGACTTCGGCCACGATCGACTTGAAATTTCTTGACATCATGGAAATCTATATATGCACCCATTAAAATTTATATATGCACTCATTAAAATTTAAAAGTGTGCACCTATTAGAAAATTAGACAAAGTGCAAAAAGAAAAAAAAAATTAACAAAACAAAAATAAGTTAAGTCTTGAAGCCGACTTATGTTTCCCTAGTTTTTACTAAAAGAAAATCCTAATTACTTCAACTATTTTTTTCGACAAAAAAATTATTCGCCTCCCCAACAACAAAAACAAAAAATTTTATTGAAAAGAAGTTGCTTGAAGATTACTTTAATTTTGGTGATGAAAGAACATAAAACGTACTTGTAAGAATGTTATTTTAATTTTAGTATGACACTATGTTTTGTAAATTTTTTATGTAACATTTATTAATTTGATATTTGTACCCCATTTAAAAACACTTATGGAGCCGCCACTAGTAGCAGATGTGGGCAGATGGGTATTCGGGTCGGATCCGAATCAGGTTTTATCGGGTACAGGTTCTGTCGGGTATAGAAAATTTATACCCATACAGGAATTTGTAAGGTTTCGGATCAGGTACAGGTTCGGGTTTTTCGGGTACAGGTTCGGATCGGGTCACAATTAATTGTACCCAAAAAATTCGGGTTCAGGTTCGGGTACAGATTCTTTTAGGTTGAACTGTACTTAAAACTGTTTTTTTCTCTAAAATCTACAAAAAATAATCTATAAAATGAAAAATATTTGAAGCAAAAACAATACAAAACATTTGAAATACCAAATCTAAAATTTAAACTAGTTAAAAATGTGACAAAAGGTACCTAGGCCTGGGTATACATGTATTCGGGTCGGATAAAGGTTCGGGTCCTTTCGGGTATAGGTTCTGTCGAGTCTAGAAATCTTTATATACATACAGGTTGGGTACAGGTTCGGGTTTTTCAGATCGAGTACATGTTCGGGTTCGGTTTGTATGCCCAGGCCTAACTAGTAGTAGTATAAACAATTCAAGAGTTCTCATTCATTTAGAATTGAGTACATCCAATGATATTTCACTAAGAAAATATTAAAATGAAAACTACCTCTCCTAATTTACTAGCCCTTCGGGGGAGCTATCAATTGGATAGTTGCATATGCATGAGATGCAGTTAGATGCATTAAGTACCATGTAGATGTAGGCATTGTTTTTACCATGAGGACTCATTAAGACGAATGAAAATTGAATTCATGAGAGAGCCTGGCCTGAATGGGTCTACGAGAGAGCATGAGCCGTTAAATGGGATTCAAGTATGAGATTAACAAATTTATCAACTTTCTTTTTGTAGCAATGGAAATATATTAATTCAGGCTTAAGTTTGGGAATATTATCTACAAAAAGTTATAAAGAAAGAGCATACAACATACAATAGGGTGCACATTTAGTTTGTGTATGAGTATATATATATTTATATACATTCGGAGCTTCTACTTTGGTGGCTTCGTCACGGGGCTGCTACACGCTTTTGGAACCTGAGTTCCCATCAGCTTTGGTGATACGTTGGCGCATTGGAACGTTGCTGGACCGTCGGCTCCGTTATACTTAATGTTAATGTCACCAAGCTCCACGTTCGTACACGGCAGTCCCTTTGCGCATAGAAGCTTCACCGCGTCTTTGTTACCTGATGTTCCTCTGATGTTCTTGAAACTTATGTTGACAAGCTTGATCGTTGATGCTTTCTACAAATTAAGAAAAATAAAACGTCTTGGAATCATTGACTCATCCATGTAATTTGGTATTTGTTTAGGGAAAGTTGCTTTATCATTTAGTTTTCTATGCACCTGCTTGTTGCATTGGTTCCAGGGGCAGTATTCCTGGTCGATGAGGATGGGGTTGCTGACGTTCTTGAGGATGATGTTCTCGAAATGGATATCGGAGGCGGTTGTGGAGCAAGCTGCAGACGGCCATGTCTTGATCCTTAGCCCATTGTCGGTCTCTTGGAGGGTGCAGTTCACGATCCTGATACCACTAACGTCTTGCTCATGGCTGTACCTTCCGAGGCTTCCAATACTGATTCCATGTCCTGGGCCGCATGTAACTCTTTCCACATGAAGGTTTTTCATCCCGTCCCCGACAGAGACGCAATCGTCTCCTGTGGAGATGAACGAGTTGAGAATCTTGATTCCGTCACTTCTTCCCACGTGGATCCCATCTGTGTTGGGACTCTCTGCAGGGGCCACAATCTTAACGTCTTCGAATGTCATGTTCTTGGCGCCGATGACGTTAATGTGGAAGTGCTTTGCATCCAACGAGGTTATGCCTCTAATTTTAGCGTTAGTCACGAAATCGAATCGTATGCTCTGTTGCAACAAATGACACAAACCATCACAAACACAAGTATTTACGCAGTTATCAAACATATATATATATATATATATGTAGGTATATATATATGTAGGTAGCTAGATGCATACGATGGGGAGTTTCTTGCAGTTAAAAGTCTTGTGACAATTGTTAGACCTCCATGCATTGTTGCCTTCACCATCAAAGACACCACCTCCGTTCAACTTAAACCCATCAATGTTGCGGAAAGCCACCCATTTTTCCTTGCCATTAATCAAGTTACCGTCAGCTTTCACGGTGCCTTGAAGAGCAATCCTTATCGGACGTTTGCATGGACCTGTCATCTCGATCTCTCCAAGCTTGTACTCCCCTTTTGGAATCATAACGGTGCTCTTGGTCGGGGCCTGGCATGCCTCAGTGAATGCTTTCAACAATGCCTGCATTGTAATGATTTTAAGTTGCTTGGAGAACATGAAATATATGTTGATCAACAAGATGTTAGAACTGACCTTTGTGATATCAGACCCTGGAGGAGAACCGATGTTGAATACCTTGGCATTAGCTGATAGACCTACCAAACAAAAAACAAAGAATACAGAAACTCCGAAATGTACCCCCATTTTTGGGATTTATTAGTCACACTAGTGATTACTTTTTTTTTTTTTTTTGTAATTCACTAGTTATTACTATTTATTATTTGAAAGTTATTCTTTCTTATTTATGTTGTGTTTGTTGGTTTGGCTGCCATTATATAGTCTTCAGGAGGAGAGAGAGTTGAAAGTTTGTTCTTCTTCTCCACCGTTCCCTGCAACCTTTTTTACCGAAAGTTTTGGAAGATCAAGGATGTGGCTGGCGTAAACACTAGTACAATTGTTTTCCAAAGAATAGTTTTCAATTTTAGAAAACAAGACTTTTTCTTGGCTAAATATTGTTTGTTGGATTTGTGGAGTACAAAATGTTTCAAAAAGCAACGATAAAAATAGGATGTAGATATTGGATGGCCCATGTGGCTGGCTATGGGGTTTGTTTTATTGGACCAACGGTAATTTTCATAATGCATTTTAAATAATTATACTCAATTATTGAGATAACATAAAACATACGATTTCTCTGATATTTCAAAACATATTCATCCAAAAAAGTTAAGAAACAATATTGATACAAAAATACGATGAACGCATACAAAAACGTTTTTTTCTTATTTGTATTATCATATGTTCAAATTTACCCTGAGCTACTCTTTCAAATTAAGAGATCGTAGTAGTAATTAGGGGTCGAATCTACAGGGAATCGGTTCACACAAAAGACTGATGATTTCAAATTATGCTAAGTAAATATGTATGAATAAAATAAAAATAACAAAATAAAGCAGGCAAATTATGATTTAGGTTCTAGAAATCAATAAGACAAAGAAGTTAGGTTATGGGTAATTCTTGGGAATGAATCGAAATTGAGGATAAAAAACTGTCAGGATTTGATTAAGTGCAGTTCTAGAACTCGAACACTAGTGTAAAATCAATCAACTTTCGTTGCAGAGACTATCTATGACTAAATCCCTAAATTCTAAATTTCTTTGCAAACTTAGTGAATAAAGACAAACAACAAATTCAAGTTCGATTGTTCACAAAATTACTAAGCCTAATTTCTTTGCGAATAGATAATTTTACTCATCTAAGATTAGGTCAGGTTGTTAATAATACTTTCGCATCTATTAAAGCAACCTATGAATTCCAATTTCGGTTGATCAATCCTAAAATCAGAGTTAAAGCAATCTAGATGAAGAACAAGTAGATAAATCCCAACAGAGTTTCAATCCTAACAATTTTTCATCAAACCCTTGAATCTCCAAAACCTAACAAGCAAACTACTCAGACATAGATGAAGAAAACATCATGAATGAAATAAATTGCATAAAAATATAGAGTAAGAGATACAGAGGGTTCAAAATCGATGGATGTCAAGCACAGATTTGTCTCCCTAAAAGCTCTCCAAATCTCTCTTTCTCCAAGTCTCAATAGAAAACAAGATCTAAACATGAAAGCCTAAAGAAAAACTATATACAGAGTCTTAAAATCGGATTGGGCTTCTTCTGCAAACTTTTGGGCTTCTTGGGCAAAAGAGAAAATTCTTCAATCTGCATGTGCATCGATCGACACCAGAAGGCTGCATCGGTCGACGCAAATCTCATAGCTCGACTTTATTCGCGTAGGACATGTTTGCGTCGATCGACACCAGAAAGCTGTGTCGATCGACGCAGTCTCCAAATCTTGACTCCGACTTGATCACTTCGGCATTTCTTTCTTTGATGCTCCAAAATGCTCCAAAAGCTCCCATTAAGCTCCAATCGTCCATCAACCTATAAAGACTCCAAAAGACTCGAAAAATACCAAAAAGATTCTATGAAAATGACTTATATCATGGTCAAAAATGGGTAAAAACCATGATATATCATATTAACGTAAAAAAAATGCAATAATTTGAGGCAAAAATTCCAATATAAAACCACACGATCAACCATTATGCAGCATCATAGTACAAGAACTAACAAACTAGTTTTTGCATTGCAATCTCTGATGCAAATACATAGAAAAATAGATAGGAAAGATTACTTTGTTGATTTTTCAATATAATAAAACTTCGAAATTTTTGACTGAAGTCAAAAGCGATTAGCAGTAACATGAGTAGTAATGACGGAAAATCACGAGAATTTAAACACATATTTAACTCTGTCTATTTTTCATATTTGAATTCAAATGAGATATTTTGAATGTCGAATGTCAAAACTAAGTAGTTTCTTTGCTAAAAACTTATTAAAAACATAGTAAAAAGCAAGAAAATCTAAACTATATCATTCGCGATGCCAAAACTTGACTGTTCCAATGTTGACTGTCGAATGTTTTGACAAATCTAAAGTATATTATTCACCATGTCAAAACTTAATAAGGTTCCTAAACCCTTTGCTCTTAAATAAGTATGCTTTCTACTGCTTTTGACTTAGTTTTCATATATACTTACGTCTGACTAGTTTCATAATTGGGGAATAAGAAATCGTTCAAAGAAAATTTCATGGTTCAATAGATAGGATTATGCATGTTAGAAAAATTCAAATTCATTTAAGTGTTAGTGCTCACGACTCTAATTATTTTGCAGGTAACCAATAGTTGATAATTAGATAGATAAAAATAACTTATGAAATGTAAATGTAAATTGCCTTTTTTTTTTGTAAACCAAGTACAATTTTATTATGTAAATAGAATAGGATCCACGTTAATACGCAGGTAAATACTATAAAAATTAATGAAATAAATATTTAAATTTTAATTAGTAATCGGTTAAATTTTAAAATACTATTTAACGTGGATCCGAAAACCAGCATAAGTCAATTTATATCATAATTGTCATGTTCTAATACATATTATGCAAATCCAAAAATATATATTATCATAATTTAAATGATATTCTTAATAACAGAGAAAATATATATTTTAATACAATATAAATATTTATGATTATTTGATAGAAAATAAAAACAATTAAAATACTATATATAATGTTGTGAACCACCACATAAATACATGATTGATAATTGTATTTTATTAATGTCATCGTTTTATTTCTCATAAAGATTTATACTTGCTAAACGTTATACTGTATTAACTTAATAGTAAATATATTATTATTATTTTTTAACTTATATAGTTTTCAATATATACACTTGAAGAATACCAATAGCGCTTCGAAAATTTCCATTTTCTTCGTGATATTCTGTAACTCTATATTGATAATAAGTATTTTTATAGATTTTATTTTTGCATGGTTGTGTATATTTTTTAAATTTTAAATTGAGGTTTCTATAACCTTTCTAACTTGGAGAAATTTCAAAAATGCCACTTTTTATGTTCACATTTGCAAAAATGCCACTTAGGGGTGTTCATTTGCAAATATGCCACTAATTATAGATTTGTAAACCCTATATCTCAAAATTCTAAAAAAAAAAAATGTTTTGATCCCTAAACCCTCATAACTAAACCCTAATAGAATATAGTTAACCCAAACATAAGTAACTAGATTTTGACCCGCACTTTGTGCGGGAACATACGTTTTTTATGTTGTAAGCTAAAATTTCGGATTGTGTCTTATATAATATGTTCAAAATGTGATATGTATTGTTTTAGTTTGTAAGTAGGATCGATTATATTGAAAAAGTATGATTAATTTTTTTAGTTTGAAGGTAGAGAATAAGTATGTTAAGTATTGAATTTTATGATGAATAATCATTGTAATTGGTATACATAAATTATAATATTTAGTTTTGTGCATGTACGAATGTCTGTCGTATCAATTATTTAGTTTTGTGCATATACGTATGTCTATTGTATTTACTTATGGAATAAGAATGGATTATAATATGGCAAACGTACTGAATCTCTATGTAATAAAACAAATCTAAAATAACTAAAAAAAACCAAAACATAAATTGTAGGTGTAACTCCGAAGATTTGATCGAAAACGCAAAACAATAATACTTGAGAGTCTCCATCGCCGAAGATTGATCAAACTCTTTAATCAAGTTCAGAAACTAATCTGTAAAAAAAAACAAAAATATTTAAAAAATGAAGCACTTGTAAGAGACGAATTTGAAAGAAGTTGAATAGATGAATATCCATACCTTCATCACACAACAATTGCGAGTCAATATTTTGGAAAACCTCTTTGAAAACAACGTTCATAGTCTTCTTCTGAGTTTTATCATCGCTATCTACAATAAGAATTTTCAAACCTTTCTTGGAAGTCACTCTAGAAATAGCCACATATAGCTGACCATGCGAAAACACTGGCTGAGGCAAATACAACCCAACTTCTCTAAGAGACTGTCCTTAACTTTTGTTGATGGTTATCGCAAAGGCAACAGATAAAGGTAGCTGTCTACGACGCATTTTGAAAGGTAATCTTGTGTCTGAAGGAGTAATCAATAACCTAGGAATCACCCGCCCATAGTGCGGGAACATTTGTTGTTTATATTGTAATTTTCAGTGTTTTGTTGAGTGAATGATTAAAATGCATAAGTAAGGAAAAAAATGAATGGTTTGTTGAGTGGATGGTGGCTAGCTAAGAGAGTCGATTTAGAGTTTCTAAAAATTATATTTTTAATAAAATAAATCATTTGAAAAGCTTATTCCACAATTTTCGAAACGAATCTTAACATAACGTCGAATTAGAGGAATTATTTTATTTTGGTACAATTAACAGATCATGTGTTTTCTTCTATATTAATTAAGTTAAAAATTAATAATTATTTAATTAAGAAAATTATCCACTTAAAAGTTTAAATCTTAGCGATTGTACCAAAATAATTTTCTTTAGTTTCGTAATTTTTGTTTGGAATTTGTTTAGAGTGTCTTATTTAGTTGATCAAGAGATGGTTTTTTAATTTTTTTTGTTTGTTTTCTAATAATAAAGAATAAGGAAAGCAAATTAAATTGAATAGTCGGTATTTCTAGCGATTTGGTTACTGGGCGGTCTGATTTGTGCTCGTGGTATTACGAAATGTTTAGATTTTAAAAATTAAAACCAGATTTGTTTTTGGTTGGTTATTATTTATTTAATTAGTCTAAAATTAATATCCATGTCATTTTTTTCTAAAACTATGTCAGAGTTTATAGCCAACCAAATTAAAACACATAATTAAACTATTAAAAGCATTTCCTTTTAATCAGATTATCAACCAAATTATCAACCAAAATTATTTTATTACTTTGAATTCAACTTTTCTAAGAAATCTTTGAGTAAACCAAATTATAGATTCTAAATGAATAATAAAAATCATGGACCGAAACGTGAGGGCATATCTTGTAGGTGTAATTGAGATTGGGATTGGAATTGTTGTTTTCTGTTGCAATTGTTGTTTCTTTTCTTTCACTTTCTCAAACAATTTAGAAGATAAATATAACCTTTGTCGGAAAAGGATACATGTCAAATTACATTTAATTTGCCTGATTTAATTAAAAAAAGCACAAGTTATTTGAACGGGAGTATAACTACATAAACGAAATTCGACATAGATAGACATCAAAACAAATAGATTAAAAACCATGAAAAACAATGAAAAGAAATAAATTACGTCAATTTAGGAACTCTAAAGAAAAGAACATTCTTTTAATGAAATATATTATTAACAAAAATCAAAATTAACTCCGCATCATTAACCAATTGATTTTCATGGCAGCAATTATTTTTAAAAATTGAAAGAATTTGTGATGATAAAAATATACCTACAATATATGATATATATCCTTTAAAACTAAGAATATACCAAAATTAACTAAAATTTTTTGGAATATATAATATTGTTATAGAACATTTAGTCTCGGAAATTATATTTATGGGATATAAAATTTATAGAAATATCTTTGCCATTTTTAATTGGTATTATGTTAAGTGTCTATAATTAATGATAGTGCAATAATTTTTATAATATATAAGGAAATTATGATTAATATAATGGCAGGTCATTTTTAAAATCAAAAGCAATTGAACGTCAAGATCGTGTGTTATAAGAATATTATGAAACATTGTCATTAATTACTTTCCAAATCTTTTTAATTTTTCTAAAAATATTAAATAATTTTCAAAAATTAATATTATCAAAGATTGTCATTTAACTACCTTCCAAACATTGGGCTTTGTTACCTTTTTGGCTAACTATATATATGAAACATTAAAATGTCAAATTGATTAAATTTTGAAACAATTTGGAAAGTACGTAATATGAGGAAATTTTTCAAATTTAAAAATTTAAGATATATGTAATATGAGAATTTAAAATATACCAAACAATTTTCTATGAATGTACTATAATAAAAATTTGAAATTTGGAATTAATCAACAAAAATGTTTTCTAATAAAGAGTCGAATATCTTATTATAGTTTAATCGTCTAACTATATATCATCACATGTATAATTATAACTTAACGACATTTTAAATTGGTGTAAAAGAGCCGAATATGAAAACCAAATATGGTGATGATGAGTGAAGAAAAGTTGATGGTGATTTTGCTCAACAATCTTCATCCTCCCTTAAAACTGAAAAAACCAAATAAAGATTTTAACAATATTCCATGATTCTGACAAATAAAAACAAAATGGATTCGTTAAACAAATTATATTATTTATATATTTAAGAGGATGCTTGAACATAGGAACTCTAAAGAAACGGATATTCTATACAAATATATTACACGAAAATAAAAAAAAAATTAAATCTGCATTGTTAACTAATTTATTTTTTTGGTATAAATTACTTTTGAAAATTGAAAAAACTTTGTCATGAATCATATAAAAACTATAATCTCTTTGGCAACTATGGTTTATTACACTTTTTGTTAAAACCACAAAAATATTAAAAAGAGGGAAGAACAATTAAGATGGGGAAAAAATTAAAAATTTACCACATTGAAATGAGAGAGACATTTACATGATTTGGTATTTACTATCTTCAGAGGATTTGTTATCATGTCTTGAAGAGGCAGATGTTGTAGTTGATGACGGCGTGACAAACAAAAATACTTGCTAGACAAAAAAATAGAGGAAACATAGGAAAAGAAATACGTTGATTAGCAAATATACCTTGTTCAATAACCAAACAGCACGTATCACGTAAACCAAAAACCTGTTTGAAAAAATCTACAAAAACAAAATTCAAAAGTCAGAATTGATCATCAATGAAGTATTATGCATACAGAAAAAAAAGCAAAGAACATAATGAATAAAAAACCAGAAAAACGGTAAATAAAACAACCAAAGGAATAAAACACTATATATAGTTCTCATAGATTTAGGGCTTCACTACAAATAAAAAATTTGAGCCGACTTTTTAATTCATTAATTAGAAAATAATTTTATCATCTATTAAAATTGATTAAGTTAGTTTATAAAGATTTTTGTAAATCTCGGTGATTATAAATATATACCAACAATAAAGAGTATATCCCTAACAACTAAGAATATATCAAATTTAACCTAAAATCCAAAATATCTGATATTTTTATAATTCCTAAGATTCAAAAATTATATTTATGAGATTTTAAAGTTAATAGAAAATTGTGATTGCCATTTTTAGTTGATATTTGTGTTAAATGTCTATGATCGTATGATTAATCAATAATAAATTTGATTATATATCTTGCGTAGCATTATTAGGGAAAGAAATTGATTGTGCATTAATTTTGATAACATATAGGGAAACTATAATTAATTCAATGACGTGTGATGTGTAGGATCAAAAGAAATTATACCTCAAGATCCGTAAGTTTTATTTTGTATTTGAAAAGATTTACTTTGACAAAAACAAAATTTCATAAAATTATGAAAATGCCATTAATGAATCAGTCGGGTTGAACCGGGTCGCACAGGATCCGCGTGTCTGCAGTCGGATCCAGTTAAAAAAATGTCCAAAATTTATCTGAAAATTACTTAAATTGTCATTGCATCTATCCAAAATTACCTTTTTCAATTAAATCAATTTAGTTATAATGGAATGGCAATTTCAGTAATATTTGAATCAATTTTGAACATTCTACTATATGTACTTCTCTTTTAATATTATAGAGATTTGTTCCTATAAAAAATCACATTTTAAAATATATTATAGGGTTGTTAAGGAAAGCGATTTTTTTATATACCTTTGATTGTAATCTTTGATAAACTTGTAGAGAAAGATTTCAATATTTTAAAAAGATTAAATAATTAAATACCTTCCGAATTTAACATTACCAAAGATTTGCATTAACTACTTTGCAAATTTTGGGGGGTTGTTACTTGTTTTGGAGTAACTATATATATAAAAAACAATTAAAATGTGAGATTGATTAAAATTTGATGAATTACGAAAATGCCATTAATGAATCTGTCGGATCGCGAACCAGATCAAGAGGATCCGCGTGTCTGTAGTCGGATCCAGTTAAAAAAAAGTCCAAAATTGATCTGAAAATTACTGAAATTGCCATTACATCTATCCAAAATTACCATTTTCAATTAAATCAATTTAGTTATAAGGCAATGACAATTTCAATAATATTTGAATCAAATTGGGGTTTTACAAACTTTGTTTTTTTCATATGTTAAATAGTTTATGTTTTAGAATTAAATTGGGGTTTTAGGCATCTTTTCAACAAATAATAATAAATCGGATCCTAAAGATTTTATGAGATTATCTTTACTTTGAATATCCATTTATTGTTTAGATTTATTATTAAGATTAATTTAGGAAATTCCTATTGAATTAAATAAAATAAAAATACAAAGAAGGAAAAAAATGAATTACTTTTTAATCAAATTAAATTTTTGATAAAATTATTTATATTATTCGATTTAATTATGCAGTTAAACTTAATAACCAAATTAAAACGAATCAAATATTTTGTTTTGAATTCCTATTAGATTAGGCTTCATGCTCTTACCGTTGTTCATCATTTTGTTTCTTTCTATACTATGTCTTTGGATTCAAATTCATTTTCGTATCCGATGTGGGATTTTGATAAACATTACTCTTTTCATATGTTAAATAGTTTATGGTCTTTTTGAAAAATTTGAATCATAACATATGTAGAAAAAAATCTATGTTTTTTTATCATATAAATTATCCAATTATTTAATTTGTATATTAGAAATATCATCAAACAAAGATGAATGGGAGATAGAATTTTTAAAAAATTATTATATATTTTTTATCATTTTTTTATGCAGTTATAAAACTTTCCTAAAATAACGAAAATGCTATTAATGTGTCATAAAAAAAAAAACGAAAATACCTTTCAAAATGTCTGAAATTGATCCCAAAATTACTGAAATTGCCACTACATATGTACAAAATTACCCTTTTCAATTGAATTTCTTTAATTTAAAACCAATGGCAATTTTAGTAATATTAGATAGGATTTTGGACATTTACTCTAAATGACTTCTCTTTTAATAGTATAGAGATATAAAGAAAAAATAATTTTGAAAAAGTGGCATTTTTGTAAAGATTTCAAAAGTGTGGCATTTTTGTAAAGTGGCACTTGAAAAGTGGTAATTTTTGAAATTTCTCTTCTAACTTTTGTTTTTCCAATTTATATACCTTCTTTTTTTATCATTCGTCTTTTTATTTATTTTAATTGAGATTTTTATTCTATATATGTTATTTGTTTATTTTATGGTTTATGTCATGTCTATATTTCATCTTAAACTTTGTTTCCTAATTATTATCGATAATAGAGAAATTTCAAAAATACCACTTTTAAAGTGCCACTTTACAAAAATGCCACACTTTTGAAATCTTTACAAAAATGCCACTTTTTCGAAATGATGTTTTCTTTATATTATTTATGTTTGGGTTAATTATGTTCTATTAGGGTTTAGTTTTGAGTGTTTAGGGGGTTTTAGGTGTCAAAAAAATTTTTAGGGTTTAGGATTTTAAGATATAGACTTTATAAATTTATAATTAGTGGCATTTTTGTAAATGGACACCCTTAAGTGGCATTCTTGCAAATGTGCACACAAAAAGTGGCATTTTTGTCATTGCCCCATAATAATATTATAAATTTTAATTTTTATTATTTGATTAGTAACTTGATAATTACTTTCTATTTTAAATTTTTTTTGAGAAATTTTAAAAAATGCCACACTTTTGAAATTTTTACAAAAATGCTACTTTTTCAAAATTATTTTTTCTTTATATTATTTATGTTTGGGTTAATTATGTTCTATTAGGGTTTAGTTTTGAGTGTTTAGGGGGTTTTAGGTGTCAAAATATTTTTTAGGGTTTAGAATTTTAAGATATAGGCTTTATAAATCTATAATTAGTGGCATTTTTCTAAATAGACACCCCTAAGTGGCATTCTTACAAATGTCCACACAAAAAGTGACATTTTTGTAATTGCCCCATTTTTTTCTTAATTAATTTTAAATTTTAACACATTCTTCATCTAATCAATATTAGATACATGTCGCGTGAGTTATAATTTTGCTTACTTGTCATGCTAATATAAATGGCATTGCGGTAAATAATTTTGATTTTAAAATAAGTTGACAAATGTAATAAGATTCTAAATTATGACTCGCACAAATATTTAATATTTATTTTATTATTATATTTTAGTATATTTTGTTAAATAGTTAATTTATTATATTTATCTCATACTAAAATTATCTAATACACGTTATTATATTAGCAAAATCACACTTATAAATAAGACATTTCCTTTTGTCTATAACTATTTAGATAATTGAAAGAAAGTATTTTGTAATATAAAAATTTAGAAATATTACATATTTTAGTAGATTATTTTTTTCCTTTTTCTTAATTAGTCCATAATCCTTGTTTATAATATATTCTTTATTTTCTTTTTTAATTTTTTTGTTAATATTGGAAATATTACATATTTTAGTGGAACAATTTTTTTTTTCTTTTTCTTAATTAGTCCATAATCCTTGTTTAGAATATATTCCTTATTTTCTTTTAAAATTATTTTGTTAATATTGACACATGTCACAATCTAAATTAACAATTACATATGTCATGATCTCGTGAATAAAAATTTTGCTTATGTGTAGCGTTCTCATCGTAATACCCCGATATAATAAGATAATGATATTTTGAGTACTTAGTGTAAAGAAGCCTTATGATAGTGCTTAACACTAGCACTATCCTAAGACCGTAATACCCCGAGATATTGAAAGAACAAAAGACCCTCTAAATATGATGAAGAAATATGAAAGAACTCTTAGAGAATACTTGAAACTCTCTTAGAGAATAGTTAGAGAATTTATGAATTGGAATACTATTTCTTGAACCTTATTTTTATTACACTTGTTCAACTTTTCTTGTTATGTTCTTGTTGAACAATCGATCTAACGCCTGCCAAATGGAACTAGCAGAATTGCACCTTGAGACATGTTCAAATACTCCCGAGGATATTGACCTCTTTAACGCAAACTCCGTCTTGGCATTCTTCCGTGTCTACTTCTTTGTCGCTTCCGCTGTCGCAGCAGCTCACCTTGGTAGTGTTGTACTACTGCCGGTGACACCATCTCATAAGTCCTCACCAACCAAGTATGACTCTATACATGACTTCCATAATCAGTAGTATAAACATGTATAAAAGAAATTGTGTTTAAACTTAAATTTTATATGGTGAATACACTTGCTTTTGAAGCTACAGTTCAGCCTCGTGGACACGGCATATTTTTACGAGGAAACAATGATATGAAGTTTTAGTTTAAGTCGAAATATGATTTTAATTTCTCGTTGTATCCTATGTTTAATAGGATTTCTTTGAATGATGTAGCTTCTACATACTAATCTTCTTATTTTAGTTATAAAATTGATAAAAGGAGAAATTATAAAAATGCCATCTTTTATGTGCACATTTGCAAAAATACCACTTACGGATGTTCATTTGCAAAAATGCCACTAATTATAGATTTTTAAACCCTATATCTTAAAATTCTAAACACTAAAAAATGTTTTGACCCCTAAACCCCCTCTAAACCCTAATATAAAATAATTAATCAAATATAAATAATATAAAGAAAAAATAATTTTGAAAAAATGGTATTTTTGAAAAGATTTAAAAAATGTGGCATTTTTGTAAAGTGACACTTGAAAAGTGGTATTTTTTGAAATTTCTTTTTATAAAATTATACAGCAGTAATAAAATATCACAAAATTGCTGTAATTTTTTTAATACTAAAAAATTATATTTAGTCCCAAAAACTATACTCGTGTTGAACTTAATCGAATTTTTTTAAAAATGTATATAAACCTAAATTTATTTGAAACTAATATATATATATATATATATATATGATTAAAATTTGAATACCAATTGAACCATACTCTATCTTATATATTTATATATATATATATATATATATATATATATATTTAATTTTAAAAATATTATTCATGAACCAAAAATTAAAAAAAAAAACTACAAAAACTAAACTGAAAAAACCTGAATACAACACTATATAGTATATATAATTTTTAACCATAAATGACAAATTTTCTAATTTATTTGATTTTCAAAAAAATATTAATCCGCATAAAACGCGTGGAGCCATCTAGTTTATTTGAAACAGTCTTTCAAATGTTTCAGAATTTATATTTTACAAATAAAAACACTAAAGTTTTAGTTAAAAACAATCCTACAAGTAAAATACAAAAATAATATACTAAAGAAATAAACAATTTGCCGAGTTCTAGTTTGAATAATAAACCAACTTTTCAAAATTATTTGAGGTAATTTCTTTGATTTTGATATTTGGGCAATTGCTACATCTATGTTGGTCTCTAGTAGTAGACATAAGATTCTTCTTATGTATTGAAGAGACAAGTGAGCGACTAAACAGCAACATGTCGAGACACTTGAATTGCGATTACAGTCGAATGTCTGTGTCTCATTTCCAGGCACACGAGGCGACCAAATCTCGTTGCATCCAACCAAGATACAAGGCTCCGTCTCTTTCTTCCAGCCTGTATTTGTCCGAGTAGTTCCTGAGCAGACTTTTAATGGTGGAATTCACCAGGGGGCTCAACGGGTAAGGAGTGAAACCCGCC
Organism: Arabis hirsuta; assembly: GCA_964056655.1. Lineage (NCBI taxonomy): Eukaryota > Viridiplantae > Streptophyta > Magnoliopsida > Brassicales > Brassicaceae > Arabis > Arabis hirsuta. The sequence continues at coordinate 19,511,023 of OZ053302.1, read as the reverse complement.
ATCCCAAATCTTGACCTCCATTTTCCTAGGAGCTCATGGCGCTCCACACGATCAGCTCCTTCACACGCGATGATGTTCACGACGTCTCTTGCTAGACAATGCTGCTCCACATTAATCCTATGTTTGTGATTCCTTGGGAGGGTCACATCGATCGACTCGAACATTGCGGCGTAATAGTTCATCGTCTCCATGAATCTCGGGAAGAAGGCGGCTGTGTTTGTGTTTGATTCTTGCTCCACCAGAGTCACCACTCTGGGAGATAAGCTCTTCACCATTCTCAGTAACCGGTCCCTGCAAAACATATTGAGTCAAGGGAAAAACAAAAGAATCATCCTACGGTTAAAGTGCAGAGAAAAAGCTTCACCGGTGATTCTCAGTGCTCACGCTTTCGTCAGGCATATGATGAAGCACAAAGGCAAAGTTGACAGCTAGAGCTTCCCCTGGTCGGACACCGAGGTGTTTAGGCTTAACCTCGGACACTGAGACAGATACAGAATTGAACTCAAATGGAACGTTGAACTGCTTAGCAAGCTTGGCGAGTTTGTTTCCAACAATGCTTAGGCCGCCTCCACGAGCATACGCTGAAGTCATATCGTCAATACCCGTTATCCGTATCCTCGGAGGCCCGCCGGGCCTAGCTGCAAAAGCCTGGATAAGAGTGACCCATTGACTCCCTTGGCCGATCTGGAAGTCGATGATGTGAAGTCGGTTTTCTTCCTTGATGGCTTCAGCAATGGCACCATTTGCCGACATGTATCCGAACTTGAAGTAAGGGCAAACCTCATAGAGAATGTGCATGTAGGAGAGAAGCTCGGTGCTGGCGGGTTCAGGGCACCTGGTAAGGGCTCTGTATATGGAAGTACCCGATGAAGATAATTGAGCCACAAGGCCTTCCAGTAAGTAAGCTCCCAGGCGTTGGATAGGCTCACCAGAAACGGAGACCATCTGGCGTAGCTTCTCCATCATGGAATGTGCCATCATAAGATCGTTTTCAGACATGGCTTTAGCGCAGGAAACAAGATCAGCCCTTAGATCCCGCCTGGAGATGGCCTCGAGAGTTGATCTCCAGCTGTTGATCTCTTGACAGGAGGTGGAATCGAAGGAGTCCGTGCCATCAACGGCTAACTCCAAAGAGTCTGGCCCCATCATGACTGACTCGATCTCCTTAATCTTGTGTTTGAAGTCGTTCAAATCGTCTGTCACACAGGAGCCACAGGTATCCTCATATGCAGACTTGTTACCGGGAGATGGCTCCAGCGTGCAATGCCGTTTACGGGAGTTGTGAACCGGTAAGTACCTAAGCTTCAAACCAGAGGAGGGCTCAATCACTTGATTGTACATCTTTCGAATCACACACTTTAACCGATGATCTGCACAACCACAAGTAATAAAAACATGAGACTTTCTTTGAGGCATCTGAAACAATCCGAAGTTTTGTAACTCAAATCCATCCGATCCAGCTAAGTATAATTCGATTGATGCAAGCCGAATCTACCTGCCACTCATAGAAAAACAGAGATTTTGAACCCCACAGAAGAGCAAATTCGTTTCAAAAACAAAAGACTTCCCGACAAGGGATCATATTCATGCGAGATAAAAAAAAAAAAAAAAAGAGCAGCAAACGTTAGAAACTCGAGGATCAAAGACGGAGCAGATTTGTTCGAGTAAAAACAAATTCCAATTTTGGTAGTACCCACCTGCGTCTCTGGGATGAAAAACCCCCCTCCCCTTAACTAGCGAATTCTATTCAAAGTTCCATGTGAATCAGAGCGAGAGCGAGAGCGAGAGCGAGAGAGAGAGAGAAAAAGGCACATGGGAATGGCTCGAAAGACAATAATAACAACAACTCAAGTCATTCTTCTACACCGCGTGTCAATTACGATTCTACCACTCAAACATGTTCCTCCCACCACCACACCATTTCATTTGACCCCCCAATTATCCAAGATACATGTCCTCGATTCAATTTTTGTCTCCATCACTTTTCAACTTTTTGTATCTCGAATAATAGCATTAAGGAAAAGGCACAAGTAATTAATTTATATATTAGAAATATATATACAAAAAAAATATATAAACAGGTGGCTTCGAATAGATCTAGCAAGACCATAGAAAATCAAAAGTCGAAGAATGTTGACCAGCAGAGAAATAAAGACTGCAGTTCTGAACACGCCTGTATAAAACACACAAACTAGGTTATATCATTCGTCTCCAAAACGTTCACATTTCTTTCTTTCTTTTTTTTTTTTGTGGTCAACATTCACATTTCTATTTTCTATGACAACCATTTTTATGATCCAACCAAACCGTTCACTCATAACCGAATTAGCCATGGTTCGGAAACATACTGGATCAATAATAGCATTAAAATTAATCTGATCTAATTTCAACTACGTCAATTGTATTTTGAGCTTTAAGCAATCTTAACTTCTGATAATTTTTATAATACTAATACTTGTCGCTGAATATAAATCATTTTCAAGAGCAATGCACATTCCAAATCAAAGGTGTACTTTCAGTTTTGCTCAGCACCAATAAAGGAAAGATCTTTATCAAACCAAAAAAAAAAAAGAGGAGAAATTTTTTTTCCAAGCACTAAGAAATTGAATAATAAGAAAATCAGTTTTTTTTCTTCACTCTCTTTTTTTTTTCTAAGTGAATGTTGTGTCATTGTGACCCCACTACTCCGGTTCTTTGTTTTTTGTTTCTTGTTTCATCTGATGATAACCCTCCCATTTGTCGTTTTCTAAACTTTATACAAAGAGGGATCCATGTATGTGAATGTCTATGCATGTACATGTGATTTGCAAACTAAAGAAAATCCAATGCTAAACTTTTTTTCCCATCGTTCTCTTCCTGGCTAAACTTTGACAAAAATAAGTGATCATGGTCGATCCAGTGACACTCTCGCCAAAATACCTTAAATATGGGTGATCGATCCGGGTGACACAGAGCCGAAAACATAAGAAAAAAGTGATGGAAAGTAGAAGCAGCTCAAAGCGATGTAAAAATCATGTCAGATGGAGACCTTTTCGTACCTAGCTTAATCTAAAATATGGTGGGATTAGCTTCACGTGGGCATTGGATTCAACTCATTATGTGCTACAGTTCAAAAGTTATTGCCAATTTAGTGAAGACATATAAAGTGATCGACCACAAGAGCCTATTTGGTGCAGTGTTGCACGCTGGTCGACCATGTTGTCTCAGTTGGTCGATTTTGGGTGCACATTTTACTATAATTCGGGTTTAATCTGTTTGGTCTCGCGTCGATCTGGTTCCTTCTCCTGTTATTATATATATGTTTTAGCACAAACAAAAACCATAATTCCTCCAAATATAGAGATATATTACTCTTTTAAAAAACAAAGATATACTGTTCATTTTTCTATTTTAAAAGTGAAATATGGATTATCATTAAAGATGGTTCTAATTTAAAAGTAAAGGTAATAGCAAAAATGGAGTACTAATGAAAATGCTCTCATCGCTTTTCTATTCCTCAAATCAATGCATCTGACAATGGCTGATTTTAGCTAATGTCCAAAAAATTAGTTATGTATATTTGAATTCATGTTCTTTCACTAATGTCCAAAAATATAGATCTGAAATTTTATTATTGTTATTATTATTATTATTATAATTATTATTACTCAGACTTGAACACCCCGCGCCAAATCGCACGGATAAAGAGCCTCTGACTATATTTAAACAAAAATTGTTGCCAACATAACCAAAGATACAATTTAGTCTAGACACACATGCATGTGAAAATAAATCCATAATCATCTCTAATGAATTTTAAAGAATGGTTATTATCAATTCTCAAGTTGAGATAATCTATATTAGACTTATGAAAACTATGTAATGAAAAAGAAAACAATTTAAATCTCATTTCAGGGTTTATACAGTAATTTAACCTTCCGTAAAAATTTTATAAAAGAAATCGAAAAGGCGCTATGTTTTAAGATTTTGGTTATTAGAAACAAAAAGACGATAATTAGTTCGTATAATTTTTTTATCGGTTTACAACTTTTATGTAGTGAAACGAAGAGATCAAAAATCTGAGGAAAAATCGTTTTAGTGTTTTGGTTGCAGGTAAAAAATTAAATCATTGGCGCATATGAAGAAAAAAAATTGGAAAAAGGACGATGTTTGTATATTTTTGTGATGGTGATACTTTGAAGAGAATAGATCGATTGTATAACTTGATATGATAGTTAGACTAATCTCTGTATATATAGTGAGTTTAGTTGTAGTTGTTAAGATATCAGTGTATGTTCTATTAAATATTAGTAGGATAATATGAAAAGATATCGTAACTTGTTGAAAGTATATGGAAGTTATGGAACTGAAAAATTGTCTACTAATAATTAGTTGTTGGAAAATAATTAGTAATGGAATCTCTTTATATTTTTTGACCAATAAAAAAAAAATTAGTTGTTGGAAAAACATAATATTTTATTTAACAATTGAATGAAAAAGCGGCCACAACCCATTTTTTATTTTTAAATCCATTTTTTATGGCCGCAAAAAAAAAATCCATTTCTTTTGATTTCATAATATACTACAAATTAACTCATTGAAATAGGAGGGCCATATAAATTTCAAAATCCTTCAAAGATTTCCATAGATCTACGAAGTAATCTAAAAATAAATTTTGTTTTTTGGCTATTCTAAAACCAAACGAAACTACTTGTATTGTACTATTGTTTCTAGTCATCAAACCACTTTCATACAAATATTTTATTTATATGGCTATTTCAAATCTCCAAAAAGATGTGTATGGCTGACGATAGAATGAATGAATTATTATATAGATTTATTAAGTACACCATCAAAGAAACATAGAAACAAGAAAGATTTTGAGACTGTACCAAAATATACATCTAAGCTCTAAAAAAAGATTTTTTTTTAGACTTTTACTTCAAGATTAGCTTCTAAAAAATTTTCTATTGGTTGTTACTTTTTTTTTAAATCCGAAATTGGTGCGAAAATAAAAAAATCTGAAATTGGTTGTTAATTTATAAAAAGTAAACGAAAATTGTTCATTATTTTTTATGGTTATAATAATAATATTAATTTCCACCAAAGTAATAATAATAATAATATTATTAATTTGTGTTAAATGATTAATATTTTTTACTTAAAGACATGTCATCTTTTTTTCAAGACATGTCATAATTTTTTACCAATAAAATTAAAACAACTAAGCTTTTTTACTAATTGTACTTTCCTTTTAATAGTAAGGGGATGTTTTGGTTGAAACAAAAAATAGTTTTACTGGCACTAGTAGGGAGAATACGCAGCTAAATCTCGAAAAAACATGTAGTGGCAAGAAAACTATTAAGAGATAATCCTCTATATATTAATTGAAGAGACACTAAGTAAAAATTTCTACGTGCCATTCAAAGAGGATTTTAAGTGACATATCCATTAAATTAATCGATGAAAATATTCCAGTTAATTCTATATGTAATGTTAGAAATCTCTTAATATTTACATTAACTTTTTAACATGAACACACAAATACATATGATACTAATTTAAATCTAACTAAAATATAACATTTTAATATTTAAACTTTATATAACATAATGTTTTAACGATGAATCATTTACCTATATTAATTATTTTATAAAAATTTTATTTATGTCCATTTGGATACCATATATGATTGATCATACAATTATTTTTTATATCATTTGATTGTATCTATATTACTCTAATTAAAGTTGCACTTTTGTTATAAACGTACAACTTTACAAATCAAGCATTAATGGTTGAATTTTTTAAATCATCATTTTTACTTTTTATTATTTCTTTTATTTAAGAAAATTTACATACTAAGCGCGATAATTTTTGGGTTTGGTGAGCTCAAATAAGTTTCAGAGAATCCACAATCTCAGACGTATTCGATTTACATTAAAAAGGTTTACATTAAATTTAAATGCCATGAAAATTAAAATTTGTAAGAAAAAATATCTTTATCTATATGTGAGATATACCAATTGATCTTTTTTCTTTTTAATTTATCCCATATATTATAAAAACTTATATATATTTTTTTCAAATATTCTAATCCCACGTTTGACGCGGGACAAAAATCTAGTATATAGATAATCGGGAACGGTCGATGAATATTATAACAAATTAATATAGATAATCGGGAATAGATAATCTAGTATCAAAATTGACCATATTGAGGCTTCGAATGGTGACAGCGGTTAGAGCGGTGCGGGACAAGCGGTTTAGGGGGTGCGGTGCGGTTTTAGTGCGGTGCTGTTAGAAAAAACGCACAATGCGGAACTAGTGCGGTTACTGCGGTTTGAGCGGTGCGGGACAACATATGAATGGTGAAAAAAACAACATGCGGTGCGGTCTATATGTGTGAATGGTGAAAATGTAAAAGCGGTGCGGGATATATATTTTAGATAAATATTTTATAAATGAAAATAGATTAATGACATTAATATAATTATAAATTAAAATAAATTTGGTATTTTACAATAATATATTTATTGCTAAACTCAAATTAAAAATACATCCAAAAATAAAATATTTAATTATAAATATTATTTTTAAAGTGAAAGTTTTATTTTATAAATATAACAAACTATTTAATTGATCAAATATAATACATTACAAAAAAATTTATTATCGACTATATTGATTTGTCCATAACATATTTGCTATATTGTCCCTTAGTCGTGTCATATATTCTCTATCTGCTCCATCTTCTTCATTAGCTACTTCCATGTCATCTAAATCAGGCTCCCGATTTGTGTTGTTAATTCTCGTCTCTGTCATTACTTCTGCAAAGTCTGCATCTGAGAAATTTGAAATTTTAATAAAATTATGTAATCCCATTGTAGCCATTATCACTCTCTTTTGTATGTGAATGTTGTATCTTGGAAAATCAGAAAGAATCCTCCATTTCTTCTTCCAAACTCCAAAAGTCCTCTCAATGAGAACGTAAAGAAGCATGACGTTGATTAAACAATTATTCTTTATTCCTCGGAGGAAGACCAGAGTTGAACTGTGACATATGATAGCTCACAACTCTATTACGTGTTGATTTATAGGGAGCCAAAAACCCTTGCTTGTTTGGATAACCAGAATCAACGAGGTAATACTTATCGAAAGGAGGCATAGGGAACTCAGAATCACTTCGTTGTGCCATGGCCAAAACAGCTGTGTCGTGACATGATCCCGGAGCTCCATTCCAAATATATGTGAACAACATATTTAAATCACATATTGCCATGATGTTCAAAGATGCATTATCATGTCGATTCCAATACATTCCTTGTAATTCAGGTTTCACTTTGACGCAAACATGAGTCCCATCCATAGCTCCAACGCATCCACTAAAAAATGGATAATATGATCGGTCTACTTGAAGCCTTTCAGGAATTCGTTGTAGTTCTTGACTAGTCGGAGTTCTAATATAATCACATGCAAGTAGTTCAATCGCCGTTAGAACTTCACTAAACTTTCTCTTCACAGTCTCCTGATTGCGTCCAAACCTTAAAACAACATCTCTTTGAACTTCATTGTGTCCACATATCCGTAGAAATATAGCCACACTTTCTTCAATACTTATATTTAATGTTGGTTGTAGCCCGTAGTTCATTTGTAGAATGTTACACAATGTTGTAAAACATGGAAGTGACATTCGTAGTAACTGAAGACAAGCAGCATCATCTTGTTGTAATCGACGCCAGATATTCCTCCATCCCAAACCTCTATCAGTTCGGCACGGTGCTCTTTGGAAATGTTGATCATAATAACTCAAAGCTGGTTGAATTATTAACTCGTCAAATTGCTCATTTTCTAAATTCCACAATTCAATTCTCTCTTCGTAGCTTAGACTGTGAATGTCTCGTGATTGTAACTGGCATATACGAAAAGCCTGAAATTTTATAAGCAGAAGATAAAAAACATCATTAGCCAAATATCAACTAACATAAAACAATTACAAAAAATACAATAATCCTTAAAAGTATAATTATTCATAAAAACAATTAGACAATATGCATAAATAGACTCATGAAAATCATATAATATTTCAAAACATAAACGAGAGTGATAAACCATAGGAAACTAATTCTTGTCTCCTGGATCACTTTTATCATATTCATTTGTACTTGCATTTATTTCTTCTGAAGTTCTCCAAATATTGAATAGACCTCCTGGTCTAGGAGTTTGTGAAACATGAGATGTTTCAAAATAATTTGTGAAACCGAGACCGGGTGATGATGCAGGTTGAACATTTTGTGAAGCTCCTACTCCTGCAGCATGTGAAATTTCTTGTCCAGTATTCCTCATACTTCCTTCTTGACCTCCCACAGAAAATCCATATTGAACATTTGTTGTAGTCGTTCCCGATGATCCGCCTTGTTGAACGTTTGGTGGAAGCCCCCATTGTGACGCATTTGGTGATGTGCCCCATTGTCCAGCAGTTGGTGGTGTGCCCCATTGTCCAGCAGTCGGTGGTGTGCCCCAGCGTCCAGCAGTCGGTGGTGTGCCCCATTGTCCAGCAGTCGGTGGTGTGCCCCATTGTCCAGCAGCCGGTGGTGTGCCCCATTGTGGAGCTGCTGGAGGAGAACCCCACTGTTGAAAAACAGGAGTTCCAAAATGTTGACTCCCATACAAGTGGCTCGAGCTAAGCCTTTTTGGCAAATCTTGATCGTTCCGTGAAATACTAGTCATAGCTTCCAGTAGTTGTATCTTATCTTCGTCGTTAGCTCCACTTATATCTATGAAATACTTACGCCAAAATTTTAGCTCTTTAAGTGAATCGATGCATGCCCAATAAAATCTGGTGTTCTTTGGAAGCTCCAACTCAAGAAATATCACTTCTGCCTTCTTGAATTCATCGTAATCTTCTTGGTCAAAACTACCTGGGCAAAGTTGTTGCAAACTTTGTCGTTAGAACTCTCTATAGCCAATAATGGTATCTTGTAAGGTTGTCTCAAAAGATTGTCTTCTACGACCTCCTGAGCTACCACCAGATCTATGCGAACCACTCCCACGCCTGACACTTGACTGTGAATTTTGTCTGCTCCTTTGCTCACCTCTTCCAACTAGACTCGAAATGTATCTCGAGTGAACTCATTCGAAGGGTGTGCATCATTATCAAGGTTAACACGATACACTTCTTCATCTTCTTGGGCCTCATCATGAACTTGAGTTTGAGGCACGTCACCACCATCGATGTCCGAGTAACCATGGCTGACATCATCATTCCATCTCTCATTCATTATCTCTTCTCGTCTTTGTCGTGAGGAATGTTGTGGTTGCGTAGAAACATCGTGTAATACAAGACAGCGTTGCATCACATCCCAAAACTCAGGCGGCTTTCGATTGAACTTACTAGTTATTTTGCATCCCTATAATACAAAAAAAAATATTATTTGTGTGTGTTTATGTGTTTGTGTTAGTATTAATAAATTTCCAAAAAATGATTAAAAGTTATTACCAACTCACGAGGAGTCCACCACTCGGGAGGTGCATCAATCTCGGATGTCTCAGGATCAACAGAGATCCCAGTGGAATTCATAATTTCCTTCCACTTTTTATACGCTTTTTTGAATTCATCAAGTTTGTTTTTGAAGAAACCGTATTTTATATTCATGTTAAATGCTGAGTTAAATTTTTCAACCATGTACTCTCGACCAAGAGGCGCTGGATCTTTAAGAGTGTAATTGGTCATGGAAATTGCATGATCAAACAACTTAATCAAAAAAATTTCTTGATCATAAGTCCATTTATGCCTCGGTGTGCTCTACAAATTTTTAAAATTTGTAAAGTTAGTCTACTCTATTTCCGAATATTATAACTAATTTGGTAAAATGTCATTGCTAAAAAAATATAATTAAATTTTTACTCTTGTTGTTGTTTCAGATGGAGCATTTGGGTCTCTTTGACTGGAAGAATTTGCGTTTGAACGACCCCTAGAAGACATATCTGCATTTAACAATACATTATCATAAATAATCACTACAAAAAGTGTAAGATTGCATCAGTTAAATTGTATCACAAATTAAAATGATACTATTTAAAATCACTTATTAAGAAATGATATAAAATAGATGGTTTAACATCGATTATGATAAATGATATTGTTATTGATAAGTTTGATATCAATTCAATAAAATCGATACAAATTTATATTAGTTTACATCAGTTTTACAAAATTGATATGACAATATAAATTAACATCGATTATGTAATTGATGTATTTATTAATTTTTTTGTTAAAATCACTTAACAGAATGATACAAAATCACATAAATAAAACCGATGTCAATAATTTTTTTTAACTAAATACGGCAAAACTAATTATGTATTTTAGCTTGATTTGTTGTAACTGATGTAACTATTTATTCATTTTATATCGATTGAATAAAACTCAGGTTATTTGTCACTAATAAAACCGATTTACATCAATAAAACAATCGACATATGTATAATTTTTTTAAAAAAAATTATTGATAATATATTTTCTATTTATTGATAATATATTTTCTATTTATTGACTTCAATTAATAATTGATACAAGTAGTTTTAACTAATTAATATCGATTACATATTTGTAAGATTCAATATAATTATTTTTCTGTCTAATAAAAGTGAGATAGTTGGGGAAAAAACGAAAAAAAAAACAATAGGATTATGCGAGATTTTATTCATAATAATAATTATTTTTTACATGTATTAATTAATTTTTTGTTAATATCGAATTATTTTATTTTTTTCAAAATCAACAAATAAGATTTTTTCCCTCACCCACAATCCTTTTTTCACGCCCACAATCCTTCGTCTACACCCAAAATCTTTTTATTATCTTTGAAAACGTTTTCAAAACAGTCTTTAAGCACAACTTTTTTACATTTATTTTTAATTTTGAAACTTAACTTTTAAACTTTTAAATTTTAATGCCATTGCGACTATTGTGTTTATCACTTCATAAAGTTTATCACGCCCATAATTCTGGTGCTTTAAAACAACAATTCCAAATGTTCTTCATCGTAAAAACAAATACTATTTTAATTACACAATATCAAAAAATTATACATCTACCTATGTAACGAAATCAAATAAATTTAGTCTACCTATGTAACGAAATCAAATAAATATAGTTTTAAACATTTACATATAATTAAACAATGTAAAAATTAAAGTAATTGTTAAAATTACACTCGTGCATAGCACGGGTAATATCCTAGTTATATATTAATTAATTTACATCAAAATTAATAACATGTTCTACTTTATAATTCAAATGTTAGAGTATCACAAAAAAATGTCATGTAAATGTTATAAAATGTTCATGTGGGTTTTATTTAGATTTTGATAAAATTTCTCATCAAATAGTTTTAAATGTTGTATTATAATAGTAATTAGACATATATATGCATTATATCATATTTATCATATATTATCATGCATTATATCATATTTATCATATATTATATGCATTATATTCTTATGTTTACAAAAAAAAAAAATTTTGCTTACTTGAGGGTTGGTACTGCAAACTGCAAACGAAGAGTTTCTTATTTTTTTTTAGTGTTTGAAGTTTTTATTTTAGAAAGAAGAATGAAATGAGAGTTTATTTATAGAGTAATTTTTAAATATTTTCGATTTAAAAAAAAAAAAAATTGTCAACTAGTTACAGTGCTACAAATACACCACAACCGTTGCTTTTCGAAGCCCATGTGTGTTTACCACTTTTGCTTCCCTCGGTCAGTGTTGTCTTTTTTTTTTTTTTTTCCAAACAGAAAAGCAAAAAACTGATGTTGAGTGGTGACATGTAATTGATACCACTATGTGTTTACATCAAACACTCCAAACACTCATAACCTGAGTACTTGGATAACAAATTAAGGAAACCAAATTTTTCAGATGTTGAACAAAAGTGTCGGTTTTCACTTTGTTGTCCATTCAATTCGCATAAACGTTTGATTTTGATAATAATATGCACTCGAGTTCTTTGGAGTGTGGGAAAGTAGTCGGAAAGTAGTGAATGCCAATTGATTAGGTGGGTGATTGGTTCGGCTGTAGCTGTAGATTAATTGCTGTAGAATTTTTGCTGTAAATGTTTTGGCTGTAGCTGTACATTTTTTAGGCTGTACATTTTTAGGCTGCAGATTTTTTTGCTGTACATATTAAACTGTAGCTGTAATATTAAAATAAAAACACGATTGGTAACGGCATCAATCATATCATGATGTGCAAAGAAGAAAAGTAAACGGCATCAATCATATCATCTTCTAAACCGATTATCTTTAAATATATATATATATATATACTATCTAGAAACACAAAGAAAAGTAAACGCTTTATGTGTAGATTTCTATGTGTAGAGTAAATAAAAAAAATCGCTTTTAGGCATCTATGTGTAGGCATCTATCATATCATCTTCTAAAAGCTAT